>AP027112.1:53126641-54624141 GCA_028142955.1 Pinctada fucata | reverse complement strand
TCGTGACATACCTGCGTGTTTAGAAAACTGCGCACAGGTATTGCAACATAACCTGACCTCATTACACAGTGGGTGAAGAGTGCTGAATATTTTAATTCCACACCTACATTAAGATATTGCAACATGTCCTGACATGACCCGGTACCTTGTGAACTCTTTCCACTTGTAACACGACCTTTATATATTTCGTATAGATATATTAAAATTGACAAGTAGAATATAATTACACTAAGGTATTGTTTTCCTCTGACAGATTTAATTTATCCGCAATCAGTAATACTAGGCCACCAAGCGATATTTATATAAGCGTCTGTGTCCGGACACAATATTCATTTATCATCATATTTGTCGGTAACACTCAGATCTGATTACAGCAAAGATGAATTAGCAATAGTGGGTCACAAATAAACTCGACATGGGGAGGGCTACCCTCAGTAAGCGCCAGGGAAGAGAAATAATAAAAAATAAGTTAATGAACAGTGACGGATTTAATTTTGCCGGTGCCAAAAATTTTAGATTAACAAGTTTCTGTCAATTTTGAATCAAATGTTGAAAATTTAACTTTAATTTTAGCATAATGAATCAATATAATAAAATTGGTAGTTAACAAATCAGTAATAATTTAAGCAAGTCTCAGACCTGGCACCCTTGAAATTTAAGTTTTTAAACCTGCCCCCTCCCCCCCTTTCCGCCACTGATGAATTAGGAAATAAATCTAATAACTCATTATATAAAACAGACACTGAAAAAGAAATAACATTATGTACAAAATTAAAATTCTTCAAAGGTTGAACATTATGTCCTTTATATGTTTTGTGTATACTTCCATGTACTTTTATGAATTGCAGCACTTATATATATATATATATATATATATATCTCATTTCTGTATGACATGATTGTATGCCAACATGTTTGGTGAATGAATTGAATTGTAACAAATATGACCATTATTAAGGCAACTGACAGAAAGAACACATTGCGATACCTGCACGTGTCATTTTTGTTGTTGTTATTAATTACCCACCTCCCCCCCCCCCCCTCACAAACAATGAACTGTTCATGCTACCCGTCACATGATCAAAAGTTTTCCCCGTCACATGATCAGTTCGTACAGTAATTCGCGCCTTATGTCTGCATATCGGTGCATTAGAAATGTTACGAATTGTGCTGTTTATTGTGATTTGCGGGTGTGTAATTACTTACAGTCGTGATTATAAAATGTGTGTCGGGGTGGTTGGCGCATTATTTGATTGTACAAGTTCACGTTTCTCAAAATGCGCTGTTATTCGTGGATCAGAAAGTACAATTCGTGAAATTCGACTTTTCAATTGCAATGTCAGGATAATACCAAATGGATGGTCCCTGGATGTTCCTATTAATATTAGAGATGGCAATGGAAATATCTGTGAAGGTGAGTACTAATTTATTACTGGAAATTTGAGAAAACGGACCGATAGAAGGATGTAATGTGTATTGATATATAATAACGTAATTTAATCTTAGCTGACCACTAAAGTTTTCGGTAGATATCATGAAGAAATTAATAACACGCACTGTGGTTAGTGCCAAAGCCGATTAAAAAAAAACCAATGTTCTCTTAAGATCGGGTTCGGGTTGTGAAAATTTAGAAGTTTTGAGAGGTTTTACCGGAAGTAAACATTTTCTTTATATACCGAACCTATTTCACGACGGTGGAATCTATTTACAAGTCAAGCTACTGTTACAAATGAAGGTAATATTTTTTGGAACAGTTCTAGTATACCGGTCACCATAACAAACGCGCTAAATATTATGCCAATTTTGGGCCCACATGCCGACATGGGGCATATTTATAAACTAATAAAGCAAATATAGAAGAAGAGAAATCCAAAGTAAAGAAAATGTCAGAATAAACATGCATGTATTATATATAACAATGCTCACTGCAGTTGCACAGGGCCTAAATGCTGTATTTGAAGGGGGTGGGGTTGTATATGAAGGGAAAAAAAAAGAAAATTTTATATAACTCATATAAATGCATTTTTTTAAAAAATATTTAAAAGTAATACACATAGGTCAGTCAAAAAATAGTTTACTGACATGTACATGTAAACATTCTACTCTGATTGAAATTAATTTTGCAGTATGAAATGTTGGTATTACAATGTTATATTTCAGCACCTAAGTTGCAAACAACTCGGCCAGAACCTGCCCATATGACAGCTAGGTCTACAAACCATTCGATAACCTCAACGGTTCAGCCAGAACCTGCCCATGTGACAGCTAGGTCTACAAACCATTCGATAACCTCAACGGTTCAGCCAGAACCTGCCCATGTGACAGCTAGGTCTACAAACCATTCGATAACTTCAACGGTTCAGCCAGAACCTTCCCATGTGACAGCTAGGTCTACAAACCAAACGATAACCTCAACCGTTCAGCCAGAAACTACCCATGTGACAGCTAAGTCTACAAACCATTCGATAACCTCAACCGTTCAGCCAGAAATTACCCATGTGACAGCTAGGTCTACAAACCATTTGATAACCTCAACGGTTCAGCCAGAAACTACCCATGTGACAGCTAAGTCTACAAACCATTTGATAACCTCAACAGTTCAGCGAGCACCTGCCCATGCGACAGCTGGATCTACCCTCTTTAAGATACTTAAGACAGTTAAGACATCAACAAAAGGTTAGCGAACTGTTGTCATGAAAAAAAAACCCCTTTTTGGCAACTTAACATAGCAATGTAATAGTGTTGCATGTACATGACTAAAACATATTTTTTTATTGTAGCCTTGAATGTTCCAGATACAGACGCTGATCTGTTTGACGAACCGGGTACTACAGGTCAGCATGTAACCCTCCTTTTGTCTATAAACATAGTTCTTTGTATTTTTATTCTAATATGTGTGTTTATTTCCATCAATGATAAATTAAAAAAATATTAGATGTAGAGCACAAAGAAATGATAAACCAGCTTCAAAGAAATCCATTAGAAAAAGAACACTACTTAGGAGGCTTACACTGTTTAAATCAAAACCGGGTAAATTACCCTCAAGATCAGAAATAGAATTAAACCGAATGCAAGCTTTATCTTCAGATAATGATGATTATGATTCTATATTTGATGCGTCAGATATTAAAATACAAGTTGGTTTATGAAGATATTTTATTTTTATATTTATAGGCTTTTTTGTATGGGCCGTACTAACCACTATAGCCATAATACTCCTGATCATCAAGAAACTTGTGTTGAAAAGTTATGACTTACGATGTTGCACACAACCTTTACCATCTCCACCACAACCACAAACGAGAGAACCTTTAGAGGATAGAATACCTATGAATCCTATTATGCACACCCCTAGCACAACAATGTCAACTCCTGATACACCTAGCACACTTACCTCAAGTGCCCCTTTGGTTTCTCCAGAACATGAGCCAGTATCAGCTAATACAAGGTCAAAAAAGAAATTGTTCTAGACTAAAAATCTTGTGAACTGAATATATGCATACATTCTCAAAAGATTACAGGTACATTCTTTTTACATTTGTGATGTTTTACTACGTGATGGTAATTGAGCTTTATATTTAGTTGTGTTGTCAGAAAAGACGATATACATTTTTTTTTACTTGATTGTTTTATTTTGAAATGATGTATTATCATACATATGACAAAAATGCGTGTTAGTGGGATATTGTTTACACAAGCAAGTGTTTATGTTTGTGTATTTTTTTTTCATTTGTAATGATTTACTACGTGATGGTTAATTACTTGTGTTGTCAGATGATGTACATCTTTTTTTACATGATTGTTTTATTTAAGATGATAAATTATCACCATACATGTGACAACAATGCGTATTAGTGGGATGTTATTTACACGAGTTAGTGTTTATGATTGTGTATTACTTTTGATAATGAGACATGCAGAGTTATTTTGACAAGAAAAAAAAAATCTGTGAAAAATAATTCTTGAGAAAAACAATTATAAAGGTTCCTTTTTGTTATTACTTGATTGTTTTAAATGGACATATTGCAACAATGTGTTAAAGTGAGAAGATAGTGTTATGCATCAATCAGAATGCTTGTTACATTACATTTTTTTTTGCATTAGCATATAGCAAAATCTTTGTGTATTTTATAAATAGTATGGTAAATCGAGATTGGTCTGAGATAATGCTCCGATGAGTATATCTAAAATGGAGGGGAAACGTTAATCGGGTCTTTGTCCAAATTCGATTTTTTTTTGTTTTGTTTTGTATTTTTGATGAAAAGTTCATGTTTTTTAAACAAGTGCTCAATATCATCGGGAACATAACTCGGACCAAACACATTATGTTTTTATATAGTTTTGAATTTCATTAAAGTTTTTGAGTTGAACAAGCTTTTGTTTTTTCTCTTTTGTATGAGTTGTGGTATAAAGAAAATTTTATGTTATTAGTCCTCTACCGGTAAAACCAGGGGGACTATAGGTTTTGACCCCGTCTGTCTGACATTCCGTCCAATCGCCTTTCCGACTCTTCTTGGTTGTCCTTGGACATATTGTCTTCAAATTTGGTATATTAATTTTTCTTGAAGTAATACAGATCAAGTTCGAATTTGATTCCGGTCTATTGATATTTTACTGATTTATGGCCCCTTGGACTTAAACAATTTCATGAATTATCAGTTTTCTGCACTTTTTTGTCCGTGCTTGCAGATTAGTACATTGCTTTGCCATACCAAGTTACAGATCAAGTTCGAATTTGGTTCCAGTCCATTGATTTTTCACTAAATTATGGTCCTTGGAAGTTTGAGTAAGGGGGGAGAG
This sequence comes from Pinctada fucata, assembly GCA_028142955.1. Classification (NCBI taxonomy): domain Eukaryota; kingdom Metazoa; phylum Mollusca; class Bivalvia; order Pterioida; family Pteriidae; genus Pinctada; species Pinctada fucata. The sequence goes on along the minus strand of AP027112.1, from coordinate 54,619,341 downwards.
GAGATTTGTTGGAGACATGTATTGCTTTAACAATACTCTCAGAATGCTTGTTGAATTTGGATTATAAGTTTGAAATATGTTTAAATAAATTTGTAAACATTCTGAATTTTCTTTAGGACATGGCCAAAGACAGTTTATTAAAAGAAATCTTGGACTCATTGGAAGATCCGGACTTCGTGCAACTATTTGCTGCAGCAAATGGTTTAGTCGGTGATGCTGAGGTCGAGGACCGATTAAGAGAACTCCAGTGGGAAAAACACATCGACAACTTATGGCAAGAGGTTCTGTCTGAAATGGAATCGACTATTTGTCAAGGATGATGATCAACCTTCTACGAGTAGGCAGTCTAGGGGAGGGGCGAGTGCCAAGGACCCATTAGAAAAACCCTATTTCATTTGGAGGAGAGACACTCGAACATTTGAGAAAAATTTGGCCCGCGACACCACATTCAAGGTCAAATTTAACGAGCAGTGGAGGGGGGATAAATTGTTAGATATTCCAACCAAATTACACGATATGTTTGATGACCTGTTATCGGAGGCCAGAGGTCATGATGCAGATCTGGGTAGGGTGGTCCTTAGTCATTCGAGTTTAAAAAATCCGATCGTGGATTCCCTCAATTTCCTACCCATGAAGCTTGCCAGAATACCAGATGCTTTCAGTTTCCAGGAACTCTACAAGGGATACTTCCCCCATATGTTTAATACCAAAGCCAATAAAAACTACGTGGGACCGTACCAAGAATTAAAGTATTACGGATACGATTTCATGACGACTGGAGAACGGAAAAAGCTTGCAGAATGGCATGCAACGAAACGAGATGAAACCTTTAACTTTCGAGAAGAAATGTTGCAATACTATCGTTCGGATGTAGATATATTGATGTGACAACTATCACGAAAACAACAGTCCAAGCGAACGGGACCATCAAGAAAACGAGTTCGACTGGCGTGGACACATTTGATTATGTCACCATTGCGAGTGTCTGCATGGGGATATTCAAGTCTCTCTTTTTGAAGGGAAAAAAGTAAAATAGAAATCACCAAAGATGGAGAATCCGACTTGTACGACATTTGTATTCAGAACAATTCAGATGGGGTCCGTTTCGATGTTTAACGTCTTCAAATTCATTAACATCGTTTTAGAGCCGATAAATTTACAGCATAGACCTACTTTTCAAACAAATTAAGAATGGATATATCTATTGATTGGTAAGTGTTAGGACTTTGACATTTCACACATGCAATCCTTGTGGCAAGACCTCTCTACACATACCATAATTTTGACCTTGTGACCTTGACCTAGATATTTGACCTACTTTTGAAAAAAAAAAGATTCGCTATATCTTTTGATTTGTAAGTGATAGGGCTTTGATATTTCACATGTGTATTCCTTGTAACAACGCCTTTCTACACTTACCATAATTTTTTTACCTATTAACCTTGACCTACATATTTGACCTACTTTAAAAAAAATCAGATTGTATATATCTTTTGATTGGTAAGTGATAGGGCTTTGGTATTTTACATCTGTATTCCTTGTGACACGACCTTTCTACACAGACCATAATATTTGACCTTGTAATCTTGACCTAGATGTGAACGTCTTCAAATTGAATAGCATCATTTAAGAACAGATAAATTAGCAACGTGGACCAGACATGCACGTTTCGGGTACTTAGATATTTGACCTACTTTTCAAGAAGGCTATATCTTTTGATTGGTAGGTGAAAGGGCTTTGATATTTCACAAGTATTTTCCTTGTAACAATGCTATTCTAAACATACCATAATTTTTTAACCTTTTGACCTTGACCTAGCTATTTGACCTTCTTTTCTAAGAAATTAAGGTTGTATATATCTTTTAATTGGTTAGTGATAGGTGTTTGATATTTCTTATGATGAGACCTTTTTGTTACCAATTTGTACGTAGTGACCTTGACCTGGATGATTGACACTCTTTTCTGAAAATTTGAGAATGACCATATCTTTTAATTTGTAATTAAGAGGTCTGATATTTCAAATGAATTTCATTTGTCAAGACTTTTCTAGTGATACCAATAATTTTGATCAACTTTCTAGAATAATAATCAAACCGCTTCGCAGGCGACACAAGCATTCCTTGGATTGCTATTTTTTCTCTATCTAGATCCTTTGGAATAAATTTTAAGTTTTCAATGAAATTAATTTTCAGGGATACTGTACAATCTTTAACCTATTTCATTACGTTCAGGTGCATTACTATTTTTTTTTATCAACAAGTTACCAAACATGTACCAGAAGTTGAGCAAATAACGCCAGTTACGGAAAATAAGGTGGATATATATACAGTACCTGCAGGACAAACGAATCTTTTGGCTCCTACTGCACCGATGATATCGATTGCAAAATTTTTTGAGCAGCCTAAACAAAATCGGTAAGTTGCATCTGAGTCTATTTTTTTAATATGAAGTCTTTCTAACACATTATGAAATATCATTTTAACATATTTTCCGTTTTAATTATTTGTACTGTAGGATGCCTTTGGATCCTCTTGACTTGACGCTGAAGCCAAGTTTCGATCAGCAGAAACAAAATACGTAAGTTTGATATGAATCCTATACTATTGATTAATCATTGTTATCAGTTTATTACCATCATAATTACATGTATTACAAAATTATTTTATATCATGACAAATATGGATAATGACCATATACCTGTCTACAGTTCAAAATCGATAATTCAGAAAATCAGAAACCGAAGTCATACAAAATCAGGATAAAACAGGAACCAAATCAAACAAACAAAAACCTTCACCATATTTCAGGACTTACACAGCTACCATATGGCAAAATAGCGCTCAATTTATTCATATATATACAAATGTATACATATGACGATTATATGACGTCATATACCTATGTTTGAAACGCGCAAAATCTTAAACAAGAATGACCCGACATACCAGGAAAAGCAACTACATTTTAAATGCATCAGATCAAATAAATACAGAGAGCCGAATGTGCCCTTGCAAAATAAAACTGTTTCTAATCCAATATAACTTATTTATTACCAAAAAATTTACCCACTCTACGTATGAACACAACATTATCTTTATCCCGTCAAAGCCGATAAAGTGATTCCATCAATATGACAGGCCCATTTCTCAAAAATATAGATTTTTCAACCCAAAAGTGACAGAACTTATTTCCATTGTATGATTCTCAAGTTGACCAAATCCGGAATTTGATATCGCGATCTCTCCGAAACGATGTGGACAAATACACAGCTCCCTTGATTTCCTACTGATAAACAAAGTTAAAGTGCGGCTAGTGACAAGTTTTTGACTTTCTTAACATTGAGGGTATGGGCAGTATCGCCTCGAATTTTCACCTCAAAAATACCAGAAGTAAAAATTCGTTAATTTATCAAAGATGTGGATTTATAAATTCAGATTGTTGTAGAGTTTCTTCCTAAATGAGGACAAATTTGATTGGTGTCATGATTATTTGCTCCCCATAGACTCCTATGGTAAGAATATGAATCATACGGAATCCAATATGGCCGCTATGCAAATTAGGAAATTAAGCGCTATTTTGCCATATGCAGTAACAGTAATGTCGAAGGGTTCCAACTCTATATCTTCTTTAAGAAAATTCCAAACCAATTTCCATGCACCAGACACGTGTTTCGAATAATAAATTCTCATCGGTGATGCTTTCAGCGGAGCCACCAAAAATAATTTCAGTGGCGCTAAAGCTACAACTATCACTAAAATCAAATTCAAGGAATTGTGGTCCCCCGCTTTTGGGTGTTTGTCTTTAAAGAAATGCTTACAGACATCCCCCCATTCTTAAGTTTTAATAATATATCTCATATATTATCAACATTCTAAATATGAAAGATTAACTCCAAGAAAAGGTCAAAGGGTCCAAACTTGTGTTTTGTTTCCAAGGGACAGGGCTTATGAAAAGGTATGCACATGTGACATATTTAAGACCTATGATTTAAATTACCATCAAAAACTTATGGTCGAGGTTGAAGTTTTTAAATGTGGGTCAACCTCCATGGACAAGGTCACAAGGTCAGAATGTTATTACCAACAGAAAGGTCTCATCACAAGGAATACACATGTGAAATGTGAAAGCCCTATCATTTTCCATTAAAAAGTTATGGACAAGGTTATAGTTTTTTGAAAAGTAGGTCGAACTCAAAGGTCAAGGTAAAAAATTTTGGTATCCATGCAAAGGTCTTGTCATAAGGAATACACATGTGAAATATCAAAGCTCTATCACTTTCCATTCAAAAGTTATGGTCAAGGTTAAAGTTTTTAATAAGTAGGTCGAACTCAAAGGTCAAGGTCACAAGGTCAAAAATTTTGGTATCCATGGAAAGGTCTTGTCACAAGGAATACACATGTGAAATATCAAAGCCCTATCACTTACCATTCAAAAGTTATGGTCAAGGTTTAAGTTTTTAATAAGTAGGTCAAAGTCCAAGGTCACAAGGTCAAAAATTTTGGTATCCATGGAAAAGGTCTTGTCACAAGGAATACACATGTGAAATATCAAAGCCCTATCACTTTCCATTCAAAAGTTATGGTCAAGGTTAAAGTTTTTAATAAGTAGGTCAAAGTCCAAGGTCAAGGTCACAAGGTCAAAAATTTTGGTATTCATGGAAAGGTCTTGTCACAAGGAATACACATGTGAAATATCAAAGCCCTATCACTTACCATTCAAAAGTTATGCACAAGGTTTTGTGACTGACGGACAGACGGACGGACAGACAGACGGACGGACGAACCGGTTTTAATGTCCCCGCGCTTTCGCGAAAGCGGGGGACAAAAATTACAAATATGGATAATGACCATATCCCTGTTTACACCACAAAATCGATAATTCAGAAACCGAAGGCATACAAAATCAGGATAAAACAGGAACCAAAGCAAATTAACAAACAAAAACCTCCACCATATGAAAAGAAGAGAACTCCCGATATGTGAGCGAGACCAGGTGCCCAGGAAGAGTAAGCATCTCCTGCTTGCATGCAACACCCGCCGCTTCAAATTCGGCAGTACTGTCACATCCTGAAGACAAAGAGTACAATCTGTGGTTGGATGGTTAAAATGGACTATGACAGAATATCATCCACCATTCTGGAGAGTGGGACATCATAGTGTATGACGAGTTCCTCATATCGACCGTAGAACTTCCTGAGAGCTCTGCAGGAAACAGGCATAGTGAAAAGACAACCCTTTGTATCAATAGAAAAGAAATGCCAGGGAAATGTATTTAGTGAAAAGTAAGTAAAATTAAAGACGTTTCTAATTGCTTTCAAAAAACCAGAGGCAGGTTTTCCAAACCATGAGAGCAATGTATCTCTAAGGAAACTTTTGCAAGTTAGTTCAATTGAAAATTTGCTTCTTTTTTTAGTATTTATTTGTAAGTTGAAAGTATATACAAAGATATCTTATAAATATTTGGAAAAAAATAATTACATTTAATCTTGTTTTATTTCCTTATTCTCTTTTTTTTTTTAATTCTTGATGTAATTAAAAATCATGACCTGTATCAAATTTATACATGAAGGCCTGAAGGAGTACCAGCAAAACAGTTGAGAAAACTTGAGGAGAGGTTAACACAGAAGAGTTCAGATTCAAATGAAGAAAAGGTAGTGTAATTTTAAAATATATTGATTAGATAAGGTAAACCAACATTTTCATTTCCGGAAACAAAAGAAAGTTACCATAGTTTGATAAGGAGCGCTATTGATGAACTAGAAAACATGCGTAAAACAATAGAATTAAAGGAAAACATCATGAAAGCTGTCATAAGGCTATTTTTTTTATACACATGGAATGATAATATCCATTCGTTATGAAGAGGATTACTAAGTGTTGTGTGCTTTTTTCTTAACTTAATATCAATGTTGTATATGGATGTAAAGGATCTTAAGAACATATGGAGTGACAAGAGGAGAAAATACACACAAATGAGTTAAAGAAGTTCCTGACAATAATCTCAACAGCACTAACAATAAAGCACACAATTGAGCATTAACGGACGCCTAGCAAGCTAAAGGTGGGACCAGGTGCCCAGGAGGAGTAAGCATCCCCTGTTGGCTAGCCGAAACCGCCGTCGATGTTAATGGCCATTCTCTGTAAGGACCAAACTCGATCGGCACGGCATGTCATGGATTTGGATGATTTTCGGTATATTAGGTATAAATTAGGTACTGACCATGAAAATAACACTTTTCGGGCAATGTGACCTCTGGTTGCCATGGTAACGAGGTCATTCTATTTAAAGAGCTTTTGGGACCATGGAATAAGCCAGCTCCGGAGACCTCGTTGCCATGGATACCACTGTAAAGGCTTGTTCATCTTCATATAATCTATTCTTCCTTACTTCCATTCTTACCAAGTACACTTAGTTATGTGATATTTATTACAGGAAGCTTATTGTATTAAGTCAAAATAAGTCAAAATGAAGCGAAAAATAGAGGTGAAAAAATAAGGGTCAATTTAGTGTGTTTTTGACCATTTTCAATCATAAATATCACAAAAGGCAACAATAGGAGACCAGTGATTTTCATCAAAGGAAATATATGTTTATTGACAAAAAAAAAGAAGGGAGGAGATCTCCAACAAGACCCCTTTGCAGCATCAACAGTAAAACACCAAAACACCCGATGCAAAAACACAAAAGACGAGTACAGCATAAGACGGAAAAGAGACATACGACATGTAAACATCAAACACAAAAGACTACACATAAACCGACGAGACCAATGGGCAACCGGTGCCGACTTTGGACGGCCATCTGTCACGCAAGTAGCAAATGGTGTGGTTATCCTGGATTACGTGCGCACAACCCTCTCACTTCTCCAATTACCCAGAGGTCTCGAAGAACGTACAATTGTGGTGTAAAACAACCTCCTCACTGTAAGATGACATCACACAAACAAGACCGCGAAACGCAGAGGCCCCAGAGACACAGATGAATATGTAAATGGATATAAAAAGAGGGCATGCGTAATACAGTCCGTGCTCTGCCGGCTGTAGCGAGCTCATGTATGTAATCACCCGAGGAGTCCGACTGACATTCAGAGAGGACAGGTGGTCGGGGCCCTGTCTTCTCTAAAGAGGTTTTGACAGGGCCCGTCATGGAGTCCCGTCGTCACAGTCAGTCAGAGTGCAAGTCTCAAGGATGCGCTTGTACAAGACTGTAGATTGGTCAAGTACCAAGCCTAGTGTCCGTCTGGTGACATTAGGATCATATCCACGATATAAAAGGCGTTTGATGATTCTGACGCATTTTCGATGGTTATGCTGCCTACCTTTGATCCTTTTTATTTTGTTTATCATATCACCATAAAAGACAGGTTGTGTAATACCCATAGTAATGTACTCCGTTGCATGTATAGATCCGAATTTTAAAAGAAGTTGACTGTAATTCTTGTAAAATTTCCAGAAAGTCTTAACTAGTTTATGAAAGCGGAAACCTTGACCTAAAAGTTTTTTGGTAATTTGTAAATTTCTACTGTGAAAATCCAAAATATCAGTACATGCTCTAGCGTACCGGATGAGCTGTGATATGTAAATGCCATATGACGGTAATCTTGGAACATCACCGTCAAGCCAAGGGAAATTTACTATGTTGAATCCAAAATCATCCCTTTTGTCATATACACTTGTATGAATCTTTCCGTTTACAATTTTGATATTTAGGTCCAAAAAGGGTGTTTCTGTATTTGAAAGGTTTGCCTTGTTAAGGGTTAATTCTTGTGGATAAATTTCATTCTTATATAATTCAAAAGCAGGATTGTCAATGGTTAGAATATCATCCAGATACCTAGAAGTATTATTGAAACATTTCAGCTCATCAAATTTTCTTTGCTTTTGAAGATTTTGGATAAATTCTTTTTCATAAGTGTATAAAAATAAATCTGCAACAAGAGGCGCACAGTTAGTACCCATAGGAATTCCTACAACCTGCTTGTATAGATCCTCACCAAATCTAACATAAATATTGTCCAAGAGGAAGGACAAGGCATTACACAGGTCACTACATGTCCATGATTTGTATTCTGTCGAGGAAAAGAAACCCTTCGATTCAGATGTACAAATGTAAGTTTTTCGCTATCGATCAAAACACCATTTAATGAGATTAGATAATCGATCATTAATTTTGTCATGAGGAAGTGTGGTGTACATATTAGAGAAGTCGTATGAAGAAATCGTATTTGCTTGGAAATTTACAGATTTCATTTTTTCAATCACATCTCCTGAATTCTTAATAGACCAAAATAAATTTACATCGTTCCTGTTTAGAACCGTTTCACAATATCTAGTTATGTGTTCTTTAATAGCAGTAAGTGCTGACGTCAGATTTCTAGACAAAATTGTAGTGGAGCAGTTACTAGAATTAGCAATAAATCGAAATTTGTAAGGAGACTTGTGCAGTTTCGGTATGCAATATAGTGTTGGGAGATCCAATTTAGAAATAGAGATATTGAATGAAGACAGTTCACTGTTATGCTTGCCTAAAATGTTAGATGCACTTTCATTGCTTTTGATATATGTATTAGTAGACGAAAGTTCCGAAATCAAAGTTGATATGTAGTAACGTTTTAAATGATAATAGTGTTGTTGGCTGCTTTATCAGCTGGTGCAAAGACATATTTTTCATGTAATTCACTTAGTTTGGATTTGAAATATCTTTCTGATTTGGAACGTGGATTTTGAAAAAGATGAGGGTTTTTATGGAAGTTATCTATTCGAATGTCCGTTATAATAAATAAAATGAATGAAAAAATTGGAGTGGGCTATTCAAGAGTTTTACCTAAACTCTGTCGTCAAAGACCGTTGCCATGGCAACATTAGTCATCTTTGCTTGTTTCAAACTATGACAAATATGGATAATGACCATATCCCTGTATACAGCACAAAATCGATAATTCAGAAACAGAAGGCATACAAAATCAGGACAAAACAGGAACCAGAGCAAACAAACAAAAACCTCCACCCCTATGAATATCTTTGAAATTTATTTTATTCCTCTTAAGAGTTGCATAAAATTGTCAAAATGTATGCATGTATAGATATGACTTAAATCTTTTACAGAAGAACAATTAAAATGTTCAAGGTCATTAGCTTGATGTTCAAGGTTACTTATACTTTGAGACTCAAATTTTGCATAAAATATTGATTTTTTAAAAGTTTTTGTTACCGATTTTAATGATTTTTGAATTTGAATATTTTCATAGGTCATATTTATTATGAAAGCACATAAATATAAGAAACTCAAACCTTAGAATTTATTGAACTGGAGCAATTTAATCGGAAAATATTTTTTCTTCAAAAAAGAAGAAAATACAGATGTCTTCCTTTTTTTTTCTCAAAATACTCACGAAGAATTTAGATATTCGAAGATGTGAAGAAACCTTATCGATAGTTCTAAGAAATTAGAGATAATTTATCATTTTATGGCAAGTAACTGTTAAGTTCAATATTTCTGAAATATTGGCACCTTCATTTTATGCAAAATAAGGATTTTTCGTCAAATCTGGTCACTTAAAGTTTAATGACCCTGGAAACTCAGTGGGTGACCTTGATATATTTTCAATGTCATTTTTATATTAAAACGCCTCTGATAGATGTATACACGAACTTCTGTTCCAATATCATGCGTAGATAGTTTGATAGAGGTTGTGTTTAAATTCATAGTATTGAACGCTTTCAGCCTATTGTTGCCATAGCAACTAAATTTGATGCTGCTTTGTATATAAAAGGACAAATTAGCTCAATTAATTTTTTATATTAATGTATAGTTCAAAGATGATACTAATTTGATAACTAGAATTTTGACTTCAAAAATTGGTGCTTTTATGAAATGTTCAACCTTGTAAAACAGTAAAAACATGCAAAAATGGGTCTCTAAGGTCCCAAAACAGAGCCTTTTGATACCCTGTTTTGGCCCAATTTCTCATCTTGTATACAAAAGGCATCCGAGATGAATGTAAAAAACTTTACAAATATGCATAATAATAAGGATTAAAAGAAAATAATCAAAGCAATTTCAGATGAAAAAAAGTACCCGTTCCCATGGTAACGAAGCCTACTAATATGCCTCGTCCTATAGATTTTCCCTATTTCTGAAACTTCAGACACGGTTACCATGGCAACGACAACCTTTTAAAAAAAACTGGGGTTAATTTACATACTAGTACTTCATATTGAACTTCCATACCAAAAATCTCAAAAATCCATGACATGCCGTGTCAACATGTCTTGAAATTCTTTGGTTCTTACAGAGAATTGCTGTTACCAAATCACGGAATCATGTTGATATTTTATAGTAAGAAGAAGAGAGGAGATCTCCAACAAGGCCCCTTTGCAGCATCAACAGTAAAACACCAGAACACCCGATGCAAAAACACAAAAGACGAGTACAGCATGAGACGGAAAAGAGACATACGACATGTAAACATCAAACACAAAAGACTACACATAAACCGACGAGACCAATGGGTAACCGGTGCCGACTTTGGACGGCCATCTGTCACGCAAGTAGCAAATGGTGTGGTTATCCTGGATTACGTGCGCACGACCCTCTCACTTCTCCAATTACCCAGAGGTCTCGAAGAACGTACAATTGTGGTGTAAAACAACCTCCTCACTGTAAGATGAAATCACACAAACAAGACCGCGAAACGCAGAGGCCTCAGAGACACAGATAAATATGTAAATGGATATAAAAAGAGGGCATGCGTAATACAGTCCGTGCTCTGCCGGCTGTAGCGAGCTCATGTATGTAATCACCCGAGGAGTCCGACTGACATTCAGAGAGGACAGGTGGTCGGGGCCCTGTCTTCTCTAAAGAGGTTTGGACAGGGCCCGTCATGGAGTCCCGTCGTCACAGTCAGTCAGAGTGCAAGTCTCAAGGATGCGCTTGTACAAGACTGTAGATTGGTGAAATACCAAGCCTAGTGTCCGTCTGGTGACATTGGCGTTTGATGATTCTGACGCATTTTCGATGGTTATGCTGCCTACCTTTGATCCTTTTTATTTTGTTTATCATATCACCATAAAAGACAGGTTGTGTAATACCCATAGTAATGTACTCCGTTGCATGTATAGATCCGAATTTTAAAAGAACTTGACTGTAATTCTTGTAAAATTTCCAGAAAGTCTTAACTGGTTTATGAAAGCGGAAACCTTGACCTAAAAATTTTTTGGTAATTTGTAAATTTCTACTGTGAAAATCCAAAATATCAGTACATGCTCTAGCGTACCGGATGAGCTGTGATATGTAAATGCCGTATGACGGTAATCTAACCCTAACCCAAGCATTTGATTTTTCGACACTTTACACTACAATTCCACATTCTAAATTGAAAGAAAGACTCGCAAAAATTATAAGTAATGCGTTTACAAGTAAGAACGGTAATCGCAAATACAAATTTATTGTTGTTAACTATGACAAAACCTACTTTGTAAAAGAAAAGTCCGATTCTGAAAATAAGTACACTGAAACAGACATTATTCAGATGTTAAACTTTCTGATCGACAACATTTTTGTGGTGTTTGGAGGAAAGGTCTTCCAGCAAATTGTCGGAATTCCAATGGGGACCAATTGTGCCCCACTCCTTGCCGACATTTTCCTTTACTCGTACGAAGCTGAATTCATTCAATCCTTGGTCTCTGAAGGGAAAAGATACTTAGCTTCTGACTTTAACTTCACTTACAGATACATAGACGATGTGTTGTCCATCAATAATCCAAAATTCGCGGATTACCTGAGCAGTATCTATCCTTCGGAGCTTGAAGTCAAAGAAACCACAGAGACAAATAATTCAGCATCCTATTTGGACATAATGTTGTCCTACGACACTGATGGTCACATGAACACCTCACTCTATGACAAACGTGACGACTTCAATTTCAGCATTACAAACTTTCCTTTTCTGAGTAGCAACATCCCTTCATCGCCTGCTTATGGCGTGTTCATATCTCAGTTGATACGTTATGCCAGAGCAAGTACCAAATATACGGATTTTGTTCTGAGAGCTAGGCGTCTTTCAGATAAGCTTCTCAGTCAGGAATATGTTTGTGACCGACTAACATCGTCACTGAGGAAGTTCTACGGTCGATATGGGGAACTCGTCATACACTATGATGTTCCACTCTCAAGAATGGTGGATGATATTCTGTCATAGACCATTTGAACCATCCAACCAAAGATTGTACTCTATATCTTCCAAAATGGAAGTAACCGGATGTGACAGTTCTACCGAATTGAAGCGACGGGTGTTGCATGCAAGCAGGAGATGCTTACTCTTCCTGGGCACCTGGTCTCGCTCACATATCGGGAGTTCGCTTCTTTTCATATGGTGGAGGTTTTTGTTTGTTTGCTTTGGTTCCTGTTTTGTCCTGATTTTGTATGCCTTCGGTTTCTGATTTTTGAATTATCGATTTTGTGCTGTATACAGGGATATGGTCATTATCCATATTTGTCATTGGAACATCACCGTCAAGCCAAGGGAAATTTACTATGTTGAATCCAAAATCATCCCTTTTGTCATATACACTTGTATGAATCTTTCCGTTTAAAATTTTGATATTTAGGTCCAAAAAGGGTTTTTCTGTATTTGAAAGGTTTGCCTTGTTAAGGGTTAATTCTTGTGGATGAATTTCATTCTTATATAATTCAAAAGCAGGATTGTCAATGGTTAGAATATCATCCAGATACCTAGAAGTATTATTGAAACATTTCAGCTCATCAAATTTTCTTTGCTTTTGAAGATTTTGGATAAATTCTTTTTCATAAGTGTATAAAAATAAATCTGCAACAAGAGGCGCACAGTTAGTACCCATAGGAATTCCTACAACCTGCTTGTATAGATCCTCACCAAATCTAACATAAATATTGTCCAAGAGGAAGGACAAGGCATTACACAGGTCACTACATGTCCATGATTTGTATGATTTGTAGTCTGTCGAGGAAAAGAAACCCTTCGATTCAGATGTACAAATGTAAGTTTTTCGCTCTCGATCAAAACACCATTTAATGAGATTAGATAATCGATCATTAATTTTGTCATGAGGAAGTGTGGTGTACATATAAGAGAAGTCGTATGAAGAAATCGTATTGGCTTGGAAATTTACAGATTTCATTTTTTCAATCACATCCCCTGAATTCTTAATAGACCAAAATAAATTTACATCGTTCCTGTTTAGAACCGTTTCACAATATCTAGTTATGTGTTCTTTAATAGCAGTAAGTGCTGACGTCAGATTTCTAGACAAAATTGTAGTGGAGCAGTTACTAGAATTAGCAATAAATCGAAATTTGTAAGGAGACTTGTGCAGTTTCGGTATGCAATATAGTGTTGGGAGATCCAATTTAGAAATAGAGATATTGAATGAAGACAGTTCACTGTTATGCTTGCCTAAAATGTTAGATGCACTTTCATTGCTTTTGATATATGTATTAGTAGACGAAAGTTCCGAAATCAAAGTTGATATGTAGTAACGTTTTCAAATGATAATGGTGTTGTTGGCTGCTTTATCAGCTGGTGCAAAGACATATTTTTCATGTTATTTACTTAGTTTGGATTTGAAATATCTTTCTGATTTGGAACGTGGATTTTGAAAAAGATGAGGGTTTTAGTGGAAATTATCTATTCGAATATCCGTTATATCTAAAATGAGGTTTTTCCAGTCATTCAGAGCATGCGGTTCGACTCCTTCTGATTTACACCATCTTTTCGTATAATTATCCAAGGCTTCCGTAAGCACTTCACGGCATTTGACAAAATCTATCTTGGATGGGATTCTATACTTAGGTCCTTTTTTAAGAAGACCACGGAGCTGTCTGTCTTGGATAATTGAAAAGTCTCCTGTAACAACATGACCAGCTGGTTTGTAGAGATATTTAGAAGTTGCACATTCTCAAGAAGCAGGACACGATTCAAGTATGCCAGGATCCGTTGTAACTTTATTATAGTTAAAAACAAAGTTTCGAATAGGTTTCTTGTACTTATAACAAATAAGAGGTGGCTCTAAATTTTCAAAATATTGAGGAATGGTACTTTGTACGCGATGATCCCGAAAAATATTAGAGATGTTTAGAAGTTAATAACTTTGTTAATAAACGGGATTTTTATGAATCGTCTTTTCGGTGAGGTGTTTTTCACAATAGGATAAAGTTTATACTGAGCGAATGAGACAATGATATTAAGTCTGAATCAGTCAGTGTTTCTTAGGAATGCAACCTCTGCTTCATCCAAGATAGATTTCAAGTGCATAACTGGTATTGACGACAGAGCATGTAACAGCTCATGTCTTCCGCCATTGCGTGCTATAGTAAGTAAATCGTTGAGAGAGCGGTATATTCTGGATCGTTTTCTTTTTTGTCTGTTTCGTCTTTTCCCGTGTGAAGCTGAAGAAATGTTTTCTTGTCCATAAATTTGATCGTTTAAACCAAGAGGGTACGCAGTCTGAAGTTTGGTTATCCAGGCAAGTTCAGCTTGTAGTCGGCGTTTTTTAATTTCGGTCTTACTTTCATTTTTACGTTTTGGAAAAGTCTGAACTGGGGTAATGGTGATATCCGAAATAGAATGATTATATTTAACAAAGTGATTATAAAGAAAGTTTCTGTGTTTTTGTTGACGTGAGGTTCTGATCTTATAAGAATGGTTCCTAAACGAGATTTTAAAGGTTGGCCTGTCTCACCTACATATTGTGCGCCACATCCCCTGGCATTTCAAGTCATTAGGTAAATAAGATCTTGAGATGATCAATCGATGTCCTGGTCTACCTCGATTTTGAATTTCTGCCCATTTACACTGGATGTTATTATGGAGTCGCAGTTGATGAGGTGACACAACGAGCATCTTTTACTTTTGCACTTAGAAATAATTGAGAACCCTCTGTGTCTGTTGTTGAATGTAGAGCCTGCAGATGGAGTAGTGCGTAAAATACGACTGTGGGGTCTAAATTTGAGAGGTGATAAGAGTACACTTGGTGAGGAAAAAAGTTTTTATTGTTGAATGTTGATGATGGTAAAGTGACTGTAGTGACAGAAGGTAATCTCAAGGGGGTTAGTTTGATACGAGGCGACCTTAAAAATGCCATAATGCGATAATGGAAGAAATCCGTGTATCACGGATTACGACGAATTATGAACACCATTGTACTTACTTATATACAAGAAAGGAGGGGATCTCCAACAACACTTGGTTACAGCACCCACAGCAAAATCCCAAAACACCTAATGCAAAATACACAGAACAGACACCCACAGAAAGAGACGCAAAAGGGACAAGAATCATCAACTCACACCATAGAAACATGAAACATACAAGACTACATATAAACCAACGAGACCAATGGGCAACCGGTGCCGACTTAGGACGGCCATCTGCCACGTAAATAGCAAACACTGGATCATAAAACAATCATGAAAAAGTAGTGATTCTAGAGGAATTTTTCTTTAAAGAATTATAAACACTGTAGCAATGAAAGTGATACTGTTTTCTTTACAAAGGAATTAGATTTTTTTTGTGGAAAATTTATAAAAGCAACTTATCTTAACATAAGTTTTCATTGGGGAATTTTACACAAAAAAGTTTAGGTGAGAGAATATTCGACATTGTTTCTACAATAAAATGTATACCGTTTTTTATTTTACTAATTATAAGTATACTGTTCTATCTTATATATTCATTATCGATCAAGGTCATCCAACAGATGTGGATTATAGTAAATCTAGGTCAAGATCAGTCTATCTAGTCCAAGGTCTAAATAAGTGGAAGTGTAGCCTATCTAGGTCAAGGTCATATCAAGGACAGTCTATCTAAATCAAGGTCATCTAACAGATGTGGATAATAGTAAATCTAGGTCAAGGTCAGTCTATGTAGGTCAAGGCAATGTCAATGATAGTCTATCAAGGTCAAGGTCATGAGAAGTGGGGTTATACATGTAGTAGTATATACACTACTACCCTCTCTGCACATTTTTCAACTGTATTGTTAGCCTCCCATACATTATGGACTGCTGGAATAAGGTATCAGGACTTGATGTTTCTATAGGTCCTGTCAGTCATGAAGGCGATGTTACACTGCTCGAATAAGTTTATCACTGCCTTTAGAATAGATTCAGTGAATAAAATTCCAGAGGAACCACATTTTACAGTACACTGTCTGACTCTGCCACTTGAACGAATGACCCTTCGGGCAAGAACATTCAAACGTGGCTCCGCTTCCACACATTTGCTTCAATACAACATTGCATAGCTGACTGCAGAAACGGCAAACACCGAGCAAAACCTGCAGACAGCTCTGAAATACAATGTATTTCCTCTCTGTAACTTGCCCCTCAGTACTTTCTGTAATGTCTCCGTGAAAGAAAAAAAAAAGAAGTATTCATATACAATGGTTTTGTGGAAAATATTTAAAATGAAATGGTCATATCCATATTTGTCATTAGAGTACAAGGTCATGGGGTTTAAAATTGCTTCATACATTAACCAAATCCTATCTAAGCCACATTGTACACAAAATTCACCATATCATAAGCATTTACCAACATGTATGTATTATATTTTACCTTACCCGTCATTGCAATGATTGAGATTTTAGATCGAATATATGTATTTCATATGTAATTGTTTAGGAACGATTTCTATCTAATTTCTACCAAAATCGTACTAATTACTTAATATGCACTTTTATCTGTTTTTAAAATTGTAGTATAACTACAGATTTCAACAAAAGTATACAGTATGATATGAATAATTCTGCTTAGTCAAAGTTTTTAAATCATAACATTTGATGAAAAAAAGATGCGATGTTTTTGCTTGATTTAGCTAGTTACAATTTCCTCTTGGAATGAAAGCAATATACTTCAAGGTCAAGTGTTTTGTTTTTCTTAGAATGATGAAAATACAAAAGAATTACAATAATTATAAGTCAGTTTCTCTAAAATCAGCTGTCTCATTTATATCTTCATCCTCATCTAAATCTATATCTTCGTCTGACTCTCCACTACCTGGCTGCCATTCATCGTCCATACACTTCTCAAAACGACTATTACTTTCGAACTCACTTCGAGTTTCCGGAGTGAAACTCTCTCCATCTCTTGCAGGGGGTAAAAATCAGGACAAATGAGTTAAAGGAGATCCTGACAAAAATCTCAACAGCACTCACAATAGAGCACAAAATTAAGCATCGACGGACCTCTAGCAAGCTAGAGGTGGGACCAGGTGCCCGGGAGAAGTAAGCATCCCCTGTTGGCTAGCCACACCCGCCGTCGATGTTTACGCACGAAAATGAAAACAACGTATGAAACTCATGCAATGTCTGACGTTGTTTATTTAGAAAGTGCTATGGCGACAATGTCAGGGATATATATTCAAAACACTTACTGTCAAACCTACTGTCAAACTTACTGTCGAAGTTGATTCTGAATGGGATCTGTCATAGTACCGACAGAGCAGGTTTTAAATGGTCCTTTATCTGTGGTCTGATATCCCTGTTCAGTTGTCTGTTTCTTTGTCGGTGTAGATTTTACATAAAGCTACAAGAGAATTCAGTTTAAAACACATAAAAAGTATTAGCTTATTTGTGTTTCAACAAACCTTTGGAGTATATGTTTGTTGGAAAGAATCCCTTGTCCTTCTCTGTAAGTTTGATATGTCGAGGAGTACATAATTTTCAACATGGCAATGTTCTTTTATTTCTGAAAAATCAAATTGGCCAATTAGAACAATCAAGACTGGCTTTTGAAATTTGAAATGTATGAACCAATCCATGAAAAACTGTTCAACTTCAAGAACAGGTATGCTACCTATCGCATGTTTGACCCAAAGTTTATAACATTGACCTTGAACCTTGACCTTCGATATTATTGTACAAGACCTTGACCTACATAGGATCATGCTGTCTCATTATGCTTTATATGCAAACAAAATCACGGCTTTTTCATAATACTTTCTGTCGCCTTAGGAGCACTATAGCTTGTCAAGAGGGCAGGGAAATAACCTTAGAAAATTTGAATTCTTATAAACATGTATTTGTCTGTGTTAAATAACTGTAGTTCCAGTTATAATTAAGTTTATACCCTGAATAAATTCCTGGTTTGTATGATCCACTGGGTTAGCGTCAATATCTGGCTCCTTATGGCTACATGTATCAGGCTCTGCATGATCAGAAGCTGGCTCCATATTGATCTTGTGACATGCATCAAACTCTGCGAAGGCTTCTGCTAATATCTGTAATGCATGGGTAATAAAAGGACATTATTGCTATTTTTTTATTTATATATATATATATAGACATTTTCTAGCCGAGTTGCAAAATTCGGCTCTTCTTTGATGTGAGACGGGCGTCAACAATTGGTTTGCGGACTAGAAGTCAAGTATGATACATGCTAGTGTAATGAAACTTCATACACTTACTCACCATGGGTCAAGGGTATATTAAGGACATAATTTCCAGATTTTGGTCATATTACATTGTTTAGATTGAGGATCACTGACGAGGGTTTGTATGTCTCGTTTATGCTGTAAATTTATCTGCTCTAAAATGATGCTAATGAATTTGAAGACGTTAAACATTTGATCTTGTGTATATCTGTACCTTTAATTGTATTTGTATAATGCTACCTACAACAGTGTTGAAAAAAGAAAATGCACAGAGCGAAAAGCTTAACCAGATAAGAATCTGAAGGGTCCTTAATTGTGTATTACAGTTTGACAGTAAGTGTTTTGAATATTTTTCCTGATGTGGTCGCCATAGCACTTTCTATATAGACATAACCTCAGACAGTGCATGCATTTTATATATTGTTTTCTATTTCGTGCATGAACATCGACGGCGGGTGCGGCTAGCCAACAGAAAATGCTTACTCCTCCCGGGCACCTGGTCCCACCTCTAGCTCGCTAGGGATCAGTCGATGCTTAATTTGGTGCTCAATTGTGAGTACTGTTGAGATTATCGTCAGGATCTTCTTTAACTCATACATGTACGATAAAAGCATGTCCGGTGTTGAATGTATTTACCCAGATAAATTACATGTTTATAAGACCAACGTTGCTTCATAGAAACTTCACGTCAATTGTGTACTAACCATGTTAAGAACGGATCTAAATATTTAAAAAAAAAGGGGGGGGGGTTGTGCTTCGGATATGGATGTTTAAGAATATATGCGCAATAACGTTGATAAATGAACATTGTGAAAGGGTTTTTTCTCTCTTAGATCTGTACTTGACCACCTTTAATTATTTTTATCTTGTCTGTTCTGATTAAACTTTTTAAAGTGCATTGTTGTAATTAGTTTTTTAACAATTCCATGATATCTTGGATTCTATAAATACCACTTAGAAAACCGACAACTTTTCTATGGATATTATTCTGTCAGCATATATTTACTGAATTAACTTAAAATAGATTTTGCGGTCTTGTTTTTGTGTGGTCATTTGACAGTGAGGAGGTTTTTTAACACCATCATTGTACGTTCTTCGAGACCTCTGGGTAATCGCAAAAGGTAGGAGGGTTGTGCGCACGTAATCACGGATAAATACCCACACTGTCTACTATTTACGTTGCAGTCCTAAGTCGGCACCGGTTGCCCATTGGTCTCGTTAATTTATGTGTGGTCTTTTATGTTTTATGTGTCTACGGTGTGAGTTGGTGTTCCTTGTCCCTTTTGCGTCTCTTTCTGTGGGTGTCTGTTCTGTGATTTTTGCATTGGGTGTTTTGGGATTTTGCTGTGGGTGCTGCAACCTAGTGTTGTTGGAGATCCCCTCCTTTCTTTGTACTGTTTGTATATCGTATTTCTCTCATTCGTTCTATTACTAGTTCAAAACTTATCATGAAGCACTGATTCATTATGATACATTGAAATTTCTTCAAAACTGAAATTTATTTTGTTAATATGAAAACGAGTTATTTCGTAAGCTGAATTTATCATAAGAGTGATTAGGATATTCATGTACTTGAATACTTTAAATAAAACTTTACTGTTTACTTACCATTGTTATACAATATTTTCCAGTTGATCGATTCATTCCTTTCGTGGTTTCATTGATATCTGTACTGATGGCTGATGTCCTTGACCTCCATCTTAATCAAGAGGAAGCTATTGGTGGAGACCGGGCTGTCGTTTTTCCGCCCCAGCGTATAGCTTGTCCTGTCCCTTCCTGTGGGGAGCATGCATAGTTATCCGTGCTTTATGAAACATTGGAAGAAGAGACACACAGCCTCTATCCGTGTCCATAAGTGCCCCAAATGAAGACGCACATAACACAGCATCTTTTACGACATGACCATTAAGAAATGAATCAACTTCGTGATGCACAATTTGGGATAACAAAGGAAGTTAGAAGCAACATACAGTTTGTTTCTCCGGGGGATATTCTTCCTCCTCGGAGATCCCAGGATGCGGCCGTCCCCATTTTGGAACCAGTTGGAGCCATGGACATGGACTAGGCAATGGATTTCTATGGCCTGGGCTTGTGATTCATTCATACCATTTTCATCTTTCTGTTATGTATCCTGTGACTGTATCATGTGTCCATCCATGTGATATACTGTGTCTATCATGAATGTGAGCCACTGGACGCTATCCGTTTGTCGATTTGTTTGTTATTGTTTGCCAGGCATTTGATATTTCGTTTTGTTATAATTATTTGTCATTGTATTGTTTGAAACTTTTGATCACAGTACTTTATTATTATTACATGTACCTACCTTCGCTTCGTTCCAGATTCACTGTAGATCCTCCATTTTTGGCATTTTTCGTTAAATTTTTGCATCATATTTCAAAATATATCTCTCATTAGGCACGGGGAATGTCATAGATTAGCAGATCTTACCGTCCTTTTTCATTTTTCCCCCCGATAGATTTTCCATTTTTTTGTTAATGTATCTCTTTTAAGGCATGGAGAGTGTGACGGTCGCGATCCGTCACGTTTCTAGTTGACCAAAGGGTATTGATTTATAACTTGTTTACATTCGGCTAAGTCCGTTAACACATGTTAAAAGATCTCATTCGTTATTTTACACATATTATATGTATAATACATACTTACTTGTTGGAGATCTCCTCCCTTCTTTTTACTTATGTCGTCATATTCGATATATACCGGGTCCTTTGGTAGCTAAATTATACATTCCAATGGGTCTATTTTGTTTACCTGGAATCTAGCGCCATTTTACTCGTTATTTCTACTCGTTTTGTAATCTTGTCCGTGATTGGTAGACAGATTACTTTACCGATGTTTTCATTGGTTAATTGATTACTATAGACTGAGCCAGTATATAATCCCCTGCATCTTCTTTAACTCATTTGTGTCACACTTATGCCCTTTGCCGTGTAAAAAAGTTTCCCGCGAGGGGTTTGACAGTGTTTTGAATATATTCCCTGACATGGTCGCCATAGCACTTTTCATATAGACGTAACCTCAGACAGAGCATGTATTTCATACATTTTCTTTTTCATGCGCGAACATCGACGGCGGGTGCGGCTAGCCAACAGGGGATGCTTTCTTCCCGGGCACCTGATCCCACCTCTAGCTTGCTAGGGGTCTGTCGATGCTCACTTTGGTACTCTATTGTGAGTGCTGTTGAGATTATCGTCAGGATCTTCTTTAACTCAGTTGTGTCACTTATGCCCTTTGCCGTGTGGAGCTCGTAAAAAAGACCCCCGCGAGGGGTTTGACAGTAAGTGTTTTGAATAATTTCCTTGACATGGTCGCCATAGCCATTTCTATATAGAAGTAACCCCAGACAGAGCATGTATTTCCCCTCCTTTCTCTCATATATTTTCATGCGTTTCATGCGCGAACATCGACGGCGGGTGCGGCTAGCAAACAGGGGATGCTTTCCTCCCGGGCACCTGATCCCACCTCTAGCTTGCTAGGGGTCCGTCGATACTCACTTTGGTACTTTATTGTGAGTGCTGTTGCGATTATCGTCATGATATTCTTTAACTCATTTGTGGAGCGGCGTGTACTTGTAAGCGACCGTAAGTTTGCAACAAGTTCACCATTCCCTCTCTTTACTCTAGTTTACTTTATTTCGGCATGAATGTCTAAAAGATAGAAATAATTGTTAGGGTCCTCACTCGCTCAGACTCAGTCAGTTAGTTTATAAGTCGTGTTGTTATAGCCTTACTTATTATACGTCCGTCTGTACATTATGGGAAGGGGATGGTTTTTTATTACATCGTACTGTGATAGTGTCTACACGTGTTACACATCTTTCTTATTTCATCTCGTTGCCTCATTTATCATCATCATGTTATATTAAAATAATGAACATTAGTTCAAGTCATTTGAAGTTCATATTCTCTAATACAATTCAGAAGGGCGATATGGGTTCTTAATTGTGAGCTGGCCAGAGCCAAAATCATAGCAATACGAGTCAGAAAACCATACGATCACACACACATTGATATCGGAGTTCATACAACAAGTCGGTTTGACTTTTACTTCTGAAAGTTGAGAATTGTCTGTAAGAGACATATTACCTGGTCATAGTATATTTAACCTTGACCTCGTCTGTCACACAAGATAATTATTGACCAATTTGGACCAAATTTTATTTACACTTTTAAAGTTATGCTAATAATATGCTGATAACATAAGTACAAATGAGTTAAAGAAGATCCTGACGATAATCTCGACAGCACTCACATTAGAGCACCAAATTGAGCATCACAACCTTAAAGAGGCCCCTTTTAAGAAATACAAATTTATCGTCATCAGTTTCACTAGATACACCACTTTTAACTATGAACGCCTTGTAAAGGTGTTTCTGTATATGAACAGATAAACATTCTATTTTTCCTCTAATACTTGTCATACCCAAATGCATTTTGGTGTGACGAGTCGTACTTTTTCCCCCAAACACAACCTAATCTGCATTTCTAATCTGTCACATACTAGTAGCATAGGCCTACACCTTTCATGTAAGGCACTTCAGGGTTTAAAATCACAAACGAACAATACTCTTTATTTTTCATGCTCAACTGCCGTTTGACATTTATGAATATAGTGGGGGAATAGATGTTCTGCATGTAATTTTCAGAGTTGACAATTCTTTTAATCGGAGCACTCAGGATCGCATGTATTATTCTTTTTTCTATAACTTTTTAAATAAAAATCTGCTTTTATAAGACCATATGTTGTCCATATTGGTTTCCGAATGATAACCTGGATGTTCTTTTTCGAAGTCAAGTAATATTTATTCTGAGTTAGCAATATGGAACATATGCTCTATACTGCTTTTCAACCGACTACTATTCTGGTACAAATGCTTACAACACTCGGGTACTCATTTTATACTGCTGACGCACTGCGAATCGCAGTGATAGAACAAGCATTGATTCGGTTGAAGAGATAAAACCCTTAAAGTTCCTCTTTGCTGTGCACTGATATAATATGGGGCCCTAGGAAGGTTTAACCAAAATAAAAGTTAAAACAATCAAAAATAAGTTTATCATCCCTCAGGTCTTAGAAGCTCATATTTCCTAATTAACAAGTTTTACAATATTTTCATTTTCATAGAGCTTATGAACAAACAAAGTATTATTCGTGGTTTCATGATTATACCGCGAACTTTAACGTTTGAAAATTGAACCCCATGGGGAAAGTTGAGTTTTTTAGAGGTGATCGAATGTAACAATAAAAGTTTGCTTTTCTGAAAATATATTAGTATGATAATCTGCACAATATTCTGACGAGATAAAAATATGGTATTCAGGCACATAATTGCCAGCAATTACTCTACCTTAAGGGAACGTGAATAGGAAAAAATATGATTTTATGTTTAAGAATCATCAGACACGCAGCCCCAACAATTTTGAAGGACCCGACACTCTGTTTCGGTTTTATGACATCATAATAGTCGTTTTCTTTTTTTAAGTTCACCTGAGCGAAGCTCAAGTGAGCTATTGTCATTGCCTGGCGTCCGTCGTAAACTTTTCACATATTCGACTTATTCTCAAGAGCCATTAAAGTGATTTTGATGAAATTTGATAGGAATGATGTACTCATGGAAAAAATAGCTATGCTTCGAAAATTCCAGTTCTGGACCCCGACATCCCCCCCCCCCCCCTCTCTGGATCCGGCTGTAACGGTGTGCCTCTATCTCATTGGCAAGATGAATGGCCATATTCAGTAACACCATAGCGGACTCGTTAGACCCAGACTTCCCAGCCAACTGATAAAAATCCTTCACTCTCTCTCCACATAACGAATTAAATATTTCTTCCAGCCCTTCGATTGTGTATCTTTCCAGTCTGTGTTCTTTAAGTTTTGCCAAACTATCAACCACTATGTCCTCAATATCCGCATCCTTAAGGTCAGGGTGGCGACTCTTAATACAAATGAGGTAGAAGAAAGATGGATATGTCCACTTGTAGAGGAACATCTCCTCGAACTATTCAGACCAAAAAATAAAAATTAGCCCGTCTCGTTTTTTGGATATAAACGTCCATTTTTGGCCTATTTTAACATTATCGTAATTTTAGAGAATACCACATCATAACTATACATACCTCTACAATGCATGGAAATTGAAAAAGTCAAATATAGCCTTATTTTTCTTGTTTCTTATAGCTTATATATGAATTAAAGCCTATTTTGAAAAATTCTGATAAAATAAACAGTTCTAAGGAGTGTATTTTCTTATAAATACGATTTTACCGGTTGACATGGCAAGAACTCATTATTTTAATTAATAGCTAGAAGATGGCCAGGTACACAAATATTTTTCTATGTATAGAGCTATGGTATTGCTTTATCCTAAAACCAATATGTACCCGAATTCGTTTTTGAGTAAAATGACTGTTTCTATAAATAGCACAATAATTTGTGCAAAAATCAGCATTTTGACCCAAAAACATTGAGATTAACTCAAAGTTCGAATTTTAATTCTCTCATTTTTAAATGGTATTATGAATAGGATATATTTTGATGTTTGAATCTTAAGAAGCAGAACTCATGCGAAAATGACAATTTTTTCCCTATTTTCGGCGATTTTTTATTGAAAAATATGCATTTTTCCCCAAAATACCCATTCAGCAATGACAATTTCAAGAGTATCATTTTTCTCTGAAATAATGCAGCAAACTGAGCTTACACCATTTATCGTCCTTGTCGTTTTCAAATATTACGTGAAATAAAATTGAGTTATCTCCCTGTAGTCGCAACCCTAACCTTTAATCTCATGATGAGGGGCTGGAGATTCTTCCCATGTAGGGAATGACTCTTTTTTTAAAACTACAACCATGTCCTGAAATAATGAAAACAAAACATTACTATCTATATAACAATGTGTATACATTTAGGTACATATACATGCCATCATGACATAATTCACTACAGTGTATTATTTATTTAACAATGTATTACCTGAATAAAATAGGTAAGGAAACCTGCCATCAATTACAACATATATATCAAAGTTCAAATACATTGTAGTATTCGTTTTAGTTTAAAAAAAACACACATTTTTTTTTTTTTTCGTATATCAAATCCGTGATTTGGAATCTATTATTTTCATGTACTCTAGCGATGTCTCCAAAAAGTAATAATAACTAGATGGCTACTGTTGCAAGCAACAGACGGATTCCTCCTCTGTTAGACCTTCTTCGGAACTGAAGTGTTAAAATTCGAATAAAGAAGATGAAAAAAGAAATGTAGCTTTAGTGCCTTATTCACTTCAGCAAATGAGTCAAAAGAGCTTATGTCTAATTTGGGACTCTTATTTATTTATCAACAAAATAGAAAAGAAAAAGATAAATACCTTTCATGTTTACGAAAGCTTTAAACTCCATGCTCTATCAATATCAAATCCTTTACAATTACTTTCTCAAAACAGAATTGCACAATGATTTTGCAATGAGATAATTTCTATAAATAGAAAATGACAACAACATGAAAGTACAGATATGTAATGCTACTAAAAAAAAAGGACAAGAATAAAGGAGTTATCTTTCTTATACTATGTTAAGTTCAAATAAGAAGGACTACTTGTGTGAAGAATAAATAGTAAAGGACAAAAAGGTGAATTTTACAAGAGTAAATGATTGTTATGACCTTGATATACTGATTATTTAATCTTAAACCAATGTCATGGATGAAAGTGTTGTGATTATTCTCATCACGATTGATTTTTATCTGAGCAAAGCTCAATATCTAATTATCCAAAATCTGTTGTGACCTTGAAATCGAACAAATGAACTTGGGTCAAGGTCATGGTGAAAGTGTTTGATGCAAGGAATATTTGTGTAAAGTTTGAACTCACAAAGTCAAACAGTCTGTGTTTGATAGACTAAAGTTTGTTGTGACCTTGAGAATGCGAATTTGACCTTGGGTGAAGGTCAAGGTGAAAGAGCTTGGCTTAACGACAATATGTATGAAGTTTGAACTCTGAAGGTCAAATAGTCTTTGTTCTTTAGGCAAAAGTTTGTTGTGACCTTGAGAATGAAAATTTGACCTTGAAAGTAGGTCATCATCAATGACTACCTATAAGTAACCTACCATCCAAGTTTCAACTCAAAATCTCAAAAAATGTAGAAATTGGCACTGTGCCAATTTAAAGTTCCATTTTCAACTCGAAATAGCGCGGAAACCGTAAATATTTTATCGAGCATGTAAGCGTATAAAAGTTTGCAAATTTCCCAAAGAACAAAATAAAACAAATTTCGTTCAAATCGCACGGTTAGTTCAGGAGTTATAAGTGCTTAAAGATTTGACATTTGATGACCTCTAGTGGGGGCATTGGTGAACTTATCGACAAACAAAAAATAGTTAAAGAAGATCTTGTAATGCTCTTTCTGATGGTACTATCCCTTTTGCTCTGAGTTAAAAGACCTTTGAATAAAGTGTCTGGAAATGATGAGGGGGGTAAGAATAAAAATAATAATAAGAATAATAATAAGAATAAAGAAAAGACATTGCAATAACAGAAAGGATTCCGACGGAATAGTCGGAATCCTTAATAATAATAAAAAACAGTGACCTAATTGGCAGGGCACATTATCAATCAATCGAGGCGAATTGACTGCATTGAAGTAAAACAAAATAAATGTATTTTAATTGATTTGCATGTACATGTATGCAATAGTACTGATTTCATTTTGATAGAAGGATACATCATATATGTACATTGACCAGGTAACATTTGAAGGCATCGATCGGTCAAGTTACTTTACCGGCTACTCTACACCTACCTTTGAGTTTTTTATCCTCCATTACAGTTAAATTAAGAATAACGAAGTATATACATGTAATAGGTATATTTATTGTTCCTCAACAATGCATGATTTCACTAAAGAATCCGTAACGAGATCAGAACAATCCGAATATAAACAAGATAAACGGAAAAGAAATTCCGACGATTTGATTTGCTACCTGATACGATAGGTTAAACGTTGCACGATACGATAGGATTCATGATACACGATAGGATACGATAGGATAAGATACGATATGATACACGTTAAACGAAATTATAAACGCACGATACGATACGATACACGCATGATACGATACGATTTAATTGACAAAAATAACGTTGTATGGACTGTACGATGCATACGTAAGACCCTCCATAACGTTAACCTCGTCATTCTGTTGTAGAGAGGTTTAAGATATTCAATAAAAAATAAATACATAACTGAAAAATAAATGAAAAAATAAAATAAAGTTGTAAGACAATAGAAATGGAAAAAAAATTATAGTAAAAAAAGTAACGTCACCCGTTTTTGTCCAAATAAAAGAAAATAAAAATCTCAAATTATTTCTTTTACGGACTGTCTCTAGTACTATCCAGTAAAGCAAAACCTTTGCTTTTCTTGAGGGTATAAGTCGTTTTATATCTCTGTTCTTATTGGTTCGATAAACTTTCTAATGTATACATTCTGTTGTCCAAGATTCAGACTCAAATCTAGTGGTAGAAATGGTACCCTACAAAATCTAGTGGTTGAAAGGGTACCCTACAAAATCTAGTGGTAGAAATAAAGCCAAGTTCGATCAACTTTGGTTGATCGTCTGTCTCTTCAACGCATTTGAAATTTTCTGTTACAAAATTTCTCGAAATTTCTAAAACGTGGGTCCTGTAGCATCATATCCCACCCATTCTGCTACGTCTTTTGGTACATTTTTGGACATAATTATTTTCATACTTTTTGGTCATATTACATTGTTTAGACTGAGGATCACTGACGAGGGTTTAGTACCCGAAACGTGCATGCCTGGTCCATGCTGTAAATTTATCAGGTTTTAAATGATGCTATTGAATTTAAAGACGTTTAACATGGTACACTACCAAATTTAGTGGTAGAAATGGTACCCTACAAAATATAATGATAGAAATGGTATCCTACAAAAAATAATGATTTTTAGAACAAAATATTAAATATAAACAGTATCTTATTATTTTTGTTGAAAATAAAAAAAAATCCTAACTCCGTTTACTTTGGTTCGGTACCACAGACACCGGATATACCGGGTTTGGAACTGTAGACTCTGTGTTTTTTTCGTCACTATCAAATCCGGGTTAAAAACTGTAGATGCAGGGTTTGCTAGGACCGAATGTGAAGATATAGGTACAGGGTTGGCTACCACTGGGATTGAAACTGTAGCTACTTAGTGAGAAACGGTCAAGATCGTGTTTGACAATGTAGAGACTGGCATGATTTCTTCTGGAGGTGACATACTAAATAAAGGATATAAACGAAAGAATGAAAACAAAACCTGTCTGAAAACTATAAATTTCTCGCGAACAGTATTGTTAGTTTTTTTTTTCAATTCAACTCTAGTGTCAATGAAGCTTTCATATTGCCGTATCTGTAGTTAAAGTCTGATGCTTAGAATTTCTCTTATTATCTAGTCAATTGTGTTGTTAAAGTCAGTATTCCTGAAGAATAAATGTAAAATAAAAACTTGATGGCTACTGTTGCAAGGAACAGACGGATTCCTCCTTTATTAGATCTGTCTTAGAACTGAAATGTTCTGACATGTGATTTGGTAAAATTTAGATCATAAATGGAAGAATTATATCCGATTCGGCTGACTCAATGATTAATTCGTCTAGTAGTTCGAATGCTCTCCTGCCTCTGCAATATCTTTCTTGTAATCCACCATGGATCGAACCAGTGTGTCCACGATGCAGTGTGGCGTGGTATAATAATCCTCCACATAAAAAGAAGGGAGGAGATCTCCAAGAAGATCCCGTTGCAGCATCAACAGTAAAACACCAAAACACCCGATTCTAAAACACAAAAGACGAGTACAGCACGAGACGGAAAAGATACACACGACATGTAAACATCAAACACAAAAGACTACACATAAACCGACGAGACCAATGGGTAACCGGTGCCGACTTTGGACGGCCATCTGTCACGCAAGTAGCGAATGGTGTGGTTATCCTGGATTACGTGCGCACAACCCTCTCACTTCTCCAATTACCCAGAGGTTTCGAAGAACGTACAATTGTGGTGTAAAACAACCTCCTCACTGTAAGATGACATCACACAAACAAGACCGCGAAACGCAGAGGCCCCATAAACACAGATGAATATGTAAATGGATATAAAAAGATGGTATGCGTAATACAGTCCGTGCTCTGCCGGCTGTAGCGAGCTCATGTATGTAATCACCCGAGGAACACACACTGACAGAGATAGGGGCGTGCCTGCTGGTCCATTGTAGTTTGTCGCTACCTTCATGGAACGGGAGATGTATGGCTTCAAACTCGTTAACACAAAACCAGGAGAACAATCTCTTTCTCTTGGGAACTCGTATGCCATTTTCTTCAAGATTGTCAAATATAGTCTTGGATGCAGTATAAAAATATCCGGAAATTGATGAACAGTGCGTCGTTAACGTAAAAATATTCTCCCGTGTCTGATATCATTGAAAATTTCCAAGGCCATTGACTTGAAATTCAATTTCTTAACTAAGACTAAAAAAAAGATATTTATATGATTTTTCAATTTAAAAAAAAAAAAACAAGCAAAATAGGGGCTCTTTTGGGCCACACAGTGAAGAGCTTAAAACTTCATTTATGCACTCCTTTTGACCCAATACAAGAGGCATAGCGATCAAGTGTGAAATGACAAATATGGATAATAACCATATCCCTGTCTACAGTACAAAATCGATAATTCAGAAAATCAGAAACCGAAGGCATACAAAATCAGGATAAAACAGGAACCAAAGCAAACAAAAACAAAAACCTCCACCATATGAAAAGAAGCGAACTCCCGATATGAGAGTGAGACCAGGTGCCAAGGAAGAGTAAGCATCTCCTGCTTGCATGCAACACCCGTCGCTTCAATTCGGTAGAACTGTCACATCCGGTTACTTCCATTTTGGAAGATATAGAGTACAATCTTTGGTTGGATGGTTCAAATGGTCTATGACAGAATATCATCCACCATTCTGGATAGTGGGACATCATAGTGTATGACGAGTTCCCCATATAAACCGTAGAACTTCCTCAGTGACGATGTTAGTCGGTCACAAACATATCCCTGACTGAGAAGCTTATCTGAAAGACGCCTAGCTCTCAGAACAAAATCCGTATATTTGGTACTTGCTCTGGCATAGCAGATATTCATAATAAAGAGGAATGAAAGATAAAAAAAATTGTGCTTATTGCAATTCATAAATATACTCGTTTCCATGGCAACAAAGGTCATAAAACACGCTAAGTCTTATGAAATTTCCTAATGATTCAATATTTTGAGATAGTTACTATGGCAACGACACCTTTTTGAACATAAGAATGATTATTTTCAACTTAGCACTCCATATTGAACTTCCACACCAATCATCTCTAGAATCTGTGACATGGCGTGCCAACGTGTCATTGAACTTTTTTGGTTCTTACAGAGAATTGCTCTTATATGTACTGCACAATTGCCTAGATGTTGAAAATGCCAGAAGATAATATTCATAACACATAGCATATAAGTTTTTTTTTAGAACTGATGTTGCATAACAACAGCTTGATTGAGCATTTGCCTTATAGTACAGTCTAGGTGCTTTGTCATTTGTTTTTTATTGTTCTCATCTTGGTGCTCTATTGTAAGTGCTGTTGAGATTATCGTCAGGATCTTCTTTAACTCATTTGTGTCACACTTATGCCCTTTGCCGTGTGGAGCTCGTAAAAAAAATTCCCCGCGAGGGCTTTGACAGTGTTTTGAATATTTTCCCTGACATTATTGCCATAGCATTTTCTATATAGAAGTGGCCTTAAACAGTGCATTTCATGTTTTTTTATTGTTCTCATTTTCTTGCATGAACATCAAAGGCGGGTGCGGCTAGCCAACAGGGGGTGCTTACTCCTCCCGGGCACCTGATCCCACCTCTAGCTTGCTAGGGTTCCGTCTGTGCTCAATTTGGTGCTCTATTGTGAGTGCTGTTGAGATTATCGTCAGGATATCCTTTAACTCTTTTATGAAATTTTCAACCTTGTAAAACAGTAAAAACATGCAAAAAAGGGTCTTTGACTGTCCAAAACAAACAAAGCCTTTTGATACCCTGTTTTGGCCCAATTTTTCATCTTGTATACATAAGGCATCCGAGATGAATGTAAAAAAACTTTACAAATATGCATAATAATAAGGATTAAAAGAAAATAATCAAAGCAATTTAAGATTTAAAATGTACCTGTTTCCACGGTAACGGAGCCTACAAATATGCCTTGTCCTATAGATTTTCCCGATTTTTGAAACTTCAGGTACGGTTACCATGGCAACGGCAACCTTTTTGGAAAAAAAAACTGGGGTTGATTTACATACTAGTACTTCATATTGAACTTCCATACCAAAAATCCATGACATGCCGTGCCAACATGTTTTGAAATTCTTTGGTTCTTACAGAGAATTGCTGTTGAGATGTCTAAAGTGTAGTAAACTTCACCCTTTTAGTCACAGTACAACAGCTATCAACAGACAATTTGTCTTCTATAAGGTTTAGAATAATTTTCATTTGTTCAAAGTCTGCCGCCATACGGGAAAGGAGAGTTTATAAAATGTCCACGTGTTCTTGTACACCCTTTCTATCCTTGTCCCTCATCCTCTTCTCTAATCTCTCCATCTTTTGAGGATTTGTTCGCCTGTTAATGAAATAGAATCATCATTAGTTACACAATATCAAATTTCCTCATTCGTTGATTTTTAAGAACCTATATATTTTTTAACACAAAAATTAATAAAAGTAGTTCAATTACATTTCAGATTAACATCAATGGTGATCAATAAGATGATAATTCGAAAAATGCTATGTAATTAGTATGTTTAAACATTCATCACCTCAAGGTAGTCAAAATGGAATCCTCCACCTGACTAAAGCGTCCCTCATCAACTAGCGCATGGGCACTGTTTAAATCCTGTGTCTTAAACTGGCTCTCAGGTGTAGGACTAATGGGTCTAAACTGGCTCTCAGGTGTAGGACTAATGGGTCTAAACTGGCTCTCAGGTGTAGGACTAATGCGTCTAAACTGGCTCTCAGGTGTAGGACTAATGCGTCTTAAACTGGCTCTCAGGTGTAGGACTAATGCGTCTTAAACTGGCTCTCCGGTGTAGGACTAATGCGTATAAACTGGCTCTCAGGTGTAGGACTAATGCGTCTTAAACTGGCTCTCAGGTGTAGGACTCATGCGTCTAAACTGGCTCTCAGGTGTAGGACTAATGGGTCTAAACTGGCTCTCAGGTGTAGGACTAATGCGTCTTAAACTGGCTCTCAGGTGTAGGACTAATGCGTCTTAAACTGGCTCTCAGGTGTAGGACTAATGCGTCTAAACTGGCTCTCAGGTGTAGGACTTATGCGTCTTAAACTGGCTCTCAGGTGTAGGACTAATGCGTCTTAAACTGGCTCTCAGGTGTAGGACTAATGCGTCTAAACTGGCTCTCAGGTGTAGGACTAATGCGTCTTAAACTGGCTCTCAGGTGTAGGACTAATGCGTCTAAACTGGCTCTCAGGTGTAGGACTAATGGGTCTAAACTGGCTCTCAGGTGTAGGACTAATGGGTCTAAACTGGCTCCCAGGTGTAGGACTAATGGGTCTAAACTGGCTCTCAGGTGTAGGACTAATGGGTCTAAACTGGCTCTCAGGTGTAGGACTAATGGGTCTAAACTGGCTAACAGGTGTAGGACTAATGAGTCTAAACTGGCTCTCAGGTGTAGAACTAATGAGTCTAAACTGGCTCTCAGGTGTAGGACTAATGTGTCTTAAACTGGGTCTCAGGTGTAGGACTAATGGGTCTAAACTGGCTCTCAGGTGTAGGACTAATGGGTCTAAACTGGCTAACAGGTGTAGGACTAATGGGTCTAAACTGGCTCTCAGGTGTAGGACTAATGGGTCTAAACTGGGTATCAGGTGTAGGACTAATGTGTCTTAAACTGGGTCTCAGGTGTAGGACTAATGGGTCTAAACTGGCTCTCAGGTGTAGGACTAATGGGTCTAAACTGGGTATCAGGTGTAGGACTAATGGGTCTAAACTGGGTATCAGGTGTAGGACTAATGGGTCTAAACTGGCTCTCAGGTGTAGGACTAATGGGTCTAAACTGGCTCTCAGGTGTAGGACTAATGGGTCTAAACTGGGTCTCAGGTGTAGGACTAATGGGTCTAAACTGGCTCTCAGGTGTAGGACTAATGGGTCTAAACTGGCTCTCAGGTGTAGGACTAATGGGTCTAAACTGGCTCTCAGGTGTAGGACTAATGGGTCTAAACTGGCTAACAGGTGTAGGACTAATGAGTCTAAACTGGCTCTCAGGTGTAGGACTAATGAGTCTAAACTGGCTCTCAGGTGTAGGACTAATGGGTCTAAACTGGCTCTCAGGTGTAGGACTAATGGGTCTAAACTGGCTCTCAGGTGTAGGACTAATGGGTCTAAACTGGCTCTCAGGTGTAGGACTAATGGGTCTAAACTGGCTCTCAGGTGTAGAACTAATGGGTCTAAACTGGGTCTCAGGTGTAGGACTAATGGGTCTAAACTGGGTCTCAGGTGTAGGACTAATGCGTCTAAACTGGCTCTCAGGTGTAGGACTAATGGGTCTTCTCAGGTGTAGGACTAATGCGTCTAAACTGGCTCTCAGTTGTAGGACTAATGCGTCTAAACTGGCTCTCAGGTGTAGGACTAATGCGTCTAAACTGGCTCTCAGGTGTAGGACTAATGGGTCTAAACTGGCTCTCAGGTGTAGGACTAATGGGTCTAAACTGGCTCTCAGGTGTAGGACTAATGGGTCTAAACTGGCTCTCAGGTGTAGGACTAATGTGTCTAAACTGGCTCTCAGGTGTAGGACTAATGCGTCTAAACTGGCTCTCAGCTGTAGGACTAATGGGTCTAAACTGGCTCTCAGCTGTAGGACTAATGCGTCTAAACTGGCTCTCAGGTGTAGGACTAATGGGTCTAAACTGGCTCTCAGGTGTAGGACTAATGTGTCTAAAAAGATAAAGAGAGGGTGAAAGACAGCAGCAATATAGTGTCTATGGACGGAATCCTTTGAAATCTTTTGTTATAAAACTGTAATATGATACCCTTGATAAATTAGATAAAAATAATGATATAATAATTAATCGTAATTGATGTGTAATGATGTGTAATAATGTTAGATAATTGAATATTTCAAGATGAAAGGATGGAAAAATATTCCCACGATCATCAATGGGGATTAGATATCCTTATCAGTGATTGTAAGACAAAAGAATAAACTTAAAAGGTTGGTAATTGTTTGATGTACGTTGTCATACAAAATGATGAATGATTGACTTCAACTTCAGAGTTCGTACGGGTACAAGACTCTATGACCGTGAGCATTAGTTCTTTCAGTACATAGTACGTAACAAGGTATTCGATGAAGGTTGATTGTCAAAGGTTGTCAGTGTTCCAATAATTTTGACACATGACACTACGCTGACAAATCCATGTGTGTGGCCACTAAATCCATGTGTGTGGCCACTAAATCCATGTGTGTGGGCACTGACAAATTCATGTGTATGGTCAAATATTCTGTCGTGATTCAGAGAAAAAAAAAGCAAACATAATACCTGTTTCATACAGGACCGTGAGCATGAGTTCTTTACAAAGTACGTGACAAGGTATTCAATGAAGGTTGTCAGTTTTCCAATGTATCTGACGCAACACTGACATATCTATGATATTCTGTCATAAATCAGATAAAAAAAAACTACCAGTAATTCTAGTTTGGTACAGGTGTAAGACTCTACGATATGAGTGCAAGACTCTTTGGAATGAGTGTAAGACTCTATGTCAAAGGTTTCCAATGATTTTGATACATTATACTACACTGAAAACTCCATGTCTGTGTCCAAATATTGCAGTCGTAAATCAGACAAAGAAGCAAACAGTAATATGGGAATGAAAACACGAATTTGTTCAAATCATTGATAATTTTTATCTTTGATTTTCTCCAAAATCAGGAGAACATTGGTTCAAATAGACATACCTTTATTGTATGAAAGAATGCAAATTCAAATATGAATTGTTTAAAATTTATTAATGAAAATACAGGTGTTACCGGAATTCTTTCTACAACATAAAATTACCTTTAATTTTTTTCCTATGAAATTAAAAGTAATTAGTAAACCAAAATAATAATTATAATAATTTTATTAACCCTAACTCTTTTTCCCTAGTGATATATATGAATTTGAATTTACCTTATCCCCTAGAATTACTTTTGCAAAAAAAATAGTTTACTTATCATCTAGAAAATTACATCCATTTAACTATATTTATTCGCCTTCTATTATCCAAATTCACTTCCTTTTTCACTATAATCCAGTTCACTATAATCCAGATCACTATAATCCGGTTCACGATAGTCTAGTTCACTTTATCTTCTTTTCTTTATCGCAAACATTTTCTCTCACAAACATTTCTCTCTGGCAAACATTTCTCTCTCGCTAAAAGTTATCTCTCTCTCTCTCTCTCTCTCTTGCTCTCTCTCTCTCTCTCTCTTGCTCTCTCTCTCCATGAATTCCGGTACACCTACAAAACAAGAGAAAACAAACTATAAGATAAATGTTATATCATTTAGAAGCGAACGTTGTACAATACAATACTCTTCATTACCAAATCTTGGGTCCGAAAATATATACATCAGTTGTAAGTCATAAAAAGAAAATGAGTATAAAAAATACACACCTGAGCTCTCCGCCCTCTTTATTCATTCTGAAAAAAAAATCATTTCATGTAAAATATTTATCAATTAGAACAGAGTCGTAAAAATTCAGAATAAAACTATAAAAAATGTTTTAGATTGTGGGAAAAGTATGTAAACAAAAATACTTACATGGGCGGAGATCTGGATGGGGTCCTCAGAGGTTCTGAAAGACATTAAAATTTTTGTTAGCCTAGTGTAAAAATAAAGGGGGTCCTCAAGTTCCCTGAAAGAAAAGATTTAATCATAATAGATGATGTGAATTTTTTTTACTTCAACACAAAATTCATTCAAACATGATATCGTAATTTAGAATTACAACATTACTCACCCCTCTACATAGTTGGCCATGTAGCTGTCCATGGCGGACCCGTCCCACGGATTGCTTCTCTCTCTAAAGAAAAATAAAAAGAAAATGTTTATTTTCAGATAAGGAAAGAAAGTCTAAAATGTATATTGAAGTTTTACTATTGTTATATAAAAATAGTTTTAAAGGTAATTCGTAAAATTACATACGGAGTATTTTGACTCTGCCTGACCTCCTCCGGGGAGCTAACCGGTGATAATTACAAGGCACTAAAAAAAGAAAATCCCAATGAGTTAAAAATCGATCCCTAACAAATTGAGTCAATTTTAAAGTAGCATATTGAATTTCCGTACTTGGAGAAGATTCCGATCAAATGTATATACACGTTAAATCTTTTTAAAGTGGACAAATACTTGCTCATTTTAAAGGAAAAAAAATCATTTTTTATTTTCGGGTTTCAGATAAAGACAGAAAGTTGTAATATTTTTTTCTTGACCGCTGTGTGAATTCAAAATAATACATACGGTGGTGTGTTGTCCAGGTCATCCTGATGCTCCGGGGAGCTAACCGGTGATAACGGTATGTCACTAAAAAAGAAAATCACAATGATTTGAAAATCAATCCCTAACAAATTGAGTCAATTTTAAAGTAGCATATTGAATTTCCATACTTGGAGAAGATTCCAATCAAATGTATATACACGTTAAATCTTTTTAAAGTGGACAAATACTTACTCATTTAAAAGGAAAAAAATCATTTTTTATATTCGGGTTTTAGATAAAGACAGAAAATTGTAATATTTTTTCTTGACCGCTGCGTGAATTCAAAATAATACATACGGCGGTGTGTTATCCAAATCTGGCATAGCAGCCAGAGGGGAGTGCCTGGGCGGGGAGTCTGGGCTGCAAAAAAATAGGAATAACAATAATTTAAAACTAAATCAAAATGTAGTCTCTTGTAATCATTCAATAAATAAATAAATATGATTGTAAAATTCAAACCGCATTTTAAAAAGATTAAGATACGAATGGATACAAAAACTTACTGTTACAAATGAGGAGACCCGTATCTGTAATAAGAAAAAAATGTTGTTAACAAAATATGATATATATAAATATCATACATTTGAAAAAATCCAATTTAACATTTTTCATTAAAAATTAAATTTGCCCTTAACATGTATTATAAAATATACATACTTAAGGTATCCATTGTACAAATAGTCAAATTTTGATGCCTGGTAAGGTACTATAATGTTTGTATATAATAATAGGTAGGTATGTCCCAAATTCAAATATAAGGATTTTTGGGCCCAAATATCAAAAGGGGGATAACTCTGCATAATTTTGTCTATCGCACAGAAAATCACAGATTGACCAGATTAACAGAATACAGACACAAAAAAATTTAATAAATAGAATTATAGTATCTATCTTGTCTATATTTAATCTTGATACATAAATAAATACAATAAATTGTGTTATAAAGGTTTTTTTTTCATTTTATTATAATATAGCCCCTCGATCCTTCTTCGATGTATTTTCAAAAACATTGAGACATGCATAAAAAATTTACAAGCAAAAATCATTGATAGTTGAATACTCTGTAGTATATAAGATATTTATCGCACCTCAGACTTGTTCCTTTCAATAGGCCTGCATATATCACATTACTTGATTGTCTCCTCTGAGGCTATAGCCTACCCCCTCATCCCGATAGTACATAATTCGAGGCGAGGAAAACAAGATAAAGTAGACATCAAATCAGATTGTGTCATGAGCCACAACCACAAACAAGAAGACACCAATTTACCTAAATCTATGGTTTTAGAATTACATTTTCCTTTCTTAATTCAAAAAAAAATACAACCAATGCTTCATTTCTAATCGTACATTTTTTCCTTTATCTATGTGTTGTTCGTGTATAATTCTACGTTTCCACGGTCAAATGTTGATGTTGCGGGCAAGCAAATATGCGCCAAATAACAAGATAAGCGTTTATCTTTTGAAATAACTTTTCAGTTTTATTTTATTTGTGAATAGAGATTGTCCTCTATGCAATAAATTTGTTATTAGGTTTATAACTGACCTATTATGGAAATATAGGGGGTAAGCTGTGATCATAGTGAGGCTCGGCTTCGCCTCATCCCACCATGATCTCAGCTTACCCCCTATATTTGCATAATAGGTCAGTTATAAACCTAATAACTAATAAAGGAAAAAAATCTTATTGGTTTTTATCTGAATGGGCAAGCAGTCTACAGAAGATATAATGTTGACAGTAAAACCTCCAATAGATAAAGCAAGTTCATGACGATGTGAAGTATTCACACAGTTTTGGAATAATGGTGTCTAAAATTTTGGTATTTGATGTCACCCTGGGTTTTCCCTCACTGTTTTTAGCAGAAAACACACAGAGAAGTCCATCTTCTCCATCACGTTTGTGGACCAATTGCAAATGTGCAAGCGAAAGTCCCGATCCAGCAATATTTTCTGCCATACTCATCTTGATGATTCCCTTTCCAACCAAAACATGCAACGATCCTATATTTTCAGCTTTCGCTTTATTGAAAATCTCTTGTTGGAAGTGAGAGTGGGATCTGTAGGATGCCTTCATCATTTCCTTTCACTCAGCATAGCAACAGACAATATCTGGTGTAACATATGCACGTCATCTACTGCATTATGGGCGTTATAATCGGGCAGTCCAAAATGACTAGCAAGACACTCTTGCTTGTAACTATTTAGCTTTGGAAATTTGTGTGTGATGACAGTCAAACTATCAACACATCCTGTCACACATTCTGTAAATTTACTTTGAAGTCCACAATTTTGTAGAGCAAAGCTTAGAACCCGGAAGTCAAAAATTCTTCCATTGTGAGCTATCAAAAACACATTCTCAAACTGAGAAATCCAAGAGATGAAATTTTTTAATGCATCCTTAATAGGAACAGCATCTACCCTTTGTCCTTTTACAACAAGGTACGACCCATCAAAAACAATACCAGTGGCTTTCTCAGCACCAGGGTCCATGGGCAGTTTAGGTAGAATGTAGGTAGAGAATTCTGTCTTGCCTCCACTGTCTAAGCAGGCTATCTGAGTGATGTGTGGAATGATGTTTCGAGTAACGGAAAAAAAAAATTTAAATAAAACTTCATTTGTAAAAGAATACATTCGAGATAAGAAATAAGACACACACGCTAACTTGAGACAGTACACAATATGTTAAATATAAATGATTCTGCTATGAATACCTCAATTGGAATGTAAATGGAACTTGAGTGCAACATACACACTGAACAATAGACAAACTGGAAACAATAAGACAACTTCGACTTTTGCATATGACAACATACTTACTCAAACCTGTTGTTTCAAGGTCAATCACTACATAGCTTGGCTTTGCATTAGGTAAAGAGACTTGTGAGAAAGATGGCTTCACAATAGCATCAGGAATTTTGTTGATATCTTGTTTGTCATGAAGTCCAATTCCTGGAAAGAAGAAATACATAGTAAATCAGACTCTGAGTACAGTTGTGATATTCTGTGTGTAAAATGGTAAGCAGAGTATGACCGTTTTCATTTCATTACATACTCACCAGATTGATAAGACGAACCCTCTGTGGCTTCTGCAGCCCCCCTTCTGATTGCACGCTCCTGCTTCAGTATCAACCGTCTTCGCTTTGTCTCGGGAAGCTTTGACTTGATACTTTTCTTAACCCTGTAAGTGTCTAGCTTCCTTGCATGTTTCTCAGTGAAGTGCCCTGGTGATAAACCATTCCGCCTGAATGTCTACAATTTAGAAACAAAACAGGTTAAATTTAAGTGCTAACAATCACACATCATTTCTTTCAAAACAAAATTTTATTTATATTGTATTTCACTACTTTATTAGCATTTTACATCCCCTTTTCTTTAGATTTAGGTGTTCCAACATTTACTCATTTTCATTAGAATATACATGTAAGTAGAACAGGAAAAAAACAAAACTAGAACACACTGTGTCCCAAATGACCTTGATTGACCTTGACCTAAATTGACTGAAACTTCCCTGCTATTTTGGTTCATGTGAAGCAGTAAAATGAAATTCTACCACATTTATCAATGTTTATGTTACATTGTCATAAAAAAGACACATGAATAACTATAAGTATGTCTTCCAGAAAAATCTAACAGACAATAGAAAAAGTTATCATTATGTGACTTTTGCTTAAAAAACAACAACAAATAGATTAAAAAAAATCAAATGAACAGAGACAAACTTTGAATACTAACAGTGTAAATCAAACGAATGCTGGCAAACACAACGAGAACAACTGCTACCTCAGTCAAGTACTTTCTCCCCTCATTTATACTAGCAGCTGTGGCTTTTACCCTATGATCCAGACTTTCACTTTCTCCATAATGAAGGTGCTTCGGAGCACGCAAAGAGACAGCACGGTTGGCATGCTCACATGCTTGGCTTGACCTAAGATCAATGTATAAAGCTGCTTTATCAATGAAAGGGGCAAAAATCTCAGTAAGTTTTGTCTTTAATTGTGGGTCATGCAGAGGTGCTTTATATGGTAGACTTCTATGGACATAACTTTCACCATTTGCCCTTTTGTATCCACAAAACCTTGGATGGCAGTGTGAGTGATCACCAAACTGATGGGGTACAAAAGCAATCAAATTTTCTCGCATGTGGTCCAAATTTCCTTGGTTTTTAGCAAAAACATATTTCACACACTTGGAGAGATGCTCAATCACCTGATTGCTGATTTTGTATTTTTGAGCTTTCAGCTCATAAAACAATTTCACAATGTTCTTGATACAGTGGTTCCTATCAAGTTTTTTTCTTAAAGAAATGCCCAACTGACTTCGTGCCCGAGAAATAAGAGTATTGTCTCCATCCCCTTCGATAATTTCAACTGGAGTACCTTGTTTTGCCATGCTTTGTACTGCTTCTAAGCCAGCCTCACTTTCCACGAGCTTTGATGATCCCATGTGATTCCACACACATCTATGCGGAGGTGGTCTTCTACCTGGCCGATGTCTACGCCACCACTTACATTTTCCACATGTACGATGTTTCACAACAGTTTTCAGTACTTTATTCTGTTTGCTAATGAAGAAAGTATGACCTAAAAAAACAAACAGCTAAATCATTCAAATAATTCAACGACCTAAAGCAATCATCGCAAAGGGCCTAAAAAGAAATACATTTATTATATATTGACCATGTAAATGAATTATCTTTATATTATAATTGCACGACCTTAAATTTCTGTTGAAAAAAGTTACCTTGACTCGTATGTTACTTATAATATTCTTACATGTATGTTAAGTCATTTGAAGCATGCACTATTGTTGTCAAATTCATTTGAATTTGAAATTTGTTTATGCTTATACAAAGGTAAAAGAAATACATATACATGTACATGTAGTATATGAGGAAAATTACCAACTGCAATTTAATGACTATGGCCCTTCAGACTAATATCAAATTTAAGATCATTATTCAATACATGCCATCCAACTAACCAGTTAGACTGTCAAAACCTTTCTTTTGCCAACCGTGATCTGCACACACCGTCATACCCTTTCTATTCGTAGGAAAAAATTTCAACTTCTTCTTTGGAGCCTCCTCATTGTGTCTGATATCACAGTTTTCATACTTTCGTTTTCCTGCTAACATTGTTCTCGATGGGTAATTAGTACTGTTACGTTCAGCAGCAGGCGTATATACACTTGTAGGTGGACCAGTTGATGCCATGATAGGAGTATTTGTATCCGCTTGGCTGTAAATTGTAGTAATGGAAGGACTGGAAGCCACGTTCTCTTCTTTGGAACTATTGAAATAAAACAGATAATTATAAACACTTTCACATACCTATATAGCACTGATTCAGAAGAATTTTCACAAAATTATGCATACAAATGTCAATATAAGTACATGTAATACATGTAGAAGTAAAATGTTTTGATATTTTACTACAATTTAAAATTTACAACAGATACCGGTATCAATTCATTAACATTTTTATGCATATGAAAATAAATCAAACATAAAGCATACATGTAATACATACACAATCTTACTGCACATTAAAAATAAAGAATTCATAAGAAAGAATACCAAATGATACCTTGTCATAAAATCCTCTGAGAAGTTGTTTTCATCATCACTGTCATCTAAATCTTCACAAAGTTCAGACGGCTTAGAAGAGGCTAAAATTCTTGGATTACTGAAAATGTAAACATCAAATATGTTCAAAGATTTATATGCATTACATTACATAATTGTAAAGATAATTTAACATGAAAATAGATAAGATAATAGTGTAGTAAGTTTCCATGCTTACCCTTTGAACTCATCCTGAATAATGGCTACCCCAAGTTCCTCATCGAATGGAATATTTTCTGACACATTCGCCGACTCTTTGTTTGATGCATTACTGTAGATAAATAACCATTGTTTATTCTGGAGTATTTTCAATATCACGT
The DNA here is from genome assembly GCA_028142955.1 of Pinctada fucata. Taxonomy (NCBI): domain Eukaryota; kingdom Metazoa; phylum Mollusca; class Bivalvia; order Pterioida; family Pteriidae; genus Pinctada; species Pinctada fucata. Next base: position 54,576,358 of record AP027112.1, on the reverse strand, counting down.
TTATCAAACTATGCATTACACCATTTTTTGTGGCTTGGATAAGAAATATACAAATAAACTTACATCATTTCGCTTTCATATGCCAAAATACTGTGTGTTTTTATGTTTTCATCCGCATATTTCTCAATGATATCTCCAGCCCTCCTCTCCATAACCTAACAAATAAAATAATGTCTTTTGATTACCATGATACCATGCCACACTATAGATCTATTACATGATGCAAAAAAAAACCATTATATTTATTGAAATAATGTTGAGCATACCTGAATATGAAAATTCATAATTAACTTTGAAATCTGATTATCATGTGCTATAAGCTACTGCATTCTGTAAATGTGGGCATTTTAATTTTTATTACATGTATAAATAAGCGTCTGTTTAGTATGACAGATTTTATTTGACAAATTCTATGACTTATGATCATATGTAAACATGCATAATTTAGTATTCAAAAAAAAAAAAACTTTAAGAATGCTTCTAAAATATTATCTTATGAAAATTCTACCTTCAAACTTCTTTCATTTATTGAGGGTAAGTTTAAAGTTGTTAGCAAATTGTTCATCCTCTGAGGCCCTCCAGCACAGTCTATCATTGCTATTTTAAAACAGAAAAGACATTTTAATGTCATACATGTACCGGTATGTACATGTATATGAAAACACAAAACAAAACAAAATTTGAGGAAAGCTATACCATGTATACAAAAAAATAATCATTCCAGGGAATGCATGTTTCGCAACACTTGGGAATTACTTTTATGTAGGGTGCGACATCAAAGTGTCACAGACAGACAGACAACGGACAAAGTGTCTCTATACTTCACAGGTGAAACAAAAAAATTAGATGGCATAATTTATGTCCTGGTCAGGCTTTTTGCACTGATTAAATTTTCATTTTCGAACAGAAGAATTGTAAAGTACCCTTACCTGCACCAACCTTAGTATTGACACAAAAGTTTGGCATGCCCCTCTTCTTCTCCGTCTTGTACGTTTTCCCATAAGAAACTCTGTTAATGTGTAGACAATAACTGCACAGGATGTAAATAAACCCCCCCCCCCAAACCAAGCTTCATTTCCCCTTTAATGGAAGTTTGCGAAAGGTACAATGGCCCCATCTTGCACTTTGAACAGGATTCAAGTCCTTTCACTAAAACATCAAGTTCAATCACTCGTCGACCTTCCTTCCAGCTATTGATCGATATCTTTTTACTGCTGCAAAGCTTACCAAATCCAGGCAGGCACACATCACAACCTTCTGGAGATTCACAGTAATGTCCAGAAGCGTAATTATGTTCGATAAAATTATCAGGAGACCTCGGAGGGGAAGTATGAATCGATTTCTTATACCGACCGTTTCGTTTTCGGCCTCTTATGGGCGCCGCCATTTTGATTTTTGTTTGGAGATTTCTAATCTCTAAATAACTTTAATAAAGAATTTTTAGATAAAACTGTTTCATTTAATATCATAATGTGAGCTTATATTTATTATTTTTTCCACAATCGGGAATATTTTAACGAGAAGAATCTATTCTACTGGAATAGTATGAAATTTCATTTTTTACGGAAAGTACCGAGAGGAAAACGGAAAACACCGAGAGCAGCGAGTTCATTTGTACAATGGATACGTTAAAGGTATCGTCAAGCCCCGCGGGCGGCGACGGCATCGGGCTGCTGAAACTTGAAAAAAAATGCATTGATTTTTTTTTCACTAAGGGAGCAACCGTTTGATTTTTATGGGGGGGGGGGGGGGGGGGGGCAGGAAGACTTTGCAAAAAAAATTTTCCGGATTGAAATTTTGGGGAAAAAAATTTCCGGCCCGAAGGGCCGGCGAAAAATCTTTTCCAGATCATGAAATTGCACCTCCCCCCTCTCTTCCAACCTTTCCACTGCCAAATAAACACTTTTTTGTGTAACATAAACAAAGTATAAAAAATGGAACAAACTTTACGCAATTTGGAGTGAATAAATAAAATTCAAAAGTCATTAGCACCATATAGCCTGTCTCCGTTGAGTATCATTTTAGTAAACAGATTTTAGGCACCATATGCCATTCAAGAAATTAAAATGAAGTGATCTGCTGGCAAGAGATGAACTCATTGAGTGTTTGATGTTTAATATGGCTGAAAAATCACGCTGAATTATTTAAAATTAAGAGTAATTTTGAACATTGGAAAATCATAAAAAATCATAATCCGGCCCGAAGGGCCGGCGAAAAAATTTTTCCGGCTCTTGAAATGGCCGAAAAAAATTTTCCGGCCGGCAAAAGTCTTCCTGCCCCCCATAAAAATAAAATGGTTGCTCCCTAAGAATAAAACTACGAATCATAATTCCATACGAAAATGTGGAAAATGAATGAAATATAGACTTAAGCAGCACTTTTGGCTCTAGAATCCTAAGTCTGAAAAAAATAGAATATCAAGTCAGATGAAAAAGAAATAATGAAATTTAAAATGTAATGTAATGCATACACCCCATTGTAATTTTCAAAAAAAAAAATATATAGATACTTACTTTATCCGTTTTGCTGCTGTTGCAGCACACGGTGTACAGCTGAAAAAAGACAACAATTTATTACCGATTTTATAGAATATCACCCGTCGGAATATTGATTGATGGAAAAGCGAAAGTTTTCAATAATGTATATATAAATAAGAAATTACCAGCTCGCCTGTCCATCCTTATCATGCGTGCTAAAATAAAAACATCAGATTGTTTCGGTATCTTTTACACATATATTACAATGACTGTCATAATATAGATTTTTTCAATCAGATTATTTAAATATTTGCAAAAGGATAAGTTGCATTTAAAAATAAATACCATCATAAAAGTATACTTACGGACAGGTTATCCTGTCAATTTTTTCTACGAGACTCGCCATGGTCTCGTAGACATCAGCAATTTCATCACAGTTGCACCTAGAAAATATATAATACCGTCTCCTAGATAAATTTATCACTTGACGAACATCACATATTATCTAAAAATATATTGAATAAATCCATTATAAATATTTATGAATATGTAATGAACTTGAAGACGTTGAACATGTATATGTAGAAAATACAATCCTGATAAATAACGTGAAAACCTACATCATTTTTAACAAAGAGAAGAGTAAATCAAGAAAATTTGTAAAATTGTAATCAAGTAAAACACTCAAATGGGTGCGGGGATTTTGAGGGTGTGCTAGAGTTTTTATACCCAGAGGTGTCATTGTTCTTACTGATTGGCAATTGGTCAGAAGCAAATTAAAATAACAAAGGAAAAAAAGGGGGGGGGGGAATAAGTAAGTGTTATAGGCACCAAAATGAAATCCCCTCCCCGACTTTTAATTGTATTGAATATGAGAAATTCTAAAAAAGAAAATTTACATCCTTTAATTTTTTTTTCTCATTTTAATTAAATCAAGAAAATCACTCCAAAAGTATTTATTACCTATATCAGAATTTTTTCCTCAAAATTCTTAGTATTTTTTTCTTCATGTGTGTTACTCCGTTCGATGTAAAAATAAATACTAATGGTCATTGAAAAGGTTAAAAGTTTGTATGAACCATATATCACAAAATCTGTCCTATACGATAAAGTGCAACATACTTGAACCATAGATATTTAATTAATGATAACAAACAGTGAAAACGAAAAGTCATTATATAGAGTGTATCAGAAACCTCAGTGTTTAAATGAAAAAAAAATTGCATCGTAGCTTTTGAATATGTTTGTGATTACCTTTATTTCTCTGTGTTTTGTTATTATCTGTGCTGAAAATTGTGACATATGCAATGTATCTATCAAAGAACAATATGCGCAATGTGATTCAAGATTTGTATGTCCGCGAAATGTGCATACCATTTATGCATCTTGTATGTTGGAAAAATTGAAAACTGATAATACAATAAAACAACTGTTTATTGTGGGACCATGTAATAATTTGATGAGATATAAGACTTTGTGCAGATTTCCCGTGAAGGAAGTAATACTTGTCAAGAGCGGTATTCACTGGCAATGTAACTCTTCAGGTAAGATTTTTTTCTCACGCTACTCCACGCGGTATCTTCTCAGCTGACCATGTCAAAGTGTGTGATCACTGACGGAGAGGTCGTTTGCGATAGCAATATGTCCCTGCAAGGAAAAGGTTTGTTAGTCAAAGGCTTTGATTTTTATTCAGTAATCAATCTGATAACTTTTAATTGCGAACGATCAGATAAATAGACATAGATAACTTCGTTGATCAGCGATCTTTTTTTTTAAGTAACACTATCTTGAACTGTGAATGTGAAAAATAGGAGGGGGGATTTTACCTTTTTTATATTTTAGAGTTTGCATCAAAGTTTATCAAATATCTAGTAGAATATGATATATATATATATATACTATATATATGTGTGTGTGTCCAATATTACCATGATTACCTTTAAAACTGGCACTGATTTTGATAATATATGAAAACCCGTAGTTTTTTTTCAGACATTAGGCCGCCAGTGTCCTCTGTGGCAACCCCAATCCCTGCCACCCCCCAAGGAGGCAGTGTCGTGAGTAAGTAAATTCTTTGGTTCGGGATAATTATGAAAATTTGAGTTTGCATGTTTTTAAAAAAAAGTTCAATAACAAAATAAAAGTTAAATCGTTCTCTCTTTATTTCATACGTTAGTATTATTATTTTTTAAGATTCTCAAAGTACAACAGATGGCGTATCTATGACAATTTTTTTCAGCTGACATCTCTTCATCTTTTGAGACTATCTCGCAATCATCCCTGCCCAGGAATATCCATACAACCTCTAATCTAGTGGAAAAAATGAGCACGACAGTCATCCTGTCTACCCCCCCCCCCCCCTCCATCACTCTAGGGAATCAATTTCTCCACACCTATATAGCACTCTTTTATCCTTGGAGAACACAACGGTATCTATCACACCCTCACCTCCTTTATACACGGACCATTTAAGTACATCTGTCCCACTTACCCATCCCCTATCCACGGGTTACTTAAGTTCGGGTAGTTTGTCCACTGTTAACTGGACCCCTCCCTTCTCCACGGGTTACTCTCCATCCTACCCCTCCCCAATCCCAGTCTCCAACTGCAATCAATGTATTTGTGACAGTGGAACCGACACTCAGCATCGCCCAAACAACGGACAGTTCGAATCTGGGTAGTACGTGACTTAACAACTTGCATGACAGTCTTTATATATTATTCGTCATAATACCTGTTCTTGTATCTTTATTTGTTGTAATATATATAGTTGTAAAAAGACGTAAAGGTACCCGTGTCTATCGTAACTTGCAACCTTCCGATTTCCAATTCCAAATAACGGACAAAATAGTAAAAAGAAAAATGTCATTTTAACGCTCATATAGGCCCATAGAGGCATTAATTGTAGGTATTAACAGCGGTGCATGGATTTGTTGACATTACTAATTAAATGCTTATACTAAAAAATTGTGTTGTTTTCCCCTCTTTTTAAGAATTTTTACAATAACATCATGTTTATATGTTATTATAAATATCAATAAGTATGTCGTTTCCAGTTTTCAGCTCACCGCATGATACAAAGGTAAATTCAGATTACTTTCAGACTTTCTGCTGAAGTGTATAACTTTAAAGATGAGGAAAAATAAAATAATTGGAAATCACTTTTTTTTAATTTGATTACACATCTGTGAAAATATGTTATTTTTAAAAACTTTCTTGCGAAGTGTATAACTTTAAAGATAGGGTGAAAATACAATAATTGGAAATCACATTTGTAATTTGATTACATCTATTAGAAATTCTTAAAATGAATGATTTTTGTTTTAATTACAGTGCAGCAGGCATTTTATAAAGCCGTGACCGTAGCCGGTATAATGGCAATGGTCTTCTTGTGGAAGATTTGGCGCTTTTTCAAAAGGAGGTACTTGAATGACGTCAGTTTTAGGAGCCCTTTCGTCAGGGCCCGCCAAAGACGAAGGCGTGGCACCATGGAACTGTTTAACATGACTCCAAGTTATACGGGGGAGTCAACCAGAGTGACCGATCTTTGAGTAACTTGAATACTGATAATGAATGATAAATGTTCCAAATGATTGTTTCCTTATCATGTTTATTGATAAATGATTGAAGTGAATAATTGTTTTCTTCATTGAACGATTTAGAAACCTTGTTGCAGTTTGATTGTCGTCAACATATCAATTCTAATATAATCACGGTAGCTGGAGGCTGTTAAGATTGAATCGGTCGAATCGATCGAAGATAAAACTTGGTCTGTGAAGATTAAGGAGTCTTGGTGTAAAATAGATCGTTTCAAATAGATTGATATCTAAGTTCATGTCTGTGTTGTGATTGGATAGAAGAGAAAAAATAAGATGACGGTTTCACACATTATACGGACGATAAGCAAAGCTAAGAGCTTTTTTGGCTAAATTGAGAAAACAAGGCGGAGCCATATCTACTTGTACAACGAATTGATTGGCATGTTATATATTGAAAATGGTTTTCAGGAGAGGCTATGGTATATGTAAAGTATATATAATATATATATATATCGACAGTTTGATACCGTCTGAAAAAGAAAAGAGGTTCTACAAAAGTATCACAAAGTCTAAAACACGGAAAATGGAGACACGCACATACCGTCACCCTCACACACACGCATATTTTAAATATAAATTTCATATTTTCATTATAATCTTGATTAATCAGTTATACCGGGACATGTTAGTGAAATACACATTTTCTATATACATTCTTTGAAAGGGGGGGGGGGGGGGTATTTATCCAAGGTATACACACATGAAAGCAAATAATTAGAATCCCCATAAGTAAGGTTGTTATGGTGACATTTAAAAACATTTACATTCATTGGATAAAGTTTATTATACACGAAATAAGAAACAAATACTGAATGTAATCATATTTGAATTCATTCGAAGCAAGACTTTCAGATGGGAAAGACTAGTCCACAGCCATGAAGGCATTTCAATGTAATTTATGTAAATGTACCGTGTACGAATACCAAAACCTTGTACAGCACCAAAACTCTCACAGATGAAAATCAATCAATGCAAACGAAAACATTCAATGCGAATCAAGGTATATTTTTTTTCTAAAAAAACAAAGTTCACCCTTTTCTTTATTTTCACACAATATAAATTAAGGAAAACATATTTTTGTTTCAATTTGGTTTTTTGTTTTGTTTTGTTTTTTCTTTCTTTTAACAGTTATATGGATTTAAATTTCGGTGTTAAAAATTAATGTAACGGACATGAAATTTCAGTAATCGTTGGGATCCCTTACGTCTCCTCTTGTTTCGAGAAATGGCAGATATAAGTTGGCATATAGAACCCGGTCTAAATGTGGCAGATGACATATTGGATCAGTGTGAAAACGAAAGGTACTTTATCATGTTAAACAGCTCATTAAATAGACATAGACACGCATTCATACATAGTGAGATTTAAATGTCGAGTTCAAAGTTACAGTTAAAGGGGAGCAACCGTCCTCGTTATTTTTAACTTAGTAAGCAAGCATTACAGAGTTCATCTTCGCTAGCCAATGGTATAGATCCGCCGTGCTCCTCAAATACCCTTGGCATCGTTCATATTTGGCGCTCCGTGACTGATTCTACAGTTTCATTTGACGCGATGAAATTTAATCGACCAATCAGAGGCGGGTTAACAACCCGCAAGAGACCTACAAAGTGGCTGGGGCGTCGCCCACTATAAAAAGGCCCCAACCTGTTGCGTCTACGGACACATACGCAACAGGTAACTTAGGTGTCCCTAGAATTAGTCTAAATGACATTAGAGACGAGACTTTTGTAGTGAGTAGTAACCATGAGTTTTGGTACAAACATGCAGATGGGTATATTAAAATCAAGCCCTGTAAGGTTGAAGTGGTCGATATTCTAAAAGAGCACCAATTTTCACCAAGCGATTGCTCAGTTTCTAAGTGCGGCACGAAGAACTGCAAAACTTGTAACATCCTAATAACAGACACTTCATTCTCAAGTAATCTCACAAAACAAACATTTAACACGCATAGTTTTGAAAACCTTAACTGCATGACATCTAATGTTGTGTACGGAATAGAGTGCTCACTTTGTGGATTGATTTATGTGGGTGAAACCAAAGGTAAGCTCCGAACCAGAATGTCAGGACACCGGTCAAAAATAAATAATAAAGGAAGTCAACTCCTTTACCGACATTTTGACCAGGCCGATCATTCGGTTTTATCTATGAGAGTCAGAATCCTGGAGAAAATATATCACCCCACAAACAATCCCAATTTGAGCACACCTTTCCGTCGCAACAGAGAAGAGTTCTGGATAAAAAATCTTAACACTGCAGCGCCCTATGGGTGCAACGATAACATCAGCACTATAGGAAACTTAACAAGTCCCGGTTGTCAATCGGTAAATGTGACTAGCTTATTCAACAGACAACAAAGAAGACCTCGAAGTCATGGCATTCGAAAATACAATAGGCCTGAGATACATAGTTTCTCCTTCGATGACTTGGTTCCATTTTTGAATGAGCCTCTAGGCCTGCATTATATTCGTACCAAATTATACTCTGTTCCTTTACGGAAGTTGCACGAAATCTACGATTATACGAAGGATCTCAAATATACCGATACACGTTCCCCAGAATACAGACTACAAGGAGTCATATTGGACATTTCTACTTTTCGTTTATTTCAAGCAGTTAGATCAGATAAATCAGAGGAGAAAACAAACCGCCCTTTCATTAAAGTACGATTTGCAAACAAAGGTATTGATAACTTGAATCTTGGTCAAATTTTGAATCACAAAACTGTCACAGAAAAAATCCCACCATATTTCAAAAGAAAAGAAACTCCTTGTATTTCCTATAGCTACACACCAACAGTTGCATCTAAAATTTACAATTACAAACGATTCCTGCAGTGTATTGATTTAAGTAATCCCTCACTACATCCACTTCCCTGCGAATGTTCTTCATCAGATTTCAACTACTCTCCTTGTGGACACGTTATTACTGGTGACCTTAGTATAGTCAAGAACGACAAGTTGAGAGAATTGTTAAAAAAGGGTACCAAATACAGAGAAAGTATGTCCTTTACATGGAACCAAAATGTCAAAATTATCATGGACTCTTGTGAGGAATATGCAAGACGTTGGGCAAAGAAAGAGGATGTACAGCTCGACACCCTTTCCGAATGGATAAAATCAATCAGAGGGTTACTTTTATCTAGAATTAACCGATTAAAATCAACTGTGAACACCAGATTCGTGTCTATATTTAAAGACCCTGATGTTATCACAGAGCTCACCTACCTCCAAGAACATTATGTCATCACACCAGCGGACAAAGCCTCAAATAATTTCACATTTACTTGCAAAAAGTACTATTTCGACAGTCTAGTTAAAGAGTTGGGTTTAAATTCGACACCTGGAAATCCCACTTACACCCCAACAAACCTTTCTGCCTCTGAAATAATAGATAACCACAAATCAGCTCTTACTTCCTTTGGCTTCGACACTACCAATTTAGATTTAGATTTACCATACTTGTACTGCATACCTAAAATGCATAAGAATCCGTACAAACAACGTTTCATCGCTGGTTCCTCAAAATGTTCTACCAAATCTGTATCGATTTTACTCACCAAAGTTTTATCTGAAATCAAATCTGGGCTTCAAAAATATTGTTCGACAGTGTATTCTCGCAGTGGTATCAACCAGATGTGGATTTTAAAGAATTCGAAGGAACTTTTAGAACATCTGAAATCAACTCATTTTAGTAGAGTCCATTCGATCAAAGCATTTGATTTTTCGACACTTTACACTACAATTCCACATTCTAAATTGAAAGAAAGACTCGCAAAAATTATAAGTAATGCGTTTACAAGTAAGAACGGTAATCGCAAATACAAATTTATTGTTGTTAACTATGACAAAACCTACTTTGTAAAAGAAAAGTCCGATTCTGAAAATAAGTACACTGAAACAGACATTATTCAGATGTTAAACTTTCTGATCGACAACATTTTTGTGGTGTTTGGAGGAAAGGTCTTCCAGCAAATTGTCGGAATTCCAATGGGGACCAATTGTGCCCCACTCCTTGCCGACATTTTCCTTTACTCGTACGAAGCTGAATTCATTCAATCCTTGGTCTCTGAAGGGAAAAGATACTTAGCTTCTGACTTTAACTTCACTTACAGATACATAGACGATGTGTTGTCCATCAATAATCCAAAATTCGCGGATTACCTGAGCAGTATCTATCCTTCGGAGCTTGAAGTCAAAGAAACCACAGAGACAAATAATTCAGCATCCTATTTGGACATAATGTTGTCCTACGACACTGATGGTCACATGAACACCTCACTCTATGACAAACGTGACGACTTCAATTTCAGCATTACAAACTTTCCTTTTCTGAGTAGCAACATCCCTTCATCGCCTGCTTATGGCGTGTTCATATCTCAGTTGATACGCTATGCCAGAGCGAGTACCAAATATACGGATTTTGTTCTGAGAGCTAGGCGTCTTTCAGATAAGCTTCTCAGTCAGGGATATGTTTGTGACCGACTAACATCGTCACTGAGGAAGTTCTATGGTCGATATGGGGAACTCGTCATACGCTATGATGTTCCACTCTCAAGAATGGTGGATGATATTCTGTCATAGACCATTTGAACCATCCAACCAAAGATGGTACTCTATATCTTCCAAAATGGAAGTAACCGGATGTGACAGTTCTACCGAATTGAAGCGACGGGTGTTGCATGCAAGCAGGAGATGCTTACTCTTCCTGGGCACCTGGTCTCACTCCCATATCGGGAGTTCGCTTCTTTTCATATGGTGGAGGTTTTTGTTAGTTTGCTTTGGTTCCTGTTTTGTCCTGATTTTGTATGCCTTCGGTTTCTGATTTTTGAATTATCGATTTTGTGCTGTATACAGGGATATGGTCATTATCCATATTTGTCACCCTTATTAGCATACGAAGCGGTGTATGTCAACAAGATGGCGGCGCCCATAGAGGCATGTAGAATATGCTTGGGCGAGCCTTCAAAGAAAAATAGACGGGTTATCTTTGGCGAAACGTTTCACGTGCTTAGTCAGTTAACACAAGTACTTGATTATGTACCTTCACCATGTGACGGACTCTCAAAATATGTGTGCAATCTTTGTTTTACGAAGTTAAACTTCACAAAATAGACTTCGATCTTTTCAATAAAATTGATTCGCTGAGGAAAGAAAAGAAAGAATTACTGTGTTATTTGCGAGAGAAGATGCCTGCACGTGAAATTGTAAGTCCTCTAAAAACATCGAAAAGACAAGAGAAAAGGGTTATTACACACTCGCCAACCCCTAGAAAAACGAAGAAGTCGTTGTTTTCAATCAGACCGAGAACAGAGCAGCATAATGAGCTTATGGATCTTGCTTCCCAGCCCCCAAAGACACATGTCATGAATGTACAGGCTATTATACCCGGGACTCAACGTAAAATTTTGCCAAAATCTAGTCAAGAACTAGGATCAGTCCTCCATGTCAGTAAAAGCAGCACGAGTGAACCCAGTACATGTATTGCAGTGAAGTTTTTCACACCCGGCAAGTTAAAGGTATGAGCATCGAGCATACATTAATTGACGTTTCTGGCATGTCTTGTTTAAACTTATTAGCAGATTCATTCATTGTGAAATACCTATCAAATAGACCTTCAAGAAATCAAGGCTATGTTTGACAGGCCATTGATTGTGACGTCTTAATGTCAAAGTCTGCTAACAGGTGTGATATTTCAGATATTTGGTGATCCTTCAAATTTCCAAGAAAAAAATACTTATTTATGAAAAGTTCATTTATTGATTTAAAAGATAGATAATAGACATAAACATTTAATTCAGTTAAATTGTACACTATCAAATCATCTACATTTTGTATATTAAATGATTTTACCTTTAGATTGTTTACAAGACAAAGAAAACACAGAGAATAAGGTCAAATTGACAAATATGGATAATGACCATATCCCTGTTTACAGCACAAAATCGATAATTCAGAAAATCAGAAACCGAAGGCATACAAAATCAGGACAAAACAGGAACCAAAGCAAACAAACAAAAACCTCCACCACATGAAAAGAAGCGAACTCCCGATATGGGAGTGAGATCAGGTGCCCAGGAAGAGTAAGCATCTCCTGCTTGCATGCAACACCCGCCGCTTCAATTCGGTAGAACTGTCACATCCGGTTACTTCCATTTCGGAAGACATAGAGTACAATCTTGGCTTGGATGGTTCAAATGGTCTATGACAGAATATCACCCACCATTCTGGAGAGTGGGACATCATAGTGTATGACGAGTTCCCCGTATCGACCGTAGAACTTCCTCAGTGACGATGTTAGTCGGTCACAAACATATCCCTGACTGAGAAGCTTATCTGAAAGACGCCTAGCCCTCAGAACAAAATCCGTATATTTCGTACTTGCTCTGGCATAGCGTATCAACTGAGATATGAACACGCCATAAGCAGGCGATGAAGGGATGTTGCTACTCAGAAAAGGAAAGTTTGTAATGCTGAAATTGAAGTCGTCACGTTTGTCATAGAGTGAGGTGTTCATGTGACCATCAGTGTCGTAGGACAACATTATGTCCAAATAGGATGCTGAATTATTTGTCTCTGTAGTTTCTTTGACTTCAAGCTCTGAAGGATAGATTCTGCTCAGGTAATCTGCGAATTTCGGATTATTGATGGACAAAACATCGTCTATGTATCTATAAGTGAAGTTGAAGTCAGAAGCTAAGTATCTTTTCCCTTCAGAGACCAAAGACTGAATGAATTCAGCTTCGTACGAGTAAAGGAAAATGTCGGCAAGGAGTCAAAACTTGTCAAAGATGTTCAACTATCAGAGATTATTAAAAGCTTAGCCATTCATAATGCCCCGAAGAGAACAACCAGAGCAATTTACAATTCATCCTTGAAAGACGCCATTAATGTTCAGATAATGAAGGAACTGAAACGTGAAATTTCCTATCTAACTTCTACCACAAATTTATCCTTGCTCAGGCGAAGTATGTTTGGCAACATTTTCATTTGATAAGGTTAATGAAGAAGTCAAATTATTTGCACCTTTATTTCACAAGATGGTTTCAACGATTACTAAGGAATCATGTTTTGGGACAGCCGTTACTTCTTGTATAGCACTCAAATCCGCAAATACACATATGTCTGCATTCCAGCACGTAATAGGACAAGTCCTAGATCATGGTGGGGCCACTGATGAGGTATGGTAGCATATTTCAGGTCAAGTATATAAATTACATTTAGTTACGTCCCTGCAATGCAAGAACGAAGTACATGTACCATACGGTATGCATACGTACATTTGTATATGTTATTATGTAAGGATCGGTCTGTTTGTCTGGTAGTCACACTTACTAATGCATGGTTTCAACTGTCTGTCTGGTAGTCACTTACATACATATGGTTTTGACTAATATCCATAGTATTTTCATCAATATTGCAAAAATGGGACTCAATTCTCAATGAGTATCAAGGTCAGCTACATGATGTAAAAGGTCAAGGTCACCTACTTTTGTTCCTGAACTGTTCAATTTTTTTCATAATCGTGACAATTGCAATTATGTTGTACATGTATTAAGGGCATTACTCTTTAACAATATTCATAATCAATTTCAATAAAGTATGAACGATTACTTTACAAAGTATGAATTTACTGATTTTTATATTCTTTTACTCAAGCCTATAGATACTTTGGCAAAGATGTCAATTTCTGTATCTGCAACAAGGAAAGGGCAACAGAACCTGTTAGAGAGACAGAAGAAACACATCAGTAATCTGTTGGAAAATGAACTGTCAACACAAAATACATGTAAGTCTGACATTATAGGAGACAATATTGACATATTGCGCTCTCCTTCACAAATGAGTGTAGAGAAAAAGCGACAAAGTTGGCACTGGTTTTTGTTGGTTGGGCTGAAAAAAAGAATTTTCGCAACAAGCCTTGATAATACTAAGCCTGTTGCTAACATATGTCAAGTGGAAAATGGAATATTTATTCCAAACATGGAAGATTCTTCATTTCTGGAGCAGAACTTCATTTATCACATCATGCAGGTTCTTGTAAAGCATGTTGATACTTTGAGAAAGTATACACCATTTATTCCACAATTTATTAGTCATGAGCACATTGATGCCAGTTGTAGGAAGTCAGACTATGCAATTATTGACTTATTAAACAAAAGTGAGAATAAGTCAGAGGAGATGATAGAAATACTTGAGTATGTTCAGGATAAATGTATTGGAAAGTCAGATGAAGAAACTCAAGCACATCTTAAGGATGCTTTCTCCTGGCGAGCTGAACAGAAAACGTTCTAGACGACGGGAGATAACTCCTAATGTCGTAAAAGAAAGATGTACGACCTTTGTTTTTTCTGTTCACTGCATCAAATTCAATAGCATGGTTACATGGAGTTGTTTGAGGATATATTTGTTATTTTCATAAGTATAAACATTTTATGTTATCTTTTTGCTTTAAAACAACCTTGTTCAAATAACATTACGTCACTGCGAGAATCTTTGACGTCACGCAGCAAAAATGACGTTCGTCTTCCCGCCATGAATAAAACAGATGAATAACGCTGCAGGAAAGGGATGTAATGTTTGATTACTTCTATTAAATAAGGCCCTTTCACATCAGCCTTACCGCAGCAATACGGTCTCTGCGATCCTGCACGCCGTATGGCTGCACCATAACTATTCGAGACCGCCGTAAGAATGCGGCACGAAATATTTTAAAAGAGTTCGTATTGTTAGATAACAGACTTGTTGTGCGACTGTCGCATTGAAGACGTACGGGCATTTCACGGCCGACATGCGTCATAAGAGAGGAAGACTTTATAAAAGAAAAGATAAGGCACGCATTTTTCATCCAAAAAAAATCCGAATCATGTAACCCCATGGACTGAAACAAAAATATTGATAATCCGGTTGGGGGGGGGGGGGGGGGGCTCCGCAAATTAAAGGAAAAATGCTATGAAAGATAAAAATAAACTTGCACGGCGTACAGCGTCTTCCGAGAAACTAAACGTGTGTCATGGGGTGGGTGAGAGAGAGGGTATATTACATCTACATGTTCTTTAGACATATTTATCGATAACGTTGAATGTGGATTTAAACATGCAGAAACAGTCATACTTTTCTGATTGTCCTAGGTTATCTAATATATACTGCGGTCGGAGAGTTCCCTCGTCTACATACGTATCCTTGTTCTTTATTTGCTGTTTACATTGTACATTAAACACAGGAAAGAACACAACAGACAAAGAAAAAAAAAGAAAAAGAAAAATAGTCAGAAGACAGCGCCGCGCGCTGTGTATAGGTTTTTGTAGGAAAAGTGAAGGTTTATACAGTAGCGAGATATTGCCGGGTTTGTTAAAAATAGGTCAATCTCAAAGGTCAAGGTCACTACATCAAAAGTCAAGGTCCATAATGAAAGGTCTGTTAACGATTAATTTACGTGTGAAATATCTGTCATGTTTGTGGAAATTTAAAACATATTTATCAATAAATATGCAACAAAAAAAAAATGTTTCGGTGAGTTCAAGACGGGGGGGGGGGGGGGCTGAACCCCCCCCCTTTCCCCTAGCTATGCAAAAAAAATATGTTTGATGTCAGATTATTAGAATGTATATAAATATTCACATGAAAGTACATGGAACAGCTATATAAAACCAAACATAATCAATAAAACCTGTACTGTTGGCAATTTGGTGTTTTTTCTATTTCCTGTATCATTTTGAAAGAAGGGGGGTAGGGTAGCAAAATGGGCCAAAACTTTTTCCCAATGCATAACTCCCCCTACTTTATCTTTCATAAAAACATGCTATAATGTCCCTAGATACACTATGTGAAGTTTTAAAAAAAGTTTGATGGAATTACGTTTTTTATCAGCATTTTACTGCCAAAAATCTGTTTCGTACGTTATTTTAAAAATTGCCATATAAGGTAAGAATTTGCTAAAAATGTCATTCCGTTACATCTTATGTCATAAAAATTGTATTCAACAGTAGTAAAGTAATGTATTCTAATATATTTGAGTAATCCAAATCAACAATTCCGTAAGAATATATATATTTTAGATTTTATGAGTAATATTTCGCCAATTTTCAATTTTACCACAATATTCTGAGATGGTTGAAGATGGGTATATTTGATGGCAAATATCTGACATAAAGTCCATATCTTGGTATCCTTTTCTGTTTGTTTTATTACTTATCGGGTCAAGTACTATTGAAATATAATGGTAAGGAAAAAAGTTTGATGCTTTTGAATTCGAGATCTCAGAAGAAAGCATCCTTAAGATGAGGGTTTTCGGTGGAGATGTTTTGACCAATGAAAGAGCTTATTCAGCTCAGCTTGCCCTCCACAATGGAACATCAGAGCTGGATAGACTTCAGTGTGTCATACATAGACCTGAGGGTTTGCATAGGATTATGAATCATCTTTTGGTAAAAACCTTACATGTGTTGCCTGTGATATGTTGGGATTTTTATTGCTTGTTTCATTTCGTTTAGGTCAATTTACTGCATATTACATATTAATTAGTTCAGTTATTGCTCTATCTGTTCACTTAGGTATGTAAATGGTCTTTTCACAAGGAACACAATTGAGAAATATAAACTTCCTTTAAAGAAAATTTTCAAAGTTATGGTTAATTTTGAATGTCTAGATACATGTATGTAGTCAAGGTCATCACATGAGATAAAAATATTTGGAATATTGAAGCATGCATAAAGAAAAAACTTGTTACAATGTGAAGTTCCAAATGTGAGAAAGCATCCCAAAATAATACCTAAGTGTAAATTGTTTCTCAGGCAACACAAAAGTGAAGTTCTAGTTGACAGTTGCTTGTGTTCTGGATTTCAGTTTTTCTTGTACTTTTACTAATATCATAATGATGACATTTGTTATGTTTGACAAGCATATATTCAACCAGTTTAAAAGTATTATTCATTTTGATAATGTATTTTAATACCTCTGTTATCTAAATTTACAAATAATTTGCAATATTTTGCTTATTCCTTACTAATGACAGTAATGTACATATATGTTACCATGATTACACTATTTACTGAATTCAAATTAACATGATTAAGGAGGAAAATGCAATCATGATCAAGCTGTTTATAAATGTTCATTGTAATCAGCATGTCTCGCAAAGTCAAATTGAAGCTGTTAACTTAAGCTAATGGCTCATTGATATTTCTATTCAAGCATAAGGCAAAACAAATTAAAGGATTGTTGTACATTCCCGAAAAAAAGTTTGGTTGATAGACTGAATTAGTGTCTATGATGGGATTTTCTAGTGACAGTATTAATTCTTGTTAAAATTTGTATTGAGATCCTGACATTTCAATTTTCAGTTTATATATCAACAGTTTTATAAATTAACCTCTGCTGGAGAACCAGGAACTTTGAGCCACTTGAGGAACACAGCTGGGAGAGTAGATGTTCATGGTCCTGATGAAGTGATTAAAAAGTACAGGTACATACAATATCTTTCCATTGGTCTCGTTGGTTTATGTGTAGTCTTTTGTGTTTCATGTTTCTATGTTGGAAGTTGGTGTTCCTTGTCCCTTTTGCGTCTCTTTCTGTGGGTATCTGTTCTGTGTTTTTTGCATGGGTGTTTTGGGATTTTGCTGTGGGTGCTGCAACCTAGTGTTGTTGGAGATCTCCTCCTTTCTTTCTCCTTTCAGTTCACCTGACTCAAAATGAGTTATTGCTATAAGGAAATTTAATCTGTCTATCTCCCAATTTTTGACTTAAAAGTTTTGCATATTTAGAACAATCTATCTTTAATCGCAGTCTGATTAAAACAAGCCCCCTTCTCCTTTGTCATCATGAAGAACAAGGGCTGTTAGATTAGTTTTGAATCGTGTTAGGAGTTTGAAATTCCTAGAATATTTTATCATGTTTATGTTGATACCACAATTTTTTTACCCTGAAACTTTGACCTACTTTTTGACAAACTTTTATTAATTTTCTTGTTTACTTCACATGTGTTATTTTCTGTATTTCAATTTCAGATCCCATTATGCATTTGTAGAGGACTGTCTAGATGCTTTCATAGTTGGTGCCTATATGCATTTAGCAGGGACTCAGAATCTGCAGACAGAGTCTCCACTGCAACAGACGATGTTCAATTTCCTCTCTGATGAGCTTCTGCTCATCAGAGAGGAAATTTAACATCGTCTGTGAACTTCTGTACACATTCATCCACAAATTAGCAAAGGACATTCTGGACAAATATGTGAAGACTTGTATACATGTTTACAGTTTACAAAAATTCCTACATAGAATCTCTGTATAGATTTATTGATCTCAACTTGATTTTATTTAATTAAGCAAGATCTCTTGATATGTGATTCAAGTTTCAAAGACTGAGTTTTTATTGTGTCGCCTGCGAAGCATAGCGATCGTGTCGCCTGTGAAGCATAGCGACACTTAGGGATCACTTTGTCCGTCTGTCTGTTGCACTTTGGGTGTCACACCCCATAACTTTTGATTGGTAAGTGATAAGGCTTTCAAATTTCACATATGTATTCCTTGTGACAAGACATTTGTACACATACCATAATTTTTGACCTCATGACCTTGACCTAGATATTTGACCTACTTTTCAAAAAATCTTAGATTGGCTATTATTTTTGATTGGTAAGTGATAGGGCTTTGATATTTCACATGTGTATTCTTTGAAACAAGACCTTTCTACACATACTACACGTTTTGACCTTGACCTAGATATTTGACCCTCTTTCAAACTAAATTACAAGTTGCTTCGCAGGCGACACAAGTATTCCTTTGATTCCTATTTTTGTATAATTTATTATTCATGAAAAAGAATTTTCTTCTTCATGAAAAAGTGTAATTTTATTGAATTTCTCTTTATAAGATACATGTACCTTTCTTTATTTAAAGATATACACAACATCAGACGTAAGACAGATGCATTGGATACACAGTCAAGTCAACTGAAGGATATGTACTGCAGCGAGAAGATGAAATATGTTTGCCCAATTTGTAATAAACTGTACAAAACAAAAGGTGGAATGAAGAGACATTTGAACAAAGAACATGGATTCTCATTTGAATTGGGAGATGAAAATTCTACAACAGAGAAGGACCATATTGCCACATATAGAGCCTCATTTATGACATGTGCTTTACTCCTCCGCGACACCAATGATGCCTATAAAATGGGTGACGGAAATAGAATTACTGTAAATGCAAAATTTCAAATGCTCCTTGCACGTGTAGGAAAACATACAAAGTACCAATTATGGTTGTTTCGTTACCTAGCATACATCAAATGTCTATTGACTCCACAAATGGCTTATGAATACATGCGGAACTGCTCAGCTAATTTGCAAGGTGGTTTGGGAAGAAACATTCCAAATGACAATTTAGTGGAAATTTTGGTACAAACTGTCAAAAAGAAAGTTTATTGTCAGGGTGCCAATGCATCATATGCAAGTGTAAGGAAAGCTGCTCTTACAACACAGATTCAAGAGGAAATAAAGGAGAACTTGCAATCACAATGTGACAAGAAAAAGTCTGGATCTAAACGACCTAAAGCGAATAAAACATCAGACATTTTAGAAATGGTGTCTGAACTGAATGCAGCCCAAATGTTTGACTCTATTCCAGGAAGAGTATTCCGAAGTTTTTTCTGGATTCGAAGATTTATTTACACGTTTAAATGTTTCCGAGTTACATTCCTGGATCACTGAAAATCGAGAGAGGCTCTCATATGAAGTTCTTAATTAGAATTTCTCTGTGTATGATATTTTGATAAGAAGATCTTAATACTTGTACTTGCAAGTTTGTTGAAAATTACATATTCAAAATTGACACACTAGTATGTACTTGATATTATACTGTTTTTGTGAAATCAATGTTAAAATAAAACAAGCTTGATGAGCTATTTCTTCAGCATGAAACTGTAAATAATTCCTTTTGCTTGGGCTTAACTTCATTTTTACCGTTACATTGATGTATTTACTTTTAAAAGTATAAGGTTGGTAAACATATATGTACTTTATGTGTACTTATTTTAGCAAAGTTAGTGCTATCTCAAGATTACGCTTAATCACTTAGCCAAAAAGGTCTAGTACCCTAATTTATGCATATAATCTATTTAGATAGTCATAAATTAGGGCACAACTGGTAAACCTTTTAAAACTTATTAGGTATAGTCTAGAAATAGCACTAACTATACTAAAATAAGTACATGTACACATACATGTATATACGGTAATATACCAACCTTGTACTGAGAAACAGTATAAAGCAAGACATACATATACATGTATGTCCTGCTTCTTATTGATGAAATATCTAAACATACAGTATAATCTATAAAGCGATCATGTATGTAACAAGGGAATCCCTTTGTCACCAGAAAAGTACCTTCAGTACTCCATTGTGAAAGTTGGTACATATATATTCATGTACAGATTAATGCATCAATGCATTATACTTTTTAACTGACCTACAGTTTATGTGAATTTGGAAGACCAGGTTGTCTCTCTTTAAATATACTGTAAAAGACAGGCATCTGACCTATATTTCTGTAGGCATCTGACCTATATTTCTGTATGTGCAACATTGCATATGTATTGAACTTGCACTCCAAACTTTTTACTGTCAGAGAACACGAAGTGCGTATGACACAGTTGATCAATTCCTTTTTGCAGTTGATAACTTTCACAAGTTCCTTTTCACTTTTGGTAAATGGAGAGAAAAAATTACAAGCTTTGGAGATTTCATAAGGCCCTTGAGGACAGAAATACTAGCATTTCATCCGATTTCTACTTGCATAGAAACCCAAATTCTACTTAGTTTTAATGTTTAAGAAAAGTCGGATGTAACATGAAGATGGACATAAGCCAGCTAACTTATTAATCTATTAAAGCATGAAACTTTTATCAATATACTAGAATACATAGGAACTAAAAGTGAATAATTCATCAACTACAAGAAGCAATTAACAAAATATTATCGTTCACCTTTTGTGTATTTCAACAGTTAATGACTTTGACTTGCACAATGAACATGTCAACTAGCTCAAACTTGCACTCTGGATTTCTGCATTCTGGTTTAATGAATATGCATAATAGTATTCTGATTGAAAGATTTGCTGAATGATTGCATTTATGTATGAATATCAGATCTACATATGGAACTTTCCACTACATGCTTTTCGAGCATTTTCCATTGATAACCAAAATGGCATAGACGATGATGTGCACTTCACTCTCATATCGGGAGTTCGCTTCTTTTCATATGGTGGAGGTTTTTGTTTTTGTTTGCTTTGGTTCCTGTTTTGTCCTGATTTTGTATGCCTTCGGTTTCTGATTTTCTGAATTATCGATTTTGTACTGTAGACAGGGATATGGTCATTATCCATATTTGTCATTTTACATGTTTTACTTCATTCAAACCACTGAAAACAAATACAGACTCGGTATATATTCATTTACACTTCATCTAAAAACACATTCATTTACACTATTTTAATCATGTTTATTCAATTCGTACAAACTCTATTCAACATGTTCAATAAAGCAAAATGATACAAATCAATGAGTAGGTTACTTAGGTTCCAACATGTCCAATATACAATTTTCCCTGCACTGTTTGAGAAGGCGCAAAAAAATATGAGACTTATGATCACTGATGAGGGTTAAGTACCCGAAACGTGCATGTCTGGTCCACGTTGCCAATTTATTTGTTCTTAAATGATGCTATTCAATTTGAAGACGTTTACAATTATACTGTATATTGGAACCATCCTAGTCAGAATCTGATGATGAATTTTCAGAATTAATTAAATTATACATGCCGTGATCTTCAAAAACATCGGAAATAATCGTGTAAATCTTGGTAGCTAATTTGTATGACCAAATAGGTAACATATGCATTACATCTTCAGGAGTGAACAAAACATCACATTTTGAAACAATATTTGTTATAAGCTCAGTAGTTAATCCAGGAATCAACTCTCCATTGAGTAAACCCCCTTTTGCCTCTTCAGATAGAGAGAAATATAAAGATTCCAACTTAGTCGAAAGAATTTGCCTATCTTTATCTGACACATTTCTTTGCATCATATCCTCATCAGATGATTCACTAACTTCTTTTGATCTCATTGCTACATGTGTTTCAGGACAGCTCTCCAGCGTGCACTTACACATTTTTTCGCATACGTCACAACAAATATGCAAAGGAGTTAATTCCTCACAGTTTGTTTGAAATGCTAAGCATAACAATTTCCTCCTACAAACACTATTCTCCTTAGCAAATCTAATAAGTTCGGGTTCCATGTGCTTCAGACGTCCTCTATGTACTTTGAATAATACAAGTTCATTGGAAGGAGCTCCATCTCTCCCTCCTCTACCCATTTGTTGGACAAAAGTATCAATTTCTCTCGGTAAACCATAGTGAACAACATTGTGTACTTGGTAGTAGTTTACACCCATTCCTGCAGCATTTGTACACACAAGGATTCTTATTTTACCATCCACAGACATGTCTTTTCGAATAAGGTCTTTCACATCCTCTGAAGTTTTACTGTGGAACATCTGAAAATTTTCTCTACTCTGTTTGCAGTTTTTTACAAATGTCAAGTACACTTTTGTCACATCACTTATGCTCTCACAAAAAATTACATGTCTGGCAGTCTGCTCCTTGAATTGGTTCAAGTCCTGAATAAGCCACTCGAATATCGTTTCAAAGCTGTCACCATTGCTGACGGTTTTCACTGAAATTTTGATATTTTTTCTATCTGGGGAATCAATGAAGAGTTCATACCCAGGTCGAAAACAAAGAGACTTAATTATTTTCCGTCTTTAAGTTGGCCCAGCAGTTGCTGTCAGGGCAACGAATGGTATATTTGGACACAAGGAACGCATCTCGGAGATTTTCGAGAAACACTCTCTAAATGGATCCTCCGACTCTCTGCCTTCTCCCCTGATAAAAAAAAATCATAAACCAAGATGAAAAGACCAATAATTATGATCATGCAGTTAATTATGAATTATTTAATATCAATATAATTCAATCACAGTTGAAATCAATTATAGACTGTATTTTCTTTGTATTTAAACATATACAAATGTTATTCAAACATTATTTTTGCATAATTTTGGACATCTTTCTTTACCGTTGCAAACCAATTGAGGTACTTAAACTGTATGCTAAATGCTTCTGGCTTGCAAAGGTGTACCTTCACAAGATTTGAACTTTCTCTATAAATTAATCAGTATAAGTATATTGGCATGTGCTGCAATATTTATATTTGTTCATGTTATTCCCTATCTTCTTCATGTTCTTTCTCCAAAACAAAATTTCAGGAGATATTTTGTAACATGAAAACCGAAGTCATGACAAGAGACTTTTATGAGGATAATCCTTACCACAGAGTAACTGTATGTGCTTCATCTACAACTATCAGCTTCAGATTATTTCTGTACGGTTCTGATTTTAGCACTTCCCTCCATTTACTGTCACCGACAAAGCTCTCCGGGCTTCCAAACAAATAACTAAACTGTTCATTAATTATTTCTTCGTTTTCTCCGATATCCTTTCCTATATAAGTTGCCCTTAGTCCATTACTATTCAATTTTTCTACTTGTTCTTTCATAATAGACAGTAGAGGTGCGACAATGACAACTAGTCCTTTGGTCAATATGGGTATAGCCTCGTAAATAAGAGACTTTCCACTCCCAGTTCGTGTGCACACAAATACATCCTTTCTATCCAGAACGGCCTGTATGGCTTTCAGTTGATATTCACGCAACTGAACGTTGAACTTTTCAGATACTGTTTCAGCGATCGACATGCTACTTTTCTACTTTCGGTTCTGTACAGCTATGTGAAGTAACAAGTGATTTCATTGGATGATGAGTCTGTTTAACAAGGGGAGCAACTCTAGCTTTTTCGCTAGATGTCGCTGCAGAATATCGAGCGCCAAATATGAACGATGCCAAGGGTATTTGAGGAGCACGGTGGATCTATACCATTGGCTAGCGAAGATGGCGAGGGGTTTGACAGTGTTTTGAATATTTTCCCTGACATGGTCAACTTCGGTTGATCGTCTTTCTCTTCAACGCATTTGAAATTTTCTGTTACAAAATTGCTTGAAATTTCTAAAACGTGGGTCCTGTAGCATCATATCCCACTCATTCTGCTACGTCTTTTGGTACATTTTTGGACATAATTTCATACTTTTTAACCATATTACATTGTTTAGACTTAGGATCACTGACGAGGGTTTAGTACCCGAAACGTGCATGTCTGGTCCATGCTGTAAATTTATCAGGTTTAAAATGATGCTATTGAATTTAAAGACGTTTACCATTTGAACTACTTGGTGAGTGTCACTGCTGGTGGACCAAGAGTCCCCGAGGGCACATGTAGCCAAGTTCGATCAACTTCGGTTGATCGTCTTTCTCTTCAACGCATTTGAAATTTTCTGTTACAAAATTGCTTGAAATTTCTAAGACGTGGGTCCTGTAGCATCATATCCCACTCATTCTGCTACGTCTTTTGGTACATTTTTGGACATAATAATTTTCATACTTTTTAACCATATTACATTGTTTAGACTTAGGATCATTGACGAGGGTTTAGTACCCGAAACGTGCATGTCTGGTCCATGCTGTAAATTTATCAGGTTTAAAATGATGCTATTGAATTTAAAGACGTTTACCATGGTCGCCATAGCCATTTCTATATAGACGTAACCTCAGACAGTGCATGTATTTCCCCTCCTTTCTTTCATATATTTTTATGCGTTTCATGCATTTTCATGCGCGAACATCGACGGCGGGTGCGGCTAGCCAACAGGGGATGCTTTCCTCCCGGGCACCTGATCCCACCTCTAGCGAAACGTGTATGTCTGGTCTATGTTGCCAATGTATCTGTTCTTAAATGATGCTATTCAATTTGAAGACGTTTACATTTATACCACTTGATGAGTGTCACTGCTGGTGGACCAGGAGTCCCCGAGGGCTAATGTAGCCAAGTTCGATCAATTTCGGTTGATCGTTTCTTCAACGCATTCTAAAATTCCTGTTATTAAAATTTCTTGAAATTTTTAAAACGTGGGTCCTATGGCAGCATTTCCCATTCATCCTGCTACGTCTTTCGGTACGCTTTTTCGACATAGTAACTTTCATACGTTTTTGGCATATTACATTGTTTAGATTTGAGGATCGCTGATGAGGGTTAAGTACCCGAAACGTGCATGTCTGGTCCATGTTGCCAATTTATCTGTTCTTACATGATGCTATTCAATTTGAAGACGTTTACATTTATACCACTTGGTTAGTGTCACTGTTGGTGGACCAGGAGTCCCTGAGGGCACATGTAGCCAAGTTCGATCAATTTCAGTTGATCGTCTCTTCAACGCATTCTAAAATTCCTGTTATTAAAATTTCTTGAAATTTCTAAAACGTGGGTCCTCTGGCATCATATCCCATTCATCCTGCTACGTCTTTCGGTACGCTTTTTCGACATAGTAACTTTCATACGTTTTGGCATATTACATTGTTTAGATTTGAGGATCACTGACGAGGGTTAAGTACCCGAAACGTGCATGTCTGGTCCATATTGCCAATTTATCTGTTCTTAAATGGTGCTATTCAATTTGAAGACGTTTACAAGTACATTGCTAGGGGTCCGTCGATGCTCACTTTGGTACTCTATTGTGAGTGCTGTTGCGATTATCGTCAGGATATTCTTTAACTCATTTGTGGAGCGGCGTGTGTTTATAAGCGATCGTAAGTTTGCAACAAGTTCACCATTCCCTCTCTTTACTCTAGTTTACTTTATTTCGGCATGAATGTCTAAAAGATAGAAATAATTGTTAGGGGCCTCACTCGCTCAGACTCAGTCAGGTAGTTTATAATGAGTTAAAGAAGATCCTGACAATAATCTCAACAGCACTTACAATAGAGCACAAAATTAAGCATCGACGGACCCCTAGCAAGCTAGAGGTGGGACCAGGTGCCCGGGAGGAGTAAGCATCCCCTGTTGGCTAGCCGCACCCGCCGTCGATGGTTAAGCACGAAAATGAAAACAATATATATAAACTTCATGCACTGTCTGACGTTATGTCTATATAGAAAGTGCTATGGCGACAATGTCAGGGAAATATATTCAAAACACTAATGTAGTTATAGCCTTACTTATTATACGTCCGTCTGTACATTATGGGAAGGGGGATGGTTTTTTATTACATCGTACTGTGATAGTGTCTACACGTGTTACACATATTTCTTATTTCATCTCGTTGCCTCATTTATCATCATGTTATATTAAAATAATGAACATTAGTTCAAGTCATTTGAAGTTCATATTCTCTAATGCAACTCAGAAGGGCGATATGGGTTCTAAATTGTAAGCTGGCCAGGGCCAAAATCATAGCGATACGAATCAGAGAACTATACGATCACACACAAATTTATATCGGAGTTCATACAACAAGTCGGTTTGACTTTTACTTCTCAAAGTTGCGAATTGTCTGTAAGAGACATATTACCTGGTCATTGTATATCTGACCTTGACCTCGTCTGTCACACCAGATATTTATTGACCAATTTGGATCAAATTTTAAATACACTTTTAAAGTGCTACTTATAATATGCTGATAACATAAGTACAAATGAGTTAAAGAAGATCCTGACGATAATCTCGACAGCACTCACAATAGAGCACCAAATTGAGCATCATAACATTAAGGAGGCCCCTTTCAATAAATACAAATTTATCGTCATCAGTTTCACTAGATACATCACTTTTAACTATGAACGCCTTGTAAAGGAACAGATTAACACTCTATTTTTCCCCCAAAACTCAACCTAATCTGCATTTCTAATCTGTCACATACTAGTTAGCATAGGCCTACACCTTTCATGTAAGGCACTTCAGGGTTTAAAATCACAAACGAACAATACTCTTTATTTTTCATGCTCAACTGCCCTTTGACATTTATGAATATAGTGGGGGAATAGATGCTCTGCATGTAATTTTCAGAGTTGACAATTCTTTTCATCGGAGCACTCATGATCGCATGTATTATTCTTTTTTCTATAACTTTTGTAATAAAAATCTGCATTTATAAGACCATATGTTGTCCATATTGGTTTCCGAATGGAGTCTGGATGTTCTTTTTCGAAGTCAAATGAGTTAAAGAAGATCCTGACAATAATCCCAACAGCACTCACAATAGAACACAAAATTAAACATCCACGGACCCCTAGCAAGCTAGAGGTGGGACCAGGTGCCCGGGAGGAGTAAGCATCCCCTGTTGGCTTATTTATTCTGAGTAATATTTATTCTGAGTTGGCAATATGGAACATACGCTCTATACTGCTTTTAACCGACTACTATTCTGATGCAAATGCTTACAGCACTCTGGTACTCATTTTATAGTGCTGACGCACTGGGAATCGCATTGATAGAACAAGCATTGTTTCGGTTGAAGAGATAAAACCCTTAAAGTTCCTCTTTGCTGTGCACTGATATAATATGGGGCCCTAGGAAGGTTTAAACAAAATAAAAGTTAATACTATCAAAAATAAGTTTATCATCCCTGAGGTCTCGGATACTCATATTTCCTAATTAACAAATTTTACAATATTTTCATTTTCATACAGCTTATGTTAAACCTGATGAACAAACAAAATATAATTCGTGGTTTCATGATTATACCGCGAACTTAAACGTTTGAACATTGAACGTACCTATGGGAAAAGTTAAATAGGAAGATCCTTTTTTAGAGGTGATCGAATGTAACAATACTGAAAATATATTAGTATGATAATTTGCATTATATTCTGACGAGATAAAAATATGGTATTCAGGTATGACGTTGCCAGCAATTCTGACCTGAGGAATACTCTACCTTACGGGAACATGATTAGGAAAAAAGATGATTTTATGTTTCATCAGCCACGCAGCCCCAAAATTTTGAAGGACCCGACACTTTGTTTCGGTTTTATGATATCATAATAGTCGTTTTCTTTTTTAAGTTCAACTGAGCGAAGCTCAAGTGAGCTATTGTCATAGCGTGGCGTCCGTCCGTCCGTCGTAAACTTTTCACATATTCGACTTATTCTCAAGAGCCATTGAAGTGATTTTGATGAAATTTGATAGGAATGATGTACTCATGGAAAAAATAGCTATGCTTCGAAAATTCCAGTTCTCGACCCCCGACACCATCCCCCCCCCCCCCCCCCCCTCTGGATCCGGCTGTAACGGTGTGCCTCTATCTCATTGGCAAGATGAATGGCCATATCCAGTAACGACATAGCGGACTCGTTAGACCCAGACTTCCCAGCCAACTGATAAAAATCCTTCACTCTCTCTCCACATAACGAGTTAAATATTTCTTCCATCCCTTCGATTGTGTATCTTTCCAGTCTGTGTTATTCTTTAAGTTTTGCCAAACCATCAAACACTATGTCCTCAATATCCGCATCCTTAAATCTCATGATGAGGGGCTGGAGATTCTTCCCATGTAGGGAATGTCTCTTTTTTAAAACTACAACCATGTCCTGAAATAATGAAAACAAAACATAACTATCTAGCCGACAGGGGATGCTTACTCCTCCCGGGCACCTGGTCCCACCTCTAGCTTGCTAGGGGTCCGTCGATGTTTAATTTCGTGCTCTATTGTGAGTGTTGTTGAGATTATTGTCAGGATCTTCTTTAACTTATCTATATAACAATGTGTATACATTCAGGTACATATACATGCCATCATGACATAATTCACTACAGTGTATTATTTATTAAACAATGTATTACCTAAATAAAATAGGTAAGGAAACCTGCCATCAATTACAACATATATATCAACGTTCAAATAGTACACATGTGTACAGATCTACATATACTACAGTAGTGAAGAAAATAAATCATAACCAACTTTCTATCTATCATAGAAATCTACATGTGCATACTCCTACACCAGCAAACAAATTTAACATGATAGCCTAATACGTGTATTTATAAATAGATGTACATATGCATATAAACACAGCTTAACGAAAGACATTTCTAGTGATATTACCTGTATACAAGTGTAACACCTAAATATATGTATACACATATATTTATTTACTCATTGTTTACAACAGATTAAACAGGCTACATTGAATTCAAGTTTTTTTTTTCTGAAACTGAATAATATTAATCTATACTGCGGCATGTAAAACAAAGGAGGGGATCTCCAACAACACCAGGTTGGAGCACCCACAGCAAAACCCCAAAACACTCAATGCAAAAACACAAAGCAGACAAGCACGGAAAGAGACGCATAAGGTACAAGGAACGTCAACGCACAACACAGAAACATCAAACACAAAGGACTACACATAAACCAACGAGACCAATGGGCAACCGGTGCCGACTTGGGACGCTCATCGGCCACGAAAATAGCAGGTGTGGTTATCCTGG
The DNA here is from genome assembly GCA_028142955.1 of Pinctada fucata. Classification (NCBI taxonomy): domain Eukaryota; kingdom Metazoa; phylum Mollusca; class Bivalvia; order Pterioida; family Pteriidae; genus Pinctada; species Pinctada fucata. The sequence goes on along the minus strand of AP027112.1, from coordinate 54,546,841 downwards.
ATTACGTGCGCAAAACCCTCCCACTTGTCCGATTACCCAGAGGTCTCGTAGAACGTATGATTGTGTAACACCGGCATGTAATGCACTGTATACGAACTTTGTCAGTCGCCGACAACACAAAATTCAATATACAAAACATTACACATATTCGTTATTACTTACTTATCAACTGCATCAATAAAATCAAATATACTCACTTCGTTACCTAAACGAAGTCACCGGGTATAATATACACATAGAAAACGTCTAAACTCTAGTCAGGTAACAGAATAACTAGCACGTGTGTCAATACACATCGTACACCTCACCGTCTTCTAAACATAACAAATATCCACAAAACAAGCGTAAATCTAAACTAAAAGTGTTTTAAAAACAGAAAGAACTACGCACCATAAAATGAATATAAATATGGAACAGTGAAATATTACCTTTCCTATGGCTATGACACGTGCCGTGGTGGACAGTTAATCAGACGTCCGCTCCGCGCGGAGTCTCGAATGAGAATGACGATAGATGTTAATATCAATTCTCTGTAAGGACCAAAATATTTTGGAAAAAGCATGTCATGGATTTTTATAATTTTCTCTATAATTGGTTTGTATAATGCACTGAATACAAAAATAACAATTTTTTGGAAATGAAATTTTTGGTTGCCATAAAAACGAGGTATGTCTATTTTTAGCACTAAACAATGGTCAATTAAGTCATCTTTAGTTCTTATGTTGCCATGGAAACCATTGTTAGACCTTGTTGGTATTAACAACTTATAATCTTAAGACTTCTTTTTATAAAAACAAATTACATTTTTTTAATTTCTGTCTATTAGTCGAATCATATAGAATCAAAATTTGGCATAAAATCAGGTCAAAATTTAGGCCAACTTTTGTCCAATATTTACCATTTTTTTAAAAACGGGACCATATATGACGCAACTCTCAATCTCAACAGTATTGTACTAGCGCATTCTTAAAACTTGCACACTGACTGACGACGTGACTCCATGACGGGCCATGTCCAGACCTCTTTGGAATGGACAGGGCCGCGACCACTAGTCCTCTCTGAATATCAATCGGGTGATAACATACGTGAGCTCGCGGTAGCAGAGCACATATTGTATTTTTTTTTTTTACTTTTGATATCCATTTACATATTCATCTGTGTTGCTTTGGTCCCTGCGTTTTTCGTTCTTGATTTTGTGTGGTCATCTGACAGTGAGGAGGTTGTTTTACACCACAACTGTACGATCTTCGAGACCTCTGGGTAATTGGAAAATCGAGATCGAGAGGGTAAAACTTATAATTGTATTTCTGAATCGAAGGGTTTCTTTTACGCCACAGATTACAAATCATGGACATGTGGTGACCTGTGTATTGCCTTGTCCTTCCTTTTGGACAATATTTATGTAAGATTTGGTGAGAAAATCTACAAGCAGGTTGTAGGGATTCCAATGGGTACTAATTGTGCGCCTCTTGATTTATTTTTTTACACGTATGAAAAGGAATTTATCCAAAATCTTCAAAAGCAAAGAAAAAATGATGATGTGAAATGCTTCATTGGTACTTCTAGGTACCTGGATGATATTCTTACTATCGACAATCCTGTTTTTGAAAAGTATAAAAATGTTATTTATCCACAAGAATTGATTTTAAACAAGGCAAACGTTTCAAACACAGATACACCATTTTTGGACCTAAATATATCAAAAATGTTAATGGAGATATACATACAAGTGTGTATGACAAAATAGATGATTTTGGATTTAACATAGTAAATTTCACCTGGTTTGACGGTGATGTTCCTAGATTACCGTCCTATGGCATCTATATTTCACAGCTCATCCGGTATGCTAGAGCATGTACTGATGTTTTGGATTTTCATGGTAGAAATTTACAAATTACCAAGAAATCAGTCGGATTCCTCGGGTGATAACATACATGAGCTCGCGGCGGCAGAGCACGGATTGTATTACGTACGCCATCTTTTTATATCCATTTACATATTCATCTGTGTTGCTTGGGCCCCTGCGTTTTGCGATCTTGTTTGTGTGTGGTCATCTGACAGTGAGGAGGTTGTTTTACACCACAATTGTACGTTCTTAGAGACCTCTGGGTAATCGGAAAAGTGGGAAGGTTGTGCGCACGTAGTCCAGGATAACCACACCTTCTGCTATTTACGTGGCAGATGGCCGTCCTAAGTCGGCACCGGTTGTCCATTGGCCTCGTTGGTTAATGTGTAGTCCTTTGTGTTTGATGTTTCTGTGTTGTGCGTTGATGTTCCTTGTCCCTTATGCGTCTCTTTCCGTGCTTGTCTGCTTTGTGTTTTTTGCATTGGGTGTTTTGCTGTGGGTGCTACAACCTGATGTTGTTGGAGATCCCTCCTTTGTTTGAAAAAGTTGGAGGGTTGTGCGCCCATATTCCAGGATTACCATACTCTCTTCTATTTCCGTGGCAGATGGCCGTCCTAAGTCGGCACCGGTTGCCCATTGGTCTCGTTGGTTTAGTTGGAGTCCTTTGTGTATAATGTTTCTGCGCTGTGCGTTGACGAACCTTGTGCCTTTTACGTCTCTTCCTGTGCTTGTCTGCTTTGTGTTTTTGCATCGGGTGTTTTGTTGTGGGTGCTGATTCTTAAATGCTGCTATTGAATTTGAAGACGTTCAACATGTATTAACAAATAATTAAAAAATAAATGTAAACATGTTGGAGAAATGTTAACATAGAACATTGAACATTGTATGTTTATATATATTATATTCAAATATCTATACCTAATTGACCTCTCCGCGAGAAATGATTAGCACGCCTACTTGACAAATGACGTAATAGCTCTTATCGCACAGTAGGGATGCTTATCTTAGAGATGCAGCGGCATCCATTAACTCGGTCAAACTAGTACTTAGCAACACATGCGTCCGAATCCTTTGTTTTCATATGACGTCACCAAAACATGTGCACAACCGTATCCGCCATTTTGCTTCCCTAGCGCTGTGTACGTGAATGCCATGTACCGGTAATTTGATACGCCCACGATGCCGATTTGCGGTGTGGTTGGTTGCTCAAAGCGACCCGGGGTCGACAAGGAATTTTCCTTTCATAAAGTCCCAACAATAATACGTAATCAGGGCGATGAGACTTTGAAATTGTCAGAGGAAAGGCGAAGACTATGGAAAGGTGCTATAAACAGGGCAGATATAACAGGCGATAACAAATGAGACAGGACTTTAGTATGTTCGAGGCATTTCATCAGTGGTATGTAGATGATTGAAAATAATCATGTTCATATTTTAAATTCACTTAATCATTTCATTGTTTGATACAGAGGAAAAGGTGTAAGTAGAAATAAAGGGGGGGGGGGGGTCGGAGGTTTCAATCAAGAATGACAAGACTGATCTACAACATTATTTTTTCAACTAAACCTGTATTTTTCAAGAAAATGAATTACTTAGAAGTTGAAGGACAGAAAGCAGAAAGAAAGAGGTGGGGGTTGTCCACCCCCCCCCAAAAATAAATAGTAATGAGGGGGGGGGGGGGGTATATCAACTTTTCTTTGCATACCGTACTACCATATTTCTATTGGTCAATGAACAAATTGTTTTATTACTTCTTTAAATTCTTAAAATACTAAATTGCTTTTTTGCTATTTTACAGGAAAAAAAGCCTATCTACATGATAGAACCAATCCAGATTGGGTACCAACTCTATTCATGGGATTACCCAAGGAGCCAACAAGGAACACAACCGCAAGTGACAGATTTTCGCTCGTCAGTGCTCGGAAAGAAAAACGAAAAGCAGTAGAGGCAGCATCTTCATTAATCTCACTCAAGAAGCAACGAGTATTATTAAGTGATGCAATAGAAAATTCTGATAGTGAATCCAACTGTATGGAAACGGATATACAAGAAACAAGTAATCCGCCCTCTGATGAGACAGTTAATCGTCCGCCAAGTAAAGAAGTGCAAACAGAACTAACACGGGACCATATTCAACAGTTAGAGGATGACAATAAAGCTAAATTTTTCACAAGTTCTGTGCCTACTAAAGGAATATATAGCTTCTCGTACTACGAGAATGATCCAGAAAGAGTGAGCTTTTATACAGGATTGCCAAACATTGCAGTTTTGAGGCTAGTGTTCCATTTCATCATGTACTTCATGTCTGACAATAAGTCGCTTTCCAAGGAACAGGAGTTTCTATTGTGCCTTGTGAAATTGAGATTGGATTATCTTTTCAAAGATATTGCGTACAGTCTTGATGTTTCGCTTTCTACGGTACAGAGAAGTTTCCATGATACACTGGATCTGATGTATGTTAGACTCTCTATTTAGTGAAATGGCCATCTCGAGAGACATTACGAACATCAATGCCAATGAGTTTTCGCAAAGATTTTGGACAGAAGGTGTGTGTTGTACTAGACTGCTTTGAACTTTTTACAGAAAGACCAAGTGGCTCCTTGAACAAAGTGTACACATATTCCAACTATAAGCAGCATCAAACTGTGAAATACTTGATTGGAATAGCTCCACAGGGTGTCATTACTTTCATATCTGAAGGCTGGGGAGGGAGAACTTCTGACAAATTCATTATTGAGAAGTCTGGAATTCTACAAAACCTTCTACCTGGAGACATAGTGATGACAGATAGAGGGTTCTGCATTGAGGAAAGTGTGCATTTCTACGGTGCAGAACTAGCCATACCAAATTTCACCAGTGGAAAGTCACAGTTGCATCCCTTAGAAGTTGAGAAAACTAGACGCATTGCTTCAGTACGAATTCATGTTGAGAGAGTAATAGGACTTGTTCTGCGTAAGTTTAGAATTTTTGATGGCATTATTCCCCTTGAATTTGTCAAACTGCGTAATGGATCTGAAGTACCGACCATTGACAAGATAGTTAAGGTTGCCTGTTGTTTGACTAACTTGTGCGCATCTGTGGTACCATTTGACCAGTAAGGTTCTTTGTACATGAACTAACTAGACATGAGATCACTCAGTTGTACATGTACATTTTTGTAGTTTATGTATTACATATACACGATTATAATATTTTATCGGTATGAAATGTGCATCTTCTCGGATATCATATATTTACCATTAGACCTTTCCAATATGTCTTGTAATGTGTGACTGTTGACAAAAATGTAGTACAATATATTATTGCTATACCCGGTATATATATCATAATTTTCTTCATTAATCATTTGTGCAGGCTTATATATGCATGTGAGCAGGATGAGGTTGAATGTGTATATTAAATTACTGAATGTGTAGTAAATGTATGTTGTGCATGTAAACAATGATAAAATCAGAAATAAATAAATAAATATCTGCAACAATCCATCATTTCAGTATCTTCACAGACATAAAGAATGTCTAGAATAATGTTTCTTACTAGTCAGGGAGCAACCATTTGAATAGGGGTTGGAACACCTGTAATCTGGAGTCAGTACTTTGTATATAAAAGGGTTTTTTGATTATTTTTTTTTAATCAAAAGAAATTGTATGATCTGGATTTTTTTCACAAAACCTATGAGCTGAAAGTTGAAACTTCGTCTTTTGTCTCCCCCCCCCCCCCCCTTTGAAATGGCTGCTCCCTGAGAAGAAAAACATAATCACTTTGTGAATGTCTGGTGTCTTTTTCATCACAAAGGTCACTGTGACTGAAGATCAATGCAAAATCTCTGAAATCTGAAAGTGCAACAAGGCAAAGTATAATTGTTCATGTAATCATTCAAGGTCAACCATCTTGTGATTTGCAATTGCCACATAGTGAACTTTCATTATTGATATATTAAATCAAGTTCAAGTTCATCCACTGAAGGTCAAACACATGATTCTCAGATTCTTCAGATTCTCTGAAAACTCTGATTCTCAAGTATCACATGGTGAATTTTCATTATTCACATTATTTCAAGGTCAAGGTCAAACTCTAGAGCAGTTGATCTCTGACAAAATAATACAAATCACATTGACATTTAATTTTATTTAATTGCAAATCATGTCATACTTTATAAGAATGTTGTATACATGTAAAAGCTTCATTTTATTAAATCATACACATGATACACATACCATAAAACTTAATCTTGACAAACTTTCGAAAATTACATAAGAACATGAGACGTATGGTACAAGGAAAAGTGTTTATCACATTACCATGATTACTAGTAACACAAGTTGTCAAATGTTTCTAACAATCACATACTGATGTACATGGATTATGCTAATCGAGGCATCATACACAAATAACATACACATAAATGAATAATGCATCATTCCTATACCATGTTCAAGTACATAGATACATCAGACAGAAACCTCTCAATATTTTCATTTTATCTACAGTAGCTACAAAACCATTTCCCTTTTGATACACGTTTCAAATTGATGCAGGCAGTATGAAACCAGATAAAGTTGCAGTTCTCGTTGTCACACATAATCATCTTTCGTCCATCATCACGACCTCGACAGATGCAAAAGAGGTCGTTGTTGTTCTGATCTACCGGTAACGTTGGTTGTACCTGAACCTGTGTGGTAACGGGCTGGAGTGCTCGCTTCTTTGTGTAGTACTGGTTCACAAGCTCTGGCATGACACAGATGGAATGAAATTCCTTTGCTCTCTGAACCATTTGAACCTGGAAGTCTTTGTGGGCCATTATTTCTTCCAGATGATGTGTTTGGAGTCCACACGAAAAAATAAGCCTTATCTCGATTCGCTAGCAGCAACTGCAGCTGAATTTGGTAGTAGTATGGGTGGTTGCTAACCAGACGCATCTGTTCATTTGACATTTTCAACCATGGCACACTTATTTCACCAGCTTCTCGCATTGAAAATGGACATTTAATTTCCAAGCATCCTGATTGACAACAGTCACAGTATGTAAGACCATCAGGGCTAGCTCCAAACTCTGGGTAGTTACTGTCTAGGATCAATCCACTGTCCTTCACATGAAAGTTAGTGTGTTGTTTTTGCATTATTCGTACAAATTCTTCCTTGGCACGTGACTCGTTTCTTACTCCCCAGTCAATAGCTGCACAAGTCACATTGTTGGTGGTTGGAGCACAAATCCCTCTTAGTAGAGTTGCTGACGGGTTTTCCATGCGAGTATGGCATGCAGCATGAATTTTTGAAGCCGTAATCCTTCCTGCACGAAACTGATGCCAAAACTTGCTTTTTGATTGTCCAGAAGTGTTTCTTTTCACATTTTCTGCGTCCACCTCAGTTAAATGTCCACTTGCTTACACGCAGTAACTATTGAATCTAAGTCATTACAGTTGTCTTTTGCATAAACAGACAATGTTGACATATCCACTGGCCACTTCTGTGTAAGGGATTTAGGTTTGAATTTATCTGCATAGTTTGGCGTCAGGGAAAGTATGGCTGCAGATGGCATCACTTTGTTTAAGTCACTGAAAAACTCACTTTCCTCATTACCGGTTGGCGATGAAAATACATCCAGTGGATTTGATTTACAAACACTTAATTCTGTTTTCCCACCTACAAGAAGTTTGCGTTTTTTTCAGCTGACTGAAAGTCCATGTCACGTATCCTTTTGTATGGGGCATCAAATTTAATTTCGTTGCCGTTGGCATTGTCCAGTATGCTGGCACATCGGTCACTGAAGTTTCATTCCTTATTCGACTCGCAGTTTCCAACGAAAACAAAACTGCTGCAACATGGCTACAGCTTTCCCCAAGGCCAGCCATACATGTACAATAGGCAGAATCGACGGTTCCATTCGCACTGATTATGATCCATGGTTCCAGTGGCTTTTACCTCACACGCATTGAATGTGTTACCTGAAAAAAAAAACAAAACAAAAAAATCAAATATTTATTTATTGATATAGTAACTAAAAAATAAAAAAATTGTCCGAAAAAAGGCTTAAATCTTTTGCATGCATTCAGGTATTAAACATAAGTCAATATATGTTTACAAAAAAAATGTTTATTTAAATGACAATGATGACCCCCGGGCCCCATCTCCCCCCCCCCCCGGCCCCATCTCTCCCCCCTCCCTTTTTTTTTGCTTAACTTTGCAACTGAAAAAAATTATCGGAATGTTTCTCTTGATCATCGTGTAATGACACAACCACCCCCCCCCCCTTTGTCTTTCTCAAGTAATGTTGCCAAGTCTAAAATGTACTGTACCTTCGCTAGGATAAGATGCACGTTGTTGACAAGTTTGTGGCCAATATTTTTCACCCATCCATCCTGGAACAGTTTGTAGGCATCAAGAGACTTGTAGTTCCGTAGCTGATCCTTCGTGTACGTCGACTGTTCAAAAAGTAAATAGTGCACAACATCGACGTAATTCACCTCCGGCCGTAGCGATGGGTTTGTATTTAGTTCTGAATGTTTTAGAGAGTAAGGGTCCACACCGAGGACAGAAATTTTATCAACATAACGTTTTCTGACGTCCGGTGGCAATGAATGGTAATAATCCATCCCTAATAATCATAAAAAGTAGCAAAATCAGCGGATGGCATTACCTCTATGTTTGGGGTGGCAAAATGGCGGCGCGCTATGATTCATGGGACATTGCGTACCCTTGTTGTGACGTCAGTGAAAACAAAGGATATAAACGCGAGCAGCTAAAACAAGATCATTTATGTTTCTCTGGTAATCAGTTTCATTCTGAAGAAAAAAGATGGTAAAAAGATGCTGTTATGGCGTTTGCAACAGTGATACACGTTGTCCAGATAGGTTAGCAGGTAACATAAAGTTTGTACCCTTCCCGAAACCAAAAAGAAACCACGAAAAATGTCTTCGATGGATAAAGTTGTGTGGTCGTCCTCACTGGCAGCTAAATGTATCCAACATCACTAAAGACACATATGTCTGCACAAAGGTACGTTATTTTTCTATTTATGCCTTGTATATTTTTCATAAAAATGCACGGACAGGTCTAGACTAGACAAACCAAGCCGAGGGGGGGGGGGGGGGGGGGGGGTAAAAAAGGGAAATTCTGCAATTTTAGCAAATTCAAAGAAGGGGTTCTGTCACACCCATCCCCGGTTCCTGTAACCATATGGCCTCTCCCCCACAATAATTATGCAAATTGAGTATTTTGATCTTTAATTAATTTTCATTTATTTTGTTTCTGGGATATTTCCAATCGTCTAGGGGAAGATAACTCTAATTTCAAACGTTAACTTTACGATCACGTGCTAAATTGATGTTATAGAAATGGTTATCATTCCCGCCAGTGTATAACCCTACGTCTGTCAATACGAGGTGTTCTTGGGTCAATTGACAGCAACAGAAACTATAGTGGTTCGCCTGTCACAGGTCTGGGTGCAATAGACGAAATGGCGAGGATTTGTTCTAAGTTTAGGCAACTTTGTTTATACGTCTGAATTCCAATTTAGTCATGAATTTCGATGGCGATTTCCACCTGATTGTGAAATATCCCAGACTCCTTATATATATTGTGCGCATGATTTTGTATGTTAGATTCATTCTCATACTGCTATAACCAACATGTAACTTTCGTATGTTAATAAACGGTAAAACTTTACCAGGACTTTTTATTCCAAGTTTTGAAAAAGACTAAGATAAATACACAACGCGAAGTACAGGATTTGTAGGCCGAGAGGCTTACATCCATCCAGACCCGCGCTTAGAATCATCATTAATCTTTATGCATACTAGTACATGTATAATATTTCCACAAAAGAATCTGATAAAAGGAAAAGAGGGGAATAAATTAATACAAATAATTATTTTCTAGTATCAATATATATATTTTTTCAATTGAATATCTCGGTATACACAACAGAATGGACATATATATAGATATGAAATTGTGTAATTTTTTTTCGCATCATTTCATGAACCAGTCATGGCCAACAGATCAGTACCCGGATCCATTGCCAGCTGATAACCCGGTAAATTCGCCGAAACAATCTCGCCCAAGTCCTTCAAAAAGACGCAAAATACAAGTGACAAGGTAATATATTTTACTCATAAGATAGATTTTATTCTAATTTCAGTATCTATATTTTATTCTATAAAAATATACTGAAAGTTCAGTTGTGTACTGTACTGATTTAAGAAGTAATATCTTATATTTAGCCTATCGACGTCAGATGGAATTGAAGAGGTACCGGTATTCCAAGAAGAAAGTGCGACGGAAGCAACTGTCGAAGGAGAATCTAACGATCAGCCCTCCCGAGAAATATCAAATCATACAACTTCCACATGTAAGTTATCAAAATCATGCTAATATAGTTTATCTTTTATTAATTTTTTTCTTTGATATGTTGGAAGTAAAATCTGCAGAGATCGTCTAACATCGTTTGCATAAACATGACATATGAGAAAATTCGCTGTATGAATATTGGTCCTTTCCTCGTGTAAACGACAAAATCACAAAAGTCAGTCCCACTGACCATAAGTTGTCCTTGTACTTGATAGTAATAATCGTGGTCTGTTCTCAACGAAATATTTCCAGCAACATCGGTCAAACAAAACTTTGGAAGTAAAACAGCCTCTTGAATGGTCCTTCCTTGGCCGAATAAGGAAGCAACCATTTGATTTTTATGGGGGGGGGGCAGGAAGACTTTGCAAAAAAAAATTTCCGGATTGAAATTTTAGGGAAAAAAATTTTCCGGCCCGAAGGGCCGGCGAAAAAAAAAATCCGGATCATGAAATTGCCCCTCACCCCTCTCTTCCGACCTTTCCGACTGCCCAGTAAACACTTTTTTGTGTATCATAAACAAAGTATAAAAAATGGAACAAAATTTACGCAATTTGGAGTGAATAAATCAAATTCAAAAGTCGTAAGCACCATATTGCCTGTCTCCGTTGAGTATCATTTTAGTTAACAGATTATAGGCACCATATGCCATTCAGGAAATTAAAATGAAGTGAGCTGCTAAGTGCAAGAGATAAACTCATTGTGTGTCTGATGTTTAATATGGCCGAAAAAAATAATCCGGCCCGAAGGGCCGGCGAAAAAAATTTTCCGGCTCTTGAAATGGCTGAAAAAAATTTTCCTCCCCCCCCCCCCCTAAAAATAAAATGGTTGCTCCCTAAGGGCATTTGACTTCCAAGACCCCTGTATTCCCGTTGTCACAGACTTTCGAGTCTGGCGTTGCTGCTAAAAATGGAAATTTCGGATTGACAACGAGGCCACAGTCATGTACATGATTCCCAGATTTAGCAACATACTTATCTATGGCAGTTTTTTTCATTACATTTTCCGTATGATGTAGCTGCAGATGTAAATGTCTTCGGGTTTACGATCGTCTCAACAAATTTTTCTGTCACTTTTTTTCTTTTTATTACTGACGCAAATGTTGAAGCAGTTATTCTCTTTTTTCGTTCATCAAACCATTTCGTGCAATCGGCTTGTTGGCGAGTTTGCTCCTCTATTTCAAAGCAACTTTGTGTTGAAAGTTCGTCCACCTTATAACGTTCATTTAGCGATACAGGTGTCGTAGGGAGTGGCAATTTCAGGTTTCCACAAATTGTACCAACGTGGTATTGTTCCTTTCTTTCATAAAACGAAGCCTAAAATCAATATAAATAAAAAATAGTTAATATAAAATACATGTATTTACAGGGCCGGAATCCTCACACATACAAGCTTCAAGAAGAAAATATGCAATTAAAGAAAAGTTTGGCGGATGAAACATTGAAGCATTTGGAAACAGAGAGAAAATTGCAGTCTCGAGAGGATGACCTTAAAGCATTATGGCATAGATTTGATGTACTCAATAACATTGTTCCCTTCTGTATTACTGAAGTAATGGACAATAAAAAACTTATCAAATATTATACGGGGTACTGCAGGGAGACGTTTATTAATATTTACAAGTTTTTATTACCTTTTTAGTACCAAACGATTGACCTATGTACAAAACCTCGCACAGATTAGCTCAATGTCACTTTTCAATCAGTTGTTTTTAACGATATGCAAACTAAGAAATAATTTCGATTTCCAAGACTAGGGATGTAGATTTAGCATTACACAACAATGTGCAAGTGTAATATTCAACTCTTGGTTGAACTATATGTTTCTAAGATGTGGGGAGGTATCAATATAGCCACGCAGAGATGTTCTTCTCGAGAATATGCCTACAAATTATTGGACGGATTTCCCAACAACATTCGCGATCGTTGATTGTACAGAGATGAAAATACAAAAGCCCTCCTCCCTGAAAGAACAATCTCAAACGTGCAGCGACTATAAGTCATGCAATACTCTTGAAGCTTTAGTTGCATGTGATCCAAAAGGCTCAATCATCTTCAGTTTGATGCTTTTTTTCCGGATCTATGTCGGACAAGGACGTTTTCGTAAAATCAAAATTCAAAGAAACTTTACAAAATTTGATTGAAGAAGGCTTTCTAAACAGAGGAGATGTTATCATGGCAGATAAGGGATTTAATATTAAAGAAGAAGTAGAAAACGTGGGACTTGAGTTGAATATCCCCTGCTCATTCTGGAAAGCAAATGGACCAGCACGACGCACTGTACACCGAAAAAATCGCCATGCATCGAGTACACGTAGAAAGAGCGATTCGAAGAATTAAAAGTTTGTTTCCTTTGTCTCTGACATCGAATGTTAATCAAATTTGGTATGTGTGCTCTTTTTTAACCAACTTTATGCCCCCTTGTATAAAGGAAAAATAAACTCTTACATGTGATGCTAGTCCAGATCCGATGGGTACCTCGCCTACGTATGTTGCTATTTTTTTATCCGGACACGCTGTGAGGTAGCTGATTGGCAGATTTGTCAGACTCTGTAGGTGCTCAATGCCCTGCTGTTTAACCTTTATCTTCCTGTTGATTATGTATGCATGTGTTACAGGTTGGAAATTAACATGTCAAGATAATATCTATTAGACAAACACATTGACATTGAACGGCGATAATCAAATATGGTTCCTATCAAAGTGAATGGTATTTTGATTGATGATTTACACAAAAATATGTATCTTGATCATGATTGTGCTCTATCTCTCTCTCGTAAAGTTCCTACCTGCAATCGGTCATTGTATTCTGTACTGGTCTTCTTTTCCGATCGGGTTTAGGATCTACAAAATTCAATTCAGTAACACAGACAAGTTAAATTTTGGGACCTCTCGGGACTCCCCACTGCTGAGGCATGGTAGTGCAAGATAGTTGGGAGGGTACCTCTGTAAACGCCATAAGTTGCCAGTTTTGAAGGGCTTGCATGAATCCGATTAGATGGGAACATGTTGCACTCGCCCTATAAAATGAAATTTGTTATTTTACCACGTGTATTTCATAAACAACCCCCCCCCCCTTCCGAAAAAAAAGCAAAAAAATAATTAACGATAATAAATTAATAAGTAAAATAAAACACTTGAACTTAAGGAACGTAAGATGTTGTATACATGGATTCCAAAAGCAGATTTCGTTAACAAATTTATACATGTACTAGTATACTTCTTATATGTCGATTTTAGTACACTCTAGATAATGATGTGCATAATAATAAATTGATGTATAAATAATCAAATACTACTTTTTTGTTATTTTTACAACATACTTAAACAGAAATTTATGTTGGGATGAGTAAAGATTTCTTACCCAGCTTGACAAGAACAATGAGCGTACGAAACGTCATGCCCTTTGATATCCAGATGGATCGCATGCGGTTTTTCGCTCTTTCTTTGACTTCGGTAACTCTTTGCTGATATTGCTATAATTTGACCATCTTTGAACATAGAAACATCATGAAAGTATCCTTCACTGTAATATCTGTAACCCTGTTGTTTAGATTTCAATGAAATAGTCGTTGATTTTACGTATTTCTCATAGAAATCATGAGCAATATCGCTCAAACGCGCCCTTTGTTTAGCTTGTTTCGCCGCCATTTTCTAAGTTTGACCTAGGTAGCAACAGTAGAGTTATCTTTCATAAGTGGGAGGAGTTACTTGATTCATTCTGAGAGGTGAATTATATTGTATATCTAAAACAAATCTACAACTACAAAAATCAATGTTAAATACCTACGATGCATACGTAAGACCCTCCATAACTTTAACCTCGTCATTCTGTTCAAAATGCCTAGACTCCCTTTGTAGAGAGGTTTAAGATATTCAATAAAAAATAAATACATAACTGAAAAATAAATGAAAAAATAAAATAAAATTGTAAGACAATAGAAATGGAATAAAATTATAGTAAAAAAAGTAACGTCACTCGTTTTTGTCCAAATAAAAGAAAATAAAAATCTCAAATTATTTCTTTTACGGACTGTCTCTAGTACTATCCAGTGAGGCAACACCTTTGCTTTTCTTGAGGGTATAAGTCGTTTTATTTCTCTGTTCTTATTGGTTCGATAAACTTTGTAATGTATACATTCTGTTGTCCAAGATTCAGACTCAAATCTAGTGGTAGAAATGGTACCCTACAAAAGCTAGTGGTAGAAAGGATACCCTACAAAATCTAGTGGTCGAAAGGGTACCCTACAAGATCTATTGTTGGAATGGTTACCCTGCAAAATCTAGTGGTCGAAAGGGTACCCTACAAAATCTAGTGGTAGAAATGGTACACTACCAAATCTAGTGGTACAAGAAATGGTACCCTACAAAATCTAGTGATAGAAATGGTATCCTACAAAAATTATGATTTTTAGAACAAAATATTAAATATAAACAGTATCTTATTATTTTTGTTGAAAATAAAAAAAAATCCTAACTCCGTTTTCTTTAGTTTGGTACCACAGACACCGGATATACCGGGTTTGGAACTGTAGACTATGTGTTTTTTCGTCACTATCAATCTCGGGTTAAAAACTGTAGATGCAGGGTTTGCTAGGACCGAATGTGAAAATATAGGTACAGGGTTGGCTATCACTTGGATTGAAACTGTAGCTACTTAGCGAGAAACGGTCAAGATCGTGTTTGACAATGTAGAGACTGGCATGATTTGTTCTGGAGGTGACATACTAGATAAAGGATATAAACGAAAGAATGAAAACAAAACATGTCTGAAAACTGTATAAATTTCTCGAGAACAGTATTGTTAGTTTTTTTTTCAATTCATTTCTAGTGTCAATGAAGCTTTCATACTGCCGTATCTGTCGTTAAAGTCTGATACTTAGAATTTTTCTTATTATTTTGTCAATTGTGTTGGTAAAGTCAGTATTCCTGAAGAATAAATGTAAAATAAAAACTTGATGGCTACTGTTGCAAGGAACAGACGGATTCCTCCTTTATTAGATCCGTCTTAGAACTGAAATGTTCTGACGTGTGACTTGATCAAATTTAGATCATAAATGGAAGAATTATATCCGATTCGGCTGACTCAACGATTAATTAGTCTAGCAGTTCGAATGCTCTGTTAAATTTTTCCCTCGCTAGCACCTCTCCTGCCTCTGCAATATCTTTCTTGTAATCCACCATGGATCGAACCAGTGTGTCCACGTTACTGTCCACGATGCAGTGTGGCGTGGTATAATCCTCCACATTAGAACAAACACTGACAGAGATAGGGGCGTGCCTGCTGGTCCATTGTAGTTTGTCGCTACCTTCTTGGAACGGGAGAAGCATGGCTACAAAATCGTTAACACAAAACCAGGGGAACAATCTCTTTCTCTTGGGAACTCGTATGCCATTTTCTTCAAGATTGTCAAATATAGTCTTGGGTGCAGTATAAAAATATCCGGAAATTGATGAACAGTGCGTCGTTAGAGTAAAAATATTCTCCCGTGTCTGATATCATTGAAAATTTCCAAGGTCATTGACTTGAAATTCAAGGTCATTTCTTAACTAAGACTTATGAGATATATGATTTTTCATTTTTTTTTTCAAAAAACAAGCAGTATAGGGGCTCTTTTGGGCCACACAGTGAAGAGCTTAAAACTTCATTTATGCACTCCTTTTGACCCTATACAAGAGGCATAGCGATAAAGTGTGAAAAACATTTCAGATATTTATAATAAAGAAGAATGAAAGATAAAAAAATGTGTTTATTGCAATTCATAAATGTACTAGTGTCCATGGCAACAAAGGTCATAAAACACGCTAAGTCGTATGAAATTTCCTGATGATTCAAACTTTAGAGATAGTTACTATGGCAACGACATCTTTTTCTACATATGAATGATTATTTTCAACTTAGCACTCCATAATGAACTTCCACACCAATAATCTCTAGAATCTGTGACATGGCGTGCCAACGTGTCATTGAACTTTTTTGGTTCTTACAGAGAATTGCTCTTATATGTACTGCACAATTGCCTAGATGTTGAAAATGCTAGAAGATAATATTCATAACACATAGCATGTAAGTTTTTTTTTAGAACTGATGTTGCATAACAACAGCTTGATTGAGCATTTGCCTTATAGCACAGTCTAGGTGCTTTGTCATTTGTTTTTTATTGTTCTCATTTTGAAGCTCTATTGTAAGTGCTGTTGAGATTATCGTCAGGATCTTCTTTAACTCATTTAAGTCACACTTATGCCCTTTGCCGTGTGGAGCTCGTAAACAAGTTCCCCGCGAGGGGTTTGACAGTAAGTGTTTTGAATATTTTCCCTGACATGATCGCCATAGCATTTTCTATATAGAAGTGGCCTCAAACAGTGCATTTCATTTTTTTTTTATTGTTCTCATTTTCTTGCATGAACATCAACGGCGGGTGCGGCTAGCCAACAGGGGATGCTTACTCCTCCCGGGCACCTGGTCCCACCTCTAGCCTGCTAGGGTACCGTCGATGCTCGATTTGGTGCTCTATTGTGAGTGCTGTTGAGATTATCGTCAGGATCTTCTTCAACTCATTTGTCTATCCATCACAGTGGGCCACAGCTAGGTGTACATGTAATTTGACAGATTACAGAATACAATGTGCATTTTATAAAAGTATGAATATCTTATTCATCTTGATATTTTTGGCAGTTTATCTGAAACACCTGGAGCATACAGGTAAAATGAAGTTAATGTATGCTATCTTCGTAATTTTGCCTTCTACTGCTATTTTCTTTTTACCGGAGAATGAAGGATGGTCTGTATGTCACTTGCTGTTTCGATGCAGTATCTCTTCAGGAATCGTAAATGGTTGAGCGACTGCAAGATTTAAAGACGTTTAACAATTGAACTACTTGGTGAGTGTCACTGCTGGTGGACCAAGAGTCCCCGAGGGCACATGTAGCCAAGTTCGATCAACTTCGGTTGATCGTCGGTCTCTTCAACGCATTTGAAATTTTCTGTTACAAAATTTCTTGAAATTTCCAAATCGTGGGTCCTGTGGCATCATATCCCACCCATTCTGCTACGTCTTTTGGTACATTTTTGGACATAATTTTCATACTTTTTGGCCATATTACATTGTTTAGACTAAGGATCACTGACGAGGGTTTAGTACCCGAAACGTGCATGTCTGGTCCATGCTGAAAATTTATCAGGTTTTAAATGATGCTGTTGGATTTAAAGACGTTTAACATTTTATCGTTGTGTGACGCTTATGTACGACTGCCTCAACAGAGGGTTGATGATTACGACTCCCCTTCCTTTATAAACTTTGTATACAGTGGCAGTAATGGTGACAGTGCCATCTGCAATACGACGTAGAATCTGCCTTATGATGCATTTTTATCTCCTTGAACTTCTTTAAGTTTTCCTTCTTCTAAAACAACATCATTCAAAGTAGAACACAGAGGCACATCATCTGAATCAGCTTCAATTTTCTTGATATCAGCAAACTTGATCATGATTCTACAAATAAGCGAGTAAATATATGCACTATTTTCATTAGATAGTACAGGAATGACAAATATGGATAATGACCATATCCATGTATACAGCACAAAATCGATAATTCAGAAAATCAGAAACCAAAGGCATACAAAATCAGGATAAAACAGGAACTAAAGCAAACAAACAAAAATATCCACCACATGAAAAGAAGCGAACCCCCGATATGGGAGTGAGACCAGATGGTTCAAATGGTCTATGACAGAATATCATCACCATTCTGGAGAGTTGGACATCATAGTGTATGACGAGTTCCCCATATCGACCGTAGAACTTTCTCAGTGACGATGTTAGTCGGTCACAAACATATCCCTGACTGAGAAAATTATCCGAAAGACGCCTAGCTCTCAGAACAAAATCTGTATATTTGGTACTTGCTCTGGCATAGCGTATCAACTGAGATATGAACACGCCATGAGCAGGCGATGAAGGGATATTGCTACTCAGAAAAGGAAAGTTTGTTGTTATTGAGATTTTTGTCAGGATCTTGTTTAAGTCATCTGTGTCACACTTATGCCCTTTGCCGTGTGGAGCTCGTAAAAAAGACCCCGCGAAGAGTTTGACGGTAAGTGTTTTGAATATATTTCCCTGACATTGTCGCCATAGCACTTTCTATATAGACAACGTCAGTAAGTGCAGGAGTTTCATAAATTGTTTTCATTATCGTGCGTAAACAACGACGGCGGGTGAAGCTAGCCAACAGGGGGTGCTTACTCCTCCCGGGCACCTGGTCTCACCTCTAGCTTGCTAGGGGTCCGTCGATGCTTAATTTTGTGCTCTATTGTGAGTGCGGTTGAGATTTTCGTCAGGATCTTCTTTAACTCATTTGTAATGCTGAAATTGACGTCGTCATGTGTGTCATAGAGTGAGAGGTTCAAGTGACCATCAGTGTCGTAGGACAACATTATGTCCAAATAGGATGCTGAATTATTTGTCTCTGTAGGTTCTTTGACTTCAAGCTACTGAGATACTGCTCAGGTAATCCGCGAATTTTGGATTATTGCTGGACAACACATCGTTGAAGTCAGAAGCTAAGTATCTTTTCCCTTCAGAGACCAACGAATGAATGAATTCAGCTTCGCACGAGTAAAGGAAAATGTCGGCAAAGAGTGGGGCACAATTGGTCCCCATTGGAATTCCGATAATTTGCTGGAAGACCTTTCCTCCAAACACCACAAAAATGTTATCGATCAGAAAATTTAACATCTGAATAACATCTGTTTCAGTGTACTTATTGTCAGAAACGGACTTTTCTTTAACAAAGTAGGTTTTGTCATAGTTAACAACAATAAAGGAGAAAAGTCACTAACTCCTCATACGGCCTAGTAAACTTTACAAAAATATATTAGTTCATTGGAGACTTTATGCATGGGAATTTTGTTTAGGAAGATTTTGAGTTGAAAAATCCATTATCCTGGATCGCTATCGAAAACTACATTTAGTGCAGTACATGACGGAACCTTTTATGATCCTACGATTCCGGCATTTTTCTGCAACTTTCCATCATAAAACCCAATTTTTCCTTTGAACAGAAAGCGGACCCAACACAAAACACATAAAATATACTTGATAAGTAGTTCACAAGAGAAAAATCATGTTGGGTAATCATTCTGTTCATTATTTCCGACGACGATATATAGAAGAAAATATACACCGTGAAGACACGTCCATGACAACGAGACGCATGTGCAGCTATGCATGCTAGGTAATGCAAAACAAATAAAAGGGCAGCAATATAGTGTCTTTTGGAAAATCTTTTATTTTCTTTTTATTTTCGAGTGTAATATGATACCCCTTGGTGTTTTCCTTTTGTTTTCGAGTGTAATATGATAGTATATATAAATACCTCTTCGTGATATGATGTAATTATGCCCCTATAGAGAGTGCAAATGTCAATCTGGATGAAAGGATATCAATGATCGTTTGGACAAAGGTGTTGTAGAAATAACATAATTGTGTTTTGAATAGGTTTAAATGTCCTTTTGGACCAAAGAAATCTCCAAAGTACATCGTCATGATTGAGTCATACCGTGATGACATAACACACACAATTTAAATTTCTTTTTGGACAAAAGAAATGTCCAAATGAGTTAAAGAAGATCCTGACGATAATCTCAACAGCACTCACAATAGAGTACAAAATTAAGCATCGACGGACCCCTAGCAAGCTAGAGGTGGGTCCAGGTGCCCGGGAGGAGTAAGCATCCCCTGTTGGCTAGCCGCACCCGCCGAATGCATGCACTGTCTGAGGTTAAGTCTATATAGAAAGTGCTATGGCGACACTGTCAGGGAAAATATTCAAAACACTTGCTGACAAATCCCTCGCGGGGAACTTTTTTACGAGCTCCACACGGCAAAGGGCATAAGTGTGACACAAATAAGTTAAAGAAGATCCTGACGATAATCTCAACAGCACTCACAATAGAGTACCAATTGAGTATCGACGGACCCCTAGCAAGCTAGAGGTGGGATCAGGTGCCCGGGAGGAGTAAGCATCCCCTGTTGGCTAGGGGCACCCGTCGTCGATGTTTAAGCACGAAAATGAAAACAAAATATAAACTTCATGCACTGTCTGACGTTATGTCTATAAAGAAAGTGCTATGGCGACCATGTCAGGGAAATATATTCAAAACACTTACTGTCAAACCCCTCGCGGGGAACTTTTTTATGAGCTCCACACGGCAAAGGGCATAAGTGTGACACAAATGAGTTAAAGAAGATCCTGACGATAATCTCAACAGCACTCACAATAGAGCACCAAACTGAGCATCGACGGACCCCCAGCAAGCTAGAGGTGGGACCAGGTGCCCGGGAGGAGTAAGCATTGCCTGTCATGATTGAGTCATACCATGATGACATAACAAATAATTTTAAATGTCTTTTTGGGTATCTCCATAGTGCTTCATCAGTGCCGTAATGACAAAGTGTATTGGATAAATGAATGGATACGAACAAGGGTTCAAAAAGACATCGTGTTCCAATCAGTGATAATTTGGGGGTCACTCTGAAGAGTGTACTGTGTGACCTTGTCTTGTTTTTACCTTTGGTGCATATAGAAAGAGTCTCGAAATAGATCAATCGATTACATCAACAGGGGATGCAAACTATTTTGATGTTGAAAATAAACTGTGAATATTGAGAATTTTTAAAATGTGTATTTGAATACAATTTCAAATACATTACAGCATAAATTCATTTGAAAAAAAATCAACTGTAAAATATTTTTGACATTAAACAGAAGGACAAGATTGAAAATGTCATTGTTTTAAAACAGATGTCTTGTTGATGGTGATCAAATTCCAAAAAAAAAGAAAAAAAAAAAGAATAATAATGATAATAACACATATTGAATAAAATGTAACTTAACCAAAAGTTTATAGTTTCATTTTATTTATTTTGTAGTTAATCAAAATCAACTGACTAAACGTTCCAGCTTGATCCAGGTAATCCTTCTAAACGGAACTGTCCAGGACAATAGGGTCCTCTGAAGTGCTATAAATATACAATTACATATCAATCATATAATTCTCAACGATTTTTCATCTATATATGAAAAAATTAAAATGAAATGATAAAATCAGGTGATCGATATCTGTTTTTGATTAGATAATCTTACCCCTCCAGATCATATACAAAATGATCTAGGGTGTCACCGAGTGACACATCTTTTTGATCCGATTGTCTGTAAAAGATAATAAGTTTTTTTCAGTGAACGAATTTTTTTTATTAGAATAAGATCAAATGTATTGCATGCATCAATATCAAAATGATACCATTCAAAATTTTTGAGATTTATCCTATCAAAAGATTAAAGGTAAGTGTACATACTCTTCGTCGACATTCTCTGCATGGGCTGTATCTTCACCCTCCAGTGTTTGTCTATATGAAAAAGAGAAAGTATCTATGACTGTCTTTTAGAAATTCCAAATGTAATACCAATGTATCCAATCAATATTTTATAGGTAGGAATACGAAAAAAGTGTACATACTTTCCGTCAAAATTCTGCGGGGTTACATCATTACCCTCCAGTGTTTTTCTACATTGAAAAAAGGCAATGCTTTTTTACGAATAATACTTATTACGAAAATAATTACTCATCGCTGTCATCTTAATCGTTATCATTAATTAAGTAACAACTTACTTGTCTTCTGGGGTTTTAAAACTGATAAAGGTAAGCCATACCGCCCTTTACAGGTTCCAGATATCATTAAATCGGATATCAGCCCCGATGATATCAAGCAGGAGCAGACTGTTGATACTACATTGCAAACTATAAGAAAGTTTGCAGAAGAAGGTAAAATATCCGGAAAGGGTAAGGTCAAGTGGGTTATTAAGAACGGTTTGATTTACAGAGAATATCAGACAGGCACAGATAAAAGTGTCTTATACACAGTGTATATATATTGTTGTCATTTCCATGCATGAACATCGACGGCGGGTGCGGCTAGCCAACAGGGGATGCTTACTCCTCCCGGGCACCTGATCCCACCTCTAGCTTGCTAGGGGTCCGTCGATGCTCAGTTTGGTGCTCTATTGTGAGTGCTGTTGAGATTATCGTCGGGATCTTCTTAAACTCATTACAGTTAGTCGTCCCGAAAAAGTTCAGGTTGACTGTCTTGAAATTATCTCATGAGTCGATTATGTCTGGACACATAGGAACGAAATGGTCAGTAGATAGAGTTTTATCAGAGTTCTACTGGCCAGGTGTTCAGTCTGAAACAAAGAGATTTTGTCAATCTTGCGATATATGTCAAAGGACCGTATCCAAAGTTAAGGTCACTCGAGTACCTCTTGGGAGTATGCCATTGATAGATGTCCCCTTTAAAGGAGTAGCAGTTGACCTTGTAGGCCCCCTTCATCCCCCTACAGAGAGAGGGAACCGTTTTATACTTACCTTAGTTGATTATGCTACTCGTTACCCTAAGGCTATTGCATTACCGTCGATAGATACTGAAAGAGTTGCAGAAGCTTTGGTAGAAATATTTTGTCGCATCGGTGTTCCAAAGGAGATGCTCACTGACATGGGTTGTCAGTTTACGTCAAAGTTATTGTCAGAGGTCAGTAGATTGATTTCACTTAAACAGCTAACTACGACACCCTATCACCCTATGTGCAATGGATTAGTCGAGCGCTTTAATGGGATATTAAAACAAATGTTGAAGCGCATGTGAACAGAGAGACCTAAAGATTGGGACAAATATTTACCCGCAGTATTGTTTGCTTATCGGGAAGTTCCCCGGGAAAGTCTAGGTTTTTCCCCATTTGAGTTTATATATGGTAGGTCTGTCCGAGGTCCAATGGCGATTTTTGAAGGAACTCTGGACCAATGAAATCCCTGATGGTCAAATTAAAAGCACTTATCAATATGTTGTTGACCCTAGAGATCGCCTTGAGTCCACTTGCGAACTAGCTAGAGAAAATCTGAAAGAAAGGAGGGGATCTGAAAGTAGCATCAAAAAGGTACAAAAATACTTTAACACACTGTGACCGGACAAGCTCAATCTCCAAGAATTACATGACATCCATCTGACGTTTTCACAATTTATTACTCCATGATTATTTTTCCCTAAAGACAAATGTAAATATCATAAACACATTGCACAATTCATTCAATTATTCAATGTTATGATATAAGGTTTATTTTACGAAATAGTGAATATTAAAATAATTATGATGACGATATGACTGACTGACGGAGATACATAAATCTTCGACGGATTTATAAACGTTACGTAAAAATATAAGACAGACAAAATTACGAATAGATGATAAAATGAAATTACTGATTTACATGAAACTCTGAACTGACTTTCATTACTGTAAGGTTACTAGAGCTTTATATTTTAACGCTCAAATAATACTCATGATATATACAATAATACAGATAACATACCGATTTCAATGGAATCGGGAATTTCACAAAAATTCCTCAGTCAAATAATGCTGGACTGACCCTTTATGAATCGAACCTATTAAACGTAAAAATGTATCTTTTACTATTTTATTCTTAAACTGATAAACTAAATTTACAAAAGATAAATTCATTAAATTAATTCGTAAAGTGTTCAAATAATAATTCTAGAAAACAAACCAATTAGAAATAATTCTTTTCAATAAATATGAATAAATAATTAAGTTCGTATTCAATATTCAACATAAAAATGAACCAATAAAATTTATCTAGAATTTCACAAAATTATTCAAATGCAAGAAATAGATAAACTAGTAAATATTAATACAATAGGACAACTATAAAAGGATGGGAGACTTACTTCTAAACTAAATTCGTTTGTCCACCATAATATAAAAATAGCAATCCAAGGAATGCTTGTGTCGCCTGCAAAGCGGCTTATTCTAGGAGGTGGATCACATGGTTCAAAATTACTGATATCATTATAAAAGTCTGATGAAATTCATATGTGAAATATCAGACCTCTTACTTACCAACTGAAAGATATGGTCAATCTCAAATTTTCAGAAAATAGTGTCAATCAACTAGGTCAAGGTCACTGCGTAAATATTTTGGTAACAAAACAAAGGTCACATCATATGAAATATATGCGTGAAATATTAAAGCCATATCACTTAGCAATCAAAAGATATACGAAATTCTAAGAAAAAAAGGTCAAATATCTAGGTCAAGGTCACTAGATAAAAATTTATGGTATGTTTAGAAAGGTAAAGGTCTTGTCACAAAGAATACACATGTGAAATATCAAAGCCCCATCACTTACCTATCAAAAGATATAGCGAATCCCAACTTTTTTGAAAAGTAGGTAAAATATCTATGTCAAGGTCACAAGGTCAAAAATTATTGTATGTGCAGAAAGGTCTTGTTACAAGGAATACACAAGTGAAAATTCAAAGCCCTATCACTTACCAATCAAAAGATATATACAATATTAATTTTTTTTAAAGTAGGTCAAATATGTAGGTCAAGGTCAGTAGGTCAAAAATTTTGGTATGTGTAGAAAGGTCTTGTTACAACCAATACACAAGTGAAATTTCAAAGTCCTATCACTAACAATTCAAAAGATAATGCAAATTTTAACTTTTTTGAAAAGTAGGTCAAATATCTAGGTCAAGGTCACAAGGTCAAAAATTATGGTATGTGTACAAAGGTCTTGTCACAAGGAATACATGTGTGAAATATCAAAGCCCTATCCCTTACCAATCAAAAGATATAAGCATTCTTATTTTTTCGAAAAGTAGGTCAAATATGCAGGTCAAGGTCACTAGGTCAAAAATTTTGGTATGTGTAGAAAGGCCTTGTCACAAGGAATACACATGTGAAATATCAAAGCCCTATCACTTACCATTCAAAAGTTATGGGCTGTGACACCCAAAGTGTGACAGACAGACAGACGGACTGACTGACGGACGGACGGACGGACAACGGACAAAGTGATCCCTAAGTGTCGCTATGCTTCGCAGGCGACACAAAAAGACGTGTGACAACTAGCATCTAAAGGTACTGAATGAATAAGGGCGAGGTAAAAATTCTCGCAGTGTGTGTTCGATTTAACTCGTGATATTATTTAGCCAATGAAATGAATGCTTTAAAAATAGTTACATCAAAAACTTGTTTAACTTGTATTACTAGACAAACGTGTATAAATATATCTTTAGAGAGGTTTCCGGATATAATTTTAAATGACGTTGACAGTTATAAAAATAGATCGAGAAAAGTTAAGCAAATCCAAAAATAGAATAATGTAAGACATAACGATAGATTGAAAATATTAAAGATAATAAAATGTCACACTACCACATACTCCCCCCAGTTGACAAATGACGTCCTCGTCATTTTAATACAATCAAAAATATAAATACCATGTAGCAAAACTAACATTTTGCTCCAAAAATCAATTTTGAAACATACATAAGTGTTCTCAAAGTCACTTCAAATAATAAACAATAGAAGTGCACACACCGTGGTTGTCAATATTTGAAAACCACAAAATAATATTCAAAAATATGACTTAAAAATTAAAAACAGGTATTTTCGACTAAGAAAATTCTAATGTGTAACCTACTGTTTCAAAATACTCAGAATGGCGGAAATGACTTGTGACTCGTAACCTTTACATTGATTACATACAAGGAGTTCATGAAGATAATCTACTTTCATCTTCCATGGTGGTTTCGTAGAGTTCATTTCCATCACATAGTCTTCATGCCAATTCGGTGGCCTTGTTTGTCTATTTGAACGTCTCAGTACGGGAGAATTCGGTTCTGAATGGTCCTCAGATCCATTACCAGATGATGAATGACCTTCCTGCTCATTAGTGGAAACAGACTCTTCATCTGATTCGTGTCCTTGAGATGAGTGAATATCCTCGGATGACGTATCTAGGTCTGCCAATCCTTCGGTTTCATCATCATCAACCAATGATTCGTTGTCAATATTCCTGTCGACATCTGATTGGATGTCTTCTGTTGACGTATGTACCGGTACATCTATTACTGTTACATCTGAGTCGGAGTCACTCTGGTAATTCTCTTCATTGTTTGAGTTGCTTGTAGACGTTTTCGTAGGAATACTAGTCCTCGGAGTAGGTGTAGATTTGCTGTTGTATGATGGTATATGACTAACAGGTAGGAGTAGGTTTCTGTGTAAAATGCGTTTCTTTCCTTTACCGTTTTCCTTTTTAACTTCAAAAACTGGAATATCCGGGTTGCTTTGCTTTATGATAATGTAAGGATCGGATTCCCAGCGATCAGAAATTTTGTGTTTTCCATCGAATGCGACGATTTTTACTAAGACTTTGTCTCCTATCTGTAGATGTGAACTCCTAGCTTTGAGATCATACGCATGTTTCTGTTTATCTCTCGATTTGTTAGCTGATGTGTTAGCCAGTTCATATGCTTTCTGTAAGCGCACTTTCAAATCGCTGAGATACTTTGACGTTTCTTGCTTTTCTCCACGGTTGATGCCAAAAATAAGATCGATGGGTAGATTGGGTTCACGTCCGAACATGAGAAAGTAAGGTGAATATCCTGTGCTTCATGTCGAGTACAGTTATACGCATTGATGAGGGGTTTGATGTAATCTTTCCATCGTGATTTCTGTTCTGGTTGTAAAGTGCCTAACATGTCCAAAAGTGTTCGATTGTATTTTTCACACATTCCGTTTCCCATGGCATGGTACGGAGAAGTTCTAGATTTAGACATTTCTGTGAGTGAGCAGAGTTCTTTTATGATTTTGCTTTCGAAGTTGGCACCTTGATCGCTATGAATGACAAATATGGATAATGACCATATCCCTGTATACAGCACAAAATCGATAATTCAAAAATCAGAAACCGAAGGCATACAAAATCAGGACAAAACAGGAACCAAAGTAAACAAACAAAAACCTCCACCATATGAAAAGAAGCGAACTCCCGATAGGGGAGTGAGACCAGGTGCCCAGGAAGAGTAAGCATCTCCTGCTTGCATGCAACACCCGTCGCTTCAATTCGGTAGAACTGTCACATCCGGTTACTTCCATTTTCGAAGATATAGAGTACAATCTTTGGTTGGATGGTTCAAATGGTCTATGACAGAATATCATCCACCATTCTTGAGAGTGGAACATCATAGTGTATGACGAGTTCCCCATATCGACCGTAGAACTTCCTCAGTGACGATGTTAGTCGGTCACAAACATATCCCTGACTGAGAAGCTTATCTGAAAGACGCCTAGCTCTCAGAACAAAATCCGTATATTTGGTACTTGCTCTGGCATAGCGTATCAACTGAGATATGAACACGCCATAAGCAGGCGATGAAGGGATGTTGCTACTCAGAAAAGGAAAGTTTGTAATGCTGAAATTGAAGTCGTCACGTTTGTCATAGAGTGAGGTGTTCATGTGACCATCAGTGTCGTAGGACAACATTATGTCCAAATATGATGCTGAATTATTTGTCTCTGTGGTTTCTTTGACTTCAAGCTCCGAAGGATAGATACTGCTCAGGTAATCCGCGAATTTTGGATTATTGATGGACAACACATCGTCTATGTATCTGTAAGTGAAGTTAAAGTAAGAAGCTAAGTATCTTTTCCCTTCAGAGACCAGAGATTGAATGAATTCAGCTTCGTACGAGTAAAGGAAAATGTCGGCAAGGAGTGGGGCACAATTGGTCCCCATTGGAATTCCGACAATTTGCTGGAAGACCTTTCCTCCAAACACCACAAAAATGTTGTCGATCAGAAAGTTTAACATCTGAATAATGTTTAGTTGGTAGTCCATAAAATGCAATAAAGTTGTCAAAGAGAGCTTGAGCAGTAGTTCTGGCTGTCATGTTTCTTGTAGGTACTGCATGTGCCATGCGAGTGAAATGATCAGTAATGACGAGTATGTACTGATAGCTTCCTGATTTTTCAAGTGTGAGGTAATCCATACATACCAGTTCAAGAGGATATGAAGTCTTGATGTTTATCAACGGAGCACGCTGATTCGTAGTTGTCTTTCTTTGAATACATCGTGTACAGTTCTTGATGTAGCTTTCAACGTGTGATGATATTCCACTCCAGTAAAATCTGTCGCGAATAAGCGAAAGTGTTCTATCTCTTCCAGGATGTCCAAAACGATCATGCAGGTGGTATAAAATAGTGTTCGTGTATGCTGACGGAACGGCAAGTTGTTTCACGGCTTCTCCATTGACTGTAGTTGTTCTGTATAAAACATCGTTCTCTAGTGACAGAAATTTGAAGTTCTTGATGACAGAAAGTGGATGGTATTGTTGTTGCACGCTATCGCACTTTGGTTTGACTCCTGATCGAACATGATGCTTCCATACTTTTAACATAGGATCCAGGTCCTGTCGTTGTGCCCAGTCAGGTGAGTTTTCGTTTATATCAGATGCAGTGAAGATATCGGTGATGTTTGGATCAATGCAAACGCTTTCAACATGAGGTTGAAGTTGATTGTAGAACATAGAGCTTTCACGGCATCTTCAGGTAAGTGCTCGTCAGAATGAGTAATGTTTGGAAGTCTAGAAAAAGCATCGGCATCAGAATTGTGCTTTCCAGATCTGTAGATGATAGAAAAATCAAAAGATGACAAAGCAGCTATCCATCGTTGACTTGTAGCATCTAGTTTCGCAGAAGTGAGTACATAAGTGAGTGGATTGTTGTCAGTATAAACTACAAATTTATGTCCAAGTAAGTAGTCTCGATACTTCTCAGTAACGGCCCATTTTAAAGCAAGAAATTTTAGTCTATGTGCCGGATAGTTTTTCTCTGAACGGCTTAGACTTCTACTGGCGTACGAGATGACACGGTGAGTACCATTTTGCTTTTGGTAAAGTATAGCTCCAAGAAAGGAGGGGATCTCCAACAACACCTAGTTGCAGCATCAACAGCAACCTCCCAAAACACCCACTGTAAAACACAAAAATGACACGCACAGAAAGAGACGCAGTAGTACAATGAACGTCAAATCACAGAAAAACATAAAACACAAATGACTACACATAAACCAACGAGACCAATGGGCAAACGGTGCCGACTTAGGACGGCCATCTGCCTCGTCAGTAGCAGACGGTGTGGTTATCCTGGATTACGTGCGCACAAACCTCCCACTATTCCGATTACCCAGAGGTCTCGAAGAACGTACAATTGTGGTGTAAAACAACCTCCTCACTGTCAGATGACCACGCACAAACAAGACCGCAAGACGCAGGGGCCCAAGCAACACAGATGAATATGTAAATTGATATAAAAAGAGGGCATGCGTAATACGACCTGTGCTCTGCCGGCTGTAGCGAGCTAATGTATGTTATCACCCGAGGAGTCCGACTGACATTCAGAGAGGACAGGTGGTCGGGGCCCTGTCTTCTCTAAAGAGGTTTGGACAGGGCCCGTCATGGAGTCCCGTCGTCACAGTCAGTCAGCGTGCAAGTATTAAGGATGCGCTGGTACAAGACTGTAGATTGGTCAAGCACCAAGCCTAGTGTCCGTCTGGTGACATTAGGATCATATCCACGGTATAAGAGGCGTTTGATGACTCTGACGAATTTTCGATAGTAATTCTGTCTACCTTTGATCCTTCTAATTTTGTTGATCATGTCGCCATAAAATGCAGGTTGCGAAATACCCAAAGTAATATACTCTGTTGCGTGTATGGGTCCGAATTTCAAAAGTAGTTGACAATAATTTTTGTAAAATTTCCAGAATGCCTGCGACAAGTTTGTGAAAGCGAAAACCTTGACCTAAAAGTTTCTTTGTTATTTGTAAATTTCTATCATGAAAATCCAAAACATCAGTACATGCTCTAGCATACCGGATGAGCTGCGAAATGTAGATACCATAAGACGGTAATCTAGGAACATCACCGTCAAGCCAGGGAAAATTTACTATATTGAATCCAAAGTCATCTCTTTTAGACAAGCATCTGTGTGGAGTTCAAAAGGTTCATCGAAATTCGGGTAAGCCAGGATAGGTGGAGAGGTAAGTGCTTCTTTCAGATAATTGAAAGCGGAATCTGCTTCTGACGTCCAATTCCAAATCGAGGATTTCTTTTTGTCTTTTGCTTTCTTTGGAACAGGCATAAGAGCGGTAAGTGATCGAGTGATCTTCGAAAAGTCTTTGATAAATTTCCTGTAGTAACCAACGAAACCTAGAAATTTTCGTACTTCTTCTAGAGATTTTGGTGTTGGCCAATTCAAAACTTTTTCAATCTTTGATGGATCAGGTGGAAGTCCATTTTCGGTGACAATATGACCTACGTATTTGACTTGGTTCCTAAAGAATGTACATTTCGGAGGAGCAAGTTTTAGTCCTTCTGTTCTAATTCTATCGAATACTTGTCTAATTCTGGAAACATGTTCTTCGTAAGTTTTTGAGAAAATTATCAAATCATCCAAATAAATGAAGCAGATGTTGAGATTGAGTCCATCGAAACATTCCTCCATAAGTCTTTGATACGTTGCTGGGGCATTGACTAATCCGAAGGGCATCCTGTTATATTCGTAGAAACCAAGAGGTCGAACGGTGAAAGCTGTGCGTTCTTTGTGTTCTTCTAAGACATTGAAGAATTTGGTGATATCCAGCTTTCATATCGCAAACTGTAAAGTATCTATTTCCTTGAAGGGCATCTAAGATTTCGTCGATACGTGGTAGTGCGTAACTGTCTTTGACTGTACGTTGATTGAGTTGACGGTAGTCCACGCACATACGTAACTTTCCATCCTTTTTACGGCAAAGTACCACGTTACTAGACCAAGGTGACTTCGATTTACGGATCATGCCGGAAGACAAAAGTTGCTGGAGATGATTTCTAACCTCATTATACATGCCAGGAGGTATTCGTCTGTTTTTCTGTTTGAACGGAATTTCATCATAGAGTTCGATACGATGGAAGACTGAAGAGGTTAAGCCAATGTCGGTATCTGAATACGAAAATATGTCGCTATATTCCTGAAGTAGTTTCTTTGCACCATGAAGTTGAGAAGGAGTAAGATTGTCTTTATCAATGTCGATATTTTCGAGTGAATCAACAGGCTTGGTTTCTGATGAAGTTGATTCCTCCACAGATACAGGATGAAGTTCGCAAAGTAACGCTCGAGGTTGAATATTGACAGTCAGCGTTGTTAAATTGCTGATGGTAACTGGCAAGAAGTCATGATTGTCTACATCGTAGGTTACAACAACAGGCGCTATGTCCAAATCTGTCGGGATGGATGATTTATCAGTCGCTTGAAGTAGTGCACATGTAGGTGGATGTTGAAGACATCTGTCCTTATACCCTTTAATAGTTACTTCACTGTTCGGTGGTATGATGATTGATTTTAACTCGGCTGATCTTACTTGCGCGAGCCTAAAATTTCGTTTGTTGAGCTCCTTTTCTTGTAGCGATATGCATCGAAAAGCCATGTACCATTGTGTATGAAGAGCTGCATGTTGAAGATACTTGATTCCACATTGTTCTCTCACATTGTCTCTTAGGACTTTCAAAATATTAGTACCAATGAGAACGGGTACCTTTTTGGTATATTCTGTGTCGTCGACAATAAGGAAAAGTGATGGCTGTGACGACGGAAACGGAAGTCCTTGAGCTTTAAGATCGACAGCAATGTAACCTTTGTATGGAACGTCACTACCATTGGCGCATTTCAGGTTGAATTCATCAGTAACACTTCTGATCGGAACATCGGGTAAGTATTTTCTATGAAACCACTGAGAAATTGTAGACACCGTTGACCCTGTATCTAGGAGAGCTAAGGCTTCATTGTCATTAATTGAAACATTGACGATGCTAGGGTTTCCAATTATATTGTCCATATCGTTACTGGGACGCTGCATATGTACACCTATCGACCGCGTCTCGTCATAGGTCGTTGATAGTTTAAAGGTTTCTTTTGATGATCGAGGATAACTCTGCACCCAAGCTGTAAGTGACCTTCTTGACCACAACGGTAACATATAGGTCCAGATCCCTGTGTAGACTGACTATGAGGTCTATGTGGAGTGGCAGCTCGACCACGACCGTAACCATAATTACCAGTATGTCTACCACGTTGATAGTTTCCAAAACCTCTGTTGAAGAATGTACGACGGTTCTGTGTATTACCATACATATTGGCTGGGTACTGATGATGTTGCTGTTGAAAATGTTGATCTGCTACAGTATTTTTAGTTGCTGGTGGATGCAGATGACCTTTTACTTCCTTGAGTTCGCTGTTCAAGTCGGAAACTATCTGTTTAATTTCATCGAGTTCGCTTGAAGTTGAAATCTTGTTAGCGTGTTCGGTTTTAGAACGAGATTCGTTGCGCTTTTTCATGTCGTCCTCTTTCATCCGTATAGCAACACGCAAGTTGTCAAAGGAGAGATTCTGATCGTAAATATGACCGATTATATCCTTAAGACTTGGCTTTAGGCCTTCGTAGAAAATGACTTTTAGCATTTGTTCGGCTTCAGCGCCAGATATCTTTGTCACAATGCGAGCTTTAGACAGTAAATCTTCTAAACGGGATCCCCATGACGATACGTCTTCGTCAGGTTCCTGTTTTGCGCTGTAGAAGTTTGACATGAGCTTTTGTTTCTTGTCTACGGTACCGTATATACTTTCAAACTTTTGAAGAATGTCGGTAATATTTGCTTGTGGTCCAAGTCGCATGACTACACGAGCCGCTTCACCGCGAAGCGAACAACGAATCGAATGTGCGATTGTAGTTTCCGTGTAACGTTCTCTCATAAGACATTCAACTTCCTATTCCACATGTCAAAGCTTACGTCGCCTTTTTTATCGCCGGAGAAGTTAGGAAGTCGAGGATGTTGACTGCTCAAATTTGTCGGCGGATTCTGTGGCGGAGCACCTCCGCTCGCATTCTCTCTTGATCGCGCACCTTTTGTGTACGAAATAAACCATTTCCGAAAATCTTCAGACGAGTTTGTGTTTGGTGACACTCCCATATCTTGAAATCCTTTCGCAATAACGTCCATATCTTCTTGTGACAACGGATCGGACATTTTGATCGATAGTGTAATAACACAAACTAACTAATCTAACTAATATGGCTAATCTAACTAAAAGAAAGGAGGGGATCTCCAACAACACTAGGTTGCAGCACCCACAGCAAAATCCCAAAACACCCATGCAAAAAACACAGAACAGATACCCACAGAAAGAGACGCAAAATGGACAAGGAACACCAACTCACAACATAGAAACATAAAAGACTACACATAAACCAACGAGACCAATGGGCAACCGGTGCCGACTTAGGACGGCCATCTGCCAAGTAAATAGCAGACGGTGTGGTTATCCTGGATTACGTGCGCACAACCCTCTCACTTCTCCAGTTACCTAGAGGTCTCGAAGAACGTACAAATGTGGTGTAAAACAACCTCCTCACTGTAAGATGACGTCACACAAACAAGACCGCGAAACGCAGAGGCCCCAGAGACACAGATGAATATGTAAATGGATATAAAAAGAGGGCATGCGTAATACAGTCCGTGCTCTGCCGGCTGTAGCGAGCTCATGTATGTAATCACCCGAGGAGTCCGACTGACATTCAGAGAGGACAGGTGGTCGGGGCCCTGTCTTCTCTAAAGAGGTTTGGACAGGGCCCGTCATGGAGTCCCGTCGTCACAGTCAGTCAGAGTGCAAGTCTTAAGAATGCGCTCGTACAAGACTGTATATTGGTCAAGTACCAAGCTTAGTGTCCATCTGGTGACATTAGGATCATATCCACGGTATAAAAGGCGTTTGATGACTCTGACGCATTTTCGATACATATGCTGTCTACCTTTGATCCTTCTTATTTTGTTAATTATGTCACCATAAAATGCAGGTTGTGAAATACCTAAAGTAATATACTCCGTTGCTTTTATGGGTCCGAATTTCAAAAGAACTTGATCATAATTTTTGTAAAATTTCCAGAAAGTCTTTACTAGTTTGTGAAAGCGAAAACCTTGACCTAAAAGTTTCTTTGTAATTTGCAGATTTCTATTATGAAAATCCAAAACATCAGAACATGCTCTAGCATACCGGATGAGCTGTGAAATATAGATACCGTATGACGGTAATCTAGGGACATCACCGTCAAGCCAGGGGAAATTTACTATGTTGAATCCAAAATCATCTCGTTTGTCATATACAGTTGTATGAATTTCTCCATTGACAATTTTGATATTTAGGTCCAAAAATGGTGTTTCAGTGTCTGTAAAGTTTGCCTTGTTTAGAGTCAATTCTTGTGGATAAATAACATCTTTATACTTTTCAAAAACAGGATTATCGATAGTAAGAATATCATCAAGGTACCTTGAAGTACTAATGAAGCATTTCACATCATCATGTTTTCTTTGCTTTTGAAGATTTTGAATAAATTCCTTTTCATATGTGTATAAAAATAAATCTGCAACAAGAGGCGCACAACTTGTACCCATAGGAATCCCTACAACCTGCTTGTAGAGATTCTCACCAAATCTTACATAAATGTTGTCCAAGAGGAAGGACAAGGCACTACACAGGTCGCTACATGTCCATGATTTGTATGATTTGTATTCTGTAGCGGAAAAGAAACCCTTTGATTCAGATGTACAAATATAAAGTTTCCCCTCTCGATTATAGCACCATTTAATGAGTTTGGACAATTGATCATTGATCTTGTCGTGAGGAAGGGTGGTGTACATATTTGAAAAATCGTATGAAGCAATCGTATTGGCTTGAAAATTTCTAGATTTTATCTTGTCAATCACATCCCCCGAATTTTTTATAGACCAAAATAAATTTACATCATTCCTGTTAAGAACAGTTTCACAATATTTTGCAACGTGTTCCTTTACCGCCGTGAGGGCTGACGTCAGATGTCTAGACAAACTTGTAGTTGAGCAGTTGCTAGAATTAGCAATGTATCTAAATTTGTAAGGAGATTTGTGCAGTTTTGGTATGCAGTATATTGTAGGAAGATCCAATTTAGAAATAGGGATGTTGAATGAAGAAATTTCACTGCGATGTTTGCTCAAAATGTTAGGGACACTTTCATTGCTTTTGATATAAGTATTTGTAGACGAAAGTTCCGAAACTAAAGTTGATATATAGTAAAGTTTTCATATGATTATGGTGTTGTTGGCTGCTTTATCTGCAGGAGCGAAGACAAATTTTTCATGTAAATTACGTAATTTGGATTTAAAATATCTTTCAGATCTAGAACTTGGATTTTCAAAAAGATGAGGATTTTTGTGGAAGTTATCTATTCGAATGTCAGTAATGTCCAAAATGAGGTTTTTCCAGTCATTCAGAGAATGCGATTCGACTCCTTCCGATTTACACCATCGTTTGGTATAGTTATCTAAGGCTTCCTTTAGTACTTCGCGACATTTAATAAAATCTATCTTGGACGGGATTCTATACTTAGGTCCTTTTTTGAGAAGACCACGGAGCTGCCTGTCTTGGATAATTGAAAAGTCACCTGTAATAATATGACCAGCTGGTTTATATAGATATTCAGATGTTGCACATTCT
Source organism: Pinctada fucata (assembly GCA_028142955.1). Taxonomy (NCBI): domain Eukaryota; kingdom Metazoa; phylum Mollusca; class Bivalvia; order Pterioida; family Pteriidae; genus Pinctada; species Pinctada fucata. The sequence continues at coordinate 54,511,160 of AP027112.1, read as the reverse complement.
CAAGAAGCAGGACATGATTCAAGTATTTTAGGATCTGATGTAACTTTGTTGTAGTTAAAAACGAAATTTCGAATAGGTCTCTTATATTTGTAACAAATAAGAGGAGGTTCTAAATTTTCAAAATATTGAGGAATAGCACGTTGTACACGATGATCCCGAAAAATATTAGAGATGTTAAGAAGATCGAATCCTTTGTTAATAAATGGAATTTTTAAGAATCGTTTTTTAGGTGGGATGTTTTTAACAACTGGATAAAGTTTATTCTGTGCGAATGCAACAATGATATTAAGTCTGAATCAATCCGTATTTCTTAAGAATGCAACCAGTGCTTCATCCAAGATAGATTTCAATTGAACTGCTGGAACTGATGAGAGAGCATGAAGCAGTTCATGTCTGCCGCCGTTGCGAGCAATGATCAGAAGATCGTTGAGGGTACGGTGTAATCTAGATCTTATTCTGAGTTTTCGGTTTCGTCGTCTTCCGTGAGACCTATGCTTCCGTTTAGTGTTTGGGCGGATTGAAAATACATTAATATTAGTTGACGTCGAGGAAATATTTCCTTGTCCATAAATTTGATCGTTTAGACCAAGGGGGTACGCAGTTTGGAGTTTTGTGATCCAGGCAAGTTCAGCTTGTAGTCGGCGTTTTTTAATTTCCGTTTTACTAAGATTTTTAAGTTTAGAAAAAGACTGAACCGGTGTAATAGTTATATCCGAAATGGAATGATTGTATTTAACGAAGTGATTATAAAGGAAATTTCTTTGTTTTTTGTGATGTGAGTTTCTTATCTGATACGAATGACTTCTAAAACGAGATTTTAAGGCCTGGCCTGTTTCTCCAACATATTGGGCGCCACATCCCCTAGCGTTTCATGTTATAACATAAATGACATCTTGGTACGATCAATCGATGTCGTTTTCAATCTCAATTTTAAAAGTCTGCCCGTTAACACTTGATTTAATTGTGGAACGCAACGCAACGTAGCGTAATCTAACTAATATGGCTAAACTAATTAAGTTCCGCAACGCAACGTAACGTAGTATCGTAACTAATCTAAGTAGTCTGACGTAACGAAACGTAATGTAGTATTGTAACTATCTAACTTACGTAACATAACGTAATGTAAAGTAATGTAACACACTTGGTAGGTAATTCTCAAAAATATTTGTAACAACAACTACACACGTCACTAATGACAATATAAAATTAAGGGCAAGTTTAAAATAAGGAATGAAGTAGATGATAATGAAAAATTTGAAAAATCAAAAATGTTATGTCAAGAAAATAATTAAATAGATTTTATTTGAAAAATCAATTAAATTCAGATAAGATTCAGAAATAATCTATGATTTAGTAACAAAAATCGATTCAAACTTATAAAGTATTTGGAATTGAAAAAATTTGATTCAAAAATGAAAACGATTTCTAAGATATGTCACAGAAAATAAATATTAATGCGCCGAATGAAAGAGAATGAGGTACGAAGTTTATCAATAATTTAGCTATCTAAAATGAAAAAGAAAAAAATCAAATCAGGTTGTGTAAATCAAAATTAATTAAATACTAATTGCTAATTTCTAATAGCTAATTAAGTACTAATCAATCTAAAGTAAACTTAAGTAAGCTAAAATGTAAATTCAAACAATGACTTAAGTTAAATGCTTCCTATGAAACGTCAAAAGTCTAAGTTCCAAAACTACATGAAAGAAATAAAAAAATTGAAGTTCACAAAAAGATTTGACAATCAAAATTGAAAGCGGAAACTAAATAACACAAAAATGATCAAGTGCAAATGGAGCAATGATCCAACACAAAGATGAAAATTTAAAAATGAAAATAAAATAAATTTGTTACACAATAATGAGAAAGCAATGAGTGTGTACGCTACATCTAATTAAATAAATGAAAAATGCTAGATGTCTAATTATCTACGGTATTCTAACTAACTACGTAACTACATGTAAATATGCTATGAAAATGTAAAAGTTAAATAATCTTCAACACATACTCAAGTACCCAAAGTTTCTATTGTAATCTAATTCAATGTGCTAATCTAATAAAATAAACCTGTAGATATCGAATAAGGATGAAAATATCTAAGTACCAGATGCAAAAATATTTGGTAAATGAAATAAAATAAATCACCAAACTGTATGCAAAACCAAAATCAAGTATGAATCACATCAATCTAAACTAATCAAAGTAAACTTAAATGTCTACGATGTTATTATATATGAAATAAAGAATTGATTTTATTCAGCAATGAAAAAAAATGAGAGGAAGTAAACGACAAGACGGAAGCGGAAGTTCAACTCTACCGGAAGTAATGCGCAGTCATATCACCATGTTATATAAATTGCAAATAAATTCTGAATATTCAAATCAAATGCAAAATTTGTCAAAATATTTAAGCAAAGGCAATGTTCATAGGCAATCGCATGAAATATTTGACTGTTCATTCAATAAATGTCAATGCAATAGAGTCTATATATTGAAATCTGAAAGAAGAAAAATATGCAATGCAATAGTAATATGAAAAAGTTCAGTTCATCTGGGAATGTCAATTTAAATAGCTTACCGCACCGCTAGTCTTCAATTGTCAGAATATAATACGCGCACTATATATACACAATGTCACAGGTGAGTAGTTCATTATTCAGCCAGGTTATCTCAGGTAAAGTTCATCAACGGACATTATGCTGGATCCAGGGAAATAGTCCAGGCGCCATGGAGACATCTAGGTTCCTTTTCGGTTGGGCGCCATTTTGTGACCGGACAAGCTCAATCTCCAAGAATTACAAGACATCCATCTGACGTTTTCACAATTTATTACTCCATGATTATTTTTCCCTAAAGACAAATGTAAATATCATAAACACATTGCACAATTCATTCAATTATTCAATGTTATGATATAATGTTTATTTTACGAAATAGTGAATATTAAAATAATTATGATGACGATATGACTGACTGACGGAGATACATAAATCTTCGACGGATTTATAAACGTTACGTAAAAATATAAGACAGACAAAATTACGAATAGATGATAAAATGAAATTACTGATTTACATGAAACTCTGAACTGACTTTCATTACTGTAAGGTTACTAGAGCTTTATATTTTAACGCTCAAATAATACTCATGATATATACAATAATACAAATAACATACCGATTTCAATGGAATCGGAAATTTCACAAAAATTCCTCAGTCAAATAATGCTGGACTGACCCTTTATGAATCGAACCTATTAAACGTAAAAATGTATCTTTTCCTATTTTATTCTTAAACTGATAAACTAAATTTACAAAAGATAAATTCATTAAATTAATTCGTAAAGTGTTCAAATAATAATTTTAGAAAACAAACCAATTAGAAATAATTCTTTTCAATAAATATGAATAAATAATTAAGTTCGTATTTAATATTCAACATAAAAATGAACCAATAAAATTTATCTAGAATTTCACAAAATTATTCAAATGCAAGAAATAGATAAACTAGTAAATAATAATACAATAGGACAACTATAAAAGGATGGGAAACTTACTTCTAAACTAAATTCGTTTGTCCACCACAATATAAAAAGACGTGTGACAACTAGCATCTAAATGAGTTAAAGACGATCCTGACGATAATCACAACAGCACTCACAAGGTACGGAATGAATAAGGGCGAGGTAAAAATTCTCGCAGTGTGTGTTCGATTTAACTCGTGATATTATTTAGCCAATGAAATGAATGCTTTAAAAATAGTTACATCAAAAACTTGTTTAACTTGTATTACTAGACAAACGTGTATAAATATATCTATAGAGAGGTTTCCAGATATAATTTTAAATGACGTTGACAGTTATAAAAATAGATCGAGAAAAGTTAAGCGAATCCAAAAATAGAATAATGTAAGACATAACGATAGATTGAAAATATTAAAGATAATAAAATGTCACACTACCACAAAACGATCAAAGGTCAGGAAAATGAATGTGAACGAACGAGTTACCCACTGATAATAACAAATTGTTACTGCAAAGAAAAGGACCTTTTATGATAACCAAAAAGGTAGGTAACGTTGATTACCAGATTGACGAATGGAAAACTGAAGACGTTTCATGCAAATCTTTTAAAACCCTACGTTGAGAGAGAAATAACTTGCAATGTATTAGCGTCAGTTACAAGTACTGAAGTTCCCGATGAACCAGCTTGCGACTATTCAGATGTTCCAGAAATTCCACTCGAATCTAAAGAAAGTTTAGAAGACGCCGACGTCAACCCCTCTTTACCGTTTGAACAACGTGAGCAAATTTTTGATTTACTGCAAATTTATTCAGACACGCTTACCGATCTTCCAAATACTACGAACGTTTTACAGCACGATATAAAACTAACAACAGATAGACCTGAAATTCCGTTCTCGATGACCGATACTGCTAGAGAGGAAGTTGAAAATATGTTGAAACTGAAGGTTATTGAGCCGTCGAATAGTCCATATTCATCGCCAATTGTGATAGTCAAGAAAAAGGACGGATCGAACCATTTTTATATAGACTTCAGAGCGTTAAATCGCATTACTGTATTCGATACCGAACCTATGCCTGATGCAGAGGCTATGTTTTCAAAATTGGCGGGACACAAAGGTTACTGGCAGGTACCACTAACTCAATCCGCGAAGCAGATCACCGCTTTTCAGACACCACAAGGTCTATTTCAGTTCTGCAAGATGCCGTTTGGTCTTGTAACGGCCCCTGCTACGTTTTGTCGGCTAATGAGGAAGGTCTTGCATGATTTGTCAATCGTAGACAACTTTATCGATGACATACTTGTATACACTGTTTCATTCGACCATCACTTAGAAATTTTGAAACAACTCTTTCAACGTTTACAGGCCGCAAGTTTGAATGCTCGAGCAAGTAAATGTTCGTTCGCATACTCGAAACTCGACTGTCTTGGTCATGTCATCGGCGAAGAAGTTATTCAACCGCATCCGTCTAAGGTATAAGCTATCGAGGAGGCAAAAAACCCCTGCAACTAAGAAGCAATTACGTTCTTTCCTCGGTTTAGTAGGATTTTATCGAAAGTTCATACACAATTTTTCGCATGTAGCTTTGTCGTTAACGGATCTCACTCGGAAATACTCGCCGAATAGATTGCAATGCAGTGATGCAAAATGAGTAAAAGAAGATCCTGACGAAAATCCCAACAGCACTCACAATAGAGCACCAAATTGAACATCGACGGACCCCTAGCAAACTAGAGGTGGGACCAGGTGCCCGGGAGGAGTAAGCATCCCCTGTTGGCTAGCCGCACCTGCCGTCGATGTTCATGCACGAAAATGAAAACAAATTTTATAAAATACATGCACTGTCTCAGGTTATTTCTATATAGAAAGTGCTATTGCGACCATGTCAGGGAAAATATTCAAAACGCTTACTGTCAAACCCCTCGCGGGAAACTTTTTTTACGAGCTCCACACGGCAAAGGGCATAAGTGTGACACAAATGAGTTAAAGAAGATCCTGACGAAAATCTCAACAGCACTCACAATAGAGCAACAAATTGAACATCGACGGACCCCTAGCAGACTAGAGGTGGAACCAGGTGCCCGGGAGGAGTAAGCATCCCCTGTTGGCTAGCCGCACCCGCCGTCGATGTTCATGCACGAAAATGAACAAATTATATAAAATACATGCACTGTCTGAGGTTATTTCTATATAGAAAGTGCTACGGCGACCATGTCAGGATAATGAGTTAAGAAGATCCTGACGAAAATCTCAACAGCACTGACAATAGAGCACCAAATGGAACATCGACGGACCCCTAGCAAGCTAGAGGTGGGATATTCAGAACACTTACTGTCAAACCCTATGCGGGGAACTTTTTTACGAGCTCCACACGGCAAAGGGCATAAGTGTGACACAAATGAGTTAAAGAAGATCCCGACGAAAATCTCAACAGCAAGTAACATCTGAACACAAAATGCCTATCGCTTTCGCAAGTAGAAAGCTAAATCCAAGCGAGGACAATTATGCAACTATTGAAAAAGAATGTTTAGCCATAGTATGGGCAATATAGAAACTTCACAACTATTTGTACGGTCGAGAGTTTATTTTAGAAACTGATCACCAACCTCTCGTGCATCTCAACAAGACAAAGATGTCAAATCCGAGGTTGGTGAGATGGGCGTTAGCTTTGCAACCGTACAGGTTCCGGATTGAAGCCATTCGAGGCAAGGACAATGTTGGTGCCGATTATCTAAGTCGACAATAATTTCAGCAACATTTCAAAGCTTTTATTTCAATTGAATGTGAGTTTGTTCAAAGTACGACGTACTTTTTCGAAGGGGGGAGGTAATGTCACATTCAATTTCTACATTTTAATTGAATCTACCCATTTGATCCCTACAATATCGGACGGTTATGCATCGTTTATTTACCTGTGGGGCGCCCCTATTTTTACCTGTGGTCAGTTTGTACACGTGTATATCTTCTCACCTGAGCGATATATTTACAAGCCCTTGCCACTATGGGTTTGAGCTCTTAACAAAGAACACGTGTATAAGAATATTCATTTATCCGATTTGAAAACCCAGTATTTTGTCAATTTTGTATATATATTAATCGTCTGTGTCTTCTGCGGCAGTCAGTTCGTCAAGTGCATGGTAAGTCCACGTTATTTTATCTTTATTTTCCCTAAAATTGCCAGGACTTAGTTTCTAACATACATGTATATGTTAAGGATATTTGCATATTCTAATTGATTTAATGTTCCAAATGTGTAAGTAATGTATCAACTGTATATATCGTAGCATGTAGACATAAAGTACAGTGTCGTACAAAAGTATGTTTGATCAAATTATGAAAATATGTATACTTTCACGTAATGTTGTAAAGTTCGTAAGTAAGGTATTCATTCATAAGTGAATAACAGTATGTATAAAAAGAAGGGAGGAAATCTCCAACAAGACCCTGTTGCAGCATCAACAGTAAAACACCAAAACACCCGATGCAAAAACACAAAAGACGAGTACAGCACGAGACGGAAAAGAGACACACGACATGTAAACATCACATACAAAAGACTACACATAAACCGACGAGACCAATGGGTAACCGGTGCCGACTTTGGACGGCCATCTGTCACGTAAGTAGCAAATGGTGTGGTTATCCTGGATTACGTGCGCACAACCCTCTCACTTCTCCAATTACCCAGAGGTCTCGAAGAACGTACAATTGTGGTGTAAAATAACCTCCTCACTGTAAGATGACATCACACAAACAAGACCGCGAAACGCAGAGGCCCCAGAGACACAGATGAATATGTAAATGGATATAAAAGATACAGTCCGTGCTCTGCCGGCTGTAGCGAGCTCATGTATGTAATCACCCGAGATGTCCGACTGACATTCAGAGAGGACAGGTGGTCGGGGCCCTGTCTTCTCTTAAGAGGTTTGGACAGGGCCCGTCATGGAGTCCCGTCGTCACAGTCAGTCAGAGTGCAAGTCTCAAGGATGCGCTTTTACAAGACTGTAGATTGGTCAAGTACCAAGCCTAGTGTCCGTCTGGTGACATTAGGATCATATCCACGGTATAAAAGGCGTTTGATGATTCTGACGCATTTTCGATGGTTATGCTGCCTACCTTTGATCCTTTTTATTTTGTTTACCATATCACCATAAAAGACAGGTTGTGTAATACCCATAGTAATGTACTCTGTTGCATGTATAGATCCGAATTTTAAAAGAAGTTAACTGTAATTTTTGTAAAATTTCCAAAAAGTCTTAACTAGTTTATGAAAGCGGAAACCTTGACCTAAACGTTTTTTGGTAATTTGTAAATTTCTCCTGTGAAAATCCAAAATATCAGTACATGCTCTAGCGTACCGGATGAGCTGTGATATGTAAATGCCGCATGACGGTAATCTTGGAACATCACCGTCAAGCCAGGGGAAATTTACTATGTTGAATCCAAAATCATCCCTTTTGTCATATACACTTGTATGAATCTTTCCATTTACAAGTTTGATATTTAGGTCCAAAAAGGGTGTTTCTGTATTTGAAAGGTTTACCTTGTTTAGGGTTAATTCTTGTGGATAAATTTCATTCTTATATAATTCAAAAGCAGAATTATCAATGGTTAGAATATCATCCAGATATCTAGAAGTATTATTGAAACATTTCAAATTTTCTTTGCTTTTGAAGATTTTGGATAAGATCTTTTTCATAAGTGTATAAAAATAAATCTGCAACAAGAGGCGCACAGTTAGTACCCATAGGAATTCCTACAACCTGCTTGTATAGATCCTCACCAAATCTAACATAGATATTGTCCAAGAGGAAGGACAAGGCATTACACAGGTCACTACATGTCCATGATTTGTATGATTTGTAGTCTGTCGAGGAAAAGAAACCCTTCGATTCAGATGTACAAATGTAAGTTTTTCGCTCTCGATCAAAACACCATTTAATGAGATTAGATAATCGATCATTAATTTTGTCATGAGGAAGTGTGGTGTACATATTAGAGAAGTCGTATGAAGAAATCGTATTGGCTTGGAAGTTTTCAGATTTCATTTTTTTCAATCACATCCCATGAATTCTTAATAGACCAAAATAAATTTACATCGTTCCTGCTTAGAACCGTTTCACAATATCTAGTTATGTGTTCTTTAATAGCAGTTAGTGCTGATGTCAGATTTCTAGACAAAATTGTAGTGGAGCAGTTACTAGAATTAGCAATAAATCGAAATTTGTAAGGAGACTTGTGCAGTTTCGGTATGCAATATAGTGTTGGGAGATCCAATTTAGAAATAGAGATATTGAATGAAGACAGTTTACTGTTATGCTTGCCTAAAATGTTAGATGCACTTTCATTGCTTTTGATATATGTATTAGTAGACGAAAGTTCCGAAATCAAAGTTGATATGTAGTAACGTTTTCAAATGATAATGGTGTTGTTGGCTGCTTTATCAGCTGGTGCAAAGACATATTTTTCATGTAATTTACTTAGTTTGGATTTGAAATATCTTTCTGATTTGGAACGTGGATTTTGAAAAAGATGAGAGTTTTTATGGAAGTTATCTATTCGAATATCCGTGATATCTAAAATGAGGTTTTTCCAGTCATTCAGAGCATGCGGTTCGACTCCTTCTGATTTACACCATCTTTTCGTATAATTATCTAAGGCTTCCGTAAGCACTTCACGGCATTTGACAAAATCTATCTTGGATGAGATTCTATACTTAGGTCCTTTTTTAAAGAAGACCACGGAGCTGTCTGTCTTGGATAATTGAAAAGTCACCTGTAACAACATGGCCAGCTGGTTTGTAGAGATATTTAGAAGTTGCACATTCTCAAGAAGCAGGACACGATTCAAGTATGTCAGGATCCGTTGTAACTTTATTATAGTTGAAAACAAAGTTTCGAATAGGTTTCTTGTACTTATAACAAATAAGAGGTGGCTCTAAATTTTCAAAATATTGAGGAATGGTACTTTGTACGCGATGATCCCGAAAAATATTAGAGATGTTTAGAAGATCAAAACCTTTGTTAATAAACGGGATTTTTATGAATCGTCTTTTAGGTGAGGTGTTTTTCACAATAGGATAAAGTTTATACTGTGCGAATGAGACAATGATATTAAGTCTGAATCAGTCAGTGTTTCTTAAGAATGCAACCTCTGCTTCATCCAAGATAGATTTCAAGTGCATAACTGGTATTGACGACAGAGCATGTAACAGCTCATGTCTTCCGCCATTGCGTGCTATAGTAAGTAAATCGTTGAGAGTGCGGTATATTCTGGATCGTTTTCTATTTTGTCTGTTTCGTCTTTTCCCGTGCGACCTGTATTTCCGTTTAGTGTTTGGGCGAATTGAAAAGATGTTTATATTGGTAGAAGCTGAGGAAATGTTTCCTTGTCCATAAATTTGATCGTTTAAACCAAGAGGGTACGCAATGTACGAAACGCTTCATGATAGCGTGATATTGAGTGTTAAGTACCAATTGATGTACAAGGGTACTAGTATTAGTAATTTTGTATTATTTTTCTTGGATTGTGCAATTAATTCATTCCAGATCCCTTTTTTGGGTTCTGTTTTACATTCAACAATCTGTGATGACGTAGATGTCAGCAACATACCCCCGGATATGACGGCCTTGTGATGTTTGTTCCGTGTATGATGCATCATCGTCCGACGTCTCTGTGACTGTAACTGTGTTTTAGTGGACATGTGCTGTGAACAGTATTGATAGTTGTGTATGTATTTATGTTGTTTGAATGTAAAGTAAAGTGTAAAAAGTTATAACACTTTTTGTAATTAAACCAAGGGGCCCTCGTCCGTCCTGTTACACTGACGAAGGACCGGACCATCGTTTAACATATTTATCTGTTCAACTTTCATTAATATGTTTATTCCTGGCGTGTGACTTCGACATGTTAGTTGCTGCTCGTACACCATACATGTCGTCATTGGAAAAATCCACCAGAAAGAGTGATGTCAATTTTGAACTTGGCTTTGCAATGTGTTTTTCATATGTGCGAGGAAGCTTCAGAAGAGTGTGAGAAGAAACTTAAGTCAGCATCGGGACTTGGCAAGATCAGGGAGATAGCAGAGGACCCGGAGATGAAACAGGAAATAATGGATAGCATGGAACCTGTTAAGGTATGCATACCCTGTACATTTGAATTTCGCAGCTACGTTAAGGCACTCCTCATCGTATAACGCAAAAATATTTTTCGATATATTTTTCGTTGTCCAAAATAACGTACTTCTAACAAAATAAAACTCGTCCGTCTATTGTGTCTTGACGTACATGGGATGGACTTGCAAGCAATGTTTTTCTTTCCATCGTATGACGTCACATTCATCACGTGAGAGCTTTTAATAGATTTCCACCCTGCTACGCATAAAAAGATTCGGCGCAACGCCAATCAAATACCTAGGGCATCAAACTCGGTGTCATTATTTCTTTCAATAATAGCTTATTGTAGATTTAAGTGCGCACTTTTGCCATATACACCTATAAACGAATTATATTGATTTTTCTTCAAAAATTGCAGGTGCAGCACCAATTTTCCCCAGATCTCGCTCAGTCAAAGAAGTTCATGGACGTTGTAGACCAATTGCCTACTTGGATCATTGAAGAGTACCATCTTGGCGATCCAACGATTACAACAACAACAATATGTATAATGAATCCAGCCTGTGCCAGGCATTCTATTTCATCACCTATTTAGTCGTCACTCGACATATTGTATATTCAAACGCTCAGGTGATCTTGGACTTCAGGAACGATAACTCAGTATCTGTATGACCGGGAAATATGAATTTTAAGGACAAACTTTTGTCAATCATAATTTACAATACATGACGACATACATAATGAATAATGTGTACATAGTGTTTTGACTTATTATTTTATATCAATTATCAACAGATCAGAGATGAAAACTATATCTTTAAAAGGGAAAAGGGGGGGGGGAGACAGGTTGTGCTTTGAGTGTGACTATATATATTTACCAGCTATCACAGACTTTTCAGAAAGCAATAAGTGACTATTAAAATTGTGATTATCATAATCAAACTTTATTACTGAATTATGGTTGCAATGGAATCTTGTTTGCAAACCAAATTTGTACTACACTTACTGCAAGTGCTCAGTTATTCTGGAGGGGAGGGATGGGGTCTCAGGTTTGTTTGAGAATGGAATTCTTCCTAAGATTAATTCTAACCGGAGCATTCTTTTGTTCACATAACAATGATGAAAACACAGCAATAAATTACATGTATTAGAAATTTATTTAAAATAGTAATCAATAAGGTGTACATACACAAAGGTATACATGCAGACAACTCGTAATCTCAAACAAAATGTAATAAATGAAAAATCCTCTAGTTTTGAAGTGAAAACTAAAAAGATTGCTTTTTTTAAAACTTGTTTTAGTAAATAACTATTCCATCAATATATGGATTATCACAAATTCTTCAGAGTATCTCTAGTTTTACAGCACAAAATGTATAATTAAAATATTAAAAAAAAGAAAAAAGTGCAAGCTCCTTACAAGTTATTTTTTTAATAAGTTTTTACCAATTGTTTTCTCAATTAATTTTGTATCTATAGGCCATATATGCATATTGTTTGAGATTATAGAGAGGACATCATCATGGCTGAAATGAAGGAGAAATTGAAGTACAACAAACAATTAGATTTATTATCATCAAACTTCTGAGAATCATTCAATATCCAAGAGCTACATAAATAGTCAACACTTCAAAATGAATTACTGCAATTTTGCAAAGGTTATTAAATCACGGTCAACTAAAGATGTCACCGACGTTCCATCATCTGAAAATGACAAGGTCAAACCTAGATTTTAAAATACAGTTTCTACAAGAGATCGTTTCCAGAAGTACCAACTTCTAATGACAAATTATCCAAAAATGCACATGCCCTATGACCAATTCCGTAGAAACCTCTCCTTCAGAAATATGTAACTGACAATAAATATTACAAGGGCAGCAACAAATCAGGGGAGAAATCTGCATTCTTGTCCAACTTTTCACTTCAGTCATGGTCAAATCTACCTGAAAGAAAGAAAATGTCACATTCCTTAATAGACTGTAGCCCATGCAACACTACAAATGTCAGTAGCTCTGCATTGCACATATCAATTGGTGACCAAGTAACCAAGTGTATCCAGAAAACTGAGGAGGTTCTCGAGGACATTTCTTCATATGCGCATGCAGACTCAAATAATGGAACAGGCATTTTTTAAAACATTTTGTCACCTGTCATCTCTGAAAAATAAGATGTAGACTTAAAATCTGCTGTAACAAAGCATTTCAATCTGACTGAAAAACAAATAAATGTAGAAAAAGAAGGGAAAAAATGAAATCTAAGAGAGAAAATCATGCAACTTTGAATGCCATGATGTCAAATGAAGAGGACGATGTACAAGGATTCTTGGGCACTGGAAAATCGTACGCAAAGTACAACAGAGAAAGAATGTCATCATTTTTTTGAAAATAAATCTAATGCAAAAGAAAGAGTAAATGTTACAAATGCAAAAATCAAAGAAGGTAAAAAGAAACCAAAAAAATCACATAGGAAATCTGAAGAACTACTCTATAGATAAAGAGGAGTTGCTACATCATATGCGAAGCTTGCCCTCAGGCTCAACTGTCGTTTGGAGTTCCTTAGCAAAGAAATTCAACCTTAGTGTAAATGGGAAAATACCCCTTAATGGAGGTCTGTATTTGGTACCAAATTAGCATAAACTTAAAAGATTTAAAACATTACAAGTACTGTTTTCAAATATCATAATCCATACATCTTAGACAAATTACCTTAACAACTTACACATGGAAACAGTTTTAGTCAAATTACCTAAACTTTCAATATGCAATCTTCACCATTTCAATCAATGAAGTTATTTAATTGTAAATACATGTACAAAAGAACAAGGAGGAGCCATCAGAGAGATAACACATTTCTTTTCAAGCATGAGGTATATCAGTATTACTGGACAAAGGAAATCACAAGAAATTTATATTTCAAACAGGATCAAAACATTATACAATTTTTGACTTTTGATGAAGTCTACTGATGACTATACAGACCTGGTCAGGTATTGGTTGACCTAGGCCAAAGGCTGAGGTTAACCAATGCCTTACCAGGTATAGTCACGAGTAGACCGAAATCAAAAGTCAATAACTGCTTTATTAAATTATCAGGATATTATTAACATTTGCATTGTAAATATTCGTGAAGTCAAAGATCTAACACTACAAAAATCAAGACACACGTTAATCCCGCACCCATAATATCACTGAATCCTGTATAAATAGACAACGTTAGCGGTCAACTCACTCTGAGGTACACTCTATCAAACAGCGTCTCCACCAATCAGAAATAAGCAAAATCAACAAAAATTCCTGATCATTATTAACATTTTCAAAGTGTAATGAAATATATCACAAAGCTCACTTCATGGCAGCATTTTATCATGGCAGCAAACAGAGAGCAGTCAAGATTACGCACTTTTTGATTTGAAAATCTGTCCTATTGAGGACCAATGAAAATGCTAAAAACTAAATAAAACAGAAAAAGGAAAGAAGTCTATTGATATCCAAATTTTCCTAACATGTGCACTCAAGCAGAACTATGTCATGACCTACATTTGAACAACGATTTGTAATCTAATTATAAAGATGCATCATTTGTGCAAATTTGGCCTTTCTAGCACTAAAAATAAAGAAATAAAACTTCCTAACATATCCTAGTGTGAACACCGATGACAAGGTAATAGCATATTAGCAACCTCTAACTTCGAGAGGCGAGCTGAAAATTTCAAGTCTACATATCCAAAGCATCAACATAACATTCCATATTCTTTTTTCTATAATATGCACTTTTCAACACTTATATGTGCACAAACAATGCAGTCAACTGTAGGAAACTCTTAAATGGATAATGTTGCTTTTATATAAATATGATTGATGTGTCACAATTTATTTAATTTAAAGAAATGTATACATGTACTGCACAGCAGTTCTAACCTGCAAATTGAACCTGCTATGACCTCCATTTTTTCATGGAAATTTTAGAAAACAGATACGAAGACTGGCAAATGTGGTGCATATATTAAAAACTAAGAGTCCCCTTCGGCGTTGCCGGTAGGGGACTAAAAATAATTGTCATAATTTGTGTTTTGTTGCAGGGATGCAATAACATGTATAATTATTAATGCACTTTCTTTGTGTTGCATACCCACTACAAGCACAAATTGAGACACATATACTATAAAAGCATGAATGATCCTGTTTTGAAAAGAAGGCTAAACTTAAGTCAGGGTAAAAAAAATTCTGGTACCCATGTAAAGGTCTTACAACAGTTACTACACAACTCAAATATGAAAGCCCAATCACTTAAACATTCAAATGTTACGACCAAGCTTCAAGTTTTTCAGAAGTCGGTCAATTAGTCCAAATGGGAAGGTCTCGCCACAAGGAATGCACATCTGTGAAATATGTAAGCCCTATCACTTACTATTCAACTTTTAAGGCCAAGGTAAAAGTTTTTCAAAAGTAGGTTCAAATCCAAGGTCAACGTCAGAAGGTAAAAAAAAAACTGGTACCCAAGGAAAGGTCTTGCTACAAGAAATGGACATATGAAGTATATAAAGGCTTATCACTTAACATTCAAAAATGGGCAAGGGAAAAGTTTTTGCGTTCAAATAGACAGACAAACCCAAAACTACATACGTTGATTACGGGGACATAGACAAATTTACTCCATGTGTAGTTCAAATAATAAGTCCCGTCTAAAGACGGGGTATAAAGAAGCAAGTGCCAATCTTATATTTTACATAAATTGATGTCAGAATTAATCATATACTTTGAATGACATATTTGAAGTGTAGACAAACCCTACTAGTTCTATTTTTACACGAATTGTGACCTTGACCTTGCTTTTACAAAAATTGCAAAATTTTTACGTAAATGAGACACACTTTTTTAGAAGACGATATGTACGGTGGCATACAAGTGACATGTAGTTTTCCTTTTTTTAACTTGTTCCCTTATGTCATGGGAATGAGCTACATGTATTATTGTTTTTTTGCATACCTATTTAAAATAAGAAAGTAGAAAACAAAGTCTTGGTTTTTTTCCTTTTTTTAACTCGTTACCTCAAATCACTAGAGAGGTTGAGATTTCGGGTACGTCTAGTGTACAAGTTGACCTACAGGTTACTGTTGCTGAGATTTCTTTTCAAAGACCACTGCGCGTACTTGTAAGATCTAAGTGAACATGAGTTGACTTTTGGACAGGTTAAATTCAAAAGGAACATTAAGTTTGGTTTAATCTATATTGAAATATAAACTTGAAATGATTCTGAATGGCATGCCATACTTTTAATACTATTTGATAGAAAAATGGAAATGAAATGTCTTGAAGTAAAGACCTGCGTGTATCTCGAACTTAACATGTTCACTGGCCACATGTAACTTGTAAAGCAAATGACGTCAAACGCAATAAATGGTGACATCATAATAGTAGTGGATCAGAATGAAAGTACATGTACAAGTTACAAGTAGGGAATCTCAACCTCCCTAATAAATGATTGTTGTGGGAACGAGTTGTGTTTGTTTTTTGCATTCTTATTTAAAAAAAAAAGAAAGCAGAAAACTCTTTTCTGAATTTGTTCCCTTGATTTATTTTGTCGTGGGAACGAGTTATTATGTCGTTGTAATAAGTTAGTCATCCAATCAAATGCATTAAAAGAAGTGCAAAACAATTAACTCATTTGATTGGCTGACTAACTCGTCCCACGCCATATAAATTTGTTCCTTCGACATAATAACTTGAGGGAACAAATTAAAAGAAAAAAGAGAGCAACAACAAACATAATTCGTTCCCACGACGTAATAATTGGATCGAACAAGTTAAAAAAAGAAAACAGCATGTCACCTCTATTCCACCGTAGATATGATATAAAAGAGCTCTTGGAAAAATAATTACTGATTTATGACCTCTTTGGAAATTTGTTTGCAAACAGCAATGCTTACATTATGTTCAGATTCAGACATGCCTTTTCTATAGTATATAATTTTTTCCTCTCCTTTCTTTGGGTAACATAATAAAAGAACTCCTTTTAAATTACTACTGTGTGCAATAATAGTTTATCTGAACTAATATGTCTTTATCTCTGATACGTGTATATGGAATATACATACATTGTACTTCACCATACTTCTTAATTTCCAATAAACTAAGATTCTATTCCAGAAATTGATCATATGGCATTATCATTTCTAACTGAAAAAATTTGTTTAAATGATACATATACGAGTCAGGAATAATGTGTAAGAATCCAATCATTTCCATTCTAATGCAAACTATACTTTATCTATGTGACATGAAGGTCAACGAACAGTTTGTTCTCATTTAACAATAATTTTCTTAACATCGAACAACCGTCCACTAACAAATGAAATTTGATGTTTTTTTTTTAATTAGAATATTATATTCAAGGATGACAGATAAAGAATTAGTCTCAAATACATTTGTACATGTACATGAAAATTCTTATTGTTGAACTCTCATAATTCATGTTACATCTTGCGACCATTAAATCTTAATGTTTATTTCCTTCAAATCATAGACTATAATACATCTTTGGCAATGGGGCATAGTTAGGTCTTAATTAATGCTGTGAAAAAGTGAATTAGAATTAGGATAACATGTGTCATTGTAAAAGTAGAATTGCATTTATAAAATGATAAAATTTAGGCAAACAAAAAACATGTTGAGACATATACCTCAGCATTGTTTAAAATGTTGTCGAACATACAATTGATACTGCACACTTCTACAGGATTTCATAATTAAGGAATACATGTATAATTAAAAGATATCTTGAACCTCTAAAATTTCGTTAATGATTATTGCACACAGAATTTGAATAAGTTATTTTGCTAGTCTTGAAATAAAAAAAAACTTTGAGTTATAAATTGCATGAGCTCTCTTATATCATTTGAGTTTATGCTAATTTGATTCCATAGGACAAGTAATTAAGACCCTGGTGAAAGAAAATGGCATAGATCCGGGCTCCTTTAACACAGCTCAGCAGAGCACTGTTTTCAATGGCTACCTTCAACGAATCCGTCGTGCAAAAAAACGCCTAGGATATGGTCTCACAGCACCAGCATCAAGACCTGTGTGTCAACTGCATACTGCAATCAAAAAGAAAATAAATGCAAAAGAAATAAACATCGGAGACAATATTGCGCCAAAAACATACAAGACTAACAAAATAAACAAAGAAGGAAATCTTGTAGAAGAAAACACCACTGTTTATGGACGCAAAATTTCACTCGAAAAAATCAGACAGGACATGCTGAATGAGCAGGTGACAAGCAAGGTGCTGAGAATTAGACAGCATGATTATTACCAAACTTTGCAAGAAAAGGATATCCAAAGTAACCTGCAAAGTCTATGGGTTCATCCATCAAACGTCAAGGATGAAGATCGAAAAAAACTCCAAACCATGGAATCAACCAGACATCTAAAAATATGGCACGATCATTCAGACATACTTAATCACAGTTATGTTTGTTTTATGGTATCTACGCTGTATGATCCTGCAGTATTCTTGACGAATGAAGAGTATAAACAACTTAATCCAAACATGCAGAATGTGGATGTACAAAGCATTGTGGAGAAACCGCACATCTACATTCTTGGACAATCTAAAAGCACCGATATTGACCAACTGACATACATCCAACCACGCATCGATGACATTCTTAAACTTGATACAGCTATCCACCACCCTAGTGTATTCCATCAAATATATGATGTAATGAGAGTCTTTAGTGGCGATGGTCCGGCACGCCAATTTGAATCCGGCCAACAAAGAGGATGCAACTTCAGCTGCCTCTGCGGCATTGCAGCTACAGACCATTCAAACATAGAATGTGCCCTACAGTCGGAAGTTCAAACCATAGAAAAAAGATTGGAAATTTTTCAAGGAGGGATCATTTGGCGTCGCTTTTCTTTAACAAATTCTTCACCCTTTGCTGGCTTGTTAAAGGATGATATTATGGGTGAGCTAGAAAGTCGTGGGGTTTCTTCACTCCACAAATCAAAGCCTGAGCTACAACACAACTTGCAAGACATCCTCCGAGGCATTCAACGTCCACCTGCCCTTTTGACAACATTCAATGAATCTGTAAAATCTATACTAAACAAGTATGAAATCCCAGCATGTGAGCCTCTTCATGATATCATAAATGTAGTGCAAAACATCATCACTGAGCTACCAAGCCACATCCACAATAAGAATGTTCAAAAAGAATTTGAAATCTTCAGTAGCACAACAGTAGGAGACAAAAATCAAATCAAGGGGTCTGATGCTCGACTTTATGCAGTGAAGCTAACAAAGTTTTCCCACAATCAACTTCAGTTAGGAAACATCACTCAAGATTTCTTTGACCTTTGCCAATGCCTCGTTACCATCATTTCTATTTGTTACAGACATCATGAATCAAGAACTCGACGAAACATCCTAAGTGACAAATATGGATAATGACCATATCCCTGTATACAGCACAAAATCGATAATTGAGAAAATCAGAAACCGAAGGCATACAAAATCAGGATAAAACAGGAACCAAAGCAAACAAACAAAAACCTCCACCATATGAAAAGAAGCGAACTCCCGATATGGGAGTGAGACCAGGTGCCCAGGAAGAGTAAGCATCTCCTGCTTGCATGCAACACCCGCCGCTTCAATTCGGTAGAAATGTCACATCCGGTTACTTCCATTTCGGAAGACATAGAGTACAATCTTTGGTTGGATGCTGCAAATGGTCTATGTCAGAATATCATCCACCATTCTGGAGAGTGTAGTCCGGTGATCTTTGTTCCGCGTTGTGTTTTTACTGTCTAATTTCTCACAAAGAGAAAGTCACTTCAACTTTATAATAGTTTATTGTAAGTTCCAATAGTAAATGAATTAACAGCGTAAAGTACTAACAGAGACTAATGTGAGCTTAATCCTTAAACATGGTCTAACATGCCGAGTCTAAGACTCGAATATATACTATTCAGTGGGAATTCCAGCATCTGGGCATCACGAGTGTCCCAAAATGATGATTAACTAAACATTCCCAATTTGGGGACCGAACTGTCAGAATCTGTCAAAAGCACCCGTCAAACTGGAGCCATTGCACAGAGACCGACAGCACTTAACATAGAGATATGAACTATTGTCACCCCATCACTCTAGGTGAGGACAGGTACATCCACCGATATACGAAATATCTGCAGCTGCATCCTATTAGATCATATCTACACTCATGATTGTCCGGTGCCAGCCAGCGTTAGCTGGATGGGACCGCTTATATGGAATATTACCAAAATTTGGCGTGATCGAATAATGAATTTCATAACACATTGAAATAATGTGTTTCCAAAATATACTTCAAAATTATCTTTCTTGGCCCAGAGTGGAAGTCTCCCTGTATAGTATGACAATTAATCAACATAATAAAAGTACATCAAGAAGTAATTAACTAATTAGCATTAATTGATAAACATAATTAATAATTATTGTGGGGGAGAGGTCATAGGGTTACAATGCTCCCCCAATTAAGAAAATAACCAAGTTTGTGCGACCTAGATTATAACGACTCATCTCCTTGACCTGGATGTGACCTGGGTATATCGATAACTTGTATTTTCGTTTACTCTAAAGACCTGGATACACAGGCTTCACTTTAAAGACCTGAATAAGACCTGGATTTCGTAATCTGGATTTATCAATATCTTTTAACAAGGTATTGTAACTTAGATGTTCTTTTACTCTAAAGACCTGGATATTTCAACTAAATAAAAATGGTATTTCTAACTTTCTTACATGAAATAAAAGGACAATCAAGGGACCATAACTTGAATTGGCTTAATCTGGGACTGACCTGGATAGTCTGACTATTATAACCTGAAATTTTAGACCTGGATATAATGTCTAGACTCATTAATAAAGCCGATCCAAGATGGTTCCTTTACAAAATTGTGTGTCATGAGATGGTCCTTGGTTATTTTCTATACGCCTGGCCTTGACTCAACAATATTCTAATTAATCTTAATTACAGCAACAATATATACATATGTACATTCTATCACAGCGACCTGGATTCATCTGTGACCTGGATAATTACCAATTCAACATCTATTTATATCTGATAATTCATTGACTTGGATATTGTAATCCGTGACTTGGATATTCTCATCTTAAAATATTACAAGGCCAGCACGTAGACAAACATAAAGGTATGAAGTGACCTGGATTTATATACAAGATATATACATGCATAAGTAAACTAATAAATCTTAAAAATGGCACCATAAAAGAAAACAATCTTAGTCCAATGATAGTATATAGTCTGTGACCTGGATGCTTGGATATCATCCTGTATTCATTGTTCATCATTGGGTCGTAATATTCTTGATACAGTTCCTCATCACGTGATAAAATAAAGTTTTCTCGACTAGTCTTTTTCTTAAAGTTTCTTCAAATGTATATCTCTCTTACCGGGTTATTCTTACTCGGACGCATCTTGACAATGGTGACGATGCCAAGATCTTCCCGTAATCTAAGTGGCGGCACCACTCAGAAAAGCGACGGGGTATATTGTAATGCTCACATATTTCCGCGTCCGGGTAAGGTAAATCCCAATTTAATTACAGTTCTTTCAGTTCATTTGAAAGTCCGGGATAAATGGACGGTATCGGTCTCGGTAATGTCCGAAGTGGAATCGCTTCTGTTTGTGGCGGGCTGGTTTGTACATCCGGCCGTACGGGATCATCGCACTCGGGTCTTCCCGACGTCACGTGAATTTGTTCCGGTTCGATCTGCTTGACGTTTTCATTTGGTTCTAGTTTAATGTTTTCAGTTCGCACACCTGGATAGTTAGGGACCTGGATAGATTCATCGTCTCCGGCGCCTGGATACGAATTTCTTTTCTTGTTCTGCTTCTTGTTCAGTTTTCTTATCTTATATCGTCCATGGGGATCTAACCTGTAGACATAGTGTCCATCACTGAATCTGGATACAACAGGTAGTTCCCAATTTGTGTTTCTTGTATTGTCCATATAACTCCAGGGGCGTTGATCATCGAGAGTTTGGTATTGTCTTCGAACTACGTCTGCCACAGATTCTGGTTCAGGTAGGTAACTACTTGGTGCATGGTCACTTTCTTGCCAGGAGGGTGCCGAAGGTCGCACATCGGGCTGGTCAGGCCTGGTTATGGTTGGACACGGTGGTTCCTCTACTGTTCCCTTCTCGACCGACCACGAGCAGATTTTGAATTTTGAAAAATAATTTCGAAGCCTGCGCCGAAAGCAACAAAGAAGTACCAAAAGGATAATGCCTAAACTACCTATTATGTAATAAATGGGGTGTCAGCAGGCATTGGCTCAATGTCTGGTATACTGTTTTTGAGTTCAAAAATAAAATTATCGAGGGGCATTTCTTTTACTGTTTTCAACTTCTTTGGTATCTTGATGTTGCCGAAAGAAGGGAGAGAAATGACAAAAGGTTTCCAGACATTAATGAGCCCAAACTTATAATTTCGGAGGAATTGTCGAAAAAGTGAGGACAAATTGTATTTACTTTCCTTATGAAAGAAGGGAGGCAGGGTCATACGGTTATTGAATGCTGAACAAGCCAGTGGAAGGTGAATGATGTCAAGGGGAGGGGAAGTCTTAATGACCTGAGTAGAAGAAGACGCATTGCATCCCACACTAAAGGTAAGAGAGGCCGCCGATGTTATCACCCAATGACCATCCGAAAGATACCTAGCCTGAGGGGTAGGGGCGTTAGGGGTAACAATGATTTTACAATATTTCTCAACCTTTTCTGTATGTCCTAGGAACAAGTGTATAATACACATGGAAGATGAAAGGATAGAATAAACTGGGTTCCTTATTGTACAATAGGGTCTTAGTGACGACATACAACCTGAGAGTTCAAACGATGAAAGTAACGAAAACTGACTTCTTCTTTTATCGATCAATAAAGCTGGGGCTTCTAGGTCATAACGGGCTTGCAAGTTGCTGTTAGGAACGTTGCGAGGTAAGGCTATATTATAGACCTTATACACTTCAAAGGCACCTAGGGTATCTAATAATGGAATTGAAAGAACAACAACTAACTGATCACGATGTACGAGAGTAGTACACGTCAATGTCTTGTAGAATGTCCAAAGGTCAGTGTCAGGGTCAAAAGGGAAAAATCTTTCTTTTATTTTTTTCATACTATTTCGTTTTTACAATGTTTCTTATTCATTTTAAAATCTCTAAAGAAAGTGAAAACCTAGCTAGTAAGTCAATAAAGAGGTTATGTCTAACAGTAGTTATCTGATGTTGTTAGGAGAGAAATGAAAAGTATTAGTCTTTGTTTTGAGAAATCATCATCTTAGCAAGTTCAACTAAATTGTTGATGAGGGCATTTGGGTCTGGGGAGGTTTTATGGGGGACAGTTTTAATGGAAGTTTTAAGGGGGGAAGCCTCTTCGGTATGCAAGAAACTCGCGTCTTCTTTTAAGACGGCGTCAATTTCCATTTGTTCCTCATCGCGACTATTTTCGCCAGCGACGGGTACAGTTTCGGGTTTTATTTCTGTCGGTGGTATTTCGCGGCTTCGAAGTCGTCTTCTGAGTTCCATAAGAGGAATATCATCTTCGTCAGACGATCCTTCTCTTTCTTGTAGTCTATGTCTTATTGCGACGTCTTGAGGAGTCGGTTCATCAACATCACTTTCAGAATCAGAGTTTTCAGGAGGTACAACGTAAGTCGTTTTCCTTAAGATGTTTCCTTCCGAGTCTCTGGGAACTTTCCATTCGTCAATTTTGGCCTGTCTAAGATGTCTCGCATGTGTCTTTGTTGTTGTTCCGTCAAGTTGATTTTTCACTTTGAAGGAGAGTGGTCCGGTTTGATCTATTATTCGGAAGTATGGTTTCCACTTGATGTCAAGTTTGTTGTTTCTCCGATGATTCCTGAGATAAACAGGGTCTCCGATTTGGAAGTTTTCTTCTTTGCTTTTCTTGTCGGCGTATTTCTTCTGCTTTTTCTTGGCTTCCTTCATGTTTCTGTGAACAAGAGTAAAGGCTTTGTGTTGTTGTTGAAGGGCAATCTGGTGTTGATCTTCACCCATGTATCGCTTTCTTGGCTTCAAGATGGTGTCCAATGGTAATACAACGTCTCGGTTGTACAGAAGAAAGTACGGAGAGAATTTAGATGATTCATTGACGTGGAACCTGATTGCTGCTAGTGTCTGATTCAGGTATAAATCCCATGTTTGAACATCTTCTTGAATTTTCTTAGACATAACGTCGTGAAGGGTACGGTGAAATCTTTCGACTTTTCCGTTTGCCTGAGGGCTGTAGTACGACGTCTTGATGTGGTGGATGTTCATGGCGTCTAAGGTTTCTTGGACTTTCTTGTTCACATTTTCTGTTCCATTGTCTGAGACAATCTCGAGAGGACAACCAAATCTTGGAAAGATTTCTTCCAGGATAAGATGTACTATCCGGTCTGCTGATTTATCTGGGACAGCAAAGGCTTCTGGCCATCCTGAGTAGACGTCTATGAAGGAGACAATATATTTATTTCCAGACATTGTTGTAGGATATGGTCCCGATAAGTCAAGTCCAATTTTGGCGAAAGGATAAGGTGGTATTTCTGTTTCCTTAATAGGTGGTCTTGACGTCTTTGAACTCCTTGTTTGGCATGTGACACATTTCTCTATGTGTGAATGTATCTTCTTGTACATGTTCGGGAAGAAGTACTTTAGACGGATAGAGTCGTACGTCTTGTCCAGTGCCATATGTCCAAGTTGGTCGTGGTATTGCTTGAGGACGACTGTCTCCAATTCTTGAGGTATACACAGTCTTAGCTTGGGGTCCTCTGAATCTGGTTGAGAGAGATAGTAAAGGAGTCCATTTCCATCTTCGAAGTAATATGTTTGTTCTGCCTTTGTTGCCGTTCCTTTCTTCATCCTATTTCTGAGTTTTGTGATTTCTTGATCTTTTTCCTGTGCTTCCTTCATATCGAATTCCTCGGGTAAGTCAGAGACAGCTTTGGTGATCTCATTGTCATCTTGTACATGACAGCTTGCGAAGACTCTGGGTATGAATTCATTGGAGTTGAGAGCTCCTATTTCAAGTGCTCTGTCATCTATGTCCGGTTCGTCTTCGCATTCCTTAGACTTCTTAGTCGTCTTTGATGTTTTGGGGTGCGGTATTCGGGATAGAAGATCAGCACAGTGGTTATCTTCTCCTTTTACGTACTCAATCTTACAGTTGTATCCTGCGATACTGAGTGCCCATAGCTGTATTTTCTTGTTCTGCATTGGAGAATCCAAAAGATACTTCAAGGGTTTATGGTCTGTCTTGATGGTAAACTGTGCTCCATGTAGGTAGTGGTCAAGTTTCTGAAGAGCGTAGTGTATCGCAAATCCTTCCTTTTCGATAGTTGACCACCTTGTCTGTGTGGGGCTAAGCTTGTGAGACAGAAAGTAGATTGGTTTTTCTTCTCCTTGGTCAGTTTCTTGGGTAAGACATGCTCCTATGCAGTTGTTACTTGCATCTGTATAAAGCACATAAGGTTTGTTGGTATCTGGGTAGGCTAGAAGGGGTACCACTGTAAGACTTTCTTTAAGGTAATCGAAGGCAGTTTGGCATTCCTCTGTCCACTTGAATCTTGCGTATTTCTTGGTCAAGGCGATAAGAGGTTCTGCTATTTTCGAGAAGTTTGGTACGAATCGCCTGTAGTAGCTACACATTCCGATGAATCCTCTGATTTCTCTGACATTCTTAGGAGCTGGTAAGTTCTTGATCGCTTCAACTTTCTTAGGATCCGGAGATATGCCATCTTTGTTGATAACGAATCCGAGATATTCGGTCTCTTCTTTGAAGAAGGCGCATTTCTTAAGTTTGAGCTTAAGATTATGTTGTCGGAGTCGTTTGAACACTTCCTCTATGTGTTTCATGTGTTGTTTCGGATCGTCTTGAGAAAAGATTAAGATGTCGTCCAGATAAGCCATGGCAAATCCTTCGCATCCTTGTAAGACGATGTTCATGAGTTCTTGAAACACGGCTGGGGCATTACTGAGACCAAAGGGCATCCTATTGAACTCGAAAAGTCCGCGGTGGCAAGCAAAAGCTGTCTTTTCTTTACTGCTATCGTCAAGGGTTACCTGCCAGTAGCCACTTCTTAAGTCCAAGGCGGTGAAATACTTTGCGTTCCCTATAAGGGATAAGATGTCGTCGATCAAAGGAAGTGGAAAAGAAATCGGTTTCACGATTTAGTTGAGGGTCCTAAAGTCGACGCACATCCTGTCACTGCCATCTTTCTTTCCTACCACTACTAAGGGAAACGCCCAGGGTGACTGAGATCTTTGGATCACCTTGGCTTCCAACATTTCGTCTATGGCTTTGTCAATGACTTTCCTTTTGTTCAAAGGAGTCCGGTATGGTTTGTTCTTGATAGGGGCATGGTCTCCAGTATCGATCTTCATTTGTACTGTCTTTGTTCCTCCAAGATCTGAGTCTTTCTTGGCAATAAGATCCTTGTTTTTCGTAAGGAGTTTGATGATTTCTTGTCTTTTGTCGTCAGGTACCACTAGTTCTTCAAAGTCGGTATTTGGTTCGTCAACTTCCATTGGTTCTTCCATTCGAATTTCTGAGATTTCCTGAGTGGTCAAGGGTCTCGCCTTACCTACCACACTTCCTCTTTTAAGACGGTAGTATTTGTTCGTTTCGTTGACAATCATGACTGGTACCTTGAATGGTGATTTCACTGTATTCACTGTTTCTGTGAGTGTAAGTCCTGGGTCGTCTAAGATACATCCTGGGTCTATCTTTGTGACTTCAAGAAGTCTGGAGTCCGGTATTTTGAAGCCTTTTTGTAACTTAACATGACATATTTGTGCAGTATGCGGCTTAATAGTCGTCCTCTTGTTTAGTCTTAAGATTTGTGAAATATGAATGTCGTCTTCAAGTTTCACATAAGTGTTTCCTACACGTAACATTCCTAAATCGAAGTAAAGTCGAACTCCATGTTCTTTGAGCCAATCTCGTCCTAATATAAAGTTTCTGTTGACGGTTTCTACCACTATAAATTTCTGTGACATTTGTACTCCGTTCATGCTGAAAGGTAATGTCACTTGTCCCGCTATCTGTATCGGTGCATTATTTACTGCGCGTAATCGTTTGACAACCGGTGTCAGTTTCGGCTTAGGCGATAATTGATTGTATATTTTCCTTCTCATAATTGAAACTTCAGCGCCAGTATCAATTAAAGTGCGGCAACGTAACTTGCCTACCTTTATGATACAAGAACTTGGGTTTCCTGCTAAATTAAGTTCTAAGACGGGTTTCTTGCTTTCATTTTCTTTCTTAAAGTCTTTAGTTTCACTTAGTTTTCTTCTCTCTTCAACGGCTTCCTTTTGAAGAGAGCGTCTTAGTTTTCCTGATTATGTCGAGGGGCGGGGCCATGTCTCCATGGGAAGTGGGGCTGAGGGTAGAGATTTACTCTGTTTTTATCGGGGATTCTCCTGTTTGGGCAATTTCTTTTAAGGTGACCTATCATGTGGCAGATCCAACATTCTGCTCCTTTTATCCACTCCGGTGTCTCCGGGGGAATTCTTTGAGGGGGATTCTGTTTAGGGGCCCTCTTTTGTCGGGGAGCTGGGGTAGTCTTTTTAGGTTGCGGTTTAGGTGGGGGGCTTTTAGTTTTCTTAGGAGTCTTTTCAGTTTTTGGGGTTTTCTTTGCCTTGGGAGGGGGAACTACTTCGTTTTCGTCTGACTCATCGGAGTCGTCGTCAGAGCTGTCAACAGCTTTTACCCAATGTTTTTGTTTACTATACATTTGTCCGGGGGACGGGCATTCACGAGCACGGTGTCCGGTACCGTTACATTTGAAACATTTTTGATTTCAGAAATAGTCAATTTCCATGGGCTCTACTACTCTCGAGTTTTGATTATTTAACGCGTTTTGCGCATCACTTTGCCAAACTGTGGGGAAATTTACATTCTGAAAATTTTGTTGTGGGACACTCTGATTACAACCTACACCGAAATTTTGGTTTTGAATCAAATTTGGATTCGTGCCAGCCAACATCGAGGCATATTCTGAGTCTGATCTCAAATTGAATCGTTTTCTCAAATTTTGTTCTCTCATCGCGATCTCTAGCGCTTTCTCAAAAGTATCGGGGTTTTCTCTCAAGATCTTCATTCTGAGGTAGTCATAACATAGTCCATCACAGAAGATGTCGACTAGCTGCTTTTGTACTAATTGGTGTTCCCTTTCATCATAAGGAGTCGGGTACGCGTCTTCGGCGATTCTGAGAAGACGTTCTGAGTAAAGCTGAACGCTTTCTTCAGGCTTTTGTCTTATTCTACGCAGCACAGCCATTGCTTGCTGGGGGTCCGTTATTTCTGCAAACCGTTTTTGCAGTAGTTTCTTAAGATGGGGCCAAATAGGGGGATCGCCTTTCTTGTCAACTTCGTCTAAATATCTCTTAACGAAATCTGCGATTGACCCTGAACACGTCATGAGGACGATTCGCGGTATGTCATTACTGTCCAGTCGTGCCATTTGAGCATATCTTTCGATATCTTTGATCCATTGTTTGAATTTACTAGGGTCGCCTTCGAAAGTCCTGACAACTTGGAGGAGGGGAACCGAGATAGCGGTCTGAAGACCTTTTACTTGACCTGCCAACCATTTGACCATTTCATCGTCGTCTTTTGAACTGGGAAGTTTTTGTCTAACATCTTGTCTGACATCATCTAATGAGAAGTAAGACTGGGACTCTCCTTACTGGGACACTCTTGTCTTTCACATACTGTTTCAGCACATTTTGTCGGAAACGGAGCTGAGCAATTAATGCGTTTCTTTTCTCTCGTAATTTACTTATTGACGATAACACTGAATCTACCATATCGCAAGACTGCCAGAGTCCATAATATATGATTTCTGATGTTTGCTTTTCCTTCTTTTTAAAAATCGTTTCTCTCCTACGTCTTGTTGCGGCTTCCTTCTCCAGTAATTGTGCTTTTCTTTACTTTTATTTCTTCACACCTCCTTTTGAACTTTTCTCTTAGACCTCTTCCTGATTTCCTGGCTTCTCTTAAAAGTTTTTTTCTTTCTGCACACTCTAATGACTGTAACCACTGATTTTTCTTATTGTAAGTGAACATTATGAATGCTTCATTTGTTAAAACTGAAGCATTTGGGCGATACCTAACGAAAAAGTCTAGCATACCAAATACCCTCTCCAACATCTTGTTGTGCGGAATCACAGATTGAGTGTCCTGTAACATCTTCTCATTTACACAATAAAAACTACCACCAGGTAGCTGCTTTTTCATTGCGGTATTCAAAAGTTTGTGAAATGCTAAAAATAACATCTGAGAAACCTGAATGCAAAAATTGTCAATTGTTTCATCAACACTGACGAGGCTTTCATACATATTGTCTTTCATAATTAATTGTTCATCAAAGAGAGTGCGTTCTCCACTCACAAATTGAGAAGCATCTTTACCACAGTCTTCAAAATAAGTTAACAGACTTTCATAATATGAATTCATGTCTAATAC
The DNA here is from genome assembly GCA_028142955.1 of Pinctada fucata. Lineage (NCBI taxonomy): Eukaryota > Metazoa > Mollusca > Bivalvia > Pterioida > Pteriidae > Pinctada > Pinctada fucata. The sequence continues at coordinate 54,481,995 of AP027112.1, read as the reverse complement.
GTGATTATTTTGCTCTATAATTCTCCACAACGGAGCAGTGACTATTTTCGACAGTAATCCCAACGCTTTACATTCTGCCAGTATCACATGTTGCTTGCAAAGTTTCAGGGTAGCTTTTTGAACAAAATTGTTTGCACCATGTACATTCTCTAAAAAATTTTGAATGTGCTCTTTATGAAAATATGCAATTTGTCCCATAAGAAAGATAATATTGAATCTGTTACCTCTAAATGAAATGAAATGATTTTTACCAGGATCACAGTACGTTTTGAAATCAGAAAAGCATCCACTCTTTTCATCCACACCACATGCAAAACATTTAGAACAAAATCTCAAAAATGTAAGTACATTAGCATCTTATTTTACTATCTGATTCCCATCAGAACAATCGCCTTCATCATCAAAATCATCTACAACTTCAGAATGCATTTGTTCACATTCTTTTGAAAACACTACCTGTGCACTCAGCAAAATTAACAAGTAAATGTAAGCCACAGAAAAAATTGTTCACTTTAGAGCAGGCTTTTCTCTCATTTTCATCCAGATTGGCCCAGCCTTCTACTAAAAGAGGCATAATCTCCTGTTTATATTCTGATAATAAACTGGTACACTGTAAATACAAGTGCTAATTTTCAAAACACTTTAAAAACACTCATCAGACACACACTTAATAAACACTTGTAAGTGTTTATATGAAAACATGTTTTATAGAAAACGCATCATGTGTTTTCGAATACATGGATTAAGTTGAGCGTTTTAATTAAAACACTTCATGTGTTTATGGGAAAACACTATGTTTACATCAAAACATTTAAAATGTTTTTTCGAAAACATCTATTGGTGTTTTTAAGCCAGACACACTTTTAAAACACATGTGAGTGTTTTTAATTTCCAAATGTTTACTGAAAAACACATAAGTGTTTTCAAATCTACACTTTATGTGTTTTCATTGGAGCAGGTGTTTGAATCCAAATGTTTCAGGAAAAACACTCAAACGTTTTCCAATGTACACTAAATGTGTCTTCGGTGGAGGTGTTTTATCCAAAATATTTTTGTTCCAACACAGGGTTTCTGCCATTGCAGCTCTTTTCTTCTGAATGAAATGAAACATAAGATAAAGATGAAAAACAAATATTTTATTTTTATGTCAGGATTAATTTTAAAAAATGAACATCTAATGAATTGCTGATTTTTGGTCATCCATTTATCTGTAGATAAAAATGAAAAAAATCTCCTACTTTACTTCACAAAAGAATTATTTTTCTTTTATTATATTATACGTTTGTTCTTGGCATGACTGAATGAGTATAACATGTTTTTTTTTCATAAACATTAACACACAAAAAAAGGAATTGAATATATTCAGTTAAAGTTGTTATAATAGCCTTTTAAAAGTTTATCATTAGCTATAAAAACTAAGATTTTTACTGTACAGCAGATGAAAGAAACAACTAATTCTACAGTTACAACTTTTCTATATCTAATAAAGCTACACTAAAGATCAAAAAGCAAGTCATTTTGCTTGAAATTCCATGAACCATTGTCATAATAGAAACCCATTTTCATAGTAGAAATTCTAAAAAGTGGGTCCTGTAGCATCATATCCCACCCATCCTGCTACGTCTTTCGGTACACTTTTTCGACATAGAAACTTTCATACTTTTTTGGCATATTACATTGTTTAGATTTAGGATCACTGATGAGGGTTAAGTACCCGAAACGTGCATGTCTGGTCCAAAGTTGCCAATTTATCTGTTCTTAAATGATGCTATTCAATTTGAAGACGTTTACATCTTACACAAATTATGGGCCTTCAATGATTTACTGAAAGTTTTAGAAAGTTTAAGTAGACTAATACTTCCTTTTTTCAATAGAATTACATTCATAAAGTACTGTGCGTACATAACAATTCATTATTCACTGTCACTTTTGAATTTCTTCATAAAATGTTTGAATTTTGTTGATTTTATGCCAGTGTAGGCATCACCTATTACGACCTGCTGAAGAAATCCAAGGCACTGGGTGTACTTCCTTGAATAGTCCAAGTCAAACACATAATATGATGCTAAAAGCATCATTACGGCATCGGGAACTGTATCTGCCTGACAAAAGATTCTGCATGTGTCTGTTGCAATTACAGACATCTCCAAGGTATCTTCACCTTTGAAAAACAGAATAAGCTTTGGAGCTTCTTCTTCCCCACTTTTTGTGAATTTGTCAATATCCTTTTCATCAATGTCATCATGTACACTAAGAAAAGAGGATGACTTTTCTCCTTTTCCCTTATCATACTTTGTCTCCTTTTCCAAAAAGTTAAGCAAGAAAGGTATCTTGTGACCGGAAGCCTGAATTTAAAAAAATAGAAATTGTTGTAAAACATGAATTCCCCAACAGCCAATGGCATCTCTGTAAGCATAAAAACTCATTTCAGAAAAATTCAGAGATCAATGTCGCATACATTAGGTAAAAAATTATGTCACCAGTAACAAGGTACACACATGTATTCTACATGTAACTGACGTCAATGCTCCTTCACTAAGGTTAAAAGATTGGCAAGTTTATGATGAAAATTTTGGAAAAGAATGAAAACCTGCACAACCTTTCCCATTGAATGAAGGTCAACAGATAGGAAAAACTTCACTGTTCCTTCACCAAGGGTTAAAAGATCGGCAAGGTTGATTAAAAAAATGAAAAAAGAAAACCTGCACCACTTTTCCCATTGAATGAAGGTCAAGAGATAGGAAAAACTTCACTGTTCCTTCACCAAGGGTTAAAAGATCGGCAAGGTTGACTAAAAAAATGAAAAAAAGAAAACCTGCACCACTTTTCCCATTAAATGAAGGTCAACAGATAAGAAAAAACTTCACTGTTCCTTCACTGAGGGTTAAAAGATCGGCAAGTTCGATTTTAAAATTTTGAATAAAAGAAAACCTGCACCACTTTTCCCATTAAATGAAGGTCAACAGATAGGAAAAACTTCACTGTTCCTTCACCAAGGGTTAAAAGATCGGCAAGTTTAATTAAAAAATTTTGAATAAAAGAAAATCTGCACCACTTTTCCCATTAAATGAAGGTCAACAGATAGGAAAAACTTCACTGTTCCTTCACTGAGGGTTAAAAGATCGGCAAGTTTAATTTAAAAATTTTGAATAAAAGAAAATCTGCACCACTTTCCCCATTTGAGGGTCAACAGATAGAGAAAAAAACTTCACTGTTCCTTCACCAAAGGTTAAAGATCAGCAATTTAGATTAAAAAAAATTGATAAAAAAAGAATATCTGCAAAACTTTTTCCCATAGAATGAAGGTCAAAACAAAGGAAACTCTTCACTATTTCATCACCAAGGGTTAAAGATCAACCAAAAATGTGTAATAGCAAATATAAATGTGCTTCACATTTTTCCATTGTTGTGTAGGTGAAGAGGTATGTATTATTTTTTTTCACTGTTCTCAAAATGTTTGATGAGAATGTATGCATTTATTAACAGGATTAATATATCCTCTCACTCTCTCTTTTTATTTAGATAAAAAGATTAGAGGTAACACACTATTTCTTTAGAACTGAGACATACTTTTTCTTTGACTACCCACTTAAGTATACACCAAAATCTTATCTTACTTACTTGCTTTTCTTTTTTGGGTGCCTTTACAGAGTTGTTCGAACAAGGACTGTAAATTTTCTGTTAGTGTTTCCATATCTAAATTAAGTTCCTCTGCTATGATAATTCTAAACTCTTCCCAAACCTGTATTAAATAAAGAACAATTTACATAGCTCACATATAGATGAACACTTATTTTTCTGTTACAAATAATTTACAAAGATGTTGTCCATTAATTTCAATCGTTTTCATGTTTTTTCCCCTTTTTTAAGGTTTATATATTGTTGACGCACTTCATTCCAAAAGGTTAGTAACAAGTGATACTTACATATTTGCCATACTCAAAACAAGAGTACTTCTCAAGAATCGGTTTAACTTTTCCACTAGCCATCTTTTTTATCCATGTTCTTCTGTTTGAAAAGGATTCTTTTAAAAGTGGCTTGAGATGACTTTCACTCGGCTGTGTTTTGTCAAATTCCTTCTGTATTTCGGAAACATGTGTTTCATAATCTTCATCGCTTAAAAAATGTTTGATGGTTAGATCATCAAATGAGGATTTCTTCTGTTTTTTGGGTCTTTGCTGTTTTTCAGTTGTTGTTGCCTCTGTCGTACCTAAACTCTTCTTTTTTCTTGCCAGTCTCTCTGCTCGCATCTTTTGAGAAAGGGCTCTGGTGAATGTGGACTGAAAAAGCAAACAATTCAAATGTAATACCTATACTTTATGATTAATAATGTCAAAAATAATGTCCAACAGACACAGAATGTAGGAATAAAGTTTACAAAATATAAGAATGGATTTTAATGTAATACATGACATAATGTCACTGGTATAGAATATAATCATCAATTGCAAGTATATCTCTAGAAGATAAATATACTTTGGGTGTTGCTGCTTCGTTGTAAACAGAAGACTTGTATCCTCATTACATGGTCCTTAGATATAAGCTATCAAGATCAAATATATAATCACCTATTTTTGTGGGTTATATTCTATTACAGCGTTACTTTGGCAATACTTAAGAACTATAAACATTCCAAAAGCAACACCATGTGAGCATAGCTACACACATAGGTATACTTTATTATAATGTATTCAAAACTTACCCATGGTAAATCTCCTTCCCTTTTAATATCTACCGATAATCAAAAGATATACAACGAGCTCTGGATCGCCGATTTTTCCCACACACTTTATGAAGGACGCATTTGAAACTGAGGTTGCGCTAGACAAAAATTAAAAAAGCTCCTCAGTTTCCATTGAAATTAACTCCTGACTAGACCTTGACATTTTGCATTTAAATCCTCATAAGCTACCCACATTGCATTTTGTGTTGGTTCCCCTGAAAACTGAACCAAATACTCTTTCTGACCCCCACAAAGTCGTTGACCAATGATTTTCTTAATTTTATAAAAGGGTGAGGCAGAGTCAGTACTTATTTCTGCGGATGAGGACTGATAACGCAAAGGTTTCCGACTGTTACGCTTTGGACGCAACGGTATCGACTCCGGACTTGGCCTTTCATTCAACATTCGTGGAACTTCCACCCGAACAGCAGTGTCTCTATCACTTTGATTACAATCTACACCAAGCCCGGTAGTACTCGTTAACTCCTCCGTCAAAACCTGAGTTTGTGCGTCGACATGCTTAATAATAGTTTTCGAAGAAACATTACCTAGAAAATATGGAGATGGATGTGGTTGACGCACAAATGCCATCTTTAAGCGGTTTATATGTATTACTGAATCACTGATTTGCCCTGTTTTAGGGTTGCGAAGCTTGACAGTGTGATCGGAGCATAATTCCTGTACAACTAGAGGTCCTTGGTACCTATCATGTAGTTTGCGTCCTAATGAATTTCCGCCATGTAACAAGTAAACATAGTCTCCAGCTTTCACTTGTAAAGGGTTTGATTTCGAATTAACCCGATCCTCCATGCGTTGTTTCGAATTCGCTAAATGTTCTTCCATTTCGGTTCGAATGTGCTCTAGGCGTTTGCGAATGGTTGCTACAAATACATGATGATCTCCTGGTACGGCGTCTAAATTTACGTCTGCTGATAGAAGCGGAAATCTTGGACGGTGTCCATAGATCACTTCAAACGGAGAAAATCCAGAACTTGAGATCACAGTGGTGCTAGGGTTCTGTGAGTGCGCTCACATGCTCCAAGACAATGATGAGTATACGGCGGTGTAAACTGTTTCTCTTAATGTTAAATGTTAATTCAACATTGATTATATACAATTCTTTTTTTTTTTTTAAATTGTTTATTTATGTATTGACTTTTAATTGATTTCCATGTTATGAAAGATTTTTTGCATGTGTTGTCACTTTGTCATGTCATCATTATACATGTATGTTGTTCCTCTTGTTGCACTTAACAGTGCCAGAGTGTATCAATAAAACTGCTTCAAACTGCAAAAAAAAAAAAAAAAAAATAATGCAATAGTTCGCAAAATTTCTCTGTGACTTGTGCTGTAAACTCTGTACCGCAGTCTGTAATTAAAGTTTCACAAACACCATAGCTTGTGAATAAGTCAAACAGAGCTGTAGCAACTGACATCGCATCTTTGTTTGCTAGGGGTGTAGCGACCAAAAATTTACTATATAAATCTACAGCTGTGAATATATAGGTGTTTCCTCTATATGATGTCGGTAGTGGTCCATATAAATCGGCTTCCAACACTTGAAAAGGAAGACTCGGAGTCGGAAAGGCCTTAATACCTTCCTGTGTGTGCCTTTTTGTAACTTTGCGGCTTTGGCATTGTTCACACGACCGAACGAAATTTGCAATATAAGATGCCATTCCTTTGAAGAAGAATCTATCTTTCATTTTGTCGATTGTATCCTGTATGCCACCATGGCTTCCAAGAGTAGACTCATGACAAAATTTCACAACAGTTAAAAAGATTCTGGCAGCACGAATTGATATGCTGACAGAGTTGATGCGCGTTTAGTTTTAGAGACACGAGAATGAAATAATAGTTCATCTATGATAATGTAGTCACATGAATCTAGAATAATCTGACGTGCAAGTTTCTGTTCAGAAGGCAACTTGTCTTCTTGTAAGTAGGTCAAGAGAGGCTTCAACCTGATATCCATGTGCTGTAATTCCTTTAAAGAGGTTATTGAAACATTGCCTTTTCCTAGAATTTGATCGATATGAGCAAATATGTCAGATGTTGATGACATATTTTCCTCTGCGGTGGGGGCTTCATCACCGGTAGGAGTGTTCATATCAGTGGTACAAGCGTATGCAGGTAAATTGTCAACTGAATCCACGTCAGTTTCCCTATCGAAAATGCTTTCCCTGTTCTCTCCACCTATGTCATCATCCTGTGACTGATCGAAATTGTATTGATTGTGTGGATGTTTATCTGATGCCAAAGTAGTTTGAATCGGTTCGACAGGTTCGGAGTTCCTTGAACATTCTGAAAGTGTCCCATCTTTGGGTTCTATTCCATGTAAATCCATTCCAGAACAAACTGAAGGCTTAGTTGTTAGCCCTTTACGTGGTAAGTCATTTTCCCGCTTTAAAAGAGATATTTCGTCCTCTGAGTCTCCATCATAGCCATCATCACTTTCGAATCCTTTTAAATCAACTACATGGCTACGAGGTAAGGAGGTTGGCAATACTTGAATGAAGTTTGTTTCACGGACAACTTCACTATCAGAATCTGTACTACGTAAGGCCTACATTTTACAACATGAGCACATTGTAAGTCATGTGAAGCATTAATATCAAAAGGTGAAACATCATACATAGAAAAATCAAGAATATTCATAGATGCAACATTTGTACCCTTAAAAATTGTAACAGTGTCCCCTGGATTTAGCACTTTCACAGGTACAAGGTGATCAACATTTACAACTACTACAGCTTTAGCTACAAGCAGATTCTTTCTACGTAGACAATGGCTAATAGCACACACGCATTGTGTACCTACAGGTATTTCTTTGGGTACCTCGGCCCAAACAATGACTTCAGTATTTTGCAACAAATCAAAAGTACTCTTACACTTTAAATTTACAGCAGATTTTACACAATCATCAGAAAAATCAAGTACAATATTATTCTTTCGCATAAATGAAGTACCTAAAATCAGTGCATGTGCACTTTCCTTTATAACATATACAGGTATCCATTTTGTTCCAGAACTAAATCTGACCTTGACCTGGCAATGACACACAAAAGATACAAGACAGGCATTTGCTAATTTCAATGATTCACCACATTCATAATCAACCTCATGCTTAAAAGAATCTGGCACCTTAGAAAATAATGATTCAGAAATGATATTAATATTGCTACCACTATCCAATAACGCTGCAACCTTAATATTGTGTACATCAACGTTAATATACATAAATGAGCAATCTTTATCAATATCAATATCTAAAGAACCAGAGTAACTGTCCGTATCTGTACAGTCCAATCTGCTGTCTTTCTGCGCGTACGAATTTAAGGGCCCAGGCGAGGGCGCATCTCGCGTGGGGTTTTGTCGTTTCCCTGTGGAAACTGAAAGTCAATGCAATCTTTAGCACCATGTCCATTTTGTGTACAAATCTGACACTTTGTGTCCGGTGAACGCAACCTTGTCCGTTCCACTTGCACCTGTTCTTGAAATGGTCTTTCCCACCGCACTTGTGACATTCACGACGCGCGCGAGGACAAGAATCAACTGGTCCATCGCGAAGCTTGGAGAGAGACTGCATCACGACCTCTAATTGTTGCTCGATCTTGCAAAGGCGATCCTCCCTTTGTACTTTTTCGATCGCGCAAACGGTTGGGGTTTCCATCTTCCCTGGAACAGCTACCGGTCCCATGTCATTCCTGTAACCGCACGCATCGCCCATTCGCGCACTCTGCATGGCATCTGCTAACGATGTGGGCCGACCGGCGCGTACAAAGAATTTCAGGCCCCAGGAAGCCCATCAATAAATCTCGACATCATGTCTGGTTCGGTCTTCTTCAGCTTTCGACCACGTTTCAGTATTTCGCTGTGGTAGTCCTTAACGTTCATTTTCTCAGTTAACTTCAACTCGTTATACAACTGGAGTTCGGAGTAAAGCAATGCATCATTTGCCGTTGCGTAATTCTCAATGAAGCTTTCTTTTGTGTTTTTGCATCGGGTGTTTTGGTGTTTTACTGTTGATGCTGCAACGGCGTCTTGTTGGAGATCTCCTCCCTTCTTTTCCTTCAGACAATCCCAGTTTCTCTGTATATCAGAGTCTAAAGTTTTGTACCAGTTGTATGCAGGGCCAGCAAGATACAGTGAGAATGCCGACACCCTTCGGTCATCGTCGAAAACGCTCATCGTGGAAAATGCAATAAAGTCATTTAAAAATTTCTCACCATCCTCTTCATTGTACCCATGAAATGTTCTTAAGTGTAATGGCATTGGCATCATAAACTGGGGAAAAGTCATGTTCTCTTGTTTCGATTTACTCGTACGACAAGTACGGAAATAATCAAAAGGGTCACTCAGCGATTGAAAATCATCATTTAAGGAGTCACTAAATGAGAGACGTCTAGCTATTTGTTCATTAGAGAGAGGGTCCCCTATGTAGATCACATATTCCTTCGGCGTGGTCATGCCGGAATTTACTCTGACTTCTTTGCAGTTGAGATAGATTTCTAAACCTAAGTCAACTTCACCGTTAGATAACCGGAATTTGGATTCTCCACCATATACTGTTTCAATGATCTTCCAGTTTTATTGGTTTTCATTTCATTTCTGCATAAACAGACAGGAACATATTTCATTGAGGTTTTGCGCTTTTTTATTTTAAAACTTTTTCGTCCTGACTCAACAAACCGTATCACCCGGTCCAATTCGGATCCGGACAGAACTTAACTAAATAACATGAAGTCTGGGACTAGTACACAACACTGAGGAGCTTCTTTAATTGTTGTCTAATACAACCTCACTTTCAAATGCGTCCTTCATAAAGTGCGTGGGAAAAATCGGCGGTCCAGAGCTCGTTGTATATCTTATGATTATCGGTGTATTTTCCATTGCCAGTCCAAAAATAATGCATGTGCATTGAGATGAAACATACACCTGTTGATTCCTACCCGAAAATGTGAAAAATATTCCATTTAAACCATGATTCTGCCGTGTTTTTTCTACCGATTGTACTTTCTGCAGTCTCCGCCATGATTCTACTATATTTGTACCACGTGATCAGCATTTTGAGGCCCCATAAGGGTTAATATCTATGTTTTTTAAAAGTAATCAGCTGTTTCAGGCGGTAAATACGGTTTTAATCATTGTTTTATTTTTTCTGTTTAATCTTTTTTTTTAGCAGAATGGAAATCATTTTAGGTGAAAGGTGAAGAAAGAATAAATCATATCATTTAATTAAGAGAAAAAAAGGGGGATTATTTCTTGTGCTTTTTTCCCCATCTTAAAATGGGAATTTAATTAAAATGATTCTATGTTATAATATTTTTTTATATTTATTTTCTTTAAAAATAGATAATTGATCGACTTTCTATGGTGTATTCCTTCAACACTGATGAAAGGGAAAGAGAGAAATAAGGGGGGTGTTTTTTTATTCATTCTTAAACGGGGATTAGATTCAACTCCTTATGTGTTTTTTTTTTTTTTTTTTTTGCTGCTTCTTTTTTATTTATTTTTGTTGTTATTTATTTTATTTGATTGATGAAAAGAAAGAAAAATGGGGGATTTTTTTTATTCATTCTAAAACGGGGATTGGTTTTAAAAAAATTTCTTAGAAAGTCGATCAACAATCTATATTAAACGAAAATAAAAAAAAAAATTATTATGACATAGAATCATCTTAATTAAATTCCTGTTTTAAGCTGGGGAAAATAGCACAAGAAATAACCCCCCCCCCCCCTTTTTTTCTCTTAATTAAATGATATGATTTATTCTTTCTTCATTTCACCTAAAATGATTTCCATTCTGCTAAAAAAAAATAAAAGATTAAACAGAAAATATAAAACAATGATTAAAATCGTATTTACCGCCTGAAACAGCTGATTACTTAAAAAACATAGGTATTAATCCTTATGGGGCCTCAAAATGCTGATCACGTGGTACAAATATAGTAGAATCATGGCGGAGACTGCAGAAAGTACAATTGGTAGATAAAACACGGCAGAATCATGGTTTAAATGGATTATTTTTCACATTTTCGGGTAGGAATCACAGATGTATGTTTCATCTCAATGCACATGCATTATTTTTGGACTGGCAATGGAAAATACTCCGATAATCATAATTGAGTTAAAGAAGATCCTGACGATAATCTCAACAGCACTCAAAATAGAGCGCAAAATTAACCATCGACGGACCCCTAGCAAACCAGAGGTGGGACCAGGTGCCCGGGAGGAGTAAGCATCCCCTGTTGGCTAGCCGCACCCGCCGTCGATGTTTATGAAGCATGGAAATGAAAATATAAAAACTTCATGCACTGTCTGACGTTATGTCTATATAGAAAGTGCTATGGCGACAATGTCAGGGAAGTATATTCAAAACACTTACTGTCAAACCCCTCGCGGGGAACTTTTTTACAAGCTCCACACGGCAAAAGGCATAAGTGTGACACAAATGAGTTAAAGAAGATCCTGACGATAATCTCAACAGCACTCACAATAGAGCGCAAAATTAACCATCGACGGACCCCTAGCAAACCAGAGGTGGGACCAGGTGCCCGGGAGGAGTAAGCATACATAAGATATACAACGAGCTCTGGACCGCCGATTTTTCCCACACACTTTATGAAGAACGCATTTGAAACTGAGGTTGCGCTAGACAAAAATTAAAGAAGCTCCTCAGTTTCCATTGAAATTGAGGGACACCGTCCCTTTAAGAAAGTTGCATATAAATGAGTTAAAGAAGATCCTGACGATAATCTCAACAGCACTCACAATAGAGCACTATATTGAGCAACGACGGACCCCTAGCAAGCTAGAGGTGGGATCAGGTGCCCGGGAGGAGTAAGCATCCCCTGTTGGCTAGCCGCACCCGCCGTCGATGGTTTTACCTTCCGTTTCCCTTCCTCGTATCTTATGTTGTTTATCACAACAATGACATTAATCCAGCCTCTAAACCATGAGCATCTAGCGTTAGGAGATTTGAATATCTCCACCTTCTTTAAGTATTTAACATGCTCCTGTTCCAAAGGCAGTGACCTCGCGTTCTCAAATTTTGCAATTTTCACATTGTCTAGATTTCGTAACTCAGTATTTGTATTCGCATTTCTGCATAGTAACAATTCTCCTTGCCCCCTACATGAGGACTGTGATGAGACAACGCCACAAAAAGTCAACACAAAGCATGTAATTAGAATCAAATCCATGTCACCTTCTCCACGTCTACCAGACCTTCGATTTACTCACGTGACTCAAGTACAGGACGTTTCACACGTCAACCTATTCGCTCTACAAGACATTTGACACTTTAATCTAATGATGTCTCGTTCAATATTGCTCGATACAATACTTTCCTTCACTTACAATTGAGGAAGCATTTTTATGATTGTGATTTATTTTCTAATAATAGGTGTCATTGTGTATATATAAGTATACATATATGGAATGCAGTAGGAATCTTGTATAGGTCTCTATCTTGAGTAGCGTAAAATGTCTCTCTCGGAGAAGGAACTGAAGATACTATTCGCATCTGTTGGATGCGCTGTAAGTAAAATGATATTTTGATCGCGTTGTATGATATGATATGTGAAGCATAATACGTTACTTCAAATATTTCAGAATTCAGATATCCACAGTTTCTGTTCTAAACATGTTCGATATTCAGTATAATAATAATGATAAATTATTTTCTGTTTTGATATTTATTATAATTAAAATTTAATTTTCAGAGCAAAGCAGTACAAATATTGAGAAATTCTAGCAAAGTAAGTACAGGCATATGTAATGATAAATAAATATATACAAATCAATATTATATGCATACTACACAAAGTTTATTTATTTATTTTATTATTATTGTAATTTTTCTTTCACAAACCAATAACAAAGTGAATAATACTTTTGATTTAAACTCTATTTAACTAACTAAATTGTGTTTATAGGATAGAGTCATAAAAAGAGAACAAAGAACGAGAAGAAGAAGTAGACAGGTATACTAAGAATACATTGTATTTCTGAAATTGTACAAACACCTGTAAACAATATCGATATAACATATGAATGTATATGTATATACAATATTAAAAACATAATAAATGGAGACATTAAAGTTTGTATATTTTCTCTTTTGATCGAAGTGCAAGAAATTTATATAAAGAGAGAGAAAGAGAGAGGGGAAGATTCATCTCTGGTGAGTAAACAATGTATCACTTCACGCGGTCTTGTTTTCAATTAATGTTAGCATTCCTTGATGTAATCCTCTATTTTCATCATCTAAATTCATAATTCTTCGACCACTAGGGTAAGATTGCTTATTTTTTAAGAGAAGAACTGTGTCAGCTACTTCTATCATAGTTGTAAATTCGATCCCAACAAAAGTTAAGATGCATATCAGTAATATATATGCAATGGTCTTATGTGATATAATTTGAGAATATAAAGAGCATTTTGTATTGTACATCATCCGTGATTTAAATCCTTTTTCTACACTACCAATATCCCTCATCCATGTTTCACCTTCAAATTACTCTTCTAATGTGGTAGACTATATACATATTTTCATTTTTATATATTAAATAAATCTAGAGAAAAAAGAATTAACGACTCTTTCATTATTTTTTAAATCACTAGCAAATAGATTATAAATATCACAAAAAGAGTAACCATAACAACGTAAAAAAGAGTACATGACACAAAATTGTCCTCAAGTAGTACTAAAGTAGTCCTGAATTCTATTGTTAGAATATGCTATTGTAGACGCATTTTTTTAAATATTATCTGAAATATTATGATTATATTGAAATGGATTGTTTCCTAAAGAATAAAAAAAATTCTAGTTGTTTATTTTCCAAAACGAAAATACAAATCAAATGTAAACCCTTATTTATGCTTATATCCGTATTTACTATGATAAAGAAGGGTGGTTCGTAATTAATATATGATAACTGATCTGATGCATAAATACCTCTGAAGTATGTTTAACATTGTCATAAGACAAAAGAAGGCTTTCAATTTCAACATTATCCATTCTGAAAAGTTCGAAACATACATAACTGTTACATTGCGAGCTGCATCAATAGTTAAACATGACGGAAAAGTTGCATAAAGTATTAAAGTAATTGTTTCTTTTAACGATTGATTAAATTTCAACTCTATTCTTGTGTGACCTTTTTTCAATAAAGGATAAAAATCTTTAGCATTATCTTGCGAAGAATATAACTGAAATCTATACATGCAATACCCTTTAGGGAAATCTTCCCTCGTGATATTTGGAAAATTAGATTTATCAAATAGACTGTGATAAGCTTCTTTGTAACTATTTGTCCAGTAACTTGGAGTAAAAGGTGAAAACGGTAATGGTTGACCATTCACAAAAAATCCAACATAATTACAATCAAAATTTTCAAAATTAAAAGGATTTGTTTTAAAACTTACGGAAGATACCATTGAAACAATAAGTCGTGAAGGTACGAAGCCTAAGTATACATCATCAGCACTGAAAGAATACTGCCCTGCTGGTATGCTATATGTTTTTTAGGTCGGATCTTACGAATGGGTATAAGGCATCCCTTTACAAATAACCTCTTGATGCGCAATGAAAACCTCCGGCGTTAGTTTGATATGTTTAAGCTTAAGTTTTGCATCAACAATATCAATACTGTATTTTGCATCATCCTCAGGGGACAACAAGTAGAAATCCTTTTTGGCTGGCCAGAGTTTTATTCCTAGTTGTACACCGTTTAACAAAAATCTTGTTTGGTTAGTTAAAAAATCTAAACTCAAACTTCCGAATAATTCAACAAAGTTTCCTTCTTTTGTTAAGTTATATCTGTAGTATAATCCTAAATTTCCACCATTGCTTACATCCACATCATTCATTGATCCAGCGGAATCTTTACAAAATGCTTCACATTGCAAAAGGTTTTCTTTTGAAAAAATCTTTTCGTTCAAGAATTGTATCTATAAGTGCTGTTGAGATGATCGTCAGGATCTTCTTTAACTCATTTGTGTCATACTTATGCCCTTTGCCGTGTGGAGCTCGTAAAAAAGTTCCCCGCGAGGGGTTTGACAGTAAGTGTTTTGAATATATTTCCCTGACATGGTCGCCATAGCACTTTCTACATAGACATAACGTCAGACAGTGCATAAATTTTATATACTGTGTTCTTTATCGTGCATTAACATCGACGGCGGGTGCGGCTAGCCAACAGGGGATGCTTACTCCTCCCGGGCACCTGATCCCACCTCTAGCTCGACACACTATCCGAATGGATAAAATCCATCAGAGGGTTACTTTTATCTAAAATTAACCGATTAAAATCAACCGTGAGCACCAGATTCGAGTCTATATTTAAAGACCCTGATGTTATCACAGAGCTTACCTACCTCCAAGAACATTATGTCATCACACCAGCGGACAAAGCCTCAAATAATTACACATTTACTTGCAAAAAGTTCTATTTCGAAAGTCTAGTTAAAGAGTTGGGTTTAAATTCGACACCTGGAAATCCCACTTACACCCCAACAAACCTTTCTGCTTCTGAAATAATAGATAACCACAAATCAGCTCTTTCTTCCTTTGGCTTCCAAACTAACAATTTAGATTTAGATTTACCATACTTATATTGCATACCTAAAATGCATAAGAATCCGTACAAACAACGTTTCATCGCTGGTTCCTCAAAATGTTCTACCAAATCTGTATCGATCTTACTCACCAAAGTTTTAACTGAAATCAAATCTGGGCTTCAAAAATATTGTTCGACAGTATATTCCCGCAGTGGTATCAATCAGATGTGGATTTTAAAGAATTCGAAGGAACTTTTAGAACATCTGAAATCCACTCATTTTAGTAAAGTTCATTCGATCAAAGCCTTTGATTTTTCGACACTTTACACTACAATTCCACATTCTAAATTGAAAGAAAGACTCGCAAAAATTATAAGTAATGCGTTTACAAGTAAGAACGGTAATCGCAAATACAAATTTATTGTTGTGAACTATGACAAAACCTACTTTGTAAAAGAAAAGTCCGATTCTGAAAATAAGTACACTGAAACAGATATTATTCAGATGTTAAACTTTTTGATCGACAACATTTTTGTGGTGTTTGGAGGAAAGGTCTTTCAGCAAATTGTCGGAATTCCAATGGGGACCAATTGTGCCCCACTCCTTGCCGACATTTTCCTTTACTCGTACGAAGCTGAATTCATTCAATCTTTGGTCTCTGAAGGGAAAAGATACTTAGCTTCTGACTTCAACTTCACTTATAGATACATAGACGATGTTTTGTCCATCAATAATCCGAAATTCGCAGATTACCTGAGCAGAATCTATCCTTCAGAGCTTGAAGTCAAAGAAGCTACAGAGACAAATAATTCAGCATCCTATTTGGACATAATGTTGTCCTACGACACTGATGGTCACATGAACACCTCAATCTATGACAAACGTGACGACTTCAATTTCAGCATTACAAACTTTCCTTTTCTGAGTAGCAACATCCCTTCATCGCCTGCTTATGGCGTGTTCATATCTCAGTTGATACGCTATGCCAGAGCAAGTACGAAATATACGGATTTTGTTCTGAGAGCTAGGCGTCTTTCAGATAAGCTTCTCAGTCAGGGATATGTTTGTGACCGACTAACATCGTCACTGAGGAAGTTCTACGGTCGATATGGGGAACTCCTCATACACTATGATGTCCCACTCTCCAGAATGGTGGGTGATATTCTGTCATAGACCATTTGAACCATCCAAGCCAAGATTTTACTCTATGTCTTCCGAAATGGAAGTTACCGGATGTGACAGTTCTACCGAATTGAGGCGACGGGTGTTGCATGCAAGCAGGAGATGCTTACTCTTCCTGGGCACCTGATCTCACTCCCATATCGGGAGTTCGCTTCTTTTCATGTGGTGGAGGTTTTTGTTTGTTTGCTTTGGTTCCTGTTTTGTCCTGATTTTGTATGCCTTCGGTTTCTGATTTTCTGAATTATCGATATACTGTGCTGTATACAGGGATATGGTCATTATCCATATTTGTCATTGCTAGGGGTCCGTCGATGCTCAACATAGTGCTCTATTGTGAGTGCTGTTGAGATGATCGTCAGGATCTTCTTTAACTCATTTGTACGCATAATTTGTTGACACAGAATTGGTTAAATTTTGTTGTTGCAATGAAAAATCAATTTGCGACCAAATTGTTTTATGAGGTAAATTAATCAATCCAACGTTCTAATTTTTGTGTACAGAAGTGTAGAATCCAGATCAACTAGACACGTAGAATTCTAGCGGTGAATAAGATAATATGTGTCCAGTTGGTCTCTATTCTATCCATTCAATTGTATCTACTCCTGCATCGGTAGGTGGTAAATTAAAAATAAATAATTCATTGGTATGCTCATCGGTAGTACCTTTAATCTTATACATAACTTCAGTTTAAAACAACTAAAATTTGCTCTTTTTCTTTCTAGATGAAACCGTGTTCCCCTTCCTTTTGTAAAGCTGAGACTGTTTCTTTTTATTGTTGTTTGATGTTTTTATAGTCATTTTCTTTTGCTTCGATAAGCCAGACTTTGTTTTCTTCTTTCTAACTTCCAATTTTGCTTGATCAAGAGCTACTTGCGTTGTTGTTAACCATGTTTATAACAGAATCCTTTGGTTTTTACCAATAGTATAAAATCGTTTATTTTTAAAATTCCCATTTTGAGAAATTTCGGAAAAATGTTTCTTCCATTGTTCAGAACTTGAGATATGCGGCACGATACTCATAGTTTATTTTGTTTGAAATGAAGTGTGCACCTTACGGGATCTCTGATAAATTTGGCGTATTGCATTTGTTCATCAAATATATATATGCGCATACGCTTTATGATATTTCTAGATATTGAAATATAATAGGGAAGATTAAACATAAAATAGTTCTGATTTGCTATTGGTTGAATTCGTCTTAAGAGTGGTAATTTTGCATTCATTATAAAGTTATCACAACATATATCACAAAATACATACAGTCCATTAAGACTATTCAACTCTTCTTCAAAATAGCGTGGAATTCAGTCAATGCACACACCCATTCTCCTTGTAAAACCAATTCCTTAGGAAATTCTTTGGTGAAATCACTTGATGTATTTGATGGATTCTTACTTATGTTGTCTGAAGAATTTGCGTAGACATAAAACTCCGTTTTAATTGTAATCCACAATACTATTTTCTTCTATCCAACTATTGAAAGATGAATTATAACCCAACCGTTTTACTAAAACCTCAGTTCTCCCTTTGTGGTAACGTCTTTTGTTAATTTTTTCAATCTTATAAAACGTGTTATCATTTATAACCGCTTTCTGTAATTCTTGTTCATAAAACGTCCCAGTTATCATAACATTCTTAAAATCCTTTAAATGATATTTTGGTATACCTTCTTTCACCACACGACTTGCAATCATAAATGTTTCAATACTCCAGGTTATCATATTCCCTTTCAAATGTTCGTTTTATTGAGGATATACGCACAACATCATCTAATTTAAATTTATAGAACCTTGAAGGATTTTTAAGATGGTATAACCGATTCCATATCTTAATGTTATCATTCTTTGATACATCAATCGATGACATCCCTATTGAGGTATGGTAAGTTCTATTGTATGAAATAGTGGCATCCCGATTCCATATCTTAATGTTATCATTCTTTGATACATCAATCGATGACATCCCTATTGAGGTATGGTAAGTTCTATTGTATGAAATAGTGGCATCCCGATTCCATATCTTAATGTTATCATTCTTTGATACATCAATCGATGACATCCCTATTGAGGTATGGTAAGTTCTATTGTATGAAATAGTGGCATCCCGATTCCATATCTTAATGTTATCATTCTTTGATACATCAATCGATGACATCCCTATTGAGGTATGGTAAGTTCTATTGTATGAAATAGTGGCATCTCGGATAGCGTCAGTCCATGTAAAGGTGGAGTTTTTGTTCATATACTTTTTGAATAGGACGTCCCTGTAGCGAGAAATTGAGTCATATCTAAGAAGCGTAGGAACTCTGATGATAAACATGTATAAGCATTGTTCTTTTTGATTGTGAATGAATGCTTCGTCTGATGCATGCTTAATACTTTTGCTTATTTTGTTTTAATTAAATTCAAATCGTATTTGCTTGAATTAAATCCGAACACTGGAACTTGCATACAATAGGATCTGAATTTGCTTTCTATCCTAAGAATATTGTTTAGCATCATTTTACTCACTCTGTGGTTTGATGTTGCGCTCTCATTTTCTAATTTAAATAAGAATCTGATTCAGCATCCACCTTTGATTCATCATCAGACATCGATTCATCTAATTGTAATCATTGTATTGTACTTCCCATGTACCATTGTCAAGTTTTTCAACAAAGTTTTGATAAACGTTTTTCCGTTTCATTTTCTTCGTAAATAATTTTGATGGCCCTTCAACTTCATCAGTATCCATTTGATTATAATTATCATCATCTTCGTTGTCATCGTTAGCATTATTGATTCCCACCTTCCACATTTCTTTTAACTTTTCTATTTTTCTAAATACCTCTTTCCATTTTACTTTGCAAAGCTCAAACACATGTGAACTAATTTTATGCATATGACTAACCATTTCATCCAATAAAAAATCTAATTTATCATTCAAGATGAATTTTTCATTTTCAAAACCTGGAACATTACTACAAATGCTAACTGAAATAGGTTTATGAACGAGATCAAATGAAAGTTTAGGAGTTGAAGGGGAATGTGATTTTTGTAAAATTGCCTCCATATCAAAAACTATGAACCATGGGAATAATTCGTCATCTTCACCAACAATAATATCTATTTCTCTTAATTCATCAAAAATTGTTTTTTCACAGAATAAAACCCTCCAGGGTAAACATGTTTTGTATTGTTTGAGCAATCTTTAAAGGGGCGGTGTCCCTGAAAAATAATTAATTTCATAATATTTTGGAATGCAAAATCTTTCTTTTCATATGAAAGTACAAATTCTCATTTGTATAAATTCAAATTTACAGGCGAATCTAACGCATACATTCGCAGTTATAGACCTTTAAAAACGTAATTTTGAATTTGGGGTGGGCCGCTCGAATTCATTTCACTGGCGCCACCTACAATGTATTGACTTTTTACCATAGAAGTATATGGAGATTTAAGTATTTAAGAATGGACAATATTGGGGTCGTTTCTGCATATTTTCAAATAAGACTTTTTATGCCTGCTTTTTTCCTCTTTCCAGACCCTTTGGAATAAATTTTATGCTTCTTTGTGTAGTGTTTTATATTTGTAACGTAAGAAAGATGATTTTCAAAATGATTCAAATACATGTGATCATCAAAAGTACAAAGAGATTTATATAAAACTTCCATTCTCATCAAGGTGAAATATATCAATGTTTACTTTGAAGCATGTTTCGAAATGCATAATTTCATCTAACTGCACACCTTCAAAATTTTTAATATAAATATCTTTCTTTCGAATGATATCATTTTCCATCAAATAGTTGCTCCAAGACTTGAAATACTTCATTACTTCATCTTCAAACCCTTCCGATGTTTTAGATTTAGATTTGTGAAAGACTAGGCTTCGAAAAGCACATAAATTATCTCGATATGGTTTCGAGTGTTTTGGTTCCTTTTCAAAGCTTATGATAGAATTATTCTTTATATATATACTCAGGTAGCTGTGTTGGTGAAAAATATAACAAACTTTATGTTAGTTATCAAATGGATACGCCATTTTGTGTTTGGACGTTGTTTTAGGACATAATTACAAATGTCAATGTCATTGAGTTTTCTTCTAAACAAATCCAAATTTTTGCGTTTTGAAATATACATAGGGAAGTCAAATACTTCTTCGTTTTCGTATGGTTTAAAGTATCGATATTCTCCAGTTTCAATGTTTTTTAGAATGTATCCAAAAATGATGTTCATTCTATAAGCATGTTTTTGTTGTTCATACATATTATTTGCTAAATCAACTATATCAGCAAGTTGGAAATCGTGCTTCACAGGAAAATTGTATGCAGCAGATAACCTATTTGTTTGAATGAAAGCATTAATCAAAGGAAAGTTCAGTTTATATGCATCTCTTAATTTTTCATCTACTTCACCACTGGTGCCATCAATCCATGGTTCCGAACCCGCAGACCATGGCATGTCACCCTTTCCCGACATATGTACCGCCATCTGATGTTGATACAACTCCTTTCTGTTGCGGAATATTTGACATTTCCTGCATTGACTTTGACATTTCTTTTGCTATCTTGTTGTTGACACTTTGTGGTCTGTTTTTCATACTAAAATTTGAAAAGCATTTACACGTATGGTTAATAACAAAATGATGATACGTTTATAGAAATTACAGAAAAAGTTAAGAATAATAATAGCATTACTTTTTCTCTTCGTTTCTCTCTACAATTGGTCTCATGTTCCTTGATACTATTTCTAGACACAAGCTCTCCACAGATGCAACAGCTCCACTTTGCGCAGCATTTATGTTGATGTCGCACCAAGGACTGCTTATGTTTGTATAATTTTCCGCATTGACAAATGTGTTGAGACTTCCTTTCCTTCTTGGTGTTCTACAAATTAAAACACATCTTTATTAAATACAAAACATGCATAAAAAAAGAAAACATAAGATCTTAATGTATCTTTTATATTGAAGATGCTTTATATCCAAAAGTTGATAAATTTCTTTAAAATGTCAAAAAAGTTACTCACCAGTTGTGATTTAACACGACAGGTTTTCTCCTGACGGTGTAGAACATCCATTCTTTGAAATGATTTTTGACATTTTCCATGATATGTCTAATCAATGAACTTTTATTCAAATACTCCTTCACACAATAGGAACACTTAAAAGAGGATTTTGGTAAATCTTCAAGTTTCTTTTAACGACAATGTCATTAGATAAACCAAAAGAAGACGCCCATTGCGAAGTTCAGTAGCACTAGTAAAATTTTGAATAATCCCATTTAAGACAGTTGAAACTTGATTTTAGATATGTTCCATGATTGGAAAATATCAAAGGAAAAATGCAATCGATTTGCTTTATATACCTTGATAAATGGTAAGCGTTGGAATCATTGGGTGCTAATGTTAAACGTCTTTAAATTCAATAGCATCATTTAAAATCTGATAAATTTACAGCATGGACCAGACATGCACGTTTCGGGTACTAAACCCTCGTCAGTGATCCTCAATCTAAACAATGTAATTTGACCAAAACGTATGAAAATTATTATATCCAAAAATGTAATAAAAATGTATATAAATTATTATGTCCAAAAAAGTTATAAAACGTATGAAAATTATTATGTACAAAATAGTTATAAAAATTTTCCGCATTGAACAATAAATAAGACATAAAACATCATCAATGTATCGTGAGTATGCAATAATTCTATGAACACCATCATCATCAAAACAGCACCACTATAAACAAAACCACAAATAGTGGTGCTGATGGTATATGGATATAGTGATAATATGACCATTAACACATCTTTCTACCACAAATAGTGGTGCTGATGGTATATGGATATAGTGATAATATAATCATTAATACATCTGTCAATCAATAAATCTGCCAACCAAAAACTGCAGCACACAGCAAATCACCCTTCGTAATAAATCTGTCAATACACACTGTGCAATAAATCAAAAAATCAATAAATCTGTCAAACAAATGTGCCATATGCATTGCAACTGCACCACTCGTGTACAACCTATGTATTGGAAGGGGATGAGGTTTATAGGGGGACATTATATTACTACTCCTCATGAATTTGGGATCAAAAGGTCAAATTTGATAACTCATCTCTTTCTAGCGGCCTATGTTTTATTCCATTCAATACTTAAAATTTACTTTGGAATTTCATCAAACTTTGCAAGTACATGGACAACACCTCAATAATGTTTCAAATATCAGGGTCATGATTTTCAGGTTTCAGGAAAAAATGAATTTGTTGTTGGTCTAGTGTCTTTCTGGATATTTTTATTATAAAAATCTGCCATTATGACTATTTCAATAGTCATAATGGCAGATTTTTATAATAATAAAAATAAAAATCTTACCTCTGTAAGTTCTGTAAATATCCAGAAAGACACTAGGAAATCCTTTTGTAAAAAGGATACATGAAAAGTCTGTTGTCATGTGAGGATAATGAGAAGATGCTACACAATATTTGCATTGGTTTAAGATTTGGTCACAAATAATTCAGTTCTCATGAAATGTTCATGCACATAGGAACTATTGACCTCAAAGTTTCTTTGGGATGATACATCAATCATAAACAATTACGTAGATGTAATTTATATTTGATTTTTACACTAAATTAAAATAATAACATGTGGAACCCCACCCCCCTTAAAAAATCACTTCTACAAACTAGTAATTACACGTGATGTATAATAGTACTATATTACTTTATCTTATATTCACTATTACTGTTTGTATCGATAGATTTGAACAATATACAGTCCCGATTACGATTGAGGAATTTTTATTAGACGAAGGAGAAATTGTAACCATATGGCCTCTCCCCCACAATAATTATGCTAATTGATTATTCATATTAATTAGTTACATGTATTTGGAAATTGCTAACTTGAGTTTTCTAAAGTAAATTCCTTGACTATGAGTTCAAACTTCACATTGAGACAATTATTCTAGTTTGTAAATTCTGTAATCTGTTTAATTTGATTCCCACGATGCTGAGAACACTGCAGTAATTTGCACACCTACAAGTACTTTAGTCTTTGTTTTCCGTACTAGTTAATTGAAAGCTAATTGGAAATCTCCCCGTAAAAGCCATTATTGTTCTGTATTTGGAAGAATCTAATTTCCAAAATGTATTTTTAATCAAAAACCAATTACTTATTATTTCGTGCAGGTGTTAGCAATTTTCAGTCATCTACATATATACTCGGCGCATCGTTTTGCCGACCAGTTTTAGTTTTAGTTTTTAACTTTTAGTTTAAGTTGCGCTCTCAGTGTTGAAAAATAAGGTCATCAATCAGCCAGACTCGCCCAAAAATTTACTAGGACCCTACACTCATAGACCAACTCTCGTAATATTTCACTAAGTATGATGTCATTTATGAATTATTATATTTTTGGAGAGAGTGGAGTGTTTCGGCGGTTTTATCATTTTCTAAATAATCGCTAAGGCCCGCCTCATCAGGGGTCCACCTTAGAATAATAATCTTAAGATAGACGTGCTCTTATGATAATTTCTCCTATATTTCTGTGTTTCTGGTATGCAACAATAGGTTCCGATTTGAATATTTCCTTACATTTTTTATCTGATTGCAAGTCTTTCCAATATTTCAAAATTCTCCTTTCTAAGCCTTTTATACACGGGTTGAATTTAGTTATCATTACAGTAGGTACTGTTTTTGTTTCAGATTTAGATTTGTTTAAAGCTGTTTTTCTGTTGGTAGAAAGGGTCTCAGAAATTGTTGGATTTATTTCCCCATCGGAGTAACCTCTGTTCAAAAGATGATTTTTGAAATCCTGTAAAATACTAATTAAATTGTCCCTGTTATTAGTATTTCTTAAATGCCGTGTGCACTCGCCCTTAATAAAGCCTTTGAATACTGATTGACTGTGGGCGCTTTCACGATGCAAATACTGAAAGTTGTTTGTAGGTTTGATAAATGATTTAATATCAAGTTTCTGACTATCCTGAAACAACTTCCCCTTAAACACTGTAGTGTCTAAGAAATTTGCACTCTCCTGTGATATTTCAAATGTGAATTTGATATGTTTGTGGCACCTGTTTCCGATTTCAAAAAATTGAAGAATTTCTTGCTCTGAGCCATTGAAAATCATAAATCCGTCATCTCTATATCTACCATGAAAAAGGACTTTGTCGGAGTGTTCAAACTCTGTCATAATGAATTGTGTAATTTGGTACATTCTTATATCTGAAACCTCAGGTGAAACTGTAGAGCCCATGGCACAACCAATTATCTGTTTATAATATTTTCCATTGAACTCAAAGTAGTTGTTTTCTAATACTGTTTTAATAAGAAATACTAGATCTGAGGCATCTGGATACGGTAAACTCAAGTCGTTTTTAATTGATGTTTTATATGCCTCTTCTACTGCCGATATAAGTTCAGTGAATTCCATGTTTGTGTACATACTAGTTACATCATAAGTAATGAGAATAACATTCTGTGGCAGACATAATGATTCAATTTTGTTGATAAATTCAGTCGTGTCCTTAATGTAGGTTAATTGTTTCTGGACGATTGGTACTAGAAAGTAATCACAGTATGCACCAATTTTGTAAGTCGGCGCACTGCATTGAGAAATTATAGGCCGCCCAGGTGGTAACTCTTTAAGGCAACAAGTGCCGTCGGTCAGCGCAGACAAGATGGTTCCTTTAATTTTGTGTATCTTAGGGAGCAGATAAAGCTGCCCGCATTTCGGAGGTGATGTTTGATTATTTAGAAAACGATAAGTTTCATCATCTAATGTTCCTTTTGAGAACATTGCGGAAATTCTCTCCTCTATGATTTTTTGTATATTGAGCAGATTAGGTTTACTAACCTCAACGTAATGTCTTAATTTTGTGCTCTATTGTGAGTGCTGTTGAGATTATCGTCAGGAACTTCTTTAACTCTTTTGAATTAAGTTGTCGATTACCTTCAGAAATATATTTGTCTCTGTCCATAATGACAACTGTATTACTTTTGTCCGCCTTTTTAATGATAATGTTTTTATTATTTTTGAGTGAAAACATTGCTTCCCTTTCAAGACTACTCAGATTATTTCTTTGTTCTTTGATTGGAATTGATGATAATTCTAGTTTTGTTTTTTCTATGTAATTTTCAAGTGCATTACATGTAGGAGGTGGTTTGTATCCTGTATTTGTTCTAAAAGGATGGAGTGTTGCGTTTGTACCATCATCGAATAAATATTTACATCTTAGTTTTCGTGCGAATTCATCAAAATCTTTCAAAAGTAAATTCTTTACATTGCTGTGTGGTGGTGTAGGAATGAATTTGAGTCCTTTTGCTAATAACATTATTTCGTCAGTACTGAGTGTGCATTTCGACAGGTTTAAAACAAATTTTTTTGCATTTGCCAATTTTCCTCTGAGAATACGATGTTTCCTCGCTACTTTATTTGAAGCTTTATATTGAAGCGTCTCGCCATATTGGTTGGCAGTAAATATCAACAATATGTTGACACAAAAAACCACGTTTATTATACGTCTGAGCGTAATAATAAAGGGTATATATAAGTTGTTCCGTCTATTAGACGTCGGAACGTGTAATAGAGGAATAAATAGTACAAAGTATACAAAACACCACGTCTATTATACGTCGGAACGTAATAATAGAGGGTAAATATTAGGAAGAAGTCGTCTATTAAACTAGAAGTTGTAAATCTTATAATGAGCCACTGCAAATGATATGTAATCCTTAGATAATAGTGTACAGTAGTGTCCTTACTTCGATGAGACAAAGTTTTGGAGTGTGTTGTTCATAAAGCAATGTAAGATACGATGAGTAGTCTTGAGGGTTACAAAACACGCCCACTTGCGTTAACCAATAGAAATGCTAGAGCTATATGCTAATCTTATAAAAAGAATCACTCAAAATGATGAGTAAATAAGATGTATTATTGATATATACAGATGTGTGAAGAGTATCACAAATTATATAAATGTTAATGTGCAATCAAATGTAAAAAGGTGTACCTTTCGTATATTGGCTGTCCATAGCGAAAATAATCAATAGTCAAATAACAAAAATGATCGTTGATTGAATTGCACAATATCCAATAAGTACATTTAGAATAATAGAACAAAAGCAATTACTGAATTGAACATCCTTCAATTTATCATTATTTCTTGTGCACAATCCGGGGAGAGTTATCTCCTTCAAAAAGCGGCATGAAGTTAATATGGTTTATACTGATTTCTTCTAAATCCCCTGTATCCTCTGTTCTCACGTTTTTGTTGAGGGTGGTTCCAGGTGCGTGGTCTGGTATACTCCTTTGGTGCCTTTGAGATTGTGGCAGGTAGACACTGAGTGCTGGATAGTTGAATTCTAAAGTTATTAAGTTCTGTGGTGTTCTCCTCATTCAGTTTTATTATTTCTTTGTCCAAATTCTTTCTTGCTAGCGCACTATTCTCAGTGGAGAAGCCAATTTTCCTTATGGTTGAGGCCCGTACTTGATTAATCTCACTCTCCTTTCCCTTAATTTCAGTGTTCAGGTAGTCCACCACTTTTTGTGCTGCATCCCGAGATACCCCTTTGGCTATACAAGCCCAAGCAGACTTAAATTTGTCGTCATCTTCCTCGCTTTCCAAATTCATGTGACATTTAGGTTTTACTGAGAACCAAACAGGGTAGATGCCAGTCTTTTGTCCATAAACGAGACTCTCTCGTTTTTTCGAAAGTAGTTGTCTTTCTTTCATAATTTTAACGATATCCGAAATGCCACTGGCTGCAGTTTCATCAAAGCAGTGGTTGGACTCTGGTAGTTTAATGCTAAGATCTAAGTCAGTGATTTTGGTCAGGGCTTCCTGGTTAGATGGTATACTATCATCAGAATCCATTTTCGTATGTATTGTTGCAGAATATTTCGTTTTGCTGAGTGAGAGTTTGCTGAATTTCTTTATCATAACGATTGCAAGAATACGTGTGTATATTTTAATAGAATCGTTGGATTTTGTAATCATGACTCGGATGACTGCAAAGTAATTGTCACTTTTCTAATCCTGTAAACTTTCTTTGAAATAAGCGGATGTAGCTTTCATTTGAGATGTGTTAATGTGCGTGCTTTTGTTCATTAGGAAAATAAGATATCTGAGAGAGGCCAAAGTTGAGCCCAAATAAATCAAGAACAAGCCGATCGCTTTCAAAGAAAGCGATACACGGGATGATGCCTGTGGAACATTGTTCCCAGCTCAAAGTGTTGAAAAATAAGGTCATCAATCAGCCAGACTCGCCCAAAAATTTACTAGGACCCTACACTCATAGACCAACTCTCGTAATATTTCACTAAGTATGATGTCATTTATGAATTATTATATTTTTGGAGAGAGTGGAGTGTTTCGGCGGTTTTATCATTTTCTAAATAATCGCTAAGGCCCGCCTCATCAGGGGTCCACCTTAGAATAATAATCTTAAGATAGACGTGCTCTTATGATAATTTCTCCTATATTTCTGTGTTTCTGGTATGCAACAATAGGTTCCGATTTGAATATTTCCTTACATTTTTTATCTGATTGCAAGTCTTTCCAATATTTCAAAATTCTCCTTTTTAAGCCTTTTATACACTGGTTGAATTTAGTTATCATTACAGTAGGTACTGTTTTTGTTTCAGATTTAGATTTGTTTAAAGCTGTTTTTCTGTTGGTAGAAAGGGTCTCAGAAATTGTTGGATTTATTTCCCCATCGGAGTAACCTCTGTTCAAAAGATGATTTTTGAAATCCTGTAAAATACTAATTAAATTGTCCCTGTTATTAGTATTTCTTAAATGCCGTGTGCACTCGCCCTTAATAAAGCCTTTGAATACTGATTGATTGTGGGCGCTTTCACGATGCAAATACTGAAAGTTGTTTGTAGGTTTGATAAATGATTTAATATCAAGTTTCTGACTATCCTGAAACAACTTCCCCTGAAACACTGTAGTGTCTAAGAAATTTGCACTCTCCTGTGATATTTCAAATGTGAATTTGATATGTTTGTGGCACCTGTTTCCGATTTCAAAAAATTGAAGAATTTCTTGCTCTGAGCCATTGAAAATCATAAATCCGTCATCTCTATATCTACCATGAAAAAGGACTTTGTCGGAGTGTTCAAACTCTGTCATAATGAATTGTGTAATTTGGTACATTCTTATATCTGAAACCTCAGGTGAAACTGTAGAGCCCGTGGCACAACCAATTATCTGTTTATAATATTTTCCATTGAACTCAAAGTAGTTGTTTTCAAATACTGTTTTGATAAGAAATACTAGATCTGAGGCATCTGGATACGGTAAACTGTTGAAAAATAAGGTCACCAATCAGCCAGACTCGCCCAAAAATTTACTAGAACCCTACACTCAAAGACCAACTCTCGTAATATTTCACTAAGTATGATGTCATTTATGAATTATTATATTTTTGGAGAGAGTGGAGTGTTTCGGCGGTTTTATCATTTTCTAAATAATCGCTAAGGCCCGCCTCATCAGGGGTCCACCTTAGAATAATAATCTTAAGATAGACGTGCTCTTATGATAATTTCTCCTATATTTCTGTGTTTCTGGTATGCAACAATAGGTTCCGATTTGAATATTTCCTTACATTTTTTATCTGATTGCAAGTCTTTCCAATATTTCAAAATTCTCCTTTTTAAGCCTTTTATACACGGGTTGAATTTAGTTATCATTACAGTAGGTACTGTTTTTGTTTCAGATTTAGATTTGTTTAAAGCTGTTTTTCTGTTGGTAGAAAGGGTCTCAGAAATTGTTGGATTTATTTCCCCATCGGAGTAACCTCTGTTCAAAAGATGATTTTTGAAATCCTGTAAAATACTAATTAAATTGTCCCTGTTATTAGTATTTCTTAAATGCCGTGTGCACTCGCCCTTAATAAAGCCTTTGAATACTGATTGATTGTGGGCGCTTTCACGATGCAAATACTGAAAGTTGTTTGTAGGTTTGATAAATGATTTAATATCAAGTTTCTGACTATCCTGAAACAACTTCCCCTGAAACACTGTAGTGTCTAAGAAATTTGCACTCTCCTGTGATATTTCAAATGTGAATTTGATATGTTTGTGGCACCTGTTTCCGATTTCAAAAAATTGAAGAATTTCTTGCTCTGAGCCATTGAAAATCATAAATCCGTCATCTCTATATCTACCATGAAAAAGGACTTTGTCGGAGTGTTCAAACTCTGTCATAATGAATTGTGTAATTTGGTACATTCTTATATCTGAAACCTCAGGTGAAACTGTAGAGCCCGTGGCACAACCAATTATCTGTTTATAATATTTTCCATTGAATTCAAAGTAGTTGTTTTCTAATACTGTTTTGATAAGAAATACTAGATCTGAGGCATCTGGATACGGTAAACTGTTGAAAAATAAGGTCACCAATCAGCCAGACTCGCCCAAAAATTTACTAGGACCCTACACACAAAGACCAACTCTCGTAATATTTCACTAAGTATGATGTCATTTATGAATTATTATATTTTTGGAGAGAGTGGAGTGTTTCGGCGGTTTTATCATTTTCTAAATAATCGCTAAGGCCCGCCTCATCAGGGGTCCACCTTAGAATAATAATCTTAAGATAGACGTGCTCTTATGATAATTTCTCCTATATTTCTGTGTTTCTGGTATGCAACAATAGGTTCCGATTTGAATATTTCCTTACATTTTTTATCTGATTGCAAGTCTTTCCAATATTTCAAAATTCTCCTTTTTAAGCCTTTTATACACGGGTTGAATTTAGTTATCATTACAGTAGGTACTGTTTTTGTTTCAGATTTAGATTTGTTTAAAGCTGTTTTTCTGTTGGTAGAAAGGGTCTCAGAAATTGTTGGATTTATTTCCCCATCGGAGTAACCTCTGTTCAAAAGATGATTTTTGAAATCCTGTAAAATACTAATTAAATTGTCCCTGTTATTAGTATTTCTTAAATGCCGTGTGCACTCGCCCTTAATAAAGCCTTTGAATACTGATTGATTGTGGGCGCTTTCACGATGCAAATACTGAAAGTTGTTTGTAGGTTTGATAAATGATTTAATATCAAGTTTCTGACTATCCTGAAACAACTTCCCCTGAAACACTGTAGTGTCTAAGAAATTTGCACTCTCCTGTGATATTTCAAATGTGAATTTGATATGTTTGTGGCACCTGTTTCCGATTTCAAAAAATTGAAGAATTTCTTGCTCTGAGCCATTGAAAATCATAAATCCGTCATCTCTATATCTACCATGAAAAAGGACTTTGTCGGAGTGTTCAAACTCTGTCATAATGAATTGTGTAATTTGGTACATTCTTATATCTGAAACCTCAGGTGAAACTGTAGAGCCCATGGCACAACCAATTATCTGTTTATAATATTTTCCATTGAACTCAAAGTAGTTGTTTTCTAATACTGTTTTAATAAGAAATACTAGATCTGAGGCATCTGGATACGGTAAACTCAAGTCGTTTTTAATTGATGTTTTATATGCCTCTTCTACTGCCGATATAAGTTCAGTGAATTCCATGTTTGTGTACATACTAGTTACATCATAAGTAATGAGAATAACATTCTGTGGCAGACATAATGATTCAATTTTGTTGATAAATTCAGTCGTGTCCTTAATGTAGGTTAATTGTTTCTGGACGATTGGTACTAGAAAGTAATCCCAGTATGCACCAATTTTGTGAGTCGGAACAAATTAAAAGAAAATAGAGAGCAAAAACAAATATAATTCGTTCCCACGACGTAATAATTGGATCGAACAAGTTAAAAAAAGAAAACAGCATGTCACCTCTATTCCACCGTAGATATGATATAAAAGAGCTCTTGGAAAAATAATTACTGATTTATGACCTCTTTGGAAATTTTTTGCAAACAGCAATGCTTACATTATGTTCAGACATGCCTTTTCTATAGTATATAATTTTTTTCCTCTCCTTTCTTTGGGTAACATAATAAAAGAACTCCTTTTAAATTACTACTGTGTGCAATAATAGTTTATCTGAACTAATATGTCTTTATCTCTGATACGTGTATATGGAATATACATACATTGTACTTCACCATACTTCTTAATTTCCAATTACCTAAGATTCTATTCCAGAAATTGATCATATGGCATTATCATTTCTAACTGAAAAAAATATTTTAAATGATACATATACGAGTCAGGAATAATGTGTAAGAATCCAATTATTTCCATTCTAATGCAATCTATACTTTATCTATGTGACATGAAGGTCAACGAACAGTTTGTTCTCATTTAACAATAATTTTCTTAACATCGAACAACCGTCCACTAACAAATGAAATTTGATGTTTTTTTTGAATTAGAATATTATATTCAAGGATGACAGATAAAGAATTAGTCTCAAATACATTTGTACATGTACATGAAAATTCTTATTGTTGAACACTCATAATTCATGTTACATCTTGCGACCATTAAATCTTAATGTTTATTTCCTTCAAATCATAGACTATAATACATCTTTGGCAATGGGGCATAGTTAGGTCTTAATTAATGCTGTGAAAAAGTGAATTAGAATTGGGATAACATCTGTCATTGTAAAAGTAGAATTGCATTTATAAAATGATAAAATTTAGGCAAACAAAAAACATGTTGAGACATATACCTCAGCATTGTTTAAAATGTTGTCGAACATACAATTGATACTGCACACTTCTACAGGATTTCATAAGTAAGGAATACATGTATAATTAAAAGATATCTTGAACCTCTAAAATTTCGTTAATGATTATTGCACACAGAATTTGAATAAGTTATTTTGCTAGTCTTGAAATAAAAAAAAGCTTTGAGTTATAAATTGCATGAGCTCTCTTATATCATTTGAGTTTATGCTAATTTGATTCCATAGGACAAGTAATTAAGGCCCTGGTGAAAGAAAATGGCATAGATCCGGGCTCCTTTAACGCAGCTCAGCAGAGCAGTTTTCCATGGCTACCTTCAACGAATCCGTCGTGCAAAAAAACGCCTAGGATATGGTCTCACAGCACCAGCATCAAGACCTGTGTGTCAACTGCATACTGCAATCAAAAAGAAAATAAATGCAAAAGAAATAAACATCGGAGACAATATTGCGCCAAAAACATACAAGACTAACAAAATAAACAAAGAAGGAAATCTTGTAGAAGAAAACACCACTGTTTATGGACGCAAAATTTCACTCGAAAAGATCAGACAGGACATGCTGAATGAGCAGGTGACAAGCAAGGTGCTGAGAATTAGACAGCATGATTATTACCAAACTTTGCAAGAAAAGGATATCCAAATCAACCTGCAAAGTCTTGGGGCTCATCCATCAAACGTCAAGGATGAAGATCGAAAAAAACTCCAAACCATGGAATCAACCAGACATCTAAAAATATGGCACGATCATTCAGACATACTTAATCACAGTTATGTTTGTTTTATGGTATCTACGCTGTATGATCCTGCAGTATTCTTGACGAATGAAGAGTATAAACAACTTAATCCAAACATGCAGAATGTGGATGTACAAAGCATCGGGAGAAACCGCACATCTACATTCTTGGACAATCTAAAAGCACCGATATTGACCAACTGACATACATCCAACCACGCATCGATGACATTCTTAAACTTGATACAGCTATCCACCACCCTAGTGTATTCCATCAAATATATGATGTAATGAGAGTCTTTAGTGGCGATGGTCCGGCACGCCAATTTGAATCCGGCCAACAAAGAGGATGCAACTTCAGCTGCCTCTGCGGCATTGTAGCTACACACCATTCAAACATAGAATGTGCCCTACAGTCGGAAGTTCAAACCATAGAAAAAAGATTGGAAATTTTTCAAGGAGGGATCATTTGGCGTCGCTTTTCTTTAAAAAATCCTTCACCCTTTGCTGGCTTGTTAAAGGATGATATTATGAGTGAGCTAGAAAGTCGTGGGGTTTCTTCACTCCACAAATCAAAGCCTGAGCTACAACACAACTTGCAAGACATCCTCCGAGGCATTCAACGTCCACCTGCCCTTTTGACAACATTCAATGAATCTGTAAAATCTATACTAAACAAGTATGAAATCCCAGCATGTGAGCCTCTTCATGATATCATAAATGTAGTGCAAAACATCAACACTGAGCTACCAAGCCACATCCACGATAAGAATGTTCAAAAAGAATTTGAAAACTTCAGTAGCACAACAGTAGGAGACAAAAATCAAATCAAGGGGTCTGATGCTCGACTTTATGCAGTGAAGCTAACAAAGTTTTCCCACAATCAACTTCAGTTAGGAAACATCACTCAAGATTTCTTTGACCTTTACCAATGCCTCGTTACCATCATTCCTATTTGTTACAGACATCATGAATCAAGAACTCCACGAAACATCCTAATGAGTTAAAGAAGATCCTGACGATAATCTCAACAGCACTCACAAAAGAGCGCAAAATCAAACATCGACGGACCCCTAGCAAGCCAGAGGTGGGACCAGGTGCCCGGGAGGAGTAAGCATCCCCTGTTGGCTAGCCGCACCCGCCGTCGATGTTTATGAAGCATGGAAATGAAAATATAAAAACTTCATGCACTGTCTGACGTTAAGTCTATATAGAAAGTGCTATGGCGACAATGTCAGGGAAGTATATTCAAAACACTTACTGTCAAATCCCTCGCGGGGAACTTTTTTACGAGCTCCACACGGCAAAGGGCATAAGTGTGACACAAATGAGTTAAAGAAGATCCTGACGATAATCTCAACAGCACTCACAATAGAGCGCAAAATCAAACATCGACGGACCCCTAGCAAGCCAGAGGTGGGACCAGGTGCCCGGGAGGAGTAAGCATCCCCTGTTGGCTAGCCGCACCCGCCGTCGTCCTAAGTGACAAATATGGATAATGACCATATCCCTGTATACAGCACAAAATCGATAATTGAGAAAATCAGAAACCGAAGGCATACAAAATCAGGATAAAACAGGAACCAAAGCAAACAAACAAAAACCTCCACCATATGAAAAGAAGCGAACTCCCGATATGGGAGTGAGACCAGGTGCCCAGGAAGAGTAAGCATCTCCTGCTTGCATGCAACACCCGCCGCTTCAATTCGGTAGAAATGTCACATCCGGTTACTTCCATTTCGGAAGACACAGAGTACAATCTTTGGTTGGATGCTGCAAATGGTCTATGTCAGAATATCATCCACCATTCTGGAGAGTGGGACATCATAGTTTATGACGAGTTCCCCATATCGACCGTAGAACTTCCTCAGTAACGATGTTAGTCGGTCACAAACATATCCCTGACTGAGAAGCTTATCTGAAAGACGTCTAGCTCTCAGAACAAAATCCGTATATTTGGTACCTGCTCTGGCATAGCGTATCAACTGAGACTGAGAACACGCCATAAGCTGGCGATGAAGGGATGTTGCTACTCAGAAAGGGAAAGTTTGGAATGCTGAAATTGAAGTCGTCACGTTTGTCATAGAGTGAGGTGTTCATGTGACCATCAGTGTCGTAGGACAACATTATGTCCAAATAGGATGCTGAATTATTTGTCTCTGTAGTTTCTTTGACTTCAAGCTCCGAAGGATAGATACTGCTCAGATAATCCGCGAATTTTGGATTATTGATGGACAACACATCATCTATGTATCTGTAAGTGAAGTTGAAGTCAGAAGCTAAATATCTTTTCCCTTCGGAGATCAAAGATTGAATGAATTCAGCTTCTTATGAGTAAAGGAAAATGTCGGCAAGGAGTGGGGCACAATTTGTCCCCATTGGAATTCCGACAATTTGCTGGAAGACCTTTCCTCCAAACACCACAAAAATGTTGTCGAACAAAAAGTTTAACATCTGAATAATATCTGTTTCAGTGTACTTATTTTCAGAATCGGATTTTTCTTTTACAAAGTAGGTTTTGTCAAAGTTCACAACAATAAATTTGTATTTGCGATTACCGTTCTTACTTGTAAACGCATTACTTATAATTTTTGCGAGTCTTTCTTTCAATTTAGAATGTGGAATTGTAGTGTAAAGTGTCGAAAAATCAAAGGCTTTGATCAAATGGACTTTACTAAAATGAGTGGATTTCAGATGTTCTAAAAATTCCTTCGAATTCTTTAAAATCCACATCTGGTTGATACCACTGCGAGAATATACTGTCGAACAATATTTTTGAAGCCCAGATTTGATTTCAGATAAAACTTTGGTGAGTAAGATCGATACAGATTTGGTAGAACATTTTGAGGAACCAGCGATGAAACGTTGTTTGTACGGATTCTTATGCATTTTAGGTATGCAGTATAAGTATGGTAAATCTAAATTGTTAGTACGGAAGCCAAAGGAAGCAAGAGCTGATTTGTGGTTATCTATTATGACAAATATGGATAATGACCATATCCCTGTCTACAGTACAAAATCGATAATTCAGAAAATCAGAAACCGAAGGCATACAAAATCAGGATGAAACAGGAACCATAGAAAACAGAAACAAAAACCTCCACCATATGAAAAGAAGCGAACTCCCGATATGAGAGTGAGACCAGGTGCCCAGGAAGAGTAAGCATCTCCTGCTTGCATGCAACACCCGTCGTTTCAATTCGGTAGAACTGTCACATCCGGTTACTTCCATTTGGAAGATATTGAGTACAATCTTTGGTTGGATGGTTCAAATGGTCTATGACAGAATATCATCCACCATTCTGGATAGTGGGACATCAAAGTGTATGACGAGTTCCCCATATCGACCGTAGAACTTCCTCAGTGACGATGTTAGTCGATCACAAACATATCCCTGACTGAGAAGCTTATCTGAAAGACGCCTAGCTCTCAGAACAAAATCCGTATATTTGGTACTTGCTCTGGCATAGCGAATCAACTGAGATATGAAAACGCCATAAGCAGGCGATGAAGGGATGTTGCTACTCAGAAAAGGAAAGTTCGTTATGCTGAAATTGAAGTCGTCACGTTTGTCATAGAGTGAGGTGTTCATGTGACCATCAGTGTCGTAGGACAACATTATGTCCAAATAGGATGCTGAATTATTTGTCTCTGTAGTTTCTTTGACTTCAAGCTCCGAAGGATAGATACTGCTCAGGTAATCCGCGAATTTTCGATTATTGATGGACAATACATCGTCTATGTATCTGTAAGTGAAGTTGAAGTCAGAAGCTAAGTATCTTTTCCCTTCAGAGACCAAAGATTGAATGAATTCAGCTTCGTACGAGTAACGGAAAATATCGGCAAGGAGTGGGGCACAATTGGTCCCCATTGGAATTCCGACAATTTGCTGGAAGACCTTTCCTCCAAACACCACAAAAATGTTGTCGATCAGAAAGTTTAACATCTGAATAATGTCGGTTTCAGTGTACTTATTTTCAGAATCTGACTTTTCTTTTACAAAGTAGGTTTTGTCATAGTTAACAACAATAAATTTGTATTTGCGATTACCGTTCTTACTTGTAAACGCATTACTTATAATTTTTGCGAGTCTTTCTTTCAATTTAGAATGTGGAATTGTAGTGTAAAGTGTTGAAAAATCAAAGGCTTTGATCGAATGGACTCTACTAAAATGAGTGGATTTCAGATGTTCTAAAAGTTCCTTCGAATTCTTTAAAATCCACATCTGGTTGATACCACTGCGAGAATATACTGTCGAACAATATTTTTGTAGCCCAGATTTGATTTCAGATAAAACTTTGGTGAGTAAGATCGATACAGATTTGGTAGAACATTTTGAGGAACCAGCGATGAAACGTTGTTTGTACGGATTCTTATGCATTTTAGGTATGCAGTATAAGTATGGTAAATCTAAATCTAAATTGGTAGTGTCGAAGCCAAAGGAAGCAAGAGCTGATTTATGGTTATCTATTATTTCAGAGGCAGAAAGGTTTGTTGGGGTGTAAGTGGGATTTCCAGGTGTCGAATTTAAACCCAACTCTTTAACTAGACTGTCGAAATAGTACTTTTTGCAAGTAAATGTGTAATTATTTGAGGCTTTGTCCGCTGGTGTGATGACATAATGTTCTTGGAGGTAGGTAAGTTCTGTGATAACATCAGGGTCTTTAAATATAGACACGAATCTGGTGTTCACAGTTAATTTTAATCGGTTAATTCTAGATAAAAGTAACCCTCTGATTGATTTTATCCATTCGGAAAGGGTGTCGAGCTGTACATCCTCTTTCTTTGCCCAACGTCTTGCATATTCCTCACAAGAGTCCATGATAATTTTCACATTTTGGTTCCATGTAAAGGACATATTTTCTCTGTATTTGGGACCCTTTTTTAACAATTCTCTCAACTTGTCGTTCTTGACTATACTAAGGTCACCAGTAATAACGTGTCCACAAGGAGGGTAGTTGAAATCCGATGAAGAACATTCGCAGGGAAGTGGATGTAGTGAGGGATTACTTAAATCAATACACTGCAGGAATCGTTTGTAATTGTAAATTTTAGATGCAACTGTTGGTGTGTAGCTATAGGAAATACAAGGAGTTTCTTTTCTTTTGAAATATGGTGGAATTTTTTCTGTGACAGTTTTGTGATTCAAAATTTGACCAAGATTCAAGTTATCAATACCTTTGTTTGCAAATCTTACTTTAATGAAAGGACGGTTTGTTTTCTCCTCTGATTTATCTGATCTAACTACTTGAAATAAACGAAAAGTAGAAATGTCCAAGATTACTCCTTGTAGTCTGTATTCTGGGGAACGTGTATCGGTATATGCGAGGTCCTTCGTATAATCGTAGATTTCGTGTAACTTCCGTAAAGGAACAGAGTATAATTTGGTACGAATATAATGCAGGCCTAGAGGCTCATTCAAAAATGGAACCAAGTCATCGAAGGAGAAACTATGTATCTCGGGCCTATTATATTTTCGAATGCCATGACTTCGAGGTCTTCTTTGTGATCTGTTGAATAAGCTAGTCACATTTACCGATTGACAACCGGGACTTGTTAAGTTTCCTATAGTGCTGATGTTATCGTTGCACCCATAGGGCGCTGCAGTGTTAAGATTTTTTATCCAGAACTCTTCTCTGTTGCGACGGAGAGGTGTGCTCAAATTGGGATTGTTTGTGGGGTGATATATTTTCTCCAGGATTCTGACTCTCATAGATAAAACAGAATGATCCGTCTGGTCAAAATGTTGGTAAAGGAGTTGACTTCCTTTATTATTTATTTTTGACCGGTGTCCTGACATTCTTTTTCGGGGCTGGCCTTTGGTTTCGCCCAC
This sequence comes from Pinctada fucata, assembly GCA_028142955.1. Classification (NCBI taxonomy): domain Eukaryota; kingdom Metazoa; phylum Mollusca; class Bivalvia; order Pterioida; family Pteriidae; genus Pinctada; species Pinctada fucata. The sequence goes on along the minus strand of AP027112.1, from coordinate 54,443,310 downwards.
ATAAATCAATCCACAAAGTGAGCACTCTATTCCGTACACAACATTAGATGTCATGCAGTTAAGGTTTTCAAAACTATGCGTGTTAAATGTTTGTTTTGTGAGATTACTTGAGAATGAAGTGTCTGTTATTAGGATGTTACAAGTTTTGCAGTTCTTCATGCCACACTTAGAAATTGAGCAATCGCTTGGTGAAAATAGGTGCTCTTTTAGTATATCGACCACTTCAATCTTACAGGGCTTGATTTTAATATACCCATCTGCATGTTTATACCAAAACTCATGGTTGTTACTAACTACAAATGTTTCATCTCTAATATCGTGTAAGCTAATTCTAGGGACACCTAAGTTACCTGTTGCGTGTGTATTTCAGAGGCCGAAATGTTTGTTGGGGTGTAGGTGGGATTTCCAGGTATTGAATTTAGACCCAACTCGTTAACTAGACTGTCGAAATAGTACTTTTTGCAAGTAAATGTGTAATTATTTGAGGCTTCGTCCGCTGGTGTGATGACATAATGTTCTTGGAGATAGTTAAGCTCTGTGAAAACAGCAGGGTCTTTAAATATAGACTCGAATCTGGTGTTCACAGTTGATTTTAATCGGATAATTCTAGATAAAAGTAACCCTCTGATGGATTTTATCCATTCGGAAAGGGTGTCGAGCTGTACGTCCTCTTTCTTTGCCCAACGTCTTGCATATTCCTCACAAGAGTCCATGATAATTTTGAAATTTTGGTTCCATGTAAAGGACATACTTTCTCTGTATTTGGGACCCTTTTTTAACAATTCTCTCAACTTGTCGTTCTTGACTATACTAAGGTCACCAGTTATAACGTGTCCACAAGGAGAGTAGTTGAAATCCGATGAAGAACATTCGCAAGGAAGTGGATGTAGTGAGGGATTACTTAAATCAATACACTGCAAGAATCGTTTGTAATTGTAAATTTTAGATGCAACTGTTGGTGTGTAGCTATAGGAAATACAAGGAGTTTCTTTTCTTTTGAAATATGGTGGGATTTTTTCTTTGACAGCTTTGTGATTCAAAATTTGACCAAGATTCAATTTATCAATACCTTTGTTTGCAAATCTTACTTTAATGTAAGACTGTAAGACTGTACAACCAATGCTTTCTTTTTGCAATGCTATGCAAAAAAATTATAGGAGAACCAAAAAAAATGACCTCTAGAAAATTCTATGGCACTCATTTTCATACATTAACTATACAAGTACCTGAAACCTACCGTCTTTTCTGCCTGAGATCTCTTGTTCCTGAACAAGAGGAGCGGTCATTTGGTGATCTACGGTCCATTTCAGAGAGAACATCCAATAGGCAATGTGGTAAGGTAATTGACAAATGCATGGTACGATTTCAGAGCCAACGAAACAGAGACGACAGAGTGGATTCCTTCAGAGTTCAGGATACCGTAATCAGCAAGCAAGCAAGACAGCTTCCCCTACTGCAGAACACCGCATTTCATGTTGACTTTGTATCCGCAAGACCAACAGCATTTCAGCATAACTGTGAAAGAATAGCAGATTATTTGCTTTGTGGAGAAGGTGTATGGTGGATAAAAGAAAGGAGGGGATCTCCAACAACACTAGGTTGCAGCACCCACAGCAAAATCCCAAAACACCCATGCAAAAAACACAGAACAGATACCCACAGAAAGAGACGCAAAAGGGACAAGGAACACCAACTCACAACATAGAAACATAAAAGACTACACATAAACCAACGAGACCAATAGGCAACCGGTGCCGACTTAGGACGGCCATCTGCCAAGTAAATAGCAGACGGTGTGGTTATCCTGGATTACGTGCGCACAACCCTCTCACTTCTCCAGTTACCTAGAGGTCTCGAAGAACGTACAAATGTGGTGTAAAACAACCTCCTCACTGTAAGATGACGTCACACAAACAAGACCGCGAAACGCAGAGGCCCCAGAGACACAGATGAAGATGTAAATGGATATAAAAAGAGGGCATGCGTAATACAGTCCGTGCTCTGCCGGCTGTAGCGAGCTCATGTATGTAATCACCCGAGGAGTCCGACTGACATTCAGAGAGGACAGGTGGTCGGGGCCCTGTCTTCTCTAAAGAGGTTTGGACAGGGCCCGTCATGGAGTCCCGTCGTCACAGTCAGTCAGAGTGCAAGTCTTAAGAATGCGCTCGTACAAGACTGTATATTGGTCAAGTACCAAGCTTAGTGTCCGTCTGGTGACATAAGGATCATATCCACGGTATAAAAGGCGTTTGATGACTCTGACGCATTTTCGATACATATGCTGTCTACCTTTGATCCTTCTTATTTTGTTAATTATGTCACCATAAAATGCAGGTTGTGAAATACCTAAAGTAATATACTCCGTTGCTTTTATGGGTCCGAATTTCAAAAGAAGTTGATCATAATTTTTGTAAAATTTCCAGAAGGTCTTTACTAGTTTGTGAAAGCGAAAACCTTGACCTAAAAGTTTCTTTGTAATTTGTAGATTTCTATTATGAAAATCCAAAACATCAGTACATGCTCTAGCAAACCGGATGAGCTGTGAAATGTAGATACCGTAAGACGGTAATCTAGGGACATCACCGTCAAGCCAGGGGAAATTTACTATGTTGAAGCCAAAATCATCTCGTTTGTCATATACACTTGTATGAATTTCTCCATTGACAATTTTGATATTTAGGTCCAAAAATGGTGTTTCAGTGTCTGTAAAGTTTGCCTTGTTTAGAGTCAATTCTTGTGGATAAATAACATCTTTATACTTTTCAAAAACAGGATTATCGATAGTAAGAATATCATCCAGGTACCTAGAAGTACTAATGAAGCATTTCACATCATCATGTTTTCTTTGCTTTTGAAGATTTTGAATAAATTCCTTTTCATATGTGTATAAAAATAAATCTGCAACAAGAGGCGCACAATTTGTACCCATAGGAATCCCTACAACCTGCTTGTAGAGATTCTCACCAAATCTTACATAAATGTTGTCCAAGAGGAAGGACAAGGCACTACACAGGTCGCTACATGTCCATGATTTGTATGATTTGTATTCTGTAGCGGAAAAGAAACCCTTTGATTCAGATGTACAAATATAAATTTTCCCCTCTCGATTATAGCACCATTTAATGAGTTTGGACAATTGATCATTGATCTTGTCGTGAGGAAGCGTGGTGTACATATTTGAAAAATCGTATGAAGCAATCGTATTGGCTTGAAAATTTCTAGATTTTATCTTGTCAATCACATCCCCGGAATTTTTTATAGACCAAAATAAATTTACATCATTCCTGTTAAGAACAGTTTCACAATATTTTGCAACGTGTTCCTTTACCGCCGTTAGGGCTGACGTCAGATGTCTAGACAAACTTGTAGTTGAGCAGTTGCTAGAATTAGCAATGTATCTAAATTTGTAAGGAGATTTGTGCAGTTTTGGTATGCAATATATTGTAGGAAGATCCAATTTAGAAATAGGGATGTTGAATGAAGAAATTTCACTGCTATGTTTGCTCAAAATGTTAGGGACACTTTCATTGCTTTTGATATAAGTATTTGTAGACGAAAGTTCCGAAACTAAAGTTGATATATAGTAAAGTTTTCATATGATTATGGTGTTGTTGGCTGCTTTATCTGCAGGAGCGAAGACAAATTTTTCATGTAAATTACGTAATTTGGATTTAAAATATCTTTCAGATCTAGAACTTGGATTTTCAAAAAGATGAGGATTTCTGTGGAAGTTGTCTATTCGAATGTCAGTAATGTCCAAAATGAGGTTTTTCCAGTCATTCAGAGAATGCGATTCGACTCCTTCCGATTTACACCATCGTTTGGTATAGTTATCTAAGGCTTCCTTAAGTACTTCGCGACATTTAATAAAATCTATCTTGGACGGGATTCTATACTTAGGTCCTTTTTTGAGAAGACCACGGAGCTGCCTGTCTTGGATAATTGAAAAGTCACCTGTAATAATATGACCAGCTGGTTTATATAGATATTCAGATGTTGCACATTCTCAAGAAGTAGGACATGATTCAAGTATTTTAGGATCTGATGTAACTTTGTTGTAGTTAAAAACGAAATTTCGAATAGGTCTTTTATATTTGTAACAAATAAGAGGAGGTTCTAAATTTTCAAAATATTGAGGAATAGCACTTTGTACACGATGATCCCGAAAAATATTAGAGATGTTAAGAAGATCGAATCCTTTGTTAATAAATGGAATTTTTAAGAATCGTTTTTTTGGGGGGATGTTTTTAACAACTGGATAAAGTTTATTCTGTGCGAATGCAACAATGATATTAAGTCTGAATCAATCCGTATTTCTTAAGAATGCAACCAGTGCTTCATCCAAGATAGATTTCAGTTGAACTGCTGGAACTGATGAGAGAGCATGAAGCAGTTCATGTCTGCCGCCGTTGCGAGCAATGATCAGAAGATCGTTGAGGGTACGGTGTAATCTAGATCTTATTCTGAGTTTTCGGTTTCGTCGGCTTCCGTGAGACCTATGCTTCCGTTTAGTGTTTGGGCGGATTGAAAATACATTAATATTAGTTGACGTCGAGGAAATATTTCCTTGTCCATAAATTTGATCGTTTAGACCAAGGGGGTACGCAGTTTGGAGTTTTGTGATCCAGGCAAGTTCAGCTTGTAGTCGGCGTTTTTTAATTTCCGTTTTACTAAGATTTTTAAGTTTAGAAAAAGACTGAACCGGTGTAATAGTTATATCCGAAATGGAATGATTGTATTTAACGAAGTGATTATAAAGGAAATTTCTTTGTTTTTTGTGATGTGAGTTTCTTATCTGATACGAATGACTTCTAAAACGAGATTTTAAGGCCTGACCTGTTTCTCCAACATAAAAACACAAGATTCTATTGAATTTCTTGATGGACCAAATGAACCAGAGACACACCTTGATGGACCCCTTCAAACTCATTTCAGATCTGAAACAGCTGATGAAATCAAAGCACAACTTCATGATGCTTGGGGAGAATGTATCAAAGGCATCCAGTCTTCGAGTTTAAATCTACCTCTGAAGAAAATCAAAATCTACAAAGAAGATTGTCATCAATTTTCAGAAATGAAGGTATCCAATGCTTTTGAATATTTCATATTTAGAATTGGGTTGGACAGATATGGCGAAGCTAAAATTTCTGCAGAGAATAAGCAAATCCAGAGAACTATGGTCCCCTGCTTTTAAATGTTTGTCACATAAGTATAGGTCACAGGGTCAAAGCTTTGGCATCAATTTGAAGGACGTATCATATAAAGTCCAAAAGTTATAACCAATGTTGAAGGACTAAAAGTAGATCAAACTTCAAAGTCCAGGTCTCAAGGTCAAAAAATGAATTACATGTACCTATTGCAAACTCTTGCCATAACATATACACATATGAAATATGAAAGTGCTATCATGTACCATTCAATAGTTTTGCCAAAGGTCTAGGTATTTCAAAATCAAAATTTTTAATTTCTACAGAGAACCCAGTTCCATGCTCTACAAAGAACCAAGTTCCAGACTCTACAGAGTACCAAGCTCCAGGCTCTACAGAGAATCAAGTTCCAGGATCTAAAGAGAACCCAGCTCTAGGCTCTACAGAGAAGCTAGCTCCCTCAACTTATCAGTTTGGTAAGTTATTCTGACCTTCTAAAACCAATGAAACCTTTTTTTGGTATATGATAGTATGAAATTAATACTGGAACATTTTATTTCAGAAGAGATTATTTACATTGAGAAACTTGCTCCAGGCTCTACAGAGAACGAAGCTCCTGGCTCCACAGAGTACCAGGTTCCTGGCTCCAAAGAAAATCTAGCTCCTGGCACCACAGAGAACACAGCTCCAGGCTCTATATCCTCCACTAAGACGCCAACTCTCTCTATTCACCATTTTGGTAAGTTATTCTGAAGTTAGACAATTTTAACTTTAATGGAATATGATAGACTGAAATAAACCCTGCAATTTTTTTTATTTCAGATGAGAACATTGGCATCAAGAGGCCATCTCCCTATTGTGCGAAGCCATCTCCAGACTCTACAGAGAACCTAGTTCCAGGCTCTACAGAGAATACAGCTCCAGGTTCTACAAAGACCCCAGTTCCAGGTTCTACAGAGAAACCAGCTCCAGGCTCTAGAAAGAAGCCAGCTCCCTAAACTTATCAGGCTCTATTTCCTCCACTAAGACGGCAACTGTTTTCCTGGAGGAATTTGAAATTGTACACTGCCATACACACAGAGGAAATGGTGACGTACTGCCAGGGATCTGTGGCTTCAATTTTGTTTGAGCTTGCCGTAGATTCGCTCGTGAGGTCCATAATAAAGGATCTAAATTTCAAAAAACATTTTCGGAGGATATCCACGTCACTCTTGCAGTACTCACGCATTTCCTCTTTGAAATTGAAAACATAGCCCTTCCCCCTCATTTCGGCATGCCATTTCAAAAATTTATCTCCGTCTCCTGAGGACATTCTCTCGGGCAAATAGAATTTTGAATCGGGTATTTCTCCCTCGTACTCCTGATTTTCTTGAGTATTTAACAGGAAAGGGAAATACCTTTTTTTTCAATTCGGGCTCATCGAACATGCCTGGCAGCTTAGATAAGGGGGAAGGAAGAAATCCAGGATAACCATACCTTCTGCTATTTCCGTGGCAGATGTCCGTCCTAAGTCGGCACCGGTTGCCCATTGGTCTCGTTGGTTTATGTGTAGTCCTTTGTGTTTGATGTTTCTGTGTTGTGCGTTGACGTTCCTTGTCCCTTGCGCGTCTCTTTCTGTGCTTGTCTGATTTGTGTTTTTACATTGGGTGTTTTGGGGTTTTGCTGTGGGTGCTGCAGCCTGGTGTTGTTGGAGATCCCCTCCTTTGTTTCTAATGTTTAAAGGTTTTACGTGAATGCATAAAATTTATCCTCCCCTTAATATGATATCTGGCTTTATTTTCTGGTAAGTAAATATTGAAGAAGGAAATACCTATCATAGGCCTTCGTGTTATGGGCTATCAATCAATTATGCTGCTTAGAAAATACCCATTTACAAAATTCATAACCGTTAGAAAAATGCTTTTCTCTATCGCCACAATTTGAGCAGAATAAATTGTTGTTGTCAAGTACTAAATTGATACATCTCATGAGTTAAAGAAGATCTCATGCATGTTTTTTGTGCAACAGCGTAATTTACAATGTGTATACCAATTTCCTGGTTACATTAAAAATCGAAAAAAAAATGTAATTTTTGGAAACGTTTTTGGGAGTTTTCAATAACTGAAAACACTCATGGTCATCGAAAACTTGCTGTTTGCAATTCTTGCAAACCTTTCCTTCACACATGCGGTCTTTTCGAGGAATTTCTTTCTCTTTAAAGATGCCCTCGCATTTAGTACATTTGTACACGGATTCACATGTGAAGGGTGTGCGAGTTTTGGATTTAATATTGACACCCTTAAGTTTGTGTAACTGGAAACATTGCATGCTACTGCAAACTCTGTTGCAATCTTTACATTCTATAATTGATTCTAATTTACATTCTAAACTAAAGCATAAATCGCATGTTCTTTTGTCGCACTTGTGTTGTTTCCTGTCATTGTAACCAACAAGACATCTTTGACAAAAATAACTTCTATTTAGAAATGCATGGATTTTTGTGATTACATCGAAATGGCCATTATGGAAAAAAAGATACAGTTTTTTTATCGTAATCTCGTCCAAATTTCATTAAATTTGAATAACCTTTTGTTTCGTCCGAAATGATAATTTGCATGTTCAATATTTCGTCAAATTTTGGTATATCTGTGAGGCTACACGCACGATCTAATTCAAAACCAGCCTGTCTTTGAAGTTTCTCGGTTTCACTGGTTTGCAACTTGTTATTGAAAGGAATAATTTTTGACCTAAATTTTTCGTTTCTCTTGATTTCTTCTGGAGATTAACCATGTTTTTCTTTAGATTTCAAGTCTGCAACGGCAACACAAAGGGCCCTTGCAAGACATAAATTATCTCTATTTCTAATAGAAAGAGGTTTTCCTTGTTGTTCATATTTTCTTTTGAAAGGTAGGTTGGACCTGCACCTCGAAGAGGACTTATTGTGTCTATCTGACTGTCCAGAGAGGCGTCTAATTTTAAATTGTTTTTACTTTGCCGTGTGGAGCTCGTAAAAAAGTTCCACGCCAGGGGTTTGATAGTAAGTGTTTTGAATATTTTCACCTGACATTGTCGCCATAGCACTTTCTATATAGACGTGGCCTCAGGCAGTGCATGCATTTTATATATTCTTTTTATTTTCGTGCGTGAACATCGACGGCGGGTGCGGCTAGCCAACAGGGGATGCTTACTTCTCCCGGGCACCTGGTCCCACCTCTAGCTTGCTAGGGGTCCGTCGATTTCAATTTGGTGCTCTATTGTGAGTGCTGTTGAGATTATCGTCAGGATCTTCTTTAACTCATTTGAATGGTTTTTTTTTCAATTTCACCCATGATGTCATTGACTGTACATTGTGAAATGTGTAGTGTTTAATTATAAGATTTACGGTAATTCAGAGACTGAGCACTATCGTGTATAGAATGTTTATACTGCGCATGTCTGATGTATATACAATGTAGATAAAGAATAAGTTAGTTGCTGGTAAAGTGTCGAACTGTAAGCACGTGTTTGTTGATTCAATTCGTAGAACATTACATTGGCGACGAGGATGGTTAGTCAGTAATTCGGACAAAAAGATTAAATTCGGACATAAAGATTAAATTCGGAGAAAGAGATTAAATTCGATATGGCAACTGCAATCACTACAGATTTAGGGGGATTGCCACAATTTGATTGCAAAGGTGAAGTTTCAAACATTTGAACTAAATGGAAAAGATGGATCCGAGCTTTTGAACTATTTGTAACCGGGAAAGGAGTGACAGACGCAGATCAAAAGAATGCTCTTTTACTCCATTGTGCAGGAATGAATGTCCAAGACATTTATTATACGTTACCTGAAATCGCCGGAGAAGATGACGCTTATGTTAAAACTAAAACAGCTCTAGAGACTTATTTCAGCCCTCAAGTAAATTTGCCGTACGAACGACATGTATTCAGAAATTTAGCGCAATCTGAGTCAGAAACCATCGAGCAATTTATTACAAGATTAAAACAACAGGCGGAATATTGTGAATTTGGTGCTACTTTGGACGACCAAATACGAGATCAGGTGATCGACAAATGTATGTCTTCACATCTGAGACGAATATTGCTTGAAAAAGGAAGAACTTTAACATTAGATCAATTAAGACAAATAGCTACATCGACGGAAACGGCAGATAAGCAAGCAAGAAACATTGAAGGAATGAAGGAACTTAAAATAAACAAAGTAGCCGGAAGGAGGGAGCGTCAAGTAGTGAAGAAACCAGATCATGGATACATGCACAACGGTAAACAAGCGGCGAAACCAGAGAAGTTATGCTGCAGGTGCGGAAACAAGGGTCATTTCGGAAAGGATCTCACATGCCCAGCGAGAGATAAGCTGTGCAATAAATGCGATAGAGAGGGGCTCTTCGCGATTTGTTGCAAAACAAGAGTACCACAGGCGCGGAAACAGGGAAAAGGGAAACCTCGAGTACGTCACGTTGAGGAACAAAGCGGTGAAGACGAGTTCGCTTTCTCTGTATCTGGATTCGCGGACAACAATAACCAGATTACTGTCAAAGTCGGGGGAGTGAACATAAACATGTTAATTGACTCCGGAGCGAGCTGCAATATCATAGACAAACAAATGTGGACGAATCTAAAAGATAAAAAGATCAAGTGCAAGTCAGAGAAAACCGTGAGAAAGATATACGCTTACGGGAATCCGAAACCACTTCCGATATTAGGTGTTTTCTACGCAGATGTTATCACAACGTCAAAAAGAAAACGTGGAATTCATCGTGATCGACGGAAAGGGCGAGGCATTGCTAGGGAGAAAAACAGCAACGGAACTAGGGCTACTCAAGATCTACACGGATGATCAGCAGACGTCTCCTTGGCGCCTACAAAAAAAGGCAGTGATTGGTGAAAATAGAAACCCGGTGATTTATTTATCTTCGTTCATCTTAATTTTGTGGTAATTTGATTGAACAACGATATTCTTTCCTTTTTGGATACTCTTCCTTCTCATAACTGGTAACTTAGATCTTAAGTATACCCGACCGAGACTCTTGACCTCATCGAGAGATGTGTCAGGGACATGAAATTGGAAGTTAAATATTCTACATTGCTTTCAATTTGTCTCCATTTAACTGTGTTTAGCAAGAGATGTAAACAATCATTACTACCTATTTAGATATGTTTTGGGTTACTTCATTACATTATAACAGTTCAAATGATCTACGAACCTTGATCTACTGAATCACTCATTGTGCTGCAAACTACTCTACCACCGGCAAATTAACAAAGGGACATCTGTACTCTAACATGCGTGTTCGAATGAGAACAATTCTTACCTGAGGCCGTTCTACACTTCCACGTTATGTGATGTTTTCGTAGTAGAACTTCGTCGAGTGGAAAGCGACATAACAGTTTAAATCTTCCAATATTCTCACAATTTCCTCTGATTAAGACCTGTTTAATCCTTGTCGTGGATTTTTTTTTTCAAGAGACAAGTGGCATAGATGGTAGTGACGTTCTGAGGACAGACGTACATAGCATCACACTCAGCATAGTTTTTTGACAACGACAAATGTCACATTCTTCACATTCAAAATTAAGAAAGAACGATGAAAATATTATGAGAAATATGACCAATGTTACAACTTTAGTTCGACCATTCAGAATGATAATTACAGGGAGTAACCACAAAATTCGTACTATTCATTAATCAAATCGCTGTATGGCGAACTCTTTATCACCCCAATAAATCTATAATTATTTGTTATCATTAATTAAACATTTTGGGAGTACAAAGATCTTGGTTTCTCTCGTATCGGTCAGATTTTAGATGCCGATCAGTAACCTGTCATTAATCGTTCATTGCTGCACGTGTATATTTATTATTGCAAAGTTCAATGTAGAGTTTGTATCATGTTTATTGTGAGATATGTCACCAAGAAAAAAGGACATATAGAAATCAGCTGATTTGAATATTGTCATTTTGAAAAGGAGTGGTCATAAAAAAATGTCTTTGTTATCGAATTTTTTCTAAGCTATATTTTGAAAGCAAACATGGCTAATTTGATGATTCCTTGGTATATAAGGAAAAAAAGACACTACGCACTCACTGCTACCTCTATCTTTTACTGAAGATTTGTGTGCGAAGTCTTTCCCTCCAAAAAAAAAAAAAAAACAACCGAAGATGAATAAGTGAGTCTTTTGAAAATACATATTGGAAATTTAGGAAATTTATTATCTCAAATGTGTAATCTGTGGTATGTTTGTATTTTATAGCTGTACGTGTGATGAGATAAGTGGTGTTTTAAACGCCATGGTGGAACTGGTCCACAAGGTGGACCTTTTTGAGATGCCAGTAAGTATATAATATATTTTTAGACTATGTATTACAAAACAAGGTAACTCGGAAATACTTAAATCGATATTTGAGATTACTTTTACTTACTTTGATTATATTCATGTATCCATTATATTTTTAATTTACTTATTACTGACCGAATAAATAAGATAGAAAACTACAATGACCTCATTGATTTATATTTACTGAATTTATGTATATTAAAATATATATCAATAACAAATACTGAATTATTTTTGGTATTTTCTTCATTAAAGAACTCACGATACAGATCAGAGTGCAGACTGGTAATTTAGAATTTATTATGTTGTTTTAAATTCGTATTGTTAAAAAAAAAATATATGAATTTCATATAGACAGTATTCACATATGCATCTATTATATTTCTGTTTCAGCTCCACATCGGCACCCAAAAAAATTAAGTAAGTGACATTATTAATTATTATTGAAATATTCTTTTTTTTTCGTGTTGAATTTTCAGTATTATGAAAAAATATATATTGAATTTAATTGTTAAACGTCTTTCAATTCAATAGCATCATTTAAAACCTGATAAATTTACAGCATGGACCAGACATGCACGTTTCGGGTACTACTTGACTTAAAACTGGTTTATTCTTTTTCTTTCAGACTATGTATTTTGGAGCCGAAAGAACTACTGTAAGTCAACTTGTCAGTTTGCTTTGTTTGTTTGTGTTTGTTTATTAAATTTTTTTATGGCATTTTTTTCATGAACTTACTCGAAATGTATTTTAAAGCATCCAACCATCTTTAGGATATTTTTTATTTTCAGTTTTGAAACACCGGAAAGACAAGAGTAAGTAATTTAAGTTACTTTATTCCAGTCTTCGATATTATTTTTTCTTAAATTTTGAACGTATAAATGATCCTTACTAAAATCGGATACTTTCTATTATATTTAATTTAGAATATATACCGTATATTGAAATAATTTCAACTTTGCTGACTTTTTTTCCAGGACGGAAGAAAAACCTATGGTGTAAGTAGGGTTATCATCCTTCGAAAAAAAATATTTGCTTGTTTGTGACATTCTTTTTATATTTTGTTTAAACCAAAAAGATTTATTCCCTTTTAAAAATGCATTCAAAACTTTCTCTTTTCAGAGTTGACGCATCTTCATCTCAACACGGGACGTAAGTGGATTTATTTCTGTTCAATTTAAAATCAAAACCGAGTTTCTTTTATAGATACTTTATCTATTTATTTATTCTATTTTTCTTTCTTTTTTTTCTTCTTTTTTATCAACGTTATAAAACTTTTTATTTCTGCTTAAACCAAAAAAGAAATATCCCTTTTAAATTTTCTCTTTTTTTCAGAGTTGAAGCAACTTCGTCTCAACATGGGAAGTAAGTAGATTTATTTCTGTTCAATCCAAAATCAAATCCGATTTTCCTTTATATATAATTTGTCAGTTTGTATTTTTTAGGGCAGGGGGACTCATGTTTTAGATTACAATATGGAAGAATTAACAGCATGAAATGATTTCTTTTTTTTTCAGAAAAGAGGGTCTAGGCGACACATTCTCGGAGTCGCTGGACCAATTCCTCTTCCACCTAGACGGGTATGTATGTCTTCATTACATAATAAGTACTTATTCCCTGTTTAACAGAAACATATATGTATTCCTTTTACATTGATCGTAGAGATGTAGTACATGATATTCTATCTACCCTTATTTATTTTTATAGGTCTTCCAAGGACCCGATCGTTGTATCAGACGTAAGTTTTCACTCATCAGACATTTACGGCTGTTTTATTCTTCCTCGTATTATTTATTCTTCTCTTTATCATAATTTTAATTATGATTTTGTAAGACTATTTCTTACATAGAACATATACTTACTTTAACTGATTTAGCATAGGATATCAGTGGCATATGATCCTCTAAAATACCTTGTAATTATTTCGTAACAACTCTACTGAAAACTCATGAAATACGCTTTTCTATTTTTAAAAAAAATCTTTATTTAATATTTCAGAAGGAGGAGACGCCAGAGAAAAAATCTATACGCAGCTATAGATTAAAAGAAAAAAGACGATCTCTTTGTAAGTTGAAATACCTTACCTTTTGTTGGCATCGTTATTTTGATTATTCATCACACTCTCATTTGATTATGTTGCTCAAAATTCAATCAGTTCTTCAACTTCTCATATATTTTTTTTTCTGTTTTCAGACACATTGACTTACAACACCGAGTTTATAAAGGAGTATGCATATATTTTCTTCTTAAGACAGTTTACTTTACTAAGAACTTTGTTGAATTATTAATTAAACTTATTTAAGACATAATCAATAGAATTTTGTTCAATTTTAAATTAAGTTTATTAAGACATACTCAATAGTTAGGACAATTTTTCATTTTGATAATATATGTCCATTCTATGTATAATGTTATGAAAGAAGTATTTCACAATTCGATCTAGCTTAAAATCAATTGTAACTCATTTAAAAAGTCCATGTGTAGTAAAGAAGATCGTCACTTGAGATTGTTTTATTATTTATTTTACATTGATTCTAGCAGTGTTTGATTTGATTAAAGTTTACAAGACAAGTGAAGTGATGCAGTCACTCAATTTCTACTGTTATTATCATGTTGTAAACGTCTCGGAAACAACACGACCCGAAACCAACATTTATACTACAATCTACTCATTGTCACGCTGAAGGAGTATCGATATCAATTTTACAACTATGTTGACAGCAGAAATTACTCATAGTCACGCTCAAGATTGTCAATGACTGAATGAACACATCGTGGGAATATTATACCATCACACTTGTATCTATTTACACTCATTTAAACTGTAACAATTTCATCCATTACCTCATTCATTGTAATTACATCTTATCTCTTCCTTGTAATTATGTGCAATTCTTGTACCATGGGTATGATCCTAATGTCACCAGACGGACACTAGGCTTGGTACTTGACCAATCTACAGTCTTGTACAAGCGCATCCTTGAGACTTGCACTCTGACTGACTGTGACGACGGGACTCCATGACGGGCCCTGTCCAAACCTCTTTAGAGGGACAGGGTCCCGACCACCTGTCCTCTCTGAATGTCAGTCGGACTCCTCGGGTGATTACATACATGAGCTCGCTACAGCCGGCAGAGCACGGACTGTATTACGCATGCCCTCTTTTTATATCCATTTACATATTCATCTGTATCTATGGGGCCTCTGCGTTTCGCGGTCTTGTTTGTGGGATGTCATCTTACAGTGAGGAGGTTGTTTTACACCACAATTGTACGTTCTTCGAGACCTCTGGGTAATTGGAGAAGTGAGAGGGTTGTGCGCACGTAATCCAGGATAACCACACCATTTGCTACTTGCGTGACAGATGGCCATCCAAAGTTGGCACCGGTTATCCATTGGTCTCGTCGGTTTATGTGTAGTCTTTTGTGTTTGATGTTTACATGTCGTGTGTCTCTTTTCCGTCTCATGCTGTACTCGTCTTTTGTGTTTTTGCATGGAGTGTTTTGGTGTTTTACTGTTGATGCTGCAACGGGGTCTTGTTGGAGATCTCCTCCCTTCTTTATACAATCATTCTACGTGTATCTATTACATTCTTCACAAACTCTATGATCAAAAGATCAATCCTATATGTTACATCATTCCGTGTCATCAGTCTCTTAATCAAGGGTATCAGGTTGCATTTCGATAACAATAGAAAACAAAAGATTACACAATAGACGTGTTTAAAGACGCTTTTTTGCTGCATTTATTTTCTATATTTAAGAATTTAAAAGAAATATGTGAATAATGTACCTCTCCTCTCTGTTGTACATTTTGGAGAAAAGATTGCTCAGCTGCATTGAAGGTCCGCTAAAAGAAGAAAAAAAAACCTTTTCGGTAATTAAATTGTGTATTTAATTAATACATGTTATTGAAAAAATAAAATAAAATTTACAAGCAAGATAGATAGAACTATGAAAACTATTACCGAATAAATCACTTCTCTTCTTGGACCAGGAGGCTCAACATTTACAAGTAAGAACGGTAATCGCAAATACAAATCTATTGTTGTAAACTATGACAAAACCTACTGTGTAAAAGAAAAGTCCGATTCTGAAAATAAGTACACTGAAACAGACAGTATTCAGATGTTAAATTTTCTGATCGACAACATTTTTGTGGTGTTTGGAGGAAAGGTCTTCCAGCAAATTGTCGGAATTCAAATCTTGCCGACATTTTCCTTTACTCGTACGAAGCTGAATCCATTCAATCTTTTGTCTCTGAAGGGAAAAGATACTTAGCTTCTGACTTCAACTTCACTTACAGATACATAGACGATGTGTTGTCCATCAATAATCCAAAATTCGCGGATTACCTGAGCAGTATCTATCCTTCGGAGCCTGAAGTCAAAGAAACTACAGAGACAAATAGTTCAACATCCTATTTGGACATAATGTTGTCCTACGACACTGATGGTCACATGAACACCTCACTCTATGACAAACGTGACGACTTCAATTTCAGCATTACAAACTTTCCTTCTCTGAGTAGCAACATCCCTTCATCGCCTGCTTATGGCGTGTTCATATCTCAGTTGATACGCTATGCCAGAGCAAGTACCAAATATACGGATTTTGTTCTGAGAGCTAGGCGTCTTTCAGATAAGCTTCTCAGTCAGGGATATGTTTGTGAACGACCATCATCGTCACTGAGGAAGTTCTACGGTCGATATGGGGAACTCGTCATACACTATGATGTCCCACTTTCCAGAATGGTGAATGATATTCTGTCACAGACCATTTGAACCATCCAACCAAAAATTGTACTCTATATCTTCCAAAATGGAAGTAACCGGATGTGGCAGTTCTACCGAATTGAAGCGACGGGTCTTGCATGCAAGCGGGAGATGCTTACTCTTCCTGGGCACCTGGTCTCACTCTCATATCGGGAGTTGGCTTCTTTTCATATGGTGGAGGTTTTTGTTTGTTTGCTTTGGTTCTTGTTTTATCCTGATTTTGTATGCCTTCGGTTTCTGATTTTCTGGGTTATCGATTTTGTGCTGTAAACAGGGATATGGTCATTATCCATATTTGTCATTGTTGGTTGTCCTTTTCTGCTAAACAAAAGACGATAAATACTCTTACAATATGTATAACTTCTTTAAAAATAAGTATTTAGTTCTATTAAGAAAAAAAAAAAGAATTGATTCAAATTGAAAATAGATGTTAAACGTCTTCAAATTGAATAGCATCATTTAAGAACAGATAAAATGGCAGCATGGACCAGACATGCACGTTTCGGGTACTCAACCCTCGTTAGTGATCCTCAAATCTAAACAATGAAATATGCCAAAAAAGTACGAAATTTACTATGTCGAAAAAGGGTACCGAAAGACCTAGCAGGATGGGTGGGATTTGATGCTGCAGGACCCACTTTTTAGAAATTTCAAGATTTGATATCAGAAATTTTAGAATGCGTTGAAGAAACGATCAACCGAAATTGATCGAACTTGTTTACCGCTCTTTCTTTCTGCAGGGTCATCCTTCTTTAAATTGCCCACTGTCTTTTTTCCTCTATCCTTTGTTTTAGTTTTCTTTGGTCATCTAATAGTTTTTTCTGCCCGAATTGCCATGGCCCTTCTTCTTTTTTCTTCAATTTCTTCCTTACTTCGACGCTAATTATTCAAGAAGAAAAAAAAATCCTATACTTTTATAAATCATGGATTCAGAATTCTCAATATCAAGAATTCATCACGTATAATATTACTATAGCTGAATAATATGTAAAATATCTTACTTGGTTTTCTTCCGGGATAGGCCTAGGCGGAGAAGAAGCCTTAGACTAGAAATAGAAAAAAAATAAGTAGGTATTTGATATATGAATGAAACAATCTAGCTTTAATGTTTTAATATTTGAAACTTGCATTTTATTATTATTTCTAATTCACTCAATGAAAGGTAAATATTGTACATTAATAAAAGAACTACCGTTGAAGGTTGAGGGGACCAGGGTCTTCTGTTTCTCTGTTTTGCAGCATTTCATCCAATCTGATAAAATAAAAAAAAAACAGTATTTATACTAATGTATATTTATAATGTACCCTTAGTAGTAGTAGTATTCTATTAGTTTTATTAATTCATTTTTTTCTTCTTATTCTATTGTCATTATCTGAATTGTTGAGTTATTCGTAAATAATCATGAATCCAATTGAAATTACCTCTCTCATTATGATTTTTTTCATTGATTTTTTCAATTTCGTCATCTGATTCACAGATGAAATCCATATTGAGATCATTGGCAATCGCTATATTCTCTTCTTTTGTCTTCTTCCTGGCAAACTAATACAAAATAAAATATTTTATTAGCATGAATTATATGTTGATATATAAAAAACAAACAAGCAAAAACATATCCCCTTCCCCGCAACAAAACCAGTTTCTTTGAATTAAACAATCAAACGTATACCGCAATACACAAGCACTGTCCACTTTAATTCTATTGTAAACAAAACGTCATCATGAAAAGGATGTTCATATTGATTATTTGTATTTTCATATTATTGGCTAATTCACAGTGTTTCCCCAAGGATGCAACAGAGAGAAAGAATTACTAGATTGCCTTTTGGACAATGAAATTGACGTGAAGTGCAAGGGAACTCTAGATAGGAGTATTCAGAATTTTCTTTAAAACAATTAGAATTCACAGTGTTTCCCCAAGGATGCAACAGAGAGAAAGAATTACTAGATTGCCTTTTGGACAATGAAATTGACGTGAAGTGCAAGGGAACTCTAGATAGGAGTATTCAGAATTTTCTTTAAAACAATTAGAAGACTACACTTATCGAAGTTTTGTGTACCCGACCTGGATTTCATAAGTATAAAAGAGACGGATTTAAATTGTAGGGAAATCGGAAACCAAACCCCGGGGACAGTGAAGATTCAAGATAAATGGTATAATGTGTCCCTTTTGTGAGGTAAGAACTTAGACAGTGCATGTATTTAATATATTTCATTTTCGAGCGTGAACATCGACGGCGGGTGCGGCTAGCCAACAGGGGATGCTTACTCCTCCCGGGCACCTGATCCCACCTCTAGCTTGCTAGGGGTCCGTCGATGCTCCATTTGGTGCTCTATTGTGAGTGCTGTTGAGATTATCGTCAGGATCTTCTTTAACTCATTAGATAAATTGAAACGCGTATTTTCATTCTTCATGAAAAAAAATATATATATGTCAAATATACATGAATTAAAATTTATATACATGTAGACATTTGTTTCGTTTTCAAATATTATCTTTTGTTTTGTTCAGAGGTCATGTACATCTACTACAATGACGACTGGGGGATTTTATTTTCATCAAGGAAGCCAGTGAAAGAAAAACGGACGGATATATAAGGCGACTTCAATGTCAACTTCTACCACAGCGGCTAATTACAACGGCGAGGGTGGATTTGATATAAATAACAACAACAACAGAACGGCAGACAAGACTTCAATTACAGGTAATTAAAAGAAAGAAAGAAATAAAAATCAGTTTTAAGACAAATATACGAAAAATGAAAAGATCCAGATCCTGTTCGTAACCCTCCTCAGAGGAACCACGAGGGGGAGGATGCGATGGAGACCAAGGAGGTTTCCAACAAGTGTACCCAGATATGCGGTGTTTCTCAACCTACCAGTAAATCGCGTGCAATAATCTTACCAGTTATAGTATACCTAGCTGGTTTACGTAGTCAAGCTAGAACACTATATTTCGACGCATTTTCGATATCTTTGATCCTTCTCATCTTGTTAATTATGTCACCACAAAAATGCAGGTTGTGAAATACCCAATGTCATATACTCTGTTGCCTGTATTGTTCCGAATTTCAAAAGAAGTTGACAATATTTTTGTAAAATTTCCAGAAAGTCTTTACTAGTTTGTGAAAGCGAAAACATTGTCCTTGTCTTTGTCATTTTCTACTATGTCATACACACTAAGACATACTTCATCAGTCATTATATTTCATATTTTATCATCAAGTATCGCAAAATTAGTGAAAACCTTTTTGTCATCTACAGTAATCCATTATTTTTGTTAGATTTTCTTCATGGATTTCTATCGGGGGGGGGGGGGGGGGTTCATGAATGGACAGATATATATATATGAGCTTTGTTGTATTTTTAATATGATGTTCACAATCATTGTTGCTTATTGAGCCGCTTTAGAGTTAATCAAGTATTGTATGCATGTATATTTTCATATTAAACACCAACAAGAACAATGGTTAATTGTTTAGAAATGTTGCTGGGAGGCTAGTTTTACTTTGTTGTTTATATGATTTTTTTTATTGTTTTGATTTCTCATTTTGTTTAATTCATCGAGGTAGGGGCCCTGTCTTCTATAAGGAGGTTTGGACAGGGCCCGCCATGGAGTCCCGTCGTCACAGTCAGTCGGAGTCAAGCCTAGTGTCCGTCTGGAGATATTAGGATCATATCAACGGCAAAAAAGGCGTTTGATGATTCTGACGCATTTTCGATAGTTATGTTGTCTATCTTGTATTGGTCCGAATTTCAATAGAAGTTAAGAATTTTTTTCGTAAAATCTCCAGGAAGTCTTTACTACTTTGTGAAAGCGAAATGATAAATATGGATAATGACCATATCCCTGTATACAGCACAAAATTGATAATTCAAAAATCAGAAACCGAAGGCATACAAAATCGGGATAAAACAGAAACCAAAGCAAACAAACAAAAACCTCCACCACATGAAAAGAAGCGGACTCCCGATATGAGAGTGAGACCAGGTGCCCAGGAAGAGTAAGCATCTCCTGCTTGCATACAACACCCGCCGCTTCAATTCGGTAGAACTGCCACATCCGGTTACTTCCATTTCGGAAGACATAGAGTACAATCTTTGGTTGGATGGTTCAAATGGTCTATGACAGAATATCATCCACCATTCTGGAGAGTGAGCATCATAGTGTATGACGAGTTCCCCATATCGACCGTATAACTTCCCCAGTGACGATGTTAGTCGGTCACAAACATATCCCTGACTGAGAAGCTTACCTGAAAGACGCCTAGCTCTCAGAACAAAATCCGTATATTTGGTACTTGCTCTGGCATAGCGTATCAACTGAGATATGAACACGCCATAAGCTGGCGATGGAGGGATGTTGCTACTCAGAAAGGGAAAGTTTGTAATGCTGAAATTGAAGTCGTCACGTTTGTCATAGAGTGAGGGGTTCATGTGACCATCAGTGTCGTAGGACAACATTATGTCCAAATAGGATGCTGAATTATTTGTCTCTGTAGTTTTTTTGACTTCAAGCTCTGAAGGATAGATACTGCTCAGGTAATCCGCGAATTTTGGATTATTGATGGACAACACATCGTCTATGTATCTGTAAGTGAAGTTACAGTCAGAAGCTAAATATCTTTTCACTTCAGAGACCAAAGATTGAATGAATTCAGCTTCGTACGAGTAAAGGAAAATGTCGACAAGGAGTGGGGCACAATTGGTCCCCATTGGAATTCCGACAATTTCCTCAAAACACCACAAAAATGTTGTCGATCAAAAAGTTTAACATCTGAATAATATCTGTTTCAGTGATTCATTTTGCCCTGCGTATTGCGTATTTTACGCATTATAATCATTAAAGATACAGTATCCCTGAAAATAAATTTTATTGAAAACCCAAAATTTATTCCAAAGGGTCTGGAAAGAGGAAAAAAGCAGCCATAAAAAGTCTTATTTGAAAATATGCAGTAACGACCCCAATATTATTGATTCTTAAATAATTAAATCTCCATATACTTCTATGGTAAAAAGTCAATACATTGTAGGTGGCCCAGTGAAATGAATTCGAGCTGCGCACCCCAAATTCAAAATTACGTTTTTAAAGGTCTATAACTGCGAATGTATGCGTTAGATTCGCCTGTAAATTTGAATTTATACAAATGAGAATGTGTATTTTCATATGAAAAGAAAGATTTTGCATTCCAATATATTATGAAATTAATTAATTTTCAGGGACACCGTCCCTTTAATTACCCATGTACGCATAAATAGAATCCAAGTTTCCAGTTTCTATTTTTATCGCTCAAGTTTCCATTTTCTATTTTTATTGCGATTCCACTTTTCGGAACACTTTGTCTCTTTCGTCTGTTGCAATAGCGTTTAGAGGTGTACCGAACAAGGCGCCTAGCAACGAGGATAAAACAAGCACTTTGATTGGCTGATACAAAAATACCAACCAATGAAATTATCCCTTATTCAGCGACTCGCATATGAAACGAAAGTTGGCCTCTTCCCCGTACGGCCATGGGCGAAATGCCTCCAAAAAAGCACTTTAAACTTATGCCAAAACAAGGTAAATTGAATTTTCTGACTACTATAAACAAGGACACAAATAAGGACGTAAACAAGGACGTCAATACGGCCAATGACGACATCAATAACAATGATAAAAACGCAACGTTGTTACATTGATAAAATGATTGGAAAAATGTGAATGAATATTTACTTTATTTCACATTGGTTACAATTGTGACCCATTGAATTTGAGTTCTGACCCATTGATTTCTGCCGGACGAGTACACTGTACCCATTGAAACAATTTTCAAAATGAATCACTGTGTTTCAAAGTACTTATTTTCAGAATCGGACTTTTCTTTTACAAAGTAGGTTTTGTCATAGATCACAACAATAAATTTGTATTTGCGATTACCGTTCTTACTTGTAAACACATTACTTACAATTTTTGCGAGTCTTTCTTTCAATTTAGAATGTGGAATTGTAGCGTAAAGTGTCGAAAAATCAAAGGCTTTGATCGAATGGACTCTACTAAAATGAGTGGATTTCAGATGTTCTAAAAGTTCCTTGTAATTCTTTCAAATCCACATCTGGTTGATACCACTGCGAGAATATACTGTCGAACAATATTTTTGAAGCCCAGATTTGATTTCAGATAAAACTTTGGTGAGTACGATCGATACAGATTTGGTAGAAGATTTTGAGGAACCAGCGATGAAACGTTGTTTGTACGGATTCTTATGCATTTTAGGTATGCAGTATAAGTATGGTGAATCTAAATCTTAATTGTTCGTATGGAAGCCAAAGGAAGCAAGAGCTGATTTGTGGTTATCTATTATTTCAGAGGCAGAAATGTTTGTTGGGATGCAAGTGGGATTTCCAGGTGTCGAATTTAAACCCAACTCTATAACTAGACTGTCGAAATAGTACTTATTGCAAGTAAATGTGTAATTATTTGAGGCTTTGTTCTCTGGTGTGATGACATAATGTTCTTAGAGGTAGGTAAGCTCTGTGATAACATCAGGGTCTTTAAATATAGACTCGACTCTGGTGTTCACAGTTGATTTTAATCCGTTAATTCTAAATAAAACCTTGTCCTAAAAGTTTCTTGGTAATCTGTACATTTCTACTATGAAAATCCAAAACATCAGTACATGCTCTAGCATACCGGATTAGCTGTGAAATATAGATACCACAGGACGGTAATCTAGGCACATCACCGTCAAGCCAGGGGAAATTAACTTAAAAATCATCTATTTTGTCATACACACTTGTATGTATGAATCTCTCCATTAACAATTATCACTGACGAGGGTTTAGTACCCGAAATGTGCATGTCTGGTCCATGCTGAAAATTAATCAGGTCTTAAATGATGCTATAGAATTTGAAGACGTTTAACATTATATTTAGGTAAAAAAAATGTGTTTCTGTGTCTGTAGCGTTTGCCTTGTTTAGGATTAACTCTTGTGGATCAATAACTTTTCTATTCTTTTCAAAATCAGGATTGTCGAGAGTAAGAATATTATCCAGGTACCTTGAACAAAGGAGGGGATCTCCAACAACACCAGGTTGTAGCACCCACAGCAAAACCCCAAAACACCCAATGCAAAAACACAAAGCAGACAAGCACAGAAAGAGACGCGTAAGGGAAAAGGAACGTCAACGAACAACACAGAAACATCAAACACAAAGGACTACACATAAACCAACGAGACCAATGGGCAACCGGTGCCGACTTAGGACGGCCATCTGCCACGGAAATAGCAGAAGGTATGGTTATCCTGGATTACGTGCGCACAACCCTCCCACTTTTCCGATTACCCAGAGGTCTCGAAGAACGTACAATTGTGGTGTTAAACAACCTCCTCACTGTCAGATGACCACACACAAACAAGACCGCAAAACGCAGGGGCCCAAGCAACACAGATGAATATGTAAATGGATATAAAAAGAGGTACCAATGAAACATTTCATATCATCATTTTTTCTTTGCTTTTGAAGATTTTGGATAAATTCCTTTTCATACGTGTATAAAAATATATCTGCAACAAGAGGCGCACAATTAGTATCGAACACCCCTGAATGGATGTGGAGTGAATGTTCTACGTTGTATAATATGTTTAGTAAAAGTAGTTAGGGGATGATAACCTTGTCATTACTATTCGTTTTCTTAACTTACAGAAAGATGCCAGCTAAACGTGGACTACTGCACAGATATCTGCCATGTGGATACATTGGGGAGAGGGCCAGGACCCCGAGGCATTATGTTTCAGAACATTTCATGGGGAACTGTGTATCTTTCGCATGTTCCCTGTGCAATTGTAAAGCTTATGATGAAACTGGTATTGCAAATCATCTAGGATGGTACCCAAAACACTAGAGGATTGCCAGAAAAACCAACCCAGAAAGTTCACTCACTGTAGCGTAGGAGATTTAAACTAAACTTTATGACGGATGTAGTTGCTTGCACCCAAGTGGATAGTTCCCTTATGTTGGCCATTCGGAAGAGAGTGACGGTCCCTGATGAAGTAATTAGCGCAGTAGTAGACCATCGAGAAGTCGTACTTTCAAATTCCAGTAGATGAACTACGGTAGAAACATCGTTCAGCTGACTCCATTTGAGGAGCCAGTATCAACTATGTCCATTGCCAGTGAAAAATTGTCTGATCCTGTTCAGTCTTCGTCCCGTATTGTTTCGTCAACTGTATCGTCATGTGATGTTAAACGCCTTTAAGTTCAATAGAATCATTTAAGACCAGATAAATGTTCAGCATGGACAAGACATCACGTTTCGGGTACTTAACCAATGTCTCAACCCTTCAACCCAATTCGATCAAAGCCTTTGATTTTTCGACACTTTACACTACAATTCCACATTCTAAATTGAAAGAAAGACTCGCAAAAATAATAAGTAATGCGTTTACAAGTAAGAACGGTAATCGCAAATACAACTTTATTGTTGTTAATTGAGACAAAACTTACTTTGTAAAAGAAAAGTCCGATTCTGAAAATAAGTACACTGAAACAGACAGTATTCAGATGTTAAACTTTCTGATCGACAACATTTTTGTGGTGTTTGGAGGCAAGGTCTTCCAGCAAATTGTCGGAATTCCAATGGGGACCAATTGTGCCCCACTCCTTGCCGACATCTTCCTTTACTCGTACGAAGCTGAATTCATTCAATCTTTGGTCTCTGAAGGGAAAAGATTCTAAGCTTCTGACTTCAACTTCACTTACAGATACATAGACGATGTGTTGTCCATCAATAATCCAAAATTCGCGGATTACCTGAGCAGTATCTATCCTTCGGAGCTTAAAGTCAAAGAAACTACAGAGACAAATAATTCAGCATCCTATTAGGACATAATGTTGTCCTACGACACTGATGGTCACATGAACACCTCACTCTATGACAAACGTGACGACTTAAATTTCAGCATTACAAACTTTCCTTTTCTGAGTGCAACATCCCTTCATTGCCTGCTTATGGCGTGTTCATATCTCAGTTGATACACAATGCCAGAGCAAGTACCAAATATACGGATTTTGTTCTGAGAGCCAGGCGTCTTTCAGATTAGCTTCTCAGTCAGGGATATGTTTGTGACCGACTAACATCGTCACTGAGTAAGTTCTTCGGTCGATATGGGGAACTCGTCATACATTATGATGTCCCACTCTCCAGAATGGTGGATGATATTCTGTCATAGACCATTTGAACCATCCAACCAAAGATTGTACTCTATATCTTCCAAAGTGGAAGTAACCGGATGTGACAGTTCTACCGAATTGAAGCGACGGGTGTTGTATGCAAGCAGGAGATGCTTACTCTTCCTGGGCACCTTATCTCACTCTCATATCGGGAGTTCGCTTCTTTTCATATGGTGGAGGTTTTTGTTTGTTTGCTTTGGTTCCTGTTTTATCCTGATTTTGTATGCCTTCGGTTTCTGATTGTCTGAATTATCGATTTTGTGCTGTAAACAGGGATAAAGCATTATCCATTGTAACTGAAATCATATTTGGTGGCTCTTCTGAAAGCATCACTGATAAGAATTTAATATTCGAAACAGGTGTCTGGTGCATGGAAATTGGTTTAAAATTTTCTTCAAGAACGTATAGAGTTGGAACCCTTCGACATTATTAGCTTCATTATTTAACTTCACATAGACGATGTGTAGTCCATCAATAATCCAAAATTCGCGGATTACCTGAGCATTATCTATCCTTCGGAGCTTGAAGTCAAAGAAACTACAGAGACAAATAATTCAGCATCCTATTTGGACATAATGTTGTCCTACGACACTGATGGTCACATGAACACCTCACTCTATGACAGACGTGACGACTTAAATTTCAGCATTACAAATTTTCCTTTTCTGAGTAGCAACATCCCTTCATCGCCAGCTTATGGCGTGTTCATATCACAGTTGATACGCTGTGCCAGGGCAAGTACCAAATATACGGAATTTGGTCCGAAAGCTAGGCGTCCTTCAGATAAGCTTCTCAGTCATGGATATTTTTTGACCGAATAACATCGTCACTGAGGACGTTCTACGGTCGATAAGGGGAACTCGTCATACACTATGATGTCCCACTCTCCAGAATGTTGGATAATATTCTGTCATAGACCATTTGAACCATCCAACCAAAGATTGTACTCTATATCTTCCAAAATAGAAGTAACCGGATGTGACAGTTCTACCAAATTGGAGCGGCGGGTTTTGCATGCAAGCAGGAGATGCTTACTCTTCCTGGGCACCTGGTCTCACTCTCATACCGGGAGTCCGCTTCTTTTCATATGGTGGAGGTTTTTGTTTGTTTGCTTTGGTTTCTGTTTAATCCTGATTTCGAATGCCTTCGGTTTCTGATTTTCTGAATTATCGATTTTGTGCTGTATACAGGGATATGGTCATTATCCATTTTTGTCATTCTAAAAGAACTTGTCCAGTTACTGAAGAGACGGACAACACCTGAACTAGTACAACAAATTAAAGAAATGTCAGGAAGGATCAGGAGTGTTTGGTTGGCCACGGCATATGAAATGAAAAGGATTGATCAGAAGATTACAGAATCCAAGAATTGAAAGAGCAAAAAAACCTTCTAAAAGAACTTGTCCAGTTACTGAAAAGACGAAATATATAGAAGGAAGAAACAACACCCACAATAGAAGGTCGAACAACAACAACAACAGGAAAGGTTGACAAGATTAAGTAGTTAGTTTAGTAAACATTACAGAAGTACCCATCAGTTATTCAGTATTATAGTCGAGATGGCAAGGCCAAATGATTAGAATTTCCACAGGAACGGTTGCGAATCTCGGAATGAACAAAATTTCGAAGTAAACCAGGTGCCCGGGGAGATTCAGCGTCTTCTGATTGCAACCAGATAAAGAAGATCCTGACGACAATCTCGACAGCACTCACAATAGAGCATCGACAGACCCCTAGCAAGCTAGAGGTTGGACCAGGTGCCCGGGAGGAGTAAGCATCCCCTGTTGGCTAGCCGAACCCGCCGTCGATGTTCATGCACGAAAATGATGAAATTATATACAATACTTGCACTGTCTGAGGTTATGTCTATATAGAAAGTGCTATGGCGACAATGTCAGGGAAAATATTCAAAACACTTACTGTCAATCCCCTCGCGGGGAACTTGTCTAAGAGCTCCACACGGCAAAGGGCACAAGTGTGACACAAATGAATTAAAGAAGGTCCTGACGTAAATCCCAACAGCACTCACAATAGAGCATCAAATTGAACATCGACGGACCTCTAGCAAGCTAGAGGCAAGCTGCATTCTGTTTTTCTCCATTAACTATCGTCACTCGATCGCCATATATTGAGGCCATACATGCGTACTATATTAGCCAAAACCTCACATTCAAAAGTAAACACAAATGGTTCCTCCCCAGGACGCTCAACTTTCCGAGGTTGATATAAACCGCATCGCTATCGCTGTTAAAAATATGACAAGTCAAGACCTCAATCAACTTGTCGAAGCCAGGGTAGCCCCCCCCCCCCCCCTTAGCTTACTGCACATAACGCCTCTCTGATGAAAATAAACGGCTATACCTCAAATAGATGAGCTTGAGATGTATAGCAGGAAAAGTTGTATCCGTGTATTCGGTGTCCCAGACGAGAAATCCTACACAGATGCGGTTATTCGTGACATCGCAAAGAAGCAAGATGTACCGTTGGCTCCTACTGATGTAGTTGTTTCGCATTGCGTTGGTAAGCCATCCCAAGGGAAGCCGAGAGCCATCATAGATCGAGTTACGAGCTATCGTGCCCGCCAATTGCTTTTAAAAATTAGTATAAATCTGATTATACCAAAGTCTGGTCCGTGAATAAGGAGCTGACAAAAGCCCGTAGTAAAGTTGCTTACGAGGCCAGGCAACTCGTCAGAGCAAAACTGGTGAAAAGTACATTCGTCTGGGACGGTAAAATTTAAAAATTTGACAAGACTTACCTTGGTTGGGATGGGTGGGTGGGCACATGATACCTTCAGTTGACGTCAAATTGAGATTCTATGAGTCGTAAGACTCACTGAAGGTATCATGTGAGATAGTAGTACGCATGTGCAAGCTCAGTCTTTGAAGTAAATATTTGATCATATATATAAAAATGCACCAATTCTGATATCATATATGTGGTAGGTATCATGACCAATATATTGCAAAATACCCAGGGATGGGTGGGTGGGCACATGATACCTTCAGTGAGTCTTATGACTCATAGAATCTCAATTTGACGTCAACTTAACCGAGGTAAGTCTCGTCAAATTTTTAAATTCTATTTCGTCATAATCACTTCCGGTATCACATGAGACTTCAAAGCCTTTGATCAAATATTTTTAGAAGAGAGAAAACTAATCTCATACCTTCTAATGTTTTTTTTTTCTGTGTAGCAGCCTTCAGAACTGCAGCACCAAATTTCTCTTTTTTGTCTAGTATCTGTTTTTGGTAAAAAAGAATTTGACCATCCGGCAGTCTTTAGAATTTCTTCAATCGGAATGTCATGTTGCATTGCTTTTGATGTCGATGCTGCTCGAATTGAATGTGCACTAAATATTGAAATATCGATTACTGCTTTTTGCAATACAGTTTAAAGTCATCTTGCTGTAGTGTCTTTTGAAACTCCTCCATGGGGTTTGACAAAACTTATTAACAAAGCGTCACATTTCCTAATGTTTTGTTCTAGCAAGATATTCTTTCATGACAAAATATATACACACTCTTCTATCCGGAGGATAGGCCCTCATATGTACAGGAGAACATTTAAAACCAGGTCTACTCTGAGGAGACCAGTAAATTCAAACACAAATTCATCTTTTCCCTTCACCATATTATTTACAGTAAGTTTATGAATAGTGTGAACCCTTGCAGCAGAAGTAAGTGCTATTGACATTGTTAATTTCAAAGTTAATTCCTTCAAATTGAGCTCTTTTACTGGTGATAATTTTCTTAAATATTCTGTCACTACGGAAACATCCAACACAAAGGAAGATTTAGTCTGCAAAGAAGGGCGCAAATTGTAAACACCTCTCAAAAATCGTATAACGACTGGATGTGAACCTGCCAGTTTATCATCTAATTTTATACACATAGCAGATAAAGCACCTCTTGCTGCATTGATTCATACAAATATGTAAGGAAATCTAAAACATTATTTACAGACAGGCAAAATTCAGCAATCTCTCTCTCACGACAGTACAAAACCCACTTTCGTATGCTAGTATGATCCTGGGCACCTGGTCTCACTCCCATATCGGGAGTTCACTTCTTTTCATGTGGTGGAGGTTTTTGTTTGGTTTGCTTTGGTTCCTGTTTTGTCCTGATTTTGTATGCCTTCGGTTTCTGATTTTCTGAATAATCGATTTTGTGCTGTAAAGGAAAATGTCGGCAAGGAGTGGGGCACAATTGGTCCCCATTGGAATTCCGACAATTTGCTGGAAGACCTTTCCTCCAAACACCACAATAATGTTGTCGATCAGAAAGTTTAACATCTGAATAATGTCTGTTTCAGTGTACTTATTTTCAGAATCGGACTTTTCTTTTACAACGTAGGTTTTGTCATAGTTAATAACAATAAATTTGTATTTGCGATTACCGTTCTTACTTGTAAACGCATTACTTATAATTTTTGCGAGTCTTTCTTTCAATTTAGAATGTGGAATTGTAGTGTAAAGTGTCGAAAAATCAAATGCTTTTATCGAATGGACTCTACTATGATTATGATTGAATATTATTTCATGTTGAAATTTAGTTTGTTTGGGTGAGATGTTTTCTTTAACTTCTAAATGGCAGTTTTCTATTATGTCTAAAATGTTTCTTCAGAAAATTTTTCCAGTCTACCTGCTTCAAAATGTGTACTAACCTCATAAGGTTTCCATTTATTGTTGCTTCCCCTTCTGGGGATAGGTCTCTTTCCGGTAGTTTTATGACTGTTTTCCACCACCAGCACTACGTCCACCATATGACTGACTTGTAGAGCTGTATGAGCCTCTGCTCCTTCCCCTGAATTCCACGACTGCGTCCTCGCATGTAACCTCTACCTCTCGAGGAATAACCTCTTGTATTATGTTGTATTTTGTATGCTATTTTTGAGCAGTCCTCAATTTCTTTGGCCTTTTTCGACACATCATCACCAAACGACCATTTTGTGTAAGGAACAGAGGATGCACAAAGGTGACCATATCCATATCTCATTTCAGGTTTTATCAAGTCCCTTCTCGTCATATTAAGTTGATGATTTGCATGTCCAAAAAGAGCAAGGGAATCATTGCACAAGTCAACAAGTTTGTCAACTTCTTTATCGTGTTTTTCCTTTTCCATTTCCGCTAAACGGTTGACAACTTTTGTCAATATAGTTGATCCCTTTATCAATGAATTATCTACATTCTGAAGTTTCTTGTCAGAGGAACGAGATTCAGGAGTAAATATGTCCCAAACGAGTTGGTTTGTTTTAACCACACAAAGAGCCTCGCAGTTCTCGGGCCGTGTTGTTTCGTTTTGTTTAGTTATTTCATAAAACATTGTCTCGTTCATTCCATTTCTGATCAATTCATTGACGTTATTTGCAAGGACCGGATCAATTGGTTTATCACACTTATCAGTCGTCTTACATCGGTTTGCCATAGAATCAAACCTGTTTTTTCCAACTATTTCATTTTCATTGTTATTATCATTAGTTTTTTGTTTTGTTGTTTTTTTTGCTCGGCGGCTCATTTGTTACTTCTTCAGAATCCTCTTGGATTTCAGCTATCTCATCATACTGAGCTTCAATCTCATCTTCATTTTCATCATATTCATAATTTTCCCAGTCCTGAAGTTTTATTCTTAGTTTTGCCATTTTCTCATCTTGTGTTTTTTGATTTTCTTGAATCACATTCAAGATTGCAAGGATTTGGGATTCGCTTTGAACAAGAGCATGGACTACAGCCTCTGTCCTCAATGAAGAGGTATCACTACTGCCAGTAGTTGTTTTGTTCGCACCTTTCTTGGTCGAAATAGGTTTAGTCTTGCTTGCCTCTGACCGGTCCGCACTCGACCTGTTCGTTTTTTCGAACTAACCTCGTTGGGACGTTCTTCAAAAATGTTAATGTCTAAAGACAGAATGTCGTCGTGTAACTCTGGTTTATATGAAGATTGACTTCGTAACTTTTTCTGCACTTCTTTCTCCGCCATTTTAAAGTGTCATTAATTAGTGTCAACAACCACGTTGTCGTAAACAGTGTAAATAAAGGAAATATGCAAAACTCCACGAGTTCTGCTTTATTTATCCTGTTATTAAAAGTAAAGGTAAGTTCACATTAGAAACTTAACTAGATTTGACTGAAGTTGCTTCCTTCGGGAAGACCACGTCCTCTCCAGTCAAACTCAAGTACTACATTGAGGTTGCACATGCGTACTATCTCACGTGATACCGGAAGTGATTATGACGAATAAGAATCTTCGCTGGAGTGTTGAGACGGCCTTCTCGCGTTGAAGGAATTAGGTATCAGCACGTGATTATGTTTGTAAATGAATTCGGAAGTAAGATGGATATTAAACTGGCACATGTAAATCTCTCGCTTCGGAAATCGCAAAAACAAACATAGGTAATCAAAGATTAAGAAGCTCACCTCGTGGCAGCAAAATTCAATTCAAACATATTTCTAAGTACATGTATCTGGCTTTTAAAGGGAAATCATTCAAGTGGAAATAGTAGGTCAAGGTCATTTTATGAAAGTATGATCGAAGATACATCCAATGTGCAAGTTTGGTACATGTAGTACTTATACTTTACTCAATATTGGCTTTTAAAGGCAAAATCACTCAAGCAGAAAAAGTAGGTCAAGGTCATTTTATGAAAGTATGATCGAAGATACATCCAATGTGCAAGTTTGGTACATGTAGTACTTATACTTTACTCAATATTGGCTTTTAAAGGCAAAATCACTGAAACAGAAAAAGTAGGTCAAGGTCACTTTATGAAAGTCTGATCAAAAATACATCAAACATGCAAGTTTGGTACATGTAGCACTTATACTTTGCTCAATATTGGCTTTTAACGGCAAAATCACTCAAGCGGAAAAAGTAGGTCAATGTCATTTTATTAAAGTTTGATCAAAGATACATCCTATATGCAAGTTTGGTATATGTAGCACTTATACTTTGCTCAATATTTGCTTTTAAAGGCAAAATCACTCAAGTGGAAAAAGTAGGTCAGATGCGCATCCGATGCATGGGCCCATCTCGGCATCCAAAGATGAATCACTTGTGCAAGTTTGGTTACTGTAGCATTAGTACTTTTCCAGATACTGAGCTACCCCAAACTTCTTAACCAAGTTACTCGAGCGGAAAATGTAGGTCAGATGCTGCATCCGATGCATGGGTCCATCTTGGCATCTAAAGATGAATCACTTGTGCAAGTTTGGTTACTGTAGCATCAGTACTTTGTCAGATACTGAGCTACCCCAAACTTCTTAACCAAGCCACTCTGAGCTACCCCAAACTTCTTAACCAAGTCACTCAAGCGGAAAATGTAGGTCAGATGCAGCATCTAATGCATGGGTTCACCTCAGCAACCAAAGATGAATCACTTGTGCAAGTTTGGTTACTGTAGCATCAATACTTTGCCAAATAATGAGCTACCCCAATCTTCTTAACCGGACAGGGACGCGGACGGGGACGCGGACGCATAGCATAAGCTCACTCAACTTCGTCGAGGTGGTAGTGCGCTTTATACACTTAAATTGATCTTCTAAAGTTCAATATCCTTTCGTATTTTTATTAGTGTCAATTTCATTTTACTTTTGAAATAAATTATTTACGAATGTCCTTTTTATTTTGAGTGAAATTGATACTTTTTATTTATTTCAATTAATATGAAGGTTATTATGATAAACGATTTGAAGCATTTATTTTCTGTTTCTGATAATTTGACATTATTATTTTCTACAAAATTATTTAATTACTGCTGAAGTTGAATTTAACACTTGTTTGTTTTACTAAGGAAATACCGTCATTTGTTAAGAATAAGTATTGAAACTGGATTATGTCTCATTAAACTACTAGCGCTACAATGCAAACTCATTAATTTAGTAACCCATCCATTAATAGTGCTTGTTGCACGGTCTACGGTGCATTAATTTTCATTGTGTAACTATGATTCAATTAATCATTGAAGTAATTGTTGAATGATTGACCGAGTCGTTGAGTGACTACCATGAGTAGTTTTGAAAGAATTATTCAATCATTGGTGAAAATTGTTTAATGGCCTAACAATTGCCGTGCAACAAAAATTGCCTTGGAGACAGTAAAATCTTAACACACATTTTTAAGGAATGGGCTAATTAATCAATGAACTTGCACCCGTTGCCCTCTGATACACTTCAACCATTACATTACACCGTCTGGGAAGGTATTGATTACCGTCTGCAACATAGACAATCTATTTATAAATATATACTGTAGTTCAGACTAATGTAGCAAGTGGAGAAATCCCGTTTGGGTCCTCAACAATACCTGGGGCCTAAAGTGGGAGTGTCATTTTGGAGTTGTCCGGTGATTGTAAGCTCGACGATCAGTCATCGGTTTTTAATCTATTCTGAATGTTCATTTATACAGTAATATACATAATTTTGGCAGTTTAATTCGTTGTGTATAAAGTATATATCTATAAATCACATAAGGCACGGTCCATTTGATATTCTGGGGGGGGGGGGGGGGGGGCTTGGGTTTTTTGTCGGACCAAGATTATTTTTTTTTCGCCCCGGACCGGGGCAAAATTATTTTTTCTTGCAAAGTTGGAGCAAGGAAATTTTTTTTTATAACAATTGATGTGAATATTAGGAATGTTTGTGTTCTTTCAATAGAAATTCTTTATTTTCACTTAAATTACTCCAAACATTACTTGATTTTTCTGTAAAACTTGTATTCACTTCTAAAATGAAAGAGATGAAAGATTTTAATACAATATGCAATATTTAATATTCAGTAAACAAAATGTATATAGGGTCATGTAACATGTAAGAGGGCCTGATGCAAGTTTTAACATGTAGAAATGAGAACTAGGGAAAATCTTTTTTAAATTCTCCTTCTAAGCTTGTACCGGTATATGAAATTAGAAACTATGGTGATACATTTATTTATTAATTTATAGTAATAGTAGTAATACGGTACTGGACAGTCACTTACAGTCGCTGACCTCACAGACCAATCAAGGTCACAGTCATTGAAGTCACAGGTCAATAAAGAGGTCACAGTCACAAAAGGTACAAAGAGCAAACAGTCACTAGTAGTGGCTTTAAGAGGTATTCAGAACAATCTAAGGTGGATCTACATTTCTGGAGGTATTCAGAACAATGATTGTGGAGCTACCTCAGGTATACATTCATACGGTACATTTATTTTGAATAGATCTATTAAATTCAATGTAAATAATCCTTCCACCTTGTTTTCCGTAATCTCCGTCATAACTATTCTGTAAACAATTTTATTTCAACAAATCTTGTGGTTTAATTAAGAGGACCTCTATTAGAAGAAATGGATGGAATTATATCTGAAGAAGAAACTATGGATGGTATTATAACTCAAGATCAATTTGATGAATTGATTCGGGAAATAAAATTCGACAATGACATTAGGCACGGTCCATTTGATATTCTGGGGGGGGGGGGGGGGCTTGGGTTTTTTTCGAAAAAAATAATTTTGCTCTCAATTTTGATGAAAAAAATTAATTTGCCTATGGTGTGACAGAAAAAAATAATCTTGCTCTAGCAAGTAATCTGAATTTGAAGAATAACCATAAAATTCGCTTAAAATTCCTGAAAATTTTCGGCTCGCTTCACTCGCACCAGTTTTTACTTTCTATAGAAAAATTTTGGCTCGCTTCGCTCGCCATAGTTTTCTTCTGTAATGGCAAGTTAATATTTGAAAATATCAGAAGAATGCATGTGACTGAAACAATTAAAATGCTTAAATACATTATGAATATAATCTATTACTATTAATAGATACATGTATCACCATAGTGTCTAATTTTATATACAAGCTTGGAAAGAAAATTTAAATAAGTTTTTCACTAGTGTTCATTTCTACATGTAAAAACTTGCATGAGGCCCTCTTACATGTTACATGACCTTATAAACATTTTGTTTACTAAAAATAATATATCCCATATTGTAAAAATCTTTCATCTCTCTCAATTTAGAAGTGAATACAAGTTTTACATAAAAATAATGTTTATAACACAAACATTCTTAATATTCACATCAATTGTTAGAAAAAAAAAATTTCCTTGCTCCGACTTTGCATGAAAAAAATAATTTTTCCCCGGTCCGGGGCGAAAAAATAATCTTGCTCCGACAAAAAACCCAAGCCCCCCCCCCCAGAATATCAAATGGACCGTGCCTTAGGAAGTTTGATGATATAGCTCATCAAGTATATGCATTGTTCGTTTTGAAAAAAAGTTGAGGAGATTTCGAGGAATGATGAATCAGGAAAACCGGATCAAAACGTTGAAGACAGACTTAGAGAACATTTTTTCTACGCATTAAATATCATTCACATGTGTGTAAAATGTTCTATCGAAAATTGTGAAGGTTGTAAAGATCACGATTTTAGTCAACGTAAACATTCATGCTTATAAAAGAAAAAGTTGACTTATTTCTTGAGGAAGGTTTGGATTTGATAGACAGTTGTGATGTTTATAATACGTTGAGACAATTAGCTGAGACAACTGATATACCCAGAACATGCATCGATGACTTTGAGGGGAAATTTCACTGGGATTTTAAAGAAAACAATATACAGAGACAATTTTGAAAATAAGATTCACAGATATATTCAAAAGTTAATAAAGAATTTTCTATTTTGATTGTGTTTTGGACCATTTCAAGTATCAAATATATTATAACATTATATAATATTTTTAATTGCTGAATAATTTATATATATATATATATATATATATATATATATATATATTTTTTTTTTTTTATTAATTTGGTTTTAGTAATTGATTTATTCGGGACTTTGAAAATATCAATAAAATTATCTTATATAATGATTATTCTTTATCATATATAAAGTGAGACGACATGCTCATCAACTTAGTTAAACTAGAAATGACAACGTCGTCGGATGCTTCTCAAGTATTGAATAATACATATCATAATTTGGGAGCCCCTGGAGCATTTTCTAGTCCACACAAAATATTCAAAGCTTTAAAAGAAAATACCGGATATACACCCAGTGAACATAAGATTAGAAAGATATTGCAGAAAGAAGATAGTTATAATTTACAAAGACCTGTTCGACGCTAATTATGCTGAGAGAGTTATAAAAACTATTAAAGGTATGTTATTTCGATATTTTACAAAGAACCGAACATATAAATATATTGATATCCTTCAAGAAATTGTCAAAAGTTATAACACAACCCCTCATAGATCCTTGAATTATACAGCCCCGCAGTATGTAAATCAAGATAATAAAGCTGATTAATGGGCATTTATGTACCTAAAACCGGAGATGAAAAGTAGAATTACAAATAGAAAAAAATCTGCTTCAAAAGATTGGAAGAAAAATCATTTCCGATTTAAAACAGGTGATATGGTTAGAATTTCTTTCAAGAAAATGCCTTTTCAGAGATCATATCAACAGCAGTGGACATCTGAAATTTTTGTGGTAGACAAAAGCATGTTAATGCATGCAATTCCATATTACAAATTGCATGATTTTCTGAATGATAAAATTAAGGGAACCTTTTATCAATCCGAATTACAGAAAGTAAATAAAGATGAAAATTCTCTCTGGATTATAGAAAAGAAAATTAAAAAACGCAAACGAAAAGGGGTGATTGAATGGTTGGTCAAATTTGATGGTTGGCCGAGTAAATATAATCAATACATTCCAGAATCCGAAATCAAAGATTTATCAAACACTTAAAGATGAGCACCTATCTTATCCTTAACAGTGATAGTTCTCTTGATTATTTCCCAGATAATAAACCATGGCATTTCAAGGTTTTTTTAAATATACCATTACTGCTACGTGGAATATGGAAAATGGCTCTGACAGAGATACAGGTTTTCGCACCTAACATCCTAGCTCACAAGAAGCTTTATGTGTATAGTGATCTGATAGGAGAGTCTATTGTAGATGGTGAGCTTCAACCCTTGCTTCGAAGAGTATTTTTAGATAATAATGGTTGTTGTGAACAAATTTTTTAATATACCACAGTTTTTAGAAGTACGCAAGCATGAGAGGAGGTCTATTGAAATCTATATAAAAGATGAAAAGGGTAGGGTGGCTTCATTCTTAAATGATGTTGTGAGCATAACGCTTCAGTTAAAATCATATCCATTTATTATTTAAACATGGCACAAAGCATGTATGTTCCAAATACGCATACGTGGGCAAAGTATTATGACAAAATAATCAAGGGAGAAAATAGAACATATGAAAACATTATAGATAGAGGTGTAAATCAGCGTGGTGGCTCAATAGCAGGTATCACAAGGACATTCATGGTACCTATTAATGAGAATTCAAAGAAACACGAAAAAGATATAATGAAGAAAGATGATGTATTGTCATTGAATATGGTATCTCCCGCCCAGCAAGTAGTGGACCAAGCTAAAAGTGAAATGGATCGAGGACGGGGAAAGAAAAGGAAAACTGAGGCTGTGATTTCTCATTCTGGAAAAAACCCGCGAAGGAAGAAGACCCATAAAAGGAAAAGAAAAAAAGAGAGAAAAAAAAAAAAACGTGGCATTAAAAAGAGGACTAAAAATAAATCGAAACTCAAAATTGGAAAGCAACCTCTTAAGAAAAAGAGTATAGGGTTGGATATATTTGGGAAAATAAATCATTAGAATGGCATCACTCAGTGGCAGAAATTTTGTTGAAGCTCAGCCTAGTCAGTTATCTCTTTTTGACCTTCCACCAACACAGACTGCTGTTGAGAAGTTATATTTCCATGAAGTACGACCGATATCTCAATTATCGGGACTTTCACCAATCGAGTTCTCCATATCAGGACAAAACGGAATGGAATATGTAGATCTTAAAATAAGATTCATGAACGTTAAAGTAAAAATCAGCAAAAAGGATGGCTCAGATTTACTTTCAACAGAGTATGTTGGCCCGGTGAATCTTTTTCTTCAGGCTTTATTTTCACAAGTGGACATCTCTTTACAAGGAAGAACTGCAA
The DNA here is from genome assembly GCA_028142955.1 of Pinctada fucata. Classification (NCBI taxonomy): domain Eukaryota; kingdom Metazoa; phylum Mollusca; class Bivalvia; order Pterioida; family Pteriidae; genus Pinctada; species Pinctada fucata. Next base: position 54,404,870 of record AP027112.1, on the reverse strand, counting down.
CACCAGCATCCAATCACCATCCATATAAAGCATTCATACAGACTTTGTTGGGATATGGACTTGATGCAAAACGATCACAACTTACATCTCAGCTTTGGGTTAAAGATACATCCGGGCATATGGATGATTCCAATGTCAATTCTGGTCAAAACAGTTGTTTGTTTGAACGCGCTAAATATTTCAAAGAAAGCAAAATAGTTGAGCTAATTGGTCCAGTTTATCACGATTTGTGTGGCTTGAATAGGTATATCTTGAATCAGGTTAGTATTGTCATGAAGTTTTATAGGTCAAATCCAAAATTTTGCTTGATCACTAATGAATTAGGTGATGACTATGAGGTAAAAATTGAAGACATGGCCATGAAAATTTGTAAAGTTCAGATTAATCCGGCTGTAATATATGCTCATTCACAAGCTCTCCAGCATGTGAACGCAAAATATCCTTTCATTAAAACTGATGTCAAAATGATGGCCCTTGCTCAAGGTCAAGTCAATTTTACATGGGATAATATATTTCAAGGAATGCGACCAAACAAAATAGTTATTGGATTTGTAAATAGCCAGGCTGTTGCAGGGAGCCTTAGTCTGAATCCTTTTAATTTTGCAAATTACGATCTCAATCAAATTACAGTTTCAATTGATGGAATACCGGCTGAAGGACTACCACAAAAAGTTTATTTTGATCAGGGAAGGTGGGGAGCAAACAATTAATCTCTTAGTTTCTATGTTTAAATCTTCAGGAAAGTGGATGAATGATGCTGGAAATGAATAAAATCGCGATGACATTGGAAACGGATATGCTATTGATTGTTTTGATCTGGAACCAACATTTGAAGATTCAAATTTTCTTAGTCTGATAAAACAAGGAAACGTCGGCATTGATGTTCAGTTTGGAAGCAGCCTTCCACATCCAGTGACTTGTATTGTTTATTCTGAGGGAAGTGGGTATTTTGAAATAAATTTAGCCAGGGACATTGTAATAGAATGAAAACATCAGAAATTTTGTGTTTCATCAACTGTGATCCATATTTGTCCACATTTGTTGAGGGTGTTTTTGCTTTGGATAAACTCCCTTGCGTTCCTAAAACTAAATCAGTTGGATATATTGTAAATACAGCATCACACTTTGAAAGAGGTCAACACTGGGTAGCATTTTATTTGAATGACAAAGAAAGTGGAGAATTTTTTGATAGCTTTGGCCACTCTCCCGGATTTTATTCTGAAACATTTATTAACTTTTTTAAATGTAGAAATATGACATTCATATGGAATGCAAAACGATTACAAAGCGATTATACAAATGTATGTGGTCAATATTGTTTATACTTTTTATTATATCGTATGAGAGGTGTATCATTCCAGAACATTACTGCTAATTTTCATTCTAATTATATTACTAATGATATGTATGTTTGTGATTATATAGCTAAAATGTTTCCCCTTTGTAATGAATCCATGTGTTGATAAAGTAATTATGATTTATAATAAATATTAGACAACTTTATCATGAAATTATTCATTTACTTCTTAGTTACGAAAGACTCAACATCATGGAACAATGGTGGGAGAAAGAAGCAATAATTAAATTTCACAGTCCAACATCTATTATTATCGCAGCCCCTTCGAATTCAGGAAAAACGGTGTTCACCAAAGAATTATTATTTCATTCAAAAGAGTTAACGAAGATCCTGACGATAATCTCAACAGCACTTACAATAGAGCACCAAATTGAACATCGACGGACCCCCAGCAAGCCAGAGGTGGGATCAGGTGCCCGGGAGGAGTAAGCATCCCCTGTTGGCATGCCGCACCCGCCGTCGATGTTCATGCACGAAAATGAAAAGAATATATAAAATACATGCACTGTCCGAGGCCACGTCTATATAGAAAGTGCTATGGCGACAATGTCAGGGAATAATATTCAAAACACTTACTGTCAAACCCCTCGCGGGGAACTTTTTTACGAGCTCCACACGGCAAAGGGCATAAGTGTGACATGTTTGAAATACCGCCAGCAGCTTTTCTTTATTGTTATGGTAGTATTTGGCAGCCAATATTTGATGAGATGAAAAGTATACTTCCAAATATTACGTTTCATGAAGGTGTGCCTGAGGAAGAAATGATAAGTAATTTCACGTCTAGTGGTCATCATGTCTGTATTATAATGGATGATTTAATGGGAGATATCTCAAATAATCCAACGATCGAAAGGCTGTTTTGTGTTGGATCACATCACAGTAAAACGACGATAATTTACTTAATGCAAAACCTGTTTCAAAAGGGAAAAACATCACGAAGTATTAGTTTAAATACACATTTATTTATACTTTTCAAAAATTGTAGGGATCAACAGCAAATTCAAATCCTAGTCTGTGAGCCAGAGGGGTTAGTCGGTACCATCTGGGGTGAATAAATCTGATGTTGATATTATTATAGATATACCAAAGAGGTTTCAGAAAATGCATGATAGCATCTGATCAAAGGTAGCTAAAGGGGTAAAAAAGAGTTATTGCCCTTGCGTACTTGCCAAATAATGATTTTTTTCTGGAAAAAAAATTATAATTTAAATATGGATGGTGATTTAAAAAATTGAAAAGTGTAAACATGTAGTATTTTTTGTTCTCTTTCAAATGAAATAAGTTGCATGTTCCAATTCCTATTTTTAATGTGTTTTTTTTTTGGTAAAAAAAGTCGAGTTTTGGCAAAATTTCACAGAAATTCGAGGAATTTTTATTTATTCCTGCTTCTCAGTTCCTCAATATTGCATATGATTGCCCAGTGTTAATTTCAAAACATATTTAAAGTCTCCTCTTTCAAGTCACATACATTTTATATTTTTATTTTTATTTGCAAAATCCTCGAAATTGATGTTTTTATACAGAAAACTGATTTTTAATTAGAATTCTCAGATTTCTGTATATCATTTCAAAGAACCCTGATTACTTATAAAAGCAATGATGGAAAGCTATTTTCTAATGTAACTTTTCACACTCGTTCAAATTATATATGTTTTACTAACATTTCATTCAAAATCAAAGAGTTTTTGTGGAAAAAACGTATTTTTTTAATTTAAAAATCGCTGATTATTGGAGAATATTTATTGAATCGATAGAAATTCTTAAAATGATAACAGGATTGTATTTTCAACAATAATTATTCATGTTCACTCATGAATGACATGTTTGAAACATTAAAGGTATGTTTTCTACTTAATATTGGGGCAAAATGTCTGTTTTTGTCTAAAAATAACATATTTCTAGGAAAATTCTATTGATTCATTATCTTTGCTAAAAATATAGATTTAAAGCTTTTATCATTTAGAAAGTAATCATTTTGTCAGATAATTGTGGAATTATATGTAATAATTCATTAAAACCAACATTTTTGGATAAAATATGTATTTTATATTCAAAAACCACCTATTTTGAGAAAATAAGTACTAGCTCTTTTAATCTGCCTAAATTGATATATTCTAGCTATGATATTATGCTGTCTCTTATTATAAATGGATAGGAATGTCATTTGATAACTGAAATAATTTAATTTACATCTTATTTTGGGGCAAAAATCCTAATTTATTTGCAAAAATAACTTATTTCTGTGAATATTTTATTTTAATTTATATTTTTTATTTCATCAAATCAGGAGAGGTTTCATATAATTTGATGGCATAAAAGTGATCAAGTTTAATGAGTTAGAGGAGATATCTTTGATTATCTTGCTTTTTTTGGGGGGGGAGATCTCAATTCTTATTTAAAAATCGCTGATTTCTGGAAAATCTTTATTACTATGAAATGTGTCATTATTATTCATATTCAAAAGTGTTCCTGGGTATATCATAGTTTGTCCTTTAAAGTCATATCCATTTCAAGTATCCTCCGTTAATTTAATCGGTATTTTGGGGCAAAAAATATGTTTAATATAAAGTTATAGTCTAAATGAAGAAAATTACGTCTCGTATTTCAAACTATGACTATTGTCTTCTATATTTCCTATATAACTGTTTAGTTTTTCTTAACTTACTCATAATTTTATTCTTATATTTTGAAATGTTACTATTAGTATGTTTGGGGTACAAAATAAAAAAAGATGGAAATGCAAGCTCTTAATAAACAAAATGTCATAAAACACATTTCGAAGTTATATATTGCTAGATTTTTAAGAATAAAAGCTTGCTTTTCTTTGTGACCTGTGAAGGCCTTATGTGCCACAAGGCACGAAGGAGATCTGTGTGACCTAATATTTAATAATATGTATTTTGTCCCCAAATATAACAATATACACAAAATTGAAGAGAAATGATGAATAAGTTTAGAAAGAATAAACAGTTTAATAGGAAATACAGAAGACAATAGTCATAGTTTGAAATATGAGACTTTCTGTAGTAATTTTCTTGATTAAAAGGCTATATATTTATATAAAAAATATTGTTTGCCCCAAAATACCCATTAAATAAACAGAGGATACTTGAAATGTATTTGACTTACAAGGACAAACCATGATATACCCAGGAACACTTTCGAATAGAAATAATAATGACACATTTCATAGTGATAAAATTTTCCAGAAATCAGCGATTTTTAAATAAAAATCGAGATTGCCCCCCCCCCCCCCCAAAGCAAGATAATCAAAGAAATCTCCTCTAACTCATTAAACTTGATCACTTTTGTGCCATCAAATTATATGAAACCTCTCCTGCTTTGATAGAATAAAAAATAAAAACTTCACAAAATGTTCACAGAAATAAGTGATTTTTGCACATTAATAAGGTTTTTTGCCCCAAAGTAACAAATTAATTAAGTTTCAGTTATCAAATGACATTCCTATCCATTTGTAATAAGAAATAGCGTAATATCAAAGCTAGATTATATCAATTTAGGCAGATTAAAAGAGATAGTACTTATTTTCTCAAAATAAGTGGTTTTGCGACAAAATTCATATTTTATCCAAAAATGTTTGTTTTAATGAATAATTACTTTTAAGTTCACAATCATCTAACAAGATGATTACTTTCTAAATGATAATTGCTTTAAATCTATAATTTTAGCTAAGATAATGAATTAATAGAATTTTCCCAGAAATCTGTTATTTTTAGACGAAAAACAGGCATTTTGCCCCAAAATTAAGTAGAAAATATACCTATTATGTTTCAAATATGTAGTTCATGAATGAACCTAAATAATTACATATGAAAATACATTCCTGCTATCATTTTAAGAAATTCTTAAGATTCAATAAATATTCTCCAGAAATCAGCAATGTTTGGATGAAAAATACGTTTTTGCCCCAAAACACCTTGATTTTGAATGAAATGTCAGTAAAACATATATAATCTGAAAAGTTAAATTAGAAAATAGCTTTCAACTATTGCTTGCATAATTAGATAGGGTTCTTTAAATTAATATACAGAAATTGAAGATTTTAAATTGAAAATAGTTTTCTGTATAAAAACTCAAATTCGAAGATTTCGCAAAAATTTAGAATATAGAATATATGTCATTTGAAAGAGGAAGCTTCAAAAATGTTTTTTAAATCATCATTGGACGATTACATGCAATATTGAGGAACTGTGTAGCAGGAATAACTTAAAATTTTTTACGAATTTCTTTGAAATTTTGCAAAAATTCGACTTTTTAACCCCAAAGCACACAGTAAAAATAGGAATGGGAAATTGAAACTTATTTCATCTGAAAGAATACCAAAATACTACATATTAACACTTTTCGATTTTTTAAATCATCAACCATATAAAATCTATACATTTTTTCCTATTTCCATTGATTTTCGACTAAAAAACAAGGTTTTCCCCCCAAAAACTGTCTTAGCTACCTATTATTCGTTGCTATCATACATTTTCAAATACTACAGATATCGATCTATCAGAATATATTGGTGTCGTTTATTCACCCCGGATGGTACCAATGACCCCGAATTTGGGGGTCTGGCTCACGGACTATCCTCGGGAGACAAATATTTCTCAATAAATGGAAATACTTTAAAGATGCATATCAAAAAGCCACTTCAATCCCCTATGGGTACCTTTTGATAGATTTATACCCATGCTCTGATAAAAAGTTTCAGTTGCGGACAAACATTTTACCTGGACAGGACACGATTGTTTTTCAGCCATTGCGATGAAAAAAAAATTGCATTATCTTTATTTTCTTCTCCATTGTACACCGGTTCTAAGAGCATTAATACTAAAGCATTCATCAAAAGAACAAATTAAGTGGATATTAGAAATCGTATTAAATACCTTGCATGGTATTGTAATTATTTCAAGAAAAGTGAAAAAGATTTTAGAGAAATATAAAAAATTGATAAGAAACTTATTTAAGAAAGATATCACATTTAAAACGAGGGTATTAAGATTATTGAAAATTAACAACATAGTACCACTTTTCATCCGGGCATTTTTAAATCATGAGTCGAGAAATGGTATTAATTCCAAAGGCAAAATATAGAGATTTAAGGATTGAAAGTATGGGGATAAGACCTCTTCTGAAATAATGACGGACCACGAGGATACGAAAGAGGAAAGAAATATCAAATTGAATCAAGGAGAAGGCATCACCGAAAAAAATCAATCAGACTTTATTGAAGGTTATATTGATACTGACAAAAATCGACATGAAACTAAAAGTAACAATGAACAACAAACTGAAATGGTGGGTGGTGGTCGGGGTGAAAAAAATAATGAGCATATAGAAATGACGCCTGCAAACTTCATAAACTTTTTTCTGAAAAGTGAGAGTAGGAAGAAAAAGAAAGAGAAATTAAAAGGTGGGGGTGGGCAAAATCTATATTTCATTGAAATCAATTAAATAAATAAAATGAAAGTATTTGATGATAGGAGAATAAATCCTTTACCGATTTAATTTTTTCCTTTCATAATAACTTCATACTCACTTTTCCAGTTAGTAAATCAGCAAATTCATTGATCTCCTCCTCGAGACTGCACAAATTTGCAAACTCTTCTAGTGTCATAGTCACAACCTTCTTGTTGGATGTGTTGGATACATGCACGTAAGTGCACCCGCGAAAGTTGTTTACATCTGCGGCCTTGTTTTTTCCGAAGATATTGGAAGCCCTGACCGGGAGGCCATCTTCCTCGAATATATCCAAAGATCGTTCCTGTGCCATGTTGGGAATCTTGCTATTCAGAGTAAAGAATGAAATCTCAACTTACAGTACTAACTTAAATAAGATATAAAGGCCTACCTCATGAAATAAACAGAATGAAGAAATACGAAATTCACTCATGTATAATTTATAATTGTCTCCCCCCCCCCCCCAACGGGGAGGAGACATATTGGTTTTGCCTTCGTCGTCCGTCTGTCACACATCGTGTCCGGGCTATATCTCCTGAACCGTTTGCCCGATCACTTTCATATTTTAGTATGTTGTTGCTTATGACCCGAAGGTTTCACATCACCTTGACCCAAGGTCATGTGACCAAGGTCAAGGTCACTTAGTGCATTTTTAATGAAATTATGCATACATTCCTGTCCGTGCTATATCTCTTGAACCGTTTGCCGGATCACTTTCATATTTTAGTATGTTGTTGCTTATGACCCGAAGGTTTCACATCACCTTGAGCCAAGGTCATGTGACAAAGGTCAAGGTCACTTAGTGCATTTTTAATGAAATTATGCATACATTCCTGTCCGGGCTATATCTCTTGAACCCTTTGCCGGATCACTTTCATATTTTGGTATATTGTTGCTTATGACCCGTAGGTTTCACATCACCTTGACCCAAGGTCATGTGACAAAGGTCAAGGTCACTTAGTGCAGTTTTAATGAAATTATGCATACATACCTGTCCGGGCTATATCTCTTGAACCGTTTGCCGGATCACTTTCTTATTTTAGTATGTTGTTGCTTATGACCCGAAGGTTTCACATCACCTTGACCCAAGGTCATGTGACCAAGGTCAAGGTCACTTAGTGCATTTTTAATGAAATTATGCATACATTCCTGTCCGGGCTATATCTCTTGAACCCTTTGCCGGATCACTTTCATATATTAGTATGTTGTTGCTTATGACCCGAAGGTTTCACATCACCTTGACCCAAGGTCATGTGACCAAGGTCAAGGTCACTTAGTGCATTTTTAATGAAACTGTACATACATTCCAGTCCGTGCTATATCCCTTGAACCGTTTGCCGGATTCCTTTCATTTTTTAGTATGTTGTTGCTTATGACCCGAAGGTTTCACATCACCTTGACCCAAGGTCATGTGACCAAGGTCAAGGTCACTTAGTGCATTTTTAATGAAACTGTATATACATTCCAGTCCGTGCTATATCCCTTGAACCGTTTGCCGGATTCCTTTCATTTTTTAGTATGTTGTTGCTTATGACCCGAAGGTTTCACATCACCTTGACCCAAGGTCATGTGACCAAGGTCAAGGTCACTTAGTGCATTTTTAATGAAATTATGCATACATTCCTGTACGAGCTATACCTCTTGAACCATTTGCTGGATCACTTTCATATCTAAGTATGTTGTTGCTTATGACCCGTAGGTTTCACATCACCTTGACCCAAGGTCATGTGACCAAGGTCAAGGTCACTTAGTGCATTTTTAATGAAACTGTGCATACATTCTTGTCCGGGCTATATCTCTTGAACCGTTTGCCGGATCACTTTCATATTTTAGTATGTTGTTGTTTATCACGTAAAGGTTTCACATCACGTTGACTCAAGGTCATGTGACCAAAGTCAAGGTCAATTAGTATATTTTAAATGAAATTGTATTTGTTACATGTATTATGTCCAGGCTTAATCTTTTGAACCGTGATCGGATCACGTCATATTTTAGTATGATGGTGCTGATGACCCAAAGGTTTCACACCTCCTTGATCAAAGGTCATATGACTAAGGTCAAGTATTACATTTTTTTATGAAATTGTAAATGCTATTGAGTCTGTGCTATATCTGTGGAATCGTATACTGGATCACTCTTATACTATAGTATGCTGTTGCTCAGGATTGGAGGGTTTCTTATCATCTTGACCCAAGGTCATGTGCCCAAGGTCAAGATCATTTAGTCCTTTTTAATGAAATTGTACATACTAATATTGTCTGGGCTATATCTCCTGAACCCTTCTTACAATTGTTTTCATATTTTAGTATGTTGTTTCTGAGGACTAAATGTTTCTTATCACATTGTTCCAACGTCACATGGTTAAGGTAGCTTCTTACTTTGGTAATGAAATTGTATGTGCTAAGCATGTCCAGGCTGAAATTGTCTATGCTAATAATGTTTAGGCTTTATATTTTGAACCGTGTATCCAATCACTAATTCAGTTTTTTGTTGCTCATGATCCATACAATGTTAAACGTCTTCAAATTCAATAGCATCATTTAAAAGCAGATAAGTTTGCGGCATGGACCAGACATGCATGTTTCGGGAACTTAACCCTCGTCAGTGAGTGTAGGTTTCAGATCACCTATATCCAAGGTCATGTGACCAAAGTCAATTTCTTTAAATATGCTTATAATGAAATTGTATATGCCAATCATGTTTGGCCTTTACCTCAAACAATGTAATGAATCACTTTCGTGTTTTAGTATGATGTTGCCCATGACTCAAAGGTTTCACATCATTTTGCATTCTGGCCTAAGGTCAAAGTAACTTAGAGGGAGGGGGGAGACATCTGTTTTTTATGAAAAACATTTTGTTTAATTAAATTTTGTTTATCTGTTAGGAGATTCAATTAGGATAGTAATACAAATGAAATTAAGTGGAATAGTGACCACATAGTGTATTGGTATAGGTACCTAGTACAAAGTACTTACTGTCGTAGTAAAGGAGAGTGACCCCTTTCTTTCATCATCATAATTATCACCATCATCATCATCATTTTAAGTATAAAAATGTCTGAACAAAGATGTAAAAGAAAAAAATATGATGATTCCAATGAGGAGGAAACATATGCTAAAAATAATGAAATAGCAGAAAACTCTGAAATGGATGGAGAGTCAAAAGACAAAGAGAAAAATGCAAAAGGAGGAAAAAACATAATTTGTGAATGTGGGAAGATAATTGCAGACAAAAGTGAAACTGTGAAAAAGGATAAACCCATAGCAGTGGTTAAGCCATTTCTCATAAGGTAAAGATTTTGTGCATAGTAGTTAGATGTACATAATACGGATGACATTTGATGAATTTGAAGTTACATGCTTATTTCTAATGGGTTTTGATACCATAATTTAAAAACTCTAAATTTTTCATTTTTAAATATCATGATCAAACCTAGGGATTGATACCAAAGACAATGATTCTGCTTACATCCTCTCACAGATTTCTTTCTAAAAATGGGGTTTCAACTTGTTACTCTGTATACTTCCTTTACAACTAAACCAAAACAAATATATCAACACAGACAAAGACAGAATGCAGTTTTACATTTCATAGAGCTGTTTTGCTGTCATTTATTTTCTACTTATGCATTCTTTAGGCCTCCACCTAATAGTAGAGATAGAGATGCAGAACCCTCTACATCGTATCATACAGGATCGCCTACAAACTCTTCATCAAATACAAGACCCTCCACCACTCAGGAGGAGTCATTTTCCGATTCAGAAAGTGAAGAGTATGTGTTTCTTCTTGTTTTTTTTTAAACAAGTCAACTGTGTGATTGTGAACTTTTCACTTGTTAAGATGGCAATCTTATTGATTGCATTAAATATCTGGATCTTAGTGCATCCCATTCACACTATCGTCTTGTATGGATGTGTGTGTATACTGATGAATATATCGAATCATACAGCCCTTTCCTTCTGATTATGCTTGTTTTTAATATTTTGCAGATCATCAGGCTGGCTAAATAGTAGGCGGATGAGATTCCACAGGACAGAACCTGGTGATGGGGGAAATGTCAGAAGAGTAGTTTTTAACTCATCATCAGATTTAAGGGTGGAGGCTGAAGATGACAACTCACTACCTTCTATAAAAGAAGACACTGACTCTGATGCTACACTAGTTTTTAGTGCGAGTGATGATGATGATATCATTATCATGACTGACAATTCTGAGACAGAATAAATAAAAAAAAAAGTTGCAACTATGTTGTTAACAAACTAAATTTTTATTCCTTTTGGCAAAGAAAACTACAAAATATAGCTTGGAACAAAAATATGCTTCAAAGAACAACACTTTTTATGTTTTAGATGGAATGCACTATTAGTAAAATATTTATTAATCATCAATGCAACTACATAACATAGTTTGGAGGGTGGTAATTCTGACTAGTAATGGAGACAAAAACATTACATAATTGAACAACAATACATTAAATGGATCAAAACAAATAATTGGAGCATCTTCTTGATATGACCGCACATCTAAAAAACAAAAATTTTCATAGGTAGGTGGATAAGTGTAATTAACCGATTGGAAGTTGTAACAAGTACCGTATAGATTTTGCATAGTTATTTGTACATTCAGAAGAAGTGTTAAAAAATAAAATACGAAATACTACAAAGTTAATAATAATACTAATAAATGAATAATTAATTTAAAATATTGTGAGGTAGTCTTTTTTTTTCTTTTCACAATGAGATTAATACCAATGATGTCATAAACACATCTGCTGCTGCTGCTGATGATGATGATGATGATAAAAACATGGTAACAACATGAAAAAAATTATGATGCATTGGGGTTCATTCGCATTGTCATCTGTATTAATTGATTGTATGATATAACAACAATGAAGATGCATTCAAAATGAGATCAAGTGAAATATCACAAATAATCAACCTTCATAAAACATGATGATGATGATGATGATGATCACACTATAATAAATGATAACGTGAAACAATTAAGTTGGAACCTGAGAATTGTATAAGAAATACATGACAATAATAATAATAACAGAAAGGATTCTGACGAAGTCGGAATCCTTAATAATGGTGCTAAGGAATCAAACACTAATTATAAAGTAAAGTAGTATTATGAAATTATTGCACCTTAACAAAGGGAAAAAGGTGGTGTAGTAAATACTCAAAATTTTTATAACTACTCTTTTCATATGATATTATATCATGATTGCCAACTTTACTCTTGTAATATAACAATCTGTTTGTGAAAATACTGCACAGAACAATTGAAATTGAATACATGTACATGTGTGAAAAAGGAGTCAAGAAAAAATTGAGCACCGTGTATTATAAAAAAAAATATTGAGCACCATGTATAACAAAGGTTTAAAAAATCATGCACCAAAATCAAACTACATTCTAAGTCCTACAAGTATAACAATGAAAACAAAATTTGTTCATACATATATCTAAAGCTACACTCTAAGAGAGTTGTTGTTTCTGGCTTGTGGCAATTCTTGTTGATCTTCTCACTAAGGGGGAGGGGGAGGATGAAGGAAATAGATGTGTGTCAAAGGAGGGTGGTGGTGGTGGTGGCTGTTGGTTGAACGCAACAAAAGTTTTGGTTGTTTTCTTTGTTCTAGGAGTATACTTCCTCCTTTTCTTGTAGCAACAGTTCCAGTAAACTCCAAAAACTGTAAGGGGAAAAAAGAACATTTCATAAAAGCTCATAAAGGAGAATTAATAAAACAAAAAAACAAAGTTGACAGTTCGAATGGATTAAACTGTTGGCTACCAACAGAAAAAAAAACAAAATGAAAAACAAAATGCAATACAAGAAGTGGTGGTTGCATATAAATTGCTACTCATTTTATAAATGATTAACAAATCTGTATCAGAAAAAAGTTTAGGAAGTATGAATTCAAATAATATTAACCTTATGATTGTTTCTTGTCGGCTATTTCTATGGCATCATAGCCCGTTTGCAAATTTTGAACAGTGAAGATTTCAATTGAAGAGCTGTGTAGCTGTCTTTGGGTCATTCTTGTTTTCGTTCTTCTATATACTTTTACGATTTTAAAGATGAAATATACCAGTACTGTCATAGATACAAAGACTGGAAACAAAATCATGAATTTTATTTATGCATTTGTTTAATTTAATTTTTTTTTTCACCACCACTTCTATCTATTGAAAAAAATCACAACTAAATAATAGGGAAACAATGGAGAAATAATAAATTGGGAGAGTTCACGAAAATTTTTTTAATTAAAAAATACATACCAACTGTAGCCACCAGCAATATCTTGTATTCCCAAAACTCCTGCCATGACACAACCACATGAGGTTTCGTCCTATCATTTGGTGATGTTGCTACCATTACCTTGATGGTGGTCTGTAAATAAAAATTACTTATTTCATAATAGAATATATAGAGAGCACAAATGGGTTAAAATAACCACGTTCACTATTTTGTCAAGTTTATATATAGACTTCTATAATTTCTGAAAGTAAGGAAATTTACCTTGTCTTCTTCGGCACTAGAAGTAGATTTCATTTCATTCATCGTGATTGGTTCCACAGATTGGGGTTGGGTTTGTCCCAAGGTGGTATCGGTATGTGCAGTTTGAGTGGAGTCGATCTGAAAGAGAGAGGGTACAAAAACATATATATGGTTACTCTGTAATCCTATATATATGAAATTTTATTCAGATTAAACTTTAGAAATATTTTAGTGACTTTTTGCAAAGATAATTATATATACAATAATAATTAACATAGATCTACACGCGATTTTATTTTGTTAGTTATGATGGTATTCATCAAGTTTAGAAAAGTAGATCACTTATCAAGTTATTAATAGCCGTCCCTAAACGTGAGGGTTTAGAAAAGTATATCACTTGTCAGTTTTAAAGAGAGTATTGATCGATAGTGTGCTATTATTAGATCTACCTGTACAAAGATCAGTGCATGTCTAAACACGACTCCGTACATTACATATATACCCAATTATTTATTAACAGGACATTCCATTTAATTAGTCTAGAAACTTTTTAGACTTTCAGAAAAGATAAAAATGTATATATATATATATATACAAGAGTTGTTTTTTCTAATAGTATTGATACTGTCATTTTTTTCTATCGAATAATTGTCTTACCGAGCACAAGTGTGGCGATATATAAACTTTGACATGGGAGGGTGCATGAATATAATCGCAAGTAACATCACCATCATGTACTTCAAGAATCCTCAGGTCTGGTAATTTATTGGCATCTATCCATATCGTGGAGGGCTTGAAAACCTTGTAAATATTAACTGATGAATGTTGGGGGATGCCCTGTCCGCTTTGTATTCTCCTTTCCCATTCCATTGACACTTCAGACTGACCCCCTGTAGCAAACATGTATGGATGTTCACTGGTATCTCATTTACGCTTAAGACACCTGTATTCATTAGTAAATAGGCAATCAAGACTCCAAAAACAAGACAGCAGCGAAGGGGCGACATTTTGTTTTTATGTAATTTGATTAGATAAGAGTGCAACAGATAACGATACGGCTATCGAATTTCCGAATGATTAAAACAATATGAATACAAGATATTTTACGGAAACGAATTTATATATTTAATAAATACTATAAATTTATCATTTTCTATCGAATTTAGGTAAAGAACCTTCCAAGTTTATACCGATCAAATTGACTAGAAAGAATCTTAACATAAGACAAGAGCGAAAAAGCGACATTTTAATTTGATTACATAAAAACTGTATCGCTGGAAGATAAGGATAAGCCTAAAGATTTTCCGAATGATCAAAACAATATTTATATATTCGATACTTTACGGGAACGAATCAATATGTTTTCTTATTTTTCTGTTGAGTTTTTTTTTAAGAATTAAATTAGAGTTTCGTATATTTAGTAAATGCATTTACCTAAATTAATGCATGTCTGGTCCATGCTGCAAATGAATTTTAAGAAGTTAAACATTTTTTTTCCCAATCTAAAGCTCTTTTATTCGTTGGTTAAGCTTTTTTTTCTTTAGAATTTGAGATTGTTTTCTTTTCTTCATGTATCGAGGTTAAATGGGTGTAAATAATCCCTCATGCCTTAGGTATTTACATGAACTCAATCCACTTGCTACTTTGTTTTGTAAATCTAAGGGAAATCCACGTTTACTTTGTTCTGAATGCCTCCATAACCTGCTACTGTCACTCACAAGACTACAGGTCAATAGAGAGGTCACAGAAGTCACATGTTGAAAATCATAAAACATGTGAGTCACATGCAACGTGATCACACAAAAGGTCATATCTCAGTCAAGAAAAAAAAGAGCACACATTCACTCACAAGACCACAGGTCAATAGAGAGGTCACAGAAGTCACGTGTTGAAAATTATAAAACATGTGAGTCAGATGCAACGTGATCAATATTGTCACGTTTTCTTTAATACACCAGAGAGCATATATAAAAAGATGCAAACATCTCAAGAAAACACAAAAATTGTGAATGCATTCCTCCGAACAACAAACCGGCAAAACCAAAAGAAAAGTACCATCAAGTAAGTTATCATGTGTATACCCATTGGGAGGGAGGAAAAAAAAATAAGTAGACGTAATTTTATAAAATTTTTACTAAGCATACTTAAAATATATACACATCTTAACAAATAGAACAATATTGAATAACAAAACTATGAGCAGAAAATAATCCTTATCTATCTAACATATTACAAATCTTCTGATAATAGTAGTATACAATTTTTCAGTTAATTACAAAAGTCTACAAGACTAACAAAAATAGAAAAAAATATTTACAAAAGAAAAATCAGAACTATAAACAGAAAAAAAAAACATTCCTTGATTTATCCAACATATTACAATCTTCTGATAAGATTACAAAGTCAATTTTGAGTTTATTTCTTTGTCTTTAAATAATCTTGTATGTATCCTACAAGTAACGAACTTTGAGACAAATCAGCTTGCATAGAATTTAAAAGCTTATTCAGCGCCTTTAATTCCTCCATCAGAGGATATGTTGGCGTTATTGGTGGTGAAGGAGCGATAACTCTATCATTTCCAATATTCTTTAAACAATTCAACTGTTCATCACACAAATACAGTCCTGATGATGGTAAAACAAAATCCGTCAGTGAACCTGAATACACCGGAGAAATAGGACTGTAATCTCCCACTGTACAGACTGGGGTCTGAAGCGTGGAACTACACACAGGAGTGTAACTCTCAGAGGTGTAATTCGCTCCTGAATACAATGCAGTGGAATTCACCAAAGGCAAAAGGGATGGGTTCAAGGAGACTCTCCTCTGGCTCATATCACCGTGGAAATCAGCTCTTACGGTCAAGCGTTCTTGCTCCAACCGTGCCTCCAACTGATGAAATTTTGTCTCATTCTCCTCCCTTAATTTCTGTAATACCGCGGCCCCCTCATTTAATTTTCTTCTGAAAAAAATAATTATGAACAATATATTAATAAAAGTCGTGTGTACATGTACACAACTAACGTAATTCCTAGCGCTACGGATTGAGATTTAATAGCAATTCTCTGTAAGCATTTAAACAATTTCGACACGCATGGTCTCCTTTTTTCATGAAATTTCACACATAAGTAGGGACCAATTAAAAATGGAAAATTTGACAAAAAAAATAATCCTAGGTCATCTGGTTACCATGGCAACGGCCTTTAAAGTTAAAAATTGGCAAAATTGAGCTTAATTGAAGCTCTATAATTTGGTCTATATGGGACATCAATGGAAGGTTTTTTATGTATCATAAAGATTAGGACATAAAATTCTAAATAAGCTCACTAGTAGTGTCTGATATTGTAAAAAGGCTGGTTACCATGATAACATAACTAGCTAATTTTGATACATTGATTTCAAAATGCTGTTTGTATTCTCCATTTTTTTTCTCTCTTGATGGGTATATAATAAGGAAATAGGATTTATTTTATAAAACGAGCAAATTCAAGATAAATCCACTTGTTGCTATGTACATAAGTTACCTTGGCAACGGTAACTTTGGTCTTTAATATTTCTTATTTTGCAACTTCAGAGTCATTTTTAAACATTTTGCATCATGATGAACACATAAAAATTGTTGGGAAATATCCAACACAAAGAGCTCTTTCAAAAACCGTGAAAAAGCTATGGGGAACATATGTTACCATGGCAACCATTTTTTATTATTTTCATAAAACAGTAATTATTAATCCGAGGAAGTTCAAATTAAATAACAATAAAGATCAAGTAAGCCTCTATCAAAATATAATAAAAAAGTTTCAAATAATTAAGAGTCATTCTCTGTAAGCATCAAAGAATTCTCAGAAAACTCGGAAATCGCATATCTCAGATTTTGATGATTTTCACTATGTAAGCTAAGTTTGACCCCCTGACAATGAAAATGACATTGGTTTTTGTATATGGCCATCCGTTGCCATGGTAACCATACCATCCCATTTTGGCCAGAAAATGGGCTTTTGCAAGCTCGAAATTAGAAACTTTCATGTCCGTTTTTCACAATGATAGTCTATAGGTGGGTTATATTTTGACATATGATGAAAAACTACTTACATATATGTTTGATATGAGACATTACTTTTTGGTTGAAATATGGGGGAAAAGTATTATTTTTTATTGCAAACTGTCCATATTTTGACATTTTCCAAAAATACAAAAATACACCATTTTTGGCGATTCATAGAAAAATAACGCAGCATAAGTTAAATAGTGGAACAGGCCGAAATGAATCATTGATCCATTTTGAGAAAAATATAAAAAATCCAGAGATGTTATTTTTGTTTAAAGAAAATAAATTCAATTTAAAAATGGTTACCATGGCAACATCCGCATTTTACATGATATATGTTTTTCATCAAGTACCTTGATTTATGGACAAGATAAACGATCAAATATGGTATATTAAGCAAGTTCACACTTTTTGTAACATTTTAATATCCACTATATTGGTATCTTATCATTGGTTGCTATGGTAACCATGGCCGAAAAGGTACAATTCTTACTTTTTATTCAAATTTTCCGTCGTTTTTAGGAGTTTTTGTACATTTGAATTAAATTAAATAGATAATTTCTATGTTTTCCTTTGAATGATATTCCATTTCCCCAAAATCATTGAAATTCTGGAGAAATATATAGAAAAAACATAAGAACTTCTCCATAGCAACGCACACAATCGTTGCAGATACAGAGCTTAAACAAAGCCATGTTATATGATTTTTACAATAAGTATCTCGAATCATGGGAGAGATAAACAACCAATTGTGGTATATTAAGCAAGGTCACACTTTTTGTGACATCTAAATATCAAGTATATATGTATTTTATCATTTGTTGCTATGGTAACCATGCCCTGAAATGTATCATTTTCACTTTTTATTCAAATTTTCGGTCTTTTTTTCAGAATTTTTGTACAGTTTGAGTAAATTAAAGTGGTAATTCCAATCTTTTCCTTTGAATAATATTCCATTTCCGAAAATCATCGAAATTCTGGAGAAATATGTAGAAAAAACGCAAGAATGCCTCCTTAGCAACGCACAAAATGGTTACAGATACAAAGCTGTAACGAGGC
Source organism: Pinctada fucata (assembly GCA_028142955.1). Taxonomy (NCBI): domain Eukaryota; kingdom Metazoa; phylum Mollusca; class Bivalvia; order Pterioida; family Pteriidae; genus Pinctada; species Pinctada fucata. Next base: position 54,386,430 of record AP027112.1, on the reverse strand, counting down.
CATGATATATGTTTTACATTAAGTATCTCAGGTCATGGGAGAGATAAACAACCAATTGTGGAATATTAAACCAGTTCACACTTTTTGTGACATTTAGATATAAAATATATTGATATTTTATCATTGGTTGCTATGGTACCACTCTCACTTTTTATTCAAATTTTCCGTCATTTTTTAGAGTTTTTGAAAAGCTGAAGTAAATCTAAGTGATAATGTCTATGTTTTCCTGTGAATATTATTCCATTTTCCCAAAATCATTGAAATTCTCGAAAAATATATAGAAAAACGCAAGAATGTCTCCATAGCAACGCATGCAATTATTACAGATACACAGCTGTATTAAGGCCATGATATATGTTTTACATTAAGTATCTCAAGTCATGGGAATGATAAACAACCAATTGTGGTATATAAAGCATGCAAAAAAGATACATTCTTTACTTTTTCGATGCTTATATACATTTGAATTAAAAAGACAGTTCCGCTTTTTTCCTATACTTGATATTTATATTTCTGAATTTTTTTGAGAAATGTTCAGTAAATGTAATAAATCTCCATAGCAATGCAATCAATTAGAAATAATACACAACTAAAACAATGCCATGCTTTATGTTCTACATTCAGTTGCTCAAATTATGAAAGAGATAAACAGTCAATTCTGATGTAGAAAGCAAGTTCACAGTTTTGGTGACATTTTAATATCAATAAAATCTTGATATTTTGTCATCGGTTGCCACGGCAACCATGCAAAAAAGGTGCAATTTTCACTTATTGAGCAAATTTTCCGTTTTTTTTTTTTATTGTTTTTGTATATTTGATCTAAATTACGGAGACAATTCCTATGTTTTCCTATAATTAATTTTCCTTAAAAGTATTTGAACTTCTGGAGAAATATGTAGAAGAAATGCAACAAGTCTCTATGGCAAATTTTTACTAATACAAAGCCAGAATTTCGTATAAAGCTTTTGAAATTTCGGGATTTTTAATATCTCACCAATGAATACTCTGTTGCATAAAATAAGTACATTTTATGAAAATAATGAGAGTTGAATACCTACAGGCATGCTTTTCTCATTATTCTTCATCAGTATGTCGAATTTCAAAAGTCTAAGTTGAAAAGCTACATGTATACCTTGGAAGCTGGAGTCATCGGTTCATATCAAAATAATGACCTTACTAGATCTGCTAAAGATTGGCCTAGCTTCTTTGACTTCATTCTGTTATAGTTTGGAATTTCTGGATGTGTTTCTATCATAGTTCTAAACCAGGATATGAAGCATAAAAAAGCTTCCTTAAATACGTACGTCTTCAGTTATTGCATTGATATTTAATAAAGATTTACCTAAGTTTGACCTTGACTTGACCTTGAAGGTTTAAAATTAATAGGCATGTTCAACTAAGGATTCTTTATACATGTATGTATATTATATTTATTTTTTGAAATTGCCAAGTTTGACCTTGACCTCTGACCTTGAAGGGTCAAAATTTATACGCATATTTCACAAATGATCTTTAATTTGTGTATGAAATGTGAAAGCTGTACCTTGAAAACTTTTCGGGTCAGAACTTTCCGGGTCAGAACCAAATTAATGATATTTTATTGAATTTGGCCAAAGATTGACCTGGACATTAGACCATGAAGTTTAAAAATTTATAAGCATGTTTCTCTCATGATCCTTTATCTGAAAGATGTACACTATTTACTTGAGTTATCGCGTCGGACAGACGGAATACGTGATTCCTGTAGGGCTCCCACATTATCAAACAGGGCCTTAAATAGTTGGAAATTGCAGAAAATCAGCAAATCAGATCTTATAAAGCACGGTTGCTTTGGAAACCATTTCAAAAATATAGACAGCTTGACTTCCCAAATTGATTTAATTGATTGAGAATCATCATTAAAAACGAAGTTTATACAAAGATACAATTCTGTACATCTTTAACAAATTAATTTCTGAAGTTTTTTGGTGATTTTTATATTGAAAATACAGCTATTTCCCATATCATTTCATGATTTTCCCCCCTAAATTTCTTTTGAAGGCTTCATATTTTATCTATCAAGTTTCAAAAATATTTTTTTGCTTCAAATTTTAGAGAAAAAGACAGAAAATAAAAGTTTTTCACCAAAACACTGAAAAAAATATGTCAGTCTAAAAGCTCATAAGAGCTTATGTTGCACTTGTTACTTTGACATGCCGACTTAAAATAAAGCTCATCTTATCTTTAACAACTAGGAATTTGCACAATGGAAAATGGAATATCATTTATTGGAAAACACAGGAATGGTCTCTGTAATTTAATTAAAATATACAAAAACAATAAGAAAAAAAAGAAGAATGAAAAATTTGCATAAAAGGGAAAATTGTACCTTTTTTGGTGTGGTTGCCATGGCAACCGATGATTGAATATCAACATCATTGATATTAAAATGTCACAAAACTGCTAATTTGCTTATTAACCAAAGTTGATTTTTAATCTTTTTCATAATTTGAGAATTTGGATGTAAAACATATATCATGTATTTCTTTTGGATTTATATCAACTATAATTTTATGCGTTGCTAAGAAGATTTCTTGCATTTTTTATACATAATTCTCAAGAAATCCAATGATGTTAGGGAATGGACAATAAGGTATAGGAATGCATAGGAACTGTCTCTTCAATTCTATTTAAATGTACCACTACAGTCCAAAACAATTGAAAATTGGCAGAAAAAGCTTATATTGTACCTTTTTTGCATGGTTACCATGGCAACCAATTACATAATACCAACATTATTGAACAAAAGACTATCACAGATACTGTAAAATTGCTGAATATACCATAATTGGTTGTTTATCTCTTCAATGATTTGAGATACTTAATGTAATACGTATATTACTGCTTTGTTTTGGTTGTGTATCATATATGATTGTGTGTGTTGCTATGGAGATTTCCTTGCATGTTTTCTATATATTTCTAAAACATTCAATAATTCTGGAAAAATGGAATCTCATTTATAGGAAAACATAGGAATTGTCTCTTTAATTTAATTCATTTAAACATCAAACGATGACTGGAAATTAGTATAGAAAGTGAAAATTGTACCTTTATGTGGATAGTTACCATGGCAACCGATGATGAAATATTGACATAATTGATATAAAAGTGTAACAGTAACTGCTAACTTGCTTAATATACCGAAAATGGTTGCTTATGTTTTTTTATGATTTGAGATACTTACGTAAAACATATCATGACTTTGCTTTAGCTTTGTATCTGATAGAATAGTGTGCGTTGCTATGGAGACTTTCTTGCATTTTTTTCCAACATGTCTCTCGAATTTCAATGAATTTTGGAAAATGATATAGAATTCATAGGAAAACGTAGAAATTGTCTCTTTAATCTAATTCAAATGTACAAAAACACCAAAAAACAACGGAAATTTTGAGTAAAAAGTGAAGATTGTACCTTTTTGGGCGTGGTTACCATGGCAACCGATGATGAAATGCCAACATATGTGATATTAAAATGTCAGAAAGATTATGAACTTGCTAAATATACCATAATTGGTTGTTTATCTTGTCTATGGATTGAGATAATTAATATAAAACATATATCATGTAAAATGCAGATGTTGCCATGGTAACCATTTTTAAATTGAATTTATTTTCTTTAAACAAAAATAACATCTCTGGATTTTTTATATTTTTCTCATAATGGATCAATGATTCATAAGGGCCTATTCCACTATTTAACTTATACTGCGTTATTTTTCTATGAATCGCCAAAAATGGTGAATTTTTGTATTTTTGGAAAATGTCAAAATATGGATAGTTTGCAATTAAAAATAATACTTTTCTCCCACATTTCGACCAAAAGTTGATGTCCCATATCAAAGATCAATGTAAGTAGTTTTACATCATACGTCAAAATATAATCCACCTATTGACTATCATTGTGAAAAACAGACATGAAAGTTGCTCATTTTGAGCTTGCAAAAGCCCATTTTCTGGCCAAAATGGGGTGGTATGGTTACCATGGCAACGGATGGCCATATACACAAACCAATGTCATTTTCATTGTCAGGGGGTCAAACTTGGCTTACATAGTGAAAATCATCCAAATCTGAGACATGCGATTTCCGACCCACTTTGATGCTTACAGAGAATGACTCTTAATGGTTGCTATAGTAATTTGGCCATTCATTACAAAAATAAGCATTTTTTGTTGTTTTTCGAAGTCTTTTCCTCAAAAAACGAAACAGGCTTACTCAACCTTTTTTACATATTAGATAAAGCAAAGTCTAAACTTTATTTTAGATTTAAAAAATTTCAGATTACTTAACTTTTGATGCCCGTATCCAAGGACTCAAAGTGGGTCTATGTGCAATTTTACAAAATCGTTCCCATAGCAACGGGCTATTTCCTGAACATTTAAAAAAAATTCTTTAGTGTAATGATAGATCTACTTGAATACATTAATTAATTTTCATCACTTTGAATTAAATATAATGATCTAGTAAAAAAAGGACTCTAAATATTGTCCAAAATTGCTTTCATTTTTGCGATTTGAGGTCATGTTGCCATAGCAACGAACAGAAACTTTGTCCCAATGTAAATGCTTATGTTTTATTTGCATAAAAAACTCAAATATGTAAGCAATTTATCGTTGAATTTTGAAAAAATGCCAAAAATACTATTTTTATAGGGTACCTGTGTTGTTGCTATGGAAACATATAGATAAGACCATAAACCCAACATTATTATTACTTAACTTGAAAGAGCAATGATAGGGTACTGATAATTCATTAGTGTTTGTTTTAGATTATGCTGCATAAATTATGTATGTGACTTCAAAAAAGCCCAAAAATGCATTTTTTTTAATATTCAAAGTCCGTTTCCATGGCAACCGGATGTGATATTAAGAAAATTTATAATAAATTTTCACTTTTGGGTCAGACCTAACCTTATGTACAAATTTTATCAAAATCTGAGACATGCCGTGCCATGCGTCCTTCATAAAAGTGCAAATGCTTACAGAGAATAGGTATTAATTATTATATTCATCCTAGGCGAGACCTGGCTCCAAATCAGAATATAGTTTTTCAACACAAAATCTAAATATGTGTTTACCTTTTTGCTACTATCAATGAATCCTCACATTCTTCCAACTACCTTTTTCTCGTACCCTGGTTCAGAAATCGGACATTATGTTCTACCCTCTTTTTTCTCCATTCTTCCTCAAAGTCCTCAAATGCTCTCATTTTCTTGTTCTCCTCCCTTATTAAAAAAAAAGATAAAATGTATGCATTACCAAAAGGAAGACAACCCTTTCTTTAAAAAAGAATGAACACTAACACATTTATATACCATTGAATTACTAACTACTGATCTAAAGGAAAAAAACACTGTCTACAATATCCTTATCAAAAACTATCTGAACTTTAACATATAAAATAAAAACTGTTTTATTATAAGAAAAAAAACACAACTTTTTTTATCTATCAAAATAAATAAAATAGCAAGAATCACTGGAGATATTTTTTTATAAAGAAAATCAGTACCGCTATAATTTTTCCTCTGATAAAAAAACCCTTATTTTACAAAAAAAAAATGTTCCAAAAAAAAAATTTTACATGGTGATAGGAAAGAAAAAAAACTCTGTTATTCTAACTGAGAATGGTTACTACCAACTGGACACATGATTAAATGTTGAAATTTGAAAAAAAATAAATAGGTCCTTTTCACCAAAAGAAAAACAGATAAAAATTAACAAACGTTAGTACGGAAGAAAATTATATTAATATAAAAAAAACTAAATAAATATTCTTACATTATTTTGAAGAATTCTTCTGCCATTTTTTCCGTCCAACATATAAAAAAAATCTGATCAAATTTTGGTTGATAAAGTTTGAAGACAATCTTCTTCAACAATCTGATGCTGTAAGAAAAAAATGCATCTTTATATATGGGTCTAGAATGACGAAAAAAAAAACTATTTGGAAATACTAGGTTGAATTATTTTAAATAATCACGACCTTTTAGGGCAATGGATTGAAAAAAAAAAAAAAAACACGTGAGATCAAAATCTTGATATATTTGCATTCCAACATAATTTAATATTCGCGCCTTTTTTTCAGGTACAAGGATGCTAACCGTTTCTCATCACGTGTACTTGTTATCCTTTTTTTTTTCATTTCATCATCATACGATTCAGACATAGTGAAACAAAATCACGATCTTTCAGGGTAAGGGATTGAAAAAACAAACATGTGAGATCAAAATCTTGATATATTTGCTTTCCTACATAGTTTAATATTCGCGCCTTTTTTTCAGGTACAAGGACGCTAACCGTTTCTCATTACGTGTACCTGTTATCCATTTCATCGTCATACGATCTGACACAGTGAAAATACACTACAACCTTCAAGCTTACAGTCTATACTGAAAACACCTCATGACAATATTTTACAAAAAAAAAAAGATTAAAATGGAAAAAAGGTAATTCAACGGGATATCCATTATAAATTTATAAAGGAGCTGTTAAGATAAGGGCCGGATTTAGCCCTGAAATCACTAGATTATTTCTCGTGCGCTGTCTTTCCATTTTAGATAAAAGTTGGTAAGGGTAAAAATATAAAGTATAATAAGATTCCTAGTAGGTATTATATTTAAATAAATTTGATGAAAGATGTTATAATTACAAGTTGAAGAGGTAGGGGTACAGATGACGGAAAACGTTGGATATCGATCGAAAATATACAAAAAATGCATTATTTTAAACATTTTTACGTTTATTATGCTTCTGTTACCTTTCCATGTCAAAATTGGATAATCAAAATTAACTTTGAGGTTATTGTATCAATATAATCGGCAAATTCTGTAATCCGGAAACTGAAAAACGGTTTTATTTCGTTCTTCTCAGCCATTTATGTAGCTTTCTGGCGCGAAATAAACACGGTGTAGAAATAGACAACTATCTCGTTCATTGCCTTCCAAACGGTTAAATATGTGATCGGAACACACTCTGAATAGATTGTTCCGTAATATAAAAATAAAAAGACGACAATATAACGTACTTTAACGCTCTAGAGGCAAATTTAAAAATAGTCATCCATCCCATTCCATTTGGAAATAAAATTGCTACTGTCATTTTTTTTTTGTATATTATTACTGTTACTATCTTATTTATTTGATTAATATTTTATCACATGTAATTTTTTCATATTCAATCATATTCAATCCAGATTTTTTATTTTGTTGCTGTAACATGGCTAATCGCCGATAAGGTGTTCAATTATCATGTACAGGGGCTACGAAATAAGGTCACATGATGCTGACACTGATAAAGTTCGGAGATATGGCGACCATGTGGGGTTATGTGTTGACCACTTGCATATTTTGTAATCTTTTGTGGAATGCAAAAGCTATGGTTATTAGAGACATTCGGCGATGCTATTTCCCGGATGTTTAAACATAGTGATAAACTCAGAGATGACCCGTGAGGTGTTTGTGACAAACTGTAGAATAAATAAATTAACCATCATTGGCAACCCATCCAAGGTGACCATTCGGGACCAAAGTCGAGCAATTTGTGGTAAGTACATCCTAATTCACAAGAACAAAAAATCAGTAAATATCTTAAATGATAAAAAGATAAATATCGCTAAGTATTACTGGAATTTTAAAATATTAAAAATTAGTGGAAAGAAAGAAAAAAGGGAAGGGGAGGCATTTTTGTGTCACCTGCAAAGCGTAGCGGCACTTAAGGATCACTTTGTTCGTCTGTCTTTCCATCACACTTTGGGTGTCACACCCCATATCTCTTGATTGGTCAATGAAAATTGTTCCGCTGCATCGTCCCCCCGAAAAACCTTTTCCCTGTATCCACAGGTAACAGGATAGAGTGGATGTAAAAAGCGTGATTTTTCCCATTATTTTTTGAGAAAATGAAACATCAAAGTAAAAGCGATTCCTAAGTGGTACTTTGTTTCGCAGACACATGCATTCCTTGGAATGCTGAGTTCTAGTTTAAAAAAATAATATCGGGTTCGGTTTTCAAAATAATCTAAGTATTTTTATTTACATTAAATGTCGGACCCCATACCAGTACCACCACATCACCTGTGTTAATGACCACAACCGACACAACCAGCACACAACAAGAAACGAAACAGGATTTGATCACAGTACCTGTGTTGATGTCGACACTCAGCACCAGACAAGAAATCCAACATGGTTCGACCACACCAATGACAACAACTAACATACCCAAGACCCAACAAGAAACCCTGCAGGGTTCGACCACACCAATGACAACAACCAACATACCCAAGATCCAACAAGAAATCCAGCAGGGTACCACCACACAAGAAACTCAGCAGGGTGAGACCACACCAATGACAACAACCAACATACCAAGGATCCACCAAGAAACCCAGCAGGGTACCACCACACTTACCCAATACGGTTCCACCCCACATATGATGGTGACCAAAAGTAAGCTTAAATACTTTTAAAAAATTAATCAAGTATATGTCTTTTTGCCACTCTAATCTAGACATATTATCATGATTATATAATTATCATTCCGTATAGTTAAACTTATTCCTAACACTAAATGTTTTTCTCTAATAATAATATAATAACCTGTGTTGAATTTGCTGCCAACAGAAAGCCATGTTTACATTGTTGTACAAAAAGGTAGATTATTTGAAACAAGCAAGTTTACTGGTTTATAGAGACTAAAGGAAATTGAATACAAAGGCATGTAGTAAAAATATGTTTACAAACTGGACCTAAGTTTAAACAACATATAATGACAAAAAATAATGTCTCTGTAGAGAACAATTTAGAAAAAAAGGTGAATAATTAAGTGTTTTTTATTTTTTTCAGACCATCCCGGTATTGCCAGAATCTTACACATATTGAACAAAACCAGAGAGGATCCAGATATGAATGAATTAGCAGAAGAAGCCTGGGGTAATCTAGCAGATTTTCTTAATAAAGGAATTAGTTTTATAAAGGAGTAGAATTTAAGAATAGAAATATTCAGAAATTCAGGATTGATCATTTCTTCACTCAAAACGAAAATAAAGCTAACTATGCGGAGCGAGCCATAAAAAATCTGAAATCTAGAATCAGTCGGTATCGAAGTCGTCATCAGACCAATCGTTGGATAGACATTCTAGAGCAGATCTCCCACAGTTACAATAACACTTATCACCGGAGTATTAAGAGAGCACCAATAGCCGTGAAGAAAAAAGATAAGTCGATATTTGGAAGATTCAAAACGATATTCGTCCCCAAAAAGTCAACCTTTTGAAAGGACCAGCTACTCGCTTTTGATTCAAAGGAGACACTGTGCGAATTTCACATCCACAGCGACCTTTTCAACGAGAGTATGACGAGAGGTGGACTTATGAATATTTTGTAATTGCATCAAGAGTCATGCGTCAAGGCATACCTCTTTACACATTAAAGGATGTAGAAGGTGACGTCATAAAAGGTACTTTTTATGAGTCGGAACTGTCCAAAGTGATCGTGACCGATGGCACGACCTATCGCATAGAAAAAGTATTAACAGCAATTCTCTGTAAGAACCAAAGAATTTCAAAACATGTTGGCACGACATGTCATAGATTTTTTGCGATTTTTGGTATGGAAGTTCAATATGAAGTACTTGTATGTAAATCAACCCCAGTTTTTTCAAAATGGTTGTCGTTGCCATGGTAACCGTGTCTGAATTTTCAAAAATCGGGAAAATCTATAGGACAAGGCATATTTGTAGGCTTCGTTACCATGGAAACAGGTACTTTTTATATCTTAAATTGCTTTGATTATTTTCTTTTAATCCTTATTATTATGCATATTTGTAAAGTTTTTTACATTCATCTCGGATGCCTTATGTATACAAGATGAAAAATTGGGCCAAAACAGGGTATCAAAAGGCTTTGTTTTGGGCACTCAAAGACCCTTTTTTTGCATGTTTTTACTGTTTTACAAGGTTGAAAATTTCATAAAAGCACCAATTTTTGAAGTCCAAATTCTAGTTATCCAATTAGTATCATCTTTGAACTCTACATGAATATAAAAAATTAATTGGGCTAATTTGTCCTTTTATATGCAAAGCAGCATCAAATTTAGTTGCTATGGCAACAATCGGCTGAAAGGTTTCAATACGATAAATTTAAACACAACCTCTATAAAACTATCTACGCATGATATTGGAACAGAAGTTCAGAGGCGTTTTGATATAAAAATGACCTTGAAAATATGTCAAGGTCACCCACTGAATTTTCAAGGTCATTAAACTTTAAGTGACCAGATTTGACGAAAAATCCTGATTTTTCATAAAATGAAGGTGTCAAAATTTTAGAAACCTTGAAATATTGATCTTAACAGTTATTTGCCATAAAATGATAAATGTATCACTTATTTCTTAGAACTATTGATTACGTTTCTTCACATCTTCGAATATCTAAATTCTTGGTGAGTATTTTGATATAAAAGGGACGAAATCTGTATTTTTCTTGTTTTTTGACGGAAAAATATTTTCCTATTGAATTGCGACAATTCAATAAATTCTAAGATTTGTCTTTCTTATATTCATGTGCTTTCATAATATATATGACCTTTGAAAATATTTAAATGAAAAAATCACTAAAATCGGTAACAAAAAAATTAAAAAATCAATATTTTATGCAAAATTTGAGTCTCAAAGTATAAATGACCTTGAACATCAAGCCAATGACCTTGAACATTTTAATTGTTCTGATGTAAAAGATATAAGTCATATCTATCCATGTATACATTTTGACAATCTTATGTAGCTCGAAAGAGGAATAAAATCAATTTCAAAGATAATATGAAACAAGCAAAAAGGTCTAATGTTGCCATGGCAACGGTCTTTGACGACAGAATTTAGGTTAAACTCTTAAATACCCACTCCAATTTTTCGTTCATTTTATTTGTCAATAAACATACATTTCCATTGATGAAAATCACTAGTCTCCTATTGGTGCCTTTTGTGATATTTAAGATTGAAAATGGTCAAAAACACACTAAATTGGCCCTTATTTTCACCTCTATTTTCGCTTTATTTTTACTTATTTTGGCTTGATACAATAAGGTTCCTGTAATAAATATCACATATCTAATTGTACTAAGTAAGAATGGAAGTAAGGAAGAATAAATTATATAAAGATGAACAAGCTGTTACAGTGGTATCCATGGCAACGAAGTCTCCGGAGCTGGCTTATTTCATGGTCCCAAAAGTGCTATAAATAGAATGACCTCGTTACCATGGCAACCAGAGGTCACATTGGCTGAAAAGTGTTATTTTCATGGTCAGTACTTAATATATACCCATTATACCGAAAATCATCAAAATCCATGACATGCCGTACCGAACGATTTTGGTCCTTACAGAGAATGGCTATTAAAACGTAAAGGAAACCAGGTATTGGTGAAATGGTGGGGATGGCCTAAAAAATTAATAATTGGATCTCAAAAAGAGACCTACATCATTACGGGAAAAAAAAAGATATATGAGGAGAATTTTGAAAGAAGAAACCTTTGATTAGTAAAAAAAAAAAAAAAAAAAATGCAACATATCTTGTTCCTCAGTAGTACAGATTCTTTGTTGTTTTATCCAAATAATTCTCCAGAGGATTTTACCGTGGTGCTACCAAAAACGTATCAATTAAGACATTGGGAATGTGCCTTGCTAGAGATTACACATCGTCTTCCCTTTCACCAACGGCTACATGTGTGCTGTGATGTCGTAGAAGATTCTTACGTTGGAAATTCTTTGTTTCCAGTTATTCGTATCATACCTTCTGCTCAAGATCATGGAAAATCCCTTTCTCGGACTTCGATTTGGACACATTTGACCTTTGACCGACCCTACTTCTTCGAGTTACGTCATAAAACTCTCACGAGATTACGGATCTTTATAAATGGGACTGATTTCGATATCCTTCACCGTTGGAAGGCAAATAACTGCTCAGAAAACGAGTATGGGATCTATAGAGATATACGACTCCGTGCAAGGTCAATGGGTACCCTACAACCCTGATTTCAAACAAATGGGAGAAGCATTTCATGGACATTTCAGAAGGACGAGTCAAACCGGATCACAGGGGCGGTATCTCGTGGGGAGTGGATCGAAACACGGAAGCGAAGAACGCGATAGACACCCTCATGTCACACTCATGACTCCAGTGGCAAAGGTAGTTGAGATAGCGAAATCGGAATTGAAGCGTGAAGGAGACGAGATTATAAGAGGCGGTAAACGCAAGGGTAATAAATCTTTAGGACCCATTGGAAAAAGACTCAAGGTTTTGCGTGAAGACAACGACTACGTTCATTAGCCATGAAAGAAAACCACAGGCATCAGTTGTCTATCTTATCTTGAAGTTCTACGGTCGATATGGGGAACTCGTCACACACTTATGATGTCCCACTATCCAGAATAGTGGATGATATTCTGTCATAGACCATTTGAACCATCCAACCAAAGATTGTACTCTATTTCTTCCAAAATGGAAGTAACCGGATGTGACAGTTCTACCGAATTGAAGCGACGGGTGTTGCATGCAAGCAGGAGATGCTTACTCTTCCTGGGCACCTGGTCTCACTCTCATATCGGGAGTTCGCTGCTTTTCATATGGTGGAGGTTTTTGTTTTTGTTTGCTTTGGTTTCTGTTTTTATCCTGAATTTGTATGCCTTCGGTTTCTGATTTTCTGAATTATCGATTTTGTACTGTGGACAGGGATATGGTCATTATCCATATTTGTCATTGCTGTGGACTACAAGACATTTAACACCTGGAACCAGGTATAAATCAATAAACACAGCGCGGTATTTATGTCTTTTAAACAATCTTATTAGTTTTACAAGATTGGTCCCTAGAAAAACGACACCGTAGACTTTATCATCTTTTAATTTCCCGTCTAAATAGGACCTTTAATATAATATATTGATCTTTGAAATTTACCATCACGGACATTTCACTGACGTTCAATCGTGTACTTATCCCACAGACTAGGAATTTACAGCATGGAGTACATCGGATACGAAAGCGGGGGGAGGGGGTTGTACCAATACTATGTTCTCAAAACCTGGCAAGTCGGGCGACTACGCTATTTTAGTTGGTGCCGTCTACGTCGCCGGAGATTATTAAAGTGGCGTCATTATCCATATTTGTCATTTGAACCTCCACCTACAGACACGGCTATACAAGTCAGAGAATGGATGGAGTTTAAACCGATTACTCAACTGGGAGGAGTTGCCGCCATAGAATTTCACGTGGTTCCTCAATCAAGTGGATACTTAGATTTGAAACAAAGTAAACTCTATGTGAAAGAAAGGAGGGGATCTCCAACAACACCTAGTTGCAGCATCAACAGCAACCTCCCAAAACACCCAGTGTAAAACACAAAAATGACACGCACAGAAAGAGACGCAGTAGTACATTGAACGTCAAATCACAGAAAAACATAAAACACAAATGACTACACATAAACCAACGAGACCAATGGGTAAACGGTGCCGACTTAGGACGGCCATCTGCCTCGTCAGTAGCAGACGGTGTGGTTATCCTGGATTACGTGCGCACAACCCTCCCACTATTCCGATTACCCAGAGGTCTCGAAGAACGTACAATTGTGGTGTAAAACAACCTCCTCACTGTCAGATGACCACACACAAACAAGACCGCAAAACGCAGGGGCCCAAGCAACACAGATGAATATGTAAATTGATATAAAAAGAGGGCCTGATGATTCTATTTACCTATTAATGCCCGTTTGTGTGGGTACTATTCTCTCATAGTGTTGCTTTTGGAAGGAATAGTGCCCGAGCGTATTCTAGCGCACCCCTCTACTAAACATCGGTCAATGTTGCTTTACACAGTAGGGGTGCGACAAATATATATTAAGCATTTAAATTTTAAGATGGTATAACACGTGGCAGCAGAAGGGTGCTGTATAATAAATACTTGGTATTTGTTTTAACGCATGACACGTGGCTATGTATCTCGGTCAGCTGATTGGCTAGACTCATGCATAATCAGAGGGCGTAGATTTTTGGCGCGTCAAAAGTGAAAGTACGTTTTATGGACAGGGATCAACACGGCTCAAAGCAGCGGCTCGCGTTCAGATCCAGATGAATTTATTGAAGACATCGATCCTGGACGTTTAACATAAAAATGATCTCTACATGCGCTCTGTGACTAGCTTCGCAACACTTAAGTTCTTGCCACCTCGGAAGGTACAATCCATGCAAGTTCCGGAGGTGTATAGAGCACTACTGCTTGATAAAATAATCAGTTTACAGTCACCTGAAAGTAAGAAAAAGTAAGACAAGCTCGACTATGTGCATGAGTCCTTTAACATGGAAAGCTACGGAGGACAAGTCCGTACCAAGTAAGCCTAGTACTAGTAGTAAAAGACTTCGATTGTAATGATTACGCGCCGGAATTGTAACTTGTCCGGATTGGGTTTTAAATTTGTTTTTACATTTGCTGTCAGACATTTTCTTGTTCGATAAATTCCTGAAAGATGTTTTAAGATTTTGGCAAGCCTAAGGAGTAAGTACTCGGCCATGTTCTATAAATGGCTTTTTTATATACATGTTAATTGAATTCTATCGTCTTTCTATGTGAAATATTGTTTATTATGTTAAACGTATCGAATCTAATCGGTGACCTACTTTCGTTTTGTGCGACGCTTATTGTCAAGGCATAAGCTCGCTCACCTGGTCTGGGCATTTTTATTGCATTCTGAGTCGATGTATGGTAGTTTTGACAATATATTCTAGGTTTAATTTGATTTGTTCTTGATTCCTTTATATGATGTGTGCTACAATATCTGAAATATGGTTTCATTTAATTCATTGTGCATTGTTATATGAAAGATATGTCATAGTCATGTCAAGGTCCGGTCATGTCACAGGTCAATTTTACAATACAATGTCATGTAAATCTTCATCTGTGTACAATCTTCTTCTGTGATCTTCTTCTGTAATCATCCAGTGAAATTTACAAACATACAGTAACAATTATTGTTTGATGTCATAATTCAAACTTTGTTATTTTTGTATTTTTTCACCCTCTCTTCATCGAGGTTTGTCATGGCAATAAAGATTTAAGAATCAATCATTCTTTGTCTTAATGGAGTCATCACAGTGAAAAATCCTAGTGAAGATCCCTGGTGTCTTACTTACCTGCATGGATGGAACTTCGGTCGACAAGAATAATGAAGATGTCTGGAGAAGAACAATTCCAGGAATCAGTGTTGCGACATACAGCACATTTGACGTCACTTCAACGTGAGATTGAAAGTTTTGTATCTCATTTCATGGAAAGTGGTATTAGCCTATCTGAGATTCCTACGACAAGAGACAATCTCAAAAAGCTATTCCAAAAGTACACTCTTGCAGCCGAGAAATATGATTCGTTTCTTAAAGGACACAGGAAAGTGTTGCAGAACAGGAATCGTTTCTTCATGTGTTGGAGTCCGTCCGTAAGACTGTCAATTCGTTTATTGAGCACATAAATTCCTTGCAACCACACACTCAGTCAGGAACTATGCAAAAGCCTGCATCCCGTAAATCGCGAAATTCTATGCTCACTCATACATCACGTAGTAGTTCTAAGTTGACTGCAGCTTTGATTGAGCAAGGTGGAAAGGGCACGTATGATATAAGATATGCGCAGGACGAAGCTGAATTGTTAAAGCAAGAAGCCGCACTTAATGCCAGTCGCAACCTTTTGACTGCAAAAAAAGAATTAGAAGCTGCTGAAAAGGGTTTAGACGCTGTTAAAATGGTGCTTGATTTTAACGAAGAATGCAGCGGTGACAAAGCAAGTGATTTTGATAATGACAATTTCTTGACTACTCGTTATGTCAAAGAAAATGTAGACGTTAATAGGCCACCTCCTATTCAAAGTATGGACAATGATCATGCTAAGTCCTGTTCCCGTTCTTGCGTCGTCACATAGGTTGGATCTTGACGCCACACCCTTTCAGCCAAGAAATGATGCTGTACAACTGACTAAGGTGGTTGTACAAAATCAGTTAATTCCTCAAAGACTTTGGAAATTTGATGGTGAACCATCAAGATACCTTACATGGAAACACATTTTCCAAAGTGTTATGAACGACTTAAGCGTTAACTCGTTAATGAACCTTGGCCTTCTCATCAATCATTTAGGACCAGCATGCAAGGTTCAATGCGATAATATTCGGTCAACCAATGCTAGGGACCCAGATAGAGCCCTCAAGGAAATTTGGGAACGATTTGGAATATGGAAGCCCGGAAGCTATCGACCAAGCTATCAAACTGAGGATTCGTAATTTCTCCTCTCTCACAGAAAGCGACCATAGACGCTATTATGATTTGTACGACTTAGCTGCTGAAGTGGAGTCTCTCAAAGATGACTCGAAATTTGGAACCGCATTCTCGTATTTTGATTCTACTAGCGGTATTAACGACTTTGTTAGAAAATTACCGAAGCGTTTTTGTGAGAAGTGGGTGACTCACTGTGACAGGCACAAGACAACTAATTAAGTGTCATACGTTACATTTTCTGTGCTTATTGGGTTTTTGCGTGATCTTGCCAGACTGAGAAATGACCCAAGTCTCATGATGGACAACCACCTCAAGCTCCGAGTCAGCCGCGAACTGAGAATAATTTCGGACAGCCAACCGAAATAAAGGTCAACAAAGTGTCAGTCGAAGGGCAAAGAAAACCTACAACTACGAGTGATCATTTGGAAAATGACAGATCTCATGTCGACAGATGCCCTATTCACGGTGGAAATTCGATACACGCTCTAAAGGATTGTAAGCGATTCACCAAAAAAGCCTTGTAAGGAAAAAAAATGGACTTCCTATTTAAAAAAGGCTATTGTTTGAGATGTTGTGGTCAGAAACGCCATCTTAAGAAAAACTGTCGTGAAACAGTGATATGCGATATTTGCAAAAAATCTGACCACATATCTTTGTTGCATCCTGATTCTGAGGCAGGAAAAGATCATGCTGAGGAGGGCACTTCTCCAAAGGTATCGAATATGTGCATGGACATATGTGATTCGCCCGAGAGTACTAGTAAATCTTGCTTTAAGATTTTATTAGTTTATGTCTATCCGAAGGGCTATGAACATTTGAAACGTAAAGTTTACTGCGTAATTGACGACCAAAGTAATAAGTCGTTAGCCTCGTCGTCATTTTTCGACCATTTTTGGGAATCTGGACCAGAGAGAGAATATTTGTTGAGAACATGCGCAGGAAGTTGTGTTACGTCAGGTCGTAAAGCATCGGACTATATCGTACAATCATTGTCCGGTTCGACTGTTCTCAGTTTGCCAAGTTTGTTGGAGTACAATGATATACCTGACAATCGACATGAGATACCGACAAAATCAGTCGCTCGAAACTACTCGCATCTTGTAGATATCGTAGACTACATACCCGACTTAGATGATGATGCAAAGATTGAACTACTGATACGACATGATCTCACATCAGCACATTATGTTTTGGATCAGAAAATAGGTCAAAATGGATCGCCATTCGGACAAAGGTTATCGCTAGGATGGGTTATTGTTGGTAACGTTTGTTTTGGAAGAGCCCATCAACCGGATACTGTCAGTGTCTACAAAACGTCCATACTAGTGACTGGAAGAGCGTCACATCTATGACCGTGTCAAAGTGAAATCTCTATCAAGGAAAACATCCTAAAGACTCTAATATATTCACACGTTACCCTGGTGATGAAAAGCTTGGACTTTCAATTGAAGATCAGAAATTTCTTAGAATGATGGAGTCAAGTTTTCATAAGTCAAGTGATGGATTCTGGGAGGCTCCTTTACCATTTAAGGATATTAGGCAACGTTTTCCAGATAATTACCCCATGGCTTTGCGTAGAGCCAAATCGTTTGACGCCAGTTTGTGGTCTAACCCGACAAAGCGTACACAAGTTATAGACTTTGTCGATAAGCTACTTGTTAACAAACATGCGGAATTCGCATCAGAGCTATATAACTCTACAGAACGATGGTACATTCCTATGTCCTCAGTTTATCACCCAAAGAAGCCCGAGAGCTTAAGAGTAGTGTTTGATTCTTCAGCCAAATATCAAGGTGTTTCATTGAACTCTGTGCCTTTATAAGGGCCCGATATGCTTAACAACTTGGTTGGCATCCTGCTTCGGTTCCGTCAAGAAAAGGTAGCTATAACGATGGACATAGAACTTTAAGGTACCGTTAGAGCAACGTCACTTTTTATGGCATCGTAACAATGACTTCGAACAGCCTTTAGTAGCTTACCAAATGACAAGGCATGTGTTTGGAAACTCTACTTCGCCTTCCGTAGCAAACTTTGGACTTCGAAAAGTCGTAGAAGATGCAGACTCAGATGTCAAATGTCTGATCAACAATAAATTCTACGTAGATGACGGGTTGTTATCGTAACAAACAGAAATGGACACTATTGACCTTGTACTTCGCACACAGAAAGCTCTTCAGGACAATGGGAGAATTCGTCTTCATAAATTTGCATCAAATAGCAGACAAGTCTGAAATGCTTTCGAACCGAACGACCTATCGAAGGATCTTAAAAACTTGGATTTGGGCATCGCTACTCTTCCAACACAAAGGAATTTAGGGCTCCTGTGGAATACAGAGACTGACTCTTTCACATACAAGGTAAACCGAGTTGAAAAGCCCTACACAAGACGCGGACTTCTATCTACTATTAATAGCGTGTATGATCCGCTAGGTTTCGCACAGCCAGTTATCATACAAGGAAAACTACTCCTACGCGAAATGATGTCTATCACCAGCAAGACTGACTGGGATGACCCTTAACCGGAGCTATTACATTTCAAATGGGTCACATGGACCAAATCATTGAGCCATCTTGAATCACTCAGCATACCAAGGATGTACAGCGATATTTCGTATAAAGCCGCTACTAACAGAGAAGTATTAGTTTTTGCGGATGCATCAAAAGACGCCATAGCAGCCGTAGCCTATCTTAAGCTATATGACGTGAACCGATCATCTTTAAGTTTTCTTATGGGCAAGGCTAAGGTTGCACCCGCACGCGGGCACACAATTCCACGTCTGGAATTATGCTCTGCTGTTTTAGCCACTGAGATTGCTGAAATGATACACGACCAGCTGTTTAGTACCCGAAACGTGCATGTCTGGTCCATGCTGTAAATTTATCAGGTTATAAATGATGCTATTGAATTTATAGACGTTTAACATTTGAACTACTTGGTGAGTGTCACTGCTGGTGGACCAAGAGTCTCCGAGGGCACATGTAGCCAATGTCGATCAACTTCGGTTGATAGTCTGTCTTTTCAACGCATTTGAAATTTTCTGTTACAAAATTTCTTGAAATTTCTTAAAGGTGGGTCCTGTAGCATCATATCCCACCCATTCTGCCACGTCTTTTGGTAAATTTTTGGACATAATAATTTTCATACTTTTTGGTGTTTTGATCTTTCAATTCTTTCAATTCGTCCCTCAGTTTGTCTATTTCTCGTGTTTGTTTTGCTATTTTTTCTCTTAGATCTTCAGAGGTCAAGAGGAGACCATCGCATTTGTCGTCTAATTTTCCTATTTTCTGGTTGTTTTCTTTGTTTGAGTTGCTGATTTTGTCATTGGATAAAGGTTCTTTATACTAAACCAAACTTATGTGTAATTCAGAGTGGTATATTCTCGGACTTCTTCGAAATCGGAAGAGGATGTCGTCAGGGGGACCCAATTTCACCATATTTATTCAATATTTGTGCAGAAATTTTAGGGAGTCTTTTAAGAAGAAATCAATCTATTAGAGGTATAGTAATCGGAGGTAAAGAGTTTCGACTTCTGCAATATGCAGATGACACTTGTTTGTTTTTAGACGGTAGTGAAAAGAGCCTTAAGAGCGCACTGGACTTGCTCTTTCAGTTTTCTAAATTTTCTGGCCTTAAGCCAAATATTGAAAAAACCCAAGCAATCTGGATTGGAAATTCATCAGAAAATACAAAGCAATTATGCAAAAACTACAATCTAAAGTGGGGTAATGAGCCATTTACTGCACTTGGTGTAACTTTTACGACTGACCTTTCAAATATGGATGAGCTTAATTATGTACCGAAAATTAATAGTATGAAGAAAGAAATATCAAAATGGTCCATGAGATATCTAACTGTCTTAGGCAAAATAACTGTGGTTAAAACCCTTTTGCTACCCAAAATCACCCACTTATTTTTTACCCTTCCATCTCCAAGACCTGAACTTTTGAAATCTTTAAATGATATTTTCTATAATTATATTTGAGATAACAAAAGAGACAAAGTGAGTAGGAAAGAGATTATTCAAAATTATAAAAAAGGGGGATGTAAAATGATTGATGTTTATTCTTTTTGTAAATCCCTGAAACTTACTTGGATAAGACGTATATTACAGTGCAATGATCTAATAGGGTTCTTCTTGAAAGAAACTTCTAATTGTGATATAGATGTATTGACAAAGAGTGGTGATCATTATCCGCATTTATGTGCAAAGAATGCAAGAAATTTGTTCTGGAAAGAAACTCTATTCGCATTAGAAGAATTCATGCTTATATCTCAGAAAGAAGAAACATTTATTAGTCATTCTCCCTTGCTATACAACTCAAAATTACTTATTGATAAAAAACCGTTTTATATGAAATCTTTTTTGGAGAACTGCATAATTTATATTGATGATTTATATAATGAATCAGGACATCTTATGGCATTCAATGAATTCAAGGAAAAATTTAATATTGACATATATTTCACAACATACTTAGGTTTACGACAGACGATTCTTAAAAACTACCCAACTTTATCTGATAACTACATCAAGATAACTCCTATTATCACAAAAACATTGCTTCTTATCCTACAAGACAAAAAAGGTTCAAAATCTTTCTATGATTCGTTTCTTCTATCAAAAACATTTAATTCAAAATATCAAATCAAATGGGAAAACGAATTAAATCTCACAAATTTCAACTGGGATGTATGTAACTCATATGTGTTCTCTACTACTATTGATAGATATCTTCAATGGATACAATATAGGGTAATCCACAGAATTCTGGGTACAAATGAACTACTTTTTAAAATAAAAATCAAAGAAAATCCCAATTGTACATTTTGTAAGACAGACAATGAATCTATAAAACATCTCTTTTTTTAATGTGATATAGTTTTTCCAATCCTTCAATCTTTAGAACAATGGATAAATAGTACATCAAATTATCAGATCAGCTTTGAAAAAAATTGTATCTTACTAGGAATGTTTGGCGATCGCAATAGGGCTATCAACACGATTATATTGTTATATAAAAGATTTATCTATGAAATGAAAATGAAAGAACAAATTCCGTATTTTAGAATTCTGAAAATGAAAATAATCCAGTACATTAAAATAGAAAAAATGATAAGTAGAAAAAATAACAGAATAAGTGATTTCGAAAAGAAATGGGAAAACCTCATTAACCTCTTAAATGAAGATGCTTAATGATTATAATGTAACGAATGCTTAAGAACAAGATCTTTTACTTTTTTAAAGAAGAATAATATGAAATGATGTAGATCAATTACCGAAATTATACAGTTCTGTTTATATGTCAAGTTATTTATCTATTTCATATATTTATTCATTTACAGCCTTTTCCTTTCTTTTTTTCATATATCATTATAAATATCTATCCTTTCTCTCTTTCTTCTTCTTCTTTTTTTTTTCTTTTTTGTTTTTTTTTTTTTGTTTTTTTTTTTGTTTTTGTTGATTTTTTTTGGAATCTTTACCCTTCTCATCCATCCATTTAGCAGTAATATTAAGTATGTATATTTTGTGATTGTTGAGCTGACGACATTACCAACTGCTGTTTTAAAATAGGTTATAAAGTAAATCTCATTAAGCATACTTTGACCGTGTGTCCATTCTATACAGTCAGTGATAACTGGATCGCTATACTGAAAATGAATGGACACACGGTTCATTGTTGTCTTGATAAATATCCTTCAAAAATATTCTATAAGAGATAGTGTCGTCAGCTTAGCAAATATCTTCACCTGTATTTCTAATTAAATATGTTGTACTGAACCGTTACCCAAAGAACATATTTTACTGTAGCAATTATTTAACTCTATTTAGAAGGCAATGTTACATTTTATAAGGCTGAAACACTCCTACATTATGATATGGACAGAAACATATACAATGATATAATATATATATACCATACCAGATATTAATATATTTACAATAATTATGGATATAAATGATGAATATGAATAATGAATTTCTTAATTTGAAAATATTTACATGTGAACTTTGTCTGACGGTTCAGCACTATAAAATGATGTAATAAATGGTGGAGTTGGATGGCTGAAGGGGAGGAAGGAGGCCATTTATTTAAAAAAAAAAAAAAAAAATTTCATACTTTTTGGCTTTATTACATTGTTTAGACTGAGGATCACTGACGAGGGTTTAGTACACGAAACGTGCATGTCTGGTCCATGCTGTAAATTTATCAGGTTAAAAATGATGCTATTGAATTTATAAACGTTTAACATTGGTATTCCGAAAGACAGTTTTCGTTTCTATTCAGACAGTAAAATAGTTCTCGGTTACATTTCGAATGAATCAAGGAGATTTTATGTGTATGTGGGAAACCGTGTTGGTAGAATTCGTCTTTTTAGTACTCCAGCTCAATGGTACTATATCCGTTCTGAAGACAATCCAGCAGATATTGCTACACGCTGTATTGACCCTTCAAAGCTTGCTGAATCAAGCTGGTTAAACTACATGGAGAATACCGTAGTCTTAATATCCGAACCTGAGCACTGTCTGATAGATCCAGAGCATGACCAAGAAATCTAACCCGGATTAGAAACATGCATTACCTACAAATGTGAGATAATTGACTCATCGAAACCAAATGCTCGCTTTTGTGATATATTTTCTAGGTTCTCACCATGGAACAGACTTGTTCGTACCGTTTCTCGCATTAAATTTTGGGCAGCTAAACACCAAAAGGACGGTCATATTCCAAAACGTCATGATGACCCTTCATTATTGCGAGATAATGAGCTTCCAATTGTGTCGTGTATACAAAGAAAAGCGTTCCATGAGGAATTACAGTGCATTGGAGACACTGATAGAGTCGGAGGGAGACTCAACAAGTTACCTGATGCCGACTTCGATATAAATATGAGAAACCCAGCAATACTTCCGAAAGATAAGCATGTCACCAATCTCATCATCAGACATTTTCATAACAAGGTGCAGCATATGGGACATCATTTTACCGAAGGACGTGTACGTAAAGAAGGCTATTGGGTAGTTGGAATGAAGCGGATGGTTGCTACACTCATTCGAGAGTGTGTAGTTTGTCGCAAGTTGCGTGCCAAAGTCTCCTACCAACAGATGTCCGATTTACCAAAGGATCGCTGCAGCCCTGGTCCGCCATTTGCTTACGTTGGTGTCGACACCTTTGGCCCATGGCCCATATCTTTTCGTCGTACAAGAGGCGGAAGTGCAGATAAATCGCTGGGCTTTGCTCTTTACTTGCCTGACTACGAGAGCGATACGCATCAAGGTGATTGAACAACTATCGAGTTCATCATTTATAAGTGCGCTCAGACGGTTTATCTCGTTGCGTGGACCAGTAGCGCAATTCCGTTCAGACAGAGGAACAAATGTCTTGGGAGCAACAGAGGACCTTTCTATCGACAGCGACTTTGTCGAAAAGGGACCTGTCGCAGACTTCCTTTCTAATTCCAAGGTCGTATGGAAATTTAATCCGCCACACTCCCCACACATGGGTGGAGCCTGGGAACGGCTCATAGGAACTGTGAAGCGCATATTTAATTCTATCTTGTTACAACGTAGAGGTAAAGACCAAACGCATGAGGAGCTTACTACTCTAATGTGTGAAATTAGCGCTATTGTCAATAATCGACCGCTTATGGATGTATCGTGTGACCCAGACTCGCCTTCATTACTTACTCTTTTTATATCCATTTACATATTCATCTGTGTTGCTTGGGCCCCTGCGTTTTGCGGTCTTGTTTGTGTGTGGTCATCTGACAGTGAGGAGGTTGTTTTACACCACAATTGTACGTTCTTCGAGACCTCTGGGTAATCGGAAAAATGGGAGGGCTGTGCGCACGTAACCCAGGATAACCATACCTTCTGCTATTTCCTTGGCAGATGGCCGTCCTAAGTCGGCACCGGTTGCCCATTGGTCTCGTTGGTTTATGTGTAGTCCTTTGTGTTTGATGTTTCTGTGTTGTGCGTTGACGTTCCTTGTCCCTTGCGCGTCTCTTTTTGTGCTTGTCTGCTTTGTGTTTTTGCATTGGGTGTTTTTGGGTTTTGCTGTGGGTGCTACAACCTGGTGTTGTTGGAGATCCCCTCCTTTGTTTTACTCCGACAATGCTTCTTACAATGAAGTCTAATCCGGATGTGGAACCTTTTCCGTCTTTTGGACCCAAGGGCGCTCTAAGATTTTCTTGGAAAAATGTGCAAACTCTGGCCGAGGAGTTTTGGCGCCGATGGAAGTCAGAATATCTGTGCGAACTTCAAAAACGTCAAAAATGGCAAGAACGCGCCAGAAACATTAAACCGGGTGGCCTTGTTCTTATTAAAGATGACCTACCGCGCAACCTTTGGTCATGTGGTCTCGTCCAACGCGCCTTCGAAAGTTCTGATGGACTTGTTAGAAAGGTTGAACTAGCTGTTGTCAAGGACAACAAGAGACATTTGAATGTGCGACCAATAAATGATCTTGTAACTCTCTTAGAAGTTGATTTAACATGATTCTGTTCTAGTCAAGGTTGTTGCAATTTTTGAAAATGTGTGTTTATACCTTTGAACATAATGTTGAACCACATTAATTTGTCAGATTTTTGAAAGAAATGTTATCCCTTTTGGATTAATAAAGATGTTACCATGATTTTTTGAAGAGATGTATTTTGAATTTTTGTTTCATCACATTTCTGATTTAAATTTTTGACATAATATGATATTTTGTGAATTTTGAGAGATTTTGAAATTTTTGTAATTTTCGATAAAGAACCTTTTGCTAAATATTTTTGAATTTTAAGAGTTAAAGATTTTATATAGTGATTTCTTGTAGAAATCAGAGGAGTGTAATGATTACGTGCCGGAATTGTAACTTGTCCGGATTGGGTTTTAAATTTGTTTTTACATTTGCTGTCAGACATTTTCTTGCTCGATAAATTCCTGAAAGATTTTGGCAAGCCTAAGGAGTAAGTACTTGGCCATGTTCTATAAATGGCTTTTTTATATACCTGTTAATTAAATTCTATCGTCTTTTCCATGTGAAATATTGTTTATTATGTTAAACGTACCAAATCTAATCGGTGACCTACTTTCGCTTTGTGCGACGCTTATTGTCAAGGTATAAGCTCACCTGGTCTGGGCATTTTTATTGCATTCTGAGTCGATGTATGGTAGTTTTGACAATATATTCTAGGTTTAATTTGATTTGTTCTTGATTCCTTTATATGATGTGTGTTAAAATATGTGAAATATGGTTTCATTTAATTCATTATTCATTGTACATTGTTATATGAAAGATATGTCATAGTCATGTCAAGGTCAGGTCATGTCACAGGTCAATTTTACAATACAGTGTCATGTAAATCTTCATCTGTGTACAATCTTCTTCTGTGATCTTCTTCTGTAATCATCCAGTGAAATTTACAAACATACAGTAACAATTATTGTTTGATGTCATAATTCAAACTTTGTTATTTTTGTATTTTGTAGTTTTTCACCCTCTCTTCATCGAGGTTTGTCATGGCAATAAAGATTTAAGGATCAATCATTCTTTGTCTTAATGGAGTCATCACATCGATACAATAACTCGCCTGCTAAGCAGCCACTAGATCAACCTGTAACTGCATCGCCGAAGGCCAAGGATGCTAGAGATGGTTACCTTGAGCAATACCGCCGATCGCAAAAAACCTCTGGCCATTCCAGGGAACCCAGTAAGCAAACTTTTCTGCGACAACTGTCACCATAAAGGACACAGGTCTCATGGTAACAAAGCATCACTGATGAGAATTTAATATTGGAAACACGTGTCTGGTGCATGGAAATTGGTTTGGAATTTTCTTCAAGAAGGTATAGAGTTGGAACCCTACGACATTATTATTTCGACAGCAAGTGATGAAGCCTTAAGTAGCCCATACGTCGCTACAGCCGGAGAGGGCTTGTTCCCGAAGACATGGACTTTCATCCTGTATTCTATGAATTCGTTTTCGATGTTGTTATATCGGTACCATAGAAAACGTGAGAAATCTCTATGTTCTTCTTTGACTAGAAAACAATGGAACATATGTTGGACATCACCGATTACACCGACCGTCTCCTTCCTAAATCTAAGGAGAACTCCTAGAAGGTCATTTGTGAGGTCGGGATCCGTTAAGAGTACATCGTTCAGAGAAATGCCGTCTTCCTTAGCCGATAAATCAAATACTCCCCGTATTTGTTCTGGCTTGCGTGGGTGATAAACACCAAAAAAGCGGAAGGTACCATCTTTCGTTATCAAAATAAATAGGTGGTGCGACTTTGGTATGATCATTCTGAAACAGATTTTTCATGAATTACATGAATTGCTCTTTTTTCTTTGGGTTTCGTCTAAGACTTGAGTCCAGAGACTTAGCGCGACGGAGTGCTTGTTTATAATTCTTAGGAAGTTGCCTCCTTGGTGATCGAAATTGTAGAGGTGCTATCCATTGACCAAAATCTCCCAGGAACATTTCCTGATCCATCAAACTCAAAAACTTGCGATCTTCGACGGAACTCCCTACTTTGTTATCATCTATGGTACGTTCGAAGGGTGGAATGTCTCCTAATGAGCTTCCAAGTACATGACAATTTTCTTTCAAGGTAAAATTCTGTGTACGTGGCTTAGAAATTGACGCACGACCACCGCCATATATATGAGTCCTGTAAGTGTGTGACCGTTGGGATGTGTTGTCCATCTAAACACAAATCTCCAATCACGGTCCATCCAAATGGTGTTTCTTGTGCAATTGGGGCGTCAGGCGGTCTAATTCTCTGATCTAGAATGCGATGAGCCTGAATCATGTCTTAACCAATTATCATGAGAATTTGCCTAGATTTTTCTATAGGCATCATATGATGTATAATGTTCTTGAAATGCGGATGATAACTGACTGTCTCTGGTTTCGGTATCTCAGTGTGGGTATCTTGCAGATTGTCGCATTCTATAACTGTCGGCAAACACATTCTTGTTTGTCCATCTACAGATTTAATGTGAAGCGCTACATCTGTTCTTCTGTAAAGGTTTGACTGACCAGAACATTAGTTCAGTTTGTACTCAATATGGTCGGAAGATATGTTGAGTCTATCAAATAATTCTGTACGCGCGAGTGTTCGATTGCTCTGATCGTCGAGCATAGCGTAAATATCTATGTATGATTCGTCATTCAAAACTCTGACTGGAAGTATTTGGGCACACGACCTTGCAGACCTCAGTACATCTAGTCGTAACCGTTGGGGTAACTTGTTTCGGTGAAGTCTCCCCGCCATCCTGTTGCGAACTTCGAGAAATTTCATCGGGATGAAATGCTGTTGGGTGGCAAGTACTGCCGCAATCATCACATTTCAGTTTCTCTTAACATTTATCTTTTTTATGATCTGGTGCCGTACAACAAAAACACACTTGATGTTCTTTTAACAATTTTTTTCTCTTTGACATTGATTTTGCCTTGAAAGCCTTGCAAGCCGATGTTTTGCGAGTCATACTATCCTTGTGAACAAGGCATGAAATATTCTTTACATTTTCTCTGCAAATCGTTTTTCTGACTGAGACCGGTTTTGTCTGCGCAGACTCCGAGAAGTTACAGGTATTTGTAGAACAATAGTCATACGCAAATTAAGGATCGTTACGCATACGACTCATCTCTCGTATAAATGTAACAAATTCCTTAAAGGGTGGAAATACGACGTGGTGATCAGTCTTATATTTGTATGCTCGCGTGGTTAATTTCTCTTGTAGAAAGTAGGCAGCTTGCTGACGATAGGTCGTAGTCCGACTGACGAATCAAGGTACGCAAATAAAGCCGTGTATTTCGGGTCCTCCTTTAGGAATAATGTTTCGGCGAGAATGTCACTAAGGTCATACAACTTTGCACAATTCTTATTTCCCAACTTTGGTAATGATGTCAAGCGACGTTTAATGGCGGATTCAACCATTTCAGCGGCACCGTATCGTTCATCGAGACGTTCCCAGAGTCTTTTCAATCCCTCGGTCATATTATGCAAAGTAGAGGATCTGATACTTAGTGCCTGTAATTTTGAATCCGGTCCTAAATATTTTATAATAAGGTCCATCTGTTCAGAATCGTTGACACCAATTTCACTCATAACAGTTTTGAAGCTATACTTCCAAGACGGGAGATCTCCAACAAGACCCCGTTGCAGCATCAACAGCAGAACACCAAAACACCCGATGCAAAACCACAAAAGACGAGTACAACACGAGACGGAAAAGAGACACAAATGAGTTAAAGGGACGGTGTCCCTGAAAATTAATTAATTCTACAAAATTTTGAAATGCAAAATCTTTCTTTTTATATGAATGTAAACGTCTTCATATTGAATAGCATCATTTAAGAACAGATAAATTGGCAACATGGACCAGACATGAACGTTTCGGTTACTTAACCCTCGTCAGTGATCCTCAAATCTAAACAATGTAATATGCCAAAAAAGTATGAAAGTTACTATGTCGAAAAAGCGTACCGAAAGACGTAGCAGAATGGGTGGGATATGATGCTACAGGACCCACGTTTTAGAAATTTCAAGAAATTTTGATAACAGAAATTTTAGAATGCGTTGAAGAAACGATCAACCGAAATTGATCGAACTTGGCTACATGTGCCCTCGGGGACTCCTGGTCCACCAGCAGTGACACTCACCAAGTGGTATAAATGTAAACGTCTTCATATTGAATAGCATCATTTAAGAACAGATAAATTGGCAACATGGACCAGACATGCACGTTTCGGGTACTTAACCCTCGTCAGTGATCCTCAAATCTAAGTATACATTCTCATTTGTACAAATTCAAATTTTCAGGCCAATCTCACGCATACTTTCGCAGTTATTGACCTTTAAAAACGTCACTTTGAATTTGGGGTGCGCAGTTCTAATTCATTCTACTAGCGCCACCTACAATGTATTGAGTTTTTACTATAGAGGTATACGAAGATTTAATTATTACAAAATCGACAATATTAGAGTGGTTACTGCATATTTTCAAATAAATTTTCTTCTGGCTCATTTTTTCCTCTATCTAGACCGTTTGGAGTAAAATTTACATTTTCAATAAAAAATTATTTTCAGGGACACTGCATCTTTAAAGAAGATCCTGACGATAATCTCAACAGCACTCACAATAGAGCACCATCTTGAGCATCGACGGACCCCTAGCAAGCTAGAGGCGGGATCAGGTGCCCTGGAGGAGTAAGCATTCCCTGTTGGCTAGCCGCACCCGCCGTCGATGTTAATGCACGATAAAGAACACAGTATATAAAATACATGCACAGTCTTACGTTATGTCTTTATAGAAAGTGCTATGGCGACCATGTCAGGGAAATATATTCAAAACACTTACTGTCAAACCCCTCGCGGGGAACTTTTTACAAGACATGTAAACATCAAACACAAAAGACTACACATAAACCGACGAGACCAATTCCAAGCACAGTATGTCTCAGGGCGGTCATCAAAACTAGAGAGGCGCGAAAAT
This sequence comes from Pinctada fucata, assembly GCA_028142955.1. NCBI lineage: Eukaryota > Metazoa > Mollusca > Bivalvia > Pterioida > Pteriidae > Pinctada > Pinctada fucata. The sequence continues at coordinate 54,356,604 of AP027112.1, read as the reverse complement.
AAGAGGTCTCTGCGCAGCAAGAACTGAGTTATGTCGGAAGTCACTGAAGGGTGTATAGCTGTAGCAGGCGGTGAATTCTTTAAGATTTGTTGGTGAGGAATAAATGGATTTGCTGGATAAATAATATTGCCGATATTTTGTCCTTACCTTATCGGATTCATATCATCGTCTCTTTTTAGGGAATGTCCATTGATGAAAGCAGCGGTTTTGTGCTCCGAAGATTCTTTCGGAAGATCGATTTCAGCCATACTAGTATTCAATATCTCCTCTTCCACAATTGCCTTTAGCTCAGCTTCAGCAACCGATAAATCCTTTTGAACGTTAATAGTCTCTAACTTTGTAGTTCATTCTGTTGTTTGCGTATTTCTACCTTTTGTAAAGCGTACGAGGCTTTCACTCTAGTGGCTTCGGTTTTAGCAAGAATCCTTGCGAGAAGACTTGTTCGACCATTAGAATAGCTGGTGCTAGACTTGGAAGAACGTGTGGCATGACTCTTAGTTTCCGCAATAATAGATGTATTAAGCAGTTTATAAGCTGTGTCAATTATGACGCGACGGCTGTCTAGCAGATGTTGGAACTCTTCAAGATCCCTTAAACTTTCTTGCGAACGTTCAGATGTAGCAAATTTATAAGTCGTTCTGATTGTTCTTTATAATCAAGAGTTCTGGTTTACTAAAGTTTCCTTGTTTTCCTTATTTTTCGGCAAGCTAATTTGACCCATGATTGCTCGACGATGCCACGTTCTGTTCCTCTTTGAGTTAACGGACGTACACGTGACTCCATAGCAGAAGGTTGGTCAGTGGTAACAGCTGAGGAGGGTGCCTCTTGTGTACCATCATCCTCCACTTTGACATTATCCACTGGCGTAGTCATAGTCTTCTTACTGTTCTGTCACAAACAAACCTCCGTATTAGATTTACAGATCTTTATTCAGACAGGCAGCTAGCCAAAATGTACAATACATCAATGCATGACAGAAGATGCGGGGCGATGTCCAGCTGTTCGTTACACATGGTGTATGTAATGGTAAAAAGACTGTGGGTATCCGTTGAAAATATAATAAGAGAAAATTAAGCGTATCGCTGATAAACAATATGGCGGAAACAAATCTTGAAGCTCGATTCGTTACAATAACAATTCGTACAAATGACAAATATAATGACCATATCCCTGTGTACAGCACAAAATCGATAATGCAGAAACCGCAGGCATACAAAATCAGGATAAAACAGGAACCAAAGCAAACAAACAAAAACCTCCACCATATCAAAAGAAGCGAACTCCCGATATGGGAGTGAGACACAAACAAAAATCAACACTGTACATCACAAAGTGTTCCATCTCTATACATTCATGAAGAAAATTCCAAACCAATTTAGGGAGCAACTATTTGATTTTTATGGGGGGGGGGGGGGGGGGGGGGGCAGGAAGACTTGCAAGCCGGAATTTTTTTGCGGGCCCTTTGGGCCGGATTATTATTATTTTTTTGGGGGGGGGGTAATTTTCCAATTTTGTAAATTACTCTAAAGTTTAAATAATTCAGCGTGATTTTTCGGCCATCAAAACATCAAGCACAGAATAAGATCATCGTATACCAGCATATTTCTTCATTTAAATTTCTTGAATGGCATATGATGCCTTAGTCCGACTTGCAGACCTACGACGGTGTTATCGGTTTTTTCGTCTTCGGTCTGACTGCTTTGCATAGGCAAAACTTGAGAATTTCGGTGTGAAAAAATTTCGGCAAGTTTGTCCCTTTTTTTGACAAATTCCAGTCTCTTCATCAAAAAAATAAGTCACCCAGTCCTCTTGCCCCTAAAAATCCCATCTAAGCCTGGTTTCACCTCTTTTTCTCTTCCGATTTTCCTCTGATCAATGACATTTTGTCATGCGCAGAGAGGTGACACCAGGCCTAGAGGGGATTTTTTAGAGGCAGGAGGACTGGGTGACCTATCTTTTGGTTGAAGAGACTGGAATTTGTCCAAAAAAAAAGGAGAACTTGCCGAATTTTTTTCGCACAGAAATTCTCAAATTTTGCCTATGCAAAGCAGTCAGACCGAAGACGAAAAAAAAAAAAAACAGATAACTCCGTCGTAGGTCTGCAAGTCGGACTAATGATGCCTATAATGTAAATTTTTACTTAGATGATTCTCAACGGATTTCAAATGAATTTGATTTATTCACTCCAAAAAGGATAGGTCGGAAGAGAGGGGGAGGGGCAATTTCATGATCCGGATTTTTTTTTTTTTCGCCGGCCCTTTGGGCCGTAAAATTTTTTTCCCTAAAATTTCGATCCGGAATTTTTTTTTTTTTTTTGCAAAGTCTTCCTGCCCCCCCCCCCCCTAAAAATCAAATGGTTGCTCCCTTAACACACATTTTTAATGAATGGGCTAATTAATTAAATTGCTTCATACGATTTTTCAAATATGTACACCACGCTTCCTCACGACAAGATCAATGATCAATTGTCCAAACTCATTAAATGGTGCTATAATCGAGAGGGGAAAATTTATATTTGTACATCTGAATCAAAGGGTTTCTTTTCCGCTACAGAATACAAATCATACAAATCATGGACATGTAGCGACCTGTGTAGTGCCTTGTCCTTCCTCTTGGACAACATTTATGTAAGATTTGGTGAGAATCTCTACAAGCAGGTTGTAGGGATTCCTATGGGTACAAATTGTGCGCCTCTTGTTGCAGATTTATTTTTATACACATATGAAAAGGAATTTATTCAAAATCTTCAAAAGCAAAGAAAATATGATGATGTGAAATGCTTCACTGGTACTTCTAGGTACCTGGATGATATTCTTACTATCGATAATCCTGTTTTTGAAAAGTATAAAGATGTTATTTATCCACAAGAATTGACTCTAAACAAGGCAAACTTTACAGACACTGAAACACCATTTTTGGACCTAAATATCAAAATTGTCAATGGAGAAATTCATACAAGTGTATATGACAAACGAGATGATTTTGGATTCAACATAGTAAATTTTCCCTGGCTTGACGGTGATGTCCCTAGATTACCGTCATACGGTATCTACATTTCACAGCTCATCCGGTATGCTAGAGCATGTACTGATGTTTTGGATTTTCATAATAGAAATCTACAAATTACAAAGAAACTTTTAAGTCAAGGTTTTCGCTTTCATAAACTAGTAAAGACTTTCTGGAAATTTTACAAAAATTATGATCAACTTCTTTTGAAATTCGGACCAATACAAGCAACGGAGTATATTACTTTGGGTATTTCACAACCTGCATTTTATGGTGACATAATTAACAAAATAAGAAGGATCAAAGGTAGACAGCATATGTATCGAAAATGCGTCAGAGTCATCAAACGCCTTTTATACCGTGGATATGATCCTAATGTCACCAGACGGACACTAAGCTTGGTACTTGACCAATATACAGTCTTGTACGAGCGCATTCTTAAGACTTGCACTCTGACTGACTGTGACGACGGGACTCCATGACGGGCCCTGTCCAAACCTCTTTAGAGAAGACAGGGCCCCGACCACCTGTCCTCTCTGAATGTCAGTCGGACTCCTCGGGTGATAACATATATGAGCTCGCTACAGCCGGCAGAGCACGGACTGTATTACGCACGTCCTCTTTTTATATCCATTTACATATTCATCTGTGTTGCTTGGACCCCTGTGTTTTACGGTCTTGTTTGTGTGTGGTCACCTAACAGTGAGGAGGTTGTTTTACACCATAATTGTGCGTTCTTCGAGACCTCTGGGAAATCGGAATAGTGGGAGGGTTGTGCGCACGTAATCCAGGATAACCACACCGTCTGCTATTTACGTGGCAGATGGCCGTCCTAGGTCGGCACCGGTTGCCCATTGGTCTCGTTGGTTTATGTGTAGTCTTTTGTGTTTCATGTTTCTATGTTGTGAGTTGGTGTTCCTTGTCCCTTTTGCGTCTCTTTCTGTGGGTATCTGTTCTGTGTTTTTTGCATGGGTGTTTTGGGATTTTGCTGTGGGTGCTGCAACCTAGTGTTGTTGGAGATCCCCTCCTTTCTGTTATACCTTCGCCTTCTTCTACACTTCTATCATCACTTCAACCATTACAATGATCCCGTACAATGAATAGTATGATCGCAACGCGCCGTGTTGGAAGGTATAAATTACCGTCTACAACGTAGACCATGCAACAAAATGTGTATATATCTATATACTGTAGTTCAGACTACTACAAAGATTAATGTAGCTAGTAGAGAAACCCCGCTTGAGACCTCAACAATACCTGGGGCCTTAAGTGGGAGTGTCATTTTGGTGATGTCCGGTGACTGTATGTTTTAAATTTTTGCTAGTATACAGTAATTTACATAATTTTGGCAGATTTATTAATTAAAAGTTTTGTTGTGTATAAAGTATATAACACATTAAGAGTGTAAATAATAAAACTGATAAAGATAAAATTATGGGACATAATTAAGATACGATGTACCTCTCTTTGCAATCCTTTTTTCGATGGAATCAAATTGTCCTTTCATACTTGCGAGTTGTTTAAACTCGTCTAATCCAAGAGAGGTTTTCTTTCCATTCAATTTATTTCTTAAGTGAATGTAGGGATATGCGCTCCATTCCGTTACACGGAAATTCACACTCGCAACTTAGTCTCCAGCGATATTAAAATATATCGTATCTAGTCGACAATGTTGATCTTTTGACCTGAGAGTTCAGATCCGACTTTAAAAAATAAAATCACTCGGACTAAAACGGATGTAGATTTTATTTTTCATAGACTTTGTTTTTCATTTATTGTAGATATAGATATATATACATATTGTAAAATGTTTTATTGAATTTGAAGACGTTTAACATTTGTGCCACTTGGTGAGTGTCACTACTGGTGGACCAGGAGTACCGGAGGCACATGTAGCCAAGTACGATCAACTTCGGTTGATCGTCGTCTCTCGACGCATTTGAAAATTTCTGTTATGAAAAAAAAATTGAAATTTCTAAAACGTGGGTCCTGTAACATCATATCCCATCCATCCTACTACGTTTTTCTGTACAGTTTTTGACATATTTTTCACACACTTTTGCCATATTACACTGTTTAGATTGAGGATCACTGACGAGGGTTAGAATGATGCTATTTAATTTGAAGACGATTAACATTCGTTAGCAAAATGGAAAGAGGCTTTTTTGAGCACCTGGACGAACCAGCAATAAATCAGTGTTTGTAAGGATATTTGTGCATGTTTGGAATCCAGTAGATAGAAGGCAGTTCAAGATCAGAGTCATCAGTATGAATACCGAAGGACTAAGCACAAGCATTTCAGATAAGTAGTGTGTATGTTTGATTCCCAGGTGATGAATGTAATCCTAGTTCCTCTCTCAAGTTTGAAATACATGTAGTATGACTTTCCAACGAAAGTAAAATTGTTTGCTTCTTTGTCAGCAGGAACAATAATATATTATTTCATGGAGGTCAGGAAGTTTTTTTTAGCAACAACAGGATCATGAAAAATTGACTCGTGTCTGTTGATAACTGAGTGCCGAAGGCGCCCTATTCTTTTGTTCGATAAAAGGTGCCAAGCTATGCAAAATCTTTGAGTCGGGACATATAAGGAACACATTTTAGAATTCGTTAAATTACCTTTCATCCCTTTTGTCTATCAAGAATTGGTTTCCCCTCATTTGCTTTACTGCATGTGGTCAATCATTGGCCCTGTGACTCAGCCATAGTCCTTGTAGAGAAGATCTCTTCGAGCAATTTATAACAAAGAGTGTACCTGGTTTCTTACAATGTTTTTGAAGCCAGGACTGATTTGCGTAGTCCATCTTTACTGACACAGTCATCTGTATTCCAGGATTTTAGACTGTAACAAACCTATATCACATGAGTGAACTGACATTACACGTAACATAATTATGGTCGTATTCAGTGACTCAGCTGATAATACTTTTCGAGTAAATATATAGTAATTGTCAAAATGGTGTCCAGATATGCTTTGAAATGCAATTGAAAGCATTAAATTACCCTTAATGATAAACGTCTTCAAATTCAATAGCATCATTTCAAGAACAAATAAATTTTCAGCATGGACCAGACATGCACGTTTCGGGTACTTAACCCTCGTCAGTGATCCTCAATCTAAACAATTTGTTCTCATTGTATATGCCAATTCAATGAATGCTATGAGGCTGTTTTAGCCATTTTAAAATTTATGTTAGAACTCAAGTGTATTCATTCCTTTACCTACTTCAAATTATAATTTGAACTAAGGTAACATATTAGATGCACTAGTTAGTTGCAAGAAAATAAGGGCTTTAAATATAAGGTTACTCTGAATAAATCTACACTTTCAAATTTTTTTGTATATTATATATAAATTGACTTTATTAATAGCCATTTATGAGTCCTGTGATTTCTCTGATGTAATCTGGCTTACTAATGTACTGCAAGTAGACTTATCCTCAGCATTCAGGACCAGCTTTTTCCTTGGGGACATTCGTAACCCAGGCTCAGTTGAATCGGGATTTATAATGTGCAATGAAGGCAGTGATTCAGACGTGTGTTCAATGGAGAACGGCCCAGGACTCCTGTTGTGCTGGTTGTTGTATGACAAATATGGATAATGACCATATCCCTGTATACAGCACAAAATCGATAATTCAGAAAATCAGAAACCGAAGGCATACAAAATCAGGATAAAACAGGAACCAAAGCAAACAAACAAAAACCTCCACCATATGAAAAGAAGCGAACTCCCGACATGGGAGTGAGACCAGGTGCCCAGGAAGACTAAGCATCTCCTGCTTGCATGCAATACCCGCCGCTTCAACTTGGTAGAAATGTCACATCCGGTTACTTCCGTTTCGGAAGACATAGAGTACAATCTTTGGTAGGATGGTTCAAATGGTCTATGACAGAATATCATCCACCATTCTGGAGAATGGGACATCATAGTGTATGACGAGTTCCCCATATCGACCGAAGAACTTCCTCAGTGACGATGTTAGTCGGTCACAAACATATCCCTGACTGAGAGGCTTATCTGAAAGACGCCTAGCTCTCAGAACAAAATCCTTATATTTGGTACTTGCTCTGGCATAGCGTATCAACTGAGATATGAACACACCATAAGCTAGCGATGAAGGGATTGTGCTACTCAGAAAAGGAAAGTTTGTAATGGTGAAATTGAAGTCGTCACGTTTGATGTGAGGTGTCCATCAGTGTCGTAGGACAGTATGCAGTAGAAACTTTATATTATACATGTAGGTTGCCCATGATGAGACCTTTCAATTTATGCCGTAACATTGGAACCAGTGACCATGACCTTGGACTTTGACCTAGTTAAAGACTTCGGTTAAAGTTCCTGGTTTAAGCAAAATCTAAGGAACTGTATACAGTAGAAACTTTATATTATACATGAAGGTTGCCTCTGACAAGACCTCTCAATGTATGCTGTAATATTTGACTTAGTGACCTTGACCCAGTTGGTGACAAAAACTTACTTTGCAATCCGGCCATACCGTCTTTAGCGGTGTTTTATTCTTTTACAACGTAGGTTTTGTCATAGTTCACCACAATAAATTTGTATTTGCGATTACCGTTCTTACGTGTACACGCATTACTTATAATTTTTGCGAGTCTTTCTTTCAGTTTAGAATGTGGTATGTTGAATGTTATAAATGAAGTAAAGTTGATAAACATGTGTTATGTAACTGATAAATTAAATTATATTGTTGCCCTTTTCCTTCAGAATTGAAATGGTTCATGTTAAAGGGATAGACGGGTGAAAAGGACCCGGGGAGGGGGGAGACAGGAGGAGGGAGCGATTCAAGGGAAAAGGGACGGAGAGGGAGGAAGGTACCCTTATCAAGCCCTACCCATTATTATTTTGTTGTATTTGAAATCTCTGTTCTTTATGAAAAATATAATGGTTATATTCGGAGTCTGTAGTATAAATTGGTACAAATATTCAGACATACCATATATGCCCCTTAAAGTAAGTTATTACAGAGTATCAAATTCAATCTTTTATTCTACATGAAAGAATATAGCCACATTAGGATTTATTAAGGATAAATATGCATTATAATTTACATGTTTATGCAGTATACCTGACATTCTCTTGAGGCATGCTGATCACATGTTGCAATTACAGCTTGTTTTATATTATTGCTGTAACTCTTGCCTGCACAGTCCTCGTTTATAAAAGAGAGTGTTGGGGCTGAAAATAACGTTCTTCGAGACCTCTGGGTAATCGGAAAAGTGAGAGGGTTGTGCGCACGTAATCCAGGATAACCACACCTTCTGCTATTTCCGTGGCAGATGGCCGTCCTAAGTCGGCACCGGTTGCCCATTGGTCTCGTTGGTTTTTGTGTTTGATGTTTCTGTGTGTTGTGCGTTGAAGTTTCTTGTCCCTTATGAGTCTCTTTCTGTGCTTGTCTGCTTTGTGTTTTTGCATTTGGGGTTTTGCTGTGGGTGCTGCAACCTGGTTTTGTTGGAGATCCCCTCCTTTGTTTAAAAAAGATCTGCATATTACAAACTTAGTATGCTTCACAAATTGTTTTATATTTTTATCTATGTTCTACACTATTAATTTCTCTAGTGGATGTCAAATTAAACACAATTCTTCTCTAGCCAAAAAATACTCAAGTTAAAATTGTAAAATCCAAATAAACATCAAAGAAGTACCTAACCGTTATTCAGTCTCAAAGTCGAGAAGGCAAAGCAACAGAAATCCAGAACTTCATTACTTCTAATCTGGTTTCATATCAGGAATCTGTATGCCAACATTGAAATCCAGAATAATTCTGGAAAATCTGTAATATTCAGGTAAACACCTGCATATACATTGTAAACCGTATTATTGAATTTAAAAAAATTAAAGATTTTCCAACCAAAACTTGTAAAGATATACTACAAAAATAGTGGCAGCATTTCACAGATTGCATGGGTCGCCTGTGAAACATAGCGGCAAATAAGGTTCACTTTTATATGATAGTGTGACTACATAAAACAGACAGACATAGATGGAAAAACAGACGGAAACCGGACAAAGTGAATCCTATGTGCCGCTATGCTTCGCAGGCGACACAAAAACTGTAAAATTTGGATGATTACTGTTGACCCTATAACAACATATTATACTATTTTTATCTATTATTATCCAGTAGTATATTACAGATATTGATATGGGTCTTGATAATTATAACTTACCATTGTAGTAGGTTACTGAAGATCCGACAACTGTTTGACAGGCGACACTTGTTGGCACTATTTAACTTCTTGCGTACCTGGATAACAGTGCTTTGTGTAATTTTTATTTCGTAGCGACCACATGTTGGTTTTACAATGTGTCCTGTCACTTAAACTTGTGACTTCTGTGCGAAAGCCGATTGAATTGTGTTTAAGATGTCAGATGAGAAACTAAAAAAACGTTTACATTCGTTCTTCACTGTTTGCATTTTTCCGTCAAAATATTTTGTTTTGCCGTCTTTACTCCTTTTCATGTCCAGTGAAAGAGTTAATGTAACCTTGTAGAGCATCCCCCTGTTTGTGGGCCGCAATGTCGAAAAAATAATGTGCGCATTGAAGAATCGCTTTGAGGTCAGGTCAATCCTAAGGAAGTCGCTCCATAGTATCAACGATATAAAAGTCAAATTATTCAAACTACAGTGATATCTAGAGGACAGAAGACATATAAAAGAGTTAAAGAAGATCCTGACGATCATCTCAACAGCACTCACAATAGAGCGCAAAATTAAACATCGACGGACCCCTAGCAAGCCAGAGGTGGGACCAGGTGCCCGGGAGGAGTAAGCATCCCCTGTTGGCTAGCCGCACCCGCCGTCGATGTTTATGAAGCATGGAAATGAAAATATAAAAACTTCATGCACTGTCTGACGTTATGTCTATATAGAAAGTGCTATGGCGACAATGTCAGGGAAGTATATTCAAAACACTTACTGTCAAACCCCTCGCGGGGAACTTTTTTACGAGCTCCACACGGCAAAGGGCATAAGTGTGACACAATTGAGTTAAAGAAGATCCTGACGATAATCTCAACAGCACTCACAATAGAGCGCAAAATTAAACATCGACGGACCCCCAGCAAGCCAGAGGTGGGACCAGGTGCCCGGGAGGAGTAAGCATCCCCTGTTGGCTAGCCGCACCCGCCGTCGATGTTTATGAAGCATGGAAATGAAAATATAAAAACTTCATGCACTGTCTGACGTTATGTCTATATAGAAAGTGCTATGGCGACAATGTCAGGGAAGTATATTCAAAACACTTACTGTCAAACCCCTCGCGGGGAACTTTTTTACGAGCTCCACACGGCAAAGGGCATAAGTGTGACACAATTGAGTTAAAGAAACTTACTGTGCCATCCTTCTAAGATAGTTAAAAAGAAGGGAGGAGATCTCCAACAAGACCCCGTTGCAGCATCAACAGTAAAACACCCGATGCAAAAACACAAAAGACGAGTACAGCACGAGATGGAAAAGAGACACACGACATGTAAACATCAAACACAAAAGACTACACATAAACCGACGAGACCAATGGGCAACCGGTGCCGACTTTGGACGGCCATCTGTCACGCAAGTAGCAAATGGTGTGGTTTTCCTGGATTACGTGCGCACAACCCTTTCACTTCTCCAATTACCCAGAGGTCTCGAAGAACGTACAATTGTGGTGTAAAACAACCTCCTCACTGTAAGATGACTTCACACAAACAAGACCGCGAAACGCAGAGGCCCCAGAGACACAGATGAATATGTATCTGTTTAAATGGATATAAAAGAGGGCATGCGTGATACAGTCCGTGATCTGCCGGCTGTAGCGAGCTCATGTATGTAATCACCCGAGGAGTCCGACTGACATTCAAAGAGGACAGGTGGTCGGGGCCCTGTCTTCTCTAAAGAGGTTTGGACAGGGCCCGTCATTGAGTCCCGTCGTCACAGTCAGTCAGAGTGCAAGTCTCAAGGATGCGCTTGTACAAGACTGTAGATTGGTCAAGTACCAAGCCTAGTGTCTACACAATGTTCAATTTGTAAATATTGAAATACATGTTCTACAGTGCCAATTTTATTGTACTAGACACGTGTTTCAGATACTTGAATCCTCTTCAAGAACTTCATGCAAAACAGTTTAAATAAAGCCGAAGTGAATTTTCCTGGCTCCATAATTTCAGAGGAAAAAAAGAGCGATAGGTAAAAATAACACTTCTAGAAATACGATTTTCGATGCGATGGTTCTATCCCTTTTACATATAGACTCTATATACATATATCATATATAACAGAATGACACTCTTTTTATTCAGTGACAATAACTATGCGGGAAAAAAATCCTGAAACATAAGACTGAAAAAAGTTCCACCTGCTTATTAATCAACATAGCGACTTTTTCTTGAACACGAAATGAAAAGCCTGACGGCTACGAACGACGTATGCAAATCAATGAAATAAATAAATACAACTCGAATTTAGCGCTTTGAAGTGAAACGAAGAACATCGCGCCAAAATAATGTTGAAAATCGTGCCGGATACGTTAGACCAGGGTAGATCAGGTGTTGATAACTTGATCACGTGTTCATGATAATGTCGAAGGGTTCCAACTCTCTTCCTTCTCGAAGAAAATTTCAAACCAATTTACGTGCACCAGACACGTGGTTCGGATATTAAATTCTCATCAGCGAGTTCCATTATTTACTATGCAATCATCCTTATTATTTAAGCACTATGCTCAGTTCACGCGTACACATGTAGAACTTGTCCTAGCAGCAGTATAAAGGGATGTTACAACTGTGTAGGCATGGGGAATCGATGCCTCATCCTTTTAGGGAGTAGACCAAGGAAATAACTGTATCAGTATGTAGAACGAGAAATAAGATTGAATGTGGTCAACTTCGGTTGAGAGTCTGTCTCTTCAACGCATTTGATATTTTCTGAAGTTGCAAAATTAGTAATATTATAGATCACAAAAGAAAGGAGGGGATCTCCAACAACACTAGGTTGCAGCACCCACAGCAAAATCCCAAAACACCTATGCACAAACAAGGTTTGGATTCAAACTAGTTTATTGGCCTCCTCCGCGTAGAGGGTGAGATACTGAAAAGTATCAATAACAATGTATTACAATATGTTCCAAATATGTATAAACAAAACATAGCAAAATGACAATTTACCAAAAATGGTACAAAGATGATTCAATTCACATCATGAATGAAATAGACTAGAATCACAGAATACAAAGAAAATATAAAGTAAGCGTTTCACATTACGCCATATTACTAACACAAGTGATGACCAGGTGACCAGGTATATTATGACAGTAATTGGACCAAATTACGAAAATGTAAGTATCTATAACAAAAATGCAAGTTTTCTTAACTTACAGTAAGATTCTAGTACGATTTATGAAACGTCCTTGTACAATAAATGAACAGACCATAGGTACGTATATATCAATATTTCACACTATGCCACTAGACCAGGTAAAAATATGCTGACGTGGCAATTATCAAAATCTGTTTAAGCACAAAATATACAAGATTTAAGTAATATGCACTTAGGATATGTAAAATACAATGTAGATATGACAATGTACTCACTCTGTGGGGCGATCAATAAGCAAGATAAAGATATTTATCTGCACAGGTAAGTTTTAGCAAAACATGGACGCCGGTCTCAAGGTAAATGATGATAGTAAAAACCGGACCGGATACCGGAAGTATTTTCCGGCAACACGACAACACCCATGCAAAAAACACAGAACAGATACCCACAGAAAGAGACGCAAAAGGGACTAGGAACACCAACTCACAACATAGAAACATGAAACATAAAAGACTACACATAAAACAACGAGACCAATGGGCAACCGGTGCCGACTTAGGACGGCCATCTGCCACGTAAATAGCAGACGGTGTGGTTATCCTGGATTACGTGCGCACACAGTAACCGTTGCCAAGGTAGTACATAGCAACAAGTTGATTTATCTTAAAGATACAGTGTCCGTGAAAATAATTTTATGATGAAAACGTAAAATCTTTTCCGAAGGGTCTAGATTGAGGAAAAGGGGAACCATAAAAAGTTTCTTTGAAAATGTGCAGTAACGACCATAATATTGCCGAATTTGTATATTGAAATCTCCGTATACCTCTATGTTAAAAACGCAATACATTGTCGGTGGCGCCAGTGAAATGAATTAGAGCTGCGCAGCCCAAATTCAAAATGACGTTTTCAAACGGCTATAACTGCGAAAGTGTGCGCTAGATTTGCCTGAAAATTTGAATTTATGCAAACAAAAATGTAAACATTCATGTGAAAAGAAAACATTTTGCATTTTGAAATTTTGTAAAATTAATTAATTTTCAGGGACACCGTAACTTTAAATTTGCTCATTTTATGAAATAAATCCCATTTCCTTATCATATACCCACCAAGAAAGAAGTACAAATGGAAAATAGTAATAGCATTTTGAAATCAATATATCAAAATTAGCTAATTATGTTGTCATGGTAACCAACCTTCTTTTTACAATATCAGACACTACAAGTGAGCTTATTTAAAATTTCATGTCCTAATATTTAGGATGCATAAAAAATCTTCCATTAATGTCGTATATAGACCAAATTATAGAGCTTCATATTAGTTCATTTTGCCATCATAACAGATGACCTAGAAATAACATTTTGGTCCCTACATAGAATTTTTCACAAAAAAATCATTGTTGAGTAAAACAAATTATGAATACAGAATATTATATCAAATAAAAGCCAAAATACTGATTGAATGAATATATTAAAACTGTATATATGAATCACTTTGATTAAACTTCTACTCACTCCTCAAATTCTACTCCTTCAATCTGACCGTCAAAGGTGACCTCTTCAGCATTTTCCTATAAAAAAAAGACTCATAAGCATAATTTCAAGCAACTGTAATTTTCTTGAAATAATTTTTAAAAATATGATTCTGTTTCTTGCTATTTTTTCTCAAATAAAATGATTCAATCACAAAAGATTTTTAAAGAAAAAAAAGAAGAAAACCATCCATATTCACGGAATAACCGATACTAAGTGAGCTACAAGTATACGATATCAAATATTCGGAAAATTAAATTTTAACCTCTAAAGTAGTCAGAAGAGTTGATTCTAATTCCGTAACGTCACGGAAGGAAGACGCCAAGATACATTTAGCGCAAATGATTTAATTAAACGGAAGGATTGGAAATCCTGTTTTCTTCCCCCACAACTTCAGAGTAACGGACGTTTGGGTCCCATCCGACCCTTCCAAGTAAAACTCTCTCCTGACACTCTTAGGGGTTTCGATCACTTCCGACACCTTAAATAAAACACAAAATTAAAATCAGAACACACGCACACATTAGAATAGCATGAAAATTGAAATAATATGTATGTTAATTCCTTAAGAAATGCTACAAAATAACTTACAGATTTACCTTACGAGTCAATCCCCTTACGGATTCTTTTAATTTTATTTGGGTTCCTCAGAACTTCTCATACAGTGATTTCCTTGGGGCATTTGATTTCGTCAATGACCTCCTGGTTAACGACGAACTTTCCACACTGAAATGCCTGAAGAAAACATAAGAAAATCATAATAAAAAATATACTACAAATAATTAAATACCATAGAATCATAATGAAATTAAAGTACTTTATTACACTTCGAAAAAATTCACCTTCGATTCGTTTGTCAGTCTGATAATGTCGCTGGTGACTGAGATGTTCACCAATAACAACGAACAACCCTATGTCAATACGTCCAAAAATGTCACTAGGCCTGTTGAAGCTGTTTCACGGCAAGGCTGTCCTTCTCCAGCACAAGTGTACTTACATACTTTCTCCCTTCTCTTGCCCTCCTAGCAGCGTCTGCCACCACTAGCACTTTGCTTTTCACTATCACGCTCATGATGATGAGATGAGCAGCACCGGTCATTCAGACGTTTATAGAGTCATAGCGGACGTCTAAGAAAACACCTACGCATAAACAAAGCGAGTAAGTAATTCCCGTAATTAATTGTCAATAATAGCCCCAGGCTTCGGTAGGGAATGACGGATAGTTAACAAAAGCATTGACAAACGTACTACTATCTACAACAAAGTATATATCAATGGACTCGGGACAATATATCCTAACTAATACTGAGTAATAAAACCAATTAAAAATAGATTACACTATAATTAGAAGAGAAAAACTCAAATGATCATCGAAATGAGCACCTGTTGAATACCATTCTCTTATCAAATATGATATGACGCCAACGGATTAGCCCGCAGAAATTGTGCATAACGCACTGAATATGAGAAAAATAAATTTCCTCGGAGAATAACAATCTACTGAGAAGTTTTGACGAAATAAAGACGGCAAGAAAACACATCTGGCATCGACAATAGATAAACAAAATATTTTTGAATATCGGAACAATACCAGTAAATGAAATTACATTTATGATATTACTATCACATGTTGAGCCATTAATATCGATAATAAATATTTGATACATTAAAAATGAAAGCAGTAAACGGGGGAAGGCATTTCAGATATATGGAATGCAATCTTATCCCGTAATCTATACAATTTCAACAAAATACATTCAAAACTCACTTTAAGCCGCCAATTCCTTTAGTTTCATACCAATGACAATATATTATGACTCTCTGCTGCTTTTCTAACTCTCTTCCACATTCCTCCTTGAAATAATTTTGTAAGATAAAAATACGTACATGTAATCTCAATATAAACATACAAATAAGGACATTTTCATCTCTCTTTGACTAATTGTTTCTCAACAGACTTCTGGTCTCTCATAAACTTTAAGTCCCTCATAGACTTTTGTTTCTCATAGACTACTAGTCCCTCATGCACTTTTGTCTCTCATAGACTTCTAGTGCCTCATGGACTTTGTCTCTCATAGACTACTAATCCCTCATGGAATTGTATACTTAGCTTTTACAGCTGCTGTTTTGCTACTTGGAACCACTACTTCCTGGTTCATTTGCACCTCCTCTATATTTCGACTGCCAGTGTCCTTTCTTGTTGCAGCGAAAACAGAAGTCTCTTGGCTTTGAGACTGCGAAAACGAAAGGATTGATAGTCTTATTCTCTCGTCATTTTCTTCGCATTCTGTTCATCATTCGGAACAAACTGCTTTCTTATCAGCTTCATATTCTTGGACTTTAGGAATGCACGCCTTTCTGCTGCGTGCATCTTCTTCTCATCATCACTATCGTCGGTAATATCATTTGTTTCGTATTCTGTGACAGTAAGCCATCCTTTCTCGCCTTTGTCCGCCAAGACGATGAACTTGTTACGATGTTTTAACTTTCCTGTTATGTCTGTAACATTTTTTTCTGTAAGGTGATCCTTTAATTCATCTAAACGATCAATAATATTCCCATTAAATTCAAATTGCTCGGCATGTCCCATTGCTTTAAGTTTTATTTTCCCTTCACTCTTCATTTTTTTTTCTTTTAGCTTCTTACTGTTTGCACTTTAAATGATTTCTCCAATGCGTCCTTAGACGAACTTATATTGTCCATCACATAACTTTCAAGTTCTTGTTTTTGTGAAGACAATTTCTCGCGAACAATATTCTTTAATAAAGAACTTATCTCTGTTTTCATTCCTTCGTTCATGATGACAATTAATGTTCAATTAGAAGTAGCGGCAAACGGATGGCTAAAGAGCGTCGATTGACCATAACTTCTCATCAATAGACATTTAACTGACCAGTCTAATATAGACACGCCCCTTAGGTCAACTCTTGACCTTTCGTTCTGAATAAATTTTCTTTCAGCCAGCATTTATTATTATCACCTTAATTGGGTGAGAAAGGGGTCATCTAAGGGGCACAGGTAGGCTAATAATTAACCAATTAGTATAAATCTAATATGTCATATTTATTTTAAATAAACAAATGGTTCCACAGTAGTCGGTGAATGGTTCGATAAGGTATGTGATGTCCGCCTCATCTCTGGCCACGAGAGTACTGCATCATCGATTGCGTCGAGTTGAACAAGTGCTAGTATGGCTGAACGACGTAACAATGTCTTTACTGCGTTGTTGTCATTGTAGGGTAGTTGAATTCCGGTTGCCTGGGCTCGTCCCCACACACACTGAATATGTTGGAAAAAAACGACCCTTTGTCGTCAGTCCACGGAAGGTGTCTTTCAGGGCTTTATGGGCTGCTGTCTCGAAGTTGAAGGTCAGTCCTCGGTCGATCATCGTATTGTGTATTGTAAGGCGAATACGACTGGCGTCATGACGTTGTCAACGCGGACGTGGATTGTGTATATCTGGCAGGTGGAAAAGGTTCCGTCGCAGTAGATTGTGTCGGCTGCTTGGTCACGGAAGTTGTAGTAGATGGCTAATACGATGGTCCACTGAATAGTGGCTCTTTTCTATAAGTAGAAATCGGTCGCCGTTGCTGTCTCTGTCCACTTCTGAGTCAATTTTTGTTAAAATACGTTAACTCGATTCCGTATTATCTAGTGTTAAGATTGAAAAAGATTTTTTCATTTAATTTTATCTATTGTATTAGGTTTTGAGTCGCCGTATTGCTTCAAATCTCACTTTACCTACGTTTTTCATTTATTTTACATACTTTCTCAATTCCAATTTTTTCAATCATATATATCAATATTTTCAATAATTTTTATAATCAATTTGTTGGTAGTAGAACATATGTTATTGTATTCATTATATAGGTATTTGACCCCAAAAAATTAGAAAAACAGAGCTGATACTTTTTTATGAAAGGTCAATGAAAAGATCACTTATTAGTTAATGCTTCATCTATTTGTGCCATTTTTCGTCAACACCTACAATCACCCTTAGCTAAAGAAACTGGAAAATTCCCGGTGAATTTATGGTGAAACCCTGGTGTATTCTCTGTTTCCGGTGAAATACTGGTCATATGTTAAACGTCTTAAAATTCAATAGCATCATTTAAAACCTGATAAATTTACAGCATGGACCAGACATGCACGTTTCGGGTACTAAACCCTCGTCAGTGATCCTCAGTCTAAAAAATGTAATATGGCCAAAAAGTATGAAAATTATTATGCCTAAAATGTACCAAAAGACGTAGCAGAATGAATGGGATGAAAATTATTATGCCAAAAATGTACCAAAAGACGTAGCAGAATGGGTGGGAATACTATTCTTTTAAAGCTCAGACTTGGTAGACCGGTTTTATTACTACCATTCAAACACAAGTTCTATAAAAAGAAGGGAGGAGATTTCCAACAGGACCCCGTTGCAGCATCAACAGTAAAACACCAAAACACCCATGCTGTAAATTTATCGGGTTTGAAATGATGCTATTGAATTTAAAGACGTTTAACACAAAAGACTACACATAAACCGACGAGACCAATGGGTAACCGGTGCCGACTTTGGACGGCCATCTGTCACGCAAGTAGCAAATGGTGTGGTTATCCTGGATTACGTGCGCACAACCCTCTCACTTCTCCAATTACCCAGAGGTCTCGAAGAACGTACAATTGTGGGGTAAAACAACCTCCTCATGGTAAGATGACATCACACAAACAAGACCGCGAAACGCAGAGGCCCCATAGACACAGATGAATATGTAAATGGATATAAAATGAGGGCATGCGTAATACAGTCCGTGCTCTGCCGGCTGTAGCGAGCTCATGTATGTAATCACCCGAGGAGTCCGACTGACATTCAGAGAGGACAGGTGGTCGGGGCCCTGTCTTCTCTAAAGAGGTTTGGACAGGGCCCGTCATGGAGTCCCGTCGTCACAATCAGTCAGAGTGCAAGTCTCAAGGATGCGCTTGTACAAGACTGTAGATTGGTCAAGTACCAAGCCTAGTGTCCGTCTGGTGACATTAGGATCATACCCACGGTATAAAAACCATAACTTTAATGGCTCAATTTTTCCAGTAAATAGTAGGTATTTCAAATAACATGAAAATAAATGGTACATATATACGGTGATACACCATTCTTTGTCAATACCAGTTTTTCTCAAATAACTGTTAGGACACTAGCTATTAGTCTCTATCATATCGGTTTGGCGATGGGCATACATAACATTAATTATCAGCCTTCATAAAGTTGTTCACATTCTCTATGTTTTGAATGGGAATAACTTCTAGTCTATCCTCCTCGATCGACACTTCCCAAACACAGCCTAGGGGTCGATTTTTTCTTATCTCCTTGATAAATGCAAAGTTGATAATTTTGTTTGGATTTTGTTCTTCTGATTGAATGAATGATATCACAGATGCAAATTCTGCTTTGCCTGCTTTCTGATATGTTATAACATGTTGTTGTCTTTTTTCTAACCGAGAATATGATTTGCCGTACACATAAAATCCCTTTTTGTACATATTTATGCGGAAATATTCCTTGACAACATCATTTTTGACCCCAAGCTTCAACGCTAAGTGTTTCTCATTGTGATCTAATGTTTTGTATGAAGTATTGCCCATTGGGTGCACACCATCTTCAATTTCATCCATATGTTTATGTCTGGCCGTAACACTGTCGGATAATTCACGATACAGATTAACCGCCTCCTCGTCTGTATTATCATCAACGTAAATAGTAAACATCGTTGACGGGACTCGCAGCATCGAGATAATGTTCGTAAGCTGTGTATCTATGCCCTAAGTTCCATGAATATGCTTCACTGTGTAACCATTCAAATCTTCGAATATGAAGCAATTATTTACATACAATGGCCCCGTGTAACGTACGCAATCCGTTAAGTGTAGGAGCTGATGCAGGTTAAGTGTCAAGTATCTGTCTCCATACAATATATTAAAGTTCTCTACAAACAATAACAATGCCGTGTCTGCTGCCTGCAATTCCTCTGGGGTTATTCCTTCTTTTGACAATGTAAAAATTGACCTTGCCAGTAAACAGAAATGAGCGAAGTACTCAGAGTCTAAAACTTCGGAATACTCCAATATAATAAGTTCCTGTATTCGGAAGACTTCCAGTGGGACAAGTCCTCAAGTGATCTTGGGATTCTTGATACAAACATCGTTGGCGTTATGTTTTGTAACATGGTATTGACTTTGTCTCGTTTGCTATAATACGAGGAATCTGCGTCTTTGTTCTTTTTGTCAAACCATATAGTTAAAAGCGTCTTCATGATGCCTAGACGCACCTCGTGCATGTAGTCAATTACACAGCTATTAATAATGTCAAAATGTTTTAAGAACATGAACCAAAATTTGCCCTTGTGCCCATTTACAGAATATTTTGTCACATTTTAACGAATGTTTTTTTATGACCCTCTCGGTGTCTTCTCTAACGCTTGCTTCTGTTCGAGGCGGTCCTTTGGGATTGGCTTCATCATACGGGAATATGTGTGAAATTCCACCAGAGTCATGTTTGTAAGTTTGACCTTGCTGCAAACAGTGCCAACAGCTGTACTGTCCATTGAACTGGTTACAATTATATACAAAAGCCCTGGCCGGGAGATCGTATGTACATGTTAATAGCACACATTTGCATAAGAATTCCTTCCCTTCATCGTCGGTAAATAATTGGCCCTTGGACTCGAGTAATTTTAATTTCTCAAACAGCGGTTTCAAAAATGACCACATTTGCGGTTTACTCGAAGAAATCCATACACAATAGAATAAAGAATGATTTCGTTTTTTTCCTCTGAGCTAGTGGCAGTTCATTAATAAGTAGATATACGGGCAAAATACTGACATTTGAAGATTTGAAAAGTGGCGCTCCATCAGTATTTAGCGAAAACGAAATGTTGTTTGGGTCACTGAGAAGTCCGTGGTTATTGAAATGTTTTTGGTATAAGAGACCGTAATAAATATCCATCAGTTTTTTTCCTTTATTTTTTTTTTCAAAATGTTTGAAGCGATGATTTCGCACCATGTCACAAAAGTCACCATTTTCCCACAAAGACGCTTGTTGGGATATAAGTTTCAGCTGGAGAAAATATGCTACGGCTCCAGATCGGGTGAGCGATGCATTACAGGACGAGCACACCTTGCTTTTCTTCTCAATTTGACAATAACAATTGCTACAGTGATACACTATGGTGGGACAGAGATCTTTAGTGTATCCTTTTGTCATGTTTTTGAAGTGATAAATACTTCCCATTAAGCGGTGTCCGTGGGGTATGCATGTGATCAAACGAAGCATGTATGATAGTGCTTCATCTAGCAATCGAAACCGTATCATGAAGCAACAAATCAACAATATTGTCACCCCAAGTGTATGCGGAGCATCTGAATAGAGCGATTTTGCGCAGGGGTCTTCGTTTTCACTGTTCTCCCTCTCCTGACGTGGTTGCACTTCGTCGACGACTGCCGTAGCCAAATGTTCAGCAACCACTGGGTCATAAAAGGCGCTCTCTTGTGCTTCATCTGCCAAACAATCGGAATTACTTAATTTTGCTTCTTCAGTTAGAGCCGAAAATATTTTCTCAAATTGATCATCAAATGATTCGCTGCGAGTACTGCTTGGCACTCTTCTTCCGAAACTTGAGTTTCCATAACGACATCCTCCTCAACTTCTGCATAAGAGTCGAAACTGTAAAACTCATCAGAGACCGTTTCTGTTATACTATCAGCAACTGTCCTTTGTGATAATCCATGTCTTTGTAAATAATCCGTTGATACAGACGTTTCGTCACTAGCGTGCTGTATTTCACTTAATGGTTCAATGCTTGAGTGTACAGCGGCACATGCTTCATCTACTACAGTTGTACAATAAGCTGCTTTTTTGTTGGCTGGCATCGTCCCCTGATTTGATGTATGCTGCAAACAAGTATTAGCTTTTACAAAAAGCTTGCCGGCAGTTAGCTTGTAAAATACTAGTAAGAAAAATTTGAATAAGCTGCTTTTTTGTTGGCTGGCATCGTCCCCTGATTTGATGCATGCTGCAAATAATGACAATAATGTTAAAGACTATTTCTTAACATTTGGGAGGGAGGTGGTTCAGCTATGATCAGCCTGAGTCGATCCTATGATTTTATTGAAGCTAAGGGATGCATAAAAGCAAACAAATATAACTTTTCCTGACGAAATATCTTTAAAAAGCCAAAAAAAGGGCTTCTCCTGAATCTTCTAGTCCCCCGTGTGTTTATTTACTTATTTATTATTTATTTATATATTTATCTATTTATATAGACAGAAGAAAACGAATTTGTAACAATATAATGATTTGATTTAACATTTTATTGGTACATGTGTTTTCATCTTCAAACTTTGCGATATGCAGACGTTAAACAATTATCTACACGCTCATTGTCAGCATGCTGCCATGATTTTACACCTACAGCACACACCCCATCATAACTGTAAGAATATCCTACAGCGATTTCATCTTATCAGCTGTGAGAAACGATATATCCTGACAGGGAGAGTATAAGCCAATCAACCGGCGTTTACATAATCTCACAATATTGCACTTTATATGTAAGCTGGACGGAATTACGGACAGACAGAAAAAGGACGGACAGAAAGACAAACGGACGGACGATCCAAACCAAATGTCCCCGGTGGACCTTTCAGGCCGGGCATATAAACTTAAGTGTAATTCAATCCATGTATTTATGCTTCGCTACACGTAAAACGCCTCTTTATTGATCACTCAAATTATCACGTGACCTTGGTGCTATTTACACTAGAATACATGCACCCGTTTTTAAATGGTGCACAGCAGAGAAAATGAATTAGGAATGTAAATATTATTCAGTATGCTCCGCCTGAAGTCATATTAAGTTTTAAACAGTTATGGCACTATGTACATGATGTACAAGATTTGCTAAAATCACGAAATTACCGAAGAATTTTTAATGAAAATTAAAATTTGAAGAATTTGTCCTAATTTTCTTTTTTAAAAAAGACGCTATAACATTTTTGCAGATTCAACTTAGGTAATCATAATCTGGGGAAATTACACTAACGTTAGTTTTCTTCTGCTATAATCTTCCGATCGAAAGTAACATCGAACGGGGGGGGGGAGGTGTCGTCAACGCCGAGAATTAGTTGATTAATTCTATTATGTGCTGCTGAATTGCAATTTTTAACATGTTTAAACAATGACAGAAAGAAATACTTGACCGCAAAATATATACATAACCGCAATGTTCTCCCTTTTAACAGTATATGTCTTATGTCCTAAAAAAAGCCACTCATTTGTGAAAAATATTACGCACTTTTATATGGCAAACAGGCGCAGACCCAGGATTTTGGTTTACGGGGGGGGGGGCACTGACCACTATTTTGACGAGATGAAATCTGTTATTTGAAATCTGGCGAGCAAAGCGAGCCAGAAGAAAATTTCACATGACACAGGTATGGAAATTAATGTACTTTACACGACAAAATTGAAGAAATATTTCATATTTTGTTATGAATATCATTGAAAATTTTATACGCGGGGAAGTTTAGAAGGGGCGCCCCCCTCTAATAAATCCGCGCATGACAAATAAATGTAAATGCTGTATAGGAGTCAATAAAAGTTTTGACATCTATATCTCCATGCATGCAGTAACTTCATCTCCCTCCCCCATTTCCGTCGCGTGAGCAAAATGTTTATTTTGCCCTCCCCAATATTTGCCCTTCTCTCCCAACACGTGCCTCCAAAAAATGTTTATTTTCCCCTCCCAAATATTTGCCCAGACAATCCGAAAGTCACCAGACAACTCTGGTGAAAATATTTCAACTTTTTC
This sequence comes from Pinctada fucata, assembly GCA_028142955.1. Taxonomy (NCBI): domain Eukaryota; kingdom Metazoa; phylum Mollusca; class Bivalvia; order Pterioida; family Pteriidae; genus Pinctada; species Pinctada fucata. Next base: position 54,332,904 of record AP027112.1, on the reverse strand, counting down.
TTAATAAAACATGTTTAAATTTCCACAAAAGTAAAAAAAAAATGTCTGGTAAGTTGTAAAAACTTTCGCGATGTATGTTTGCCCCTTCTCTCCTCCTCTCCAAACACGTGCCTCCCTCCTCCCACCCTCATCTCTCTCTTAACCCCCCCCCCCTCCCTGCCGGCCCCGTCGTCATTGATTAATCATAAATCAAAGTCATGCACATCTAAACAAATATATAAATAAAACATTTGATACACCATGTTTTTAAAGTAAACTGCACATCGAGTACATACTTACCTTTCTTTTGTATGGTCCGCGTTTTGAATTTCCAGCATCCATGTTGATGTTATTATCACGCTGCCATGATCTCAGCCTCTTCGCCGCATTCGTTACGCAATACTTTCCGGGAATCATGGGAAACGACCGCGGTTAGAGTCAAATTACACAGCCGAGTTTCATTTGAATTCTAGCAGAGAATGATGGCATACTTCGACAAGTCGGATACAAATTTTGTTGTTTACTTTGTCTGTGATAAATCATTATGTACAGTTCAAAAAAGCAAGATTGTGGACTTTATAGATGATGCTGGAAAAGCTAACGTGTTGTGGAAAACGGCGGGAATTAGTGAAGATGGCAAAGATATTTTGCAGGACACACCTTTCGAAGGAACCATCGTTTTTTATGGAAGTAAGTATTAATATTTTTATTTAAATTTATAAAATTATTTTTGTCACCGGGTTTTTGGTTATCTAATCAAGTGTGTATTATGTATCATTTGTCAATTTGCTTTGATTTCGTAGAAAATGCTTGAAAATATAAACCACTGTACTCATTAGAGGATAGCCACAGGGCACATCTGTATCTGTATCTTTACGTCGCAGAATCCCTTGCTGGGCTTTGATGCAACGGGGAGGAGCGCAATTAGTCGCGATTGCTTCTACACATGGAATTGCAAGTGTAGGAAAGAAAGGATGAATTTATCAGGGGATGACACCATTTTGGTATTTATTGAGATATAACTTTAAATGAAGCGGGGCACGTGTAAATTTTGTGAAGTGCTTAAAAAAAGTAAACCTGTTTCAAATTATATCCCAAAAGTACCAAAAAATTGTTATTCAATTCATATGTTTGTGTTTCGCTACGAAATCACCCCCTCAAAAACTCCTCTTTTTATTGTTTAATTGATATCACGTGACCTCGGTGCATATACTGAGCAATATATGCGGCCCACAGCAGAGAAAATGAATTAGTAGTGTAAATATCCCAAATTAAAGTACTGGCCTGCTGTGACAGTAGTAGGGACTCCACTCTGTACCCACTTCCGGTATAAGTCAGACACAACTTCCGGTATACCCACTCTGTACACACTTCCGGTATAAGTCAGACACAACTTCCGGTAGTCAATCCTATACCCACATCCGGTGTAAGGAACCGGAATTCAATTAACGGAAGTTTGTTTTGGCGGGAATTAAATTTTAGCGCCATAATATAAGAACATCCGGTATTATTCTTCTCTATAATTGTTGTTCCTGTTTCCATAATTTGTACCACGTCCTGTAACATACATTCAACTTCCTGTAGACAAAGAACTTTTTTATTTTACTTTTTTTTTATTTTATTTTTCTCATAGTGAATTAGTGACACACACACAAAAAAAACAAAACAAGGAATATTCAAAACTTTGTTCCTACATGAAGAAAATGAACGAGAAATAACGAACAAGCAAATCGACTTCTCATCTTGGTATACAGTAAGGTGTGTAAAACGACAAAGAACTGCTATTTTTCTTGATGTATTGTGTATTGTTGGTGCTACATCAATTGGAAGCTGTCAAATGATTGAACAACATTAAAATCAAAACAAGTAAGTAACCTGATTTTTTTTAATAAATTTATTCTTTAAGACAATCTTCCCGTCTCTCTTTTCTTTTAATGTAAGACAGCATGTAAAATATTAGAGTGATTTATTTCAAAATATACAAGACATTTCCTCGAAACCTTTTCATCATGTTAAAATCCATTTCCTTTCCGTAAAAGAAAAAATAACGCCATTTAAGTACGTAATCCATTTTCATATCATCTTTTAAAAAACATGCTATCATAAAACTTTCGGATCAGCAATATAAAGATGCAGTGCACGATGAATAAGCGCGTATTCCTTTTACACATGAAAAATGTAATCCCGCACGGTTACAATTCTTTACTTTTTAAATAGTCCAGAATCATTTTGGCTTTGTTCACTTCTAAATCCATGTTTGTAACAAACTCGGCAATCATTTCGGCAAACATTTTGAGGTCATTTATTGTTTCCCCTGTCAGATCTGCCTGTGTACTTTTTTCTTCTTTCTGTAAGTAAAAATTTTTTTTTGTTTTTTATTTGAATTCATAAATAAGATATTTAATGTGGCAGTTTTAATTTAAGGGGATCTTAAATGAATAGAGTAAATATATTGACTTATTGTTCCATAAATTAGGTATGAAGTGATACTCACATGGGTTTTCAAAGGAGCCCCGTCCATTCGTTTTTGTAGGCATTTTGCCTTCTCAGGATGGTCAAGCCTTTGAAATGAAAAATAAATTATGAAACCTTTCATTCCTTTTTTGTTTTATTTTTCAATAATTTTTCCTTCATATTATGTTACATATTTGTCATTTATTTATATCTTCACAACAATTTACTTACAAAAATTTCTGGAATAATCCTGAGTCCCGTCTAGAAGAAACTGATGTTGCTGGCCATTCAGCATTATTTTCTTTGCCAGTTCTAAAAAATAATAAAATCAAGAATTAACAGTTTTTTTAATATGAATTAGTTATGGTCAAATTGATTGATATACTAAAGAATGATTTTCATCAACTGAGTAACATAAAAATGGCATATTCTATTATATATACTTACGTCTTCTCAATGCCCCAGGGTACGGTACGTAGCTTTTTTTATTGTCATTTGACATTTTGAAAGGACGTTTTGGCACTTGCACTCTGAAAATAAAATAAAATAGCATATACTATGTTATATCTAATATGAATGAATTAAAAGCAGAAGGTATGGAAATGAATTTTACATCTAAATTCTAAAATAGAAGGGAGATGCAGTTTTAACTAACGATAATAAGAAATAATTAAGCTTTCTTACGTTTGCAAAACCGTGTCCTCCCTTTTGATTTCAGTAAATCCATCTTTCTTGGTAACTGAGAATGTAGGTATACCTTGCACCCTTGTTTGGGGAAGTAAAGACACCGCCCTGTAGTAAACATGCCCATCATTAGATATTGTACAGGTACATTTAAAATTAAATATACATATACATTCTAATAATTTTATACATTCATGCATCTTTGATTAACAGATATTTATTTAAACAATTAAAAACTCACCTAGGCCGCGAGGCTGTTTGTTGCACTTATGGTTCCACTGACGACAGTGACGATGTCATACTTAAAAAAAATGAATATAGTATTATAAACTCGCACTTTCTTAGTGACAGTAAACGTCGGTGTACCTTACCTAAAATTAGCCTGTATCAATATGTAATACATTTTTACATTTTTTTCTTAAATTAATCCCATACAGAATAAAAGAGTGAAGTTTCCATCTCCACAGATTTTCTCTATTTTTCATATATAAGTCATCTTTAAACATTTCTAAGTACCGATTATAGAAAAATCTTCAAAACTCACCTAGTCCTTATGGTTGTTTGGATGAAGCAATGGACCCACAGAGGGCTCCAGTGACGGCAGAGGTGATGCCATACTGCAAATTAAAAAAAAAATGAATAATCAAAATGAATATTGTACTACAATCTCACGATTCGCTATTTTTACAAGTGATGACAGTTTCATTAGTTGTCGTTAAGAAAGAACAGATAGTCCCAAAAACGTGACTTTTTACATAAAACATATCTCTAAATATTATAAAATAATTTACTGTTGTTAAAGTTAAATATAATTCTTACCTTTCATCAAAATTGATATCGAAAAAGTCAAATCTTGGATCTGCCTGGTTTCTGAAAAAAAAAACAGAGAGAGAAGATTATCATAAATGAAATACTAAATTTGACTTCTTCATTCTTAAAATATAGATAAACAGATATAAATAATTAAAAAGAAGAAAATGATTTAATTTACTTACTCCATGTCGAATTCTTCTTCTCTGTTTCGAATTAATATCTTGATTGGAATAAGTCTCGAGCTGTAATAAACTCAGGTCTGTAGTGTGATGTGTATAGTATCTGTTGCACAAACAACCAAGCGATAGATAAACACCTGTTTTCTCAAATGTTACAATACCTAAATTGTTTTGCAAGTTTTTTCCCACCATGAAATGTAGGAATTATATTTTAAAACAAGATGCTCCTTTATTTCCGGTTCTCTTTAATTTGATAAGGACTGGGATTTTTTTCTTATAACGTGGAATCATTTTCAATTAGATTAATACCTTTTATTCTACCTTATTTATTGATCAAACCTCCAACGATCAATCAGATCAATATCTATTGAATCAAGACAAGGACAGGATTCAGAGTTTATGGAACAATGTGTTTTCCTGTGCTTGAAGATTTTCAATCTTGAAATTAACTCTTTCCCACGATTTATTGATCATGTTGATCTATTGGCCTTTCATATAAACTACCTTTAGAAAGAGAGAGAGAGAGATGTTTATAGTTTATTAAATATTAGGACACGTATACATCCCATCGGCATAAGAAATTATATATATAATATACAATACAAATAACCCGTATAATGAATAAAATGAACAGTCCGCCCATTAATAAAAAAAACATTGAATCAGAAAATTTTGTCGGGCACCAAAGTGTCAGATTACAGTAAACCCTAGTTTTAGGACATGTAAGGAGAGTGTATAGACAAAAAAATTCTTTGTTTTAAATGCAACACCATTAACCATTTATATATGTTTAAAGTGTCTGGTGGCTTGTAATTGTTTGTGTATCGGATGGAATATTTGCTTAACCATAGCAAAATTGAATTCATCACGTATTGACAAAAACGGGACAATAACACATCAACAAAAGTAAAATGTGTAGAATTTTAAAATATTGCTTGGCCTGAAACGTTATCACCTGATCGAGAGGGGTCATTAGCACGCGTCGAGTGACAGTTATGAGCGAGATCGTGGGAAGATACGCAATGGGGCTCATTATCCACGCTTTCTTTCTTTTATTCTCGTGGTCGGAAATTCAACATGTTCAAGGAGCTAAATGTGCAAGATGTACTGTAACTGATACAGTGGCTAAGTGTCCTCTATTATTATTAGGATCTGTGTGTTATGAAGGATATGGATGGCCACCGCCGAAAGACTCCGACATCTTCATGGTTTCTGTTTTTAAATGTCCAACGGATACAACCGTCAAATTCATGTTCAACGGACACGTGGAACAGAATGCCATCTTTCGAGATCGGAAGGGGCAAATATTTGGTAAGTTGATTAATTTTTTTTTCGACAATGCCAATGGCGTAGCCAGGCACATAATGCATGGTTTTTATACATACTTTTTTTTCAATCCAAACATCTACTACTTGTTTGTCGAAGGATTATTAAAATAATTTTAAGTCCATACTTCATGTTCATTCCTCAGTAAAGCTTTCATTTGATTAATTGTTATCTTTAGCCTTTTTCTGTGTTCGAAAAGTTCACATATGCTTCAGGTAGATGTCATCAATATAGCCAAAACTTAAATTCGAAATAATATAATTTTCATTTTTTTATGAACAGATGTATTCCGGACATCGACATCAACCACATCAGAGGAAACCTTGTCCAGAGCCATGATGATGACAACAGATGACAGTAGTAGCATTCAAGGTAAATCAAATGTCCTCATTTAATTTTACTAATGTAATAATTTTTGTTGATTTTTCTACTCCCTTCCCTATCTCCTCCCTTCTTTCTACATAAATTTTATTTGTTTTTTTTTACGTTATTTTGTTGATTAAAAAAAAAGGTCATTGCCAAAAAAAAAAACTTCCCAAAACTGGAAACTACACAACATATATTTTTCATTACTTTTTTTTAACAGGTTTCATTCGGACACTGAGTCCGAGTGAAACCTGTTAAAAAAATGTCCTCATTTAATTTTACTAATGTAAATGTCCTCATTTAATTTTACAAATGTCCTCATTTAATTTTACTAATGTAATAATTTTTGTTGATTTTTCTACTCCCTTCCCTATCTCCTCCCTTCTTTCTACATAAATTTTATTTGTTTTTTTTACGTTATTTTGTTGATTAAAAAAAAAGGTCATTGCCAAAAAAAAAAAAAACTTCCCAAAACTGGAAACTACACAATATATATTTTTCATTATTTTTTTTTAACAGGTTTCACTCGGACACTGCGACCATCGAGACAAACAACAATAACATCACAGAGGAAGTACGATACCACCACAACATCAGGGAGGAAGTACGAGACCACCACAACATCCAGGAGGAAGTACGAGGCCACCACAACATCCAGGAGGAAGTACAAGGCCACCACAATATCAGGGAGGAAGTACGAGGCCACCACAACATCAAGGAGGAAGTACGAGACCACCACAAAATCCAGGAGGAAGTACGAGACCACCACAACATCCAGGAGGAAGTAAGAGGCCACCACAACATCCAGGAGGAAGTACGAGACTACCACAACATCCAGGAGGAAGTACGAGGCCACCACAACATCTAGGAGGAAGTACGAGGCCACCACAACATCTAGGAGGAAGTACAAGACCACCACAACATCCAGGAGGAAGTACAAGACATTGTCTGAATAGTGAACGTGGTTGTTTTCACCTCTTTTGTGCTGTCTATATTATTTTTTTTCTAGAAAACAACATTGCATTCCTTTTTTCGGATCCGTTCCTATTCTTGTGAATATGGTGTATGCTACTGTGTGTATGTATTGTCAGTTTAGTTGTATCATGAACTCAAACTTGTCGCACCGGTCCTCTGAGACAGCTCTTTCCATGTTTTATAGCTATGTATTAATTACGTTAAATATATGAAAATTCGGGTCGCCCTTAAACATTATGATGTCGGGTTTTGAGTGCTTTCAAGAAGTTTCAGACTTCTGTCAATTTTTAGAGTCTTTACTTGCTATTTTTATGAGATAGGTTCTGCTTGATCTTCCCTCACGGGTACTATTTCTTAACACGCCCTATTTATTCTGATTGGATACGGAGGTCAATCTCCGAAACCGTTCTTTACACCTTATAATTTTTCATTTTTACAAGTTTTCATTGTACCATTTGCATCTTTAATCATTACTTAAACGAAATGTATTAGTTTCTTATGTTAAGTTCTATTTTTTCCATATAGATTTAAAAATAAAAACCCAGAAAGTTAAAAAAAAGTATCTGATTTATTTCTTTATTTCTTTAGTCTTATATAACTTGAGGGTACAGTATTGTCCAACCTTTTTATGACTTTTTGTATCTTATAAAATACTCAAAATGTTTACACCATATTTGTTCCAAAATTTGTTTTTGTTTTTCATAGAACAAGATCAGATAAGATTGTGTAAAATTTACAATTCCAGTGCCATTGTATTAGCATAATTATTATATGAAACAAATGTTTTTTTTCATGATGTGTTGTATGTATGCTATACATTTTTTACAGATATCAAGCTGATATTTGGTTTGTAAGCAAGTATCAATGAGTTACATATCACGCTTCATTCCAATTGACCTACTTTTAAGAGAGTCATGTGACTTTGAAATTTTGCAGGCAGTAGGGGGGGGGGGGGGGGGGGGGGGGGCTCGTATTGCATGCGATATACTTGTTGAAATTAGTGCTTTTAAGGGTTTATAATTTCCTGGTTTTTTTATTTGCTTTTGTTAAATGACAATATATTTGACAATAATCTTTGGATCATACAAAGAGTTTGAGATTGCATGTTTTTATTCGATTTTATACATAGTTTTACAATGATGTTGATGATATTGGAATGAAAAGTTAATTTTAATAATTTGTTCCTTATCTTTTTTTCATGTTTCCCCTCCAACTGTCTGTATCAAAGACTATTTCTTTATAATCTAATGTTTCGTATAGATTAAAAACCAATACAAAATGTCAAATTTGCATATCTAAAAAGAAAAAGTTTATACATAGTTTGTATGGTTGTACATGATATTGATTGCATGTAATTTTAGCAGATAAGTATTTCACATTTTTTTACTTGATTTTATACATGATTTTACGTTGATGTTAATGATGTTGGAATAAAAAAAAAGTAAAGTTAGATAAAATGTTCCTTATATTGATTTCCATTTTTTCTTTGATACGGAGACTTCACAAGACACCTCCTCCACAAAAATAAATAGAGACAGCACATTCTCAAAAAAGAAAAAAAAAACCAAAAAAAAACCCATGTATTATGAGTTCAAAGGTTGAAGTTGTCACGTTTATTACTAGTCAAATTGTCTAATATAAAATTTGTTGCATAAAATTGGTAGAAAAAAAAAGAAAAACACACAAAATAATTAATTTGATTTATTTTTTTATTATTCCTTTTTTTTTGTAGAACTGAATAGGTAAAAAAATATGGAGGACTATGATCAGGTGTTTACAGCTTTGGTGAATTCTTATGCAGATCCAGTTGAGTTACAGAATTTTGCATTTCGATTTGGCTTCACAAATGATCCTCAAGTGAAAGCAAGACTTAGCTTTTTGCTGGATAGAAGTGCGACTTCCTTAGCTTCCAAAATTGTGGATTTGCAAAATATTCCAGTCACTTCTCCTCCAAAAAAGAGATTAAAACATATCAATTATGATGTACCATCAACAAGTCGTCAGTCGAGGGGTGCAAACACGGGAAGCACTGATTCTCAAAAAGCATATTTTATAGATCAGACACAACAAAGAACATTTAAGAAAACACTTGCAACTGATACTTCATACAAAGTTAAGTTCAATGACCAATGGAGTGGTGAAAAATTAAAGGACATTACAGATAACTTGCATGATATGTTCGAGGATGTCCTTACTACCTCGACCTTTTTGCTAACTTTCGCTATTCAAGATAATGATATACACATAAATTTTAGTGCAAGTGCGTATATTGGTACTACACATTGATGCACATCATACACATTGATGCACATCATAAGATGTTCTACACATTCCACTAAATGTGCTGTTTGATCAGCACATTTTATTTAGCATGTTACACATTTCTGCACATTGCAACGGGTGTGCTTCACATTTATGCACATTGTACCCGGTATGCTACACATTATTTTACCTTGTCCGCGTGCCGTTGTAATTAGATATCTATTGCATGATTTAGGATCACTGATGAGGGTTAAGTACCCGAAACGTGCATGTCTGGTCCACGTTGCCAATTTATCTGTTTTTAAATGATGCTATTCAATTTGAAGACGTTTACATGCACAGGTAAATATAGGTCATACCTTGTGCCGTTGGATGTACATGTATGTTATACTGGGTATTTGATTCAACCTCGACCTTTTCTGTAAACCTTTGCTATTCAAGATCATGACATACACTTAAATTTTAGTGCAAGTGCAAGTGCGTATATTGGTACTACACATTGATGCACATTGTATATCAAATTCTCTAAACAATCCACTAAATTCGCTGTTTCATCAGCACATTATATTTAGCATATGCTACACATTTCTGCACATTGAACCGGGTGTGCTTTACATTTTTGCACATTGCAACGAGTGTGCTGCACATTTTTGCACATTGTAGTCGGTGTGCTACACATTATCTATACACTGCAAAAATGTTTTTAACAACCTACTTAGCTATATTTTACATTGTCCGCGTACCGTTATTATTAGATATCTATTACATGTCTGCACAGGTAAATATAGGCCATACTCGATGCCGTTGGATGAACATGTTATACTAGGTATTTAACTCAACCTCGACCTTTTTTGTTATCCTTCGCTATTCAAGATATTGATATACACTTAAAATTTAATGCGTATATCAGTACTTACACATTGATGCACATTTAGTTCCATTTCAAAAGTAATATTTGGGAATTTTTCTTTTAGCGATGCATCTCCTTCTTTTTTTTCTTTTGAAATTTTTTCACTTTTTTACGCGGTTCACGAGGATTACGTCCAGGTCTGCCATATCGTGCCACTTTGTTATTGATAAAGCTATTTTTACGCCCAGAGTTCCAGCTATCCGGCCATATCCCGAACTGATCATTTTCTCTTATACTTTCTTCCAGTTGTCTTTTATACTGTAATTTTCTTAAAACTTCTACCCAAATCATCGTTCTGTCTTCTGCTTGCCTCACTGCTATTTGGCTATTTGTTTTTTGTGTCACTAATTCATTATGAGAAAAATAAAAAAAAGTAATATAAAAAAGTTCTTTGTCTACAGGAAGTTGAATGTATGTTACAGGAAGTGATACAAATTATGGAAACAAGAAATAATAATATTTATAGGAATAATACCGGATGTTCTTACATTATGCCGCTAAAATTTAATTCCCGCCAAAACAAACTTCTGTTGATTTAATTCCGGTTCCTTATACCGGATGTGGGTATAAACTTCCGTTAATTGAATTCCGGTTCCATATACCGGATGTGGTTATAGGTTTGACTACCGGAAGTTGTGTCTGACTTATATTGGAAGTGGGTACAGAGTGGGGTCTTTACTACTATGGTTGAAGTTACAAACATTCTCTTTCTCATGGTGATATTGTCTATAAGAGTATCTCGTGAACAGTCAGCCTACAATCATGACTTACGAAGACTATTTACATTCTATATACTACGATCCACGTCATGGTGGTTCCTATGGAGGTCTTGAAAAAATATATAGAGCTGTGCGCAAAGAAGGAAAATACGTTCTGGGAAGATCAAAGATTCGAAAATGGCTGCAAAAAGAAGAAACTTTTACTTTACATCAAGGTGTTAGACGTCGATTTAAGAGACAAAGGGTCATTGTACCGTATATAGATTATCAATTGGATGCTGACACGGCATCAATGACCTTGCATTCTAAAGAAAATGATGGAATTGGATACTTTGTTCTCATCATCGATATATTCTCTCGCTATGTGTGGACTGTACCTCTGCAAACTACCAAATGATCCGAAATGACATCGGCCTTAAAATCAATATTCGATCAAGGCAGAATTCCGGATAAACTGAGGACCGATAAAGGAGTAGAATTTAAGAATAGAAATATTCAGAAATTAACAACAGAGCTGAGGATTGATCATTTCTTCACTCAAAACGAAAATAAAGCTAACTATGCGGAGCGAGCCATAAAAAATCTGAAATCTAGAATCAGTCGGTATCGAAGTCGTCATCAGACCAATCGTTGGATAAACATTCTAGAGCAGATCACCCACAGTTACAATAACACTTATCACCGGAGTATTAAGAGAGCACCAATAGCCGTGAAGAAAAAAGATAAGTCGATATTTGGAAGATTCAAAACGATATTCGTCCCCAAAAAGTCCACCTTTCGAAAGGACCACTTACTCGCTCTAGATTCAAAGGAGACACTGCGAATTTCACATCCACAGCGACCTTTTCAACGAGAGTATGACGGGAGGTGGACTTATGAATATTTTGTAATTGCATCAAGAGTCATGCGTCAAGGCATACCTCTTTACACATTAAAGGATGTTGAAGGTGACGTCATAAAAGGTACTTTTTATGAGTCGAAACTGTCCAAAGTGATCGTGACCGATGACACGACCTATCGCATAGAAAAAGTATTAAAACGTAAAGGAAACCAGGTATTGGTGAAATGGTGGGGATGGCCTAAAAAATTGAATAACTGGATCTCAAAAAGAGACCTACATCATTACGGGAAAAAAAGATATAAGAGGAGAATTTTGAAAGAAGAAACCTTTGATTAGTAAAAAAAAAAAAAAGAAAATGCAACATATCTTGTTCCTCAGTAGTACAAATTCTTTGTTGTTTTATCCAAATAATTCTTCAGAGGATTTTACCGTGGTGCTACCAAAAACGTATCAATTAGGACATTGGGAATGTGCTTTGCTAGAGATTACACTTCGTCTTCCATTTCACCAACGGTTACATGTGTGCAGTGATGTCGTAGAAGATTCTTACGTTGGAAATTCTTTGTTTCCAGTTATTCGTATCATACCTTTTGCTCAAGACGATGGAAAATCCCTTTCTCGGACTTCGGTTTGGACACATTTGACCTTTGACCGACCCTACTTCTTCGAGTTACGTCATAAAACTCTCACGAGATTACGGATCTTTATAAGAGGGACTGATTTCGATATCCTTCACCGTTGGAAGGCAAATTACTGCTCAGAAAACGAGTATGGGATCTATAGAGATATACGACTCCGTGCAAGGTCAATGGGTACCCTACATCCCTGATTTCAAACAAATGGGAGAAGCATTTCATGGACATTTCAGAAGGACGAGTCAAACCGGATCACAGGGGCGGTAACTTGTGGGGAGTGGATCGAAACACGGAAGCGAAGAACGCGATAGACGCCCTCATGTCTCACTCATGACTCCAGTGGCACAGGCAATTGAGATAGCGAAATCGGAATTGAAGTGTGAAGGAGACAAGATTATAAGAGGCGGTAAACGCAAGGGTAATAAATCTTTAGGACCCATTGGAAAAAGACTCAAGGTTTTGCGTGAAGACAACGACTACGTTCATTAGTCATGGAACAAAACCACAGGCATCAGTTGTCTATCTTTGAACCCCCAACTACAGACACGGCTATACAAGTCAGAATGGATTGAGTTTAAACCGATTAATCAACTGGGAGGAGATGCCGCCATATAATTTCACGTGGTTCCTCAATCAAGTGGATACTTAGATTTGAAACAAAGTAAACTCTATGTGAAGTTGAAAGTGGCCAAAGGAGACGGAACTAGTATGGCTGAAACCGATATACAATGTAGTGGGTTTGGTGAATTTACCTTTACATAGCCTTTTTTCTCGCGTTGAATGTCAACTGCAGCAGAAAATTATTACAGGGAATTGATCATGTTATATGTTCCATGGCGTAATGACAGTGCATTGCTTGGAGGATATTTATCTTATGAAGATAAATACAATGACTTGAAGCAGGAGATTGACAGAAAGTATAATGAGTATACAGATAAGGAATATTTAATGTTAAATTCTATGAATAATAAACGAAAATGAATGAGGACCTATCGCGAAAAATGGTGAATAAATGGTTAGATATGTAATAATTAACGTGAATGTAGGCATACAATAATTACTGATAGATTCCTCATAGTTAACGCTTGTCATTAACCATATGTTTTATTCCGCATACTCTAACCATATTCCGCATTGCTATGTGTATGAATAATCACTAACGTTGGCGTATGGAGAATGACTAACGTGAATGAGCTAAAAGCTACGCTTAGAATTTTCGTTTTGTTATTTCTATCGTGAATCTTAAATTTATATTAATCCGGCTCCAAGCAAAAATATATATTTGTCAATGAATTTAAATCAATGTTTACATATAAACAACAAAGAATGAAACTGAAGAGGGAAATCATGATATTTAGAAGAATAAAAATTCTATTGTTTAACTCATATCACTCATTTTTAATGGACTCAGTATTTTTTTTTTTTCTTTTACTAAATTCATGGACTCCGGCACTGTATACATGTACATGTAGTTCCTAATTTCTTTTTTTTTTTGCCGCTTTCCTTTAATAAGTTAGTGATTAGCTTATAAAATAATTAATTGAAAAAAAAATCTGCATGGCTGGTAGCTTTTGTAGATAGCGACGTCTTCTAGAGTCGCGAGCGGTACGTGACATCAAAGACATACCGGCAGGTCATCTTAATGATGCCGCATTATTAAATGAGATATCGACAAGGTCCGATGACATGTCAATACAAAAGATTTCAGCTAGAGATAAATAACACTATCTATGGCTGCTAGATAATAAAAATGACAAAATATATTTAGTTTAAAAAAAGGGGGGGGGGGCGGGTCTAGATACTTTTTCCAAAGGGGGGGGGGGGGGTTAAAACCATCAGAGGGTCGAAACTTTACTTTTATAAGAAGTAAAAACGGAAAATCTCGGCACATGTGAAAATGAAAACAATTCTAGCTTTATTTGAGGACAACATTCAAAGATCGATTCTTTTTATTAATTAAGGGATCAATGTCATTGATACTTATAAACCCCGCCTTTCACCGATTAAATTTGGTCCAGGTGTCAATCATTATCTGTATCATCAACATAGTGCGATCATTTGGTTCTACATGTATATACATATACATGTAACTTTATACGTCAATCTACAAGTGTACCGCTCTACCATGGCTATTTGATTTATCGCTATAAATATTTGTAAAGATATAGTGTATATGATTATTTTTATTTTCATTCAGGGAAATTATGTTATTGTTTTTAAATCTATTGATACAAGGGACGTATATATAAAGTATACGTCCCTGTTAATAAATGTACATTATTGTTTACAAGATCATAGATAATTAGCACATTTTTGAGATCAATACAAAACTTCGTTTAGAAATTAACTGGAACACATGTTCGTCCCTGAAATTAATTATGAGAAAAGATTTGTGGTCCCAACTCGTCAAACATCGACTTACTTGATCAAGATCGGAAATACACATGTACGCATTTTCACAGTAAAACAAACCGGCAGAAATCAATTTTTCATTTATCGAACATGTATATTGCATGTATATTTGATTTTATAAATGTGTCTATTGAAATGCATGATGTACCTTGTAATGAAATATTTTTTTTACTTGTATTTTATTTATACATACATGTTCATAGGAAGTAAATTCTCTCTCTCTCTCCAGACGCAGAAATTATCCTGCGAAAGTAAGGAGACAAAATTTCGATCAGTTAACTCTTTTGAATATATCGACATTTCCATTATAAAATGTTCGCCTGTGCATGAATTATTTTTTTTCTGTCATTTTCATACAAGCTCGCTTGCTCTCTTTTTTTCAAACAAATGTACTAATGTCTCAACTGAACAGTTCAATCAAAAGATGTAGTAAAAATGAATTCCAAAGACATCCGTAATACAAAAGAAAAAAGTGTGTGCGCCTTGGTCTGGTACTTCAAAGGGTTCCAAACAATGCCTCGCATGTTGTTCATACCGCTCTTTTACCTGTATATTAACACCCCCTGTACACGGAGACGTGTGACTATAAACCTTCCAATTTTAATTTGTTTACAAACTTTGATAATTTGATGCCACTGGGGCAGGTATTTTACATACATAAACCTTCTTTGAACTTTCGTGCATAATTTATGTGTATGTGAGATTGAAGATTTTTTATAAATTCAATTTACCGTTTCTGCGTTCGCCCCCCCCCCCCCCCCCCCCCATCGGCGGAACAAACTTTGAATTCGCAAGTAAACAGAATCTAAATAGAAAAGAAAAATTGTACATGACGGCGTAAGAGAGAACTATAGGTCCCCTTTCATCTTCACTTGAATATGATCCTATTTTCTGTTTATGTCAAAGTGCCCGATCTCCCCCCCCCCCCCCCCCCAACGAAGGAATACCTGAACAAAAGAAAGATAAACAAATACATGTGGGAAATTCTATATTGAAACCAACAAAAATACAAAGGTGCAAGGAGGTGTAGCAAATTCTGAAAAGATGCAGCTAATTCATGAAGAAAAAATATGGAACCCAATCCGAGCCCCAGATCGGAAAGGGGATCGGAATGGGGGCTACAGAAATTTTTGCTTTACACTGGATTTTTTTCTTTGAAAACGTTCAAATACATGATTTGGGGATTTCTTAACAAATCAGTCCATTTTAGTTTAAATAAGGGAAGTAAATGATTTTTTTAAATAAAAATGTGAAATAACTCTTCTGAAAATGAATTTATACTTCGTCTAATGTCAGAGCTCTCGCTGTCACTGGGTGAAAAAACAAGTTTACGCAATGCGTAAACTATATGGAAACTTTGCGGAAACCTGAAGTTTCCATATAGTTTACGCAAGGATTCCGTCGCTGAAACTCAAGTTTACGCTTTGCGTAACCCGACTACCCGCTCAAATTCCAAATGGTTTACACAAGCGTAATCTTGTAAATTCCATCAAGTTTCCGCAACTGAAACTAAAAGGCACCAACTTGCGTAATCAATTGAAACTTCAGGATTCCAGATAGTTTACGCATATTTTACCTTGCGTAAACTTGATTGCCGTTTTATGATATAAAGGTTCTGCTTGCGTAAACCATATGGAAACATGCGTTAACTATTTGGAATCTGAATCAACACAAGTTTACGCATTGCGTAAACCATTTGGAATCTTTCAATATCAAGTTCAGGCTAGCGTAAACCATATAGAAACTGACATTATAAAAGTTTTCAAATGTGTAATCTTGTTGAAACTTGCGTAAACCATTTGGAATCTGAATAAACACTGGTTTAAGCAGTGTGTAAACCATTTGGAATCTTACTATATCAAGTTCAGTCTTGCGTAAACCATTTGGAATCTTACTTGAGTCTTGCGTAAACCATTTGGAATCTTACAATATCAAGTTCAGTCTTGCGTAAACCATTTGGAATCTTACAATATCAAGTTCAGACTTGCGTAAACCATTTGGAATCTTACAATATCAAGTACAGACTTGCGTAAACCATTTGGAATCTTTCAATATCAAGTTCAGACTTGCGTAAACCATTTGGAATCTTACAATATCATGTTTAGACTTGCGTAAACCATTTGGAAACCATGTGTATAAAAGTTTCCAAATGTGTAATCTTGTTGAAACTAGCGTAAACTATTTGTAACCTTGATGTTCTAAAGTTTACATAGTGTGTAAATTGCGAGGAACTAATGCTTCAAGTGTGATTACAGAATAAACCAGCAGAAGGTTTTGAAAACCATGTACTGATGTAGAAACTCAAAAGTTAACGAGTTTTTAATGCATCCCCAAATAGCAAGAATATCTCGATATCAGCAAATTATTTTTCATCTACATTGCCTTGTGTTACTGAAAAAAGACCAAATAATGTAGAATGAAACAAGTATTTAATTTTTATATTCATAATCATGTAATAAATTTATATATCAAAATGTAGCAAGAAACACAAAGGAAAAGAGTAGCCTAAAATCATTTTCCTATTTTTCCATTTTGTCTAGATGTGAAAACTATTTTCAAAATCTGAGTAAAATAAAAGACACTGTTCTTGGACATAATTTCAAAAATCATGAAGAGGAAAAACAATATATGTTTATGAAACATTAATGTACTTCTGTCATCTACAATAATAGCTGTAGTCTGAAAAGTATGCAAAACTTCCAGGCAAAGGTCACTAGGTCAAGACAATTGGTATCACTAGGAATTTTTAGAATGGTCTTATCACTAGAAATTAGCCGCAAAAATGGCCAACGACACTTGGATATTTGGTTGGTAGGGGTGTGTTGGCCGCAGGAAAGTACATTGAACAAACCTGGGACCCAAATTTAGGATATGGCCAGCACGAATCGGCAAATTTTCTAGGGGATTATTGACTGTGTCTCACTCGAATAAAATAAAACTAAACGATCGGCAATCATATTTTACCTTGTTAAGCTTTAATATCAATGATACGGCCAGGATTCTACTTGCCTCCGCTTCGTCTCTTTGAATTCAAGCGCCATGTTGTAAGTTAACACTCATGCGTCAGGTCAAACACGTGACACCACGAGGTTGTTTCCATAACAATGTCCATTCATATGGATCGAGGTGTCACATGTTTGACCTGAGGCATGAGTGTAAACTTACAACATGGCGCTTGAATTCGAAGAGACGAAGCGGAGGCAAGTAGAATCCCGGCCGTATCATTGATATTAAAGCTTAACAAGGTAAAATTGACAAATATGGATAATGACCATATCCCTGTCTACAGTACAAAATCGATAATTCAGAAAATCAGAAACCGAAGGCATACAAAATCAGGATAAAACAGGAACCAAAGCAAACAAAAACAAAAACCTCCACCATATGAAAAGAAGCGAACTCCCGATATGAGAGTGAGACCAGGTGCCCAGGAAGAGTAAGCATCTCCTGCTTGCATGCAACACCCGTCGCTTCAATTCGGTAGAACTGTCACATCCGGTTACTTCCATTTTGGAAGATATAGAGTACAATCTTTGGTTGGATGGTTCAAATGGTCTATGACAGAATATCATCCACCATTCTGGATAGTGGGACATCATAGTGTATGACGAGTTCCCCATATCGACCGTAGAACTTCCTCAGTGACGATGTTAGTCGGTCACAAACATATCCCTGACTGAGAAGCTTATCTGAAAGACGCCTAGCTCTCAGAACAAAATCCGTATATTTGGTACTTGCTCTGGCATAGCGTATCAACTGAGATATGAACACGCCATAAGCAGGCGATGAAGGGATGTTGCTACTCAGAAAAGGAAAGTTCGTAATGCTGAAATTGAAGTCGTCACGTTTGTCATAGAGTGAGGTGTTCATGTGACCATCAGTGTCGTAGGACAACATTATGTCCAAATAGTATGCTGAATTATTTGTCTCTGTAGTTTCTTTGACTTCAAGCTCCGAAGGATAGATACTGTTCAGGTAATCCGCGTAAAATATGATGAATAAAATATTTCAGGTAAAATATGATTGCCGATCGTTTAGTTTTATTTTATTCGGGTGAGACACAGTCAATAATCCCCTAGAAAATTTGCCGATTCGTGCTGGCCATATCCTAAATTTGGGTCCCAGGTTTGTTCAATGTACTTTCCTGCGGCCAACACACCCCTACCAACCAAATATCCAAGTGTCGTTGGCCATTTCTGCGGCTAACTAGAAATATACTGTCAAATGAACAATGAAAGCCCTGTAACTAATCATTCAAAAGTTATGTCCAAGGTTAGTTTTAAATAGAAGGTGGTCAAACTCTAAAGTCGAGGCCAAAATTTTGGTATCAGAGAGTAATGAGACAAGATTTCAACATTTCTCTTCAATTTGGCCTTCCAGATATGAACATGACACATCCTTGGGTTCTGGACATCAACATGTATTATCTAAATTTATGAAAGGGATTAAAAGTTATAAAACATAAATGATTGTATGATAGATGGACAACAGACCGGGTAATTCCTATTAATCAAGATATAATTCCTTAAATTCTGTTTACATGTGATATATGTCCCTTAACAACATTGATTATATTATGCATGTGTTGAAAATTGATTTGATAACTTCAAAGTAAAAAAATCCACATAATGTCAGTATGTTACAATTTTGTAACCATTTCAAAAGTTTGTCACTATTGATGATATTGGTCTGCTAGCCACACAAATTGTGCTGAGGTTAAATTTCCCTGAATTAACTGCATCAGCTCATGAATCTTCTTTAGATGCTGAAAATAAATGCAAAGTAACAATTTATAAATACATGCAACAATACAAGAGAACAATAATCATTAAATACCAGAAGTCTCTGATGAGACTGAAGCTCTCCTGGTTGTTTGCTTAAATAAATCTAAGTAACACCCATTTTCCAGGACCCCGGGGATCAGGGTCTAAAACAAAATACAAGACCAGAAAATGATTGATGTAATGGAAAAGAATTACTCTCTAGTCTCTACTAATTATACTTATTGAGGATTGGTGCTCATAGAGTTTGGTGCTCATAGAGTTATATAGGGGAAAATGACCACACCCATTTTCCAAGACCCTGGGGGTCACCCGGTCAGGGGTTCAAACAAAATACAAGGTACATATCTACTGTCCTGTTCATTAAATACAGAGCACCCTGTTTTGTATATTTTCTCAGCCGTCTTAGGAATGTTCCAAATATTTATTGTCTCCGTAGATTGAACTCCTTTAGTCGTCACAGAAAATGTGCATGAACTCACATTTTCCACTGTATTTAACCTGCCATACGAAAAATAAAATGTCTACGGGAAATTCCCATGTTAATTTCAGCCTGCCACCATATTGTTCTCTGTACAAACAATGGTAAACATTGATGTCATGGTGTCCGGCATCATGCATTTTAGTCGTTTTTACTTTAGAAAATTCACATAGACATTATATTTTCCGTCGTATTTTTTTACTAAGCAATGCACAACCAAAAAGGAGGCATTTTCTGTTAAACTAAAAGAGTTCGATAGACTGGATATCAATTTTTAAGTTGACAACGTTATACTTCAGAGAAAATCGCCAAAACAGGGTGCTCTGGATTTAGTGAACAGGACAGTAGATCAAAGACTATGAATAATGAGAAATCAATTATCTTTCAGTTACAGCAGTTATGGATATTACGTAGAATTCTTTTATGTAAACGTCTTCAAATTGAATAGCATCATTTAAGGGCAGATAAATTGGCAACGTGGACCAGACATGCACGTTTCGGGTACTTAACCCTCGTCAGTGATCCTCAAATCTAAACAATGTAATATACCAAAAAAGTATGAAAGTTACTATGTCGAAAACGTTTATCGAAAGACGTAGCAGGATGGGTGGGATATGATGCTACAGGACCCACTTTTTAGAAATTTCAAGAAGTTTTGATAACAGAAATTTAGAATGCGTTGAAGAAACGATCAACCGAAATTGATCGAACTTGGCTACATGTGCCCTCGGGGACTCCTGGTCCACCAGCAGTGACACTCACCAAGTGGTATAAATGTAAACGTCTTCAAATTGAATAGCATCATTTAAGGGCAGATAAATTGGCAACGTGGACCAGACATGCACGTTTCGGGTACTTAACCCTCGTCAGTGATCCTCAAATCTAAACAATGTAATATACCAAAAAAGTATGAAAGTTACTATGTCGAAAACGTTTATCGAAAGACGTAGCAGGATGGGTGGGATATGATGCTACAGGACCCACTTTTTAGAAATTTCAAGAAGTTTTGATAACAGAAATTTAGAATGCGTTGAAGAAACGATCAACCGAAATTGATCGAACTTGGCTACATGTGCCCTCGGGGACTCCTGGTCCACCAGCAGTGACACTCACCAAGTGGTATAAATGTAAACGTCTTCAAATTGAATAGCATCATTTAAGGGCAGATAAATTGGCAACGTGGACCAGACATGCACGTTTCGGGTACTTAACCCTCGTCAGTGATCCTCAAATCTAAACAATGTAATATACCAAAAAAGTATGAAAGTTACTATGTCGAAAACGTTTATCGAAAGACGTAGCAGGATGGGTGGGATATGATGCTACAGGACCCACTTTTTAGAAATTTCAAGAAGTTTTGATAACAGAAATTTAGAATGCGTTGAAGAAACGATCAACCGAAATTGATCGAACTTGGCTACATGTGCCCTCGGGGACTCCTGGTCCACCAGCAGTGACACTCACCAAGTGGTATAAATGTAAACGTCTTCAAATTGAATAGCATCATTTAAGGGCAGATAAATTGGCAACGTGGACCAGACATGCACGTTTCGGGTACTTAACCCTCGTCAGTGATCCTCAAATCTAAACAATGTAATATACCAAAAAAGTATGAAAGTTACTATGTCGAAAACGTTTATCGAAAGACGTAGCAGGATGGGTGGGATATGATGCTACAGGACCCACTTTTTAGAAATTTCAAGAAGTTTTGATAACAGAAATTTAGAATGCGTTGAAGAAACGATCAACCGAAATTGATCGAACTTGGCTACATGTGCCCTCGGGGACTCCTGGTCCACCAGCAGTGACACTCACCAAGTGGTATAAATGTAAACGTCTTCAAATTGAATAGCATCATTTAAGGGCAGATAAATTGGCAACGTGGACCAGACATGCACGTTTCGGGTACTTAACCCTCGTCAGTGATATATTCGTGCTTTTCCACTTGATAAAGGCCAAGTGGCCGAAAATTTGTGGATATAGAGTGTTCGTTGTTATTAGGGCTGTGACGATTCACCACGGTTCTCGATTCACCGTGGTTATTGATTCCCCGCGGTTCTTGACGACGGTTCGATACACAATACAAGAAGAGGCCGTATGGTTCACTTATGGCTCGTTTTCGGCATTTAGTTTTATCTTTAAAAAATCAACATGGCGATGCTCGACGCCGAGTCGTCGAAGATTATCTCTGAGTTTTGTTTTTGTTTTTTTCTGGTCAATACCATACTTCTCGAATCATTCAAATTATGAATAATCTTAATTTGTTGTTGTTTTAATAAAATATCTGATGAATTACAGAAATACCTTCATATCTTATATCTAGATATGACGACGACAATGAGGGTATGGCATTAGCTCTCAGGATTTTTCGTCCCAGCGAGCTAAAAATGTTGTATCGTGATTCGAATCATATCGTGAGTAAATGTAGCAATACATATCATATCTTGAGCCCTAATTGTTATTTATTAATTATAACTTGATACATGTATAACCAAAAAAAAATAATAATAAATAAAACCTATGTTTGTGATACATGAATGCCCCCATTGGCATCTTTGTCAGTAAAACTGATGAAAAGTAGTTTCACATTTGAGGTAAAGGTCACAAGGTCAAATTAAGTATCAATGGAAAAGTCTTGCCACATGGAATTCATATGTGAAATATGAAAGCCCTATCACTTACCATTCAAAAGCTATGCCCAAGATTAAAGTTTTTCAAAAGTAGGTCAAACTCCAAGGTCACAAGGTCAAAAATTTTGGTATCCATGGAAAGGTCTTGTCACAAGGAATACACATGTGAAATATGAAAGCCCTATCACTTCACATTCAAAAGTTACACCCAAGGTTAAAGATTTTTCAAAAGTAGGTCAAACTCAAAGGTCATGGTCACAAGGTCAAAAATTTTGGTATCCATGGAAAGGTCTTGCCACAAGAAATGCACATGTGAAATATGAAAACCCTATCACTTACCATTCAAAAGTTATGCCCAAGCTTAAAGTTTTTGCGGACAAACAGACAGACATACAGACAGACCAAAAGCGAACTCTGTAAAGTACGATTCAAATCGAACCGACCAAGCACAAACCGAGGGTAACCAAATTTTCAGTTAACCGTGACAGCCCTTACGAAAACCCATCAAAGTATCATGTACGTACTGTAATGTACTTACTGCTATCTTAAACTAGATAACATTTTCATTGCAAACATGGCAAAGGTTCATGCCAGTCATCCTCTACCTAGTGACAGCAAAATGATGACCTGTAAAGTGTAAATAAAATCAGATTTCAAGCTTAAATACTTTGTCACATTCTAGAAAGATTAGACCTACCTGAATCTATAAGTAATTAGAGAGGTTTAGTTACAAGTTCTTCCAACGTGTACGTATGACGTACATGTACACGTCACAGTTTGACGTCACAATCCGAAGACGTCGTTTAGTTACACGTACGAATCGGAGTAGGTATAGGTATAGCTATGTAGTAAGGTGTACGTTTAGCTTGCTTCTTTTAAATCAGTTTAGTCTGCGAGAAAAATACATTGAGATTCATAAAACCTCGATGCAAGGAAAGTTAGAATCCTAAACGTGCTTTATAACACGGAAAACTGGAAGCTCGATCAATGACAAGTCTGGAATTTTTCAAAGAAGTTACCCGTTCTGTCGTTACGTGTAGAGCGTCGTTAACACGTCCATAACGTGTAGGTATACGTCATGTCGTTACGTCATTTGAACAAAGATCGCAGGAAGTGATGACGTAATACGTACACGTCGTGCTAAAACTTGTAACTTAACCTCCCTAATATTAAGTTGGTGTGCATATAAGTGTAGATTTCAAAGAACAGACTGATTTTTATGATTGAAAAGTATAATATTGAAAATATTGGTTGTACATTGCATTTTATCATGTCACAAGGGGGAGGGATTGTATAAGTGTGTTTTGACATCAATTTTGTATGACAGACAAGTACATGTATATACAAATCTCATGTACACAGAAAAAAGAGAATCTGTTTACCAATTAAAAAAATTATATTGGCATACCATTGATCCTTCATGTATATTGTGCAGCATCTTTTACAGAAAGGGCATCCTTTTCGAAGCCAAAAGTCTAACATACCAGTGACCACTGAGTATCATCGTGTACATGTAGTAAGGTGGAGATCCATCAACGCTACAAAGAGGAATCCAAAATTAAATTTCAATGTTTCAGATCTAAATTTTTATATAATCAGTCTGAATGTTTCCACATAACAATATTTCCTCCAAATTGGCTAGAGTTATCTCCCTCCTTGAACACATTGAACTACAACCCCATTGGACTCTTCGGAACTAGCCATGCTAACTGTTCGTGTCCTTGAATAAAGACACGCCCCTTGTAATTGAAAAAAATGATGACACGATTTATTCAAGCAATTGGTGATGAATAGTCATTCTCTGAAGTGCTGACACATCAAAATATTCAAAACAACACTTATTATGATAAGGAAGGGTAACATATCATGCATCTTCTCAAGACAAATGTACAAAACCACTGGACCAATGAGAATCATCTTTAAGTGTCCTGATTAGCATTTGAAGCGAAGGTTCGAAAATAAAACGGACACGCCCACAGAAATCTGCCAAAGACGCTGGCGTAAAATATTTAGCAATACCTTCTTATGTTTCATAGATATGTCAATTACTTGATTATGTAGCACAATCGAATGAAAACTATCAAAATATGTGTGCTGATTAATTGGCTAGTGATGACAAACTCTCAAGAGACATAAATTTTGAATGCTCTCTCGACATGCTAGATGGCGCTCAGAGAATTGTGGGAAATATAAAATTTTTGATTTGAGATCCAACAAGGGGGAGCAAATTATGTATGCTTGTTTTGAAGAGATTGATATTGCAATACGCATTGGATCAACCCATCATGGGATCGGCCGAGCCCGGTGTCTGCCCAGTATTCCGAAGGTCCGATAGCTCGAGGGCCCATAAAGCTGAAGGTCCGATAAATCGACGGCCCGATAATCCGAAGGCCCGATAGTCCGAAGGTCCGATAGACCGAAAGTACTGCATTCCAATATACAGAAGGATCCATAATCCTAAGTACCTAAAAATCGAATATCCGATATTTCGAAGGTCTATTAGAACATAAGTTTAGAGGTCCGATAGTAAGAAGGCCTAATGGTTCTATGGTCTGATAGTCCGAAGGTTTGAAAGTCCGAATGCCCTGTACATATACATGTAGATATGAATTTGATACAAGATACCTGACTGTACAATTGAAATTGATAGATTTAGAAATCTAAATGGAGGGGAGGGGGCTGAAAGAGATATTATCAAGGAACTTGAATTGAATATATACCCAAATGAGTTAAAGAAGATCCTGACGATAATCTCAACAGCACTCACAATAGAGCACCAAGTTGAGCATCGACAGACCCCTAGCAAGCCAGAGGTGGGACCAGGTGCCCAGGAGGAGTAAGCATCCCATGTTGGCTAGCTATCAAATCAGATTTTAAAAGGTAACAAAATAAATCATAAAGAAATGATATCATCACAAGGAGCTGTTGTTTGAAATAGATCTCTGCAATCGCACGTAAGTAAAAAAAAAACAGGAGGGGGTGCAGTTCAACAGCGCAAATGGTCCTAAACAACTAAGTTATTTAGGAAGTAGTGAAGAAATATTTGTAACAAGATCTAATTAACTGTCACAATGTGGCAAAGATATGGCTATACTGCCGAAAGCCATCGATCAGTATGTCGGAAATATTAGTTGTCTGTTTAAGTCAACCAAAAGAAAAAAAAAATAACGAGGACATCCTTATTCATTGGAATTTGAAAATGTACGAATACATTTATCGGTAACACATGCAAAACACACGTTTTTTTTATTTCTTTAAAGATGTAGGTTCTAGAATTTATACAATTATCATACATGCAACGATATAGCCTGGGTAGGCGTATGCGCTATTAAATTAGTGAATGAATGTCAACCCGAAATCAGATTCCAAAAATAGCAACGCCAACGCTGCAACGCATGTCGGGGTTTAAATATTTCTCACAGACGCACGGACAGCGCCATAATATAATATGTCCCGTCTTATGACGAGCGTATAAAATCACATTCAATCAAAAAGCTTACAAATGACAAATATGGTTTAGGAATTTTATTGGATATTCGGACTATTGGGTCTTCGGACTATCAGGCCTAATACCTATAATACTTAAAAAAGCTGAGAAATAAAATTATGAACAATTTCTTTTTAAATCTGAAATTGGTTTGCAGCTATGAAAATGCTAGGTGGCCCTAAAGACCCTATCCGTTTTTCACATCCCCCCCAACTCAAATCATATCCTGTATCCACCCCTGAAGAATGGTTCCAGGATCTTTCGTCATGTTTGTACCTATTCCTATTTGTACCAAGATTTTTCGTACGGGATTTTTCGTACCTGTTACTGAGATCTTTCGTACATATTGCAGAGAAAAAAAAGATTATGTTTCTGCTATATAGAACTGATTTACTTGAGCTCCTCAAAATTTGATAGTGGGATCTTTCGTACTTATGTCTGGTGTTTGACCATTGTCGGAAACCCACGCTTGGTCACGCAAGCTCACCTCCCGTGGGTCATAACGACAGAATTTTCGCTGGATAGCATTACAAAAATCTAATTCGAGTACTTGTCGGTTAAATTGTTATCGATAGCAAAATATCATCTATTTTATTTTTCCATCAACAAAAGATAACCTAAATAATCATGATAATGTTGACAGTGATTAATATTTGTTAATTTTAGGAGTTACAAAACAATATTGCTTACATAGTGGCTTTAAATGGCTAATTCACTGACAAGTAATCGCATCAGATTTTTGTAATGCTATCCAGCGAAAATTCTGCTGATATGACCCACGGAAAGCTTGCGTGACCGAACGTGGGTTTCTGACGATGGTGTCAGGGATGAAAATTCGTTGAAATTTTCAGGCCAAGTGGGCTCCTAAGTCAATAAATCTAGGCGCCCACATCAAAATGTATCTAAATTTACATTTTCAAATTTAAGCCCAAACCCCCTTCTCTCCTTGTACAGTGTACATGTCGAGTTTATTTCAAGTACAAGTACCTTTAAATAAATCAATAAATACAGGTAAATCCAATTATAAACATATTATGTACACGTCAGTCGGTCTCCAGACAGTGACTTTGTGCGCTTTTGGAAACATTAGTTAGTTTTGGTATATACATTTGTACTGATCTAAAATTACAGTACGTCTTTACAAGGAAATAAGAGAGATCTATTCATTTTCCGCGAGAAAGCGAACCGAAAATTTGTCAAATACCCATGAGTTTTTGTTTCCAAACGCTAGTTACGGCAACTATGATACAAGAAAACAATAAAGATTGGAATTTTACAGTCGCCAAGTGGGCGATAAGAAAAAAATTTTTGGTAGCCCACACTGAATTTTTAGTCGCATTGGCGAGCGGGCGAGTGCTTATTTGCATCCCTGGGTGTTTGACTGTCTCACAAGTTTATTGGAAAATCATCTATTGGTACGAAAAATCCTGATAATTGGAACGAAAAGTATAAAAGAACTCAATACGAAAAGACTAGAGTTGTAAAATCAGAAAAAATTTTACTATCAATTATCGGAAACTATCGGAGGAGTACATCGATATCAGAATCAGACTTTTTTACTTTAAAATTGTTATATGTTTTGTATCTTCAGAAGGAGAATACTCAGGGCGTACGTATGCAAGTAGATCTTGCAAACAAAGGTATTTATCTCGAGGTTTGCTTTAGACATGATAGAAAGGGGGCCTAGCTTCCTTTTTCTAATTCTATCACAGCCAAAACAGTCCCATGCTGCGGACTTAGTACTGCTGGGATATGGATAAATCTGCTCCTCCTCAACCGGTAACTTTGCCAAAGCGATCGCGTCTAGTTTTTAGTTTTGAATTATAGCAAAGACTTTTCGCACTGAGATCATTTGTGTAACTTCAACAGCGACAATCGATTTTCGAAATCATTATCGATAGTCAGCACTTTTCAAGATTCAGCGACTATCATTACAACACTTGAAAAGACAACAATATGAAAAATCCTGACGCCCTGAAGAACATGTATCTTTAAGCTTACCCATATCCTTCCCATGGCAAAGGCCGAAAGGGAAAGGGGGGGGGGGTAGCTTGCAACAAAGTAAACAAAGATTTTACCTGATACATGTTCCTTTTCAGGAGGAAGTAATCATATAAATATGTCTAAATATATAAAAAGTGATTCAAATAGTCCACAGGATCGCCGTAAAATAAAGCAAGAACAAGAAAAATTAGCGCGTGGGTCGAACTGACCAAGCCGGCGTCTTTATTTTGGGAAATGCACGTTAAAAAGTAAATATTAATGACCTAGAAATGCATCTTACCATTTATCGCCATGGGATTACCCAAATAAACATGTTTTGTTTAGTTTCTTCCATAGGTGCTTGGGTCATAGAAAGTTCCTACGCTGCTGATTACGCTGCCGGCAGCTTATAAGACGGGCTGTCTGATTGGTTTATGGAGAGAGGGAAAGGTCAGAAACTTCCGCCATATTGGATTTCTAATTTTAGCACTCACCTGGATTCCCTTCTGATTTCTCCCTTGATAACGTTTTTTCTTAACAATGCCCTCCATGAATCAACTCACAATTACCATAAATAGCAATACATGACACATTTTCCACACAATAAGTCCGCAAACAAAGCATTTTTAATTATTTCTCTCGACTCACGCCTCCGAGGACGGAAGTAAACTCGGAGTTTAAATATTCCATCCGGGTCGGTCACGCGAGAGGCTCCGAATAACGTTACGACATACGATGAGTCCAGAAAATATCGAGATATCTACTTTCCTTTTGCAAAAATTGATGAACAACAGTTTCTCGTCTACGAACTGATTGTAAAGGGCCACAATGTGGTTGTATGTGGCCAGGCTGGGACTGGGAAAACATTTTTGGTTAAAGAAACTGTGAAATACTTTAAATCTATTGGCAAGTCCTATGCGCTGACAGCTACTACGGGGTTAGCAGCCTCTCTGTATGGCGATGGTGCATGTACGTTGCATAAATGGATGGGAATGGAAGATGGTCGGCATTCTAATGACGAACTTATCCACCTTCTCAGAACGGACGAACGCTTAGAAAAACCAAACGAAAATATAAAGAACACAGATGTTTTAATAATTGATGAGGCATCAATGCTAAGTGCAAAAACACTGTCACAAGTAGAAGTTGCCTGCCGTCAAATAAGAGAAAATGACAGATATTTTGGTGGCATGCAGGTAGTTTTAAGGTGAGACATATATTCATTTTCCATAGATTGAGAAAATTTTGTTTTAAATGCAGCATGGTATAAGTCAAGAACATGTCGAGATTTATTGATGGTTATATCTGTTTGTGTAAGAAAGAGTTTCATAAGCAATATATTATAGATTTTTGTTTCTATTGAAATAATTTCTTGAAATATATGTCTGTAAGAAATTTATTGACATTATGTTATTTTTTCTTTACTTAGCGGAGATTTCTACCAACTTCCTCCCGTGAGAAATGAACTTTATGGAGATTATGGACATTATTGTTTTACTGTTAAATGGTTCAACTCTGCAACTCTGCATTTCCACATAAACCGTGCTTAGGAAAAATATACAGACAAGATGATCCATTGTTAGTGAAAGCCGTAAATGAGCTAGAGCAAGGCACTCCCTCCACAGAGACTATTGCAATGATGCAATCACTAGCTCGTCCGTTGCCTGATGAACAAAGAGAAAAAGCTATACATCTATTTGCTCGTAATGATGATGTGTTACTGTATAACTATAAAAAGATCCAAAGTGAGCCTGGGCAACTTTTTGTTTTTAAATCTAGTGATGATGGTGACAGACACTATTTGGATAAAATCCCAGCGCCGAAACAACTGGGTTTAAAAGTTAATAGCCCAGTAATGCTTTTAGTCAACCTAAGTAATCAACTGGTGAATGGAAAAATTGGACACGTGAACCACATTGAGGGCGAGGATATTTTTGTAACCTTTATTGTGTCGGGCAGGAGTATTACAGTAAAGATCAATAAATATGTTTTCACAAAGTTTGACCCAGTTGAGAAACGAAACATTGCAAAACGTGAACAATTTCCTTTAAATCTTGCATATGCTTTGACCATACATAAAGCACAAGGCCTGACAATAGACAACTTAATAATTGAATGCAAAAATGCCTTCTCACCTGGTCAAATTGGAGTGGCTGTAGGGCGTGCAAGATCTGTAGAGGGTCTGTGTGTACTTAACTTCAAGAAGTCCTTGTGTCGCAGTCATCCAGCAAATGTCAGGCAATTTTACGAGACTTGTGGTGTTGGAAATGTTTCCAGTGATATGAGTTGCTGCTCAGCTGAAATTGAAAAAGAGGAAAAAAATGTACAAAAAGCAGTTGAATATATTGATGACAACAAATCAGATGATGATGATGATGATAACGATGATGATGATGATATAAATGTTGACAGTGGCGTAGGGAAAGAGGATGAATTTGATTCAGATATTGAACTAGATATTATTCTATCGGTTGATGATATAGAACGGAAAGATAGAGGAAAAGATGGTATTGATGACATTTTTCAGGAGTCAATTGAAAAATACACTGACACACAGATAATTAACCATGTCATAAATTTGAAAAGTGAAGTGAAGAAGAATCCGGATCCATTTTTGAAAACCTACGATCACCATCGAGAGGAAATTATGAAAAAAGCAAAGGAAATTTTCCCGCACAACAAAAGTGAATTTAGTGCATCAAATTTTCGCTCATTTTACACGCAGTTTCAGACGCACCTTGCATCGGAGTGTTTTAGGAATTCTGTGAAAAATGATGTTTGTAAGAAATACAAAAAGTGTGGTATAAGTGAAGAAACATCTTTTTGCACATTTTCAAATTGCATGTTTAAAGTACAAAAGGATATACTTAGAGAAATAAATGACAGGTCTACTAAAGAAGTCACTGATATTCTACCGAGAATAGATGTTAATTTGGAAATAAGTGGTCAAGGTCGAGGAAAGATAAGGTATATAGCTGGATATGTTGTTGCAAAGCTGAAGTACAGAAATGCACGGACACTTAGAAACTCGTTATTTGTCATGGATAAGACTCGTGAAGTTAGTCAAGGAGAGATGAAAATGAAGCTCCTAGAAAGTTTGAGCGCAACTGATTGTGAGCTCAGTGACAGTGTGGACCCAGAAAGTTTAATTGAAACAAGAAGGAGACAAAATATTGCTAGAAGTCTTACCAATGTTACTGAAGAAGCCTATCAATTTTTTACACAGTTAGAACAAAGTACAAGGAAACATCTTACATATGTTAATTTGTATGAGCAAAAATCAGAATTCTTCACAGCCGTTGAAACAGCCGTTTTAAATGACAATTACCTCTTCACATCTTTGTCATCTTTATTTACTGATGAACTAATTCAAGGACATGGCAGTGACCATAGCAACACCAGTATATGTGATTCTTCATCAAGATGTAACATTTGCAAAGCAATTAGAGACCTTCATAGCAACATAATGTCATTATTTGTAAAGGTGTCTGTGTCTCAATTTCGAAGAGATTTCCTATCAGCTCTTAGAGTTGAGAAAGGTAAAGCTTTAAGAGAAAGAGTGTCCATTCGGAAGGAAAAGAAGAGCTCAAAAATCTTTGACTTTGAATTTATTAAGAAAGACTTCACAGAGGAAAAGATGACCTCTCATTTAAGACTACAAAGTGAACTTAAGGCCAATCCTAAGTATCTCTCTAATTTCTGCAATAAGAGTAATTTGTTGTTACTTTGCACAGCATATGGACTGACTGTAGCTAAAAATAAATCTAAGAATGAAATTTCCGAGACTCTGAGTCAGAAGATTATGAATTCAAGTAAAATGACATGCATACAAGCCCTCTGTGATGACGCATCAGCTCAAATCGAACACAATCAGGATCCACTTCCATCTACCAGCCATGATCCACAACCTATCAGTGAGGACACACATGTATTAGACGTAACACAGATTGCCAGTACTAGTACAGAAAAGGACCCTACACATACTACAAAGTCTGTGAAAAGGAAACAAGTTTCAAGGAAAGGGAAAGGGAAGGGCAAGAAATCAAAAAGCAGAATTGAATTTCCATGTGGAATTTGTGACCAGGAATGTGTTACAGAATGCATTGCGTGTGATACCTGCGACACTTGGTTTCATGCAGATTGTTTAAATATGAATGCACAAAAACTAGATGAGCTGGAAGATAAAGCATGGTATTGTGATAAATGTAGTAGTGGACAATGACTCTTTACTTATCATCATATTATTGAAATGAAGTAACACTTTTGTGATGATAAATATCAATACCTGTATCATGTGACTATGGATGCCTTATTTGGTGTAGGGATCTGCTGCAGCCATCAGCTTGCCCGCATTGGATTTCCTTGAAACGGTTGGTTGTCCAAGTATAGCAGCATTCATCGTTCTGCAGTAAGTGAGGTAAGTTGGATTCGTATTATTCCCATTGTACAGACCTCTTTGCTGGGAGAAAACATTTTCAATAACATCAGAATTCACTCTATTTGGAATAATTGAGGCTCCTGATTTCTGTAGTTTAGACATACATAGTTCCTGAAACCCAATAATTAGTGATGAGATATCTGCGCGAGTCTGATGTGAGATGAGATAACTTTCTGGTTTTCTAGTTATTGTTTTATCTGATTTGATCATCTTTTCCCAATTTCTAAACCATTCTAACACTTTAATATTTTCTTTCAGTCTGTTATCTGATGTGTCTACGATGGGTCTGGGATCACGGAAATTTTCTACCAAGATACTTGTATGCTGTAAAAGTTCTATAGTACTTGAAAGGTAAGAATTGTCTGGTAGGGATTCTGCATAACATTCTACGAGATGAAGCATTTCTTTGTTAAGGACTTCTTCTGCCAGATGATTGCGCATTTTAGATTCACTTGTAAGGAAAAAATGTTCATGTGTTAGCTTATGATAGACTGGAAAAGGATTGTGGGATACATCCCAAATATGAGCACTGTAAAGATGGTTCCAGTATATAAAGTGAGAGTTCACATATAAGCTTTTCTTCAAATGGCTGGCTCCATAACCACTTTTACTAACATTGTTCCTTAATTTTTTCATAACATGTGAAAAATCCATAATAAAGAAGATGTCATCTTCACTGTAACTGAAAATGTTTTGTATTTTCATGGAATTTACCTCTGAAGAAAACTCACCAAGTAAAACTTTGGCTAGGTCTCTATTAGATCAGCGCCATCAGTACTTATGTATCTTACTGTGAAACCAAATAGTTTAAGTAGATCTATTGTTCTCCATACTTCCAGGTAAAGATCACAGGCAGATGCTTGAACCGTTGGGTAATGGAAAATCGGGAACCGGAAGCCAGTGAAACCCAGAAATACAAACTGAAGCACGTGGGTAGCCATTTTCAATTCACATTTTCCTGACTTTATGCATTCCATTAGATCAGACTCCTCTGATATTTCTGTAAAGCCTATGATATAATGTTTGCCATTTTTACAGTACATTTGTAGGTCGGTTTGAATAGACATCTCGTCTAACATTAGGCCTCCCTCCTTACCTTCTTCTGGAACATTTTTTAACAGAGCTTCATTTTGCATCCAGTGCAGTAATTCTTTATTTACCCCAGCCCTCTGATGAATTCTATTTTTGTATATTTGCAGTAGCCTCTGTGATGGGAGGACCATGAGACCACTGTCCTTAAGATCACCATACGCTTTCGGACTCCTACACCAAAGGGTAAGGCATATTCGAATTAAAGTTTTGCTCCATCTATTACCGTATGGAGATATATTCAAGGCTTTTTGCTGAGATTTTAGAAATTCCACCATTTTGGGGGGACATTCCTTAATGAGACTACCTAAAATAATTTGCATGTCATTTTGATCTTCTTGACACAGTGTAACACTTTCCTCAGTATAATTAACACCAACATTTTCACCCATTTGAACTTCTTGGTCTGTTTGCTTATTCTGTATTTCTTCAGAATCCATACTTTTTGATGAACTTGATGTATTGTTAGATGTAACTGTATTGGTAATATCTTGCAAGTACCAAATATACGGATTTTGTTCTGAGAGCTAGGCGTCTTTCGGATAAGCTTCTCAGTCAGGGATATGTTTGTGACCGACTAACATCGTCACTGAGGAAGTTCTACGGTCGATATGGGGAACTCGTCATACACTATGATGTTCCACTCTCAAGAATGGTGGATGATATTCTGTCATAGACCATTTGAACCATCCAACCAAAGATTGTACTCTATATCTTCCAAAATGGAAGTAACCGGATGTGACAGTTCTACCGAATTGAAGCGACGGGTGTTGCATGCAAGCAGGAGATGCTTACTCTTCTTGGGCACCTGGTCTCACTCCCATATTGGGAGTTCGCTTCTTTTCATGTGGTGGAGGTTTTTGTTTGTTTGCTTTGGTTCCTGTTTTGTCCTGATTTTGTATGCCTTCGGTTTCTGATTTTTGAATTATCGATTTTGTGCTGTATACAGGGATATGGTCATTATCCATATTTGTCATTGGTACCCTAACACTATGTTTTTCATCTTCACATAATAGGGACTTGCAGAACTTGCAGCATTTCTTGCTAGAGGGAGTCTTGAGACTTAGAAAGCTCGCACAATCCATAGAACGGTAAGTGATTTTCTGATTTTCTCCATTTTCACTAGATATTTCTTTCAATGCATATTGAATGGATTTGTGGGAGGGAGGGAGAGAAATACCCTGGCACACTTTGACCTGTTTCACTGCATTCAGTACTGTCAAAATAGACTTTTTATTCATTTCAAATGTATTTTCTGTGAGACCAAGTTGTTTTGGCGTAATTACTTTCTGGAATGCGGTAATGCGCCATTGTCTGCTCAACATGAATTTCACTTCGACGAAAACCTTCATATTGTTTATGCTCACTGCTAAAGAAAGACCCAGTTTGGTATAAACATCATTCTGTTCGGTAAGAAAAAAACCATTTGACACAGCAAGGGAAGAAATGTCTTTGAGTTCAATGGGCCTACTCTCGTCCTCATTGGCCACTTTGAAAGATATTCCATAATATACATTTTCCTTTTGAGTCCAATCACCCTTTACCCTTTTTCTTTTCACTACTACATTTTTAAACATTTTTTTAAGTTCCTTTCCCAAAGTGTGAGAGTCTACACCTATTCCTATTTTTTTCATAATTTCGCTGAGAGCTACATTGCTCGAGGGTTCTGACTCTTGTATGTTTTCTAGTAACCTAAAAATTGAAATAATTGTCAGTATGTTTCATATTAGAGTACTTAATGACATATGTTATCAGAATAACCTTTATCTTCAATGAATAACAAAATCAGTGTTTTTAACTGTGACCTTAACCTTTGACTTAAGGCCTTGGATCAAAGTAATGATGTACCCTTAGATCCTAAGTAACAATTCTGTGAAAGATTATTCAGGGAGGAAGAAGTTTTCCTCTGGACTAGTACTATACCATTACAGTCTACTGTTAAATTGATTTTAACTCCAGATTCCATAAATGGGTTCCCAATTATTTGTCATTACCAAATGAAATAATTCTAAATTATTTTTTATATTATGTATATATTTTGTAATTCCCTCCCAAATAATTTTGATGGGTATGACCCCCTCCCAGCTCCCCCAATCAAAATTGAACTAATAATATGGAACCCCTCCCCCCACCCCCACCCAACCCTCAATCCCACCTCTTTATACACACAAAAATTGTAGACTGAATGATTATATTAAAAATTTTTAGAGTTCCAAAATCCATAATGGGTGCCCAATAATCATGGATTGTATCCCTCCCCCTCTAGCCTCTGGTTTGGCTCAACCCCCCCCCCCTCAATTCTAAATTATTTCTTTTATTATATATTTTGTGCTCACCACCCCCCCCCCCCTCCCCATTTCTAAATAATTTTTTATTTGATATATGTTGTAATTCCCTGCCATTTTAAGGGTTCACCCCCCCCCCCCACCCAACCCTCCATCCCACTCTTATACACACTAGAATATTGTGTAAACTGAATGATTATATTTTTTAAAATCATATATTTGTAGGTCATTTTTTGCACTTCTATAAAAAAAAATACCATTTCAACAAACTGAAGCTCTTTTTCCCGGTTTCTGTCATTTTTCTATGTCAAATTTGGAGCCAAAATAAAATATCTCGATATTTTCTGGACTCATCGTATGTCGTAACGTTATTCGGAGCCTCTCGCGTGACCGACCCGGATTGAATATTTAAACTCCGAGTTTACTTCCGTCCTCGGAGGCGTGAGTCGAGAGAAATAATTAAAAATGCTTTGTTTGCGGACTTATTGTGTGGAAAATGTGTCATGTATTGCTATTTATGGTAATTGTGAGTTGATTCATGGAGGGCATTGTTAAGAAAAAACGTTATCGAGGGAGAAATCAGAAGGGAATCCAGGTGAGTGCTAAAATTAGAAATCCAATATGGCGGAAGTTTCTGACCTTTCCCTCTCTCCATAAACCAATCAGACAGCCCGTCTTATAAGCTGCCGGCAGCGTAATCAGCAGCGTAGGAACTTTCTATGACCCAAGCACCTATGGTTTCTTCGTGGGAAAACAACTTTCAACCCGCTTCTGAGTTTCCTCTGTATACAAATAAAATGCTCACCTCTGATTTGTCAATATTTGATTTGAAATTGTGCTAGCGCGAACACAGAGCCCGCTGTATTTTTCGGCGTTTTTTCACTCTCTCTTTTCTTTTTCTTTCCTTTTTTTTGTTGGATTGTTCTGTTTTTTTATTTCATATACATATATTTTGCCATAATGAATGATTTTATTTTAAACCTCGACAGTGGCGGATTCAGGGGGGGTGCGGAGGGGGCATCCGCCCCCCCCCCGGCACTGACCCAAAATTTTCCAAAAAGCCCTATATTTTGGCCCATTTTCAGTAAAAATCGGCAAAATTCGCCCTTTGACCCCCCGACAAAGGGGGCGCTGGATCCGCCACTGCTCGAAAAGAAAATAAATATTCACTAGGCCTAGAGGTGATTAGCAGGTGATTTTGTGTTTCCATCTCGGAGATCCAGACAATATTCAGTGGCGGATTCAGGGGGTGCGGAGGGGGCGCTCCCCCCGCACTGACCCCAAACTTTCCAAAAACAGGTATATTTTGGCCCATTTTCAATCACAATCGGCAAAATTAGCCCCTTGACCCCCGGCAAAGGGGGCGCTGGATCCGCCATTGATATTGATCGAGTATCAGTAGCGGAACAAGCGCTCCTTTTGCTGGGGGATCAAGGGGCGAATTTTTCCGATTTTGTCTTTTGTTTTTTCTGTAAATGGACCAAAATGTACCTGGTTATTTGAAAATTTGGAGTCAGTGCCGTGGATAGACGTTCTTCCTATTTATTTTTCACTAGTATATCTACATATTTTTTTAAGTTGCCATCTTGATATTTCTATGTTGTTTATAATAAGGAGAGGGCTTATGTAATGTTGTTATAACTTTTGCCCCATCCTATTTCATGTTATTATGAAATGAAATATGTTAAAACTAAAACATTTTTTTTTCTTGGGGGATGCAAGCCCAGAATAAGGCTTGGTTGGCCTGTCCCTTGGAATCAAAATATGTACAAATATTTACGTTCATAGACTAGACTTGAAGTCTCGGGAGGGACTGGACCAAACTTGAAAAACTATATCCACCCCATATATTGTATTTCATGATTGAGGGCGAAGCTGGCCCAATCGGCATTTCAAAGCTCAATTGATGAAAAAAATTGTGTGAGAAGACAATGAATTCTTTTCGACGAATTGTCCTGTTTAAATTATATTGTATTTATATACTGTATTTATGAAAGAGATTAATTTATGACTGAGAAGTGTCCCACTTGTCTTGTGTTTCATCAATACGTCAGAAAGTCACAATAGGGCAGACCTTTTTCGTGTTTATAACTTCATTTTAAAAAATACAAGTTGTCTTCTTGTGTGATGGTGGGAGCCGGGGGATGGGCCTAGGGATAATTTATTAATGAGATCCCGGATAGATCTGCAATCCCCCCTTTCATATTTAAGCGTACAGACGATCGTACTTGCATTCATGAAGGATCGAACATGAAAAGCAAAGTAATCGATTATCAATTCTCTCTCTCTCTCTCTCCTTAAACATAATGTAAGACTAGAGCAGATATTAATGTCAGCAGCGGATCCTTAGGTTCATGAGCGATCAAAAAAAAAAAAAAGAAAAAAAAATCACTGTAAGTTTGACAAATATTTGTTGATAAGACAAGTATACATAATTATTTTGAGCTTCAATTAATTTATTTCTTTATCTTTCCCTGTAATAGTTCACAGAAAATTTTTTTTTTGAGGAAATGCACACTCGGGTGCCGATCCAAAACATGCTGTCATGAGGGCGCTCAAAAGTGCCCCTACAACCCCCCCCCCCCCCCCCCCGTGCGACTCTCATATCCATGGGTACGCAGCGTGAACCCTTTTACGTCACAGGATTTTGGACTTCATTAATTTTAGTGTTTCTTTAAGCTTTTAAAAAAAAATTTGAAAGTTTTTAAGGGGGGGGGGGGGGGGGGAGTTTATAGGGTATAAATTTAGGACACTCGGGATTGAAACCATCCATTCAGCTACAAGAACATCATATAAAGTTCAGTGGTCATTTTTATCTGCATTTGATATTTTGCTAGGGGCCATTTATCAACACAAAGGGGAAAGGGTGGGATATATAGAACAACTCGACGAAATTCTTAAAAAATGGCACTCGCCTATAATTAGAACATATCGATATGTATATAGTCTTGTATTCTCGAGTAAAAGTAACTGACATGCGGATGCAAATTACACGGGTTAGTGATTGTGTACTTGTCAAAATGTCAAAATTTTCATTTGTCTGGATACCTCTAAGCACAGAACTGGATACTTACATGTTTCAAAGCAGACCTTAAAATAAAATGAAATGAAATGAAATAAAATAAAACCTTAAAATAAAATGAAATGAAATGAAATGAAATAAAATAAAATAAAATAAAATAAAATAATTGATAATAAAAAGAAACATAAGAATGATATGCTGATTACAAATAATTTAAGGAACAAAAGAAAAAAAAACGGACAAAAAGAATTGATGAATAAAATCGCTTCTTTTATGATGTAAAAGTAACTGACACGCGGATGCAAATTACACGGGTCAGTAATTATGTACTTGTCAAACTGTCAAAATGTTCAAATGTCCGGATATCTCTTTGCACAGAACTGGACACTTACATGTTTCAATTTAACAAAAGAAAAAAAGGACAAAAAGAATTCAAGAGTAAAATCAGCTGATAAAAAATATTTTTTTTTTTGAAATAAAGTCATTTATATTGTAATTTAATATACTTGCATATTTCTAAATAATAAGTTGAAAAACAATTAAATATGAAGAAAGGAAAAATGAAATAAAATATATATCTAAAATATTGGAAAAAAGGAAACATACCATGCATCAGTTACCATATTCACACACACACCCTCAGAGAGAGAGAGAGAGAGAGAGAGAGAGAGAGAGAGAGAATTTTAATAACCCAAAATGGTAAATAAACAGTTTTCAATGTATATTTTCCTAAAAATGATATGCGTCTTAGTCTAAAATTTTTTAAACTAATTATATAACTATCTAAATAAATAAATAAATAAATAAATAAATAAATTGATTGATTAATTAATTAATTAATTAATTAATTAATTAATTAATAAAACACAGTCGTTTCTTATATAAATACAATAATATAGTGTTTTTATTTTATTTAAATAAATAAATAAATAAATAAAACACAGTCGTTTCTTATATAAATGCATTAGTATAGTGTTTTTATTGTATTTAAATAGATAAATAGATAAATAAATAAATAAATAAATAAATAAAACCCAGTCGTTTCTTATATAAATAAAATAATATAGTATTTTTATGGTATTTAAATAAATAAATAGATAAATAAATAAATAAATAGATAAATAAATAAATAAATAGATAAATAAATAAATAAATAAATAAATAAAAAAAAATAAATAAATAAATAAAATGAGGAATCATAAGCACAAGTTTTACAATTTATCAATATATGACAGAGAAGATTTTTGGATTATGTAATAGGCAGGTAAAATTTTGTCATTATGATTTTGAAAGTTACCATATTTATCGAATTCGATTGGTCATTGCTACTACCTTTATATACCTCAAATTTGATTGACAGGAATAGCTAGGTGAGGTAGGAGTAGCTCATTAGCATAATTGATTGACATGTATGGGTGATGTAGTGGTAACTCATTAGCATAATTAGGATTACGTACTGTGTTTTTATGTCATGCACCGCTGAAATCATTTGAACGCCGCTATTATCACGCCAATCAAATCTACTGCACTCATGAAGTGACAAGGTATTTGAAAACCAAGCCAATGACGTTATCTCAGTTTAATAATAAAAAATAGGTAGATTTTCAAAAGTAATTAATCAAAGTAAATCAAATAAATTCACATGTAAATAGATTATAAAATAATTAAATAAAAAAAATTGATGAAAATAAACAAATTAATAAAAAAAAAAATAAAACTAGTGAAAATGATTAACAAGGAAATAAAAAATAAATAGAAATAAATAAATAAATGAATAAGATAATTAATAAATTAATAATAAATAAATTAGTAGAATAAGTTAAAATAATAAATTAATTTAAAAATATATAATTAAAATTAATTAATTAATAAATACATAGATTTATTAAATAAATAAATGAATAAAATAAATAAATGAAAAAAATGAATAAAGAAAAAAAATAAATAAACAAATTAAATATTTAACTAACAAAGTAAATAATTTAATCAAAATAAATGAATTGATAAAATAAATGAATTAATAAAATAAATGAATTAATAAAATAAATGAATTAATAAAATAAATTAATTAATAAAATAAATTAATTAAAATAAAAAAATAATTTTGAAAAATTTAAATAAAATTAATTAAATAATAAAATCAATAAACTAATAAGATGAATGAATAAATAAAATTACATGTAATTAATTAGTAAAATGAAACAATTAAATAAAAAAAAAACATCAATAAAATAGAATAAATAAAATAATAAAATTAATAAAATTGAGAAAATAAATGAAATTGAGAAAATAAATTAATTAATAAAATAGATTAATAAAAATAAATTAATTTATTGATAAAAAAATTAATTAAAATAAAATGAATGAATTAATTAAATAAATTGATAGAATAAATAAATTAATAAAATAAATAAAGTATTAAAATAAATAAATTGATATAAATAAATTAATAAAATAAATAGATTAATAAAATGAATAAATTAATAAAATTAATCAATCAATAAAATTAATTAATTAATAAATAAATTAATTGATAAAATAAATACCTTGATAAAATAGATTAATTAATGAAATAAATTAATAAAATAAATAGATAAATAAAATAAATTAATGAAACAAATAGATTAATGAAGAAATGAAAAAAAAAAGAAAATTAATGATGAAAACTTTATCAGGTTTCCGCAACTGCGTAAACTATAGAAGTAGTAACATATCAAGTTTCCGCAACTGCGTAAACTATTTGAAAAGTTTAATTAGTTTTCCGAAGCTGCGTAAACATATTTAACAGGTTTCATCAGGATTCCGCAACTGCGTAAACCATTTGTTCCAAGTTTACATTGCGGAAACTTGTTGAAATAAAATGGAAAGAAATTTAACAGGTTTCATCAGGATTCCGCATCTGCGTAAACCATTTGTTCCAAGTTTACATTGCGGAAACTTTATCAAGGAAAATTTATCAAGTTTCATCAGCGAAAACATTGCGTAAACTTGCGGAAACTATTTGCCAGTTTACGCAATGCGGAAACTTGTGGAAACCTGAAAATATCAAGTTTACGCAGTTGCGTAAACCTGTTTTTTCGCCCAGTGTGTGTAATTGAATTAAATCGATCAGCCACTGAGGGTAGTATATGTATATTGTAAGTCTATGCGTTGTCAAATTAGAAAAAAAATTAAAAAACTAGTTAAGTTATACACACATCACAAAAGACGATGAAAGAGAATTAAAAAAAAATAATACATGTATGTTTGAAATAATTCAGGCAAAAATGCATATTTAATTATTTAAATTTGATTAATTCACAGTAGACTGAATTGCTGTCGTTTCTTGACTGAGGAGGGGATATTCCCCGGGAAGACTATGGTCAAGGCGGGAAGCGCCGAATCAGAGGGGGGTAGGAGGACTTGTGGGAGGAGGTTGTCTGAAGTCAGCCTCGGATAAATGTGCGAAATTTATGATTTCTAAGACCATTGTTGAACACGTTTGTTTGATCTTGTGATGTTAAAACGAAAGATTATCTTGGTGACAAAAAATATTGAAAGGTTTTCATGCGTACGTGTAAAAGATGTATATATCGCTCAATTTGAGATTTCTATGAGGCCATTGAAAGACACCAAGAAAGTAACATTTATTAAATCACAGAAAATTACAACTCTTTATCTGAGTCTGATTTTTTGGGGCTAGTTGTGTAAATACTAGTATATACATATATATAAAAAATGCGAAGCGACTAATGATCCTGAGTTTGTATAAACACTTTTTCTCACCATTATTTTCATGAATTGAAAGGAGAAGGTGCGGTAACCTGCCTTTTTGGCCCTATACGATTAAATAGTGAAAAAAATCAAAATGTTGTTAAGGTATTCCGTAATACAGGCGGATCTATATGTACATATTTGTCGAAGGAGGGGAAGGATGGGTTTCTTTTAGAAGCCATGGCCCTAACTAAAAGGAAACTGTAAATGGGATGTTCTCGATTTTTTTCCAGGTATTACGGAAGAAAATTTAGCAATCATGATTCAACACTCTTACAATTTCTTTGGCTGTTAAAACTGAAAAGCTTGTGGATCCAGAGGCGGGCCATGGTGATAAATAATTGTGAATTATGAGGGATTTCATGATCTGAAAGAAGCGGAGATACATGCATTTCTGTAGTCCGATACATTTGTACAAATATATTCTGTGTCTGATGTATTATTTCCATTATTAACGTGTCTATCTTACTATTCTCACGGGGTATAGCGGTGATGGTGGGAAAAAGGGCGGGGTACTCTGTAGTGTATGGAGTTAAAAAGACTTTGAAGAAAATACAATGATGACAAGGGGTTATTTAAATCAAAAGATAAAAGATTAAAGTCCGTCAATCACTCAACACGAACAAATGTCGGGAGGAAGAAATTAATAAATAATCTATTATAATAGTACATGACATTAGAGAAAAACCGAAAGTTCTGCATTGCGAGATTGTCCACCATGTACTTTGATTACATCTTGCATTAAAATAAAAAAGAAATGTATATTAACATAAACGGAAGACGAAATTACTGAATTAAACATGTGAAAATTAAATTATTCAAAACCATCAATATAAAGGATTAGAGAAAAGGGAAAGCGCCGAGAAAGAAAATTCCCTAAATATTTACAGCAGCTTGTTGTACCATATTAGAATAAAGTAAAATTAAACTATTTTTTAAACTAAATTTTAAACTATTTTCGGCATTAAAAATAAAATAAGGCGATTTGGCACGTAGGATACACACGATAAACAGCTCGTGTCACATGACAAATTGTTGAAATAACACAGGTATTGTTGTGGCAGGGCGAAGCATAGTTTTACCTGGTCATCGGAAGAGTTCATTATAGGCAGGTGATACAAGATGTCAAAATTACAGATCTTATAATTATACAGACATTTCATACAGTGTGTAAACTAATTCTTTTTTATCGACTGGTCTAATTTGCTTGAACCACTTTGGTAGAGAAATACATGTGTATTACGTGTATATATTCGTTGTATGAATTCAGATTAATATAAAGTAGGTATAATACTTATAATACGTATAATAAAAAAATGCAAATAAAAAAAATATCCGATAAACCCGATAAAAATGTACAAATTTCATAAGATTATAAACAAAATTCGGATTCTGGGTAAGATTTATTCGTTTTGCAAGAAATGAGTCGTAATATTAATTCATTCACGTTATTCTCCATAGTAATGTTTATTATGCATACGCTAACGATTAATTCTGCATACGCTCACGATAGAATTTTTTTCCGCGTACGCTCACGATAGAATGGATAATTAGCGCTACTCATTTATCACGATACAATGAATACAGATAATTTGATACTATCGCTATGAATAAGAAAAATTGAATACAAACGTGAATGAGATAAGCGCTAACCATTGTACGTTTTTCAATCAGTATTCATACAAATGAATAAGGACTATTTGGTAATATCGTGAGCAAATCAATAACTAAGGTTAATTAAACGATAAAAATTGTGTAATAAGAATACATATAAATCATGAATGAGGACTAACGTGAGAGTTGTTAAGATTAACTATTCCTTATCTGTAGATGTACTGTATCTAAAGATATTTTGTTGATGGAACATGAATTCCAGAACAATGAAGAAGAACTTGCTGAAAACTTTAGCAATAATATTGTACACCAAGAGTGTGAAGATCAAGAAGAAGGGGCTAGAAACTGTGATTACTATGTTTGTTTTAATCCTGGGAAGGAAATCATGAACACAAGCTATGATCTAGCAAGTGATATTGGTGTACCTAGGCATCAAATAGCTTATGACGTGGAAATTATTAATGGAGAACTTGATGACCAGTCATATCGTGCTCTAGTTCGATCACTTAATGTAAAACAACGCATATTTTTTGATAATGTTCTGTACTGGTTCAAGACAAAAACAACACCTCTTTACACATTTCTTACCGGTGGTGCGGGCGTTGGAAAAAGTATGGTTTTGAAAGCACTGTATCAAGCTCTCCTTAAGTATT
Organism: Pinctada fucata; assembly: GCA_028142955.1. Classification (NCBI taxonomy): domain Eukaryota; kingdom Metazoa; phylum Mollusca; class Bivalvia; order Pterioida; family Pteriidae; genus Pinctada; species Pinctada fucata. Next base: position 54,288,133 of record AP027112.1, on the reverse strand, counting down.
TTAATCATGCAGTAGGAGAAAATCCCGATGAAGAAAAAATCATTGTATGTGCACCCACAGCTAAAGCTGCATATAATGTTGGCGGGAATACAATACATTCTGCATCCCTGCAAATCAAGGTTTTCAGTATAAACCTTTGGATATGCAACAGTTGAATACTATGCAATCTTAGTACAAAGCCCTGAAAGTCATATTTATAGATGAAATTTCAATGGTCGGTAAGAAAATGTTTCATTACATAAATGATCGTCTTCAGGAAATAAAAGGAAACACTAAACCATTTGGTGGTGTATCTATCATAGCATTTGGGGATTTATATCAGCTTAAGCCTGTTATGTATTCCTGGATTTTCCCGGACTCGACAAGGATCAGTCTAGACTGCTTGAGATCCAATTTGTGGGTTGACATGTTTTCTGTGTATGAATTAGATCAAATAATGAGGCAGAAAGATGATTGTGAATTTGCTAAATTACTTAATCGTTTAAGGGAAGGACTTCAAACAAATGCAGATATCAGTGCCCTGAACTCTAGAGTTATTGAAATGGATACTGTCGATACTGTTGTGACACCTCATCTTTTTACTAAGAGGAATGAGTCAATTGCATATAATGACCTTGTGTTTTCTCAAACATACTATAAAAAAGACAGTATATCTGCTATAGATTGCGTTTCTGGAGCAATATCTGATGACATTAAAAACAGAATTCTGTCAAAAATACCAGATGATCCTGCCAAAACTAAAGGCTTGGTTAAAACCTTGAACATTGCCGAAAATTTACCTGCAGAGCTTTGCATTAATATTGATGTCCTTGACGGAATGACCAATGGAACACCTTGCACTGTAAAGAAACTTGACTATAGGGTGCAATTGTAAACGTCTTCAAATTGAATAGCATCATTTAAGAACAGAAAAATTGGCAACGTGGACCAGACATGCACGTTTCGGGTACTTAACCCTCATCAGTGATCCTAAATCTAAACAATGTAATATGCCAAAAAAGTATGAAAGTTACTATGTCGAAAAAGTGTACCGAAAGACGTAGCAGGATGGGTGGGATATGATGCTACAGGACCCACTTTTTAGAAATTTCAAGAAATTTTGACAACAGAATTTTAGAATGCGTTGAAGAAACGATCAACCAAAATTGATCGAACTTGGCTACAAGATTCTTCAAGATGTAGTATCATCTGGGTTCAGTTTGAAGAGTCTGATATTGGGAAGTCTTGCAGGGCCAAGTATAGAAATCTTCGTACACATGAAATGCATGTAGATTGGACTCCAGTTTTTGAAGTCACTCTATCATTTCAGTTCAATTATTATAAATCATTCCAGGTTTCAAGAAGACAATTTCCAGTTGTGTTGGCGTCTGCAAAAACAATACACACGTCTCAAGGGAGTACTTTATCATCTGCAGTTCTACATCTTGGAAATAGAAAAACAGAACACATGTATTATGTTGCACTTAGTAGAGTGAAGAATTTGTCTTCAGTACATATACTTCAGTTGAATGAGAAAAATGCATCTGTGTCTCCTGAAGTAAGGGAAGAAATGAAACGTATAAGGTCAAGAAAACTAGAACCTTTTATTCCAAATTTCCTGTCAGAAAAAGAAAATTTTACGATTACGTTTCGTAACTGTAGATCTTTAAGGAAACACATAGACGATATAAGAAATGATGCAAATTTTCTTGCTGTCAATGTGATTGGATTATGCGAAACTCGTTTGAGAAATTCAGAATTTGCTAATGAATATAAATTAGAGAATTTTGAGAGAAGCCACAACAATATTGAAAGTACTGCAGGGTCACATGGCATGGTAATATTTTCAAAGATAGCGTCACATTTTTCCAGCATTACTGTTTGTGGTGTAGAGGCTATGTTTGGAAAGGTGAATGTATCTTTCAATCAAATACTTATTTATTAGTTATGCTTTCTGTATTGTTCACCAAAAATTTCATCCATTGAAAATATTAAAAATGCTTTCAGACAGATATGTCAAATTCTCCAGATGTCTGGAAATGTTGTTGTTATGGGTGATTTCAATATTGACATAAAATTATCACCACTGCTTCCAAACTATTTAAAACATACCTACAATTTGAGACCAGTTCTTAAAGAAACAACCACAGATTATGGCTCATGTTTAGATCATATTTACACGAATATAGATAGCAAATATATTGACAAAGCTGGCACAATGGAGTGCTATTTCTCAGATCACAAACCCATCTTTCTGACATTCTTGTCAGGGTCAAATGAATACTAACAATGCCTATATGATATGATGCAGAATACATAAATGTTATAATGCAGAATACATAAATTAATACTGTGTCGTGTAGCATTATTGTGCAAATACATTGGCATCAAGTTTGCGTAACTAATCTAAATGATTTCATTGGACCGGAATCCTTAAAAGTTTATGAAACTGTACCCTTAAAGGAGGTCATCAACTCTGGATCTTGCGTATTCTCTAATGTAAGAAATACAAGAACCTAAACAAGGAAACAAATTCTGTAATAATGTACATACACAGCTGATAAAGCAGCCAACAACACCATTATCATTTGAAAACGTTACTACATATCAACTTTGATTTCAGAACTTTCGTCTACTAATACATAAATCAAAAGCAATGAAAGTGCATCTAATATTTTAGGCAAGCATAACAGTGAACTGTCTTCATTCAATATCTCTACTTCTAAATTGGATCTCCCAACACTATATTGCATACCGAAACTGCACAAGTCTCCTTACAAATTTCGATTTATTGCTAATTCTAGTAACTGCTCCACTACAATTTTGTCTAGAAATCTGACGTCAGCACTTACTGCTATTAAAGAACACATAACTAGATATTGTGAAACGGTTCTAAACAGGAACGATGTAAATTTATTTTGGTCTATTAAGAATTCAGGGGATGTGATTGAAAAAATGAAATCTGGAAATTTCCAAGCCAATACGATTTCTTCATACGACTTCTCTAATATGTACACCACACTTCCTCATGACAAAATTAATGATCGATAATCTAATCTCATTAAATGGTGTTTTGATCGAGAGCGAAAAACTTACATTTGTACATCTGAATCGAAGGGTTTCTTTTCCTCGACAGACTACAAATCATACAAATCATGGACATGTAGTGACCTGTGTAATGCCTTGTCCTTCCTCTTGGACAATATTTATGTTAGATTTGGTGAGGATCTATACAAGCAGGTTGTAGGAATTCCTATGGGTACTAACTGTGCGCCTCTTGTTGCAGATTTATTTTTATACACTTATGAAAAAGAATTTATCCAAAATCTTCAAAAGCAAAGAAAATTTGATGAGTTGAAATGTTTCAATAATACTTCTAGGTATCTGGATGATATTCTAACCATTGACAATCCTGCTTTTGAATTATATAAGAATGAAATTTATCCACAAGAATTAACCCTTAACAAGGCAAACCTGTCAAATACAGAAACACCCTTTTTGGACCTAAATATCAAAATTGTAAACGGAAAGATTCATACAAGTGTATATGACAAAAGGGATGATTTTGGATTCAACATAGTAAATTTCCCTTGGCTTGACGGTGATGTTCCAAGATTACCGTCATACGGCATTTACATATCACAGCTCATCCGGTACGCTAGAGCATGTACTGATATTTTGGATTTTCACAGTAGAAATTTACAAATTACCAAAAAACTTTTAGGTCAAGGTTTCCGCTTTCATAAACTAGTTAAGACTTTCTGGAAATTTTACAAAAATTACAGTCAACTTCTTTTAAAATTCGGATCTATACATGCAACAGAGTACATTACTATGGGTATTACACAACCTGTCTTTTATGGTGATATGATAAACAAAATAAAAAAGGATCAAAGGTAGGCAGCATAACCATCGAAAATGCGTCAGAATCATCAAACGCCTTTTATACCGTGGATATGATCCTAATGTCACCAGACGGACACTAGGCTTGGTACTTGACCAATCTACAGTCTTGTACAATTGTTAAACGTCTTTAATATCAATAGCATCATTTAAAACCTGATAAATTTACAGCATGGACCAGACATGCACGTTTCGGGTACTAAACCCTCGTCAGTGATACTCAGTTTAAACAATGTAATATGGCCAAAAAGTATGAAAATTGTTATGCCCAAAAAATGTACCAAAAGACGTAGCAGAATGGGTGGAATATGATGCTACAGGACCCACGTTTTAAAGATTTTAAGAAATGTTGTAACAGAAAATTTCAAATGCGTTGAAGAGACAGACGATCAATTAAAGTTGATCGAACTTGGCTACATGTGCCCTCGGGGACTCTTGGTCCACCAGCAGTGACACTCACCAAGTAGTTCAAATGTTAAACGTCTTTAATATCAATAGCATCATTTAAAACCTGATAAATTTACAGCATGGACCAGACATGCACGTTTCGGGTACTAAACCCTCGTCAGTGATACTCAGTTTAAACAATGTAATATGGCCAAAAAGTATGAAAATTGTTATGCCCAAAAATGTACCAAAAGACGTAGCAGAATGGGTGGGATATGATGCTACAGGACCCACGTTTTAGAAATTTCAAGAAATTTTGTAACAGAAAATTTCAAATGCGTTGAAGAGACAGACGATCAACCAAAGTTGATCAAACTTGGCTACATGTGCCCTCGGGGACTCTTGGTCCACCAGCAGTGACACTCACCAAGTAGTTCAAATGTTAAACGTCTTTAATATCAATAGCATCATTTAAAACCTGATAAATTTACAGCATGGACCAGACATGCACGTTTCAGGTACTAAACCCTCGTCAGTGATCCTCAGTCTAAACAATGTAATATGGCCAAAAAGTATGAAAATTGTTATGCCCAAAAATGTACCAAAAGACGTAGCAGAATGGGTGGGATATGATGCTACAGGACCCACGTTTTAGAAATTTCAAGAAATTTTGTAACAGAAAATTTCAAATGCGTTGAAGAGACAGACGATCAACCAAAGTTGATCGAACTTGGCTACATGTGCCCTCGGGGACTCTTGGTCCACCAGCAGTGACACTCAACAAGTAGTTCAAATGTTAAACGTCTTTAATATCAATAGCATCATTTAAAACCTGATAAATTTACAGCATGGACCAGACATGCACGTTTCGGGTACTAAACCCTCGTCAGTGATCCTCAGTCTAAACAATGTTATATGGCCAAAAAGTATGAAAATTGTTATGCCCAAAAATGTACCAAAAGACGTAGCAGAATGGGTGGGATATAATGCTACAGGACCCACGTTTTAGAAATTTCAAGAAATTTTGTAACAGAAAATTTCAAATGCGTTGAAGAGACAGACGATCAACCAAAGTTGATCGAACTTGGCTACATGTGCCAAGCGCATCCTTGAGACTTGCACTCTGAGTGACTGTGACGACGGGACTCCATGACGGGCCCTGTCCAAACCTCTTTAGAGAAGACAGGGCCCCGACCACCTGTCCTCTCTGAATGTCAGTCGGACTCCTCGGGTGATAACATACATGGGCTCGCTACAGCCGGCAGAGCAAGGACTGTATAACGCATGCCCTCTTTTTATATCCATTTACATATTCATCTGTGTCTCTGGGGCCTCTGCGTTTCGCGGTCTTGTTTGTGTGATGTCATCTTACAGTGAGGAGGTTGTTTTACACCACAATTGTACGTTCTTCGAGACCTCTGGGTAATTGGAGAAGTGAGAGGGTTGTGCGCACGTAATCCAGGATAACCAAACCATTTGCTACTTGCGTGACAGATGGCCGTCCAAAGTCGGCATCGGTTACCCATTGGTCTCGTCGGTTTATGTGTAGTCTTTTGTGTTTGATGTTTTTATGTCGTATGTCTCTTTTCCGTCTCGTGCTGTACTCGTCTTTTATGTTTTTGCATCGGGTGTTTTGGTGTTTTACTGTTGATGCTGCAACGGAGTCTTGTTGGAGATCTCCTCCCTTCTTCTTACAATATCATAAAAATTGTTTGAATAGATTAAAAAATACCCGTAACATAAAGATGAATTAATCTGTTTTTAAAACACTTTAAAATTAAGGCTTGCTGGAAGAAACAATGAGCCAATAGTTTATTTTGCAATTAGAGGTGTCATTTTACATTTCTTGCTAAGAAAATCCTTTGATGAGAAAGACATAATATCTCGCGAATTTCAAAATCCTCTTGTTTTGCCTCTATAAGCACCAAATGATCTTATGACAAAATCTCCCTTTTTTCAATGCAAAAATCTTGCTTTCACTTAATAACAAATTTAAAGTGTTTTTGTAACTATTTTTCTAAATGCATAATATTGTAAACAATTTCTCAATCTGTAAACATCTTTCTAAATGATACTGCTTGAGAGAGATTTGCAAATTTGCATCAAATAATTGATTAATTCATTATTATTTTTCTTAAAATTTATATGTAATACTTGACACCTTTATTTTGATGTAATTATAGATGGATACATTGGTCAAAGCCAAGACCAACGCCAAGCCTGGGAAACCCTACACAAAGCCGTTGCGGCTGAAAGTGATTGCAGCTTCTCAACCTCATGAGTACAGGCAAGATCTTACCATGAAAAGGTATTGCCTTGCAGACAACACGGGAGCCGTCAGAGGCGTCTGTTTTGATAATTCTAAATTCAGATTGATGAAAGAGGGTGAAGGAATTCTGTTGTCCAACTTCTCCTGGAAAAATGGAGAAATTCAGATTGGTCAGGGTACAAGAATTCACAGTACATCTCCACCTGACGTTCCTGAACAACTAGACGAGGAGGCCAGGGACTTTATATTCCCGGAAGAACCTCCAGTAGTCCCCATTGCCACAGCTAAACTTTATCCAAAGGGGAAGACAACTTCAATCAGGGGAAAGGTAATATCTGTAAGTACATTTATATTAATAGAAATTTACAAATTACCAAAAAACTTTTAGGTCAAGGTTTCCGCTTTCATAGACTAGTTAAGACTTTCTGAAAATTTTACAAAAATTACAGTCAACTTCTTTTAAAATTCGGATCTATACATGCAACAGAGTACATTACTATGGGTATTACACAACCTGTCTTTTATGGTGATATGATGAACAAAATAAAACGGATCAAAGGTAGGCAGCATAACCATCGAAAATGCGTCAGAATCATCAAACGCCTTTTATACCGTGGATATGATCCTAGTGTCACCAGACGGACACTAGGCTTGGTACTTGACCAATCTACAGTCCTGTACAAGCGCATCCTTGAGACTTGCACTCTGACTGACTGTGACGACGGGACTCCATGACGGGCCCTGTCCAAACCTCTTTAGAGAAGACAGGGCCCCGACCACCTGTCCTCTCTGAATGTCAGTCGGACTCCTCGGGTGATAACATACATGAGCTCGTTACAGCCGGCAGAGCACGGACTCTATTACGCTTGCCCTCTTTTTATATCCATTTACATATTCATCTGTGTCTCTGGGGCCTCTGCGTTTTGCGGTCTTGTTTGTGTGATGTCATCTTACAGTGTGGAGGTTGTTTTACACCACAATTGTACGTTCTTCGAGACCTCTGGGTAATTGGAGAAGTGAGAGGGTTGTGCGCACGTAATCCAGGATAACCACACCATTTGCTACTTGCGTGACAGATGGCCGTCCAAAGTCGGCACCGGTTACCCATTGGTCTCGTCGGTTTATGTATAGTCTTTTGTGTTTGATGTTTACATGTCGTGTGTCTCTTTTCCGTCTCGTGCTGTACTCGTCTTTTGTGTTTTTGCATCGGGTGTTTTGGTGTTTAACTGTTGATGCTACAATGGGGTCTTGTTGGAGATCTCCTCCCTTCTTTTTATGTCATTCTTTTGAACTGAGACAGGGAAAACCCATCCAAGTATCAAAGATTTGCAGTCCACCGCGAGGCTTGCCGACTCTTGGACGTTGCAAATGTTTGACACGAAGGTAAGATGAGGGTTATGTACCCGAAACGTGCATGTCTGGACCACGTTGCTAATTTATCTTTTCTTACATGATGCTATTCAATTTGAAGACGTTAACATTTATACCACTTGGTGAGTGTCACTGCTGGTGGACCAGGAGTCCCCGAGGCACATGTAGCCATGTCCGATCAATTTCGGTTGATCGTTTCTTCAACGCATTCTAAATTTCTGTTATCAAAATTTCTTGAAATTTCTAAAAAGTGGGTCCTGTAGCATCATATCCCACCCATCCTGCTACGTCTTTCGGTACACTTTTTCGACATAGTAACTTTCATACTTTTTTGGCATATTACATTGCTTAGATTTAGGATCACTAATGAGGGTTATGAACCCGAAACGTGCATGTCTGGTCCACGTTGCTAATTTATCTTTTCTTAAATGATGCTAATCAATTTGAAGACGTTTACATGTATCTGTCCCTGTACAAAAGGGTGATTGATTATTTTCTCGCACCGAAATATTTCTACAAATGAGTTAAAGAAGATCCTGACAATAATCTCAACAGCACTCACAATAGAGCGCAAAATTAAACGTGCATGTTTATAAAGATTCATAAAGGAAATTTTGCTTGTATTACATAACATGCTCTCTGACCCCAAACACTGCTTCATCCACATAAATGTCTATGATGTCACAATAGAGGTTTGAGAAAAACATCTGAGGGTGCAAAATAAATATAATCCAACTCTACTGTGAGGAAGGAATGGCGATTTCTCCACCAGAATGTACAATATCTGCAATATTTTGAAAGGATTGAAAATTAGCCATCCCTCTCTCACAGTGGTGTTCGATTGTTATTCTCCTACGCCGTTTTCTAGGAAAAACAACATATGTTATGATTTCCTGTTTGTTGCCTTACATCCATAACGTCGCTGTTGTAGAATTGACGAGTGGTCATAGTTTGTATCATGTATGAATTATATCCTCAATGAGTAAATATTAAAAAAAAAACAACCAGGAGAGCTACATTCTCGTTAGAGACCTCTAGTTGTAGATTGTATTAATCTCAAGAGATATCTATTTGAAAACCTCAACTTTACTACTTAAAAGTATACAATTATTGACTACGTATGAGGGCAATATATGATTTGTTGGACTTGACATTAAAATATTGGCCGAGGCTATATTCTGTTTGGAGGTCCCACATATTGTACATTGCAGGAATTCCTTGTCAATAGCTGTTTTGTTATACCTTACTTCAATTCTGCAGCAATGAGACGATTGGCCCTGCATGCTTACATTTATTTTCGTCAACAAGAGAAGGAACCCGGAAAAATATGTAGAGTTTATAGCGTCATCAATGTCATGACATCACGAATGATATGACGTTGATCACTGTTCTTTATGATCCACAATCAGTACTTGATAGATATGTCTTCTTTAAGTTTTATTGTGTGATTTTTTTTCAGGATGGAGTTGTTACCAAGGCCTCGCATAAAGGCAATTTGTAGACGTAAAAATGATTCAATTAGAGGATGGGGCAGACAAAGTTAAGGTTAATTTATGGAGAGAAAGCGCAACACAAAAGACTTCCCCAGGAAATTTCGTTCAAATCTCGCATCTTTATGCTGCTCAGAACAATTACTACAACGAGTTTATCCTATCTTCAACACAACACACCCATGTGAAAGTATGTTCCTTCAACAATTATCATAGAAACAAACTAATTTCATTTACACTGTTAAAATTCATTGTCAGAGTTACTGAAATGTATCGGTTTTATCGGATTTGGTGATAAAAAAATTGTTTGGTCCAATAAGATCTCACGTTTTTTCTATAACTTGGACCTATAAAAACTCTAATATAACTTGGATAGATAAATATCCACAAATGTCCAACATTGCATTGGATAATTTCAAGAATTCTGCATTGTTGATTTAATCTAACCATATGATTGTAAACCAACAAGTCGTATAGCCGTCCACTGTACAATACTGGTGATTTCTATGCCAAGCAATATGAATATGAAATATAAATAAATTCACGCAAAATTCTTCTTACATAAACACATTGTTGAATTCAAACTACCAGTGAATAATAAGTCTTCCACATATTTACATTTCATTAATTGACACATTGATTTCATGTTGTTGGCTTAATGTCCTTTTTTGGTGGTATCTGATGTAAAAACATTGTGACATCATTTAAATCCTTTGAAGAAATCGAATCAGCCTTACAATTTCATAAGAAATACATGAATGTTTCCTACTAATAATGAAAAAAAATTGTTATGACTTCATCAAATGAAGTCATTTTGACGTTAGTAACAAAACATCACAAAAATTGCTAGAACATTTGTCTTTTATGGGGGAATATGTGAAACTTCTGATAGAGTGATAATCTTCAACTTATAGGGTTAACCTAACCCTTGCGCATGCCCTCTTTTTATATCAATTTACATATTCATCTGTGTTGCTTGGGCCCCTGCGTCTTGCGGTCTTGTTTGTGTGTGGTCATCTGACAGTGAGGAGGTTGTTTTACACCACAATTGTACGTTCTTCGAGACCTCTGGGTAATCGGAATAGTGGGAGGGTTGTGCGCACGTAATCCAGGATAACCACACCGTCTGCTACTGACGAGGCAGATGGCCGTCCTAAGTCGGCACCGTTTGCCCATTGGTCTCGTTGGTTTATGTGTAGTCATTTGTGTTTTATGTTTTTCTGTGATTTGACGTTCATTGTACTACTGCGTCTCTTTCTGTGCGTGTCATTTTTGTGTTTTACAGTGGGTGTTTTGGGAGGTTGCTGTTGATGCTGCAACTAAGTGTTGTTGGAGATCCCCTCCTTTCTTATAAATTTTTAATTAGGTATTGAATGTAGCCTTCAATTATTTAATTGAAGTATATACATTTTCAGCATATGTTTAGAAATTGACTGATTTTGATGTTTTCAAAAGACTAAACTCATATCACTAAACATTGTCTACCAAAGAAAAACTTCAATATGCAATAGAGAATGTATAAAAGTGTTAAATCACAAATATAACTTCCTGAAATACAATATTAAAAAAATTGGCCAAATATTTGACTTCTGAATTACACATGTGTTAAAGTTTCTATATATTTTCATGACCTCGCAATTATCCTTCATATGGGTTACCTCCACACAGTGGAAGTGAGTTTTTTTTTCAAGGAAACAAAATTGTAATATTCAGGTGGAAGAACATTTTGAGAGAAAAAAATGAATACCATAATCATTCACTGTTTTCTGAATTGCAGAAAGTTGAAGAAGAAGCAATGATGCATACTGTTGAAGTGCTAAATTGTGACATTGTGGCATCTGGTCCCACCTCTAGCTTGCTAGGGGTCCGTCGACGTTTAATTTTGCGCTCTTTTGTGAGTGCTGTTGAGATTATTGTCAGGATCTTCTTGAACTCATTGGAGAATTGAAGACAGAGCTTGTAACTGTGGATAGTATCTTCGAGGTAGACAACAGCCTGCTGACCTCAGTCATGTCATTGGACAATTTTGCAGGTACCCTAACCAAGACAATGACCTTTGAAGCAAAAGGAACTGAGAGTGCTACTAACATTGCACCAATTCTAGACAACGCTAACATATCAAATTTGAAATGAACTACATATGTATAATACATAACTTTTGTTTGTCTGTTTTCACTAAAATATGGTTACGCTGAAATAAGTACACATGCAGTAATGTATTGATGTCTATTATTGTTCTCTGACTTATTGATGTTAATGTTAATTATGCAACAAGAAGTGCAAAAATATTTTTCACTTGCCATTGGTATTTTTCAACTCATTCCACGTCTCCCATAGATTTTTTTTTTAAATAGTCTAATAAAAACAGCTTTTGTGGTGTTAAACTAATATTCATATCATATTCATCCATTTTTAGCAAAAGAATACTATTGTTTTAGTGTATTCTTCAGATGAATTGTAACCATTTACATTTTTAGACATTATTTTTCTGAGGTGAAATTAATTACAAATGTTATTCAGTGGAATGAAGGTCTGCATGATATCATGATGATATTTGTTCTGTTTTCTATATATATATATATATGGTGTATAAATATTGCTATTGTTGATACTTGTATTAGCAGGGTATGAAATTTATGTACAAGACTTAACCTAATCCCAAGTTTGACTCCCATAATTTTTCAAATGATCCTTCTATCATAACAGTACATATATTCGTCAAAGAGTACTGGGCTAGATGATATCCCAGCAAGGTTTCTAAAAGATGGTGCAAAGGTACTGAAAGTTAACTTTTATCATAAATCTGTCTATAACAACATCAAGAGTACCAGATGATATGAAAACAGCGAGGGTAAAACCACTGCATAAGAAAAATAGCACTCTTGAGGCCGAAAATTATTGTAACCATATGGCCTATCCCCCACAATAATTATGCTAGTTGATTTTCCTAATTAATTGATTTTAATCATTTTTTTATAATTTTCTTTTATGTTCTTTCTTCTATCTTTACTTTTCTATCCATCTTACTATTGTGCATGCTTTGTAATTAAGATCCGAAGTTGCAAACCCGTGGTGATTACGTTCAAAGAGGGGTAACTCTAAGATAATTTCTGGAATTGCATTTAATTTCTGTATCTGACCAAATTTCGATCATTAGTATTCATACTCTGTCAAATTTCGATTCCGATTGGTTAACAACGAGCCGGCACGCGGGGTCGGGATGCTGGGTGAACCCCAGCATACCCGCCAGTACGTAACCTACAGTCTCTCAACACGAGGTGCACTATAGGTCACTTTGACTATGGAACCAATGAGGGTTAACTTGTCACAGCTTTGGGTGCTGTAGACGAAAAGGCGAGGATTTGTTCCATATTCGACCAACTTTGTTTTCCCGTCTGAATTCCATTTGAGTCAGCAATTCCAATCGCGATTGCACCACCGTTTTGCAATTTCTGGGGCGGCACATAAATACGTCGCCCAACTTTTGCATGCAGAATTCTGTTCTCATACCGCTTGACAAACGTTTGCTCTTGTCACTTGTGAATAAAGTTTTCAAATTTAAATCGGAGTTTTTTCTCGGAGTGAAACACAACGCATAGATACTACAAAGAAAACCTGGTGCCGATTAGACCTAGATAATCAAGAGCCAGTGCAAAGATACAAACTAAGGCGCTCATCACACTTCTATAAGTGTCCCAAACGGATCCTATTTGAGAAGACTTTTCCCAGGTGCTTGTGCCATATCCCTCAGTAATTTTTCTTATTTTTTAAAGTAAATTTCTTTCCTCTTTTAAAATATCTTAATTTAAAATCTTTTAATCAAAATCATGCCTGGTCCCGCTACACAAGAAATTTTGCGCACAATGAAAAAGGAAGATGAGGAGGACTTCTTATACCCCTTCGCAGTTAATTACTTCACCCTCCTTATGAGATCCCCAAGGTTAACTATCCAGGGATCCTTTCTGAAGCCGGATGGTTGCCGGGAATACCTGGACATTCCCCGAAGCATGATCCTCAAGTCAACGTACTACCGGCGACGGTGGACACTCATTGAAAACTGCCCCGAGGCCTATATTCTAAAGTTTGACCTAACCACTGTCCAGTTCAAGGAAATTCAGAAGGCTTTTATTGAAGGAGACGGCCTTAAGGACCCCTCTCTTAAGCCCATGGCCATAAGATTCGCGGACAAAATACAACTTTGTCCCATGAAACTTCAGGTCCTAATTAAATGGAGGCGGTATCTGATGCAACCAGATGACTACTCTTACTGGTCAAGGGAAGAAGCGACTGACAATTATTTGTCAGTATTTGAGCTATTGAAATCGGACTACTATCTAGAGTATGGAAAGGTTCTACTGCAAAAGGTCGGATTGCCCTTCTCCGAGATTTATCGGACGGATCCCCTACTACTCCACAAGGACCTTATTTGTCATGAGTTGTATTATATCTAAAAACTGTAAAATATCACCCCTTTTCATTTTTTCCTCCTTCCTTTTTAGATGGACCCTCATGTGAGTTCTCCTCTAATTTGCCGCCGTGCGCCATTAAATATTGTTTTACTAAGTAATGGACAAAGTTTTGACAATCAAAATCACTTACCCCATCCCCTGTTTAGTACTCCATGCCAATTATTCCCCACTCACTGTGTAGCTGGTGTTAATGGACCTATTTTTCTGTATTATTATCCATTTTTCGCTCATAGTTTTATTGGAACTCAGGCACTGATTAATCCAATTTACTTTAACAATTCCATTCTTGTTCGAAATAGTATCCTTAGATACCTGCGTTTCACACGCTCCAGTCGAATTAATTTGACACGTTTAAGGACTCACAGATTTTTACGACATTCATTAGTTAACTCTGAGCATACTGTAGTGGCTCAGAATCCCCTGCGCATGCTCAGATACATTAGAGATGCAACGTATAGGGCAAGGTCATTGACCCCAACCACCCAAGGTCAAGAGCTAAACAACAATGTGGTCGACTATAACAACAATGAAGATGATGAAGATAGTTATGAACTGTAAAATAAAAAAAAAATAAAGAAAAAAAAAATAAAAAAAAAAAGAAAAAAAAAAAAGGGAAGGAATAATTGTAGAAGATTATGGTTTTTTTTTTTCTTTTCTAAATCTGATTTTTTGGGACAAAGGTGAAAATATGAAATCTAACTATTCAATGACAAATATGGATAATGACCACATCCCTGCACAAAGCACAAAATCGATAATTCAAAAATCAGAAACCGAAGGCATACAAAATCAGGACAAAACAGGAACCAAAGCAAACAAACAAAAACCTCCACCATATGAAAAGAAGCGAACTCCCGATATGGGAGTGAGATCAGGTGCCCAGGAAGAGTAAGCATCTCCTGCTTGCATGCAACACCCGTCGCTTCAATTCGGTAGAACTGTCACATCCGGTTACTTCCATTTTGGAAGATATAGAGTACAATCTTTGGTTCGATGGTTCAAATGGTCTATGACAGAATATCATCCACCATTCTTGAGAGTGGAACATCATAGTGTATGACGAGTTCCCCATATCGACCGTAGAACTTCCTTAGTGACGATGTTAGTCGGTCACAAACATATCCCTGACCGAGAAGCTTATCTGAAAGACGCCTAGCTCTCAGAACAAAATCCGTATATTTGGTACTTGCTCTGGCATAGCGTATCAACTGAGATATGAACACGCCATAAGCAGGCGATGAAGGGATGTTGCTACTCAGAAAAGGAAAGTTTGTAATGCTGAAATTGAAGTCGTCACGTTTGTCATAGAGTGAGGTGTTCATGTGACCATCAGTGTCGTAGGACAACATTATGTCCAAATAGGATGCTGAATTAATTGTCTCTGAGGTTTCTTTGACTTCAAGCTCCGAAGGATAGATACTGCTCAGGTAATCCGCGAATTTTGGATTATTGATGGACAACACATCGTCTATGTATCTGTAAGTGAAGTTAAAGTCAGAAGCTAAGTATCTTTTCCCTTCAGAGACCAAAGATTGAATGAATTCAGCTTCGTACGAGTAAAGGAAAATGTCGGCAAGGAGTGGGGCACAATTGGTCCCCATTGGAATTCCGACAATTTGTTGGAAGACCTTTCCTCCAAACACCACAAAAATGTTGTCGATCAGAAAGTTTAACATCTGAATAATGTCTGTTTCAGTGTACTTATTTTCAGAATCGGACTTTTCTTTTACAAAGTAGGTTTTGTCATAGTTAACAACAATAAATTTGTATTTGCGATTACCGTTCTTACTTGTAAACGCATTACTTATAATTTTTGCGAGTCTTTCTTTCAATTTAGAATGTGGAATTGTAGTGTAAAGTGTCGAAAAATCAAAGGCTTTGATCGAATGGACTCTACTAAAATGAGTGGATTTCAGATGTTCTAAAAGTTCCTTCGAATTCTTTAAAATCCACATCTGGTTGATACCACTGCGAGAATACACTGTCGAACAATATTTTTGAAGCCCAGATTTGATTTCAGATAAAACTTTGGTGAGTAAGATCGATACAGATTTGGTAGAACATTTTGAGGAACCAGCGATGAAACGTTGTTTGTACGGATTCTTATGCATTTTAGGTATGCAGTACAAGTATGGTAAATCTAAATCTAATTTGGTAGTGTCGAAGCCAAAGGAAGTAAGAGCTGATTTGTGGTTATCTATTATTTCAGAGGCAGAAAGGTTTGTTGGGGTGTAAGTGGGATTTCCAGGTGTCGAATTTAAACCCAACTCTTTAACTAGACTGTCGAAATAGTACTTTTTGCAAGTAAATGTGTAATTATTTGAGGCTTTGTCCGCTGGTGTGATGACATAATGTTCTTGGAGGTAGGTGAGCTCTGTGATAACATCAGGGTCTTTAAATATAGACACGAATCTGGTGTTCACAGTTGATTTTAATCGGTTAATTCTAGATAAAAGTAACCCTCTGATTGATTTTATCCATTCGGAAAGGGTGTCGAGCTGTACATCCTCTTTCTTTGCCCAACGTCTTGCATATTCCTCACAAGAGTCCATGATAATTTTGACATTTTGGTTCCATGTAAAGGACATACTTTCTCTGTATTTGGGACCCTTTTTTAACAATTCTCTCAACTTGTCGTTCTTGACTATACTAAGGTCACCAGTAATAACGTGTCCACAAGGAGAGTAGTTGAAATCCGATGAAGAACATTCGCAGGGAAGTGGATGTAGTGAGGGATTACTTAAATCAATACACTGCAGGAATCGTTTGTAATTGTAAATTTTAGATGCAACTGTTGGTGTGTAGCTATAGGAAATACAAGGAGTTTCTTTTCTTTTGAAATATGGTGGGATTTTTTCTGTGACAGTTTTGTGATTCAAAATTTGACCAAGATTCAAGTTATCAATACCTTTGTTTGCAAATCTTACTTTAATGAAAGGGCGGTTTGTTTTCTCCTCTGATTTATCTGATCTAACTGCTTGAAATAAACGAAAAGTAGAAATGTCCAATATGACTCCCTGTAGTCTGTATTCTGGGGAACGTGTATCGGTATATGTGAGGTCCTTCGTATAATCGTAGATTTCGTGCAACTTCCGTAAAGGAACAGAGTATAATTTGGTACGAATATAATGCAGGCCTAGAGGCTCATTCAAAAATGGAACCAAGTCATCGAAGGAGAAACTATGTATCTCAGGCCTATTGTATTTTCGAATGCCATGACTTCGAGGTCTTCTTTGTTGTCTGTTGAATAAGCTAGTCACATTTACCGATTGACAACCGGGACTTGTTAAGTTTCCTATAGTGCTGATGTTATCGTTGCACCCATAGGGCGCTGCAGTGTTAAGATTTTTTATCCAGAACTCTTCTCTGTTGCGACGGAAAGGTGTGCTCAAATTGGGATTGTTTGTGGGGTGATATATTTTCTCCAGGATTCTGACTCTCATAGATAAAACCGAATAATTTTTTTAGATTATGGCCTCTGACTGTCGAGCAGATAGAAACAAACTTTTAAATTTTATTACTTCAGAATTCGCCGATCGCGTTAAATGCAGACCGCGCGATGATAAATTATTTTCATTTTTCCTCTTCATGATAAACAATCCTGACAGGATTTGGAACGTTATATCAAGTTCATTAGCCGCGCGACACCCATTAGTTGATGTAAACACTGCCGAAATCGAGATAGATGAACTTTGCCATTTAATTGGTTCACTCCCTTTAGTGCCTCGCTCATATGTTGAAAAATTTCATCGTGAAAATCAGGCTAAAAAGTTACGGAAAATTGCGAAAGAAATCAAAGTTCTTAGTTTTATTCTCTCTCCGGAGGAATACAAACCAAGTATGATCGAGAAAGTAGCGCTCGGAAAACCTAGAAACAGGTGTAGAAATATGTTTTGCGGATTGCTCTGTACATACTCTGACCCTCACAAAAGAATAGCATTAAAAGCGATAAACCAATATTATACTGCAACTCCAAGACTTTGGGTAACAACCTACAAAAAGAAAAATATTTTCTTCTAATTGCAGAGACAACATAAAAAAAGCCTGGATATTTCTGTTTCTCTTTTCTGGAACCCTCGCTTTTTCTTTTATAAAGGAAAATGTTGTTTTTGAGAAAATAAACGAAATTTCAACCACTCGATCAAAATGGCTAGTAGCGTTTGTGATCGATATCGATCCTTATTCCTCACTTTTGGCTAGAATTAACGCAAGTGTCAAAACAGTAGAAAGTAAATTATCTAAATTGGTACTTCCAGAATCGAAAGATCGAAAAATTTTGCCTCGTCGAATTCTTAATTTCTTGAATTTAATTGCTTATGAAAGGAATAATTTCGAAAAAATTCAGAATTTTCTTTGGCAAGAACTTTCAGGAATCCAGTCTTTGCATCAAGGTCAGGTAAGGTCGAAAAGGTCGCTCATTCCTATTGTAGGTAAGGCTTTATCTTTTCTTTTCGGAACCCTCTTGGAGTCTGACTTATCTGCAATTAAAAACAATATAAGGTCTCTCGCTCGGAATCAGGTCACGCTTCGGCATGTGGTAAATGCATCTCTAACTGTGCTCAAAACTGTACAAGGTCAGACGGTGAATAATACTCGGACTATCAATAACATAATTAATTTTATTGCACGGCTCGAGAGGTCAAGTAGGAACATTACGGTAAACCTATCACGGTTAGGAAAACAGATGGACTTGTATGCAAGGTTTGACAATGCTTTAACTGAAGTTCAGACGTTAATTGATATGGCACGCGACCACGCTCAGAATCTGAAACTACAACTTAATATGCTATCACTCGGACATTTATCTCCGGCCGTGATTTCTCCTGGTAATTTGCGTGATTTATTGTTCGAAGTCAGAAGTCATTTGGGAAGGAATTTTAGGTTCCCTTTTGATCCCGATAAAGATTTGTGGACATTTTATAAAACATTAACTTGTACCACACTTATTGAAAATAATCAGCTTGTTGTTGTGCTCTCTGTCCCACTTTTAGATAATATTGGAACTTTTGAAGTCTACAAGATTTACAATTTGCCTCTACCTCAGAATGTTTCGTCAAATCAGAGTCATATATTAGCTCGCTATGACCTTGAAGCCCAGGGATTAGTAATGAATAAAAGGCGAACCCAATTTGCTTTGCTGACGTCAGCGGAAGTTGAAAGTTGCTCTTCGACCCTCAGACCTTATTGTACGATTCGTAATCCGGTCTATTCGATCTTGTCTTCTCGAATGTGTATCCCTCAGGTTTTCTTTTGACACTTGGATAAAATCAAACAGTTTTGTAAGATTATTGTCACCCCGAATGCCCCCACCCCCCAGGCTAGGTACCTTTCGGATGGTCATTGGGTTATAACATCGGCAGTCCCGCTTTCTTTTAACGTGCTGTGTAACACGACATCCTCCACTACCAAGGTCATAAGGACTACGCCCCCTATTGATATCATTTTTCTTGATTTGGCTTGTTCCGCTTTCAATGGACACATGACCCTCCTTCCCTTTTTTCATAAGGAAAGTAAATATGATCTTTCGGCTCCCTTCCGTGAATTTCTTAGTAATTATAAATTTGGGCTCATTAATGTCTGGAAAACTTTCGATCTTGCGCTCCCTGATTTCGGCCAAGTTAAAATACCACAAAAATTAATTGAATCTAAAGAAATTCCCCTTGATAATTTGATTTTTGAGTTACAAAAAGTAAATACAGACATGGAGCAAATGCCTGCAGAGACCCCATTTCCATTTTATTATAATTTGCTAATTGGAATAGGAATTACTTTGGTTTTCATTTTATGCTTTCGGCGCAGGCTTCAAAATTATTTTTCTAAATTCAAAATCTGCTCATGGTCGGTCAAGAGGGGAACAGTGGAAGACCCGGAGTGTCCAGTACCTACCAGGCCCGACAAGTCTGATGTACAACACACGGTACCCATGTGGAAAGATGATGACTACGAACCGGAAAGGCACCAGCCGAACGAACGCTTATCTGCGGACTATCTAAGGGAAAAATACAAAATACTGATGACCGGTGATCCAGAGGTCAACAAGACGACACCACTTTGCTCCTGGACGATTCAACCGGAGACCGGAAGTTCCTCTTGCTCTCAGGAACCGCCTGTTGTACCTGACTATAATAGACACCATGCTTACAGGTATATTCCTAATGAACATTTCAATGTAAAATCGTCGAATAAGCAGAGGACCGGATATGCTGACGAACAAAATTTCCCTATGGCAGTTCTGAAGAACGCAAAACCAGTGACGTCAGGAAACTCTGTGCACGATGTCGCCATGCGGTCGGATGTTCAAGCCGGCCCGTCACAACAGCCGATAAACTTTACACCGCAGTCAACGACGGAAGTAAGCTCCGTGAAGTCTCTCTATCCGAAAATAGATAAGGAACAATAGACTAGTTGTACTTAATGACCTGCCTTCTTTGACGCTTAGTATGAGAACATTTGATACCCCGTCGCTTTTCCGGGTGCATGGCGTCATCCGGATTACGGGAAGATCTTGGTAACGTCACCAATGCCAAGATGCGTCAGAAGGGGGGGTCACTGTTGCCGAAGATGAATGTATTATGGCCATTAAAGGACTAAGATTAACTGTTCAGAAATAGGAATTCCTAGGAAGAAGAAGAAGAAGTTACGTGATTCAACCCGTACCGAACACTCAAGAAGAAACCGATCCTACTCTTCGTTTTACTCAATGGAGTGAATACAGTTCACGAAGATGGGTTCGAATCCCCGATAATCTACATGTAGAAGAAAGAACCGGAAGTGAATTAATTCCGTGTGTTGTGCAAAAATAATCAGTGAAAAAAAAAAAGGGCAGAGTAAATGTGAATTCATATTTGTATTATCATTGATTGATTGATTTTGTTTTATGCATTTATGAATAGTTATAATTCATTTATTACATTGATGACTTGTCGTATATATTTACGCATTGGCCTTGTTATGTCCATGTTTCGTTTTCAGGTTTTGATTTCAGGTTGAAACTGACATTTGATTTTCGCCGGGTCATTCGATATAGACAATGAATAATACGTTGCTTACAAAAGCAAGGACTTTAATTGCATGCGATTTGTTACAAATATAATCATTTTTTTATTTACCGAGTGACCCGGGAGTAATATGTTTTGTTGTGGATTATTGTGTTGTCAAGGCCATGCGTTTAGAAAATAACCAAGGAGTTATAAAATTTCATGCTTAAATCTTAGTATGCCTTAAAGTACATGTAAGCTGTCACCCACATACCTTAATTCAAAAAAAAATTGGGGTACAATGAAAGTAAATGGGGGAGTTCTAACAGTTTAATTAGTGTCGGGTGACGGGTTTATTGACAATTTAAATCTTGGTTTTTTTCTTTAATGGGGGAGTATTGTAACCATATGGCCTATCCCCCACAATAATTATGCTAGTTGATTTTCCTAATTAATTGATTTTAATCATTTTTTTATAATTTTCTTTTATGTTCTTTCTTCTATCTTTACTTTTCTATCCATCTTACTATTGTGCATGCTTTGTAATTAAGATCCGAAGTTGCAAACCCGTGGTGATTACGTTCAAAGAGGGGTAACTCTAAGATAATTTCTGGAATTGCATTTAATTTCTGTATCTGACCAAATTTCGATCATTAGTATTCATACTCTGTCAAATTTCGATTCCGATTGGTTAACAACGAGCTTTTGGCTTTTATTGAAGGAGACGGCCTTAAGGACCCCTCTCTTAAGCCCATGGCCATAAGATTCGCGGACAAAATACAACTTTGTCCCATGAAACTTCAGGTCCTAATTAAATGGAGGCGGTATCTGATGCAACCAGATGACTACTCTTACTGGTCAAGGGAAGAAGCGACTGACAATTATTTGTCAGTATTTGAGCTATTGAAATCGGACTACTATCTAGAGTATGGAAAGGTCCTACTGCAAAAGGTCGGATTGCCCTTCTCCGAGATTTATCGGACGGATCCCCTACTACTCCACAAGGACCTTATTTGTCATGAGTTGTATTCTATCTAAAAACTGTAAAATATCACCCCTTTTCATTTTTTCCTCCTTCCTTTTTAGATGGACCCTCATGTGAGTTCTCCTCTAATTTGCCGCCGTGCGCCATTAAATATTGTTTTACTAAGTAATGGACAAAGTTTTGACAATCAAAATCACTTACCCCATCCCCTGTTTAGTACTCCATGCCAATTATTCCCCACTCACTGTGTAGCTGGTGTTAATGGACCTATTTTTCTGTATTATTATCCATTTTTCGCTCATAGTTTTATTGGAACTCAGGCACTGATTAATCCAATTTACTTTAACAATTCCATTCTTGTTCGAAATAGTATCCTTAGATACCTGCGTTTCACACGCTCCAGTCGAATTAATTTGACACGTTTAAGGACTCACAGATTTTTACGACATTCATTAGTTAACTCTGAGCATACTGTAGTGGCTCAGAATCCCCTGCGCATGCTCAGATACATTAGAGATGCAACGTATAGGGCAAGGTCATTGACCCCAACCACCCAAGGTCAAGAGCTAAACAACAATGTGGTCGACTATAACAACAATGAAGATGATGAAGATAGTTATGAACTGTAAAATAAAAAAAAAATAAAGAAAAAAAAAAAGAAAAAAAAAAAAAAAAAAGAAAAAAAAAAAAGAAAAAAAAAAAAAAAGGGAAGGAATAATTGTAGAAGATTATGGTTTTTTTTTTCTTTTCTAAATCTGATTTTTTGGGACAAATGAGTTAAAGAAGATCCTGACGATAATCTCAACAGCACTCACAATAGAGCACCAAATTGAGCATCGACGGACCCCTAGCAAGCTAGAGGTTGGATCAGGTGCCCGGGAGGAGTAAGCATCCCCTGTTGGCTAGCCGCACCCGCCGTCGATGTTCATGCACGAAAATAAAAATATATAAAATGCATGCGCTGTCTGAGGCCACGTCTATATAGAAAGTGCTATGGCGACAATGTCAGGGAAAAATATTCAAAACACTTACTGTCAAACCCCTCGCGGGGAACTTTTTTACGAGCTCCACACGGCAAAGGGCATAAGTGTGACACAAATGAGTTAAAGAAGATCCTGACGATAATCTCAACAGCACTCACAATAGAGCACCAAATTGAGCATCGACGGACCCCTAGCAAGCTAGCGGTTGGATCAGGTGCCCGGGAGGAGTAAGCATCCCCTGTTGGCTAGCCGCACCCGCCGTCGATGTTCATGCACGAAAATAAAAATATATAAAATGCATGCGCTGTCTGAGGCCACGTCTATATAGAAAGTGCTATGGCGACAATGTCAGGGAAAAATATTCAAAATGAGTTAAAGAAGATCCTGACGATAATCTCAACAGCACTCACAATAGAGCACAAAATTAAACATCGACGGACCCCTAGCAAGCTAGAGGTGGGACCAGGTGCCCGGGAGGAGTAAGAATCCCCTGTTGGCTAGCCGCACCCGCCGTCGATGTCTAAGCATGGAAATAAAAATATGTAAAATTCATGCACTGTCTGACGCTATATCTATATAGAGAGTACCATGGCGACAATGTCAGGGAAATATATTCATAACACTTACTGTCAAACCCTTCACGGGGAACTTTTTTATGAGCTCCACACGGCAAAGGGCATAAGTGTGACACAAATGAGTTAAAGAAGATCCTGACGATAATCTCAACAGCACTCACAATAGAGCACAAAATTAAACATCGACGGACCCCTAGCAAGCTAGAGGTGGGACCAGGTGCCCGGGAGGAGTAAGAATCCCCTGTTGGCTAGCCGCACCCGCCGTCGATGTCTAAGCATGGAAATAAAAATATGTAAAATTCATGCACTGTCTGACGCTATATCTATATAGAGAGTACCATGGCGACAATGTCAGGGAAATATATTCATAACACTTACTGTCAAACCCTTCACGGGGAACTTTTTTATGAGCTCCACACGGCAAAGGGCATAAAACACTTACTGTCAAACCCCTCGCGGGGAACTTTTTTACGAGCTCCACACGGCAAAGGGCATAAGTGTGACACAAATGAGTTAAAGAAGATCCTGACGATAATCTCAACAGCACTCACAATAGAGCACCAAATTGAGCATCGACGGACCCCTAGCAAGCTAGAGGTTGGATCAGGTGCCCGGGAGGAGTAAGCATCCCCTGTTGGCTAGCCGCACCCGCCGTCGATGTTCATGCGCGAAAATAAAAATATATAAAATGCATGCGCTGTCTGAGGCCACGTCTATATAGAAAGTGCTATGGCGACAATGTCAGGGAAAAATATTCAAAACACTTACTGTCAAACCCCTCGCGGGGAACTTTTTTACGAGCTCCACACGGCAAAGGTGAAAATATGAAATCTAACTATTCAATAATTTTTTTTAGATTATGGCCTCTGACTGTCGAGCAGATAGAAACAAACTTTTATTACTTCAGAATTCGCCGATCGCGTTAAATGCAGACCGCGCGATGATAAATTATTTTCATTTTTCCTCTTCATGATAAACAATCCTGACAGGATTTGGAACGTTATATCAAGTTCATTAGCCGCGCGACACCCATTAGTTGATGTAAACACTGCCGAAATCGAGATAGATGAACTTTGCCATTTAATTGGTTCCCTCCCTTTAGTGCCTCGCTCATATGTTGAAAAATTTCATCGTGAAAATCAGGCTAAAAAGTTACGGAAAATTGCGAAAGAAATCAAAGTTCTTAGTTTTATTCTCTCTCCGGAGGAATACAAACCAAGTATGATCGAGAAAGTAGCGCTCGGAAAACCTAGAAACAGGTGTAGAAATATGTTTTGCGGATTGCTCTGTACATACTCTGACCCTCACAAAAGAATAGCATTAAAAGCGATAAACCAATATTATACTGCAACTCCAAGACTTTGGGTAACAACCTACAAAAAGAAAAATATTTTCTTCTAATTGCAGAGACAACATAAAAAAAGCCTGGATATTTCTGTTTCTCTTTTCTGGAACCCTCGCTTTTTCTTTTATAAAGGAAAATGTTGTTTTTGAGAAAATAAACGAAATTTCAACCACTCGATCAAAATGGCTAGTAGCGTTTGTGATCGATATCGATCCTTATTCCTCACTTTTGGCTAGAATTAACGCAAGTGTCAAAACAGTTGAAAGTAAATTATCTAAATTGGTACTTCCAGAATCGAAAGATCGAAAAATTTTGCCTCGTCGAATTCTTAATTTCTTGAATTTAATTGCTTATGAAAGGAATAATTTCGAAAAAATTCAGAATTTTCTTTGGCAAGAACTTTCAGGAATCCAGTCTTTGCATCAAGGTCAGGTAAGGTCGAAAAGGTCGCTCATTCCTATTGTAGGTAAGGCTTTATCTTTTCTTTTCGGAACCCTCTCGGAGTCTGACTTATCTGCAATTAAAAACAATATAAGGTCTCTCGCTCGGAATCAGGTCACGCTTCGGCATGTGGTAAATGCATCTCTAACTGTGCTCAAAACTGTACAAGGTCAGACGGTGAATAATACTCGGACTATCAATAACATAATTAATTTTATTGCACGGCTCGAGAGGTCAAGTAGGAACATTACGGTAAACCTATCACGGTTAGGAAAACAGATGGACTTGTATGCAAGGTTTGACAGGGCTTTAACTGAAGTTCAGACGTTAATTGATATGGCACGCGACCACGCTCAGAATCTGAAACTACAACTTAATATGCTATCACTCGGACATTTATCTCCGGCCGTGATTTCTCCTGGTAATTTGCGTGATTTATTGTTCGAAGTCAGAAGTCATTTGGGAAGGAATTTTAGGTTCCCTTTTGATCCCGATAAAGATTTGTGGACATTTTATAAAACATTAACTTGTACCACACTTATTGAAAATAATCAGCTTGTTGTTGTGCTCTCTGTCCCACTTTTAGATAATATTGGAACTTTTGAAGTCTACAAGATTTACAATTTGCCTCTACCTCAGAATGTTTCGTCAAATCAGAGTCATATATTAGCTCGCTATGACCTTGAAGCCCAGGGATTAGTAATGAATAAAAGGCGAACCCAATTTGCTTTGCTGACGTCAGCGGAAGTTGAAAGTTGCTCTTCGACCCTCAGACCTTATTGTACGATTCGTAATCCGGTCTATTCGATCTTGTCTTCTCGAATGTGTATCCCTCAGGTTTTCTTTTGACACTTGGATAAAATCAAACAGTTTTGTAAGATTATTGTCACCCCGAATGCCCCCACCCCCCAGGCTAGGTACCTTTCGGATGGTCATTGGGTTATAACATCGGCAGTCCCGCTTTCTTTTAACGTGCTGTGTAACACGACATCCTCCACTACCAAGGTCATAAGGACTACGCCCCCTATTGATATCATTTTTCTTGATTTGGCTTGTTCCGCTTTCAATGGACACATGACCCTCCTTCCCTTTTTTCATAAGGAAAGTAAATATGATCTTTCGGCTCCCTTCCGTGAATTTCTTAGTAATTATAAATTTGGGCTCATTAATGTCTGGAAAACTTTCGATCTTGCGCTCCCTGATTTCGGCCAAGTTAAAATACCACAAAAATTAATTGAATCTAAAGAAATTCCCCTTGATAATTTGATTTTTGAGTTACAAAAAGTAAATACAGACATGGAGCAAATGCCTGCAGAGACCCCATTTCCATTTTATTATAATTTGCTAATTGGAATAGGAATTACTTTGGTTTTCATTTTATGCTTTCGGCGCAGGCTTCAAAATTATTTTTCTAAATTCAAAATCTGCTCATGGTCGGTCAAGAGGGGAACAGTGGAAGACCCGGAGTGTCCAGTACCTACCAGGCCCGACAAGTCTGATGTACAACACACGGTACCCATGTGGAAAGATGATGACTACGAACCGGAAAGGCACCAGCCGAACGAACGCTTATCTGCGGACTATCTAAGGGAAAAATACAAAATACTGATGACCGGTGATCCAGAGGTCAACAAGACGACACCACTTTGCTCCTGGACGATTCAACCGGAGACCGGAAGTTCCTCTTGCTCTCAGGAACCGCCTGTTGTACCTGACTATAATAGACACCATGCTTACAGGTATATTCCTAATGAACATTTCAATGTAAAATCGTCGAATAAGCAGAGGACCGGATATGCTGACGAACAAAATTTCCCTATGGCAGTTCTGAAGAACGCAAAACCAGTGACGTCAGGAAACTCTGTGCACGATGTCGCCATGCGGTCGGATGTTCAAGCCGGCCCGTCACAACAGCCGATAAACTTTACACCGCAGTCAACGACGGAAGTAAGCTCCGTGAAGTCTCTCTATCCGAAAATAGATAAGGAACAATAGACTAGTTGTACTTAATGACCTGCCTTCTTTGACGCTTAGTATGAGAACATTTGATACCCCGTCGCTTTTCCGGGTGCATGGCGTCATCCGGATTACGGGAAGATCTTGGTAACGTCACCAATGCCAAGATGCGTCAGAAGGGGGGGTCACTGTTGCCGAAGATGAATGTATTATGGCCATTAAAGGACTAAGATTAACTGTTCAGAAATAGGAATTCCTAGGAAGAAGAAGAAGAAGTTACGTGATTCAACCCGTACCGAACACTCAAGAAGAAACCGATCCTACTCTTCGTTTTACTCAATGGAGTGAATACAGTTCACGAAGATGGGTTCGAATCCCCGATAATCTACATGTAGAAGAAAGAACCGGAAGTGAATTAATTCCGTGTGTTGTGCAAAAATAATCAGTGAAAAAAAAAAAGGGCAGAGTAAATGTGAATTCATATTTGTATTATCATTGATTGATTGATTTTGTTTTATGCATTTATGAATAGTTATAATTCATTTATTACATTGATGACTTGTCGTATATATTTACGCATTGGCCTTGTTATGTCCATGTTTCGTTTTCAGGTTTTGATTTCAGGTTGAAACTGACATTTGATTTTCGCCGGGTCATTCGATATAGACAATGAATAATACGTTGCTTACAAAAGCAAGGACTTTAATTGCATGCGATTTGTTACAAATATAATCATTTTTTTATTTACCGAGTGACCCGGGAGTAATATGTTTTGTTGTGGATTATTGTGTTGTCAAGGCCATGCGTTTAGAAAATAACCAAGGAGTTATAAAATTTCATGCTTAAATCTTAGTATGCCTTAAAGTACATGTAAGCTGTCACCCACATACCTTAATTCAAAAAAAAATTGGGGTACAATGAAAGTAAATGGGGGAGTTCTAACAGTTTAATTAGTGTCGGGTGACGGGTTTATTGACAATTTAAATCTTGGTTTTTTTCTTTAATGGGGGAGTATTGTAACCATATGGCCTATCCCCCACAATAATTATGCTAGTTGATTTTCCTAATTAATTGATTTTAATCATTTTTTTATAATTTTCTTTTATGTTCTTTCTTCTATCTTTACTTTTCTATCCATCTTACTATTGTGCATGCTTTGTAATTAAGATCCGAAGTTGCAAACCCGTGGTGATTACGTTCAAAGAGGGGTAACTCTAAGATAATTTCTGGAATTGCATTTAATTTCTGTATCTGACCAAATTTCGATCATTAGTATTCATACTCTGTCAAATTTCGATTCCGATTGGTTAACAACGAGCTTTTGGCTTTTATTGAAGGAGACGGCCTTAAGGACCCCTCTCTTAAGCCCATGGCCATAAGATTCGCGGACAAAATACAACTTTGTCCCATGAAACTTCAGGTCCTAATTAAATGGAGGCGGTATCTGATGCAACCAGATGACTACTCTTACTGGTCAAGGGAAGAAGCGACTGACAATTATTTGTCAGTATTTGAGCTATTGAAATCGGACTACTATCTAGAGTATGGAAAGGTCCTACTGCAAAAGGTCGGATTGCCCTTCTCCGAGATTTATCGGACGGATCCCCTACTACTCCACAAGGACCTTATTTGTCATGAGTTGTATTCTATCTAAAAACTGTAAAATATCACCCCTTTTCATTTTTTCCTCCTTCCTTTTTAGATGGACCCTCATGTGAGTTCTCCTCTAATTTGCCGCCGTGCGCCATTAAATATTGTTTTACTAAGTAATGGACAAAGTTTTGACAATCAAAATCACTTACCCCATCCCCTGTTTAGTACTCCATGCCAATTATTCCCCACTCACTGTGTAGCTGGTGTTAATGGACCTATTTTTCTGTATTATTATCCATTTTTCGCTCATAGTTTTATTGGAACTCAGGCACTGATTAATCCAATTTACTTTAACAATTCCATTCTTGTTCGAAATAGTATCCTTAGATACCTGCGTTTCACACGCTCCAGTCGAATTAATTTGACACGTTTAAGGACTCACAGATTTTTACGACATTCATTAGTTAACTCTGAGCATACTGTAGTGGCTCAGAATCCCCTGCGCATGCTCAGATACATTAGAGATGCAACGTATAGGGCAAGGTCATTGACCCCAACCACCCAAGGTCAAGAGCTAAACAACAATGTGGTCGACTATAACAACAATGAAGATGATGAAGATAGTTATGAACTGTAAAATAAAAAAAAAATAAAGAAAAAAAAAAAGAAAAAAAAAAAAAAAAAGAAAAAAAAAAAAGAAAAAAAAAAAAAAAGGGAAGGAATAATTGTAGAAGATTATGGTTTTTTTTTTCTTTTCTAAATCTGATTTTTTGGGACAAATGAGTTAAAGAAGATCCTGACGATAATCTCAACAGCACTCACAATAGAGCACCAAATTGAGCATCGACGGACCCCTAGCAAGCTAGAGGTTGGATCAGGTGCCCGGGAGGAGTAAGCATCCCCTGTTGGCTAGCCGCACCCGCCGTCGATGTTCATGCACGAAAATAAAAATATATAAAATGCATGCGCTGTCTGAGGCCACGTCTATATAGAAAGTGCTATGGCGACAATGTCAGGGAAAAATATTCAAAACACTTACTGTCAAACCCCTCGCGGGGAACTTTTTTACGAGCTCCACACGGCAAAGGGCATAAGTGTGACACAAATGAGTTAAAGAAGATCCTGACGATAATCTCAACAGCACTCACAATAGAGCACCAAATTGAGCATCGACGGACCCCTAGCAAGCTAGCGGTTGGATCAGGTGCCCGGGAGGAGTAAGCATCCCCTGTTGGCTAGCCGCACCCGCCGTCGATGTTCATGCACGAAAATAAAAATATATAAAATGCATGCGCTGTCTGAGGCCACGTCTATATAGAAAGTGCTATGGCGACAATGTCAGGGAAAAATATTCAAAATGAGTTAAAGAAGATCCTGACGATAATCTCAACAGCACTCACAATAGAGCACAAAATTAAACATCGACGGACCCCTAGCAAGCTAGAGGTGGGACCAGGTGCCCGGGAGGAGTAAGAATCCCCTGTTGGCTAGCCGCACCCGCCGTCGATGTCTAAGCATGGAAATAAAAATATGTAAAATTCATGCACTGTCTGACGCTATATCTATATAGAGAGTACCATGGCGACAATGTCAGGGAAATATATTCATAACACTTACTGTCAAACCCTTCACGGGGAACTTTTTTATGAGCTCCACACGGCAAAGGGCATAAGTGTGACACAAATGAGTTAAAGAAGATCCTGACGATAATCTCAACAGCACTCACAATAGAGCACAAAATTAAACATCGACGGACCCCTAGCAAGCTAGAGGTGGGACCAGGTGCCCGGGAGGAGTAAGAATCCCCTGTTGGCTAGCCGCACCCGCCGTCGATGTCTAAGCATGGAAATAAAAATATGTAAAATTCATGCACTGTCTGACGCTATATCTATATAGAGAGTACCATGGCGACAATGTCAGGGAAATATATTCATAACACTTACTGTCAAACCCTTCACGGGGAACTTTTTTATGAGCTCCACACGGCAAAGGGCATAAAACACTTACTGTCAAACCCCTCGCGGGGAACTTTTTTACGAGCTCCACACGGCAAAGGGCATAAGTGTGACACAAATGAGTTAAAGAAGATCCTGACGATAATCTCAACAGCACTCACAATAGAGCACCAAATTGAGCATCGACGGACCCCTAGCAAGCTAGAGGTTGGATCAGGTGCCCGGGAGGAGTAAGCATCCCCTGTTGGCTAGCCGCACCCGCCGTCGATGTTCATGCGCGAAAATAAAAATATATAAAATGCATGCGCTGTCTGAGGCCACGTCTATATAGAAAGTGCTATGGCGACAATGTCAGGGAAAAATATTCAAAACACTTACTGTCAAACCCCTCGCGGGGAACTTTTTTACGAGCTCCACACGGCAAAGGTGAAAATATGAAATCTAACTATTCAATAATTTTTTTTAGATTATGGCCTCTGACTGTCGAGCAGATAGAAACAAACTTTTATTACTTCAGAATTCGCCGATCGCGTTAAATGCAGACCGCGCGATGATAAATTATTTTCATTTTTCCTCTTCATGATAAACAATCCTGACAGGATTTGGAACGTTATATCAAGTTCATTAGCCGCGCGACACCCATTAGTTGATGTAAACACTGCCGAAATCGAGATAGATGAACTTTGCCATTTAATTGGTTCCCTCCCTTTAGTGCCTCGCTCATATGTTGAAAAATTTCATCGTGAAAATCAGGCTAAAAAGTTACGGAAAATTGCGAAAGAAATCAAAGTTCTTAGTTTTATTCTCTCTCCGGAGGAATACAAACCAAGTATGATCGAGAAAGTAGCGCTCGGAAAACCTAGAAACAGGTGTAGAAATATGTTTTGCGGATTGCTCTGTACATACTCTGACCCTCACAAAAGAATAGCATTAAAAGCGATAAACCAATATTATACTGCAACTCCAAGACTTTGGGTAACAACCTACAAAAAGAAAAATATTTTCTTCTAATTGCAGAGACAACATAAAAAAAGCCTGGATATTTCTGTTTCTCTTTTCTGGAACCCTCGCTTTTTCTTTTATAAAGGAAAATGTTGTTTTTGAGAAAATAAACGAAATTTCAACCACTCGATCAAAATGGCTAGTAGCGTTTGTGATCGATATCGATCCTTATTCCTCACTTTTGGCTAGAATTAACGCAAGTGTCAAAACAGTTGAAAGTAAATTATCTAAATTGGTACTTCCAGAATCGAAAGATCGAAAAATTTTGCCTCGTCGAATTCTTAATTTCTTGAATTTAATTGCTTATGAAAGGAATAATTTCGAAAAAATTCAGAATTTTCTTTGGCAAGAACTTTCAGGAATCCAGTCTTTGCATCAAGGTCAGGTAAGGTCGAAAAGGTCGCTCATTCCTATTGTAGGTAAGGCTTTATCTTTTCTTTTCGGAACCCTCTCGGAGTCTGACTTATCTGCAATTAAAAACAATATAAGGTCTCTCGCTCGGAATCAGGTCACGCTTCGGCATGTGGTAAATGCATCTCTAACTGTGCTCAAAACTGTACAAGGTCAGACGGTGAATAATACTCGGACTATCAATAACATAATTAATTTTATTGCACGGCTCGAGAGGTCAAGTAGGAACATTACGGTAAACCTATCACGGTTAGGAAAACAGATGGACTTGTATGCAAGGTTTGACAGGGCTTTAACTGAAGTTCAGACGTTAATTGATATGGCACGCGACCACGCTCAGAATCTGAAACTACAACTTAATATGCTATCACTCGGACATTTATCTCCGGCCGTGATTTCTCCTGGTAATTTGCGTGATTTATTGTTCGAAGTCAGAAGTCATTTGGGAAGGAATTTTAGGTTCCCTTTTGATCCCGATAAAGATTTGTGGACATTTTATAAAACATTAACTTGTACCACACTTATTGAAAATAATCAGCTTGTTGTTGTGCTCTCTGTCCCACTTTTAGATAATATTGGAACTTTTGAAGTCTACAAGATTTACAATTTGCCTCTACCTCAGAATGTTTCGTCAAATCAGAGTCATATATTAGCTCGCTATGACCTTGAAGCCCAGGGATTAGTAATGAATAAAAGGCGAACCCAATTTGCTTTGCTGACGTCAGCGGAAGTTGAAAGTTGCTCTTCGACCCTCAGACCTTATTGTACGATTCGTAATCCGGTCTATTCGATCTTGTCTTCTCGAATGTGTATCCCTCAGGTTTTCTTTGGACACTTGGATAAAATCAAACAGTTTTGTAAGATTATTGTCACCCCGAATGCCCCCACCCCCCAGGCTAGGTACCTTTCGGATGGTCATTGGGTTATAACATCGGCAGTCCCGCTTTCTTTTAACGTGCTGTGTAACACGACATCCTCCACTACCAAGGTCATAAGGACTACGCCCCCTATTGATATCATTTTTCTTGATTTGGCTTGTTCCGCTTTCAATGGACACATGACCCTCCTTCCCTTTTTTCATAAGGAAAGTAAATATGATCTTTCGGCTCCCTTCCGTGAATTTCTTAGTAATTATAAATTTGGGCTCATTAATGTCTGGAAAACTTTCGATCTTGCGCTCCCTGATTTCGGCCAAGTTAAAATACCACAAAAATTAATTGAATCTAAAGAAATTCCCCTTGATAATTTGATTTTTGAGTTACAAAAAGTAAATACAGACATGGAGCAAATGCCTGCAGAGACCCCATTTCCATTTTATTATTATTTGCTAATTGGAATAGGAATTACTTTGGTTTTCATTTTATGCTTTCGGCGCAGGCTTCAAAATTATTTTTCTAAATTCAAAATCTGCTCATGGTCGGTCAAGAGGGGAACAGTGGAAGACCCGGAGTGTCCAGTACCTACCAGGCCCGACAAGTCTGATGTACAACACACGGTACCCATGTGGAAAGATGATGACTACGAACCGGAAAGGCACCAGCCGAACGAACGCTTATCTGCGGACTATCTAAGGGAAAAATACAAAATACTGATGACCGGTGATCCAGAGGTCAACAAGACGACACCACTTTGCTCCTGGACGATTCAACCGGAGACCGGAAGTTCCTCTTGCTCTCAGGAACCGCCTGTTGTACCTGACTATAATAGACACCATGCTTACAGGTATATTCCTAATGAACATTTCAATGTAAAATCGTCGAATAAGCAGAGGACCGGATATGCTGACGAACAAAATTTCCCTATGGCAGTTTTGAAGAACGCAAAACCAGTGACGTCAGGAAACTCTGTGCACGATGTCGCCGTGCGGTCGGATGTTCAAGCCGGCCCGTCACAACAGCCGATAAACTTTACACCGCAGTCAACGACGGAAGTAAGCTCCGTGAAGTCTTTCTATCCGAAAATAGATAAGGAACAATAGACTAGTTGTACTTAATGACCT
This sequence comes from Pinctada fucata, assembly GCA_028142955.1. Taxonomy (NCBI): domain Eukaryota; kingdom Metazoa; phylum Mollusca; class Bivalvia; order Pterioida; family Pteriidae; genus Pinctada; species Pinctada fucata. Next base: position 54,254,043 of record AP027112.1, on the reverse strand, counting down.
GCCTTCTTTGACGCTTAGTATGAGAACATTTGATACCCCGTCGCTTTTCCGGGTGCATGGCGTCATCCGGATTACGGGAAGATCTTGGTAACGTCACCAATGCCAAGATGCGTCAGAAGGGGGGGTCACTGTTGCCGAAGATGAATGTATTATGGCCATTAAAGGACTAAGATTAACTGTTCAGAAATAGGAATTCCTAGGAAGAAGAAGAAGAAGTTACGTGATTCAACCCGTACCGAACACTCAAGAAGAAACCGATCCTACTCTTCGTTTTACTCAATGGAGTGAATACAGTTCACGAAGATGGGTTCGAATCCCCGATAATCTACATGTAGAAGAAAGAACCGGAAGTGAATTAATTCCGTGTGTTGTGCAAAAATAATCAGTGAAAAAAAAAAAGGGCAGAGTAAATTGATTTTAATCATTTTTTTTATAATTTTCTTTTATGTTCTTTCTTCTATCTATACTTTTCTATCCATCTTACTATTGTGCATGCTTTGTAATTAAGATCCGAAGTTGCAAACCCGTGGTGATTACGTTCAAAGAGGGGTAACTCTAAGATAATTTCTGGAATTGCATTTAATTTCTGTATCTGACCAAATTTCGATCATTAGTATTCATACTCTGTCAAATTTCGATTCCGATTGGTTAACAACGAGCCGGCACGCGGGGTCGGGATGCTGGGTGAACCCCAGCATACCCGCCAGTACGTAACCTACAGTCTCTCAACACGAGGTGCACTATAGGTCACTTTGACTATGGAACCAATGAGGGTTAACTTGTCACAGCTTTGGGTGCTGTAGACGAAAAGGCGAGGATTTGTTCCATATTCGACCAACTTTGTTTTCCCGTCTGAATTCCATTTGAGTCAGCAATTCCAATCGCGATTGCACCACCGTTTTGCAATTTCTGGGGCGGCACATAAATACGTCGCCCAACTTTTGCATGCAGAATTCTGTTCTCATACCGCTTGACAAACGTTTGCTCTTGTCACTTGTGAATAAAGTTTTCAAATTTAAATCGGAGTTTTTTCTCGGAGTGAAACACAACGCATAGTACTACAAAGAAAACCTGGTGCCGATTAGACCTAGATAATCAAGAGCCAGTGCAAAGATACAAACTAAGGCGCTCATCACACTTCTATAAGTGTCCCAAACGGATCCTATTTGAGAAGACTTTTCCCAGGTGCTTGTGCCATATCCCTCAGTAATTTTTCTTATTTTTTAAAGTAAATTTCTTTCCTCTTTTAAAATATCTTAATTTAAAATCTTTTAATCAAAATCATGCCTGGTCCCGCTACACAAGAAATTTTGCGCACAATGAAAAAGAAAGATGAGGAGGACTTCTTATACCCCTTCGCAGTTAATTACTTCACCCTCCTTATGAGATCCCCAAGGTTAACTATCCAGGGATCCTTTCTGAAGCCGGATGGTTGCCGGGAATACCTGGACATTCCCCGAAGCATGATCCTCAAGTCAACGTACTACCGGCGACGGTGGACACTCATTGAAAACTGCCCCGAGGCCTTTATTCTAAAGTTTGACCTAACCACTGTCCAGTTCAAGGAAATTCAGAAGGCTTTTATTGAAGGAGACGGCCTTAAGGACCCCTCCCTTAAGCCCATGGCCATAAGATTCGCGGACAAAATACAACTTTGTCCCATGAAACTTCAGGTTCTAATTAAATGGAGGCGGTATCTGATGCAACCAGATGACTACTCTTACTGGTCAAGGGAAGAAGCGACTGACAATTATTTGTCAGTATTTGAGCTATTGAAATCGGACTACTATCTAGAGTATGGAAAGGTCCTACTGCAAAAGGTCGGATTGCCCTTCTCCGAGATTTATCGGACGGATCCCCTACTACTCCACAAGGACCTTATTTGTCATGAGTTGTATTCTATCTAAAAACTGTAAAATATCACCCCTTTTCATTTTTTCCTCCTTCCTTTTTAGATGGACCCTCATGTGAGTTCTCCTCTAATTTGCCGCCGTGCGCCATTAAATATTGTTTTACTAAGTAATGGACAAAGTTTTGACAATCAAAATCACTTACCCCATCCCCTGTTTAGTACTCCATGCCAATTATTCCCCACTCACTGTGTAGCTGGTGTTAATGGACCTATTTTTCTGTATTATTATCCATTTTTCGCTCATAGTTTTATTGGAACTCAGGCACTGATTAATCCAATTTACTTTAACAATTCCATTCTTGTTCGAAATAGTATCCTTAGATACCTGCGTTTCACACGCTCCAGTCGAATTAATTTGACACGTTTAAGGACTCACAGATTTTTACGACATTCATTAGTTAACTCTGAGCATACTGTAGTGGCTCAGAATCCCCTGCGCATGCTCAGATACATTAGAGATGCAACGTATAGGGCAAGGTCATTGACCCCAACCACCCAAGGTCAAGAGCTAAACAACAATGTGGTCGACTATAACAACAATGAAGATGATGAAGATAGTTATGAACTGTAAAATAAAAAAAAAAATAAATAAAAAAAAAAAGAAAAAAAAAAAAGAAAAAAAAAAAAAAAGAAAAAAAAAAAAAAAAGGGAAGGAATAATTGTAGAAGATTATGGTTTTTTTTTTCTTTTCTAAATCTGATTTTTTGGGACAAAGGTGAAAATATGAAATCTAACTATTCAATAATTTTTTTTAGATTATGGCCTCTGACTGTCGAGCAGATAGAAACAAACTTTTATTACTTCAGAATTCGCCGATCGCGTTAAATGCAGACCGCGCGATGATAAATTATTTTCATTTTTCCTCTTCATGATAAACAATCCTGACAGGATTTGGAACGTTATATCAAGTTCATTAGCCGCGCGACACCCATTAGTTGATGTAAACACTGCCGAAATCGAGATAGATGAACTTTGCCATTTAATTGGTTCACTCCCTTTAGTGCCTCGCTCATATGTTGAAAAATTTCATCGTGAAAATCAGGCTAAAAAGTTACGGAAAATTGCGAAAGAAATCAAAGTTCTTAGTTTTATTCTCTCTCCGGAGGAATACAAACCAAGTATGATCGAGAAAGTAGCGCTCGGAAAACCTAGAAACAGGTGTAGAAATATGTTTTGCGGATTGCTCTGTACATACTCTGACCCTCACAAAAGAATAGCATTAAAAGCGATAAACCAATATTATACTGCAACTCCAAGACTTTGGGTAACAACCTACAAAAAGAAAAATATTTTCTTCTAATTGCAGAGACAACATAAAAAAAGCCTGGATATTTCTGTTTCTCTTTTCTGGAACCCTCGCTTTTTCTTTTATAAAGGAAAATGTTGTTTTTGAGAAAATAAACGAAATTTCAACCACTCGATCAAAATGGCTAGTAGCGTTTGTGATCGATATCGATCCTTATTCCTCACTTTTGGCTAGAATTAACGCAAGTGTCAAAACAGTAGAAAGTAAATTATCTAAATTGGTACTTCCAGAATCGAAAGATCGAAAAATTTTGCCTCGTCGAATTCTTAATTTCTTGAATTTAATTGCTTATGAAAGGAATAATTTCGAAAAAATTCAGAATTTTCTTTGGCAAGAACTTTCAGGAATCCAGTCTTTGCATCAAGGTCAGGTAAGGTCGAAAAGGTCGCTCATTCCTATTGTAGGTAAGGCTTTATCTTTTCTTTTCGGAACCCTCTCGGAGTCTGACTTATCTGCAATTAAAAACAATATAAGGTCTCTCGCTCGGAATCAGGTCATGCTTCGGCATGTGGTAAATGCATCTCTAACTGTGCTCAAAACTGTACAAGGTCAGACGGTGAATAATACTCGGACTATCAATAACATAATTAATTTTATTGCACGGCTCGAGAGGTCAAGTAGGAACATTACGGTAAACCTATCACGGTTAGGAAAACAGATGGACTTGTATGCAAGGTTTGACAGGGCTTTAACTGAAGTTCAGACGTTAATTGATATGGCACGCGACCACGCTCAGAATCTGAAACTACAACTTAATATGCTATCACTCGGACATTTATCTCCGGCCGTGATTTCTCCTGGTAATTTGCGTGATTTATTGTTCGAAGTCAGAAGTCATTTGGGAAGGAATTTTAGGTTCCCTTTTGATCCCGATAAAGATTTGTGGACATTTTATAAAACATTAACTTGTACCACACTTATTGAAAATAATTAGCTTGTTGTTGTGCTCTCTGTCCCACTTTTAGATAATATTGGAACTTTTGAAGTCTACAAGATTTACAATTTGCCTCTACCTCAGAATGTTTCGTCAAATCAGAGTCATATATTAGCTCGCTATGACCTTGAAGCCCAGGGATTAGTAATGAATAAAAGGCGAACCCAATTTGCTTTGCTGACGTCAGCGGAAGTTGAAAGTTGCTCTTCGACCCTCAGACCTTATTGTACGATTCGTAATCCGGTCTATTCGATCTTGTCTTCTCGAATGTGTATCCCTCAGGTTTTCTTTGGACACTTGGATAAAATCAAACAGTTTTGTAAGATTATTGTCACCCCGAATGCCCCCACCCCCCAGGCTAGGTACCTTTCGGATGGTCATTGGGTTATAACATCGGCAGTCCCGCTTTCTTTTAACGTGCTGTGTAACACGACATCCTCCACTACCAAGGTCATAAGGACTACGCCCCCTATTGATATCATTTTTCTTGATTTGGCTTGTTCCGCTTTCAATGGACACATGACCCTCCTTCCCTTTTTTCATAAGGAAAGTAAACATGATCTTTCGGCTCCCTTCCGTGAATTTCTTAGTAATTATAAATTTGGGCTCATTAATGTCTGGAAAACTTTCGATCTTGCGCTCCCTGATTTCGGCCAAGTTAAAATACCACAAAAATTAATTGAATCTAAAGAAATTCCCCTTGATAATTTGATTTTTGAGTTACAAAAAGTAAATACAGACATGGAGCAAATGCCTGCAGAGACCCCATTTCCATTTTATTATTATTTGCTAATTGGAATAGGAATTACTTTGGTTTTCATTTTATGCTTTCGGCGCAGGCTTCAAAATTATTTTTCTAAATTCAAAATCTGCTCATGGTCGGTCAAGAGGGGAACAGTGGAAGACCCGGAGTGTCCAGTACCTACCAGGCCCGACAAGTCTGATGTACAACACACGGTACCCATGTGGAAAGATGATGACTACGAACCGGAAAGGCACCAGCCGAACGAACGCTTATCTGCGGACTATCTAAGGGAAAAATACAAAATACTGATGACCGGTGATCCAGAGGTCAACAAGACGACACCACTTTGCTCCTGGACGATTCAACCGGAGACCGGAAGTTCCTCTTGCTCTCAGGAACCGCCTGTTGTACCTGACTATAATAGACACCATGCTTACAGGTATATTCCTAATGAACATTTCAATGTAAAATCGTCGAATAAGCAGAGGACCGGATATGCTGACGAACAAAATTTCCCTATGGCAGTTTTGAAGAACGCAAAACCAGTGACGTCAGGAAACTCTGTGCACGATGTCGCCGTGCGGTCGGATGTTCAAGCCGGCCCGTCACAACAGCCGATAAACTTTACACCGCAGTCAACGACGGAAGTAAGCTCCGTGAAGTCTTTCTATCCGAAAATAGATAAGGAACAATAGACTAGTTGTACTTAATGACCTGCCTTCTTTGACGCTTAGTATGAGAACATTTGATACCCCGTCGCTTTTCCGGGTGCATGGCGTCATCCGGATTACGGGAAGATCTTGGTAACGTCACCAATGCCAAGATGCGTCAGAAGGGGGGGTCACTGTTGCCGAAGATGAATGTATTATGGCCATTAAAGGACTAAGATTAACTGTTCAGAAATAGGAATTCCTAGGAAGAAGAAGAAGAAGTTACGTGATTCAACCCGTACCGAACACTCAAGAAGAAACCGATCCTACTCTTCGTTTTACTCAATGGAGTGAATACAGTTCACGAAGATGGGTTCGAATCCCCGATAATCTACATGTAGAAGAAAGAACCGGAAGTGAATTAATTCCGTGTGTTGTGCAAAAATAATCAGTGAAAAAAAAAAAGGGCAGAGTAAATTGATTTTAATCATTTTTTTTATAATTTTCTTTTATGTTCTTTCTTCTATCTATACTTTTCTATCCATCTTACTATTGTGCATGCTTTGTAATTAAGATCCGAAGTTGCAAACCCGTGGTGATTACGTTCAAAGAGGGGTAACTCTAAGATAATTTCTGGAATTGCATTTAATTTCTGTATCTGACCAAATTTCGATCATTAGTATTCATACTCTGTCAAATTTCGATTCCGATTGGTTAACAACGAGCCGGCACGCGGGGTCGGGATGCTGGGTGAACCCCAGCATACCCGCCAGTACGTAACCTACAGTCTCTCAACACGAGGTGCACTATAGGTCACTTTGACTATGGAACCAATGAGGGTTAACTTGTCACAGCTTTGGGTGCTGTAGACGAAAAGGCGAGGATTTGTTCCATATTCGACCAACTTTGTTTTCCCGTCTGAATTCCATTTGAGTCAGCAATTCCAATCGCGATTGCACCACCGTTTTGCAATTTCTGGGGCGGCACATAAATACGTCGCCCAACTTTTGCATGCAGAATTCTGTTCTCATACCGCTTGACAAACGTTTGCTCTTGTCACTTGTGAATAAAGTTTTCAAATTTAAATCGGAGTTTTTTCTCGGAGTGAAACACAACGCATAGTACTACAAAGAAAACCTGGTGCCGATTAGACCTAGATAATCAAGAGCCAGTGCAAAGATACAAACTAAGGCGCTCATCACACTTCTATAAGTGTCCCAAACGGATCCTATTTGAGAAGACTTTTCCCAGGTGCTTGTGCCATATCCCTCAGTAATTTTTCTTATTTTTTAAAGTAAATTTCTTTCCTCTTTTAAAATATCTTAATTTAAAATCTTTTAATCAAAATCATGCCTGGTCCCGCTACACAAGAAATTTTGCGCACAATGAAAAAGAAAGATGAGGAGGACTTCTTATACCCCTTCGCAGTTAATTACTTCACCCTCCTTATGAGATCCCCAAGGTTAACTATCCAGGGATCCTTTCTGAAGCCGGATGGTTGCCGGGAATACCTGGACATTCCCCGAAGCATGATCCTCAAGTCAACGTACTACCGGCGACGGTGGACACTCATTGAAAACTGCCCCGAGGCCTTTATTCTAAAGTTTGACCTAACCACTGTCCAGTTCAAGGAAATTCAGAAGGCTTTTATTGAAGGAGACGGCCTTAAGGACCCCTCCCTTAAGCCCATGGCCATAAGATTCGCGGACAAAATACAACTTTGTCCCATGAAACTTCAGGTTCTAATTAAATGGAGGCGGTATCTGATGCAACCAGATGACTACTCTTACTGGTCAAGGGAAGAAGCGACTGACAATTATTTGTCAGTATTTGAGCTATTGAAATCGGACTACTATCTAGAGTATGGAAAGGTCCTACTGCAAAAGGTCGGATTGCCCTTCTCCGAGATTTATCGGACGGATCCCCTACTACTCCACAAGGACCTTATTTGTCATGAGTTGTATTCTATCTAAAAACTGTAAAATATCACCCCTTTTCATTTTTTCCTCCTTCCTTTTTAGATGGACCCTCATGTGAGTTCTCCTCTAATTTGCCGCCGTGCGCCATTAAATATTGTTTTACTAAGTAATGGACAAAGTTTTGACAATCAAAATCACTTACCCCATCCCCTGTTTAGTACTCCATGCCAATTATTCCCCACTCACTGTGTAGCTGGTGTTAATGGACCTATTTTTCTGTATTATTATCCATTTTTCGCTCATAGTTTTATTGGAACTCAGGCACTGATTAATCCAATTTACTTTAACAATTCCATTCTTGTTCGAAATAGTATCCTTAGATACCTGCGTTTCACACGCTCCAGTCGAATTAATTTGACACGTTTAAGGACTCACAGATTTTTACGACATTCATTAGTTAACTCTGAGCATACTGTAGTGGCTCAGAATCCCCTGCGCATGCTCAGATACATTAGAGATGCAACGTATAGGGCAAGGTCATTGACCCCAACCACCCAAGGTCAAGAGCTAAACAACAATGTGGTCGACTATAACAACAATGAAGATGATGAAGATAGTTATGAACTGTAAAATAAAAAAAAAAAATAAATAAAAAAAAAAGAAAAAAAAAAAGAAAAAAAAAAAAAAGAAAAAAAAAAAAAAAAAGGGAAGGAATAATTGTAGAAGATTATGGTTTTTTTTTTCTTTTCTAAATCTGATTTTTTGGGACAAAGGTGAAAATATGAAATCTAACTATTCAATAATTTTTTTTAGATTATGGCCTCTGACTGTCGAGCAGATAGAAACAAACTTTTATTACTTCAGAATTCGCCGATCGCGTTAAATGCAGACCGCGCGATGATAAATTATTTTCATTTTTCCTCTTCATGATAAACAATCCTGACAGGATTTGGAACGTTATATCAAGTTCATTAGCCGCGCGACACCCATTAGTTGATGTAAACACTGCCGAAATCGAGATAGATGAACTTTGCCATTTAATTGGTTCACTCCCTTTAGTGCCTCGCTCATATGTTGAAAAATTTCATCGTGAAAATCAGGCTAAAAAGTTACGGAAAATTGCGAAAGAAATCAAAGTTCTTAGTTTTATTCTCTCTCCGGAGGAATACAAACCAAGTATGATCGAGAAAGTAGCGCTCGGAAAACCTAGAAACAGGTGTAGAAATATGTTTTGCGGATTGCTCTGTACATACTCTGACCCTCACAAAAGAATAGCATTAAAAGCGATAAACCAATATTATACTGCAACTCCAAGACTTTGGGTAACAACCTACAAAAAGAAAAATATTTTCTTCTAATTGCAGAGACAACATAAAAAAAGCCTGGATATTTCTGTTTCTCTTTTCTGGAACCCTCGCTTTTTCTTTTATAAAGGAAAATGTTGTTTTTGAGAAAATAAACGAAATTTCAACCACTCGATCAAAATGGCTAGTAGCGTTTGTGATCGATATCGATCCTTATTCCTCACTTTTGGCTAGAATTAACGCAAGTGTCAAAACAGTAGAAAGTAAATTATCTAAATTGGTACTTCCAGAATCGAAAGATCGAAAAATTTTGCCTCGTCGAATTCTTAATTTCTTGAATTTAATTGCTTATGAAAGGAATAATTTCGAAAAAATTCAGAATTTTCTTTGGCAAGAACTTTCAGGAATCCAGTCTTTGCATCAAGGTCAGGTAAGGTCGAAAAGGTCGCTCATTCCTATTGTAGGTAAGGCTTTATCTTTTCTTTTCGGAACCCTCTCGGAGTCTGACTTATCTGCAATTAAAAACAATATAAGGTCTCTCGCTCGGAATCAGGTCATGCTTCGGCATGTGGTAAATGCATCTCTAACTGTGCTCAAAACTGTACAAGGTCAGACGGTGAATAATACTCGGACTATCAATAACATAATTAATTTTATTGCACGGCTCGAGAGGTCAAGTAGGAACATTACGGTAAACCTATCACGGTTAGGAAAACAGATGGACTTGTATGCAAGGTTTGACAGGGCTTTAACTGAAGTTCAGACGTTAATTGATATGGCACGCGACCACGCTCAGAATCTGAAACTACAACTTAATATGCTATCACTCGGACATTTATCTCCGGCCGTGATTTCTCCTGGTAATTTGCGTGATTTATTGTTCGAAGTCAGAAGTCATTTGGGAAGGAATTTTAGGTTCCCTTTTGATCCCGATAAAGATTTGTGGACATTTTATAAAACATTAACTTGTACCACACTTATTGAAAATAATTAGCTTGTTGTTGTGCTCTCTGTCCCACTTTTAGATAATATTGGAACTTTTGAAGTCTACAAGATTTACAATTTGCCTCTACCTCAGAATGTTTCGTCAAATCAGAGTCATATATTAGCTCGCTATGACCTTGAAGCCCAGGGATTAGTAATGAATAAAAGGCGAACCCAATTTGCTTTGCTGACGTCAGCGGAAGTTGAAAGTTGCTCTTCGACCCTCAGACCTTATTGTACGATTCGTAATCCGGTCTATTCGATCTTGTCTTCTCGAATGTGTATCCCTCAGGTTTTCTTTGGACACTTGGATAAAATCAAACAGTTTTGTAAGATTATTGTCACCCCGAATGCCCCCACCCCCCAGGCTAGGTACCTTTCGGATGGTCATTGGGTTATAACATCGGCAGTCCCGCTTTCTTTTAACGTGCTGTGTAACACGACATCCTCCACTACCAAGGTCATAAGGACTACGCCCCCTATTGATATCATTTTTCTTGATTTGGCTTGTTCCGCTTTCAATGGACACATGACCCTCCTTCCCTTTTTTCATAAGGAAAGTAAACATGATCTTTCGGCTCCCTTCCGTGAATTTCTTAGTAATTATAAATTTGGGCTCATTAATGTCTGGAAAACTTTCGATCTTGCGCTCCCTGATTTCGGCCAAGTTAAAATACCACAAAAATTAATTGAATCTAAAGAAATTCCCCTTGATAATTTGATTTTTGAGTTACAAAAAGTAAATACAGACATGGAGCAAATGCCTGCAGAGACCCCATTTCCATTTTATTATTATTTGCTAATTGGAATAGGAATTACTTTGGTTTTCATTTTATGCTTTCGGCGCAGGCTTCAAAATTATTTTTCTAAATTCAAAATCTGCTCATGGTCGGTCAAGAGGGGAACAGTGGAAGACCCGGAGTGTCCAGTACCTACCAGGCCCGACAAGTCTGATGTACAACACACGGTACCCATGTGGAAAGATGATGACTACGAACCGGAAAGGCACCAGCCGAACGAACGCTTATCTGCGGACTATCTAAGGGAAAAATACAAAATACTGATGACCGGTGATCCAGAGGTCAACAAGACGACACCACTTTGCTCCTGGACGATTCAACCGGAGACCGGAAGTTCCTCTTGCTCTCAGGAACCGCCTGTTGTACCTGACTATAATAGACACCATGCTTACAGGTATATTCCTAATGAACATTTCAATGTAAAATCGTCGAATAAGCAGAGGACCGGATATGCTGACGAACAAAATTTCCCTATGGCAGTTTTGAAGAACGCAAAACCAGTGACGTCAGGAAACTCTGTGCACGATGTCGCCGTGCGGTCGGATGTTCAAGCCGGCCCGTCACAACAGCCGATAAACTTTACACCGCAGTCAACGACGGAAGTAAGCTCCGTGAAGTCTTTCTATCCGAAAATAGATAAGGAACAATAGACTAGTTGTACTTAATGACCTGCCTTCTTTGACGCTTAGTATGAGAACATTTGATACCCCGTCGCTTTTCCGGGTGCATGGCGTCATCCGGATTACGGGAAGATCTTGGTAACGTCACCAATGCCAAGATGCGTCAGAAGGGGGGGTCACTGTTGCCGAAGATGAATGTATTATGGCCATTAAAGGACTAAGATTAACTGTTCAGAAATAGGAATTCCTAGGAAGAAGAAGAAGAAGTTACGTGATTCAACCGGTACCGAACACTCAAGAAGAAACCGATCCTACTCTTCGTTTTACTCAATGGAGTGAATACAGTTCACGAAGATGGGTTCGAATCCCCGATAATCTACATGTAGAAGAAAGAACCGGAAGTGAATTAATTCCGTGTGTTGTGCAAAAATAATCAGTGAAAAAAAAGGGGCAGAGTAAATGTGAATTCATATTTGTATTATCATTGATTGATTGATTTTGTTTTATGCATTTATGAATAGTTATAATTCATTTATTACATTGATGACTTGTCGTATATATTTACGCATTGGCCTTGTTATGTCCATGTTTCGTTTTCAGGTTTTGATTTCAGGTTGAAACTGACATTTGATTTTCGCCGGGTCATTCGATATAGACAATGAATAATACGTTGCTTACAAAAGCAAGGACTTTAATTGCATGCGATTTGTTACAAATATAATCATTTTTTATTTACCGAGTGACCCGGGAGTAATATGTTTTGTTGTGGATTATTGTGTTGTCAAGGCCATGCGTTTAGAAAATAACCAAGGAGTTATAAAATTTCATGCTTAAATCTTAGTATGCCTTAAAGTACATGTAAGCTGTCACCCACATACCTAAATTCAAAAAAAATTGGGGTACAATGAAAGTAAATGGGGGAGTTCTAACAGTTTAATTAGTGTCGGGTGACGGGTTTATTGACAATTTAAATCTTGGTTATTTTCTTTAATGGGGGAGTATTGTAACCATATGGCCTATCCCCCACAATAATTATGCTAGTTGATTTTCCTAATTAATTGATTTTAATCATTTTTTTTATAATTTTCTTTTATGTTCTTTCTTCTATCTTTACTTTTCTATCCATCTTACTATTGTGCATGCTTTGTAATTAAGATCCGAAGTTGCAAACCCGTGGTGATTACGTTCAAAGAGGGGTAACTCTAAGATAATTTCTGGAATTGCATTTAATTTCTGTATCTGACCAAATTTCGATCATTAGTATTCATACTCTGTCAAATTTCGATTCCGATTGGTTAACAACGAGCCGGCACGCGGGGTCGGGATGCTGGGTGAACCCCAGCATACCCGCCAGTACGTAACCTACAGTCTCTCAACACGAGGTGCACTATAGGTCACTTTGACTATGGAACCAATGAGGGTTAACTTGTCACAGCTTTGGGTGCTGTAGACGAAAAGGCGAGGATTTGTTCCATATTCGACCAACTTTGTTTTCCCGTCTGAATTCCTTTGAGTCAGCAATTCCAATCGCGATTGCACCACCGTTTTGCAATTTCTGGGGCGGCACATAAATACGTCGCCCAACTTTTGCATGCAGAATTCTGTTCTCATACCGCTTGCCAAACGTTTGCTCTTGTCACTTGTGAATAAAGTTTTCAAATTTAAATCGGAGTTTTTTCTCGGAGTGAAACACAACGCATAGTACTACATTATCGACCTGTGAGCATTTTAAGTGTTGTCTCCAAAATTTTAGAAAAAAAACTGTACATTTTTAACTTGCACAATTTTTAGAACATAACAACATTTTATATGAATTCCAATTTGGGTTTAGGAGTAGATTCTCCACTGAAACATGTCTTATTCACATTTTTGACTATATCAAGGGAAACACATCAAAGGGTTTATTTACTGGAATGTTACTTTTAGATTTGCAAAAGGCATTTGACACTGTAGATCATACTATCCGGTGTAAAAAATTAGAAAAAATAGGAATTGTGTTTGTAGATTGGTTCAGGTCATATTTAGAAAATAGAAAACAATATGTACATATCAACAAAGTCTCATCTCACGCTGGGTCTGTAACCTGCGGGGTGCCTCAGGGCAGTATTCTCGGCCCGCTGCTATTTTTGATATATGTGAACGATGTGCAAATAAGTATTGATCCAGATTTTAAATTAGTGTTATATGCCGATGACAGTGCAATTTTTTATGTACACAAAGACCCAAATACTATTTCTATCAAACTTGCTGATGCTTTAGACAAATGCTCCGAGTGGCTCATAGACAACAAGCTCTCTCTTCATCTTGGAAAAACAGAGACCTTATTATTTGGACCAAAACAAAAACTTAAGGCATTTGAAGATTTTAATGTTAAATATAAAGATCATGTTATAACATCAAGAGAAAAGGTGAAATATTTGGGGGTAGATATTGACAAGCACTGCAGTAAAAAGCAAACCTCAAGCTCAGATTCAGAAACGAAGTCGTTCAAAAAGGGAGTCAAACTCTGAGAAAACAGTGACAGAGAACCTAAGAGAACGTAAGTAGTGAATACAACACCAATACTTCCACAGTCAGTCCCAGAACATTACACACCGGGTGATTTTGTGGCAGTGGGCTTGAAACCAAGAAAGGGGCCAATCAGTGATTATGTAGCAGAAGTTACGCATGTTTATGAAGCAGAGTGTGGGCTAAAATATATGAAGAAATCTGGAAATGTCTATGTATGGCTCGATACGCCGGATATGTCTCAGGAGCTTACAGAAAATATCATTGCAAAGCTGGAAAGCCCTCAACTTGTTAATGAAAGGGGCCACTTTAAATTCAAAACTGATGAATTACATGCCATTAACGTTGATCTTATGAAAATACACAAGCACATATGTTTCAAGTAGAAAACATAAACGTGGAACATGACTAAAAAGAAGGGAGGAGATCTCCAACAAGACCCCGTTGCAGCATCAACAGTAAAACACCAAAACACCCGATGCAAAAACACAAAAGACGAGTACAGCATGAGACGGAAAAGAGACACACGACATGTAAAACATCAAACACAAAAGACTACACATAAACCGACGAGACCAATGGGTAATCGATGCCGACTTTGGACGGCCATCTGTCACGCAAGTAGCAAATGGTGTGGTTATCCTGGATTACGTGCGCACAACCCTCTCACTTTTCCAATTACCCAGGTCTCGAAGAACGTACAATTGTGGTGTAAAACAACCTCCTCACTGTAAGATGACATCACACAAACAAGACCGCGAAACGCAGAGGCCCCAGAGACACAGATGAATATGTAAATGGATATAAAAAGAGGGCATGCGTAATACAGTCCGTGCTCTGCCGGCTGTAGCGAGCTCATGTATGTAATCACCCGAGGAGTCCGACTGACATTCAGAGAGGACAGGTGGTCGGGGCCCTGTCTTCTCTAAAGAGGTTTGGACAGGGCCCGTCGTGGAGTCCCGTCGTCACAGTCAGTCAGAGTGCAAGTCTCAAGGATGCGCTTGTACAAGACTGTAGATTGGTCAAGTACCAAGCCTAGTGTCCGTCTGGTGACATTAGGATCATATCCACGGTATAAAAGGCGTTTGATGATTTTGACGCATTTTCGATGGTTATGCTGCCTACCTTTGATCCTTTTTATTTTGTTTATCATATCACCATAAAAGACAGGTTGTGTAATACCCATAGTAATGTACTCTGTTGCATGTATAGATCCGAATTTTAAAAGAAGTTGACTGTAATTTTTGTAAACTTTCCAGAAAGTCTTAACTAGTTTATGAAAGCGGAAACCTTGACCTAAAAGTTTTTTGGTAATTTGTAAATTTCTACTGTGAAAATCCAAAATATCAGTACATGCTCTAGCGTACCGGATGAGCTGTGATATGTAAATGCCGTATGACGGAAGTTACAGATGTACTGTCCGTAACCAAAGGGACAAAACCATTATCCTGTTAAGAGTGACTGAGTGACTTGAACTTCTGAGTATAGTCTTCATGCTAGTCAGTAAATGTGTTTTGAACATGGAGTTTTGGGGAAGAACAATGTTATACATGAATATTGTTGAAAAAAAGCAAGTTAAATTTTATATCTGTGAGAAAACGTCAATTTTTGTTTGTTTGAAATACGGTCTCAGGAAGAGTGCATTTTTATTATGTTGTTTGTATTCAATGTGTCACATTTCAATGCAAATATGAATAGAAATGTCTTCTTATTATTAAAATATTAGTATAATATGGCCGTTATAGAATGTGTAGTGTCCGTAACCAAAGTGATATTATTTCTATTGTGTACAAATTGGCTGAAAAATTGTATACCATCCACTGCATCCACTTCAAAGTTGTCAAACTTTTGAGAAGAGTCTTCATGCTAGTAACACTGTTCAGCTGACTCCATTTGAAGAGCCAGTATCAACTATATGTCCATTGCCAGTGAAAAGGTGTCTGATCCTGTTCAGTCTTCGTCCCGTATTGTTTCGTCAACTGTATCGTCATGTGATGTCAAACGCCTTTAAGTTCATAGCATCATTTAAGACCAGATAAATGTTCAGCATGGACCAGACATGCACGTTTCGGGTACTTAACCCATGTCTCAACCCTTCAACCCCCCCCCCCCCCCATTCGATCAAAGCCTTTGATTTTTCGACACTTTACACTACAATTCCACATTCTAAATTGAAAGATAGACTCGCAAAACTAATAAGTAATGCGTTTACAAGTAAGAACGGTAATCGCAAATACAACTTTATTGTTGTTAACTGAGACAAAACTTACTTTGTAAAAGAAAAATCCGATTCTGAAAATAAGTACACTGAAACAGATATTATTCAGATGTTAAACTTTCTGACCGACAAATTGTCGGAATTCCAATGGGGACCAATTGTGCCCCACTCCTTGCCGACATTTTCCTTTACTTGTACGAAGCTGAATTCATTCAATCTTTGGTCTCTGAAGGGAAAAGATACTTAGATCTAACTTTAAAAAATTAAAGAGGGCGCCACTTAAATCATTTTTGGTGGCTCCGCTGAAAGCATCACTGACGAGAATTTAATATTCGAAACACGTGTCTGGTGCTTGGAAATTGGTTTATAATTTTCTTCAAGAATGTAAAGAGTTGGAACCCTTCGACATTATAAGCTTCTGAATTCAACTTCACTTACAGATACATAGACGATGTGTTGTCCATCAATAATCCAACGTTCGCGGATTACCTGAGCAGTATCCAATTTATCTGTTCTTAAATGATGCTATTCAATTTGAAGACGTTACATCTATCCTTCGGAGCTTGAAGTCAAAGAAACTACAGAGACAAATAATTCAGCATCCTACTTGGACATAATGTTGTCCTACGACACTGATGGTCACATGAACACCTCACTCTATGACAAACGTGACGACTTCAATTTCAGCATTACAAACTTTCCTTTTCTGAGTAGCAACATCCCTTCATCGCCAGCTTATGGCGTGTTCATATCGCAGTTGATACGCTATGCCAGGGCAAGTACCAAATATACGGATTTTGGTCCGAGAGCTAGGCGTCCTTCAGATAAGCTTCTCAGTCATGGATATGTTTGTGACCGACTAACATCGTCACTGAGGAAGTTCTACGGTCGATATGGGGAACTTGTCATACACTATGATGTCCCACTCTCCAGAATGGTTGATAAAATTCTGTCATAGACCATTTGAACCATTCAAATAAAGATTGTGCTGTAGTTCTTCCGAAAATGGAAGAAACTTGATGTGACAGTTCTACCAAATTGGAGCGGCGGGTGTTGCATGCAAGCAGGAGATGCTTTCTCTTCCTGGGAACCTGGTCTCACTCTCATACCGGGAGTCCTTCTTTTCATGTTATGGAGGTTTTTGTTTGTTTTCTTTGGTTTCTGTTTTATCCTGATTTCGATGGCCTTTGGTTTCTGATTTTCTGAATTATCGATTTTGTGCTG
Organism: Pinctada fucata; assembly: GCA_028142955.1. Lineage (NCBI taxonomy): Eukaryota > Metazoa > Mollusca > Bivalvia > Pterioida > Pteriidae > Pinctada > Pinctada fucata. Next base: position 54,236,919 of record AP027112.1, on the reverse strand, counting down.
TATACAGGGATATGGTAATTATCCATTTTTGTCATTCTAAAAGAACTTGTCCAGTTACTGAAGAGACGGACAACACCTGTCTCCAAGAACATTATGTCTTCACACCAGCGGACAAAGCCTCAAATAATTACACATTTACTTGCAAAAAATACTATTTCGACAGTCTAGTTAAAGAGTTGGGTTCAACATGAACAATTTAGATTTAGATTTGCCATACATATACTGCATACCTAAAATGCATAAGAATCCGTACAAACAACGTTTCATCGCTGGTTCCTCAAAATGTTCTACCAAATCTGTATCGATCTTACTCACCAAAGTTTTATCTGAAATCAAATCTTGGCTTCAAAAATATTATTCGACAGTATATTCTCGCAGTGGTATCAACCACATGTGGATTTTAAAGAATTCGAAGGAACTTTTAGAACATCTGAAATCCACTCATTTTAGAAGAGTTCATTCGATCAAAGCCTTTGATTTTTCGACACTTTACACTACAATTTCACATTCTAAATTGAAAGAAAGACTAGCAAAAATTATAAGTAATGCGTTTACAAGTAAGAACGGTAATCGCAAATACAAATTTATTGTTGTTAACTATGACAAAACCTACTTTGTAAAAGAAAAGTCCGATTCTGAAAATAAGTACACTGAAACAGATATCATTCAGATGTTAAACTTTCTGATCGACAACATTTATGTGGTGTTTGGAGGAAAGGTCTTCCAGCAAATTGTCGGAATTCCAATGGGGACCAATTGTTCCCCACTCCTTGCCGACATTTTTCTTTACTCGTACGAAGCTGAATTCATTCAATCTCTGGTCTCTGAAGGGAAAAGATACTTAGCTTCTGATTTCAACTTCACTTATAGATACATAGACGATGTGATGTCCATCAATAATCCAACGTTCGCGGACTACCTGAGCAGTATCTATCCTTCAGAGCTTGAAGTCAGAGAAACTACAGAGACAAATAATTCAGCATCCTATTTGGACATAATGTTGTCCTACGACACTGATGGTCACATGAACACCTCACTCTATGACAAACGTGACGACTTCAATTTCAGCATTACAAACTTTCCTTTTCTGTGTAGCAACATCCCTTCATCGCCTGCTTATGGCGTGTTCATATCTCAGTTGATACGCTATGCCAGAGCAAGTACCAAATATACGGATTTTGTTCTGAGAGCTAGGCATCTTTCAGATAAACTTCTCAGTCAGGGATATGTCTGTGACCGACTAACATCGTCACTGAAGAAGTTCTACGGTCGATACGGGGAACTCGTCATTCACTATGATGTCCCACTCTCCAGAATGGTGGGTGATATTCTGTCATAGACCATTTGAACCATCCAACCAAAGATTGTACTCTATGTCTTCCGAAATGGAAGTTACCGGATGTGACAGTTCTACCGAATTGAAGCGGCGGGTGTTGCATGCAAGCAGGAGATGCTTACTCTTCCTGGGCACCTGGTCTCACTCCCATATCGGGAGTTCGCTTCTTTTCATATGGTGGAGGTTTTTGTTTGTTTACTTTGGTTCCTGTTTTGTCCTGGTTTTGTATGCCTTCGGTTTCTGATTTTTGAATTATGGATTTTGTGCTGTATACAGGGATATGGTCATTATCCATATTTGTCACTAGTACAACAATTTAAAGAAATGTCAGGAAGGGTCAGGAGTGCTGGGTTGGCCACGGCATATGAAATGAGAAGGATTGATCAGAAGATTACAGAATCCAACTATTGAAAGAGCAAAACAACCTTCTAAAAGAACTTGTCCAGTTACTGAAAAGACGGAATTTATAGAAGGAAGAAACAACACCTACAATAGAAGGTCCAACAACAACAACAACAGGAAAGGGAGAGGGCATTGATAATGTTGTTGCCAACTTAATCCCAATCCCTTTTCAATTTATTGAAATAAAATAAGTTTAAACAATAAACAGGAAAGGTTGACAAGATTAAGTAGTTAGTTTAGTAAACATTACAGAAAGAAGGGAGGAGATCTCCAACAAAAACCCGTTGCAGCAACAAAAGTAAAACACCAAAACACCCGATGCAAAAACACAAAAGACAAGTACAGCACGATACGGAAAAGAGACACACGGCATGTAAACATCAAACACAAAAGACTACACATAAACCGACGAGACCAATGGGTAACCGGTGCCGACTTTGGACGGCCATCTGTCACGCAAGTAGCAAATGTAGTGGTTATCCTAATACGTGCGCACAACCCTCTCACTTCTCCAATTACCTAGAGGTCTCGAAGAACGTACAATTGTGGTGTAAAACAACCTCCTCACTGTAAGATGACATCACACAAACACGACCGCGAAACGCAGAGGCCCCAGAGACACAGATGAATATGTAAATGGATATAAAAAGAGGGCATGCGTAATACAGTCCGTGCTCTGCCGGCTGTAGCGAGCTCATGTATGTAATCACCCGAGGAGTCCGACTGACATTCAGAGAGGACAGGTGGTCGGGGCCCTGTCTTCTCTAAAGAGGTTTGGACAGGGCCCGTCATGGAGTCCCGTCGTCACAGTCAGTCAGAGTGCAAGTCTCAAGGATGCGCTTGTACAAGACTGTAGATTGGTCAAGTACCAAGCCTAGTGTCCGTCTGGTGACATTAGGATCATATCCACGGTATAAAAGGCGTTTGATGATTCTGACGCATTTTCGATGGTTATGCTGCCTACCTTTGATCCTTTTTATTTTGTTTATCATATCACCATAAAAGACAGGTTGTGTAATACCCATAGTTATGTACTCTGTTGCATGTATAGATCCGAATTTTAAAAGAAGTTGACTGTAATTTTTGTAAAATTTCCAGAAAGTCTTAACTAGTTTATGAAAGCGGAAACCTTGACCTAAAAGTTTTTTGGTAATTTGTAAATTTCTACTGTGAAAATCCAAAATATCAGTACATGCTCTAGCGTACCGGATGAGCTGTGATATGTAAATGCCGTATGACGGTAATCTTGGAACATCACCGTCAAGCCAGGGGAAATTTACTATGTTGAATCCAAAATCATCCCTTTTGTCATATACACTTGTATGAATCTTTCCGTTCACAATTTTGATATTTAGGTCCAAAAAGGGTGTTTCTGTATTTGAAAGGTTTGCCTTGTTAAGGGTTAATTCTTGTGGATAAATTTCATTCTTATATAATTCAAAAGCAGGATTGTCAATGGTTAGAATATCATCCAGATACCTAGAGGTATTATTGAAACATTTCAGCTCATCAAATTTTCTTTGCTTTTGAAGATTTTGGATAAATTCTTTTTCATAAGTGTATAAAAATAAATCTGCAACAAGAGGCGCGCAGTTAGTACCCATAGGAATTCCTACAACCTGCTTGTATAGATCCTTACCAAATCTAACATAAATATTGTCCAAGAGGAAGGACAAGGCATTACACAGGTCACTACATGTCCATGATTTGAATGATTTGTAGTCTGTCGAGGAAAAGAAACCCTTCGATTCAGATGTACAAATGTAAGTTTTTCGCTCTCGATCAAAACACCATTTAATGAGATTAGATAATCGATCATTAATTTTGTCATGAGGAAGTGTGGTGTACATATTAGAGAAGTATGAAGAAATCGTATTGGCTTGGAAATTTCCAGATTTCATTTTTTCAATCACATCCCCTGAATTCTTAATAGACCAAAATAAATTTACATCGTTCCTGTTTAGAACCGTTTCACAATATCTAGTTATGTGTTCTTTAATAGCAGTAAGTGCTGACGTCAGATTTCTAGACAAAATTGTAGTGGAGCAGTTACTAGAAATAGCAATAAATCGAAATTTGTAAGGAGACTTGTGCAGTTTCGGTATGCAATATAGTGTTGGGAGATCCAATTTAGAAATAGAGGTATTGAATGAAGACAGTTCACTGTTATGCTTGCTTAAAACGTTAGAAGTACCCATCATTTATTCAGTATTATAGTCGAGATGGCAAGGCCAAATGATTAGATTTTCCACAGGAACGGTTACGAATCTCGGAATGAACAAAATTCCGAAGTAAACCAGGTGCCCGGGGAGATTCAGCGTCTCTTGATTGCAACCAGATAAAGAAGATCCTGACGACAATCTCACCAGCACTCACAATAGAGCATCGACAGACCCCTAGCAAGCTAGAGGTTGGACCAGGTGCCCGGGAGGAGTAAGCATCCCCTGTTGGCTAGCCACACCCGCCGTCGATGTTCATGCACGAAAATGATGAAATTATATACAATACTTGCACTGTCTGAGGTTATGTCTATATAGAAAGTGCTATGACGACCATGTCGGGGAAAATATTCAAAACACTTACTGTCAAACCCCTCGCGGGGATTTTTTCTAAGTGTGACACAAATGAATTAAAGAAGATCCTGACGAAAATCTCAACAGCTCTCACAATAGAGCATAAATTGAACGTCGACGGACCTCTAGCAAGCTAGAGGCAAGGTGCATTTTGTTTTTCTCCATTAACTATCGTCACTCGATCGCCATATATTGAGGCCATTCATGCGTACTATATTAGCCAAAACCTCACATTCAAAAGTAAACACAAATGGTTCCTCCCCTGGACGCTCAACTTTCCGAGGTTGATATAAACCGCATCGCTATCGCCGTTAAAATATGACAAGTCAAGACCTCAATCAACTTGTCGAAGCCAGGGTAGCCCCTCCTTAGCTTACTGCACATAACGCCTCTCTGATGAAAATAAACGGCTATACCTCAAATAGATGAGCTTGAGAAGTATAGCAGGAAAAGTTGTATTCGTGTATTCGGTGTCCCAGACGAGAAATCCTACACAGATGCGGTTATTCGTGACATCGCAAAGAAGCTCGATGTACCGTTGGCTCCTACTGATGTAGTTGTTTCGCATTGCGTTGGTAAGCCATCCCAAGGGAAGCCGAGAGCCATCATAGCTCGAGTTACGAACTATCATGCCCGCCATTTGCTTTCAAAAATTAGTATAACTAGTGAAATCTGATGATACCAAAGGCTGGTCCATGAATATTAAAGGAGCTGACAAAAGCCCGTAGTAAAGTTGCTTACGAGGCCAGGCAACTCGTCAGAGCGAAACTGGTGAAAAGTACATTCGTCTGGGACGGTAAAATTTAAAAAATTGACAAGACTTACCTTGGTTGGGATGGGTGTGTGGGCACATGATACCTTCAGTTGAAAGTTGACAGATTTAAATTGTGTATATAGATTGAGTTTACCTTCATTATTAAGATTTTTTTGTTTCTCCCATACATTGACAAATAACTTTTCTACTTTTATCTTAAGAGTTTTCTTAAAATGATTTTTCTTCATTTGTCCTTGAGTATCTGCAATATCTAAACATGATAATATATAATGCACGGTGCTATACCAAGATTTTTTTTTCCTTTATCATGTAACAATTTACTACATTTGTATGCGTCATTTAGTTACTGAAATTCATTTGTATGAGAAAATTGTTCTAGTCTGTTCCAGTGCTTCATAATTTGTGATATAATTTCTATGTAGAAAGGTTGTCTACCTAATTCGCTTAACACTCCAGAGTTACTTGATTTTTTATGTACACCTAATATACTTTTACAAAACTTTATATGAAGGTATTCACATGGTAATTTAGCATATGCTTGTTCAACTTCTATTTCATTTCTTTGAAATCTGAAATCTATATATATGCATGCTGTATGTAGCAAGTGGAGAAATCCCGTTTGGGACCTCAACAATACCTGGGGCCTAAAGTGGGAGTGTCATTTCGATCAATTATAGGTTCTGAATGTTCATTTATACAGTAATTTACATAATTTCGGCAGTTTTATTCGTTGTGTATAAAGTATATATCGGTAAAACACATTATAGTGGTGTTACAGCAAGTTCGGACGATTACAAATGATCAACTCCTATTTGCAATTGATAACTAACACTATTGATAAAATTTGAATTTTATAAATTAATAGGGTGCCTCACGCTTCGATGCTACCTGTATATGTATCGTTGTATAATTAGGTCCGTGTATACACCTCTGACATACCAAATATTTTTTACCAGTGTATTTTGTTTTACATCATTCTATTTTTAAATCTAAAAATAAGAAGTTTCAGAGTTACATGAGAGAGAACTAGCTAAGAGCAACGAAACGAGCGCCTTGGTTCTAGGACTACCTTGTGAAAACTGATTTTGTTAATGTTAAGAACATAGGTAATTATTAATCATGAATAGATGAAATTTATCTTTAGGCTAGAAAGAGGTCATCGAAGGGAGAAATACACTGTAATACCTTACTGAAGTTTGCTCATAAAATTATAATTTCATTTCGTGCACTTATAAAATTTTAAATTTTTCGCACCCTTACTGTGCAAAGCAAACATTGACCGATCTTGGTTCATTTACGTACTATGATGAAAACATAATAAAAGAAGCCAGACTGACCCTTTATGAAACATGACTCGGGAATATGAATTATATGTACTCTTTAAAGATGACGTCGTCTTAAGCTCTGCGCATGCTCATTCTCTCTTGAGGATGTCATGTGCTTGTCCGATTTTTTTTTTTCATAAAAGAATGATAAGTGACCAAGTCGAGACGACCAAAACAAGGTGTTCCCCTGGGCGTTCGCATTGTATGTAAACAACAATGAAGATACATCAGACAGTTGATAAAATTTACTCATGTGTCTTTATAACATAATCAGAATGCAGCTTCTTTGTGTAGGTGTGTGGTATATATACGTAAATGTACATCTTATTGTCTATCTGACAATCTGAAAACATCAATTTAACTTTAGATTTTTTTTTGTCCTGCATCCAGGGCCTCCCCGTATGTTTCACTAACAGTAACACTATAGTCTTTGTGGTGTATCCTAACTATCCTGCATCTGCATGCCTTTACTTGTCTTGTCTGAAAATAAACAATGAACATCAAATAAACAAAACCGTCGATACAGATGCCTGTCAGAACTTCAGTATATTAAACATTTTTCCAGTACACGTAGGTGTAATCACTATGGGAGCCAGGGAGGGTTGGGAGATTATACCTTACTGAAGTTTGCTCATAAAATTATAATTTCATTTCGTGCACTTATAAAATTTTAAATTTTATTTCACAAACTTCAGTAAGGTATAACAGTGTATTGTTCAAAGCAATAGTTTTCAACTTGCTCACATGTTTAAAACTGCATCTGAGAAGTTTTGTTGGTTGGTTCCACTCTCCCCTTCAATGGTATTGCTATAGAACCTTTTAAAAGCATTCTCTGATTTCCAGTTTGCCATTTTCATTATCTGAGCTACTGATAAACCCTGTTTTAAGGCTTTTGAAGTAGACGCACTCCTAGTTGAGTGTGATTTGAATTTTGAAACATCTATTCCAGATTTGCTCATCATTTCTTGTAACCACTTTGCAATTGTGCATGGCTTGACAGATTTGTGAGGTTTTATAAAACTTATTAGTAGTATGGTTTGACTACCCCTCAAGTTCTGTGTTTTGCTAATGTACTCTTTGGTACAATCAACCACATCCAGTTTTGGAAAGAACTCAAATTGTCTAAGGGTGAGAGATATAGGTTTACCCCCCATTCTCCTAATCTCAGTAAGTATTGGGAGTGTAAACTGAATATATTCATCACCCATGCTTATATATTCCATATCTAACTTGCCCACTTCAGATGATCTACATGCTGTTGCAAGAGCAATGAGCATTGTTACCAGGTCTAAAACTTCTGGGTAAACATTTGGTCGAATTTCCTCTGACGTTTAAGAGTTTGGAGGAAGTTCGTTTTGCATACCTTTGGGCTTGGTAGGTCCTTGTGTAGGTGCTGGTTCTGCCCCCACGCTGCATCTTGCGCGAGGGCCCCCTACGAAAGGGCTGACGCCTCTGACTCTGTGGTTGGTCATAGGATCGTCGCTCGTCGCCGGTCTTTCGTCGCTTGGGGGCTTTACCTTTGCCTAGCGAGTCCGAAATTTCTCTGGCTCTTTTTCTGGATTCGAATGTCTCTCCAACACTTTGTAGTAGTCTTCTCCCAACAACTTGCCTTGGGCGCCCTCAATAAACAGTCTCGTTCGTGAAAATAGATTTCCGTGCTTTTTTTGGCGTCTCCAAAAATTTTAGAAAGTACATTGAGTCTACGTTCATACAGGCATGCAACGTTTGCCTGTCCCAGCAAAACGATAGTTTTCTCGATTAGTTGCAAGAGTTCATCAATTCCCATAGAGGTACTTTCATCCCCGTCTACCCCCCCCCCCCCCCTGGACAATTTTCCAAATTTTGGACAAAGGGCCCATTACATGCCCGATTCTCTTCTGAACGAATTTCCGCCTTCCGTCATGTATATTAGTTAGTGTACATAATGGCTTTCTTATCGTCTATAAGTTCCTCGACAAAATCGTCCATAAGAGGAGTGGTGAACACGGCGTTACTAGGTATTGGCGTTTCCTTGAGGATTTTTTCCTTGATAACCTCATCCTTGATGTGGCGTGTGAAATGGTTGTATACATAATCACGCATGCCGCCGGTCAGTTTATCAATCTGATCCCCGACTGTGGGGTCAAAACGCTGTCTGGAGTCATCCTCGCCCGCCCTGCGACCCGTCTTCGTCTGAATGATCAGTCGCAAAATCTGCATAGTGATCATCGTCACTGTGATAATAATCAGACTCCGATTCTGATGTTAAACGTCTTTAAATTCAATAGCATCATTTAAAACCTGATAAATTTACAGCATGGACCAGACTAGCTGAGCTAGCTGATTCATCAGCGCCATGCCTTTTCATGAGCTAGCTGATTCACGCCATGCCTATTCATGAGCTAGCTGATTCATCAGCGCCATGCCTTCTGGCTTGAAATGCGGGCGACCTTCTGGTCTCAACTTTTGTCCTTCTGGACTCATTCGACTCGGAGAAATCACTTTCTCTGTCGGTCATCATGTACTATGATGTTCAATAGATGCAAAATACACAAAATTGTGTATAAATAATCGCGCAAAAGTAGCCGATTGCGCTGGATAAAAAGTCTCTTTGAAAAATCGTGATGGCAACTTGTCAGCCGAAAGAGAGAATGAGCATGCGCAGAGCTTAAGATGACGTCATCTTTAAAGAGGCTAGAAAGAGGTCAGCGAAGGGAGAAATACACTGTTATACCTTACTGAAGTTTGTGAATTAAAATCAATATTTAGCATTTAAATTTTATGATGGGATGACACGTGGCAGTAGAAGGGTGCTGAATGCGGGAGGTGTATAGAGCACTACTGATTGATAAAATAATCAGTTTATAGTCACCTGAAAGTAAGAAAAAGATGAAAAGCTCGACTACGTACATGAGTCCTTTAACATGGAAAGCTACGAGTCTGTACCAAGTAAGCCTAGTACTAGTAGTAAAAGACTTCGATACAATAACTCGCCTGCTAAGCGGTCGCTAGATTAACCTGTTACTACACTGCCGAAGGCCAAGGATGCTAGCGATGGTTACCTTGAGCACGAGATCACTAAACTTCAAGAACAACGGGATACTTTGCGAGTTCTGAAAATAAACAAAAATGATGAACTTGATTTGAAAGATATACCACCGGGCGCACCAAAACCTCTGGCCATTTTAGGGAAGCAAACTTTTCTGCGAAAACTGTCACCATAAAGGACACAGGTCTCATGGTAAAAAAAGGAACAAGTCCTGTCCTTTCCCATCTTGTGGAGGATATAACTTTTGTGGACTCCTAAGCAAACATAAGGAGTATAGACAAGAACTTACAGAGGTAAGATTTTACTCGTACAACTAGTTTATAATTTTAAGATGCCTTCAACAAGACTTGTACTTTGCCATATTCGTATATCCATTCCCTCATAGTAGTAATATAATGTCCCCCTATAAACCTCATCCCATTCAAATACATAGGTTGTACACGAGTGGTGCAGTTGCAATGCATGTGGCACATTTGTTTGGCAGATTTATTGCGATTGTTTTATAATGGATCTATTGCACAGTGTGTATTGACAGATTTATTACGACGCGTGATTAACTGTGTGCTGCAGTTTGTGGTTGGCAGATTTATTAATGCTTAAATTATCACTATACCCATGTATATCGTGATCGCTATGTGGTGCTATTATGATTATTGATTAACAGATAATGCACAATTCTGGTGCTAACAGAATTATTACTTATATATACATATTTTTGTGGATGTCTTAACACCACAATGTGTGTTATTGCGATTGCTTATTGATTTTGGCACTATTTGTGGTGTATAGATTGATACACTATTTGTGGTGTATAGATTGATACACTATTTGTGGTATACAGATTGATAAGTTTATATGATTTTTGTAGGATTCTATATTTAATGATAGTCACAAAGTACATGTATAAAAAGACAAGTTCTCATGAATACAACCAACACATTCAATCCGGATCCAACTATAATCACCATGGCTAACTTCGTACTACAACGAGAGGAGACAGTGGGAGATTGGATAATAGGTTAGTACTACTTTGTTTAAATTTACTCTAGATCAAATCATAGCTTAAACATTATTAAATATTCACTTTAAGGTCTTCCAACGTCCTTTGGTAAATTTTTCTATCATCATTCTGTTTCATCTTTATTCTTTTCAATACAATGTTCCAACTAAGTTTCTATCTCACAAGAAATGACAAATATGGATAATGACCATATCCTTGTTTACAGTACAAAGTCGATAATTCAGAAAATCAGAAACCGAGGCATACGAAATCAGGATAAAACAGGAACAAAAGCAAACAAACAAAAACCTCCACCATATGAAAAGAACCGATATGAGAGTGAGACCAGGTGCCCAGGAAGAGTAAGCATCTCCTGCTTGCATGCAACACCCGCCGCTTCAATTCGGTAGAACTGTCACATTCGGCAACTTCCATTTCGGAAGACATAGAGTACAATCTTGGGTTGGATGGTTCAAATGGTCTACGACAGAATATCACCCATCATTCTGGAGAGTGGGACATCATAGTGTATGACGAGTTCCCCATATCGACCGTAGAACTTCCTCAGTGACGATGTTAGTCGGTCACAAGCATATCCAAAGCTTCATGTTTGTAGATTAACATTTTATAACCATTATTATATCAGTCATATTATATTTCTAAATAATGTAGGTTTGGTTGTTAGTAGCATGTGCTTTATTTTGAAGGAGAAAAGAACATTTCCATTGTGAAACTGGATGGAGAAACAATGGTGGTTGAAATCGCTCCAGCAGAAGATGATGAAAATGTTCACAAGTTCGCTTCTCTATCTTTAGAGAAGTGCAAGTACTTTTGTGATCACATTGAAAACATCAAGACGTCTGTTAAAATATATATTTTAAGAGGACGAGAGGGTAAATATATTATTCACATTGGAAAGGATCAGTATGTGATCGTCAAAGAAGGGGTGGCCTGTGTTGATATAAGGAAATGGTACTTCCATCCCACCTTATGTAATCTAATGCCAACCAAAAGTGGAATTGCGTTGACGGTCGACGAGTTTTATGAACTATATGATCAAATTGCTCAAATCAATGTTGAAATAGAGTCCCTTGACTCTGTGGTGCCATGTCAGTACACACATGACGGCCAAGCTGATGCTTTAAGTTGTAACTTTTGTGCACCGAGTGGAGAATTCTGATGTTGAAATAGAGTCCTTAGACTATTTGGCACCATGCCAGTACAGACACTATTATAGGAAGATATATACTCAGTTGATGACTCTGAAGATACAAAGCGAAATCAGTGTTGAAAATTGACTCTTTTATTTAAATTCAAGCCAACAACCTTTATAAGAAACTGAAAATCAAACACTCTTAATTTCAATTTAGCTGTTCTTTTTTTTTTCTTTGTATTAAAATTATTTAGTTTTCCTTTGTGTAGTTGGATAATGTTTGACAAAATTTAATAAAAACATTATTAAATTTATGTCTCTGTTACGTTTTCTTTAAATAAACTGATATCTTTCAAATAAAAACTTCTATTCACTCATTGTGTTTTGCCTTTGTATTACTATCAATTTACATAAGGACATACCAATGCTATATCGAGTGAAATTGAACTATAATCAAACATGTATAAAAAGTATCATAACATCGTAATAGATTATGCTCAACACATTGCAGTGTAAAATGAAATACTGACATGCGAGATCTGTTGGTATGAAACCACAAGTAAAACACAATTAGTATTCAACATCATGAAAATACAACTAAGACTACAAAAACTTTATGCATAAACTTATGAAATGTAGAAATAAAATAGTCTTTGGAAAAAAAACCAAACAAACAAACAAATATGTTAACATGAAACAACATGTAAAATTTTTGAGTATTTATCAATGATTATAGAGGGACCCAATGCAAAATCTTTTGTTAACAAAGTTTATAATGTAACAACGTGAGAGGTAGATAAAAGCTTTGACAGGATATATAATTTGTGCAGGCATGAAGCAAATCCAAAACTATTACATATTATTTGATATGTTGACATGAAACCACAAATACCGCTCCATTTGTGTACAACTTCATAAAATACTACAAAGCTAAGATCTCAAACAGACTATATACAACTTTATGAAATGTAGACTAACTACGCTCAAACTTTGATATCTCGAACTCTGACATCTCGAAGTCAGAATATGGTCCTGGCAATTTCCTCAATAATATCATTAAATAGGGATATCTTGAAGTAACAATATATCGAACTATTTCTCAAGGTCCCTTCGACTTCAAGATATCAAAGTCTGACTGTAAAAGTGTTATTACAAATGCACCAATGTGTAACCATATGGCCTCTCCCCCACAATAATTAAGCTAATTAATTATTCATATTAATTAGTTACATGTATATGGAAATTGCTAACTTGGGTTTTCTATAGTAAAAGGGGAATCATTATAACTTAATTTCTTGACTTTAAGTTTGAACTTCATATTGAGACAATCAAATTCTAGTTTGTAAATTCTGTAATCTGTTTAATTTGATTCCCACGATGCTGAAAACAATGCAGTAATTGGCACACCTGCAAGTACTTTAGTCTTTGTTTTCCGTACGAGTTAATTGAAAGCTAATTGGAAATCTCCCCGTAAAAGCCATTATTGTTCTGTATTTGGTAGAATCTAATTTCCAAAATGTCTTTTTAATCAAAAACCAATTACTTATTATTTCGTGCAGGTGTTAGCAATTTCCAGTCATCCACATATATACTCGGCGCATCGTTTTGCCGACCAGTTTTAGTTTTAGTTTTTAACTTTTAGTTTAAGGTGCGCTCTCATACTGCTATGATTAAGATGTTACGATTTAAATAAACTTAGAACTTTTATTCGGACTTCTGTTTATAGTTTTCAAAATGACTATTGAATACACAACGCGAACTACACACACCTAACCTGTAGGCTATAGGATTACAAGGTTTAATTTGGTGCCGTGTCCTAGACGAACTAGGGGAAAAATGAATAAGTTTATTGCCGAGAATGCAGACGATGCACGCCGCGGAACCAGGGTATAACAACCAGAGGATGAACACTTCGCTTTAAACGAAATTAGTGATAAAGGTAGGGCACATTTACTTTCTCAAAGTACTCTCAGATTGATTGACCATGTATTTTTGTAAATGTTATTTTTAAGTTTTGAATGTTTTAAGCGAAAAAAGTTTTAAAGAAATTGAATAATTTTTTTTCTATAAGATTTTCATGAAGAAATGACGGACATAGACAACGAAGCGTTTCGGATTTTTGGAATCGGTCGTGATTCACGTAGTTTTGGGTTGATTAAAGATTTAGGCTTCGGTCGTTTTGAGAATGTTGGTTTTTCTCCGCTGCTGAGTAAGGGTCTAGATCAGGGTCCCGTCATGTCGCTAGAACGCCGGGTATAGGTGTGGGACCGTAGTAAGAGACGGGGAAGTATACGTCTCTGTAAGGTTTTTCAAGATGATAGAACATTACAATTAAGAGGATACTTCGATGGAGCCCATATATTCCAGTTTGTTAGGTGATGAGCTGTTGAATTTGCTCGGTATATGGCGATGAAACGCCGAAAAATGGCACCAGTAGAAATTTCTGGGAACGTAGAAAGTTCGTTCGGGTTTGTTGTGTATACAACCCTGTCATTTCTAATTTGTGCTATGTGAGAGCACGTAATTTTTTTCGGATTATATATGACACCATCGTAGTATTCATCATCTTATGTATGTTTTGTGCTGTCATTTTGGAGGTCTTGATTTTTTTTTGTTTCAAGAAAGGGAGGAAATGGTAAATATCTTAAATTAAAAAAAAATCGGTCAAAGTTTTATCGGAATTTCATGTCAAAGTTAATCTGGAGTCTATCGCGATCGCGATGTATATAGTAGCAACAGTATACCCTTAGTTTGCATGTTTTTGTGTTTGATTATTCATTTAACCCCAATAGTACTCTGCTTTTTGCACTTTGAAGTTTTAATTGGCCTTCATTTTGGATATTCATGTTACAGTTCTAATGAGCGCTAATAAGTTTGACCTTTGTTGCCCCTTTTCCCTGTGTTGGAATTTCATTGACGGTCTTTAGTATCTTATCGGCTGCAGATGTGTAGTATCAACGATTAATCACTACGCCGAGACATTAACGTTTGACAAGCGACATGCATAGACGTTGTATTTCATTTCAGAAAGTTTTTCAGAATTTATGATGAAAAGTTTTAATTGCTACAGATGTTTTCTTTATTAATTAGATTTTTGTATTCGTCTAAAATAAATACAGAAGACCTGTATTTCGTATAAAGTCAGTGAATATACAAAGTTTTCAAAATTAACTTTATCCAAGTATTGATAAAAAAATCTTATTTTGGAAATCATTCACTTAGTTTTGGTACAGGCATCTAAATTATTTTTGTAAATTCAAAATTGTGGTCAATTAGAGGTACAGAGAAAATCCGGTGTCATAAACTACCTGTAACCAGACACAATGATTTGAAACTTATCAGTGTAATAATGATGCAGACTTTATACTTTTATCGCTGGGAGAAGACGACGATACGAGATAAATAGTAAAGTTCCAGATGTGCAGTTTACCCTTGAACTTTGATTAGCTCCTCAGTTATTGGAATCGCCTGTTGTGTGATACGAGAGACAAATAAGCGTGCAGGTTTATCAACAAGACATTAAATCAAATCAGACGGTAGCAGAAAAGAAGTCTGAAGCAGTGACGTCAGGTATCTCTGTGCACGATGTTAGCCGTGTGGCCGGATGTCAAACCAGCCCGTCACTATTAACATTATTTCGCAGATTATTTGACAGGATGAAATTTGTCATAGCGAAATTGAAGACAGCAGAACCAGATTGGACATTTTGCACTTAATGACCTGCTTGATCGACGCTTTAAATGAGAGCATTGAATACCCCGTCGCTTTTCTGGGTGCATGGCGTCATCCAGATTACGGGAAGATCTTGGTAACGTCACTAACACCAAGATGCGTCAAAGCAGGGTCCAGATGGGAGATAAACTCCAAATTCCGGGTGGAGGAAGAAGACGAAACAGATGACGATTCGATGATTACTGGTTTACCAAACCAAGTAGACGACAAAGAGGTCCGAATCATTCGTTATACTCCTCGGAGGTTACAAAATTCACGAAGAGGGACCGTAGACGAAACCTAATTAAGACGTTCGGAACTAAACCAAAGACGGCCTTAAGAAGAGAAGCTAAAGAAGTGAATTAAACCGGTGTTGTGTTTAGTTAAAAAAAAAGCAGAGTAAATGTTTAATACTAAATATATGTATTATCATTTATGATCCTTATTCAAGTTTAATATTGATAATTGTTTTTGTATATTGCTTATTATATATAATGAATGTTTAGGTACGTATATTGGCCTTGGAAAATGTATTTCTTTTGTAGGTGATTGACATTAGATGAAAATCGGGTCACTCTTTAAGAACAATGAAAAAGAATTCGATATGCAAAGACTTTAACTTCATGTGCTTTAATTTGATATAATTTCAATTACGATACTAAGAGTGAACCCTGATGACTGATGATATATCATTGAGTTATGCATTATTGTGGTGTCAAGGCCATGCGTTTAGAAAATAACCAAGTATTATAATGAATTCATATAAAGTTTTGGATGATAATTGAAAGTTATCTTATAGTTCATGATTGGTTGAAATCCAAACAATTTGAATCTTGGTTATTTTCTTAAGTGGGGGAGTATTGTAACCATATGGCCTCTCCCCCACAATAATTAAGCTAATTAATTATTCATATTAATTAGTTACATGTATATGGAAATTGCTAACTTGGGTTTTCTATAGTAAAAGGGGAATCATTATAACTTAATTTCTTGACTTTAAGTTTGAACTTCATATTGAGACAATCAAATTCTAGTTTGTAAATTCTGTAATCTGTTTAATTTGATTCCCACGATGCTGAAAACAATGCAGTAATTGGCACACCTGCAAGTACTTTAGTCTTTGTTTTCCGTACGAGTTAATTGAAAGCTAATTGGAAATCTCCCCGTAAAAGCCATTATTGTTCTGTATTTGGTAGAATCTAATTTCCAAAATGTCTTTTTAATCAAAAACCAATTACTTATTATTTCGTGCAGGTGTTAGCAATTTCCAGTCATCCACATATATACTCGGCGCATCGTTTTGCCGACCAGTTTTAGTTTTAGTTTTTAACTTTTAGTTTAAGGTGCGCTCTCATACTGCTATGATTAAGATGTTACGATTTAAATAAACTTAGAACTTTTATTCGGACTTCTGTTTATAGTTTTGAAAATGACTGATTAATACACAACGCGAACTACACACCCTAAACCTGTGGGCCATAGGCTTACAAATGATAGCAATGAAATAGTGTATAAAACATTCTTCAAACTTTATGTAACAACATTTGGGGTATTTATCAATGATAATGGACGGACAAAATATGATGTGTCTATGATGTGACAATGTGAGAGGAACAATTTTGTGATTACATTCTTCATGATTTTTGCAGAACACCTTAAAATAAACATGAACACATAAGGAATGTATCATTTGTTAAAATTAAAACAAAACAAAACTAATGCTACAAAAACTCTTAACATTTATACAACTACAATCTCAAACAATGTAAATGCACCAATAATATAGCTGAAATGCTGCTTACATGTATTACTGTTGAGGTAGATTAAAGCTTGCATGGAACATACATGTTTAATTTTGAACATACATGTAGAAAATATAAATATTAATGTAAACAGTATAAAAAAACTCTTTACATTTTATACAAATACAATCTCAAACAATGTAAATGCACCAATAATATCGCTGAAATGCTGCTTAATACTGCTTTGTAATAGGGCTTATGCAAGATAAATTTAAGTTTTTGGAATGATAATAATGGATATTACTTAAATTTTCCTTCAAAATACAGAAACCTTAATGTTTTAAACTATCTTCACATAATGAAACTTGACTGTTCTATAGGTCAGATATTCAGGCAAGTGCTTTTCTCAGTCAATGTGGAAACGTACTGGGCTTGGTGTTTTACTTGCTAGGGGTCCGTCGATGCTCACATTGGTGCTCTATTGTGAGTGCTATTGAGATTATCGTCAGGATCTTCTTTAACTTACTTGTTCTTTGTCGGACTGGGTGTTTAGGGACAGGTAGTTCGAAGATGACATCACTGCTATTTAAGCTTTCATTATCACCAATAACAAAACTTGTGTTCTTGAATTTTACTTCTTTCATGTTTTCCGTATGACTCCTTTTCTCCTTACAACACAATGAGAAGAACCTGTGTGATATGTCGCTGTTGTTTCAAACAGAGATGAAACCCAAAGGCCACAAGGAATAACGAAAGCAAAGTGAATCCAACAATGATGAGAATCATTTCACTTAGTTGAAGTGTTACTGAAATTTTAAAGAAAATAAATAAATTAGCATCTCTTAAGCAAATCTGCTAACAAGAATATGACAATCAACTCGCTGAAATAAATTGTTACAAAATATCAAAGAAAATAATTAAATGAATATGTTTAAGTCTAAGGATTAAACATTGTAAAGTAACAGATAGATCAAACTGTTCAATTTCTTGTATTAATTTTTAAACCAATTCACATACTCAAAGTTCCAGGAGAATGGAAACCGCGGGGTGGTTGTGAAGCTGATGTTGTTGGACTAGTTTGAACACTACTAGAGGAGGTCATCACTGTTGTGGAGGAGGAGGATGGAAAGATTGTTGAGGATGATGGTTTGGTAGTTTTAACCAGCAATGGCTTTCTTGATTTAGGTGGTCTAATGGTACTTGTCTGAAGCACATTACAAAATCAATAAGTGATTTTGATATTAATAATAAATAAACAATTTACCAACTATTAAATGTATTATTATCTTTCAGTTTATGATGCATTGATAGCATTTTTGAGACTGTATAGTAATATGCTAGTTTTGAGAAAGAAAAAAAATTAAAGTTCAGGTGGAAAATATTACAGAGGCTGTGTTGAAGCGAAACATTCAAATTTACAAATTCTGGTAATCTGTTTGCTTAATTGATGGAATGGCTTATTTGGCTATTTTTTTTTATTGAACACCATTTTGGTTTTTTAAATTACAGTATCCCTGAAAATAAATTTTATTGAAAACCCAAAATTTATTCCAAAGGGTCTGGAAAGAGGAAAAGAGCAGCCATAAAAAGTCTTATTTGAAAATATGCAGTAACGACCCCATTATAGTTCATTCTTAAATAATTAAATCTCCATGTACTTCTATGGTAAAAAGTCAATACATTGTAGGTGGCGCCAGTGAAATGAAATCGAGCTGCGCACCCCATATTCAAAATTGCGTTTTTAAAGGTATATAACTGCGAATGTATGCGTTAGATTCGCCTGTAAATTTGAATTTATACAAATGAGAATGTGTACTTTCATATGAAAAGAAAGATTTTGCATTTCAAAATATTATGAAATTAATTAATTTTTAGGGACACCTAATTTCAATGGAAACTGATATACTGTTTCAACGATCTTTCAGTTTTATTGGTTTTCATTTCATTTCTGCATAAACAGACAGGAACATATTTCATTGAGGTTTTGCGCTTTTTTATTTTTATACTTTTTCGTCCTGACTCAACAAACCGTATCACCCGGTCCAATACTGATCCGGACAGAACTTAATTAAATAACATGAAGTCTGGGACTAGTACACAACATCCCCCCGCCAAAAGCAAATTTTCCCTTAAATTTGGCTGGTACCAAGACTTGCATGTTTTACAAAGATGTGCAAAATTTTATATACCAGTATTTCATAGTATATTCATATTACATGTAACATCTAAGCAAGTATATTATAGCCTGTGTTCTGATGTATCAAAATGCTAGCAGAGAATTTCACTCTTAAAAGCAAGTAGAGAAAAAAAAATCATCTACATTATCCACTTTTCATTCTATGTTTCTAGCACATGTAAAAATGATATCAATACAACACACTATGGCATTATTAATAATCATACTATAATGATGGCACAGAATTTATGTATACCCTGGTATGATATAATATACCTCAATGTTTTTTTTTCTTGAACACAAGGTAAACACTTTCGTTTCGCAACAAGAACAACAATAACACTTAAATTGAGAATTATGTAATACAAAGTCCAACAAAAAGTGTATGAATCTACCTGATCTCTCGTTTACAAAAATTTAAGACAACAATTTGATGAGAAACATTTTGATTCAATTCTGAGATTACATGTACAGGCATTATTCATATAGAAATGCACATATTTTCACATTGATTAAGAAAATAAATGTTGAGATCGTCACAAACCAATATGTTGCTTAAAGCTATCAACATTTTTGCAAAGTCCATGATCATATATCAGTTCATATTTCAAGCTGGCATAAATTTCAGTACATCAAAATATTTAACTTTCAAAAACAAGAGAGATAACTCTTAAACTAAATAACTATGAAATAAATCCTATGAAATAACTCATTCATTGATCCAAAAACACATTTCAAAATATAAATTGTCCATTAAAACTTGAGGAATTCATGAATAATTACTCCATGTACTACAGTGTACACATACAACCTAAAATTTGCAAAGTTCATATCATATCAATTCAAAAAGGGGGGAGGCTTACTCCTGACTAGACCTTGACATTTTGCATTTAAATCCTCAAGCTACCCACATTGCATTTTGTGTTGGTTCCCCTGAAAACTGAACTAAATACTCTTTCTGACCCCCACAAAGTCGTTGACCAATGATTTTCTTAATTTTATAAAAGGGTGAGGCAGAGTCAGTACTTATTTCTGCGGATGAGGACTGATAACGCAAAGGTTTCCGAATGTTACGCTTTGCACGCAACGGTATCGACTCCGGACTTGGCCTTTCATTCAGCATTCGTGGAACTTCCACCCGAACAGCAGTGTCTCTATCACTTTGATTACAATCTACACCAAGCCCGGTAGTACTCGTGAACTCCTCCGTCAAAACCTGAGTTTGTGCGTCGACATGCTTAATAATAGTTTTCGAAGAAACATTACCTAGAAAATATGGAGATGGATGTGGTTGACGCACAAATGCCATCTTTAAGCGGTTTATATGTATTACTGAATCACTGATTTGCCCTGTTTTAGGGTTGCGAAGCTTGACAGTGTGATCGGAGCATAATTCCTGTACAACTAGAGGTCCTTGGTACCTATCATGTAGTTTGCGTCCTAATGAATTTCCGCCATGTAACAAGTAAACATAGTCTCCAGCTTTCACTTGTAAAGGGTTTGATTTCGAATTAACCCGATCCTCCATGCGTTGTTTCGAATTCGCTAAATGTTCTTCCATTTCGGTTCGAATGTGCTCTAGGCGTTTGCACATGGTTGCTACAAATACATGATGATCTCCTGGAACGGCGTCTAAATTTACGTCTGCTGATAGAAGCGGAAATCTTGGACGGTGTCCATAGGTAACTTCAAACGGAGAAAATCCAGAACTTGTGATCACAGTGGTGTTCATAGAAAATACAGTCCCTTGCAAAAACGTGTCCCATGAACGCTCATCTTCCTTTATTAATGGTGTTAAGCGTTCCGCTAGGGTTCTGTGAGTGCGCTCACATGCTCCAAGACAATGATGAGTATACGGCGGTGTAAACTGTTTCTCTTAACGCAATAGTTCGCAAAATTTCTCTGTGACTTGTGCTGTAAACTCTGTACCGCAGTCTGTAATTAAAGTTTCACAAACACCATAGCTTGTGAATAAGTCAAACAGAGCTGTAGCAACTGACATCGCATCTTTGTTTGCTAGGGGTGTAGCGACCAAAAATTTACTATATAAATCTACAGCTGTGAATATATAGGTGTTTCCTCTATATGATGTCGGTAGTGGTCCATATAAATCGGCTTCCCACACTTGAAAAGGAAGACTCGGAGTCGGAAAGGCCTTAATACCTTCCTGTGTGTGCCTTTTTGTAACTTTGCGGCTTTGGCATTGTTCACACGACCGAACGAAATTTGCAATATAAGATGCCATTCCTTTGAAGAAGAATCTATCTTTCATTTTGTCGATTGTATCCTGTATGCCACCATGGCTTCCAAGAGTAGACTCATGACAAAATTTCACAACAGACAGTTGCAAAGATTCTGGCAGCACGAATTGATATGCTGACAGAGTTGATGCGCGTTTAGTTTTAGAGACACGAGAATGAAATAATAGTTCATCTATGATAATGTAGTCACATGATTCTAGAATAATCTGACGTGCAAGTTTCTGTTCAGAAGGCAACTTGTCTTCTTGTAAGTAGGTCAAGAGAGGCTTCAACCTGATATCCATGTGCTGTAATTCCTTTAAAGAGGTTATTGAAACATTGCCTTTTCCTAGAATTTGATCTATATGAGCAAATATGTCAGATGTTGATGACATATTTTCCTCTGCGGAGGGGGCTTCATCACCGGTAGGAGTGTTCATATCAGTGGTACAAGCGTATGCAGGTAAATTGTCAACTGAATCCACGTCAGTTTCCCTATCGAAAATGCTTTCCCTGTTCTCTCCACCTATGTCATCATCCTGTGACTGATCGAAATTGTATTGATTGTGTGGATGTTTATCTGATGCCAAAGTAGTTTGAATCGGTTCGACAGGTTCGGAGTTCCTTGAACATTCTGAAATTGTCCCATCTTTGGGTTCTATTCCATGTAATGACAAATATGGATAATGACCATATCCCTGTATACAGCACAAAATCGATAATTCAGAAAATCAGAAACCGAAGGCATACAAAATCAGGACAAAACAGGAACCAACGCAAACAAACAAAAACCTCCACCACATGAAAAGAAGCGAACTCCCGATATGGGAGTGAGATCAGGTGCCCAGGAAGAGTAAGCATCTCCTGCTTGCATGCAACACCCGCCGCTTCAATTCGGTAGAACTGTCACATCCGGTAACTTCCATTTCGGAAGACATAGAGTACAATCTTGGCTTGGATGGTTCAAATGGTCTATGACAGAATATCACCCACCATTCTGGAGAGTGGGACATCATAGTGTATGGCGAGTTCCCCATATCGACCGTAGAACTTCCTCAGTGACGATGTTAGTCGGTCACAAACATATCCCTGACTGAGAGGCTTATCTGAAAGACGCCTAGCTCTCAGAACAAAATCCGTATATTTCGTACTTGCTCTGGCATAGCGTATCAACTGAGATATGAACACGCCATAAGCAGGCGATGAAGGGATGTTGCTACTCAGAAAAGGAAAGTTTGTAATGGTGAAATTGAAGTCGTCACGTTTGTCATAGAGTGAGGTGTTCATGTGACCATCAGTGTCGTAGGACAACATTATGTCCAAATAGGATGCTGAATTATTTGTCTCTGTAGTTTCTTTGACTTCAAGCTCTGAAGGATAGATTCTGCTCAGGTAATCTGCGAATTTCGGATTATTGATGGACAAAACATCGTCTATGTATCTATAAGTGAAGTTGAAGTCAGAAGCTAAGTATATTTTCCCTTCAGAGACCAAAGATTGAATGAATTCAGCTTCGTACGAGTAAAGGAAAATGTCGGCAAGGAGTGGGGCACAATTGGTCCCCATTGGAATTCCGACAATTTGCTGAAAGACCTTTCCTCCAAACACCACAAAAATGTTGTCGATCAAAAAGTTTAACATCTGAATAATATCTGTTTCAGTGTACTTATTTTCAGAATCGGACTTTTCTTTTACAAAGTAGGTTTTGTCATAGTTCACAACAATAAATTTGTATTTGCGATTACCGTTCTTACTTGTAAACGCATTACTTATAATTTTTGCGAGTCTTTCTTTCAATTTAGAATGTGGAATCGTAGTGTAAAGTCCAGTGTAAAATCCATTCCAGAACAAACTGAAGGCTTAGTTGTTAGCCCTTTACGTGGTAAGTCATTTTCCCGCTTTAAAAGAGATATTTCGTCCTCTGAGTCTCCATCATAGCCATCATCATTTTCGAATCCTTTTAAATCAACTACATGGCTACGAGGTAAGGAGGTTGGCAATACTTGAATGAAGTTTGTTTCACGGACAACTTCACTATCAGAATCTGTACTACGTAAGGCCTGCATAAGCGGCTGACCAGCCGGTAAGCGAATGTTGCCCTTCATTTCTTGTATATTGGGAAAATACGGGTCAATTTCATCAGGACTTTCAAACGGTTTACCATCGTTCGCGGAAATAGGCTCTCGCGATAAAGCATCAACAACTACCATTTGTGATGCAGGTTTATATATAATTAAACTGCTGCAACAGCGTTAACCATCGCTCATAGATAGCACCTTTCAACTTTTTGCGAAACAGAGGTTGCAAAGCCTGATGATCGCATTCAACGACAAAAAAGTTACAACGCAAGTAAGCCGCACAGTCCATGATTGCGGTTGTCATTCCGAGCAAGTTTTGTTGGGCCATACGATTTTTGCCACTTAGATAGGGATTTCGAGCCGAAGCGAATTACGCGAAAGATATGCTCACCATTTTCGCTTGGGTGATATTGGTACAGCATATACCCGATACCTTTGCTACACGTGTCTACTGCGAGTCTGAACTGCAAATCGTACCTCGGAAATGCGAGAATCGGCGAATCACAAAGTAGAGTTTTCAGTTTTTCAAAGGCGCTTTGTTGAGTGTTACCTCATATAAACGGCACGTCCTTTCGCAACAAATAATACAAGGGCTCAGCTACAATGCCAAAGTTCGGAATGAATTTCCGAAACCAACCAACCATTCCGAGAAATCTCCGTAATGCTTTAATGTTGTGCGGTCTAGAAAAACTCTGAATAGCTTCGACGCGATCCTTGGGTGGCGAAATCCCTTTACTAGATATACTATGTCCTAGATAGCAAACTTCACTTTGTGCAAACTTGCACTTTTTTTGGATTAAGTTTGAGTCCGGCCGCTTTGAAACGCTTGAATATCTCGTCAAGAACATTCATATGCTCATCAAATGTTTCGGAAATGCATAACACGTCATCGAGATAACAGAGTACTGCTTGAAAGGTAAGTCCACGGAGTACCTTATCCATTAGCAGCTGAAACGTATTCGGAGAGGTACAAAGGCCCATAGGTAGCCGTAAAATTTGTATGTGTTAAAGCATGTATTAAATGCCGTATATTTCGTGGAATCTGGTGATATACCCATCTGGAAGAAACCGGACGATAGGTCTATAGACGTAAGAAAGTTAGGTGCACTGGAGGAAAATGATTCGGTTAAATCCTCTCCATCTGCGAGTTTAAATACCTAAAATCGCAACAGAATCGGTAGGAATGGAGTGCTTCCTGTTGCGCATTTTTCCTCTCTGCACTTCCGGTCTTCGATTTATGTCTCAATTTTGAGACAAGTAACATAGGACTAGTGATCGGAACGTCCTCACTATCGCTCACAGGGGCTATAATACCTTGCTTTAGCAACTCATCTAACTGATACCGCAAAATATCTTTCTTTTCAGGCGACAGACGATGCGCTCTTTGATGACATGATTTTGGATTTGACTTCAGACGAATATGGTGTTTTACCAAAGTGGTATGACCTAAAGACGGATTGTCCTCTGTGACAAATATATCCTTATTGGTAAACAAAGTGTCATATAAACATTGCTTCTGACTTATTTCTAAGTGGTCAACATTTAAAGGGAAATTACCCAGAAATTTTGACATTTTACTAGAATCACGACCCTGACTCTGTACCCCATCTATTCTATGATTGTCATCGCTCACCATGCTTATACTATCATTGGTCAAACATGTACTATCAATACACTCTTTGTCATGATCTAAAGCATTATCTACATTTAAACCCTTACATGTAACATTGTCACCATGCATACCATTATCTACAAACTCTTCAGTACATTTTACAACATGAGCACATTGTAAGTCATGTGAAGCATTAATATCAAAAGGTGAAACATCATACATAGAAAAATCAAGAATATTCATAGATGCAACATTTGTACCCTTAAAAATTGTAACAGTGTCCCCTGGATTTAGCACTTTCACAGGTACAAGGTGATCAACATTTACAACTACTACAGCTTTAGCTACAAGCAGATTTTTTCTACATAGACAATGGCTAATAGCACACACGCATTGTGTACCTACAGGTATTTCTTTGGGTACCTCGGCCCAAACAATGACTTCAGTATTTGGCAACAAATCAAAAGTACTCTTACACTTTAAATTTACAGCAGATTTTACACAATCATCAGAAAAATCAAGTACAATATTATTCTTTCGCATAAATGAAGTACCTAAAATCAGTGCATGTGCACTTTCCTTTATAACATATACAGGTATCCATGTTGTTCCAGAACTAAATCTGACCTTGACCTGGCAATGACACACAAAAGATACAGTACAGGCATTTGCTAATTTCAATGATTCACCACATTCATAATCAACCTCATGCTTAAAAGAATCTGGCACCTTAGAAAATAATGATTCAGAAATGATATTAATATTGCTACCACTATCCAATAACGCTGCAACCTTAATATTGTGTACATCAACGTTAATATACATAAATGAGCAATCTTTATCAATATCTAAAGAACCAGAGTCACTGTCCGTATCTGTACAGTCCAATCTGCTGTCTTTCTGCGCATACGAATTTAGGGGCCCAGGCGAGGGCGCATCTCGCCTGGGGTTTTGTCGTTTCCCTGTGGAAACTGAAAGTCAATGCAATCTTTAGCACCATGTCCATTTTGTGTACAAATTTGACACTTTGTGTCCGGTGAACGCACACCTTGTCCGTTCCACTTGCACCTGTTCTTGAAATGGTCTTTCCCACCGCACTTGTGACATTCACGACGCGCGCGAGGACAAGAATCAACTGGTCCATCGCGAAGCTTGGAGAGAGACTGCATCACGACCTCTAATTGTTGCTCGATCTTGCAAAGGCGATCCTCCCTTTGTACTTTTTCGATCGCGCAAACGGTTGGGGTTTCCATCTTCCCTGGAACAGCTACCGGTCCCATGTCATTCCTGTAACCGCACGCATCGCCCATTCGCGCACTCTGCATGGCATCTGCTAACGATGTGGGCCGACCAGCGCGTACAAAGAATTTCAGGCCCCCAGGAAGCCCATCAATAAATCTCGACATCATGTCTGGTTCGGTCTTCTTCAGCTTTCGACCACGTTTAAGTATTTCGCTGTGGTAGTCCTCAACGTTCATTTTCTCAGTTAACTTCAACTCGTTATACAACTGGAGTTCGGAGTAAAGCAATGCATCATTTGCCGTTGCGTAATTCTCAATGAAGCTTTCTTTTGTGTTTTTGCATCGGGTGTTTTGGTGTTTTACTGTTGATGCTGCAACGGGGTCTTGTTGGAGATCTCCTCCCTTCTTTTCCTTCAGACAATCCCAGTTTCTCTGTATATCAGAGTCTAAAGTTTTGTACCAGTTGTATGCAGGACCAGCAAGATACAGTGAGAATGCCGACACCCTTCGGTCATCGTCGAAAATGCTCATCGTTGAAAATGCAATAAAGTCATTTAAAAATTTCTCACCATCCTCTTCATTGTACCCATGAAATGTTCTTAAGTGTAATGGCATTGGCATCATAAACTGGGGAAAAGTCATGTTCTCTTGTTTCGATTTACTCGTACGACAAGTACGGAAATAATCAAAAGGGTCACTCAGCGATTGCAAATCATCATTTAAGGAGTCACTAAATGAGAGACGTCTAGCTATTTGTTCATTAGAGAGAGGGTCCCCTATGTAGATCACATATTCCTTCGGCGTTGTCATGCCGGAATTTACTCTGACTTCTTTGCATTTGAGATAGATTTCTAAACCTAAGTCAACTTCACCGGAATTTGGATTCTCCACCATATACTGTTTCAATGATCTTTCAGTTTTATTGGTTTTCATTTCATTTCTGCATAAACAGACAGGAACATATTTCATTGAGGTTTTGCGCTTTTTTATTTTCAAACTTTTTCGTCCTGACTCAACAAACCGTATCATCCGGTCCAATTCGGATCCGGACAGAACTTAACTAAATAACATGAAGTCTGGGACTAGTACACAACACTGAGGAGCTTCTTTAATTGTTGTCTAATGCAACCTCAGTTTCAAATGCGTCCTTCATAAAGTGCGTGGGAAAAATCGGCGGTCCAGAGCTCGTTGTATATCTTATGTTTATCGGTGTATTTTCCATTGCCAGTCCAAAAATAATGCATGTGCATTGAGATGAAACATACACCTGTTGATTCCTACCCGAAAATGTGAAAAATATTCCATTTAAACTATGATTCTGCCGTGTTTTATCTACCGATTGTACTTTCTGCAGTCTCCGCCATGATTCTACTATATTTGTACCACGTGATCAGCATTTTGAGGCCCCATAAGGGTTAATATCTATGTTTTTTAAAAGTAATCAGCTGTTTCAGGCGGTAAATACGGTTTTAATCATTGTTTTATTTTTTCTGTTTAATCTTTTTTTTTAGCAGAATGGAAATCATTTTAGGTGAAATGTGAAGAAAGAATAAATCATGTCATTTAATTAAGAGAAAAAAAGGGGGATTATTTCTTGTGCTTTTTTCCCCATCTTAAAAAGGAATTTAATTAAAATGATTCTATGTTATAATATTTTTTTTTAATTTATTTTCTTTAAAAATAGATAATTGATCGACTTTCTATGGTGTATTCCTTCAACACTGATGAAAGGGAAAGAGAGAAATAAGGGGGGTGTTTTTTTATTCATTCTGAAACGGGGATTAGATTCAACTCCTTATGTGTTTTTTTTTTTTTTTTTTTTTTTTTTTTTTTTTTGCTGCTTCTTTTTTATTTATTTATTTTTGTTGTTATTTATTTTATTTGATTGATGAAAAGAAAGAAAAATGGGGGATTTTTTTTATTCATTCTGAAACGGGGATTGGTTTTAAAAAAATTTCTTAGAAAGTCGATCAATAATCTATATTAAACGAAAATAAAAAAAAATTATTATGACATAGAATCATCTTAATTAAATTCCTGTTTTAAGCTGGGGAAAATAGCACAAGAAATAATCCCCCCCCCCTTTTTTTTCTCTTAATTAAATGATATGATTTATTCTCTCTTCATTTCACCTAAAATGATTTCCATTCTGCTAAAAAAAAATAAAAGATGAAACAGAAAATATAAAACAATGATTAAAATCGTATTTACCGCCTGAAACAGCTGCTTACTTAAAAAAAAACATAGGTATTAATCCTTATGGGGCCTCAAAATGCTGATCACGTGGTACAAATATAGTAGAATCATGGCGGAGACTGCAGAAAGTACAATTGGTAGATAAAACACGGCAGAATCATGGTTTAAATGGATTATTTTTCACATTTTCGGGTAGGAATCAACAGATGTATGTTTCATCTCAATGCACATGCATTATTTTTTGGACTGGCAATGGAAAATACTCCGATAATCATAAGATATACAACGAGCTCTGGACCGCCGATTTTTCCCACACACTTTATGAAGGACGCATTTGAAACTGAGGTTGCGCTAGACAAAAATTAAAGAAGCTCCTCAGTTTCCATTGAAATTGAGGGACACCGTCCCTTTAAGAAAGTTGCATATAAAATGGTTTTACCTTCCGTTTCCCTTCCTCGTATCTTATGTTGTTTATCACAACAATGACATTAATCCAGCCTCTAAACCATGAGCATCTAGCGTTAGGAGATTTGAATATCTCCACCTTTTTTAAGTATTTAACATACTCCTGTTCCAGAGGCAGTGACCTCGCGTTCTGAAATTTTGCAATTTTCACATTGTCTAGATTTCGTAACTCAGTATTTATATTCGCATTTCTGCATAGTAACAATTCTCCTTGCCCCCTACATGAGGACTGTGATGAGACAACGCCACAAAAAGTCAACACAAGGCATGTAATTAGAATCAAATCCATGTCACCTTCTCCACGTCTACCAGACCTTCGATTTACTCACATGACTCAAGTACAGGACGTTTCACACGTCAACCTATTCGCTCTACAAGACATTTGACACTTTAATCTAATGATGTCTCGTTCAATATTGCTCGATACAATACTTTCCTTCACTTACAATTGAGGAAGCATTTTTATGATTGTGATTTATTTTCTAATGATAGGTGTCATTGTGTATATATAAGTATACATATATGGAATGCAGTAAGAATCTTGTATAGGTCTCTATCTTGAGTAGCGTAAAATGTCTCTCTCGGAGAAGGAACTGAAGATACTATTCGCATCTGTTGGATGCGCTGTAAGTAAAATGATATTTTGATCGCGTTGTATGATATGATATGTGAAACATAATACGTTACTTCAAATATTTCAGAATTCAGATATCCACAGTTTCTGTTCTAAACATGTTCGATATTCAGTATAATAATAATGATAAGTTATTTTCTGTTTTGATATTTATTATAATTAAAATTTAATTTTCAGAGCAAAGCAGTACAAATATTGAGAAATTCTAGCAAAGTAAGTACAGGCATATGTAATGATAAATAAATATATACAAATCAATATTATATGCATACTACACAAAGTTTTTTTATTTATTTTATTATTATTGTAATTTTTCCTTCACAAACCAATAACAAAGTGAATAATACTTTTGATTTAAACTCTATTTAACTAACTAAATTGTGTTTATAGGATAGAGTCATAAAAAGAGAACAAAGAACGAGAAGAAGAAGTAGACAGGTATACTAAGAATACATTGTATTTCTGAAATTGTACAAACACCTGTAAACAATATCGATATAACATATGAATGTATATGTATATACAATATTAAAAACATAATAAATGGAGACATTAAAGTTTGTATATTTTCTCTTTTGATCGAAGTGCAAGAAATTTATATAAAGAGAGAGAGAGAGAGAGAGAGGAAGATTCATCTCTGGTGAGTAAACAATGTATCACTTCACGCGGTCTTGTTTTCAATTAATGTTAGCATTCCTTGATGTAATCCTCTATTTTCATCATCTAAATTCATAATTCTTCGACCACTAGGGTAAGATTGCTTATTTTTTAAGAAAAGAACTGTGTCAGCTACTTCTATCATAGTTGTAAATTCGATCCCAACAAAAGTTAAGATGCATATCAGTAATATATATGCAATGGTCTTATGTGATATAATTTGAGAATATAAAGAGCATTTTGTATTGTACATCATCCGTGATTTAAATCCTTTTTCTACACTACCAATATCCCTCATCCATGTTTCACCTTCAAATTACTCTTCTAATGTGGTAGACTATATACATATTTTCATTTTTATATATTAAATAAATCTAGAGAAAAAAGAATTAACGACTCTTTCATTATTTTTTAAATCACTAGCAAATAGATTATAAATATCACAAAAAGAGTAACCATAACAACGTAAAAAAGAGTACATGACACAAAATTGTCCACAAGTAGTACTAAAGTAGTCCTGAATTCTATTGTTAGAATATGCTATTGTAGACGCATTTTTTAAAATATTATCTGAAATATAATGATTATATTGAAATGGATTGTTTCCTAAAGAATAAAAAAAAAAATTCTAGTTGTTTATTTTCCAAAACGAAAATACAAATCAAATGTAAACCCTTATTTATGCTTATATCCGTATTTACTATGATAAAGAAGGGTGGTTCGTAATTAATATATGGTAACTGATCTGATGCATAAATACCTCTGAAGTATGTTTTTACATTGTCATAAGACAAAAGAAGGCTTTCAATTTCAACATTATCCATTCTGAAAAGTTCGAAACATACATAACTGTTACATTGCGAGCTGCATCAATATTTAAACATGACGGAAAAGTTGCATAAAGTATTAAAGTAATTGTTTCTTTTAGCGATTGATTAAATTTCAACTCTATTCTTGTGTGACCTTTTTTTCAATAAAGGATAAAAATCTTTAGCATTATCTTGCGAAGAATCTAACTGAAATCTATACATGCAATACCCTTTAGGGAAATCTTCCCTCGTGATATTTGGAAAAATTAGATTTATCAAATAGACTGTGATAAGCTTCTTTGTAACTATTTGTCCAGTAATTTGGAGTAAAAGGTGAAAACGGTAATGGTTGACCATTCACAAAAAATCCAACATAATTACAATCAAAATTTTCAAAATTAAAAGGATTTGTTTTAAAACTTCCGGAAGATACCATTGAAACAATAAGTCGTGAAGGTACGAAGCCTAAGTATACATCATCAGCACTGAAAGAATACTGCCCTGCTGGTATGCTATAAGTTTTTTAGGTCGGATCTTACGAATGGGTATAAGGCATCCCTTTACAAAATAACCTCTTGATGCGCAATGAAAACCTCCGGCGTTAGTTTGATATGTTTAAGCTTAAGTTTTGCATCAACAATATCAATACTGTATTTTGCATCATCCTCAGGGGACAACAAGTAGAAATCCTTTTTGGCTGGCCAGAGTTTTATTCCTAGTTGTACACCGTTTAACAATAATCTTGTTTGGTTAGTTAAAAAATCTAAACTCAAACTTCCGAATAATTCAACAAAGTTTCCTTCTTTTGTTAAGTTATATCTGTAGTATAATCCTAAATTTCCACCACTGCTTACATCCACATCATTCATTGATCCAGCGGAATCTTTACAAAATGCTTCACATTGCAAAAGGTTTTCTTTTGAAAAATCTTTTCGTTTAAGAATTGTATCTATAAGTGCTTTGTACGCATAATTTGTTGACACAGAATTGGTTAAATTTTGTTGTTGCAATGAAAAATCAATTTGCGACCAAATTATTTTATGAGGTAAATTAATCAATCCAACGTTCTAATTTTTGTGTACAGAAGTGTAGAATCCAGATCAACTAGACACGTAGAATTCTAGCGGTGAATAAGATAATATGTGTCCAGATGGTCTATATTCTATCCATTCAATTGTATCTACTCCTGCATCGGTAGGTGGTAAATTAAAAATAACTAATTCATTGGTATGCTCATCGGTAGTACCTTTAATCTTATACATAACTTCAGTTTAAAACAACTTAAATTTGCTCTTTTTCTTTCTAGATGAAACCGTGTTCTCCTTCCTTTTGTTAAGCTGAGACTGTTTCTTTTTATTGTTGTTTGATGTTTTTATAGTCATTTTCTTTTGCTTCGATAAGCCAGACTTTGTTTTCTTCTTTCTAACTTCCAATTTTGCTTGATCAAGAGCTACTTGCGTTGTTGTTAACCATTTTTATAACACAATCCTTTGATTTTTACCAATAGTATAAAATCGTTTATTTTTAAAATTCCCATTTTGAGACATTTCGGAAAAATGTTTCTTCCATTGTTCAGAACTTGAGATATGCGGCACGATACTCATAGTTTCTTTTGTTTGAAATGAAGTGTGCACCTTACGGGATCTCTGATAAATTTGGCGTATTGCATTTGTTCATCAAATATATATAAGCGCATACGCTTTATGATATTTCTAGATATTGAAATATAATAGGGAAGATTAAACATAAAATAGTTCTGATTGGCTATTGGTTGAATTCGTCTTAAGAGTGGTAATTTTGCATTCATTATAAAGTTATCACAACATATATCACAAAACACATACAGTCCATTAAGACTATTCAACTCTTCTTCAAAATAGCGTGGAATCAGTCAATGCACACTCCCATTCTCCTTGTAAAACCAATTCCTTAGGAAATTCTTTGGTGAAATCACTTGATGTATTTGATGGATTCTTACTTATGTTGTCTGAAGAATTTGCGTAGACATAAAACTCCGTTTTAATTGTAATCCACAATACTATTTTCTTCTATCCAACTATTGAAAGATGAATTATAACCCAACCATTTAACTAATACCTCAGCTCTCCTATTGTGGTAACGTCTTTTGATAATTTTTTCAATCTTATAAAACTTGTTATCATTTATAACCGCTTTCTGTAATTCTTGTTCATAAAACGTCCCAGTTATCATAACATTCTTAGAATCCTTTAAATGATATTTTGGTATACCTTCGTTCACCAAACTACTTGCAATATAAATGTTTCAATACTCCAGCTTATATCATATTCCCTTTCAAATGTTCGTTTAATTGAGGATATGCGCACCACATCATCTAATTTAAATTTATAGAACCTTGAAGGATTTTTAAGATGGTTTCCATTGTATAACCGATTCCATATCTTAATGTTATCATTCTTTGATACATCAATCGGTGACATCCCTATTGAGGTATGGTAAGTCTATTGTATGAATTAGTGGCGTCCTGGATAGCGTCAATCCATGTAAACGTGGCGTTTTTGTTCATATACTTTTTGAATAGGACGTCCCTGTAGCGAGAAACTGAGTCATATCTAAGAAGCGTAGGAACTCTGATGATAAATATGTATAAGCATTGTTCTTTTTGATTGTGAATGAATGCTTCGTCTGATACATGCTTAATACTTTTGCTTATTTTGTTTTAATTAAATTCAAATCGTATTTGCTTGAATTAAATCCCAACACTGGAACTTGCATACAGTAGGATCTGAATTTGCTTTCTATCCTAAGAATATTGTTTAGCATCATTTTACTCACTCTGTGGTTTGATGTTGCGCTCTCATTTTCTTCAATTTAATCAGACTCTGATTCAGCATACTGTAGTGATTGACGTTCCGAAACTCTGTAACCGTGACGGACCTAATCTTAGAATGTTCTGTAGTTTTCCGTGATTAAAAGCTGTCAAAGTTAGCACACGTTGTTTGTGTTAATTTCGTGCAGTTGCAGCCTGAATTGTGGTGCTAGATCCACGGCACTACAATTGGCGTCAGAAGTGACTCTAATAAGGAGAACACCCATCGTTTTCCATCCTGACTCGTGGAAATCATTCGCGCCATTAGTCAACCTTACTTTCGCTTTCCAAGTGACGGCGGATTATCTCGAGGAATTGCGCAATTTATTCCTTGATTAAACATAGGTAATCACAGATTACGAAGCTCACCTCGTGACAGCAAAATTCAATTCAAACATATTTCTTAGTACATGTATATTGGCTTTTAAAGGCAAAACCACTCAAGCAGAAAAAGTAGGTCAAGGTCATTTTATGAAAGTTTGATCAAAGATACATCCAATATGCAAGTTTGGTACATGTAGCAGTTATACTTTGCTCAATATTGGCTTTATAGAGCATAATCACTCAAGCGGAAAAAGTAGGTCAAGGTCATTTTATGAAAGATTGATCAAAGATACATCCAATATGCAAGTTTGGTACATGTATCACTTATGCTTTGCTAAATATTGGCTTTTAAAGGCAAAATCATTCAAGCGGAAAAAGTAGGTCGAGGTCATTTTATGAAAGTTTGATCAAAGATACATCCAATATGCAAGTTTGGTACATGTAGCAGTTATACTTTGCTCAATATTGAATTTATAGAGCAAAATCACTCAAGCGGAAAAGGTAGGTCAAGGTCATTTTATGAAAGATTGATCAAAGATACATCCAATATGCAAGTTTGGTACATGTATCACTTATACTTTGCTCAATATTGGCTTTTAAAGGCAAAATCACTCAAGCGGAAAAAGTAGGTCGAGGTCATTTTTTGAAAGTTTGATCAAAGATACATCTAATATGCAAGTTTGGAACATCTAGCACTTATACTTTGCTCAATATTGGCTTTTAAAGGCAAAATCACTGAAGTGGAAAAAGTAGGTCAAGGTCATTTTATGAAAGTTTGATCAAAGATACATCCAATATGCAAGTTTGGTACATGTAGCAGTTATACTTTGCTCAATATTGGCTTTTAAAAGCGAAATCACTCAAGTGGAAAAAGTAGGTCAGATGCTGCATCCGATGCATGGGTCCATCTCGGCATCCAAAGATGAATCACTTGTGCAAGTTTGGTTACTGTAGCATTAGTACTTTGTCAGATACTGAGCTACCCCAAACTTCTTAACCAAGTCACTCAAGCGGAAAATGTAGGTCAGATGCTGCATACGATGCATGGGTTCACCTCAGCATCCAAAGATGAATCACTTGTGCCAGTTTGGTAACTGTAGCATCAGCACTTTGTCAGATACTGAGCTACCCCAAACTTCTTAACCAAGTCACTCAAGCGGAAAATGTAGGTCAGATGCTGCATCTGATGCATGGGTTCACCTCAGCATCCAAAGATGAATCACTTGTGCAAGTTTGGTTACTGTAGCATCAGTACTTTGTCAGATTATGAGCTACCCCAAACTTCTTAACCAAGTCACTCAAGCGGAAAATGTAGGTCAGATGCTGCATACGATGCATGGGTTCACCTCAGCATCCAAAGATGAATCACTTGTGCCAGTTTGGTTACTGTAGCATTAGCACTTTGTCAGATACTGAGCTACCCCAAACTTCTTAACCAAGTCACTCAAGCGGAAAATGTAGGTCAGATGCTGCATCCGATGCATGGGTTCACCTCAGCATCCAAAGATGAATCACTTGTGCAAGTTTGGTTACTGTAGCATCAGTACTTTGTCAGATACTGAGCTACCCCAAACTTCTTAACCAAGTCACTCAAGTGGAAAAAGTAGGTCAGATGCTGCATCCGATGCATGGGTTCACCTCAGCATCCAAAGATAAATCACTTGTGCCAGTTTGGTTACTGTAGCATTAGCACTTTGTCAGATACTGAGCTACCCCAAACTTCTTAACCAAGTCACTCAAGCGGAAAATGTAGGTTAGATGCTGCATCCGATGCATGGGTTCACCTCAGCATCCAAAGATGAATCACTTGTGCAAGTTTGGTTACTGTAGCATTAGTACTTTGTCAGATACTGAGCTACCCCAAACTTCTTAACCGGACGCGGACACGGACGCGGGGGGTTATAGCATAAGCTCACTCAACTTCGTCGAGGTGAGCTAAAAATTCTTTCATTATCAATTATTGCTATTTGTCGTTTGTTATTAATTTGTAGAACAATCTTTAAAGTTAAACTTGAATCACAGGTATTCGAAGCAAAAAAAAAAAAAAAATCACAGGCACACGTAGCCGAAAACTTGAAAAAAAATTGTCATATTTGTATCTTTTATTGATTTGTACACTGCGTACAAATCTCCACATTTGTTGTATACCATTGTTCACTGCGAACAAGTTAATTTGCACTTGAGGCAAATCAAGAAAAAAAATGTCAACGGAAGGGAAGTCGGATGAAAGAGGGAATGTGCAGACTGATGACACTGCGTCACAGTCTGTAACATCTGGATTCATTGATGTTCCACAATTGCTAAACCAGGACGCTAATGTTAACGAAGAGAAAGATTCTGTCAACAAATGGCTACAAGACAAGGAAGAATTTATGAAGGAGCAGCTTCAAGGAGCTGAAAATATCAGAAAAGATCAAATGGAGTTTTTTAAAGGAATGATGAAGGACATGAAGGAAGATTTGCGTCATTTCTAGAGACATCAGAGAGGAGGATATCGATGTTGGCAGCTCCAAAGTTTACTTCTACTCCTTTGTCTGGCAGTGCTGACGAGTACAGACTACCTCCTCCAATCCAACAGACTCAAATGCGCGAACCAAATGAAGGGGTAGCGGAAACTCCAACAAGAACTGCTGTCAGGCCAAAAACTAATACAGGTGCAGTAAGTGGTAGACCATTTGATCAAGAGCAGCGGGTAATAGAGCAAAGAGAAGCAAGCAGACAGTTATCATACACTCTAGATGGTACCACTCAGACATGAAACATTGGAAATAGAGGCACAATGTTTGAACATCAATTAGTTTGATGGCCTCGAGCAAAATTACCAACATATGAGGGAAAGGATGAGTTTGATGTTTTCATAGTTTCTTTCGAACGAATGGCCCAAAGGTATAAATGGACAGAGCAAGAGCAAATCGACAAAATATATGAGTGTTTAAAAGGAAAGGCTATGTGGTTTTTATGCTCTCTTCCCAAAGACATGCTGAGAAATTACTCGTCAATTCGCGAAAGTCTCATAAAAAGATTTGGCAGAAAGGACCCTCCGGCCACAGTCCGAAGAAAGCTAAATGAAATTCGCCAAAAACTAGAGAGTAATGAGGAGTTCGGAGAAGAGATAAGGAGACTTGTGACAAGGGCCTATCCTGGTGTAGATCTAGCAATGCAGGATCAGCTTGCTGCGGAGTCATCTTTAAGGGGCTACAAGAATGCAAAGATCACGTACGATGTACTTAACAAGAAACCCGTGACTCTGAATGAAGCCATTGAACTTGTGACTCTCCAAGAGCACAATTATAGGGCTACAGTTGGTCGAGAAGTGAACATGCGTCGCATGAGTTACCAGGACTTGAGCGACGAAGATTTTGATAGAGAGATAAGAGTCAGCAGGGTGAGCCAACCAACTTACTTGACCTTGGATAAATTGGACGAACGCCTGAAAGAATTGGAAGTGCGTTTTACAATGGAACAACATAAGAGAATGGAAAAAATAGAAAAGCTGTTTGGCTCAAGAAATGAGGTCAAGGGAAACTGTTTCCAATGCAATGAGCCTGGGCATTTCGCAAAAGATTGCACTAAAAGAGCAAGGTCACCAAGTCCAAAGCCCCAGACTCGCAATAGCTCGTCAGAGAAAAGGAATGTCCGTGTCACCCGTATACTCAACCAAGGAGGGGCTTTAAGTGTTCCGGTCGGGATAAATGGTACGCTGACACATGCCATAATTGATACTGGAGCAGATGCAACTATCATTTCAAAGGAAGTTGCCAAAAAAGCAGGTCTTGTCCCAGATAAATTCGAGAGTTTTCGTTTACTCAATGCCACTAGTGGATCTGAATTGGATGCCGTTGGAGCTGTCACTGCGACAATCCAACTGGCAAAGCGTCCATACAAATGGGACTTTGTAGTTGCACCAATCCGAGATCCAGTCCTCCTGGGGATGGATTTTATGAAGGCTATTAATGCAACCATCCATACAGGAAGAGGGACAGTAATCGTCAATGATGATGCCATTATTTCAGGTATTTTGACCCAGGAAAATGAGGAGCCATATGCTTGTGGCATTGTTCAGGCACACAATGGTGTCACTGAACAGATCATGATAGGAAGAGTTGAAGGCCCTGTGCCAAACGAGCAAGTTGTTATAGGCAATACAGCTCTACCAAAAGATGGGCAAGTATACGTAGGATTACTAGGAAAGCCCCCTGATGCAGAAGTTAGGGAAGATAAATCAGAAGTTATTTATAAGGAGGCAAATTTCTTTCAGGAACATCGTATGGAAACTGATATTAGAAGTGACAGCTGCGACATGGCACCCGGCAGTGTAAAAAAGTTGTGTAACTTGCATTCCTTTGGAAACAGATATGCTCCTGGAGACCCTGTGCACATTCCCAAACTACGCCCAGCCAGGAGCAAGCCACTTGAATTACAGAGATTGTGGTGTTATCCATCTATGCTAACAACACAACAGGGACCAGTCTGTTATGAAGTCGGAACCAACGGCAAGACCATGATGACTATTCATCATGACCATCTCAAACCGTTCAAGCCCGACTCACGTCAAGGATGGGATAACCGTTTCCGAAGAGAGCTCTTCTTTGATACAGCTCTCCTTCCTGTCAAGGAAGTGGAACAGGACATCTTTTTGGTGGTTGATAGGACACAAATTCTGTCTTCAGGAGACTCAAACTCATCAGCACTGGCTTCAAGTGGAAATTGGAATCAAGGAGCGAAACTGGACCTGGAAGACACTGGCCAACAACACACTCGGATAGTGAACGAACAATTTGGACTGGATTTGTAGTTCTAGAAAAAGGGGGATAGTGTAGTGATTGACGTTCCGAAACTCTGTAACCGTGACGGACCTAATCTTGGAATGTTCTGTAGTTTTCCGTGATTAAAAGCTGTCAAAGTTAGCACACGTTGTTTGTGTTAATTTCGTGCAGTTGCAGCCTGAATTGCTGCATGCTGCGCTTATATCTTGTGGTGCTAGATCCACGGCACTACAATACACCTTTGATTCATCATCAGATATCGATTCATCTGAATTGTAATCATTGTATTGTACATCCCATGTACCATTGTCAAGTTTTCAACAAAGTTTTGATAAACGTTTTTCCGTTTCATTTTCTTCGTAAATAATTTTAATGGCCCTTCAAATTCATCAGTATCATCGTTGTCATCGTTAGCATTATTGATTCCCACCTTCCACATTTCTTTTAACTTTTCTAAATACCTCTTTCTATTTTACTTTGCAAAGCTCAAACACATGTGAACTAATTTTATGCATATGACTAACCATTTCATCCAATAAAAAAATCTAATTTATCATTCAAGATGATTTTTTCTTTTTCAAAACCCTGAACGTTACTACAAATGCTAACTGAAATAGGTTTATGAATGAGATCAAATGAAAGTTTAGGAGTTGAAGGGGAATGTGATTTTTGTAAAATTGCCTCCGTATCAAAAACTATGAACCATGGGAATAATTCGTCATCTTCACCAACAATAATATCTTTTTCTCTTAATTCATCAAAAATTGTTTTTTTCACAGCATAAAGCCCTCCAGGGTAAACATGTTTTGTATTGTTTGAGCAATCTTTAAAGGGACGGTGTCCCTGAAAAATAATTAATTTCATAATATTTTGGAATGCAAAATCTTTCTTTTCATATGAAAGTACACATTCTCATTTGTATAAATTAGAAAATTAAACGAGACTTACCTGTAAGTTGAAGTTTGATTGGGATTCTGTTACGTCATCTTTACACCAAGGGGATTACATGAGATAGCATTGCATCTGCGCAGAAGGGTCAGTCTTTAAAATCAAAACAACTTGACGCATCAATAAAATAAAAAAAAATGGGGGGTGCTCGAAAAAGGGTGGGCATGTAATCCCCTTGGTGTAAAGATGACGTAACAGAATCCCAATCAAACTTCAACTTACAGGTAAGTCTCGTTTAATTTTCTAATTCTGTTACGTCATCACACCAAGGGAATCACATGAGATTTTAAAGCATTGATGTGTCAAGTTGATACGCCAATCAAACTTCCTCTTACAGATTTCCAGTACTAGTACTTGTAATTCTCTTCATCCTCAGAAAAGATCCAACAAACTCCGAACTGACATTGCATACAGCTTTAATTTTAATCAAATATCATGTGAATTATCACATTTATGCAATGGCAACAAAAATATCAAAAAGGAAATTTGAATACAATCTCCATTGGAAAATATCAACTCACAAACAACACATTTTCACTTAAAAAGTCTTTCTCCTTCGACTTAAAAGTTCTGAATCATACAAATACATGTTTTCTTACTCATTTATAATGTTCAGATTATAAAATTTTGAGAATGTTCTCTCAGAACTCCAACCAGCTTTACGGAGAATATCTCCAATAGGCACCCCACTTGCCTTAGCTGCTTATGATGGAGCAGCTCTAGTGCTATGTGCTGAAAATCGTAAAATGTCTATCCCAGCAAGACCTAAAATGTCTTTATCCACCTTGAAATCGTACTTCTACACACTTCTTTGTGTGGTTTTAAATAACTTATAAACACTTTGTCACTTCCATTCCTTATACTTTCCGTTCTTTCCAAATAATCTGACATTGTTTTATAAACACATAATTTTTCCTCATGTGAAAATTCTCAAGTGTCATAAAAAAAGATTTAACACTAGGTCTAGATTGCTTAATCTGTCCTAAACTAAATACATAATTTTTATCATTAACATTCATGCCAGATATACAAATATTATGTATCGACTGAACTCTTTGTGAAGAAATTAATGCTACAAGTGTTACTGTTTTAAAAGACAGTAATTTTAACCACAGATTGTCATTTACATCCATGTTTCTCATGAAGTTAAAAACAATATTCACATCCCAAATTTCACTATATCTTGACTTTGTTGGTCTCATGTTAAAAATACCTTTCATAAATCTAGACACTAAAGGGTGCTTCCCAACATCAGTACAATCAATCTTAATAAAACAAGAAAGAGCCGATCTGGCTGTATTTATGCAACTGTAACTCAAATTCTCATGATACAACATCAACAAAAATTCTAACACATCATTTATAGATGGCTGAAATACACTGGTACACCTTTCACTACAGAAGCTCGACCACTTCTTAATATACACTGAATATTGGCTTCTGGTTGATCCCCTCCAAGATTCTTTAATAATCTGTAACACTTCTCGCGAAATTCCTTCGTCCGCGAATTTTCTCCACACACTCGACAAACCATCAGGGTCATTTTCAACGGATGTTCCTTCTCGGAATGTGGTAACTTCAGATATTTCGGACTGTTCTGAATCACTCGGGGAGATTCCACCAATAGTTCCATCAAACTGGTGTACCATGTCTGTGTAGGCCATATCGGGACTACCATCACCCCCTCCGCCTTTTCTTCCTGTATCTTCTGTACCACTCGACTGATAACACTGAAAGGAGGGAATGCATAAAAATAAATTTGTTTCCAACAAAATGAAAATGCATCTACATATTGTGCCTCCGGATCAGGCTTCCATGATACATATTTTGGCATTTGTTTATTTAATCTTGAAGCAAACATGTCAATTTGAAATGGTCCCCAAAGCTTACTTATTTTGTCAAAGATTTTGATATCTAACATCCATTCTGTCTGATCGTTAAATACTCTAGAGCATTTATCGGCTAT
The DNA here is from genome assembly GCA_028142955.1 of Pinctada fucata. NCBI lineage: Eukaryota > Metazoa > Mollusca > Bivalvia > Pterioida > Pteriidae > Pinctada > Pinctada fucata. The sequence goes on along the minus strand of AP027112.1, from coordinate 54,194,914 downwards.
TACATTTTCTGAACCTGGTATGTGTGCTGCTGAAACCCATATGTTTCTTTCTAAACACCATAACCATATTGTCCTTGCAATATCATTACATGTCCTTGAATGGCTGCCCCCCCCCATTGCATTTATATAGCAGACAGTGGTTGTATTATCAGATAAAATCTGGATGTGAACATTTGTCATATCTCTACATAATGATTTCAGAGCAGACAGTACAGCTGTCAACTCCTGTTCATTTATATGAAGTATGAGTTCTTGTTCATTCCATCTACCACCAGTGGTGATGTTCCTACACTCAGCCCCCCAACCTTCATTGGAGGCGTCTGTGCGCAAAACAAAATCAGGGTTACCATGATTAATCTTTTTGTCAGATTTTGATAAATTTTGAATCCACCAATCTAAATCCATTTTGGTGTCATCCTTGATTTTCATTTTTGCCTTGTAATTCCCTCTTGAAAGTTTTAAGGCATCTACTTTGTCATTTTCTAACCTACGGTAATATAATGACCCATACTCCACACCTGGAAAACTAGCTACCATGAGCCCAAGTAATTGTGAAACTTGTAAAATTTCAACTTCATCAGAAAATCTCATTTTCCTACAAAGTGCTTGAATATTGTGAACTTTTTCTCTCGGGAGTCTGTCATTTCTTTGGAATTCAATATAAACCCCAAAAACACCATTTCTTGTTTTGGGATAAATACTGATTTCTCAATATTAATTATGAATCCTGATTTTTGTAATTTGTCTACTGTTGTTTTGATGTTTTCCCAACATTCATACTGACTGCCCCCCTGCAAATATACATCATCAATATATGGTACATTTATGCAACCTGCTTTCCTAAGATCTGAGAAAACAGGTTTCATAAGTTTTGTAAACTTTCTTGGGCTACATGCTAGACCCATGACAAGGCAAGTATACTGAAACAATTCATTATTCCATATAAATTTTGTGTATTTTCTCTGTTCCTCTACGAGAGGTACAGAATAATAGGCATCTTTTAAATCTACTGAAGCCATGAAACACCCTTCTTTCATCAATTTTATTGCCGAATGAAGGCTTTCCATTTTAAAATGGTTGTACTCGACAAATTTATTGAATTTTTTCAAGTTTAAGATAACTCTGTGAGTTTTATCTTTTTTCTGCCGAATGAAAATGTTTGAAATTATTTCACCAGGACAGTGACAACATTTTTCAATAACATTTTTCTCTAGCAATTTATTTACTTCTTAAGAAACAATTTCTTTTTCTCTCTCATTGAAATGTATGGGGAACGATGGCCTCAGACAATTTAAATCTGATTCATTGATCAATTCTATTGAGCAATTTTGCACCATGCCTAAAACTGACAAATCTGATGTTATTTTTTCCCATTCTGATAAAAATTGTTTCAGTCTACCCGCTTTGAAATTTTCAGGTAGCAAAACATCAACAGACTCACTTCCAAATGTGATTTTAGTAGTCCTTACTGTTCTCAAATCCGGACAACTTAATCCTTCTTTTTCCCTTTGGGACCCTTTCGTGTGTAACTGTAGGCTCCCTTTCTGGGCCCTTGTCCTAAAAAAGGATTGTTCCTTCTCGGTCCCTGTTTGTAAGGATTGTAGCGTCTAAATTTCTGACTTTTTGTCTTCCCAGTCTTGCCGCTCTGAGACATCACCTTGTTAATGGCTTTATTAGTTTTCTCAATTTCGTCCAGCTTTTTCCCCAAATCTCCTCCAAAGAGATACTGGTTTATAGGGACGGCAGAGGAAAATAACGACAAATAGTTCACACTGTCTATGTCACTTTTAAGACATTCTCTTCGTCTCATGTTTATTTCGTAGTTAGAGAAACTCAGCATCTCAACTGCTTTCATAAGCTCTCGCACCAAATCCTCCTTTCCAACCTCTTTGTCGGACACTATTTTGTCAAGAACGTTGACAATAAGGGTAACACTTTTGACCAAAAACAGCTGGCCATGCTGAAATCTACTGTCCATCGACTTGGTGGTTGATTGGAGGCGATTCCATATCAGTTCGTCCACTTTGGTGCATACGAGACCGTCACAGTTCTCTGGACGTTTAATTTTCTCTGCCGAAGATTTCACTTGTTCTGACAACTTTTTGTCAGTTTTCTCCTTGAACATGAGTTCATTAACGAGCTTTGCCAAATCCTTATTTATAGGATCTGTGGTTAGATCCTGGGCAGTAACCTGCTCAGTCAAAACTTTCAACAAATTTGACGCACTTTCGTTTTTGGTAGATTGGGATTTCTCGGCTACCGACCCCGACATTTAAGACTTCTCTATCAAGTCATTCACAGTTAAATTAGGTGTGCTTCTATCGTTAGAATCACCTTGTTTATGGGTCTCATAATCATTGTCAGACATGTCGCTCGACTCGTACGACTCGCTGTCATCAGCGTCCGATTGGCCGTTGCCGGTGGCAAGTTCAGCAATGTCTGATCTTAGGCCACTAAATCCGGCCGTGATAGTGCTTGTTAATACCTCAAAACACTTGGCAAACTTGGCAGAGTCTCTACACGATGCATCAGATCCGTGTCTACGATTTGGACTCTCCCCGCTAGTACTACAACTCGGCTCTGGGCCTGGATTTCGCTTATTAGCGCTAGAAACGTTGCTAGTAATTGTAGCTTTCCGTATTCTATCAAATACGTTGTCATTAGTCATTTTGGCTAGCGGGATTTGCACTGGCAAACTAATTGTTTCAGAGTCAGACTGACTTCTGTCCACAGCCACGTGCTTCAACATAGCGGACGCCATCTTTCTGTGCCAATATTGCATGTACTGATGTGACGTCGCGTTTTATGGACTATTTTCTCTGTCTACGACAGAATTCCACAATATTTTTAAAATTTTATTCACTTTAATATTTGTCTGCGACAAATGTGAATGAATTCAAGCTATAAATTTAACCTCCACGAGGTTTGTACGCGCCGTTTACAACGGGGTATTCAGCTTGAAATTCATGCGCCCTTCTACTTCAAGCAGATTCAACGCACTGACCCTTCTGCGCAGATGCAATGCTATCTCATGTGATTCCCTTGGTGTGATGACGTAACAGAATTCAAATTTACAGGCGAATCTAACGCATACATTCGCAGTTATAGACCTTTAAAAACGTAATTTTAAATTTGGGGTGCGCAGCTCGAATTCATTTCACTGGCGCCACCTACAATGTATTGACTTTTTACCATAGAAGTATATGGAGATTTAATTATTTAAGAATCGACAATATTGGGGTCGTTACTGCATATTTTCAAATAAGACTTTTTATGGCTGCTTTTTTACTCTTACCACACCCTTTGGAATAAATTTTAGGTTTTCAATAAAATTTATTTTCAGGGATACTGTATCTTTAACGTTTTAGCTGATATAAAATGTTTATCACACATGGTACAGCTATGCTTCTTTGTGTAGCGTTTTATATTTGTAACGTAAGAAAGATGATTTTCAAAATGATTCAAATACATATGATCATCAAAAGAACAAAGAGATTTATATAAAACACTTGCACTTCCATTCTCATCAAGGTGAAATATATCAATGTTTACTTTGAAGCATGTTTCGAAATGCATAATTTCATCTAACTGCACACCTTCAAAATTTTTAATATGAATGATATTTCCATCAGATAGTTGCTCCAAGACTTGAAATGCTTCATTACTTCATCTTCAAACCCTTCCGATGTTTTAGATTTGTGAAAGACTAGGCATCGAAAAGCACATAAATTATCTCGATATGGTTTCGAGTGTTTTGGTTCCTTTTCAAAGCTTATGATAGAATTATTTTTTTTTGTAATATATTCAGGTAGCTGTGTTGGTGAGCCTAGAACAAAGTTTGAAAAATATAACATAAACTTTATGTTAGTTATCAAATGGATACGCCATTTTGTGTTTGGACGTTGTTTTAGGATATAATTACAAATGTCAGTGTCATTGAGTTTTCTTCTAAACAAATCCAAATCTTTGCGTTTTGAAATATACATTCTTCTTTGTTTTCGTATGGTTTAAAGTATCGATACTCTCCAGTTTCAATGTTTTTAGAATGTATCCAAAAATGATGTTCATTCTATAAGCATGTTTTTGTTGTTCATACACATTATTTGCTAAATCAACTATATCAGCCAGTTGGAAATCGTGTTTCACAGGAAAATTGTATGCAGCAGATAACCTATTTGTTTGAATGAAAGCATTATTCAAAGGAAAGTTCAGTTTATATGCATCTCTTAATTTTTCATCTACTTCACCACTGGGCACTGGTGCCTTCAATCCATGGTTCCGAACCCGCAGAACCAGTGGGTTCGTTCCACTCCAGCTGATCGATATCATCGTAAAGTTGTTGTTCCGTAATTCTGTTAGGGGAATAAATGATGATTCAAATGAATACTTCTGGTTCTTTGTGATTTCAGACACTAATGACACACCTTATAATACTTAAACAACGTAATAAAAATGTTGATATCAACGGCCCACCATACAAGGATATCGAAGGAACATATTCACTACTTGTGCAATCGCATTTGTTGAATGTTAGCAGATAAAAGATCGTCAACATGAAAAGTGCCGTGCAAATCTGGAGAATTGAGCACTGAATGTAATATTTCGTCTGCAATGTCAGGAGTGGATTCAATATTCCACTCCAGCTGATCGATGTCGTCGTATAGTTGCTGTTCTAGAGTTCCCCTTGGGGGAGAAATTGTTCAAATGAAAACTTTCTGAATTAAGTTACTATTGGCTCATCGTACACTTCATATGAAGTATCTTTAAAAAATGTGATGCTAATGGTCCACCATACACGGATACTATGTAACATGATTATTTTTAGGTTTCGTATATATAGAAAGCATCATTTTACATTATGTGTACTTTGCGCACAGGGTATGAAGTTACTCCCCTTTGGTATCAATCAATTTAAAATCGACGAATAAAATAAAAATTTCTCTCAATGACAAATATGGATAATGACCATATCCCTGTTTACAGCACAAAATCGATAATTCAGAAAATCAGAAACCGAGGCATACGAAATCAGGATAAAACAGGAACAAAAGCAAACAAACAAAAACCTCCACCATATGAAAAGAAGCGAACTCCCGATATGAGAGTGAGACCAGGTGCCCAGGAAGAGTAAGCATCTCCTGCTTGCATGCAACACCCGCCGCTTCAATTCAAAATGTTACTGTAATGACCGACATCGCATCAGACATTTCTTTTCTCGTGTACATTCATTTTATTTAATCAAACGTTTATCTTACCTCCGATTTTCACATAGATCCAGTATGTCATCCGCTACATAATGATTCTGATCTATGTTCCATTCTGTTTCCTTTATTTCTTGAAACAGGAGTTGTGTAGAGTCCCAAAGACTGCTGAAATTTCATGTCGAATATTTATCGTATTTACTGCATTAAACACCATGAACAAGAAAGACAACTGCGTAATTATTAGTGCCAGAAAATGTATGTTATTAGTTACCTCCCGTTGACTATGGCCGTCTTAATCGGACTATTATTTTGTTATTAAGCGTTACGATACCTTGAATTAGACGGTGAACTTGTAACGACAGGCGCAGGTCTTTGTCTGTGTAGATTTTGATGATATATTAGATTGTTGTATCCGTATATGGTACATTCACACACACTACATTGAAATGCCTTCATTTTCTTACTTCATCCGTCTCCTTTCAAAGTTCAAACTCAAATGATTTTGAATTTTAAAACATACACTATTAATATGAATGAAATAGACTTGTACCAATGAAATGTGATGTTTTGAAAATACGTTGCTATGGAAATGATTACCATGTTATCCAACTCATTCATACTCCTCTACGCATGCTATTCCTTTTACTTCATTATTGAAAGTTTTCCCATATTCAATATTCTATCACTCTCCTGAGTACCATGACTGGTGAACAGAGTTGAAAATCAGACGAGCACCCTAGTTATATAGGTGTACTTGTTTACGAGCGCCATAGTTATAGGTGTACTTGTTTGAGGACAAACTCTCGGAGATTTAAATATCACCAGCGTTTAATGTCTAACCTTTCTCTTTAACATACCATTCGTAATCTATTTTATGGTTTTGGTTTTCATATTTTGCATGGCATGATGTAGTCTCAATTCTTTAATGTCATTGTAATTGGATGGTATTTTTTCTGCAAATAAAAGAAGAATTATAGTTCCAATTCAGTCGAATTTAATATCATCTATAAACATGATAAAAGTATTAACATAATCAATAAATGAATATGTCAGATCACTAGCATGTTGACACGTTGTTTATACTGAGGTGGTGGCCGTGGACTTTGACGCTGTGTGTCATATCCTGAAATATTCCCTTGTGTCTCCTTCGCCTCCTTTCCCTCACGAAGGGCGACCGGGATGGCGATCTGAAGGTAACATCTTGCAGGTATCTCCTCTGTAAACACCGAAGCAACTTCCAGAGGATAGCCAGCATCATCATCCCTCCCACTGCAACGGCGATTTCAAAAGCCTGTTTCACTGTAAATGAAAAAAAAAAAAATCAATAAATATTTGTATATGCGATAGGGTTTTTTTTTCTTACTCTTTCTAATTTAATTATTGCAATTATTCACTTTTTAACATCAATCATGTTTCTTTGTTCTAATTTTTTTTCATCACTAATTCTACCTCATATTGACGGATATGAATCAATTCATATTTATCACATGTCATCATTATCATTTAATGATTTTATAGTTTACTTTGACAGATTTTATGTTAACTTTCTCATCACAAGACAAATATTAAAATCACCTTTTGAAATCAGTAGTTAGAAAAAAACGGCATGCCTATTAGTACGTTGCTGTGCTAGAACATAATATAAGTAGGTTAAGATAGATATTGAACACGAAAGCAATGAAGGATCATAAAAATTTATTAGCGATGAAAAAGCATTCAAGTTAGTTTTACTGTATGCGAAGAACACATTCATACATGATTACATACTAATTCTTTTTTTACTATATTATCTGTCATTTCAAAATCAGCTGGTTTCAGTCCACGATAGATTCGAATTTTACTCCGTTTTTTTTTTTTACTAATATTATTAGTACCAGAACAAAAGTCAATGGTATGATGATATATAATATATAAAGACTATCATGGGATTCGTTTTCGTGCCGAGTCGTACCAAGATGTGACTCGTTGTTTGCGTTTTCCATCGTAGTAGTTGTGTTTTCCACCGCCGTAGAAGATGAGGGTGACAGAGTGGGCGTTGTCACTTGACCCTGGGGTGGGGAAAGGATAGACAGAGTGGATGTGGTGTCATGAAGGAAAGGAGAGGATATCGATAGCATTAGTTGATCCGGGAGCAGGGAAGGGGAAGACGACAGGGTAGTTAGATTCGTATTAATCACGGGAAGGGTTGGGGTAGATAATACACTCGTCGTTAAATGATCCAGATGTAGGGGGGGGGGGGGTAGATTGGATGCTGGTGAATTTTGATACAAAATTACCCCGATGTAGGGAAGGGGTAGATAGACCAGATGCCTCTATAGATTGGGAAAGGGAAAACATATTGGATGTGGTTAAACCCCCCAGGGGTAGGCGGGGGAACAAGGAGGAATGCAGAGTAGGGGGGTATTGTATGATCCATGGTTAGGGTTACGGTGGGTTGAAGTGTCGTAAACTTTGATCCTTTGTCTCCTACATTGAAGAAAAAAAAAGAAATAAAACTTACGAAAATAGACATTCAATGTTCAAAATAACAAAATTTCCTTCTTTATTCCCTATGGCATGCAAAGGGGAAATAAATTTATTTACTGAAACTGTCCTCCGAGGCCACCGATGGGGCTGGAGTGCCAGGAACATTGACAACGTCTGAAAAAAGAGTGTAATGATTACGTGCCGGAATTGTAACTTGTCCGGATTGGGTTTTAAATTTGTTTTTACATTTGCTGTCAGACATCTTCTTCATCTGCGTACAATCTTCTGTGATCTTCTTCTGTAATCATCCAGTGAAATTTACAAACATACAGTAACAATTATTGTTTGATGTCATAATTCAAAATTTGTTATTTTTGTATTTTGTAGTTTTTCACCCTCTCTTCATCGAGGTTTGTCATGGCAATAAAGATTTAAGGATCAATCATTCTTTGTCTTAATGGAGTCAGCACAGTGAAAAATCCTAGTGAAGATCCCTGGTGTCTTACTTACCTGCATGGATGGAACTTCGGTCGACAAGAATAATAACGATGTCTGGAGAAGAACAATTCCAGGAAACAGTGTTGCGACACACAGCACATTTGGCGTCACTTCAACGTGAAATTGATAGTTTTGTATCTCATTTCAAGGAAAGTGGTATTAGCCTTTCTGAGATTCCTACGACAAGTAACAATCTCAAGAAGCTATTTCAAAAGTACACTCTCGCAGCCGAGAAATATGATTCGTTTCTTAAAGGACACAGGAAAGTGTTGCAGAACAGGAATCATTTCTTCATGTGTTTGAGTCCGTCCGTAAGACTGTCAATTCGTTTATTGAGCACATAAATTCCTTGCAACCACACACTCAGTCAGGAACTATGCAAAGGCCTGCATCCCGTAAATCGCGAAATTCTATGCACTCATACATCGCGTAGTAGTTCTAAGTTGACCGCAGCTTTGATTGAGCAAACTGTCAAGGTGGAAAGGGCACGTACTGATATAAGATATGCGGAAGAAGAAGCTGAATTGTTAAAGCAAGAAGCCGCACTTAAGGCCAGTCGCAACCTTTTGACTGCAAAAAAGGAATTAGAAACTGTCGAAAAGGGTTTAGACGCGGTAAAAATGGTTCTTTATTTCAACGAAGAAAGTGATTTTGACAATGACAATTTCTTGACCACACGTTCTGTCAATGAAAATGTAGCCGTTGATAGGCCACCTCCTATTCAAAGTATGGACAATGATCATGTAAGTCCTGTTCCCGTTCTCGCGTCGTCACATCGGTTGGATCCTGACACCACACCCTTTCAACCAAGAAATGAAGCTGTACAACTGGCTAAGGTGGTTGTACAAAATCAGTTAATTCCTCAAAGACTTTGGAAATTTGATGGTGAACCATCAAGATACCTTACATGGAAACAGCTTCCAGAGTGTAATGAGCGACTTAAGCGTTAACTCGTTTATGAACCTTGACCTTCTCATCAATAATTTAGGACCGGCATGCAAAGTTCAGTGCGATAATATTCGGTCAACCAATGCTAGGGACCCAGATAGAGCCCTTAAGGAAATATGGGAACGATGAGATTTGGAATATGGAAGCCCGGAAGCTATCGACCAAGCTATCAAACTGAAGATTCGTAATTTCTCCTCTCTCACAGAAAGCGGCCATAGACGCTATTATGATTTGTACGACTTAGCTGCTGAAGTGGAGTCTCTCAAAGATGACTCGAAATTTGGAACCGCATTCTCGTATTTTGATTCTACTAGCGGTATTAACGACTTTGTGAGAAAATTACCGAAGCGTTTTCGTGAGAAGTGTGCGACTCACTGTGACAGGTACAAGACAGCTAATAAAGTGTCATACGTTACATTTTCTGTGTGCTTACTGGCTTATTGATCTTGCCAGACTTAGAAATGATCCAAGTCTCATGATGGACAACCTACCTCAAGCTCCGAGTCAGTTTTCACACCCACGTGGTAACACTAAGCCGCGTACTGAGAATAATTTCGGACAGCCAACCGAAATAATGGTCAACAAAGTGTCAGTCGAAGGGCAAAGCAAACCTACAACTACGAGTGATCTCTCATGTCGACAGATGCCCTATTCACGGTGGAAATTCGATACACGCTTTAAAGGATTGTAAGCGATTCATCAAATAGCCTTATAAGGAAAAAATGGACTTCCTATTTAAAAAAGGCTATTGTTTGAGATGTTGTGGTCAGAAACGCCATCTTAAGAAAAACTGTCGTGAAACAGTGACATGCGATATTTGTAAAAAATCTGACCATATAACTTTGTTGCATCCTGATTCTGATGTAAACGTCTTCAAATTGAATAGCATCATTTAAGAACAAATAAATTGGCAACGTGGACCAGACATGCACGTTTCGGGTACTTAACAGGCAGGAAAAGATCATGAGGAGGAGGGCACCTCTTCAAAGGTATCGAATATGTGCATGGACATATGTGATTCACCCGAGAGTACTAGTAAATCTTGCTCTAAGATTAAATTAGTTTATGTCTATCCGAAGGGCTATGAACATTTGAAACGTAAAGTTTACTGCGTAATTGACGACCAAAGTAATAAGTCGTTAGCCTCGTCATCATTTTTCGACCATTTTTGGGAATCTGGACCAGAGAGAGAATATTTGTTGAGAACATACGCAGGAAGTTGTGTTACGTCAGGTCGTTTAGCATCGGACTATATCGTACAATCATTGTCCGGTTCGAATGTTCTCAGTTTGCCAAGTTTGTTGGAGTGCAATGATATACCTGACAATCGACATGAGATACCGAAAAAATCAGTCGCTCGAAACTACTCGCATCTTGTAGATATCGTAGACTACATACCCGACTTAGATGATGATGCAAAGATTGAACTACTGGTAGGACATGATCTCACATCAGCACATTATGTTTTGGATCAGAAAATAGGTCAAAATGAATCGCCATTCGGACAAAGGTTATCGCTAGGATGGGTTATTGTTGGTAACGTTTGTTTGGGAGCCCATCAACCGGATACTGTCAATGTCTACAAAACGTCCGTACTAGTGACTGGAAGAGCGTCACACCTATTACCATGTCAAAGCGAGATCTCCATCAAGGAAAGCATTCCTAAAGACTCTAATATATTCACACGTTACCCTGGTGATGAAAAGCTTGGACTTTCAATTGAAGACCAGAAATTTCTTAGCATGATGGAGTCAAGTTTTCATAATGAGTTAAAGAAGATCCTGACGATAATCTCAACAGCACTCACAATAAAGCACCAAATTGAGCATCGACGGACCCCTAGAAAGCTAGAGGTGGGACCAGGTGCCCGGGAGGAGTAAGCATCCCCTGTTGGCTAGTCAAATGATGGATTCTGGGAAGCTCCTTTACCATTTAAGGATAATAGGCAATGTCTTCCAGATAATTACCCCATGGCTTAACGTAGGGCCACATCGTTTGACGCCAGTTTGTGTTCTAACCCAACTAAGCGTACACAAGTTATAGGCTTTGTCGACAAGCTTCTTGTTAACAAACATGCGGAATTGGCATCAGAGCTAAATGACTCTACAGAACGATGGTACATTCCTATGTTCTCAGTTTATCACCCAAAGAAGCCCAATAGCTTAAGAGTAGTGTTTGATTCTTCAGCCAAATATCAAGACGTTTCATTGAACTCTGTGCTTTTACAAGGGCCCGATATGCTTAACAACATCGTTGGCATCTTGCTTCGGTTCCGTCAAGAAAAGGTAGCTATAACGATGGACATAGAACACACGTTCTATAATTTCAAGGTACCGTTAGAGCAACGTCACTTTTTGCGCTTTTTAAGGCATCGTAACAATGACTTCGAACAGCCGTTAGTAGCTTATCAAATGACAAGGCATGTCTTTGGAAACTCTACTTCGCCTTCCGTAGCAAACTTTGGACTTTGAAAAGTCGTAGAAGGTGCAGACTCAGATGTCAAATGTCTGATCAACAATAATTTCTACGTAGATGACGGGTTGTTATCGTATCAAACGGAAAGTGACACTATTGACCTTGTACTTCGCACACAGAAAGCTCTTCAGGACAATGGGAGAATTCGTCTCCATAAATTTGCATCAAATAGCAGACAAGTCTTAAATGCTTTCGACCCGAACGACCTATCGAAGGATCTTAAAAACTTGGATTTGGGCATCGCTACTCTTCCAACACAAAGGAGTTTAGGGCTCCTGTGGGATACAGAGACTGACTCTTTCACATACAAGGTAAACCGAGTTGAAAAGCCCTACACAAGACGTGGACTTCTATCTACTATTAATAGCATGTATGATCCGCTAGGTTTCGCACAGCCAGTTATCATCCAAGGAAAACTACTCCTACGCGAAATGATTTCTATCACCAGCAAGACTGACTGGGATGACCCTTTACCGAAGCTATTACATGGCAAATGGGTCACATGGACCAACTCATTGAGCCATCTTGAATCACTCAGCATACCAAGGATGTACAGCGATATTTCGTATAAAGCCGCTACTAACAGAGAAGTTTTAGTTTTTGCGGATGCATCAAAAGACGCTATAGCAGCTGTAGCCTACCTTAAGCTATATTACGTGAACAGATCAACTTTAAGTTTTCTGATGGGCAAGGCCAAGGTTGCACCCGCACGCGGGCACACAATTCCACGTCTGGAATTATGCTCTGCTGTTTTAGCTTCTGAGATTGCTGAAATGATACACGACCAGCTTTGTGTTCCGAAAGACTGTTTTCGTTTCTATTCAGACAGTAAAATAGTTCTCGGTTACATTTCGAATGAATCAAGGAGATTTTATGTGTATGTAGGAAACCGTGTTGGTAGAATTCGTCTTTTTAGTACTCCAGCTCAATGGTACTATATCCGTTCTGAAGACAATCCTGCAGATATTGCTACACGCTGTATTGACCCTTCAAAGCGTGCCGAATCAAGCTGGTTAAACTACATGGAGAATACCGTAGACTTAATATCCGAACCTGAGCACTGTCTGATAGATCCAGAGCATGACCAAGAAATCTACCCCGAAGTAGATACATGCACTACCTACAAATATGAGATAATTGACTCATCGAAACCAAATGCTCGCTTTTGTGATATATTTTCTCGGTTCTCATCATGGAACAGACTTGTTCGTACCGTTTCTCGCATTAAATTTTGGGCAGCTAGACACCGAAAGGACGGTAATATTCCAAAACGTCATGATGACCCTTCATTATTGCGAGATAGTGAGCTTGCAATTGTGTCGTGTATACAAAGAGAAGCGTTCCATGAGGAATTACAGTGCATCAGAGACACTGATACAATTTCGCATAACAGCACAATTAAATCTCTTTCGCCTATCATAGGACAAGACAAGGTGCTTAGAGTCGGAGGGAGATTCAACAAGTTACCTGATGCCGACTTCGATATAAATATTAGAAACCCGGTAATACTTCCGAAAGATAACCATGTCACCAATCTCATCATCAGACATGTTCATAACAAGGTGCAGCATATGGGATGTCATTTTACCGAAGGACGTGTACGTACAGAAGGCTATTGGGTAGTTGGAATGAAGCGGATGGTTGCTAAACTAATTCGAGAGTGTGTAGTTTGTCACAAATGAGTTAAAGAAGATCCTGACGATAATCTCAACAACGATAATCTCTGTCACAAGTTGCGCGCGAAAGTCTCCTATCAACAGATGTCCGATTTACCAAAGGATCGCTGCAGCCCTGGTCCGCCATTTTCTTACGTTGGTGTTGACACCTTTGGCCCATGGCCCATATCTTTTCGTCGTACAAGAGGCGGAAGTGCAGAACAAAAACGCTGGGCTTTGCTCTTTACTTGCCTGACTACGAGAGCGATACACATCGAGGTGATTGAACAACTATCGAGTTCATCATTTATAAGTGCGCTCAGACGGTTTATCTCGTTGCGTTGACCAGTAACGCAATTCCGTTCACACAGAGGACAAATTTCTTGGGAGCAACAGAGGACCTTTCTATCGACAGCGACTTCGTCGAAAAGGGACCTGTCGTACTTCCTTTCTAATTCCAAGGTCGTATGGAAATTTAATCCGCCACACTCCCCACAAATGGGTGGAGCCTGGGAACGGCTCATAGGAACAGTGAAGCGCATATTTAATTCTATCTTGCTACAACGTAGAGGTAAAGACCTAACGCATGAGGAGCTTACTACTCTAATGTGTGAAATTAGCGCTATTGTCAATAATCGACCGCTTATGGCTGTATCGTGTGACCCAGACTCGCCTTCATTACTTACTCCGACAATGCTTCTTACAATGAAGTCTAATCCGGATGTGGAACCTTTTCCGTCTTTTGGACCCAAGGACGCTTTAAGATTTTCTTGGAAAAATGTTCAAACTCTGGCCGAGGAGTTTTGGCGCCGATGGAAGTCAGAATATCTGTGCGAACTTCAAAAACGTCAAAAATGGCAAGAACGCGCCAGAAACATTAAACCGGGTGACCTTGTTCTTATTTAAGATGACCTACCGCGCAACCTTTGGTCATGTGGTCTCGTCCAACGCGCCTTCGAAAGTTCTGATGGACTTGTTAGAAAGGTTGAACTAGCTGTTGTCAAGGACAACAAGAAGCATTTGTATGTGCGACCAATAAATGATCTTGTAACTCTCTTAGAAGTTGATTAAACATGATTCTGTTCTAGTCAAGGTTGCTGCAATTTTTGAAAATGTGTGTTAAAACCTTTGAACATTATGTTGAACCACATTAATTTGTCAGATTTTTGAAAGATATGTTATTCCTTTTGGATACATAGAGAAGTTACCATGATTATTTGAAGAGATGTATTTTGAATTTTTGTTTCATCACATTTCTGATTTTAATTTTTGACATAATATGATATTTTGTAAATTTTGAGAGATTTTGAAATTTTTGTTATTTTTGTTATTTTCGATAAAGAACTTTTTGCTAAATATTTTTGAATTTTAAAAGTTAATGATTTTATAAAGTGATTTCTTGTAGAAATCAGAGGAGGAGTGTAATGATTACGTGCCGGAATTGTAACTTGTCCGGATTGGGTTTTAAATTTGTTTTTACATTTGCTGTCAGACATTTTCTTGTTCGATAAATTCCTGAAAGATTTTTTTGTGATTTGGGCAAGCCTAAGGAGTAAGTACTTTGCCATGTTCTATAAAGGTTTTTTTATATACCTGTAAATGAATTCTATCGTCTTTTCTATGTGAAATATTGTTTATTTGTTCAACTTATCAAATCTAATCGGTGACCTACTTTCGCTTTGTGCGACGCTTATTGTCAAGGTATAAGCTCACCTGTTCTGGGCATTTTTATTGCATTCTGAGTCGATGTATGGTTGTTTTGACAATATATTCTAGGTTTAATTTGATTTGTTCTTGATTCCTTTATATGATGTGTTCTACAATATGTGAAATATGATTTCATTTTATTCATTATGTGCATTGTTATGTGCAAGATATGTCATAGTCATGTCAAGGTCAGGTCATGTCACAGGTCAATTTTACAGTACAGTGTCATGTAAATCTTCATCTGCGTACAATCTTCTTCTGTGATCTTCTTCTGTAATCATCCAGTGAAATTTACAAAGATACAGTAACAATTATTGTTTGATGTCATAACTCAAAATTTGTTATTTTTGTATTTTGTAGTTTTTCACCCTCTCTTCATCGTGGTTTGTCATGGCAATAAAGATTTAAGGATCAAACATTCTTTGTCTTAATGGAGTCATCACAAAGAGAATTTTCATGCAAAAATAAAAAATGGGATAACCATTTTTGAAATCTCCTGTTTATACCTCTTCTAATGATTTGATAAAATCTGGTAACAGATGCAAGAAAGTATTTCTAAATGAATATGTTGAAGTTAAAACTCTTTTTGTAATCTGAATGTGATCACCACTTTAAAGGAAAGCCGAGCTAAATTAAGAAATAATATATTGTTTAGAGGCATTTCTTTACTAATTGTACTCGATGATATATTACATGATCTAAGTTATTTCACAAACCTTTTTCCGCGGCCATCTCACAAAGGAAGTCGGAGTCTTCAAAGCGACACTTTGCCATCGTCACCTGATTATGTTTAGTCAGGTGATTGGTTATTTATAGATTCGTGAGAAAATATTTCTTACCCAATCGGACAGCGGCAAATACCATTACGATTTCCTTTACCGAAAATCTACATAAACTCCTGAAATGCTTGATTTGATCACATTCCCCCTGTATTATCAGTCGATTGATCATGAAATCCGTAGAAATGTTCTGTAACATGCATAGTGCATATACAGTGTCCACTTTTTTCTTTTGGACAAATAAAAACTGAATCACAGTCAGCATATCCATAATTCACATATCTAAGCATAATTATTTACAACAAAAAGGGATGCTATAATCAAAAAGACGAACATATTGTTAAAATTAGTGTAACTTTTTCAGATTGTTTTAATAATGACTCGAAAGTTAATTCGCATGAATTTGTACAATTATGTGTCACCTATACAATGTCAACTGCTTGTTATCACCAATCAAATATCTCTTGAACCAAAGATCATGATCTATGTCGAGTTGTAGGTCAAAATGATTAATTGTTGATGTCGGCTACTGACCTTTTCAATGTTAATTTTACTTTCGATACTTGTTTTCTAGCTTAATTGTGCCCCACTCCTTGCCGACATTTTCCTTTACTCGTACGAAGCTGAATTCATTCAATCTTTGGTCTCTGAAGGGAAAAGATACTTTGCTTCTGACTTCAACTTCACTTACAGATACAAAGACGATGGGTTGTCCATCAATAATCCAAAATTCGCGGATTACCTGAGCAGTATCTATCCTTCGGAGCTTGAAGTCAAAGAAACTACAGAGACAAATAATTCAGCATCCTATTTGGACATAATGTTGTCCTACGACACTGATGGTCACATGAACACCTCACTCTATGACAAACGTGACGACTTCAATTTCAGCATTACAAACTTTCCTTTTCTGAGTTAAAGAAGATCCTGACGATAATCTCAACAGCACTCACAATAGAGCACCAAATTGAGCATCGACGGACCCCTAGCAAGCTAGAGGTGGGACCAGGTGCCCGGGAGGAGTAAGCATCCCCTGTTGGCTAGCCGCACCCGCCGTCGATGTTCATGCACGAAAATGAACAGAATATATAAAATGCATGCACTGTCTGAGGCCACGTCTATATAGAAAGTGCTATGGCGACAATGTCAGGGGAAAATATTCAAAACACTTAGTAGCAACATCCCTTCATCGCCTGCTTATGGCGTGTTCATATCTCAGTTGATACGCTATGCCAGAGCAAGTACCAAATATACGGATTTTGTTCTGAGAGCTACGCGTCTTTCAGATAAGCTTATCAGTCAGGGATCTGTTTGTGACCGACTAACATCGTCACTGAGGAAGTTCTACGGTCGATATGGGGAACTCGTCATACACTATGATGTCCCACTTTCCAGAATTATGGATGATATTCTGTCATAGACCATTTGAACCATCCAACCAAAGATTGTACTCTATATCTTCCAAAATGGAAGTAACCGGATGTGACAGTTCTACCGAATTGAAGCGACGGGTGTTGCATGCAAGCAGGAGATGCTTACTCTTCCTAGGCACCTGGTCTCACTCTCATATCGGGAGTTCGTTTCTTTTCATGTGGTGGAGGTTTTTGTTTGTTTGCTTTGGTTCCTGTTTTATCCTGATTTTGTATGCCTTCGGTTTCTGATTTTCTGGGTTATCGATTTTGTGCTGTAAACAGGGATATGGTCATTATCCATATTTGTCATTAATGTAACATATAAAAAGGTCAGTATAAATTTTGAGTTTAGAGAAAAATTACAAAATAAGGGAAGGAAGGAGGGGAAGGAATTTTAAAGGTTTCAATTAAAGAAAAAAAAATTGTATTACTCTATGGGTGTAAATATTGTAAATTTTGAAAAACAAAACAAAACGGGAACATGGTGAAATTTGAAAATGAACATGTTCACGTGCAGAATACTTCTTGTGGGGTCCAACCAAACAAACAAGAGAAGGTTTTTCGGAAAAATTTCAGGGTGTGGCATGTTCTCGACCAATCCGGTATCTCTACCCAAATATGGTTATGTCAGTCATTTTTTTTTATTAGTCTAATTAAAAAAGGTCGGGTATAAAAAGAGCCTTTTCCTAAAATTTGGCGCACTTTTTTTGTGTGTCCATCTTCAGCTTTGCTTGATTTATTATAAAATTGAAAAGAAAAATGAACATGTAAGCAATTATATTTTTTTTAATTAAATATATGAAAGTTACCATTTTGGTAACCTAGCATAATTACAAATTCTTAGATAATCAAAAGAAAAGCAAGATGAGAATGAAAATAACAATTTTGGTAACCTAGCATAATTACAAATTCTTAGATAATAAAAAAAAAAACAAGATGAGATTATACATTTATCGTCTTGTAGTTGATTGTGTTGTTGTCTCTAAACATTGTTCACTATTAAGAAAATACCGGATTAACCCTCCTCTATTTTAATCATGTCAATGTTATACATGAATTCACCATAAACATGTATGTTATTGTATCTTATTTTGTTTTCTTGCAAATCGCTTCATTTTCTATTCTCTCTCCTTCTCTTTCTCTTCACAAAGCGTATATGCATCGATCTTTCTAACAATACTATATACATGTACATTGTAACTTTCTTGGCATACTTCATTGTTTAGATTTGGGGATCACTGACGAGGGTTAAGTACCCGAAACGTGCATGTCTGGTCCACGTTGCCAATTTATCTGTTCTTAAATGATGCTATTCAATTTGAAGACATTTACATTTATACCACTTGGTGAGTGTCACTGCTGGTGGACCAGGAGTCCCCGAGGGCACATGTAGCCAAGTTCGATCAATTTCGATTGATCGTTTCTTCAACGCATTCTAAATTTTTTTTTATCAAAATTTCTTGAAATTTCTAAAAAGTGGGTCCTGTAGCATCATATCCCACCGATCCCGCTACGTCTTTGATACACCTTTTCGACATAGTAACTTTCTTACTTTTTTGGCATACTTCATTGTTTAGATTTGAGGATCACTGACGAGGGTTAAGTACCCGAAACGTGCATGTCTGGTCCACGTTGCCTATTTATCTGTTCTTAAATGATGGGTCCACGTTGCCAATTTATCTGTTCTTAAATGATGCTATTTAATTTGAAGACATTTGCATGTATATAATATACATGTATACTAATCATTTACGTTTCATATATTATTGTACACATTTTTGATTATGCTCTCTCTCTCTTATTATATGAATTTGTCACAATGGATAAAATAAGTTGACTTTTTCTATCTGATGATGTCGCTCGTTCACTTACCATGGAAAGGAATTTATATTAGCTTGAAGCCTCTTTTCCAATCCTCTTTTCCCAGTTGCTTTTGTATGTGAAATGTATACTTGTACTGATTTGTGACAAATAAATATGTTTAAACTAACCCAATAGAGGTCTAATGTACGCCACTTCAAAAAAAACATATGTGTATATAGATCTATATAAAAAGACGAAAGAGGTACTCATTCCTTTTCATCATAGGTTTAATCTCAGTAGGAAATTAAGAATGAAATGAAAGGGCGTTAATTCATGGTTTTTACATTTCTAGGTGCATTTGTGACGAAATTTTTAAGATCTTACATCAAATAATTTTGATTACAGAGAACATCGATCGGATCTACTGTCCGTAAGTACATTTTAACTTATATTCATGTAAATCAAATCACGTTACTATTTTTTTTTTATATTTCTTTTTACTTATTACGATTTCACTGTATATTTACTTAGGAAGCGGACGATTTTTCTTTCATTTAGTATTCACGATACCATGGAGGGGTCGTATGAAGGAGGGGCATGGTAATTGTTTTATAGTAATCTTTCTTTTTTTCTTACATAAAAAAAATATCTCTGTAATCAGTAAAAAACATCAAACATATTTTACGATACAGAATTATTTGATTATCTTATTATTACTTTTTTTATATCAACACCTAATGCGAAAAGGGTGAAGTAAGTAACTTCCGCTCTATTTATTCTTACTCCAGCAATTTTCAAGCCGTTAATCATTTTATTATTCAGGTCTTCATCTTTCTCAACTTCATAATAGATTCTTTTTAATTTCAGACTCTGGGATATGACACCTAAACAATTGTAAGTATAGACTTTAAGTACATATCCAAATAACTTTTTCTTTAAATTTTACCTCGTTAATTATTTTCATTTTTGTAACATCAAGTTATATAAGAGAATTCAATTTCATTTCAGATTTTAAACGCCGGAGGGGGAAGACATGTAAGTTGTTTGATATCATAAGTTCATATCGCATTCTATTCTTTATTCAACATTTCATATTTCTTTCCAATTTTTATATAATTTAAAAATGTTCTTTCCCTGACGATTATTGTAAATAACGTTATCTTTCTTATACAGAAAAACTCCAGAGGTGAAGAAAGAAAAAGAGGCGGTGGGTCAAGTGGATAGAGAGGAGGTGGCGGATCAAGAGGCGGTGGGTCAAGTGGATAGGGAGGAGGTGGCGGATCAAGAGGCGGTGGGTCAAGTGGATAGAGAGGAGGTGACGGATCAAGAGGCGGTGGGTCAAGCGGATAGAGAGGAGGTGGCGGATCAAGAGGATAGAGATCCGGCGGGTGAAGATGATGAAAAGTAAGTGATATTTATAGTAGATATTGATGTCTTCTTTTGAAACTCTTAGAGTGATTTGATCGATGAAATATATTTCATCTAACCTTTATAATGATAATGATATAGAAAAAAATAACCACATACACATATACATCCCTTTAACTTATACATTTTTTTCTTTCACAGAAAATCGGGGTACAAGATGGGGTCCAGTTTTGACCACTTTGTCTTTGATTATGAGGGGATATATAACATATTCTAATCTCTCTATACAAATACAAAAATAATTTATCTGATTTGTTGTTTTTAACTTTATTCATCTCAAGAAAAAAAAAATCTTTGTGAGAATGATTTGATTATCATTGTAAACGTGTAATTTATATTCATAGGACATCGGAGGATCTCATCTTGTTGAACAGCTCCACTGAATGATGTTATAAAGAAGGATGAAACTGGAATGTTAAGTGGATTTCTATGATTTTCTTAGAGAGAAAATATTAAGCAAACAAGAAATGCTTTTGACATATTTAGATCAATGTGAAGATTTTTTTTCATTTCTTTTTATTTTTTTTATAGGACTATGATTACCATCCTGGATAGAAGACGTTTCGAAAGTGGGATCTATTATACTTATTATTTCAAAAGTTTAATCTTTGTCTTCATATTTTTCCGAAAAGTTAAAATTATGTATTATTGCTGTGAACATGAAAATATTTTTGTTGTTAGTAATATCAATGATTTTTCCCCTTATATTTAAATTATCCAAATTTGTTATTGTAATGTATTTGAAATTGTATTCAAATACACTTTCAAAAATTGTCTTAATATTCCAGTTGCATATTCTTTTATTAAAACATCATTCCGTAAATGAATTCAATCTTTGTTTTTTCAACTTCTTACAACTTTAAGATTACTTTACGATGCAGTGATTCAATGAATAACGTGTTGAGATGTGATCATCCACCCAATCCTTCGATGATAATGTGTTTACATATAAACCCACAGGTCATAGTTTCGGGTGACCTCAGTCACTTGGGTGATAATTAGTCTTGTCTGTATGTATAACGTATTGGGATGCCGATATACTTTACTAAGAAAGACTTATTGATTTAGAGTATACTATTTGTTTTGAATTTGATTCATTGTGTATTCTGTATTTACAATATTTAAGTCCTTGTACATGTTGTAGTATTTGAAACTACTCATGGTCACGGTACCCAATACATTTAACCCTATTCAGTTACCGTGAGAGCCATATGTTTTCCCATTCATCATTTAGATACCCTTCGCGGTAGACACATTACGATGCGCCATGAGTGATATCACGCACCAATCATATAATACCAGGAAAATGACTTTAGATATCATCAGACAACTGTTATTTCGTCTTGTGTATCTTCAATTACTTTGGATATGTTATGTCATAACGCTATTACTCTATCATGACGATACACTATGAAAACATCAAACTTTTGGTCGCTGTCGACATATTACGATGCGCCATGTGTGATATCACCCACCATTAAAATACCAGGAAAATGATTTCAAATAGGCTGTTGTTATGTCATCATTCAATATGACTCAATCATGATGATGATTTAAATCCCACTCCATTTCCATGGATATCAAATTAATTACACGTATAAATCAAACTTGACAATACACTTTGGATATCATCAAATAACTGTTATAACGTCATATATATATCTTCAATTACCTAAGATATGTTATGGCATCACGCTATTACTCAATCATGACGATACACTATGAAAACATCAAACAACTGTCTTTTGTCAAGGAATATTTGATCTTGGATATTATTTCAAGTACTATTGTTATTACGTCATACTTATAAATTGCTTCTATTGAGGGGTGTCATGTTACAATTTTAAACAAAAGAATTTCAAAAGAATCTCCAGAAAGACACTATATAGCTGCTAGTAACTTTCATACTTTTTTGGCATATTACATTGTTTAGATTTGCGGATCACTGACGAGGGTTAAGTACCCGAAACGTGCATTTCTGGTCCACGTTGCCAATTTATCTGTTCTTAAATGATGCTATTCAATTTGAAGACGTTTACATTCGTAATAAATCTGTCAATACACACTGTGCAATAAATCTATTATAAAACAATCGCAATAAATCAAAAAATCAATAAATCTGTCAAACAAATGTGCCACATGCATTGCAACTGCACCACTCGTGTACAACCTATGTATTTGAATGAAATGAGGTTTATAGGGGGACATTATATTACTACTCCTCATGAATTTGGGATCAAAAGGTCAAATTTGATCATTCATCTCTTTCTAGCGGCCTATGTTTTATTCCATTCAATACTTAAAATTTACTTTGGAATTTCATCAAACTTTGCAAGTACATGGACAACACCTCAATTAAATGTTTCAAATATCAGGGTCATGATTTTCAGGTTTCAGGAAAAAATGAATTTGTTGTTGGTCTAGTGTCTTTCTGGATATTTTTATTATAAAAATCTGCCATTATGACTATTTCAATAGTCTTAATGGCAGATTTTTATAATAATAAAAATAAAAATCTTACCTCTGTAAGTTCTGTAAATATCCAGAAAGACACTAGGAAATCCGTTTGTAAAAAAAGATACATGAAAAGTTGGTTGTCATGTGAGCATAATGAGAAGATGCTACACAATATTTGCATTGGTTTAAGATTTGGTCACAAATAATTCAGTTCTCATGAAATGTTCATGCACATAGGAACTGTTGACCTCAAAGTTTCAAAGGGGATGATACATCAATCATAAACAATTACGTAGATGTAATTTATATTTGATTTTTACACTAAAGTAAAATAATAACAAACGTGTGCGTGAATGTGAAACCCCACCCCCCTTAAAAATCACTTCTACAAACTAGTAATTACACGTGATGTATAATAGTACTATATTACTTTATCTTATATTCACTATCACTGTTTGTATCGATAGATTTGAACAATATACAGTCCCGATTACGATTGAGGAATTTTTATTAGACGAAGGAGAAATTTTGTGTGTTAAAATGAAGACGAAAACATAGAAGAGGAATTTTAAGTTGAAATGTACAAGGGAAAGAGGAGAGAAGAAATTGCAGGGTGAAAGGAGAAAGAGAAGAGTAATTTCTAAGGTGACATAAGACAACCCTGAAAGCGAACTCGAAAGAAATATTTCTCCTTTAATTCCCCTTCGATTCGCTTCCGTGTTCTGTTACGTTTCTCTTACGATTCTGCTTACGTTTCTCTTGCAAATTCCGCCTTCAGTTCACTTTCAATGTTCGCCTCCAGCCTCGTTTTGGGCGGGGCTTAATGCGGTCTAAATTAGAACGCAAATGTAGGCATAAAATCAATATTTTTAAACGTTTATTTACAGTATTTTCCTTTATCACGCTAATTATAGAATTATATGCTATGATAATTGTTTTAATACGTCTAGATATATTTACATATAAAATTTAATCATTTTAAAACAGCTAAATATATCATGAGTCCCCGAGGGCACATGTAGCCAAGTTCGATCAATTTCGGTTGATTGTTTCTTCAACGCATTCTAAAATGCCTGTTATCAAAATTTCTTGAAATTTCTAAAATGTGGGTCCAGTAGCATCATATCCCACTCATCCTGCTACATCTTTCGACTAAGGAACTTAAATACTGTTTTGGCATATTACATTGGAGGATCACTGACGAGGGTTAAGTACCAAAAACGTGCATATCTGATCCATGTTGCCAATTTATCTGTCCTTAAATGATGCTATTCAATTTGAAGACGTCCATTTCTCTTGTATGAAAGTAGGCAGCCTGCTGACGATGGGTCGTTTTCCGATTGACGAATCGAGGTACGCAAATAAAGTCGTGTATTTCGGGTCCTCCTTTAGGAATAATGTTTCGGTGAGAATGTCACTAAGGTCATACAACTTTGGGAATGATGTCAAGCGACGTTTAATGGCGGATTCAACCATTCAAGCGGCACCGTAGCGTTCAACGAGACGTTCCCAGAGTCTTTTCAATCCTTCGATCATATTACGAAATTAGAGGATCTGAAACTTAGTGCCTGTCGTTTTGAATTCGGTCCTAAATATTTTATCATAAGGTCCATCTGTTCAGAATCGTTGACACCAATTTCACTCATAATAGTTTTGAAGCTATACTTCCAAGCACAGAATATGTCTCAAGCCGGTCATCAAACTAGACATATCCTAGTCTATGTCTAGACTAGAAAATAAGAGGTCTTTGCGCAACAAGAACTGAGTTATGTCGGAAGTCACTGAAGGGTGTACAGCTGTAGCAGGCATTAAATTCTTTCAGATTTGTTGGTGAGGAATAAATGGATTTGCGGGATAAATAATATTGCCGATATTTTGTCAATAACTTATTGGATTCATATCATCGTCTCCTTTTAGGGAATGTCCATTGATGAAAGCAGCGGTTTTGTGCTCCGAACATTCTTTCGGACGATCGATTTTAGCCATACTAGTATTCAATATCTCCTCTTCCTCAATTGCCTTTAGCTCAGCTACCGCTAAATCCGTTTGAACGTTAATAGTCTCTAACTTTGTTTGTAGTTCATTATGTTGTTTGTGCATTTCTACCTCTTGTAAAGCGTATGAAGCTTTCACTCTAGTGGCTTCGGTTTTAGCACGAATCCTTGCGAGAAGACTTGTTCGACCACTAGAATAGCTGGTGTAAGACTTGGAAGAACGTGTGGCATGGCTCTTAGATGTACTAAACAGTTTATAAGCTGTGACAATTGTGACGCAACGGCTGTCTAGCAGATGTTGGAACTCTTCAAGATCCCTTAAACTTTCTTGCGAACGTTCAGATATTAAGGAAATTTATTAGTCGTTCTGTTTTTTCTTTATAATCAGAGTTCCGGTTTACTAGTTTCCTTGTTTTCCTTTATTTTTTGCAAGCTATTGAGTGATGCTATGAACTCCTCAAATTTGACGTACATGTGACTCCAAAGCAGAAGGTTGGTCAGTGGTAACAGCTGAGGAGGGTGCCTCTTGTGTACCATCATCCTCCACTTTGACATTATCCATTGGCGAAGTCATAGTCTTCTTACTGTTCTGTCACAAACAAAGATCCGTATTAGATTTATAGATCTTTATTCAGACAGGCAGCTAACCAAAATGTACAGTACATCAATGCATGACAGAAGATGCGGGGCGATGTCCAGCTGTTCGTTACACATGGTGTATGTAATGGTAAAAAGACTGGGGGTATCCGTGGAAAATATAATGAAAAAAATTAAGCGCATCGCTGATAAACAATATGGCGGAAACAAATCTTGAAGCTCGATTCGTTACAATAACAATTCGTACAAATGACAAATATGGATAATGACCATATCCCTGTGTATAGCACAAAATCGATAATGCAGAAAATCAGAAACCGCAGGCATACAAAATCAGGATAAAACAGGAACCAAAGCAAACAAACAAAAACCTCCACCATATGAAAAGAAGCGAACTCCCGATATGGGAGTGAGACACAAACAAAAATCAACACTGTACATCACAAAGTGTTCCATCTCTATACATTCATGAAGAAAATTCCAAACCAATTTAGGGAGCAACTATTTGATTTTTATGGGGGGGGGGGGGGGGGGGGGGGGGGCAGGAAGACTTGCAAGCCGGAAATTTGGGCCGGATTATTATTATTATTTTTTTTGGGGGGGGGGGGGGGGGGGGGAATTTTCCAATTTTGTAAATTACTCTAAAGTTTAAATAATTCAGCGTGATTTTTCGGCCATAAAAACATCAAGCACAGAATAAGTTCATCGTTTACCAGCATATCACTTCATTTAAATTTCTTGAATGGCATATGATGCCTATAATCTAAATTTTTACTTAGATGATTCTCAACGGAGACAGGCTTTATAGTGCTAATGACTTTTGAATTTGATTTATTCACTCCAAATTGCATAAAGTGTGTTCCCTTATTTATACTTAGTTTATGATACACAAAAAAGTGTTTACTGGGCAAAGGATAGGTCTGAAGAGAGGGGGAGGGGCAATTTCATGATCCGGAATTTTTTTCGCCGGCCCTTTGGGCCGGAAATTTTTTTTCCCTAAAATTTCGATCCGGATTTTATTTTTTTTTTTTTTTTTGCAAAGTCTTCCTCCCCCCCCCCCATAAAAATCAAATGGTTGCTCCCTTAACACACATTTTTAATGAATGGGCTAATTAATTAATGAGGTTATATCTTTGCCTTCTGCTGCACTTCTATCATCACTTCAACCATTACATTGCTCCCGTACAATGAATAGTATGATCGCAACGCGCCGTGTCGGAAGGTATAAATTTCCGTCTACAACGTAGACCATGCAACAAAATGTGTGTAAACAATCTATATACTGTAGTTCAGACTACTACAAAGATTAATGTAGCTAGTGGAGAAACCCCGCTTGAGACCTCAACATTACCTGGGGCCTTAAGTGGGAGTGTCATTTTGGTGATGTCCGTTGACTGTATGTTTTAAATTTTTGCTATTGTAACGTGAAACTAACCGAGCTATTTATATTATAAACAATGAGATGGGCTCGCCTCTGAATTTACGCAGAGATGCTTGATTTTCCTAATGACTGTCTGTCACTAATATTCATTTAATAAACAATGATAACAAGTAATCAAATATATACATGAAATGATTGGAGTAACAATCAATAAACAATATATAAAGAACAGCAAATGCAAGTGACTCTGCACTGCGAGGCTAGTCACTGGAGGCTAACCTCCCAAAGGTATGTCAACACAGGCACGTCAACGAGTGACTCGCCTCCACTGGCTTACAATATTACTACAAGGCGCGACACCAGTGTGTGTCGCGTCAATCAAGGCGGTATGCCTTCAAGCCAGTAATATAACTACAAGAAGGTAAATACAGCTCTATTCGGGCTACGGCCTTATTCAGGCCTTTACCTTACTTCGTAGCTTTGTAGCATTGAGAAATCGATGTGATCAATTCAATCATCAAACGCAGAGTGTCAGAATTAAGATGTTCTCGGGTATTTATAGTGTTGGATTAGTCCAACTGAGAAAAGGGACGGATAGGATAAGGACGATTCCATTTGTCTGAATCAACAAAACGTTTGTTTATATTATTCTATGTACAGAAAGCATTCTTGTGAGTTTGACAACGTATATTTTTGTTACACAACCCACGCCTCCGATGACATTCGTCCTCGAATGTATAATCACGTAAAGTAAAACAAATTAACTAAAGAAAACATGTGATCCCTTTATATACATATATAAACAAAATGTAAAAAAAGGCAAGTATATGGTGTTTCTTCACCATGTAACAAATGTTAAAAAAAAGTAACATGATAAACACTCATATCAAAAACGCTGCACTATGTGTGAGTTACACATGTCAAGGGAGTCACATATTGTAGAATTCCTCTACCTCATGGATAATTTCCACTGCCCTTCCTCCTTCAGTGTACTTCGTGACTGTAATTGTCTTCTCTCTTTTCCTATACTTTTCGCATTGTACTCCTACATCACATGTAGTAACACCGTCTGACTGCGTTGACACTGACTCAAATGGCACGACAGCTTGTGAACCAGTCTCCTCAAATTTTCTCTTTGATAGGACTTCAATTTGAGTTGTTTCTGGGGACCTACGGATAACCAATCTGCCAGAGGCTACAGGAGAAGGAGACGTATGTTTCCTATAGAGTCGTCCAGCAAGAACAGAACTGTCCTCTTGATCAGATTCCGATTCATCCGCGGAAGAATCATTATTCTCTATCAATGCTCCGGGATCCTGTTCCTTCCAATCAGACTCGTCTCCAGATTTTGATGCACACGCACTTGAAGATGCTGAAGGCGTTGCTGCCTGTACAGGTGTTTGACCCAGTGGAATCAGCTGTTGGTTTGTCGTCAGTCCCTTGTGAACTCGCTGAAAGTGTCGCTTCACATTACATGGCCTATTTGATGTGAAATCGCACACATCGCAACTGTATTCTGTCAGTGCACACAATGCTACATGCTCTTTAAATTTCTCCTCATTCGGACACACTGCTGAACACATTGGGCATCTCTTTGCACCAGTGACCTTTGTCGTCTTCGTGTTCACCATCTACAACAAATGTACAAATTATTAGTTCCCTGTCTCATAGTCTTTAAGCCACTGCGGTGGTCTTTTAGTTCTAAAAGGTCGGGATGAGACATGTTGTTCTTTGTCAGTATGTTCAGTGACATCGTTACTGTAATTGTCATCATTACCAGAGTCTACTGATTTTTCTATAGTCTGGTCTGCAGCATTTGTATTCAAGTCCAAACTGTCTTCCTCTAAAGATTCACCTATCAATGTCTGGGAACGCAAAGGTCGCATCCTGTCGACATGGATAACCTGGTCCATACCTTTCTTACCACAGTCTACTACATAGTTTATGTCAGACATTTTCTGCTTGACTGTGAAGGGACCCTTCCAGTAGGACGTGAACTTGGGTGACTTACCCTGTTGGACTCGAGGGAAAAAGACACATACTTTGTCTCCTGATGAGTATTTCTCCCAATGCAGTTTTCTATCATAGTAATGCTTTTGCCTCTGCATTGACTGAGCTGTATGTAACCTGACGTGGGAATGGGCGTTTTCCATTCTCTCTTGCAGTATCCAACACCATTTGTTTTGTGGTATTGCTTTGACAGATGAAGGCATCTCAAACATGACATCTAGAGGAGTACAAATCTCTCGTCCTAACATTAGGAAGTTTGGCGTTAACCCAGTCGTTTCATGTTCAGACGAGCGGTATGCCATCATCACATATTGCAACTGTTCGTCCCAGTCAGTGTGGTTCTCATTTACAAAGGCGCTTAACATGGCAGTGAGCGTGCGGTTGAAGCGCTCAACCATGCCATCTGA
The DNA here is from genome assembly GCA_028142955.1 of Pinctada fucata. NCBI lineage: Eukaryota > Metazoa > Mollusca > Bivalvia > Pterioida > Pteriidae > Pinctada > Pinctada fucata. The sequence continues at coordinate 54,165,693 of AP027112.1, read as the reverse complement.
CTGAGGGTGATATGGCGTAGTATGAGTCTTATTGATTCTCAGCAGCATACACATCTCCTGAAAGAGGTTACTTTCAAATTGACTTCCTTGGTCGGAATGTATGGCTGCTGGTACGCCAAACCTTGTCACCACCTGCTCAACTAGTGTCTTGGCGACAGTTCGAGCTTCCATGTTAGGCATGGGAAAACTCTCAGTCCACTTCGTAAAGTAGTCTGAAATTACGAGTATGTACTTGTTACCTGACTCTGTTAATGGGAGTTCCCCCAAGATATCTATGGCAATACGTTCCATTGGATAGCCTGTTTGTACAAGCTTCATTGGTGCACGTTTGGTTTTGTTCTCACCCTTTCTTTTGGTGCAAAACTCACAGCCGTTTACATATAGTCGGACATCACTTTGCATTTTAGGCCAATAGTAACCTTGTCTGACCTTTTCTAACGTTTTCTTTATACCTAGATGTCCTGCCGTTTTCTCGTCATGACAATATCTCAGTACTACTCTTCTTTTACTGAGAGGTACCAGTGCTTGGTATTTTGTCATGTTTGCTTCAAAGTCCTCCCATTTACGATACAGTATGCCATCTAATTGACATAGTCTGTCGAACTGACTGTATAAGGACTTCAAGTAATAGCTTTCACTCTGCACTACCTTCGAATCAGGGCGGACCTTACTGTTTAGCCAACCTCTGACTTTAATTAGGTCCTTGTCCTCTGCTTGCATGTCTCTAAGTGAATTGGATGAGTGCGAGGAGGCACTGTAGACCTTGTTCGCTAAGGGATCTACATCGTCTTTGTCCCATTCTGTTATATATCCGCATTGGCGACATGGCACCCTACTCAATGCGTCAGCATTACAGTGCTGTCTCCAAGGCCTGTGCTGGATTTCAAAGTCGAATTCCGACAATATCTCTAGCCACCTTGCTAACTGATTTTCTGGATTTTTGAATTGCATCAGCCAGCGTAAGGAGCTGTGATCAGTCCGTATTAGGAATTTCCTACCATACAGGTAGTGACGAAAGTGCTTCACAAAGTGAACGACTGCCAACAACTCTTTTCGAGTCACGCAATACCTGCGTTCAGACTTTGACAGTGTCCTACTGGCAAACGCACACACTCTTTCAGTACCGTCAATATTCTGAGACAGAACAGCACCTATCGACTGATCGCTCGCATCAGTGTCTAAAATAAATGGATATGCAAAGTTTGGATTTGCCAATATAGGGGCTGAAGTGAGCGCTTCCTTTAAAGTAAGAAACGCTTCCTGACAAGCTTGAGTCCAATCAAACCGAGTACCCATCTTTGTTAATTTGTGAAGAGGGCTAGCCAGTGATGCAAAGTTTGGAACAAACCTGCGATAGTAGCTACATAGACCAAGAAATGACCTTACTTCAGTGACATTACATGGTACTGGCCAATTTTTGATGACCTTTGTCTTATCACCGCTAGTAGCTATGCCATCTTCAGACACAACATGACCTAGATATTTGACCTCAGATGCGAACAGGTTACACTTCTTCGCTTTAAGTTTAAGACCTGCCTGTTGGAGTCGGTCAAACACTTGTGATAGATTTGCTATCATTTCCTCAAAAGATTTTCCTAGGACTATAATGTCATCAAGGTAGACTAAGCATGTTTCAAACTGTAGTCCCCTTAAGACAGACTCCATCAAGCGTTGGAATGTTGCCGGGGCATTGCAGAGCCCAAATGGCATTACTGAAAATTCATACAATCCCCTACGTGTAGCAAAAGCTGTCTTCTGCTTGTCAGTGTCATTGACCGCGACTTGCCAATAACCCATGCAAAGATCTAAGGTGGAAAACCATTTAGCACCCGAAAGATGGTCTAGTGACTCTTGAATGAGGGGTAAGGGATATGCATCCTTAATTGTTATGTCATTCAACCTTCTATAATCTACACAGAAGCGTGTAGAGCCATCTTTCTTTTTGGCAAGGACAATCGGGCATGACCATGGACTGTTAGATGGATGGATTACTTTCCTATCTAACATAGCCTCAATGTGTTTGTCTACCTCCGCATGCATATGCTCAGGCAACCTTCTAGCAGCCTGCTTTATCGGATGTGCATCACCTGTGTTGATAGTATGTTTTACAGACTCTGCTCGTCCAAGGTCAAAGTCATCCTTTGCAAACAAACCTTGGTACCTTAGTAGGAACTGCATGAAAACAGAGGATTGCTTCTCGTTTAGCCTTTGTGAAGTCTGCTCGTACAGTCGAGATAAGTGATCAGGTATCGTACCATTACTGAATGAATCACCGACTGGTGAATGTAAGACCTCGTGTATGGGAGTATACTGTGCTATGACAGTTCCCTTCTTTACTTTTTGGTCCTTTTCATGCAGATTCATAAGTCTTACAGGGACTTTGTCTGCCTTATCTGTCAACGTGCGTGCTGTCAATGCACGGTCAGACTTAGTAAATTTGTCAATAGGTTCGACCATACCAAGTCCTAGGTCTGTCATGACCTTTCCAGATGTTGTCTGTACAGGACACATAGTAATTACCTCGGAGTAGCTAGGTAAAATGAGGTCCGTCTCAAGGAACACTCTATAACATCCAATGTTACCAGCTATTTTCAAAGGGATGTCCTTCTTGTCAATAGTCATGCAACCTTTTACTGTATCTATCACACACCCATGTCCTTTCATAAAATCTAGACCAAGAATACCGTCTATACCAATGTCTGCTACTGCTACCTTTTGGTGTGTTGTCTTGCCATCTATTGCAATAGATAGTGTTGTAACCCCTTTGATAGAGAGCTGTGAACCGTCAGCAATCAGTATGTCTGACTCCATTTTGTCAAGAGGGGGATCACCAAGTATGTGCGGAGCAACAAGACATATAGTAGCTCCAGTTTCAACCAGCAAGTTGACTTCTTTGTCATTAATCTTAGCAGTCAGAAACATACCAGACTGACCTGTCAAATTAGTGCTACCCATAGAACTAGAGTTCGAGATAACATTGCTTGATCCAGCTTTCTTCTCTTGACCTGACTCTTGTTGCTTAACTTGACCTTTAGGTCCACCATTTCCCTGCCCGGTTCTCCTTTTCTTTTGGGCATTGAGAAAGGCATAACACTTCTTTTTAATATGTCCCTCTTTGTTACAGTAGTAACATCTCAAATTTGTTTTTCCTTGAGACTTGCTGTCTGAGCCGTCCCTTACATTACCTAGGGTTTTATTTGACTTTAACGACTGTATGTCGGCCCTTATATCAGTGAGAGCTTTGTTCGTCTCTTCAATAAACTTTAATACTGGGGAGAGTTCATTAGATACCCGACTCTCTGCTGCTCGCACAGAAACAGTGTCTGCGCGTCGTTTCTCGGCGCTATTGAAAGCATCTAACTCTACTGCTAAACAGACCGCCTCGTTCAAATTTTTAGGCCTAGACTGTTTAATTCTTATACGCATGTCTGAATTGTGAAGAGCCTCAATAAAGTTCTCCATTGCAAGAGTCTCCCTGACATCTGACGGTGCCTTAGCATAGGCAAGGTTTGTTAACCTTCTTATATCCTGTCCTAATTCAGGAACAGATTCTGACGCCTTCTGACGTCTATCTTTTAATTGTGCCCTATACAAGTCCATCTGATTAGAAGGACTGTACCTATCCTCGAGTGCAGTACACAACTCTTTAAAATTTTTACGCGATTCTATCGGTAAATTCCCTAGTACTGCCTGGGCACCCCCTCGCAAGGCGACCGCTAAATGAAGACCCTTTTCGTCCTCACTCCACTCATTGAGTTGTGCGCAAATGTCAAAGTGTGACTTGAAATCTATCCACGATGACTTACCATCATAAGTCGCCGGTTTGACGATGTTTTTCTTATATCTCGTATCAGCGACCGTAGTATTACCTGCACCTGCGCCTGGAATTGTGACTTGCCCAGTATTACTATTTGTGACAGGCGCGACATTTGCGTTCCCTAGTCCGTCATCACTACTTTGTCTTACATGGGAAGGTCTAGTACTACTGCTATAAGTACTTGTATTGGCACTTTGAGCTATGTCATTTAATAGATCAGAAAATGACACTCTACGAGAGGTCGTCCTGTCCCTACGTCTCGTCACATTTGGTAAGACAATAGGGGTTGACTGTCGTGACAATTGGTACTGTATTGATGCTATGTCACTTTCCAGTCGTGATATTTCATCTGTCAAGTCAGCAGCCGTAGCCATTATGTAAATAAAACTATTCAGAAAACCGAAACAAATGGCACGCGAATGCAGTCAGTTACAATAAACAAGATTATTTACAATCAAAACAAATCAAGCGAGGGCCCATCGCTGCCTACCAAAATATGTAACGTGAAACTAACCGAGCTATTTATATTATAAACAATGAGATGGGCTCGCCTCTGAATTTACGCAGAGATGCTTGATTTTCCTAATGACTGTCTGTCACTAATATTCATTTAATAAACAATGATAACAAGTAATCAAATATATACATGAAATGATTGGAGTAACAATCAATAAACAATATATAAAGAACAGCAAATGCAAGTGACTCTGCACTGCGAGGCTAGTCACTGGAGGCTAACCTCCCAAAGGTATGTCAACACAGGCACGTCAACGAGTGACTCGCCTCCACTGGCTTACAATATTACTACAAGGCGCGACACCAGTGTGTGTCGCGTCAATCAAGGCGGTATGCCTTCAAGCCAGTAATATAACTACAAGAAGGTAAATACAGCTCTATTCGGGCTACGGCCTTATTCAGGCCTTTACCTTACTTCGTAGCTTTGTAGCATTGAGAAATCGATGTGATCAATTCAATCATCAAACGCAGAGTGTCAGAAATAAGATGTTCTCGGGTATTTATACTGTTGGATTAGTCCAACTGAGAAAAGGGACGGATAGGATAAGGACGATTCCATTTGTCTGAATCAACAAAACGTTTGTTTATATTATTCTATGTACAGAAAGCATTCTTGTGAGTTTGACAACGTATATTTTTGTTACACTATTATACAGTAATTTACATAATTTTGGCAGTTTTATTAATTAAAAGTTTTGTTGTGTATAAAGTATATAACACATTAAGAGTATAAATAATAAAACTGATAAAGATAAAATTATGGGACATAATTATGATACGATGTACCTCTTCCGATGGAATCAAATTGTCTTTTCATACTTGTGAGTTGTTTAAACCAAGAGATGTTTTCTTTCCATTCAATTTATTTCTTAAGTGAATGTAGGGATATGCGCTCCATTCCGTTACACGGAAATTCACACTCGCAACTTAGTCTCTACCGATATTAAAATATATCGTATCTAGTCGACCATGTTGATCTTTTGACCTGAGAGTTCAGATCCGACTTTAAAAAATAAAATCACTCGGACTAAAACGGATGTAGATTTTATTTTTCATAGACTTTGCTTTTCATTTATTGTAGATACATGTATAGATATATACATATTGTAAAATGTTTTATTGAATTTGAAGACGTTTAACATTTGTGCCACTTGGTGAGTGTCACTACTGGTGGACCAGGAGTACCGAAGGCACATGTAGCCAAGTACGAACAACTTCGGTTGATCGTCGTCTCTCAACGCATTTGAAAATTTCTGTTATGAAAAAAAATTGAAATTTCTAAAACGTGGGTCCTGTAACATCATATCCCACCCATCCTACTACGTTTTTCCGTACAGTTTTTGACATATTTTTCACACACTTTTGCCATATTAAACTGTTTAGATTGAGGATCACTGACGAGGGTTAGAATGATGCTATTTAATTTGAAGACGATTAACATTCGTAAGTAAAATGGAAAGAGGCTTTTTTGAGCACCTGGACAAACCGGCAATAAATCAGTGTTTGTAAGGATATTTGTGCATGTTTGGAATCCAGTAGATAGAAGGCAGTTCAAGATCAGAGTCATCAGTACGAATACCGAAGGACTAAGCACAAGTATTTCAGATAAGTAGTGTGTATGTTGGATTCCCAGGTGATGAATGTAATCCTAGTTCCTCTCTCAAGTTTGAAATACATGTAGTATGACTTGCCAACGAAAGTAAAATTGTTTGCTTCTTTGTCAGCAGGAACAATAATATATTATTTCATGGAGGTCAGGAAGTTTTTTTAGCAACAAAAAAATGAAAAATTGACTCGTGTCTGTAGTTAACTGAGTGCCGAAGGCGCCCTATTCTTTTGTTCGATAAAAGGTGCCAAACTATGCAAAATCTTTGAGTCGGGACATATAAGGAACACATTTTAGAATTCGTAAAATTACCTTTCATCCCTTTTGTCTATCAAGAATTGGTTTCCCCTCATTTGCTTTACTGCATGTGGTCAATCATTGGCCCTGTGACTCAGCCATAGTCCTTGTAGAGAAGATCTCTTCGAGCAATTTATAACAAAGAGTGTACCCTGGTTTCTTACAATGTTTTTGAAGCCAGGACTGCTTTGCGTAGTCCATCTTTACTGACACAGTCATCTCTGTATTCCAGGATTTTAGACTGTAACAAACCTATATCACATAAGTGAACTGACATTACACGTAACATAATTTTGGTCTTATTCAGTGACTCAGCTGATCATACTTTTCGAGTAAATATATGGTAATTGTCAAAATATTGTCCAGCTATGAAATGCAATTGAAAGCATTAAATTACCCTTAATGTTAAACGTCTTCAAATTCAATAGCATCATTTCAAGAACAAATAAATTTTCAGCATGGACCAGGCATGCACGTTTCGGGTACTTAACCCTCGTCAGTGATCCTCAATCTAAACATTTTGTTCTCATTGTATGTGCCAATTCAATGAATACTATGAGGCTATTTTAGCCATTATAAAATTTGTGTTAGAACTCAAGTGTATTCATTCCTTTATCTACTCCAAATTATAATTTGAACTAAGGTGACATATTAGATGCTACACTTGTATATAGGAATACTTAAAACTGAAGAGACTTTTAGCTCTTATAAATTTGTATTTCATTTTCAAGTTGCAAGAAAATAAGGGCTTTAAATATAAAGTTACTCTGAATAAATTTACACTTTCAAAAGGAGCTGTTAAGATAAGGCGTAAAATCAGCCCTGAAAAGTGGAATTTTGAAAATTGAAATTTCAAGAACCTTTTTAAGTAAAATGTATACCTAAACGGCATCCCATCAAAATATGAAGTTATTTTTTATCTGTTTTGCATAATATTGCAAATTTTTAAGGTCCAAATTTATCTTTTTCTCATAGAAATCAATAGAAAACGGAAAAATTTTATTGAACATTGTCCCCCCCCCAGATATACAGAAAGCCACTTTTACTGGAGATGTGTATCCATGATACAAATTTTTTGGCAAAGTGGGGTTCTGTATCTCCGGGGGAAACACTACCCCAGAGACGAAAAGCTAAAAATTGAAAGGGTGGTGCATTTTATAAGAATCGATCATTTTGACCATTAAATATAGCACATTTGACTATTTTTCTTCTTTAATCCATCAAACATTGTGTACTCAATATGATTGAATGAAAGATAAAAGAATTAGAAACGAAATAAGCAAGAGTGATGTTTATTTCTCCGTCAATGTGTATTTCGCGCTAAAAGGCTTACACTGTAGCCATTGATTGAAGAATAAGACCGTATTTAAAGTTCCGGATTTCATTATTTACCGATTAAAGGAGGTAGAACGTTCGAAATCTATTTCTGATACACATTGTAGACATATTTGATGTCTTTTAGCTTATATTTATCTATTTTAGATGAAATATTCAAAAATGTATACTTTTTTGTCGATATTATCAGATTTTCTATCAGAGGGTACTCTGATAGAAAATCTGATAATATCGACAAACCTCTTTTGACCTTAATTTTACAACCTTAAGAGTCCCTTATCAAAATGTTAAACATGTAAAAGGTCTGCAAATACATTATATTTCAATAATGATTCATGTTTTTCTGTATGCAATTCGCCATGCGGAAGAAATAAGTCACGGGATTCAGGGCTAAATACGGCCCTTCTCTTAACAGCTCCTTTTTTTGTTTATTATATATAAATTGACTTTATTAATAACCATTTATGAGTCCTGTGATTTCTCTGATGTAATCTGGCTTACTCTTTCTGGGCACCTGGTCTCACTCCCATATCGGGAGCTCGCTTCTTTTCACATGGTGGAGGTTTTTGTTTGTTTGATTTGGTTCCTGTTTATCCTGATTTTGTATGCCTTCGGTTTCTGATTTATCGATTTTGTGCTGTATACAGGGATATGGTCATTATCCATATTTGTCATACAACAACCAGCACAACAGGAGTCCTGGGCAGTTCTCCATGGAACACACGTCTGCATCACTGCCTTCATTGCACAATCTTGCTTACTGATGTACTGCAAGTAGACTTATCCTCAGCATTCAGGACCAGCTTTTCTCTTGGGGACCTTCGTAACCCAGGCTCAGTTGAATCAAAAAGTTTAACATCTGAATAATATCTGTTTCAGTGTACTTATTTTCAGAATCGGATTTTTCTTTTACAAAGTAGGTTTTGTCATAGTTCACCACAATAAACTTGTATTTGCGATTACCGTTCTTACTTGTAAACGCATTACTTATAATCTTTGTGAGTCTTTCTTTCAGTTTAGAATGTGGTATGTTGAATTTTATAAATGAGGTAAAGTTGATAAACATTTGTTATGTAACTGATTAATTAAATTATATTGTTGCCCTTTTCCTTCAGAATTGAAATGGTTCATGATAAAGGGATAGACGGGTGAAAAGGACCAGGGGAGGGGGGAGACAGGAGGAGGGAGGGAAGGGAAATAGTGGGAGAGGGAGGGAAAAGGGACGGAGAGGGAGGAAGGTACCCTTATCAAGCCCTACCCATTATAATTGTTTTGTATTTAAAATCTCTGTTCTTTATGAAAAATATAATGGTTATATTCGGAGTTTGTAGTATAAATTGGTACAAATATTCAGACATACCATATTTGCCCCTTAAAGTAAGTTATTGCAGAGTATCAAATTCAATCTTTTATTCTACATGAAAGAATATAGCCACATTAGGATTTATAAAGGATAAATATGCATTATAATTTACACGTTTATGCAGTATACCTGATATTCTCTTGAGGCATGCTGATCACATGCTGCAGTTACAGCTTGTTTTATATTATTGCTGTAACTCTGGCCTGCACAGTCCTCGTTTATAAAAGAGGGTATCGGGTGTTGGGGCTGAAAATAACAGGTACGTGCTTTCTTCGATACCTCTTGGTAATCGGAAAAGTGGGAGGGTTGTGCGCACGTAATCCAGGATAACCACACCTTCTGCTATTTCCATGGCAGCTGGCCGTCCTAAGTCGGCACCGGTTGCCCATTGGTCTCGTTGGTTAATGTGTTGTCATTTGTGTTTGATGTTTCTGTGTGTTGTGCGTTGACGTTCCTTGTCCCTTATGAGTCTCTTTCTGTGCTTGTCTGCTTTGTGTTTTTGCATTGGGGGTTTTGCTGTGGGTGCTGCAACCTGGTGTTGTTGGAGATCCCCTCCTTTGTTTAAAAAAGATCTGCATATTACAAACTTACTATGCTTCACAAATTGTTTTTTTTTTTATCTATGTTCTACACTATTAATTTCTCTAGTGGATGTCAAATTAAACACAATTGTTCCCTAGCCAAAATAGACTCAAGTTAAAATTGTAAAATCCAAATAAACATCAAAGAAGTACCTAACCAGTATTCAGTCTCAAAGTCGAGAAGGCTTCATTACTTCTAATCTGGTTTCATATCGGGAATCTGTATGCCAACATTGAAATCCAGAATAATTCTGGAAAATCTGTTATATTCAGGTAAACACCTGCATATACATTGTAAACCGTATTATTGAATTTAAAAAAATTAAAGATTTTCCAACCAAAACTTGTAAAGATATACAACAAAAATAGTGGCAGCATTTCACAGATTGCATGGGTCGCCTGTGAAACATAGCGGCACATAAGGTTCACTTTTATATGATAGTGTGACTACATAAAACAGACAGACATAGATGGAAAAACAGACGGAAACCGGACAAAGTAAATCCTATGCTGCCGCTATGCTTAGCAGGCGACACAAAAACTGTAAAATTTGAATGATTATTGTTGACCCTATTACAACATATTATACTATTTTTATCTATTATTATCCAGTAGTATATTACAGATATTGATATGGGTCTTGGAAACTCCTCCCGGGCACCTGGTCCCACCTCTAGCTTGCTAGGGGTCCGTCGATGCTTAATTTGGTGCTCTATTGTGAGTGCTGTTGAGATTATCGTCAGGGTGTTCTTTAACTCATTTGTGTCACACTTAAACCCTTTGCCGTGTGGAGCTCGTTAAAAAGTTCCCCGCGAGGGGTTTGACAGTAAGTGTTTTGAATATTTTTCCCTGATGTGGTCGCCATAGCACTTTCTATATAGACATAACCTCAGACAGTGCATGTATTTTATATATTGTTTTCATTTTTGTGCATGAACATCGACGGCGGGTGCGGCTAGCCAACAGGGGATGCTTACTCCTCCCGGGCACATGGTCCCACCTCTAGCTTGCTAGGGGTCCGTCGATGTTTAATTTTGCGCTCTATTGTGAGTGCTATTGAGATTATCGTTTGGATCTTCTTTAACTCATTTGTGTCACACTTATGCCCTTTGCCGTGTGGAGCTCGTAAAAAAGTTCCCTGCGAGGGGTTTGACAGTAAGTGTTTTGGATATACTTCCCTGACATTGTCGCAATAGCACTTTCTATATAGACACAACGTCAGACAGTGCATGAAGTTTTTATATTTTCATTTCCATGCTTCATAAACATCGACGGCGGATGCGGCTAGCCAACAGGGGATGCTTACTCCTCCCGGGCACCTGGTCCCACCTCTAGCTTGCTAGGGGTCCGTCGATGCTTAATTTGGTGCTTTATTGTGAGTGCTGTTGAGATTATCGTCAGGATCTTTTTTAACTCATTGATAATTATAACTTACCATTGTGTAAGGTTACTGAAGATCCGACAACTGTTTGACAGGCGACACTTGTTGGCACTATTTAACTTCTTGCGTACCTGGATAACAGTGCTTTGTGTGATTTTTATTTCGTTGCGCCCACTTGTTGGTTTTACAATGTGTCCTGTCACTTAAACTTGTGACTTCTGTGCGAAAGCCGATTGAATTGTGTTTAAGTTGTCAGATGAGAAACTAAATAAACGTATACATTCGTTCTTCACTGTTTGCATTTTTCCATCAAAATATTTTGTTTTGCTGTCTTTACTCGTTTTCATGTCCAGTGACAGAGTTATTGTAACCTTGTAGAGCATCCCCCTGGTGATGGGCCGCAATGTCGAAAAAATAATGTGCGCATTGAAGAATCGCTTTGAAGTAAGGTCAATCCTATGGAAGTCGCTCCATAGTATCAACGATATAAAAGTCAAATTAATAAAACTACAGTGATAACTAGAGGACAGAAGACATATAAAACTTACTGTGCCATCCTTCTAAGATAGTTAAACACAATGTTCAATTTGTAAATATTGAAATACATGTTCTATAGTACCAATTTTATTGTACTAGACACGTGTTTCAGATACTTGAGTCCTCTTCAAGTACTTCATGCAAAACAGTTTAAATAAAGCCAAAGTGAATTTTCCTGGCGCCATAATTTCAGAGGAAAAAAGAGCGATAGGTAAAAATAACACTTCTAGAAATACGATTTTCTTATGGTTCTATCCCTTTTACATATAGACTATACATATGTCATATATAACAGAATGGCACTCTTTTTATTCAGTGACAATAACTTAGCGGGAAAAAAATCCTGAAACATGAGAAGACTGAAAAAAGTTCCACCTGCTTATTAATCAACATAGCGACCTTTTCTTGAACACGAAATGAAAAGCCTGACGGCTACGAACGACGTATGCAAATCAATGAAATAAATGAATACAACTCGAATTTAGCGCTTTGAAGTGAAACGTAAAACATCGCGCCAAAATAATGTTGAAAATCGTGCCGGATACGTTAGACCAGGGTAGATCAGGTGTTGATAACTTGATCACGTGTGCGTGATAATGTCGAAGGGTTCCAACTCTCTACCTTCTTGAAGAAAATTCCAACCCAATTTACGTGCACCAGACACGTGGTTCGGATATTAAATTCTCATCAGCGAGTTCCATTATTTACTATGCAATCACCCTTATTATTTATGCACTATGCTCAGTTCACGCGTACACATGTAGAACTTGTCCTAGCAGCAGTATAAAGGGATTTTACAACTGTGTAGGCATGGGGAATCAATGCCTCATCCTTGTAGGGAGTAGACCAAGGAAATAACGACGTATCAGTATGTAGAACGAGAAATAAGATGGAATGTGGTCAACCTCTTCAACGCATTTGACATTTTCTGAAGTTGCAAAATTAGTAATATTATAGATCACAAAAGAAAGAAAGGGATCTCCAACAACACTAGGTTGCAGCACCCACAGCAAAATCCCAAAACACCTATGCACAAACAAGGTTTGGATTCAAACTAGTTTAGTGGCCTCCTCCGCGTAGAGGGTGAGATACTGAAAAGTATCAATAACAATGTATTACAATATGTTCCAAATATGTATAAACAAAACATAGCAAAATGACAATTTACCAAAAATGGTACAAAGATGATTCAATTCATATCATGAATGAAATAGACTAGAATCACAGAATACAAAGAAAATATAAAGTAAGCGTTTCACATTACGCCATATTACTAACACAAGTGATGACCAGGTATATTATGACAGTAATTGGACCAAATTACGAAAATGTAAGTATCTATAACAAAAATGCAAGTTTTCTTAACTTACAGTAACATTCTAGTACGATTTATGAAACGTCCTTGTACAATAAATGAACTGACCATAGGTGCGTATATATCAATATTTCACACTATGCCACTAGACCAGAAAAAAATATGCTGACGTGGCAATTATCAAAAACTCTGTTTAAGCACAAAATATACAAGATTTAAGTAATATGCACTTAGGATATGTAAAATACAATGTAGATATGACAACGTACTCACTCTGTGGGGCGATCAATAAGCAAGATAAAGATATTTATCTGCACAGGTAAGTTTTAGCAAAACATGGACGCCGGTCTCAAGGTAAATGATGATAGTAAAAACCGGACCGGATACCGTAAGTATTTTCCGGCAACACGACACTCCCCTCCTGATTTCTGGAGGAAATCACTATATATTATGAAATTTTGCAAAAATCACAAAAAATGATGATACATTTGATTCAACAACAATTACCATATAAAATGAGGTTATTATCCAGAGTTTTCAACAATATATACCCTGAAATCAATTGCACATATAAAGTGTATAAAATGGCACCATATTTCAAAGGAAATAAATCAGATTCATATATAAAAAAGTTATGCAAAATCATGAACACAAAAGGCAAATGAAGTCTTGAACTTCTACAAAAAAAGGCAGATGAAGTCTTGAGCTTCTACAAAAAGACAAATGAAGTCTTGAGCTTCTATCATAACACTAGTACACTAAGCATCGTCATTGTCCTTTTCGGAGCTCTCAAGCAATGGCACTAGTTTATGAACGGGACGAATGTAAAGGGTTCGGTCATCCCCTTTGCGCATGGACATGGAGTCCTCGATGATGCGGCGACATGTTGTAGTATTGCTACTGAGCGCATAAGATCGAACCATTTCGAGAAATGCTGAAATCGAGTCAACATAGGGGACATAGATGCAACGGAATGAACTTTGTCGACAATGACTCTCGGTCTGACATTGGTGTCGGAATCAGACAAAGCTTTCCATAGTCCTCGTGATGTTCAAGCGTCTCTTCGCAAATCACATTACGCTTGAGGAAACTTGGCCCTGTAATCCAGATACTCTCGGCAAGATCCTTAGCTTCGAAGTCAGCGGGGTTCTGGTCTGTTGGCACGTGCTGCCAGTGTTCGGGTCCACAGAATGAACGTATGCGACTCACGCGGTTAGCCACGTACACGTAAAATCGTCTGGCTTCGTTGGCGATGTATCCTAGTGCTACCTGGCTATCCGTATAAAACCAGAAGCATTCAGAAGGCAGGCGCATCTGCTCTCGAGTTATCTCACCGATTTCAACGCCTAGAACTGCGATACAGAGCTCCAAACGGGGTATTGTATGTCCGTGTGTCGGAGCGACTTTTGCCTTTCCCATGAGAAAGCTAGTTTCGCAGTCGGTCTCATTCAAGGTTTTCAGAAACGCAACGGCTGCGATTGCGTCCTTAGATGCGTCTGAAAATATATGCACTTCAGTACGGGTTGCCTTTTCGACTGACATGTTACTGTACATGCGCGGGAATCGGAAAGTTCTTAGAAAGCGAAGAGAGTCTACCCATGCAGCCCATTTCTGAACGAAAGACTCATCGAGAGGATCATCCCATCCTGTGTTTTGTGAGTTGGACATCATCTGTCGCAATAATAGCTTTCCCTGTAGAGTTACGGGAGATATAAAACCTAAGGGGTCATACAGACTGTTTATGGTAGACAGGATGCCCCTTCGAGTAAACGGTTTCAATTCTAGAGATGTCTTGAACGTAAACACGTCTGCGTTAATGTACCAGGTGAGACCTAGACTCCTCTGCATCGGCAGATCGTCTTCACCGATGTCGATATCTTACAAGTCTTTCGATAAGTCCTCCTTTGGAAACTGCAGTAGTACGGACTTCGAGTTTGATGCTATTTTATGTAAGCGAAGGTTCCCTCCGTCTTGTAAGGCTGTTTGAGTTCTTCGCATCAGATCAACTGCTGTTTCCACATCAGGACAACTTCGGAGGGCGTCATCAACGTAAAAGTCGTTATTCACAAAGTCCTTGACGTCATCATCCGCATTGTCAACCGAACGTCTGAGCCCATATGTGGCAATTGCTGGCGACGGCCGATTGCCAAAAACATGGACCGTCATTCTGAATTCTTCCAACGGTAGATTCAAATTATTCATCGGATGCCAGAGGAACCGGAGATAGTCACGGTGATCCTCACGAACTCGGAAGTTGTGGAACATCTGTTCCACGTCAGCAGTCATAGCTATGCGCTCAGGCCTGAACCGGAGAAGTATGCCACGCAAATCGTTTGAAATGTCGGGACCCTTAAGAAGAACATCGTTCAACGCAATTCCATTAAATCGGGCGGACGAGTCGAAGACCATTCGTATGGCCTCTGGCTTTTTCGGGTGGTAGACACCAAACATGGGCAGGTACCACCTCTCCTTGGTGTCGGGAATATCAAGAGCCTTCTCTGCGTGTCCTTTCTCGAAAATCCTATTCATGAACTCGGATACGTGTTCCTTCTTAGTAGAGCTACGATGTAAAGAACGATCCAGTGACAGAGCACGGTTAAGTGCTTGAGATCTGTTGTTTGGAAGTGAAGGTCGGGACGGATGAAATGGCAGAGGTGCCACCCAGTGACCATCATCGTCTTTGCGTAGATTACGATCCATAATTTTGAGAAAGATGTTGTCTTCGATGGATGGTGCAATCTTTTCGTCACTGTCAGTTTTAAGGAAAATGTTCTCCTTTACTGTGAGACTCTTGTCACACGGTTCAAAATGAGACGTCCGACCATTTCCAAGCATGAAGGTCTTACAGGCGGTAACTGTTTCTGGTATGTGAACGGTATCCAAGCACACTGAACCGATGACTACCCAGCCGAGGGGTAACTTTTGTGCGTACGGAGCATTTCCGGTGCCAAGTCGTTGGTCCAGAACAAAGTGAGCAGATATGAGATCCCTGCCTATGAGGATTTCTATCTCGCCATCATTAATGATAGCGGTTATTGAGTCTTTGATGTCTTTGAGATGAGGGTAAGCAGTCGCTACACGGGAAGATGGTATCTCATTTCTGTTGTTCGGCAGTTCACACTCAATAAGAGTCGGTAGATTAAGACAACGGTCTCCAGCAAGTGACTCGACAACAAAACCAATAGCCTTCCTTCCAGATGTAGTAACTGTCCCACTGCAAGATATCAATGTGTACTCATACTCGGGACCGGTTATGTTGAATGCGTCGAAGAACGAAGTCGAAGCCAAACAGTGGTTGCTTTGGTCATCTATCATAGCATAAATGATTCTCGACTGCTGCTTTAAACCATCCGGATAAACTCGCACTGGTATGATCTTTGCACAAGACTTGCTAGCTCCATACTGAGTTCCACAAACTTGTGTACATAATGATTGAACAATCTCCCCTTCCGGCTTGGATTCGTCCACATGTAGGGCAGTAGGGTGAGATGTCCTTTTACATATACAACACTCAACACTGGTGGTACAGTTTTTCGCTCTATGCTTCTTTGGACCACAGCACTTTATGCAGATTCCGTTCGAAAATATGAAAGTTTTTCTTTCAGCCAATGTTTTAGCACGAAATCCTTTACTATCATTTAAAAGATGGCGAGTGTGATGAATGGGACATCGTGGAGACGTATCGTTCTCACCCGTTGTCTCGGATTTAGAGCCATCGTTCGACAAAATCGGCTTAACTTTATCGGAATCTGTCGTCTCTGTCTTTCTCACTTGAACGACACCTTGATTTCGTGTACGAGGAGCTGTCAATGGTCGTTCGGTCATTCTTCATTTTAGCCATGTTCTTAATGAAAGTCAGGAAGAATGAAAACGGCGGAAACACAACGTGCTCACGATTCTTATACTTGGAAGCCTCGGTGGTCCACTTATCTTGTAGATTATTAGGTAACTTGGCCACGAGTAGGTTGATACCGGTAGGAGAGTCGAAATAACCGAATAGTGTAGAGTACTGAGGTTTCTTTACGGAGGCAATCTTGGCAGCTAAGTCGGCAAGGCCATAGAGCTTTTTATAGTCACGGTAGCCTATTTTGGGAAATGATGCAATTTGACGTTTAAGAAAGCTCTCTATGAGCTCTGGGGCTCCAAAGCGCTCCTCCATCCTTTCCCAGATAAGTTTCACTGCCTTGACTGGATCATCGGCGTTACATCTACGGATAGTAGCAGCCTGCTGTTTACTCTCCGTTCCTAACCATCGAATCAGGAGGTCCAGTTCTTCTGCTGGAGTAGCACTAAGTTCCCTCATATGAGACTTAAATGTTTGCTTTCACGTAAGATAAGAGCTTGGGTTATCATCATACGCAGTGATCCTTGCTAGGATCATATCCTTTTTCAGTAGGAATTTAGTCATATCATTTAACTGATTTGTCAGCGGAACACACGGTTGTTGAGGTTGAAACACGGGTGCATTGGGATCGAGTTGTAACTCCCCTCCATGCTGCTGCACACCATCGCCATTTAATGAGCTCAGCGGCAGATCATTCACATATTCTTGCGTGCGTAAATGGCTGTCTGTGATTTCCGACGGAGGCTTCAGAGAGCCTTGACGATTCATAGCTTCGAGTTCCGTACGTCTAGTTTCTATATTACGCTCTACATCAAGCAGCTTCATTTGAGCTTCCAGTTAAGCTTTTTTACGTATGAGCTCTGTTTCCTTTTCCAAGTACTGCTTCCTTACTATAGCTGCTTCCAGCTTAGCCAGTTTTCTTCCCATTATACTACTTTTTGATGACGATGCACTTGACGCGGAATGAACAGATCGGTTGTCGCTAGGAAATGTTTTCTCCGGAGGTTCACGTGCATTACTAAATTGTCTGTCACCAAGGGCATGAACAACGGGAGCAGGCTTTAAGAGTATCTTGATCCTGCTATAAGCTAAATCGAGTTTCAGTCCGTAACGGTACCTAATCCGAGAGTGACGTCCTTCCTCGTCAGAACTTTCCACAGTACGCATGGATTTTAAATAGTCTATAAATTTCTCGGAAAGATCATCACATGACTCCTGACATGACAAGATAAGTTTCTGCAGTGATCCAAGTGAAGATTTATCGTGTTGAAAGTTATCTATATGAGAAATTGCAGCGTCAATTTCTCCCGTGACAATACTAAGATCATGATTGTACTAATTAACACGAGCGTTGTACTCCTCCTGAGCAGGTAACGTCAGTTTACGTAAGCGTTGACGTTGTGGACGATCATCGCTTGTACCGGGTTGGGCATCACTTGGGTGTTCTTCGGCGTCAGCACACTGGATTGTGGCGTTGCTGTCCTCAACATCTGTGTCGGTACTCATCATTGGTTGACTGTCCTTAGATATCTCACTATGCACAAACAAGGTTTGGATTCAAACTAGTTTATTGGCCTCCTCCGCGTAGAGGGTGAGAACTGAAAAGTATCAATAACAATGTATTACAATATGTTCCAAATATGTATAAACAAAACATAGCAAAATGACAATTTACCAAAAATGGTACAAAGATGATTCAGTTCACACCATGAATGAAATAGACTAGAATCACAGAATACAAAGAAAATATAAAGTAAGCGTTTCACATTACGCCATATTACTAACACAAGTGATGACCAGGTGACCAGGTATATTATGACAGTAATTGGACCAAATTACGAAAATGTAAGTATCTATAACAAAAATGCAAGTTTTCTTAACTTACAGTAACATTCTAGTACGATTTATGAAACGTCCTTGTACAATAAATGAACTGACCATAGGTACGTATATATCAATATTTCACACTATGCCACTAGACCAGGTAAAAATATGCTGACGTGGCAATTATCAAAAACTCTGTTTAAGCACAAAATATACAAGATTTAAGTAATATGCACTTAGGATATGTAAAATACAATGTAGATATGACAATGTACTCACTCTGTGGGGC
Source organism: Pinctada fucata (assembly GCA_028142955.1). Classification (NCBI taxonomy): domain Eukaryota; kingdom Metazoa; phylum Mollusca; class Bivalvia; order Pterioida; family Pteriidae; genus Pinctada; species Pinctada fucata. The sequence continues at coordinate 54,146,988 of AP027112.1, read as the reverse complement.
GATCAATAAGCAAGATAAAGATATTTATCTGCACAGGTAAGTTTTAGCAAAACATGGACGCCGGTCTCAAGGTAAATGATGATAGTAAAAACCGGACCGGATACCGTAAGTATTTTCCGGCAACACGACAACACCCATGCAAAAAACACAGAACAGATACCCACAGAAAGAGACGCAAAAGGGACTAGGAACACCAACTCACAACATAGAAACATGAAACATAAAAGACTACACATAAACCAACGAGACCAATGGGCAACCGGTGCCGACTTAGGACGGCCATCTGCCACGTAAATAGCAGACGGTGTGGTTATCCTGGATTACGTGCGCACACAGTAACCGTTGCCAAGGTAGTACATAGCAACAAGTTGATTTATCTTAAAGATACAGTGTCCGTGAAAATAATTTTATGATGAAAATGTAAAATCTATTCCGAAGGGTCTAGATTGAGGAAAAGGGGAACCATAAAAAGTTTCTTTGAAAATATGCAGTAACGACCATAATATTGGCGAATTTGTATATTGAAATCTCCGTATACCTCTACTATGTTAAAAACGCAATACATTGTCGGTGGCGCCAGTGAAATGAATTAGAGCTGCGCAGCCCAAATTCAAAATGACGTTTTCAAACGGCTATAACTGCGAAAGTGTGCGCTAGATTTGCCTGAAAATTTGAATTTATGCAAACGAAAATGTAAACTTTCATGTGAAAAGAAAACATTTTGCATTTTGAAATTTTGTAAAATAAATTAATTTTCAGGGACACCGTAACTTAAAATTTGCTCATTTTATGAAATAAATCCCATTTTCTTATCATATACCCACCAAGAGAGAAGTACAATTGGAAAATAGTAATAGCATTTTGAAATCAATATATCAAAATTTGCTTATTATGTTGTCATGGTAACCAACCTTCTTTTTACAATATCAGACACTACAAGTGAGCTTATTTAAAATTTCATGTCCTAATATTTGGGATGCATAAAAAATCTTCCATTAATGTCGTATATAGACCAAATTATAGAGCTTCATATTAGTTCAATTTTGCCATCATAACAGATGACCTAGAAATAACATTTTGGTCCCTACATAGAATTTTTCACAAAAAAAAAATCATTGTTGAGTAAAAAAAAATATGAATACAGAATATTATATCAAATAAAAGCCAAAATACTGATTGAATGAATATATTAAAACTGTATATATGAATCACTTTGATTAAACTTCTACTCACTCCTCAAATTCTACTCCTTCAATCTGACCGTCAAAGGTGACCTATTCAGCATTTTCCTATAAAAATAAAGACTCATAAGCATAATTTCAAGCAACTGTAATTTTCTTGAAATAATTTTAAAAAATATGATTCTGTTTCTTGCTATTTTTTCTCAAATAAAATGATTCAATCACAAAAGATTTTTAAAGAAAAATAAGAAGAAAACCATCCATATTCACGGAATAACCGATACTAAGTGAGCTACAAGTATACGATATCAAATATTCGGAAAATTAAATTTTAACCTCTAAAGTAGTCAGAAGAGTTGATTCTAATTCCGTAACGTCACGGAAGGAAGACGCCAAGATACATTTAGCGCAAATGATTAAATTAAACGGAAGGATTGGAAATCCTGTTTTCTTCCCCCACAACTTCAGAGTAACGCACGTTTGGGTCCCATCCGACCCTTCCAAGTAAAACTCTCTCCTGACACTCTTAGGGGTTTCGATCACTTCCGACACCTAAATAAAACACAAAATTAAAATCAGAACACACGCACACATTAGAATAGCATGGAAAATAGAAATAATATGTATGTTAATTCCTTAAGAAATGCTACAAAATAACTTACAGATTTACCTTACGAGTCAATCCCCTTACGGATTCTTTTAATTTTATTTGGGTTCCTCAGAACTTCTCATACAGTGATTTCCTTGAGGCATTTGATTTCGTCAATGACCTCCTGGTTAACGACGAACTTTCCACACTGAAATGCCTTAAGAAAACATAAGAAAATCGTAATAAAAATATACTACAAATAACTAAATACCATAGAATCATAATGAAATTAAAGTACTTTATTACACTTCGAAAAAATTCACCTTCGATTCGTTTGTCAGTCTGATAATGTCGCTGGTGACTGAGATGTTCACCAATAATAACGAACAACCCTATGTCAATACGTCCAAAAATGTCACTAGGCCTGTTGAAGCTGTTTCACGGCAAGGCTGTCCTTCTCCAGCACAAGTGTACTTACATACTTTCTCCCTTCTCTTGCCCTCCTAGCAGCGTCTGCCACCACTAGCACTTTGCTTTTCACTATCACGCTCATGATGTTGAGATGAGCAGCACCGGTACTCAGACGTTTATAGAGTCATAGCGGACGTCTAAGAAAACACCTACGCATAAACAAAGCGAGTAAGTAATTCCCGTAATTAATTGTCAATAATAGCCCCAGGCTTCGGTAGGGAATGACGGATAGTTAACAAAAGCATTGACAAACGTAACGTACTACTATCTACAACAAAGTATATATCAATGGACTCGGGACAATATATCCTTACTAATACTGAGTAATAAACCCAATTAAAAATAGATTACACTATAATTAGAAGAGAAAAACTCTAATGATCATCGAAATGAGCACCTGTTGAATACCATTCTCTTATCAAATATGATATGACGCCAACGGATTAGCCCGCAGAAATTGAGCATAACGCACTGAATATGAGAAAAATAAATTTCCTCGGAGAATAACAATCTACTGAGAAGTTTTGGCGAAATAAAGACGGCAAGAAAACACATCTGGCATCGACAATAGATAAACAAAATATTTTTGAATATCGGAACAATACCAGTAAATGAAATTACATTTATGATATTACTATCACATGTTGAGCCATTAATATCGATAATAAATATTTGATACATTAAAAATGAAAGCAGTAAACGGGGGAAGGCATTTCAGATATATGGAATGCAATCTTATCCCGTAATCTATACAATTTCAACAAAATACATTCAAAACTCACTTTAAGCCACCAATTCCTTTAGTTTCATACCAATGACAATATATTATGACTCTCTGCTGCTTTTCTAACTCTCTCCCACATTCCTCCTTGAAATAATTTTGTAAGATAAAAATACGTACATGTAATCTCAATATAAACATACAAATAAGGAAATTTTCATCTCTCTTTGACTAATTGTTTCTCAACAGACTTCTGGTCTCTCATAAACTTTAAGTCCCTCATAGACTTTTGTTTCTCATAGACTACTAGTCCCTCATGCACTTTTGTCTCTCATAGACTTCTAGTGCCTCATGGACTTTGTCCCTCATAGACTACTAATCCCTCATGGAATTGTATACTTAGCTTTTACAGCTGCTGTTTTGCTACTTGGAACCACTACTTCCTGGTTCATTTGCACCTCCTCTATATTTCGACTGCCAGTGTCCTTTCTTGTTGCAGCGAAAACAGAAGTCTCTTGGCTTTGAGACTGCGAAAACGAAAGGACTGATAGTCTTATTCTCTCGTCATTTTCTTCGCATTCTGTTCATCATTCGGAACAAACTGCTTTCTTATCAGTTTCATATTCTTGGACTTTAGGAATGCACGCCTTTCTGCTGCGTGCATCTTCTTCTCATCATCACTATCGTCGGTAATATCATTTGTTTCGTATTCTGTGACAGTAAGCCATCCTTTCTCGCCTTTGTCTGCCAAGACGATGAACTTGTTACGATGTTTTAACTTTCCTGTTACGTCTGTAACAGTTTTTTTCTATACGGTGATCCTTTAATTCATTTAAACGATCAATAATATTCCCATTCAGTTCAAATTGCTCGGCATGTCCCATTGCTTTAAGTTTTATTTTCCCTTCACTCTTCATTTTTTTCTTTCAGCTTCTTACTGTTTGCACTTTAAATGATTTCTCCAATGCGTCCTTAGACGAACTAATATTGTCCATCACATAACTTTCAAGTTCTTGTTTTTGTGAAGACAATTTCTCGCGAACAATATTCTTTAATAAAGAACTTATCTCTGTTTTCATTCCTTCGTTCATGATGACAATTAATGTTCAATTAGAAGTAGCGGCACACGGATGGCTAAAGAGCGTCGATTGACCATAACATCTCATCAATAGACATTTAACTGACCAGTTTAATATAGACACGCCCCTTAGGTCAACTCTAAGTTCCTTTCGTTCTGAATAAATTTTCTTTCAGCCAGCATTAATTATTATCACCTTAATTGGGTGAGAAAGGGGTCATCTAAGGGGCACAGGTAGGCTAATAATTAACCAATTAGTATAAATCTAAGATGTCATATTTATTTTAAATAAACAAATGGTTCCACAGTAGTCGGTGAATGGTTCGATAAGGTATGTGATGTCCGCCTCATCTCTGTCCACGAGTGTACTGCATCATCGATTGCGTCGAGTTGAACAAGTGCTAGAATGGCTGAATGACGTAACAATGTCTTTACTGCGTTGTTGTCCTTGTAGGGAAGTTGAATTCCGGTTGCCTGGGCTCGTCCCCACATACACTGAATATGGTGGAAAAAACGACCCTTTGTCGTCAGTCCGCGGAAGGTGTCTTTCAGGGCTTTATGGGCTGCTGTCTCGAAGTTGAAGGTCAGTCCTCGGTCGATCATCGTATTGTGTATTGTAAGGCAAATACGACTGGCGTCATGACGTTGTCAACGCGGACGTGGATTGTGTATATCTGGCAGGTGGAAAAGGTTCCGTCGCAGTAGATTGTGTCGGCTGCTTGGTCACGGAAGTTGTAGTCGATGGCTAATACGATGGTCCACTGAATAGTGGCTCTTTTCTATAAGTAGGAATCGGTCGCCGGTTGCCGGTTGCTGTCTCTGTCCACTTGCCGTCAAGGGTGATGGAGAGTTTTCCGACAGGCACGGCACATGGAAGACTTGGAAGAGTCGAATGTTGGTTGTCGCTCCACCACTTGCTTGCTGACATCTTCTGAGTCAATTTTTGTTGAAATACGTTAACTCGATTCCGTATTATCTAGTGTTTAGATTGAAAAAGATTTTTTCATTTAATTTTATCTATTTTATTAGGTTTTGAGTCGCCGTATTGCTTCAAATCTCACTTTACCTACGTTTTTCATTTATTTTACATACTTTTTCAATTCCAATTTTTTCGATCATATATATCAATATTTTCAATCATTTTTATAATCAATTTGTTGGTAGTCGAACATATGTTATTGTATTCATTATATAGGTATTTGACCCCAAAAAATTAGAAAAACAGAGCTGATACTTTTTTTATGAAAGGTCAATGAAAAGATCACTTATTAGTTAATGCTTCATCTATTTGTGCCATTTTTCTTCAACACCTACAATCACCCTTAGCTAATGAAACTGGAAAATTCTCGGTGAATTTATGGTGAAACCCTGGTGTATTCTCTGTTTCCGGTGAAATACTGGTCATATGTTAAACGTCTTTAAATTCAATAGCATCATTTAAAACCTGATAAATTTACAGCATGGACCAGACATGCACGTTTCGGGTACTAAACCCTCGTCAGTGATCCTCAGTCTAAAAAATGTAATATGGCCAAAAAGTATGAAAATTATTATGCCTAAAATGTACCAAAAGACGTAGCAGAATGGGTGGGATGAAAATTATTATGCCAAAAATGTACCAAAAGACGTAGCAGAATGGGTGGGAATACTATTCTTTTAAAGCTCAGACTTGGTAGACCGGTTTTATTACTACCATTCAAACACAAGTTCTATAAAAGCCATAACTTTAATGGCTCAATTTTTCCAGTAAATAGTAGGTATTTCAAATAACATGAAAATAACTGGTACATATATACGGTGATACACCATTCTTTGTCAATACCAGTTTTTCTCAAATAACTGTTAGGACACTAGCTATTAGTCTCTATCATATCGGTTTGGCGATGGGCATACATAACATTTATTATCAGCCTTCATAAAGTTGTTCACATTCACTATGTTTTGAATGGGAATAACTTTAGTCTATCCTCCTCGATCGACACTTCCCAAACACAGCCTAGGGGTCGATTTTTTCTTATCTCCTTGATAAATGCAAAATTGATAATTTTGTTTGGATTTTGTTCTTCTGATTGAATGAATGATATCACAGATGCAAATTCTGCTTTGCCTGCTTTCTGATATGTTATAACATGTTGTTGTCTTTTTTCTAACCGAGAATATGATTTGCCGTACACATAAAATCCCTTTTTGTACATATTTATGCGGAAATATTCCTTGACAACATCGTTTTTGACCCCAAGCTTCAACGCTAAGTGTTTCTCATTGTGTTCGAATGTTTTGTATGAAGTATTGCCCATTGGGTGCACACCATCTTCAATTTCATCCATATGTTTATGTCTGGCCGTAACACTGTCGGATAATTCACGATACAGATTAACCGCCTCCTCGTCTGTATTATCATCAACGTAAATAGTAAACATCGTTGACGGGACTCGCAGCATCGAGATAATGTTCGTAAGCTGTGTATCTATGCCCTGAGTTCCATGAATATGCTTCACTGTGTAACCATTCAAATCTTCGAATATGAAGCAATTATTTACATACAATGGCCCCGTGTAACGTACGCAAACCGTGAAGTGTAGGAGCTGATGCAGGTTTAGTGTCAAGTATCTGTCTCCATACAATATATTAAAGTTCTCTACAAACAATAACAATGCCGTGTCTGCTGCCTGCAATTCCTCTGGGGTTATTCCTTCTTTTGACAATGTAAAAATTGACCTTGCCAGTAAACAGAAATGAGCGAATTACTCAGAGTCTAAAACTTCGGAATACTCCAATATAACAAAAAGATCCTGTATTCGGAAGACTTCCAGTGGGACAAGTCCTCAAGTGATCTTGGGATTCTTGATACAAACATCGTTGGCGTTATGTTTTGTAACATGATATTGACTTTGTCTCGTTTGCTATAATACGAGGAATCTGCGTCTTTGTTCTTTTTGTCAAACCATATAGTTAAAGGCGTCTTCATGATGCCTAGACGCACCTGGTGCATGTAGTCAATTACACAGCTATTAATAATGTCAAAATGTTTTAAGAACATGAACCAAAATTTGCACTTGTGCCCATTTACAGAATATTTTGTCACATTTTCACGAATGTTTTTTATGACCCTCTCGGTGTCTTCTTTAACGCTTGCTTCTGTTCGAGGCGGTCCTTTGGGATTGGCTTCATCATACGGGAATATGTGTGAAATTCCACCAGAGTCATGTTTATAAGTTTGACCTTGCTGCAAACAGTGCCAACAGCTGTACTGTCCATTGAACTGGTTACAATTATATACAAAAGCCCTGGCCGGGAGATCGCATGTACATGTTAATAGCACACATTTGCATAAGAATTCCTTCCCTTCATCGTCGGTAAATAATTGGCCCTTGGACTCGAGTAATTTTAATTTCTCAAACAGCGGTTTCAAAAATGACCACATTTGCGGTTTACTCGAAGAAATCCATACACCATAGAATAAAGAATGATTTCGTTTTTTTCTTCTGAGCTAGTGGCAGTTCATTAATAAGTAGATATACGGGCAAAATACTGACATTTGAAGATTTGAAAAGTGGCGCTCCATCAGTATTTAGCGAAAACGAAATGTTGTTTGGGTCACTGAGAAGTCCGTGGTTATTGAAATGTTTTTGGTATAAGAGACCGTCATAAATATCCATCAGTTTTTTTCCTTTATTTTTTTTTTCAAAATGTTTGAAGCGATGATTTCGCACCATGTCACAAAAGTCACCATTTTCCAACAAGGACGCTAGTTGGGATATAAGTTTCAGCTGGAGAAAATATGCTACTGCTCCAGATCGGGTGAGCGATGCATTACAGGACGAGCACACCTTGCTTTTCTTCTCAATTTGACAATAACAATTGCTACAGTGATACACTATGGTGGGAAAGAGATCTTTAGTGTATCCTTTTGTCATGTTTTTGAAGTGATAAATACTTCCCATTAAGTGGTGTCCGTGAGGTATGCATGTGATCAAACGAAGCATGTATGATAGTGCTTCATCTGGCAATCGAAACCGTATCATGAAGCAACAAATCAACAATTTTGTCACCCCAAGTGTATGCGGAGCATCTGAATAGAGCGATTTTGCGCAGGGGTCTTCGTTTTCACTGTTCTCCCTCTCCTGACGTGGTTGCACTTCGTCGACGACTGCCGTAGCCAAATGCTCAGCAACCACTGGGTCATAAAAGACGCTCATCTGCCAAACAATCGGAATTACTTAATTTTTGCTTCTTCAGTTAGAGCCGAAAATATTTCCTCAAATTGATCATCAAATGATTCGCTTGGACCTGCGAGTACTGCTTGGCACTCTTCTTCCGAAACTTGAGTTTCCATAACGACATCCTCCTCGACTTCTGCATAAGAGTCGAAACTGTAAAACTCATCAGAGACCGTTTCTGTTATACTATCAGCAACTGTCCTTTGTGATAATCCATGTCTTTGTAAATAATCCGTTGATACAGACGTTTCGTCACTAGCGTGCTGTATTTTACTTAATGGTTCAATGCTTTAGTGCACAGCGGTACATGCTTCATCTACTACAGTTGTACAACGAGCTGCTTTTTGTTGGCTGGCATCGTCCCCTGATTTGATGCATGCTGCAAATAATGACAATAATGTTAAAGACTATTTCTAAACATTTGGGAGGGAGGGGGTTCAGCTATGATCAGCCTGAGTCGATCCTATGATTTTATTGAAGCTAAGGGATGCATAAAAGCAAACAAATATAACTTTTCCTGACGAAATATCTTTAAAAAGCCAAAAAAAGGGCTTCTCCTGAATCTTCTAGTCCCCCGTGTGTTTATTTATTTATTTATTATTTATTTATATATTTATCTATGTATATAGACAAGAAAACGAATTTGTAACAATATAATGATTTGATTTAACATTTTATTGGTACATGTGTTTTCATCTTCAAACTTTGCGATATGCAGACGTTAAACAATTATCTACACGCTCATTGTCAGCATGCTGCCATGATTTTACACCTACAGCACACACCCCATCATAACTGTAAGAATATCCTACAGCGATTTCATCTTATCAGCTGTGAGAAACGATATATCCTGACAGGGAGAGTATAAGCCAATCAACCGGCGTTTACATAATCTCACAATATTGCACTTTATATGTAAGCTGGACGGAATTACGGACAGACAGAAAAAGGACGGACAGAAAGACAAACGGACGGACGATCCAAACCAAATGTCCCCGGTGGACCTTTCGGGCCGGGCATATAAACTTAAGTGTAATTCAATCCATGTATTTATGCTTCGCTACACGTAAAACGCCTCTTTATTGATCACTCAAATTATCACGTGACCTTGATGCTATTTACACTAGAATACATGCACCCGTTTTTAAATGGTGCACAGCAGAGAAAATGAATTAGGAATGTAAATATTATTCAGTATGCTCCGCCTGAAGTCATATTAAGTTTTAAACAGTTATGGCACTATGTACATGATGTACAAGATTTGCTAAAATCACGAAATTACCGAAGAATTTTTAATGAAAATTAAAATTTGAAGAATTTGTCTTAATTTTCTTTTTTAAAAAAGACGCTATAACATTTTGCAGATTCAACTTAGGTAATCATAATCTGGGGAAATTACACTAACGTTAGTTTTCTTCTGCTATAATCTTCCGATCGAAAGTAACATTGAACGGGGGGGGGGGGGGGGGTGTCGTCAACGCCGAGAATTAGTTGATTAATTCTATTATGTGCTGCTGAATTGCAATTTTTAACATGTTTAAACAATGACAGAAAGAAATACTTGACCGCAAAATATATACATAACCGCAATGTTCTCCCTTTTAACAGTATATGTCTTATGTCCTAAAAAATCCACTCATTTGTGAAAAATATTACGCACTTTTATATGGCAAACAGGCGCGGACCCAGGATTTTGGTTTACGGGGGGGGGGGGCACTGACCACTATTTTGACGAGATGAAATCTGTTATTTGAAATAAATCTGGCGAGCAAAGCACATGACACAGGTATGGAAATTAATGTACTTTACACGACAAAATTGAAGAAATATTTCATATTTTGTTATGAATATCATTGAAAATTTTATACGCGGGGAAGTTTAGAAGGGGCGTGCGCCCCCCTCTAATAAATCCGCGCATGACAAATAAATGTAAATGCTGTATAGGAGTCAATAAAAGTTTTGACATCTACATCTCCATGCATGCAGTAACTTCATCTCCCTCCCCCATTTCCGTCGCGTGAGCAAAATGTTTATTTTGCCCTCCCCAATATTTGCCCTTCTCTCGCAACACGTGCCTCCAAAAAATGTTTATTTTCCCCTCCCAAATATTTGCCCAGACAATCCGAAAGTCACCAGACAACTCTGGTGAAAATATTTCAACTTTTTCTTAATAAACATGTTTAAATTTCCACAAAAGTAAAAAAAAATGTCTGGTAAGTTGTAAAAACTTTCGCGATGTATGTTTGCTCCTTCTCTCCTCCTCTCCAAACACGTGCCTCCCTCCTCCCACCCTCATCTCTCTCTTAACCCCCCCCCCTCCCTGCCGGCCCCGTTGTCATTGATTAATCATAAATCAAAGTCATGCACATCTAAACAAATATATAAATAAAACATTTGATACAACATGTTTTTAAAGTAAACTGCACATCGAGTACATACTTACCTTTCTTTTGTATGGTCCGCGTTTTGAATTTCCAGCATCCATACTGATGTTATTATCACGCTGCCATGATCTCAGCCTCTTCGCCGCATTCGTTACTCAATACTTTCCGGGAATCATGGGAAACGACCGCGGCTAGAGTCAAATTACACAACCGAGTTTCATTTGAATTCTAGCAGAGAATGATGGCATACTTCGACAAGTCGGATACAAATTTTGTTGTTTACTTTGTCTGTGATTATGTACAGTTCAAAAAAGCAAGATTGTGGACTTTATAGATGATGCTGGAAAAGCTAACGTGTTATGGAAAACGGCGGGAATTGGTGAAGATGGCAAAGATATTTTGCAGGACACACCTTTCGAAGGAACCATCGTTTTTTCTGGAAGTAAGTATTAATACTTTTATTTAAATTTATAACATTATTTTTGTCACCGGGTTTTTGGTTATCTAATTGAGTGTGTATTATGTATCATTTGTCAATTTGCTTTGATTTCGTAGAAAATGCTTGAAAATATAAACCACTGTACTCATTAGAGGATCGTCACAGGGCACATCTGTATCTGTATCTTTACGTCGCAGAATCCCTTGCTGGGCTTTGATGCAACGGGGAGGAGCGCAATTAGTCGCAATTGTTACTACACATGGAATTGCAAGTGTAGGAAAGAAAGGATGAATTTATCAGGGGATGACACCATTTTGGTATTTATTGAGATATAACTTTAAATGAAGCGGGGCACGTGTAAATTTTGTGAAGTGCTTAAAAAAAGTAAACCTGTTTCAAATTATATCCCAAAAGTACCAAAAAATTGTTATTCAATTCATATGTTTGTGTTTCGCTACGAAATCACCCCCCCCCCCCTCAAAAACTCCTCTTTTTATCGTTTAATTGATATCACGTGACCTCGGTGCATATACTGAGCAATATATGCGGCCCACAGCAGAGAAAATGAATTAGTTGTGTAAATATCCCAAATTATAGTACTGGCCTGCTGTGACAGTAGTAGGGACCCCACTCTGTACCCACTTCCGGTATAAGTCAGACACAACTTCCGGTATACCCACTCTGTACACACTTCCGGTATAAGTCAGACACAACTTCCGGTAGTCAATCCTATACCCAAATCCGGTGTAAGGAACCGGAATTCAATTAACGGAAGTTTGTTTTGGTGGGAATTAAATTTTAGCGCCATAATATAAGAACATCCGGTATTATTCTTCTCTATAATTGTTGTTCCTGTTTCCATAATTTGTACCACTTCCTGTAACATACATTCAACTTCCTGTAGACAAAGAACTTTTTTATTTTACTTTTTTCTATTTTATTTTTCTCATAATGAATTAGTGACACACACACAAAAAAAAAACAAAACAAGGAATATTCAAAATTTTGTTCCTACATGAAGAAAATGAACGAGAAATAACGAACAAGCAAATCGACTTCTCATCTTGGTATACAGTAAGGTGTGAAAAACGACAAAGAACTGCTATTTTTCTTGATGTATTGTGTATTGTTGGTGCTACATCAATTGGAAGCTGTCAAATGATTGAACAACATTAAAATCAAAACAAGTAAGTAACCTGATTTTTTTTATAAATTTATTCTTTAAGACATCTTCCCGTCTCTCTTTTCTTTTAGTGTAAGACAGCATGTAAAATATTAGAGTGATTTATTTCAAAATATACAAGACATTTCCTCGAAGCCTTTTCATTATGTTAAAATCCATTTCCTTTCCGTAAAAGAAAAAATATCGCCATTTAAGTACGTAATCCATTTTCATATCATCTTTTAAAAAACATGCTATCATAAAACTTTCGGATCAGCAATATAAAGATGCAGTGCACGATGAATAAGCGCGTATTCCTTTTACACATGAAAAATGTAATCCCGCACGGTTACAATTCTTTACTTTTTAAATAGTCCAGAATCATTTTGGCTTTGTTCACTCCTAAATCCATGTTTGTAACAAACTCGGCAATCATTTCGGAAAACATTTTGAGGTCATTTATTGTTTCCCCTGTCAGATCTGCCTGTGTACTTTTTTCTTCTTTCTGTAAGTAAAAAAAATTTTTGTTTTTTTTTTTTTGAATTCATAAATAAGATATTTAATGTGGCAGTTTTAATTAAAGGGGATCTTAAATGAATAGAGTAAATATATTTACTTATTGTTCCATAAATTAGATATGAAGTGATACTCACATGGGTTTTCAAAGGAGCCCCGTCCATTCGTTTTTGTAGGCATTTTGCCTTCTCAGGATGGTCAAGCCTTTGAAATGAAAAATAAATTATGAAACCTTTCATTCCTTTTTTTTATTTTTCAATAATTTTTCCTTCATATTATGTTACATATTTGTCATTTATTTATATCTTCACAACAATTTACTTACAAAAATTTCTGGAACAATCCTGAGTCCCGTCTAGAAGAAACTGATGTTGCTGGCCATTCAGCATTATTTTCTTTGCCAGTTATAAAAAATAATAAAATCAAGAATTAAGATTTTTTTAATATGAATTAGTTATGGTCAAATTGATTGATATACTAAAGAATGCTTTTCATCAACTGAGTAACATAAAAATGGCATATTCTATTATATATACTTACGTCTTCTCAATGGGTACGGTACGTAGCTTTTTTTTTTTATTGTCATTTGACATTTTGAAAGGACGTTTTGGCACTTGCACTCTGAAAATAAAATAAAATAGCATATACTATGTTATATCTAATATGAATTAATTAAAAGCAGAAGGTATGGAAATGAGTGAATTTTACATCTAAATTCTAAAATAGAAGGGAGCTGCAGTTTTAACTGACGATAATAAGAAATAATTAAGCTTTCTTACGTTTGCAAAACCGTGTCCTCCCTTTTGATTTCAGTAAATCCATCTTTCTTGGTCACTGTGAATGTAGGTATACCTTGCACCCTTGTTTGGGGAAGTAAAGACACCGCCCTGTAGTAAACATGCCCATCATTAGATATTGTACAGGTACATTTAAAATTCAATATACATATACATTCTAATAATTTTATACATTCATGCATCTTCGATTAATAGATATTTATTTAAACAATTAAAAACTCACCTAGGCCGCGAGGCTGTTTGTTGCACTGATGGTTCCAGTGACGACAGTGACGATGTCATACTTAAAAAAAATGAATATAGTATTATAAACTCGCGCTTTCTTAGTGACAGTAAACGTCGGTGTACCTTACCTAAAATTAGTCTGTATCAATATGTCATACATTCTTACATTTTTTTTCTTAAATTAATCCCATACAGAATAAAAGAGTGAAGTTTCCATCTCCACAGATTTTCTCTATTTTTCATATATAAGTCATCTTTAAACATTTCTAAGTACCGATTATAGAAAAATCTTCAAAACCCACCTAGGCCTTATGGTTGTTTGGATGAAGCAATGGACCCACAGAGGGCTCCAGTGACGGCAGAGGTGATGCCATACTGCAAATTAAAAAAAATGAATAATCAAAATGAATATTGTACTACAATCTAACGATTAGCTATTTTTACAAGTGATGACAGTTTCATTAGTTGTCGTTAAGAAAGAACAGATAGTCCCAAAAACTTGACTTTTTACATTAAACATATCTCTTAATATTATAAAATAATTTACTGTTGTTAAAGTTAAATATAATTCTTACCTTTCATCAAAATTGATATCGAAAAAGTCAAATCTTGGATCTGCCTGGTTTCTGAAAAAAAAACAGAGAGAGAAGATTATCATAAATGAAATACTAAATTTGACTTCTTCATTCTTAAAATATAGATAAACAGATATAAATAATTAAAAAGAAGAAAATGATTTAATTTACTTACTCCATGTCGAATTCTTCGTCTCTGTTTCGAATTAATATCTTGATTGGAATAAGTCTCATGCTGTAATAAACTCAGGTCTGTAGTGTGATGTGTATAGTATCTGTTGCACAAACAACCAAGCGATAGATAAACACCTGTTTTCTCAAATGTTACAATACCTAAATTGTTTTGCAAGTTTTTTCCCACCATGAAATGTAGGAATTATATTTTAAAACAAGATGCTCCTTTATTTCCGGTTCTCTTTAATTTGATAAGGACTGGGATTTTTTTCTTATAACGTGGAATCATTTTCAATTAGATTAATACCTTTTATTCTACCTTATTTATTGATCAAACCTCCAACGATCAATCAGATCAATATCTATTGAATCAAGACAAGGACAGGATTCAGAGTTTATGGAACAATGTGTTTTCCTGTGCTTGAAGATTTTCAATCTTGAAATTAACTCTTTCCCACGATTTATTGATCATGTTGATCTATTGGCCTTTTACATAAACTACCTTTAGAGAGAGAGAGAGAGAGAGAGAGAGAGAGAGAGATGTTTATAGTTTATTAAATATTAGGACACGTATACATCCCATCGGCATAAGAAATTATATATATAATATACAATACAAATAACCCGTATAATGAATAAAATGAACAGTCCGCCCATTAATAAAAATAAAGCCTGTGTTTGTGAAACACGAATGCCCCCGGTGGCATCTTTGTTAGTATAAACACTATTTTCTGTTAAGTATATGTATGTGAAAGGTCAAGATCAGGGTCACTGGGTTAAACGTTCAAAGGTCAAGGTCATGAGGTCAAAAATTTTGGTATCAATGGAAAGGTCTTGTCAAAAGGAATACACATGTCAAATATGAAAGCCCTATCACTTACCATTCAAAAGTTATGCCCTATGTTAAGATTTTTTAAAAAGTAGCTCAAAGGTCAAGGTCACAAGGTCAAAAACTTTGGTATCAATGGAAAGGTCTTGTCACAAGGAATACACATGTGAAATATGAAAGCCCTATCACTTTCCATTCAAAAGTTATGCCCAATGTTAAAGTTTTTGAAAAGTAGGTCAAAGATGAAGGTCAAGGTCACAAGGTCAAAAATTTTGGTATCAATGGAAAGGTCTTGTCACAAGGAATACACATGTGAAATATGAAAGCCCTATCACTTCCCATTCAAAAGTTATGTCCAATGTTAAAGTTTTTCGGACAAACAGACAGACAGACAGACAGACAAACAGACGTACAGGCCAAAAACTATATGCCCCCGAATCTTTGATTTTGGGGGCATAAAAACATTGAATCAGAAAATTTTGTCGGGCACCAAAGTGTCAGATTACAGTAAACCCTAGTTTTAGGACATGTAAGGAGAGTGTATAGACAAAAAAATTCTTTGTTTTAAATGCAACACCCGTAACAATTTATATATGTTTAAAGTGTCTGGTGGCTTGTAATTGTTTGTGTATCGGATGGAATATTTGCTTAACCATAGCAAAATTGAATTAATCACGTATTGACAAAAACGGGACAATAACACATCAACAAAAGTAAAACGTGTAGAATTATAAAATATGCTTGGCCTGAAACGTTATCACCTGATCGAGAGGGGTCATTAGCACGCGTCGAGTGACAATTATGAGCGAGATCGTGGGAAGATACGCAATTGGGCTCATTATCCACGCTTTCTTTCTTTTATTCTCGTGGTCGGAAATTCAACATGTTCAAGGAGCTAAATGTGCAAGATGTACTGTAACTGATACAGTGGCTAAGTGTCCTCTATTATTATTAGGATCTGTGTGTTATGAAGGATATGGATGGCTACCGCCGAAAGACTCCGACATCTTCATGGTTTCTGTTTTTAAATGTCCAACGGATACAACCGTCAAATTCATGTTCAACGGACACGTGGAACAGAATGCCATCTTTCGAGATCGGAAGGGGCAAATATGTGGTAAGTTGATTAATTTTGTTTCGACAATGCCAATGGCGTAGCCAGGCACATGATGCATGGTTTTTATACAGACTTTTTTTTTCAATCCAAACATCTACTACTTGTTTGTCGAAGGATTGTTAAAATAATTTTTAAGTCCATACTTCATGTTCATTCCTCAGTAAAGCTTTCGTTTGATTAATTGTTATCTTTAGCCTTTTTCTGTGTTCGAAAAGTTCACATATGCTTCAGGTAGATGTCATCAATATAGCCAAAACTTAAATTCGAAATAATATAATTTTCATTTTTTTTATGAACAGATGTATTCCGGACATCGACATGAACCACATCTGAGGAAACCTTGTCCAGAGCCATGATGATGACAACAGATGACAGTAGTAGCATTCAAGGTAATTCAAATGTCCTCATTTAATTTTACTATTGTAATAATTTTTGTTGATTTTTCTACATAAATTTTATTTGTTTTTTTTTTTTTTTTTGTTACGTTATTTTGTTGATTAAAAAAAAAGGTCATTGCCAAAAAAAAAAAACTTCCCAAAACTGGAAACTACACAATATATATTTTTCATTACTTTTTTTTAACAGGTTTCACTCGGACACTTAGACCATCGAGACAAACAACAATAACATCACAGAGAAGTACAAGACCACCACAACATCAGGGAGGAAGTACGAGGCCACCACAACATCACAGAGGAAGTACAAGACCACCACAACATCCAGGAGGAAGTACGAGGCCACCATAACATCTAGGAGGAAGTACAAGGCCACCACAACATCCAGGAGGAAGTACAAGACCACCACAACATCCAGGAGGAAGTACGAGACCACCATAACATCCAGGAGGAAGTACAAGGCCACCACAACATCCAGGAGGAAGTACGAGGCCACCACAACATCCAGGAGGAAGTATGAGGCCATCACAACATCCAGGAGGAAGTACGAGGCCACCACAACATCCAGGAGGAAGTACGAGACCACCACAACATCCAGGAGGAAGTACGAGACCACCACAACATCCAGGAGGAAGTACGAGACCACCACAACATCCAGGAGGAAGTACGAGGCCATCACAACATCCAGGAGGAAGTACGAGGTCACCACAACATCCAGGAGGAAGTACGAGGCCATCACAACATCCAGGAGGAAGTACGAGGCCACCACAGCATCCAGGAGGAAGTACGAGGCCACCACAACATCCAGGAGGAAGTACGAGGCCACCACAACATCCAGGAGGAAGTACGAGACCACCACAACATCCAGGAGGAAGTACAAAACCACCACAACAGATAATGAAGGGGTGATCATAGGTAAATTTATAACTTTAGGTTTCAGATCTATAAATTCTAAGTTTAAACATTCAGGTATTTCTTTTGAAATTAAAATAAATTTAACATGTACATCTAAAAATGTTGTTTATGTCTTGCAATGTGATAAATGCAAGGAAGAATACATAGGTTCCACCAAACAAATAAATCAACGCATTTCCCTTCATAAAAGTAATATTAAACTCCCTCAAAATAGGATTCTTTTTGTATCAAAACATATGTTTGAATGTAGTAAAGGAAATTTTAAAGTAATGCCAATTTATCAAACAGATGATTATTCCATGATCACTATTAAAGAACAAATCTTTATTGATAAATTTAAACCTATGTTAAACAGAACATGATAATTTACGCCCACAATCCTTAAAGTGCCTCAACATTGCAAAATTATGCTTTTTCTACTACTTGGTATTAATGAAACGCATCTTTTCCCGAAAACGCGATATATCTGCGGTGAAGATTTAATGAGTTACTTGCACCATCTTATCTTGATTAACTTTTGACCACCTGTGATCGCCGGTCTCCGGCGCTCTCTGTGGTAAGACGTACAAAGTGAAACGAATAGCCTGATCGTTGATGCTAACTCTGTATGAATAATACAGAGAAAGAGAAAGAAGGAAAAACTTTTGAACAGATTTTTAGATTAATTAATGACTAAGAATAGAGAAAAATGGATAGGGATTACAAAAATATACATTTTGAACACAGAGTACGATAAGAAATAATTTATATAGGCATTTACAAGGACTTCTTAACAAAGACTCATCAAGCATACATTCAGGACAGGCTCCTATTATGTATTTCCAGTAATTTGTAGTAATCACCGGGAAATAATTTCGATTTAGTCAATATTTCTATGAAAAAACTTAATTTCTTTAAAGCAGGGCCTAGGAAGGACCTGCGCCATACGCGCATATCCGCGTAAAATGGCGCAACACTTACGGTATACGCTGCGCCCTGTGGCGCAAACGCAAAATCAATAAAATCCAATATGCTCCAACACAAGTAGAGTTTTGAGACGTCCCCCGCATTCCGATTAGCGATTGGAACTCCCCGGAGTTTATCATGACTGTGGTTACGAAAGACACGAGGAATTCCGACTGTTTCTTTCACTTTGTTTGTTATCGATTATCTGATTGGTCAAAAGGTGAACGCATTCAGCGAATCAGACAGATCGTATTAAATCAATTGGGCTGCGGTACACCTGTGTACATACACGACACAACAAACATGCCGCCGGTGAAACCGAAGCGGCTGAAGTTAACGTTGCCACAAGGACAGCGTACTTTGCTGTCCTGTGGTATTAAAGGGTCTAGTGAGGGTCGCAACGAGGTTTGCGAAGCGAATATAGAGGGAGCGACGGCGGCACCAGAAATCGAAATTTCTGATCAAACTAAAACAGGGGGTGTAGATGGTATGCATACAGGGTCGTCCAAAACGAGCCAGGCGACCGAGGCCGAGGACCCGGAATCGACATGTAATTCAGCCAGTACCAGTAAACGTAAATTTCATCCAAGGTGGTTGAAAGTATGGGAGTGGTTAAGTTTTGACAATTTGATAGATAATCTATACCTTAGAATGTGAATTAAGTAGCTAAAAACTGTTGGTATCACTTTGTTTTAGTTTTAGTTATGTGACAAAGGAAGGCAAATATAAGGTTATGGCCCCAACTGAAACCTCGATGGCCCTTCAAATTAAAAAATGGCCCCACATTTTCCTAACTAGTGGGGCCATAGTCCCCACCACTTCCTTCGCCTTCCTAGGCACTGTTAAAGTGTGAAATGTGTGTTTGAAATCCGAGAGTAACAATCAAGGGATAAAGACAGAATTCTTCCGACCAAAAGAATGTTATATTCGGAAATATTATTTTGACCCTGGAGGAGATCGAGACTTCCATCTATTTTCTTCATTTTTCTGGGTTTTTTAAGTGTCTTTCTTTTTCTTCTGTTTTCAATCCTATTTGATATATCAGTTCCTAACGAAGAAAATAAGATGGTTGGAATGGAAGGAAAGGGGGGGGGTTAAAAACGTTCGAGCTGCGAACTTTCTTATTATCAGGCCGAGATAACATGCCGAACTTTTGTAGTTTTAAAGATACAGAAATAGAAAAGTGCGAAATGTATGAAATGTTGAAAATACTAGGCTAGCTATTTTAAACATACCCCCTCCCCCCAATACTTCGTATATGGTGCTTACAATCGGACTGATCGTATTCCCACTTTTCCTGTGCCCATATCTCGGGCCAAAGCAATTTTGACCTCTCATTGCTCTTATTCTTACATGCATAATGCAAAAAAGAAACAAACAAAGAAAAAACAAACAAGAACAAAAAAAAAAAAAAACCGACCTAATCATGCACCGTAAACATGTATATATCTCTTATTCGAATATCGATGGGGTTGAAATTAAAATGTCATATGAACTTATGAAATGCTGTATTTCTAATCAAGTCTGATATACATAAAATGTAGGGGAATAGGCTCTAAAAATAAACTCGTGAATATATCTGTCTATTTATCCCCAAATGTCTATTATCTAATTGTATTTTTTAACATCCCCTTTTAATTTTCTTGAATTGTAATAGTGTACAAAACACTACATAGTAAATGGGACAATAATTATCATTATTTCAATTTTTTTTTTGTAGAATATTCTGTTGAATTCACTGTTCATCTATGCTTCTTACTACTATCTGAAATGCTTTCTGTTTCACTCATGACGATTTCACCACACATGTGGTCAGCAGTAAGATTTAGCGATAAGACGCTCGGCTATCTTCCGCTGCAGGTGTAAATGGACACTAAAATCACAAAATACGGGGTTAAAACGCAGGAATTTTTGCAAATTATGCAATCGCAAATTGATTCATATTTGTTATATGGTGGACTTAAAGACCCGTTCGGGGGTATAAATAGCAGCCAATGAATGAAATGGAGGAAAATTTGATTTTCTTGCCAGCGTTCATGTCGAAGAGTATTTTTATAGATTTACAGCTGTCATAGTTAAAATACGATGTTAAAGAATCGTGTATATCTGGCCTTCAATATGCCCGAATTAAATTTGTATTCCAAAAAAAAAATAAAAAATTATTTTAATGATGTATTTTGGATCCTAATTATTTCAATCGATAGAATTTTCAAAGCTACACAGAGTTGATTGACATAAGAATATTATGGGATGGAGCTTGGAGTTTGTTATTGTATACACCGGAAGCTGTCGTTGTTATGGACGCATGCATAAAACTGAATATCTCTCTTACCTTTTCATCAGATAAAAACGATATAATCCTGATATTCCATCTTGCACATGCCTGTGTTTACTGTTTATTTATTCACATTTGTTTTTACTGCCGCAGCATAGCACGGCGCGGTAGCTATCCCTATCTCTAGACAGATGTCAGATTTATTCATGTTTCGAATCCTTAATTTTACGGGAATAGATTAACAAGAATTATTCCCAACGATGTCCCATATAAGGTACCCCTGGTAGATTTGGGAACCACTCCCTCGCTAATTCAATAACGCATTTAGGAAGCAAGTCACGCCGATGACACACTTGATTCCGAAGTCTTGGATCCTGTCTCATAGCTTCTAATTTTCGACTTTGGTAACGCTCATCGAGAAAAACACCCCGATGAAATAACATTGTCCAAAAATATTTATATCTCTCTTTACGTAGGGCATGATTGTTCCTACTTGGGGGAACAGGTTCAGGTTCCCACCACATTTGTCTATTTGATTCGTCTGTTATACATGGTCGACATAGACAAAATTGACACTCAATGTGCTCTGGATCCTGACTGTGATCAATTCTGTAAGTTCGAACAAAATTTTCAGCCCCATCTCCCTCTGACTCTGTCATCACAAACTCCTCAAAGTTCCAATTTTCATCTTCAAACAATTTTGCAATAGCATCTCTTTGTTCTGAACTAACTTTCAACAACAACGTAATTTTTTCAGATTCACCGGCCATTTCGTAGATGAATTTCTAGAGAAAAATAATATTTCCTGAATCACTGACCGCGCCTTAGTTTTAGGAGGGAAAAGTATGTGTTAGAAGGTACATTGAGGGGAGCAAGTGTATGTGTAACAATTCATGATAATTTATATACATGTAAATGAGTATGAATTTCGACATAAATAGTTGATATCGTATAAGTTTGTGAGACAAAGGAATATCCTATCAAGTTACGACATAACAAAGATAAAACTGTATTTATATATACTACTCCCCATGATGCCTCTCTGTTGGTACGCATGCTGATTTATTGACATTTCGGCGGGGTTTCCCAAAGATACAATGTGCAGTTTTCCGGTCAGTTCCATTATATGAAATAAGGGAATTTTGATTAATCATTTATATTTTTATGCATAATTGGACGTATTTTATTCAGTTTGATATCAAATTTTGACAATTTTTAGATTGTTAAATAATTTCATTTTTCCTCTTGCTTTCCTATTTTTTTTTCTCCTCATGCGGGCTAGCATGTACATTCACATAATACTATATTTACCTCATTGATAATTGGAACATTCCAATTGGTAATAATTAGCATCGAGTATCACTTGAAATAAGTAGTTGATCTATCATGGAAAATAAAAGAAAGCGTCCCCCAGCTTTCAAAATCGAAATACCGGCGAGTGTTGAGGAAAAAGTTGATATTTTGGAAAAAATGAAAAAAGTCAGAAGTCACCTGGTTGAAAAACTTAGCAGACCAGTGAACAATTTTGATATTATTGAAAATCTTCTGGACTTTTGGATAAAATCGAAATCGGAAAATACAGAGAGTGAACGTGCAAAGATACCAGGGACATACATTTCAGCCACTAGAAGTCAAGTAAATCAATACTTTTTTGTCACGTCTTTACCCAGTGTCAAGAAGTTGATGGCTACTGCAGAATCTCATGGAAAGTATTGTGGTGGAAAATTAATTGTGAAAAAAAGTCATCAAACGTGGACATGTAGCTTCTCTCAAAATTTCCTGTATCAGTACTAATCGTGCTCGTCATAGCTATCAATGGTCATCCTCTCCATATCTTCCAAATGGAAAATACTTGATTAACGAGCGCATAAATCATGCATTTTTGTGCAGTGGTATGCTTCCTTCACACTACACGAGATTTTGCAATGGAGCTCGAATGGGAATCCTCTCTGTTGATGCCAGGGATAACTTTTTCAAAAAGTACAAAATCTTTGTTAAGGAGAAGTATGAGGAATCAACAAACACTGCCTTACTGGAAAAAATTGGATCATATGAAGACCTGGATGGTATTGACATAATTACCGACGCAAGACATGGGTGGAGAAAAAATGCACAGGACACCAGCGTTGTTGCTATTGGTGAACAAACACATAAAGTCCTTAATTGCGTCCATGTCACCAAGGCCGATGATCCTGTCACCCAGAGACATGAAAAACATGGAACTGAACAAGTTTATCGTGAACTGGACCAAAAGTAGGTATCTGTAAAGGTACACACCCATGACAGGAATATGGCCATTAACAAACTTGTGAAACAAAGTAAGAATGGACTAACAACCAACCAAAATGACACCTGGCACGGAGTAAAGAGCGTCAAAAAGGCCATGGCAACAGTGTCAAGCGGTCCAATGTACCTGAAAGAGAGGAAATGGTCCGAGGAACTACATGACAAAGTCGAGTCCGTAGCAACACAATTCCATTGGTCAATTAGAAATAGTGAAGGAGATGCCTCACGTCTAACTGCAAATTTGGACAATATTGTGGAGCATTACAAAGGTAACCACAAGGAATGCCATTCAACTTCGCGATGTAGGACGGACCAAAATTATGAATCAAAGCGTGTTATTATACAGAGTCCAGTTGCTGAAAAACTTCTGAATAGTGCTATAAAAAATTCAATTATCTATAAAAATCCAAACGATTTTAGACTAGGCCGCGATACGTTTTTCGTAGAGAGTTTCAATAACACCCTGAACATCTTTTTTTTTTTTTTTTTTTTTTTTTTTTTTTTTTAATGGCCTCCCTCCTCCCCTTCAGCCATCCAACTCCACCATTTATTACATCATTTTATAGTGCTGAACCGTCAGACAAAGTTCACATGTAAATATTTTCAAATTAAGAAATTCATTATTCATATTCATCATTTATATCCATAATTATTGTAAATATATTAATATTTGGTATGGTATATATATATTATATCATTGTATATGTTTCTGTCCATATCATAATGTAGGAGTGTTTCAGCATTATAAAATGTAACATTGCCTTCTAAATAGAGTTAAATAATTGCTACAGTAAAATATGTTCTTTGGGTAACAGTTCAGCACAACATATTTAATTAGAAATACAGGTGAAGATATTTGCTAAGCTGACGACACTATCTCTTATAGAATATTTTTGAAGGATATTTATCAAGACAACAATGAACCATGTGTCCATTCATTTTCAGTATAGCGATCCAGTTATCACTGACTGTATAGAATGGACACACGGTCAAAGTATGCTTAATGAGATTTACTTTATAACCTATTTTAAAACAGCAGTTGGTAATGTCGTCAGCTCAACAATCACAAAATATACATACATAATAATACTGCTAAATGGATGGATGAGAAGAGTAAAGATTCCAAAAAAAAAAAAAAATCAACAAAAACAAAACAAAAAAAAAAGGAAAAAAAAGAAGAAGAAGAAAGAGAGAAAGGATAGATATTTATAATGATATATGAAGAAAAGAAAGGAAAAGGCTGTAAATGAATAAATATATGAAATAGATAAATAACTTGACATATAAACAGAACTGTATAATTTCGGTAATTGATCTACATCATTTCATATTATTCTTCTTTAAAAAAGTAAAAGATCTTGTTCTTAAGCATTCGTTACATTATAATCATTAAGCATCTTCATTTAAGAGGTTAATGAGGTTTTCCCATTTCTTTTCGAAATCACTTATTCTGTTATTTTTTCTACTTATCATTTTTTCTATTTTAATGTACTGGATTATTTTCATTTTCAGAATTCTAAAATACGGAATTTGTTCTTTCATTTTCATTTCATAGATAAATCTTTTATATAACAATATAATCGTGTTTATAGCCCTATTGCGTTCGCCAAACATTCCTAGTAAGATACAATTTTTTTCAAAGCTGATCTGATAATTTGATGTACTATTTATCCATTGTTCTAAAGATTGAAGGATTGGAAAAACTATATCACATTCAAAAAAAAGAGATGTTTTATAGATTCATTGACTGTCTTACAAAATGTACAATTGGGATTTTCTTTGATTTTTATTTTAAAAAGTAGTTCATTTGTACCCAGAATTCTGTGGATTACCCTATATTGTATCCATTGAAGATATCTATCAATAGTAGTAGAGAACACATATGAGTTACATACATCCCAGTTGAAATTTGTGAGATTTAATTCGTTTTCCCATTTGATTTGATATTTTGAATTAAATGTTTTTGATAGAAGAAACGAATCATAGAAAGATTTTGAACCTTTTTTGTCTTGTAGGATAAGAAGCAATGTTTTTGTGATAATAGGAGTTATCTTGATGTAGTTATCAGATAAAGTTGGGTAGTTTTTAAGAATCGTCTGACGTAAACCTAAGTATGTTGTGAAATATATGTCAATATTAAATTTTTCCTTGAATTCATTGAATGCCATAAGATGTCCTGATTCATTATATAAATCATCAATATAAATTATGCAGTTCTCCAAAAAAGATTTCATATAAAACGGTTTTTTATCAATAAGTAATTTTGAGTTGTATAGCAAGGGAGAATGACTAATAAATGTTTCTTCTTTCTGAGATATAAGCATGAATTCTTCTAATGCGAATAGAGTTTCTTTCCAGAACAAATTTCTTGCATTCTTTGCACATAAATGCGGATAATGATCACCACTCTTTGTCAATACATCTATATCACAATTAGAAGTTTCTTTCAAGAAGAACCCTATTAGATCATTGCACTGTAATATACGTCTTATCCAAGTAAGTTTCAGGGATTTACAAAAAGAATAAACATCAATCATTTTACATCCCCCTTTATTATAATTTTGAATAATCTGATTCCTACTCACTTTGTCTCTTTTGTTATCCCAAATATAATTATAGAAAATATCATTTAAAGATTTCAAAAGTTCAGGTCTTGGAGATGGAAGGGTAAAAAATAAGTGGGTGATTTTGGGTAGCAAAAGGGTTTTAACCACAGTTATTTTGCCTAAGACAGATATCTCATGGACCATTTTGATATTTCTTTCTTCATACTATTAATTTTCGGTACATAATTAAGCTCGTCCATATTTGAAAGGTCAGTCGTAAAAGTTACACCAAGTGCAGTAAATGGCTCATTACCCCACTTTAGATTGTAGTTTTTGCATAATTGCTCTGTATTTTCTGATGAATTTCCAATCCAGATCCCTGAACATCTATGAAGACAAAAGAATAGCATTTGGTACCGAGCAATATAAAACCAGATCGCATTTGGGTACCTGTCACTGGAATGAAAATGTAGGCCGGGAAATTACATCAATAACATATAAACGGGATCCGAAAGGACCACGGCGATTGAAAGGGAAAAAGAATTACAAGAAACAAACTTTTGTCTTCAGGGAAAACATATGGAATAGATACATGAAAATTGTGTTTTCCAAGCGCAGAAAGTGAACAATGGGAATTTAACAGAAAAAAAGATTGTTCAATATCGGAAACCGGTGCATTTTCTCTTTCTTTGTATATATAATAATATTTTAGATTTTTCCCATCTGTTATCATATAATATCACAACTTATTTTTAATCTTGATATACATTTAAAAGTTTTATTCTACATAATTCTTTCAAAGTTTTATACAACATTATTCCACATAGTACGTTAGCAGACGACGCATTCACGTGCTCTGAGTTGCAGTGTAGTATTTATAGATTCTTCAGCAAACTGCCGCTGTGTAGGTGTGGCTTAATATCCATGTGGATATTTATCTAGGTCAGAACGGGTCTTTAAAACATCCTGTAATGTGGAGGCACTTTAAAACATGCTCACTTGACCAATTTATCTGATTCAGCACTTCCTATAGTTAGAACCGATAGTATCATTTATTTACTTTTCCCTTGAAGTAAGCATACGCTACCTAGGAGTGCACAGTATTTAATCTTACATACATATCATGATTTACCATCAATATATTACTTTGTTTTGTACATTATTGTCTGAAGAAGCTATTGATACAGCCGAAACACGTGTAGCAATAAAAATGTGAATATAATATATCGTTTCTGTGGTACTTTAACATTTTTTGATTATTATTATTCTTTACGTTGGATTCTTTTGAATCATTTTTGGATATTATTTTCAACGCAAAGATGCCACAAAGCGATAAACAAATGTTAGTGGAAATAAGGGATCTACAACTAACAATCAGTCAAAAGCAAGATAGATTTGAAGAGGGAATTTTACGACTAAATGAAAAAGTTGACAAACTTCTTCGATTTATTGGTTCCACACCTGGAGAGGAAAATGACACAGGGAATTCTGAATCATTGGTGGACTATTTTGAACAGCAATATGGTCACCTCAAGGAAATGGGCAAATGCTACATTCAAGATGAATGTTACAGATTGAAGAGAACAAAACTGAGAATGTGGAAAAACCTCCTGAATAAACGCAAAATAGCTTACTATAATGCCATAAAGTCCCAGGGAACTGCGGAAGTTTACAGTTAATTTTTCAAAAGAGAGGATATGTACGTTCCAAAGAAATTAAGGGAAAAGACAACACACCAGGATACTGATACCCAAATCAAAATAAAGAAAGACTTGAATGCTTCCAAACTAAATGCACAAATTCAAATTTTGGAGGATAAAGTTGTCCACTACACCACCATGTACTTAGAAATCGACCAGGAACTTCGTGCAGAAATAACTAATCAATGTCCTCCAGATACGCATGATTTTCTCGAGGATCTTTGGCTCCAAAATATAAAAGTGGAGGAGGAAAAGTCAAAAAAGATATGGCAGAAAAAGGAGAGTTGGTTGCGAAAATTACCACAGCAAGAAAAAGAGGACGAGAAGAAAAGAGAAATCGAAAGAAAAAAGAGAATTGATAGAAGACGCAATGAGATTGGAAGACTTAACAACCTCGAGAAATCAAAATCAACTGAAGAAAAAATCAACCTAACTCAGCATGAATTTCAGACTTTCAACTCAAATCGCGAGAGAAGCGGAGAAAATGATGGCTACCAGTCATCAAGGCACCAACAACCATCTAGGAAAAGAATAGTCGACAGTTCACGAAACATTTCTTATGCGGACATGGTTGCTAATAAGTACGAACATGATCACTTTCCAAGAAATGAACATTTTGGCAAATATAATAGTGACAGAAGACGGATAACAGAACGAAACTTTGACAATAGAAATGGAACTCTTTATATTGGACAGAGATTTCGAAATAGACCTTTAAGAAGAGAAAATAGACATGAACATGTGTATCAAAACCAATATTTTTTAGAGGAAGAAACGGGATTAAAACTACCCCCTTAGAAATTATAGATCTGAAACCTAAAGTTATAAATTTGTCATCTCATAAGCTTTCAAAAGATCAAGTTAATGTTCTAAAATTAGGATTGAAATTTTGTCCAACTCCGAACTCTAACATCCCCGAATTAAAAAGAGATTTGAAAGAATTCGAAAGAAAATTTCGACTGAAGGAATTTTTCCATGAAACCCATTTTCAAGATGAATCGGTTGTTCGAAATAAATCAAAATTCCATCCAGAAAAAGGTAGGGACAAAATTTTGGATTAATATTTTGAAAATTTGTGGAATTCAAATTTCACTGAAAATTCACATGTACCTAAAAACTTATCTTTTAAACAGAGAAAAGCTCTAAAAGAAATTCAAAATATAAAAGACATCATTATAAAAGAGGCAGATAAAGGAAGTGCTGTAGTTATAATGAACAAAAGCTATTATAAAGATAAAATTGGTGAAATGATTAATGATCAAAAAAATTATAGAGCGCTTGATTAAAATAAAGACAAAATTATTATTTCAAATATCAATAAACTCTGTAATAAATATGATGAAATTCTAACCAAAAAAGAAATAGACTACTTGATCAATTTTGATTAAAAAACCAGCAATTTCTATGGACTTCCAAAAATTCACAAATCCGAAAAAATTAAAGAAGCAATTAAATTACAAAAGTCTGAATATATAGAAATCCCCTATCCCGAAGACTTAAAATTCAGATCAATCCTGTCCTACACATAGACTTAGTAATCTTGTCGATATATTACTTCAACCATTTCTTAAACACCTGGATAGTTATGTTAGAGATGATATTGATTACTTAAACCATATTCCGTCCTCAATATCTAAAGGTACTATACTAACAACATTTGACGTAACAAGTTTATATAGTAATATTCCACATGATCTTGGAAAGGAAGCCATAGAATTTTGGCTCGATAATTTCCCAAACGAGTTACATCATCGATTTAATAAGTCATTTATATTAGACAGTGTTGATTTAATCTTAAATAACAACACATTTCAATTCGACAATAAACATTTCATACAAATCCTTGGGACAGCCATGGGAACTAAAATGGCCCCAGTTTATGCACATCTCACGCTTGGATATTTAGAACGGTCTCTTTACCAAATTGTAGATACTAGTTTTCCTAAAATGGATGCTAACGTTTTTAGAAATTCTTGAAAAAGATATATTGATGATTGCATCATTTTATGGGACCCAGATTGGGGAGACATTAATGATTTATATCAAATTTTACAAAATATCCACCCTAGCATAAAATATACGATGGAATACAGTGAAAAAGAAATTCCTTTCCTTGACATTCTCATTAAAATAAACAATGAAACAAATCAACAGATATATATAGAAAACCAACAGACACACAACAATACCTCCACTTTAAAAGTCAACATCCCAAAACTTGCCTTAAGTCTATACCATATAATTTGGCACGAAGAATTTGCACGATTGTCAGTGATACTGAGATTAAAAACATACGTTTAAATGAACAAAGAAAAGCACTTTTGCAGCGCGCATTTCCCATTTCCCTCATAAATAAAGGAATTGATTTAGCTAAAAATATCCCTTCAGCCGAATTAAGAAAAACTAAAGAAAAGAAATCTGAAGATGTATTACCTCTTGTTACTACTTTTAATAAATGTAATCCCGATATTTTTCACGAAGCATACAAAAATCTTAACCAATTAAAAATGAGTGAAAAACTAGAAAATATACTAAATGAGACAAAACTTATTAAAAGTAAAAGGCAACCAAAAAATCTAAAGCAGTTACTCACAAGTGCCAAATTTGAAAGAGAAAACAATTTAATCACTCAAGGTGTTTCTAAGTGTAAAAACAAAAGATGTAAGATATGTGATATCTTAATTGAAGGAAAGTATTTTAAGTTTAAACATTCAGGTATTTCTTTTGAAATTAAAAGAAATTTAACATGTACATCTAAAAATGTTGTTTATGTCTTGCAATGTGATAAATGCAAGGAAGAATACATAGGTTCCACCAAACAATTAAATCAACGCATTTCCCTTCATAAAAGTAATATTAAACTTCCTCAAAATAGGATTCTTTTTGTATCAAAACATATGTTTGAATGTAGTAAAGGAAATTTTAAAGTAATGCCAACTTATCAAACAGATGATTATTCCATGATCACTATTAAAGAACAAATCTTTATTGATAAATTTAACTTTAAAAAAATTAAACTTGACCAATTTATCTGATTCAGTACTTCCTATAGTTAGAACCGATAGTATCATTTATTTACATATATATATATATATGTGTTATATATTTCTCTAGTCTAATGTATCATGAGGGTACAGAATAGTCTGCCCTCTTTTATATATGTTTCTATTTTATAATAGTTAAATGTTTACTCAATATTTGTTTGAAAAATTTTGATTTTTTTCTTGCGGAGCTTAATTACAGATTAGATAACTTTTGTACCTTTGTAATATATTTTAAGTTACAAATGTCATGTTGATGATGTCTACGGGTAGTATACATTTATGGTTGTGTTATTTTCAAGTTTTCATTGTACCATTTGCATCTATAATCATTACTTAAACGAAATGTATTAGTTTCTTCTGTAAAGTTCTATTTTTTCCATATAGATTTAAAAATAAAAACCCAGAAAGTTAAAAAAAAGTATCTGATTTATTTCTTTATTTCTCTAGTCTTATATAACTTGAGGGTACAGTATTGTCCAACCTTTTTATGACTTTTTGTATCTTATATAATACTCAAAATGTTTACACCATATTTGTTCCAAAATTTGTTTTTGTTTTTTATAGAACAAGATCAGATAAGATTGTGTACAATTTACAATTCCAGTGCCATTGTATTAGCATAATAATTATATGAAACAAATGTTTTTTTTTATCATGATGTGTTGTATGTATGCTATACATTTTTTACAGATATCAAGCTGATATTTGGTTTGTAAGCAAGTATCAATGAGTTACATATCAAGCTTCATTCCAATTGACCTACTTTTAAGAGAGTCATGTGACTTTGAAATTTTGCAGGCAGTAGAGGGGGGGGGGGGGGCTCGTATTGCATGCGATATACTTGTTGAAATTAGTGCTTTTAAGGGTTTATAATTTCCTGGTTTTTTTATTTGCTTTTGTTAAATGACAATATATTTGACAATAATCTTTGGATCATACAAAGAGTTTGAGATTGCATGTTTTTATTTGATTTTATACATAGTTTTACAATGATGTTGATGATATTGGAATAAAAAGTTAATTTTAATAATTTGTTCCTTATCTTTTTTTCATGTTTCCCCTCCAACTGTCTGTATCAAAGACTATTTCTTTATAATCTAATGTTTCGTATAGATTAAAAACCAATACAAAATGTCAAATTTGCATATCTAAAAAGAAAACACTTATACATAGTTTGTATGGTTGTACATGATATTGATTGCATGTAATTTTAGCAGATAAGTATTTCACATTTTTTTACTTGATTTTATACATGATTTTATGTTGATGTTAATGATGTTGGAATAAAAAAAAAAGTAAAGTTAGATAAAATGTTCCTTATATTGATTTGCATTTTTTCTTTGATACGGAGACTTCACAAGACACCTCCTCCACAAAAATAAATAGAGACAGCACATTCTCAAAAAGAAAAAAAAAACCCAAAAAAAACCCATGTATTATGAGTTCAAAGGTTGAAGTTGTCACGTTTATTACTAGTCAAATTGTCTAATATAAAATTTGTTGCATAAAATTGGTAGAAAAAAAAGAAAAACACACACAAAATAATTAATTTAGATTTATTTTTTATTATTCCTTTTTTTTTGTAGAACTGAATAGGTAAAAAAATATGGAGGACTATGATCAGGTGTTTACAGCTTTGGTGAATTCTTATGCAGATCCAGTTGAGTTACAGAATTTTGCATTTCGATTTGGCTTCACAAATGATCCTCAAGTGAAAGCAAGACTTAGCTTTTTGCTGAATAGTAGTGCGACTTCCTTAGCTTCCAAAATTGTGGATTTGCAAAATATTCCAGTCAATTCTCCTCCAAAAAAGAGATTAAAACAAATCAATTATGATGTACCATCAACAAGTCGTCAGTCGAGGGGTGCAAACACGGGAAGCACTGATTCTCAAAAAGCATATTTTATAGATCAGACACAACAAAGAACATTTAAGAAAACACTTGCAACTGATACTTCATACAAAGTTAAGTTCAATGACAAAGGATGTACATGTATGTTATACTGGGTATTTGATTCAACCTCGGCCTTTTCTGTAAACCTTTGCTATTCAAGATCGTGACATACACTTAAATTTTAGTGCAAGTGCAAGTGCGTATATTGGTACTACACATTGATGCACATTGTATATCAAATTCTCTAAACAATCCACTAAATACGCTGTTTAATCAGCACAATATATTTAGCATATGCTACACATTTCTGCACATTGAACCGGGTGTGCTTTACATTTTTGCACATTGCAACGAGTGTGCTGCACATTTTTGCACATTGTAGTCGGTGTGCTACACATTATCTATACACTGCAAAAATGTTTTTAACAACCTACTTAGCTATATTTTACATTGTCCGCGTACCGTTATTATTAGATATCTATTACATGTCTGCACAGGTAAATATAGGCCATACTCGATGCCGTTGGATGAACATGTTATACTGGGTATTTAACTCAACCTCGACCTTTTTTTGTTATCCTTCGCTATTCAAGATATTGATATACACTTAAGATTTAGTGCGTGTATCAGTACTTACACATTGATGCACATTTAGTTCCATTTCAAAAGTAATATTTGGGAATTTTTCTTTTAGCGATGCATCTCCTTCTTTTTTTTTCTTTTGAAATTTTTTCACTTTTTTACGCGGTTCACGAGGATTACGTCCAGGTCTGCCATATCGTGCCACTTTGTTATTGATAAAGCTATTTTTACGCCAAGAGTTCCAGCTCTCCAGCCGTATCCCGAACTGATCATTTTCTCTTATATTTTCTTCCAGTTGTCTTTTAAACTGTAATTTTCTTAAAACTTCTACCCAAATCATCGTTCTGTCTTCTGCTTGCCTCACTGCTATTTGGCTATTCGTTTTTTGTGTCACTAATTCATTATGAGAAAAATGAAAAAAAACGTAATACAAAAAAGTTCTTTGTCTACAGGAAGTTGAATGTATGTTACAGGAAGTGATACAAATTATGGAAACAAGAACGAGGAATAATACCGGATGTTCTTACATTATGGCGCTAAAATTTAATTCCCGCCAAAACAAACTTCCGTTAATTGAATTCCGGTTCCAAATACCGGATGTGGGTATAGGTTTGACTACCGGAAGTTGTGTCTGACTTATATAGGAAGTGGGTACAGAGTGGGGTCTTTACTACTATGGTTGAAGTTACAAACATTCTCTTTCTCATGGTGATTATGTCTATAAGAGTATCTCGTGAACAGTCAGCCTACAATCATGACTTACGAAGACTATTTACATTCTATATACTACGATCCACGTCATGGTGGTTCCTATGGAGGTCTCTTTCTAAATGATACTGCTTGAGAGAGATTTGCAAATTTGCATCAAATAATTGATTAATTCATTATTATTTTTCTTAAAATTTATATGTAATACTTGACACCTTTATTTTGATGTAATTATAGATGGATACATTGGTCAAAGCCAAGACCAACGTCAAGCCTGGGAAACCCAACACAACGCCGTTGCGGCTGAAAGTCATTGCAGCTTCTCAACCTCATGAGTACAGGCAAGATCTTACCATGAAAAGTTATGGCCTTGCAGACAACACGGGAGCCGTCAGAGGCGTCTGTTTTGATAATTCTAAATTCGGATTGATGTAAGAGGGTGAAGGAATTCTGTTGTCCAACTTCTGGAAAAATGGATAAATTCAGATTGGTCAGGGTACAAGAATTCACAGTACATCTCCACCTGACGTTCCTGAACAACTAGACGAGGAGGCCAGGGACTTTATATTCCCGGAAGAACCTCCAGTGGTCCCCATTGCCACAGCTAAACTTTCTCCAAAGGGGAAGACAACTTCAATCAGGGGAAAAGTAATATCTGTATATTAATAGAACTTGTCATTCTTTTGAACTGAGACAGGGAAAACCCATCCAAGTATCAAAGATTTGCAGTCCACCGCGAGGCTTGCCGACTCTTGGACGTTGCAAATGTTTGACACGAAGGTAAGATGATGGTTATGTCCCCGAAACGTGCATGTCTGGTCCACGTTGCTAATTTATCTTTTCTTAAATGATGCTATTCAGTTTGAAGACGTTAACATTTATACCACTTGGTGAGTGTCACTGCTGGTGGACCAGGAGTCCCCGAGGGCACATGTAGCCATGTCCGATCAATTTCGGTTGATCGTTTCTTCAACGCATTCTAAATTTCTGTTATCAAAATTTCTAAAAAGTGGGTCCTGTAGCATCATATCCCACCCATCCTACTACGTCTTTCGGTACACTTTTTCGACATAGTAACTTTCATACTTTTTTGGCATATTACATTGTTTAGATTTAGGATCACTGATGAGGGTTGTGTACCCGAAACGTGCATGTCTGGTCCACGTTGCTAATTTATCTTTTCTTAAATGATGCTATTCAATTTGAAGACGTTAACATGTATCTGTCCCTGTACAAAAGGGTGATTGATTATTTTCTCGCACCGAAATATTTTTACAAATGAGTTAAAGAAGATCCTGACAATAATCTCAACAGCACTCACAATAGAGCGCAAAATTAAACGTGCATGTTTATAAAGATTCATAAAGGAAATTTTGCTTGTATTACATAACATGCTCTCTGACCCCAAACACTGCTTCATCCACATAAATGTCTATGATGTCACAATAGAGGTTTGAGAAAAACAATCCAACTCTAAATATAAATAAATATAAATATATAAATATAATCCAACTCTACTGTGAGGAAGGAATGGCGATTTGTCCACCAGAATGTACAATATCTGCAATATTTTTGAAAGGATTGAAAATTAGCCATCCCTCTCTCACAGTGGTGTTCGATTGTTATTCTCCTACGCCGTTTACTAGGAAAAACAACATATGTTATGATTTCCTGTATGTTGCTTACATCCATAACGTCGCTGTTGTAGAATTGACGTGTGGTCATAGTTTGTATCATGTATGAATTATATTCTCAATGAGTTAAATATTAAAAAAAAAAACAACCAGGAGAGCTACATTCTCGTTAGAGACCTCTAGTTGTAGATTGCATTAATCTCAAGAGATATTTATTTGAAAACCTCAACTTTACTACTTAAAAGTATACAATTATTGACTACGTATGAGTGCAATATATGATTTGTTGGACTTGACATTAAAATATTGGCCGAGGCTATATTCTGTTTGGAGGTCCCACATATTGTACATTGCAGGAATTCCCAGTCAATAGCTGTTTTGTTATACCTTACTTCAATTCTGCAGCAATGAGACGATTGGCCCTGCATGCTTACATTTATTTTCGTCAACAAGAGAAGGAACCCGGAAAAATATGTAGAGTTTATAGCGTCATCAATGTCATGACATCACGAATGATATGACGTTGATCACTGTTCTTTATGATCCACAATCAGTTCTTGATAGATATGTCTTCTTTAAGTTTTATTGTGTGATTTTTTTTCAGGATGGAGTTGTTACCAAGGCCTCGCATAAAGGCAATTTTGTAGACGTAAAAATGATTCAATTAGAGGATGGGGCAGACAAAGTTAAGGTTAATTTATGGAGAGAAAGCGCAACACAAAAGACTTCCCCAGGAAATTTCGTTCAAATCTCGCATCTTTATGCTGCTCAGAACACTTACTACAACGAGTTAATCCTATCTTCAACACAACACACCCATGTGAAAGTATGTTGCTTCATCAATTATCATAGAAACAAACTAATTTCATTTACACTGTTAAAATTCATTGTCAGAGTTACTGAAATGTATCGGATTTGGTGATAAAAAAATTGTTTGGTCCAATAAGATCTCACGTTTTATCTATAACTTGGACCTATAAAAACTCTAATATAACTTGGATAGATAAATATCCACAAATGTCCAACATTGCATTGGATAATTTCAAGAATTCTGCATTGTTGATTTAATCTAATCATATGGTTGTAAACCAACAAGTCGTATAGCCGTCCACTGTACAATACTGGTGATTTCTATGCCAAGCAATATGAATATGAAATATAAATAAATTCACGCAAGTTTCTTCTTACATAAACACATTGTTGAATTCAAACTACCACTGAATAATAAGTCTTCCACAGATTTAAATTTCATTAATTGACACATTGATTTCATGTTGTTGGCTTAATGTCCTTTTTTGGTGGTATCTGATGTAAAAACATTGTGACATCATTTAAATCCTTTGAAGAAATCGAATCAGCCTTACAATTTCATAAGAAATACATGAATGTTTCCTACTAATAATGAAAAAAAAATTGTTATGACTTCATCAAATGAAGTCACTTTGACGTTAGTAACAAAACATCACAAAAATTGCTAGAGCATTAGTCTTTTATGGAGGAATATGTGAAACTTCTGACATGAAGATAGAGTGAAAATCTTCAACTTATAATTTTTTAATTAGGTATTGAATGTAGGCTTCACTTATTTAATTGTAGCATATACATTTTCAGCATAGTTTTAGAAATTGACTGATTTTGATGTTTTCAAAAGACTAAACTCATATCACTAAACATTGTCTACCAAAGAAAAACTTCAATATGCAATAGAGAATGTATAAAAGTGTTAAATCACAAATATAACTTATGAAATACAATATTAAAAACTTGGCCAAATATTTGACTTCTGAATTACACATGTGTTAAAGGTTCTATATATTTTCATGACCTCGCAATTATCATTCATATGGGTTACCTGCACAAAGTGGAAGTGAGTTTTTTTTTTCAAGGAAACAAAATTGTCATATTCAGGTGGAAGAACATTTTGAGGAATAAAAATGAATACCATAATCATTCACTGTTTTCTGAATTGCAGAAAGTTGAAGAAGAAGCAATGATGCATACTGTTGAAGTGCTAAATTGTGACATTGTGGCACCTCGTCCCACCTCTAGCTTGCTAGGGGTCCGTCGACGTTTAATTTTGCGCTCTTTTGTGAGTACTGTTGAGATTATTGTCAGGATCTTCTTGAACTCATTGGAGAATTGAAGACAGAGCTTGTAACTGTGGATAGTATCTTCGAGGTAGACAACAGCCTGCTGACCTCAGTCATGTCATTGGACAATTTTGCAGGTACCCTACCCAAGACAATGACCTTTGAAGCAAAAGGAACTTAGAGTGCTAGTAACATTGCACAAATTCTAGACAACGCTAACATATCAAATTTGAATTGAACTACATATGTATAATACATAACTTCTGTTTGTCTGTTTTCACTAAAATATGGTTACGCTGAAATAAGTACACATGCAGTAATGTACTGATGCCTATTATTGTTCTCTGACTTATTGATGTTAATGTAAATTATGCAACAAGAAGTGCAAAAATATTTTTCACTTGCCATTGGTATTTTTCAACTCATTCCACATCTCCCATAGAATCTTTTTTAAATAGTCTGATAAAAACAGCTTTTGTGGTGTTAAACTAATATTCATATCATATTCATCCATTTTTAGCAAAAGAATACTATTGTTTTAGTGTATTCCTCAAATAAATTGTAACCATTTACATTTTTAGACATTATTTTTTTTTTCTGAGGTGAAATTAATTACAAATGTTATTCAGTGGAATGAAGGTCTGCATTATATCATGATGATATTTGTTCTGTTTTCTATATATATGTATATATGGTGTATAAATGTTGGTATTGTTGATACTTGTATTAGCAGGGTATGAAATTTATGTACAAGACTTAACCTAATCCCAAGTTTGACTCCCATCACTTTTCAATTGATCCTTCTATCATAACAGTACATATATTCCTGAGAAACCAGATTATTCATTTCCTGAAAAGGAGTAATTTTCTCAAATTTCAACCCCTGTTTTACTTACTTAGTGCTATTTTTTTCTTACTGAAATACCTTACAATATAGCATGCAATGTCTGTATATGTATATACACATTCAAACATGAAAGTAACTATAGTCAGTGTTTCATTCTATGCAGCCCAACCTAATGTATGTTTAACTATTCTATGGTGTTTTCATTTATCTTCGTTTGAGCTATTTCAGTATGTGTCGTATTTCAAAAATTCAGTGGTGCTGGTGCGTCATAGTACATAGACTATCAACCAATTGTAGTATACAGACACAATTTTTATCCACTTTTAACCCTTCAACTGTACAGTTCACTGTCGCTGAGTTATTTTAATATATAATTAATAGTCTCCATATTTACTCAAATTTCTTGCAGATTTTTGCACTATATTTTCAAATCCTCTTAATTCATTCTTTAGATACCCTATTTCATGCTGAAAAATCCAGAAAGGTAACATATTACTTATTTAAGTTTAAGATTAAGGAATCCATATCCCAGACCTGCATTTATGATTTTGGCGTAATTTTTCACCTACAAATATGCTCTACGCCTTTTCTGCTTACTTTTACGCTTAGCATATTTCCAAGCAAATGAAAAATATGTTTATATACTCTCAATCGTAATTCTTCGTACGTTGAGATTTTCATATCAAATTGCAATCGCGTAAATGATTAAGAGAGGAAACATTTTCGGAGAACAGATTAAAAAAGATTCAAAACTGCAATCAGTTGTTCATATTACGCTTTACTCCCCCTAAATATCACTTTCTTGAGCAATATATTACACTTTTTGTATAATACAGGTAGGTAGGTATGCATATCCACTTTTTCAAACACATGTCAACTTCACCCCATAGAAACAACAAATGTTGTGCAAAACACTGAGGGATCTATCAGTTATTAAATTCATTACATTTTACAATGGAACAGGAAAGATTATCCAATAATCTACTACTTGAAAGTAAATAAGTCCTGTCACAAGTTATGTTCAGAATAAGTCTTATCACAACAACTGTATGATTGGCATTTCATATGTGCATTCCAAGTTGATTTCATAATGAGTTTCACAAGTATAATTAACAATTATAAACCGATAGTCCTTGATGTCATTTTACAAGAAAAGTTCTCAATTTGCCGTCCAATTCATGCAGTTATCTAAAAAATGTAAATATGTATACACATTCCTGCAACGTTTGTCTCAAAAATTTGATGTATATTTAGATGAATCATTTAGATATATTTTTGTTCCCAAGAATCATGTTTTTACAGTCTGAAATGTATGCAAAACATTTACTTCCTAACTCGTTAATTGTAAACTTTTTTACAAGATCCCAGTAAAGAAGTGCCAACTTCACGTAATAGATAGTTGTTTTTGTTGTATACATGTATGTGTATACCTTTTGCATTATTGACACCAAATGTTCATACATTAGATAGTTGTTTTTGTTGTATACATGTATGTGTATACCTTTTGCATTATTGACACCAAATGTTCATGTATTAGATAGTTGTTTTTGTTGTATACATGTATGTGTATACCTTTTGCATTATTGACACTAAATGTTCATGTATTAGATAGTTGTTTTTGTTGTATACATGTATGTGTGTACCTTTTGCATTAATGACACCAAATGTTCATGTATTAGATAGTTGGTTTTTGTTGTATACATGTATGTGTATACCTTTTGCATTATTGACACCAAATGTTCATGTATTAGATACTTGTTTTTTGTTGTATACATGTATGTGTATACCATTTGCATTATTGACACCAAATGTTCATGTATTAGATAGTTGTTTTTGTTGTATACATGTATGTGTATACCTTTTGCATTATTGACACCAAATGTTCCTGTATTAGATACTTGTTTTTTGTTGTATACATGTATGTGTATACCTTTTGCATTATTGACACCAAATGTTCATGTATTAGATAGTTGTTTTTGTTGTATACATGTATGTGTATACCTTTTGCATTATTGACACTAAATGTTCATGTATTAGATAGTTGTTTTTGTTGTATACATGTATGTGTGTACCTTTTGCATTAATGACACCAAATGTTCATGTATTAGATAGTTGTTTTTTTGTTGTATACATGTATGTGTATACCTTTTGCATTATTGACACCAAATGTTCATGTATTAGATACTTGTTTTTTGTTGTATACATGTATGTGTATACCATTTGCATTATTGACACCAAATGTTCATGTATTAGATAGTTGTTTTTGTTTTATACATGTATGTGTATACCTTTTGCATTATTGACACCAAATGTTCATGTATTAGATAGTTGTTTTTGTTGTATACATGTATGTGTATACCTTTTGCATTATTGACACTAAATGTTCATGTATTAGATAGTTGTTTTTGTTGTATACATGTATGTGTGTACCTTTCACTGGGCGAAAAAACAGGTTTACGCAACTGCATAAACTTGCGTAAACTTGATATTTTCAGGTTTCCACAAGTTTCCGCATTGCGTAAACTGGCAAATAGTTTCCGCAAGTTTACGCAATGTTTTCGCTGATGAAACTTGATAAATTTTCCTTGATAAAGTTTCCGCAATGTAAACTTGGAACAAATGGTTTACGCAGTTGCAGAATCCTGATGAAACCTGTTAAATTTCTTTCCATTTTATTTCAACAAGTTTCCGCAATGTAAACTTGGAACAAATGGTTTACACAGTTGCGGAATCCTGATGAAACCTGTTAAATATGTTTACGCAGCTGCGGAAACCTAATTAAACTTTTCAAATAGTTTACGCAGTTGCGGAAACTTGATATGTAACTACTCCTATAGTTTACGCAGTTGCGGAAACCTGATAAAGTTTTTATCATTAATTTCTTATTTTTTTATTTTTATTTCTTCATTAATTAATTTATTTTTTTTATTAATTTATTTTATTTATCTATTTATTTTATTAATTAATTTCATTAATTAATTTATTTTTTTAAGATATTTATTTTATTAATTAATTAATTGATTAATTAATTGATTTTATTAATTTAATTTATTTTATTAATTTATTCATTTTATTAATCAGTTAATCTATTTATTTTATGAATTTATTTATTTTATTAATTCATTTATTTTAATACTTTATTTATTTTATTAATTTATCTATTCTATCAATTTATTAAATTAATTAATTCATTTTATTATAATTAATTTTTTACCAATAAATTAATCTATTTTTATTAATTTAATTTTATTTATTAATTTATTTTCTGAATGTTATTTATTTTCTCAATTTCATTAATTTTATTATTTTATTTATTTTATC
This sequence comes from Pinctada fucata, assembly GCA_028142955.1. Classification (NCBI taxonomy): domain Eukaryota; kingdom Metazoa; phylum Mollusca; class Bivalvia; order Pterioida; family Pteriidae; genus Pinctada; species Pinctada fucata. The sequence continues at coordinate 54,105,327 of AP027112.1, read as the reverse complement.
AATTTATTTATTTCATTAATTTATTTATTTTATTGATGTTTTTATTTAATTTGATTATTTCATTTTACTAATTAATTAATTTTGTTTATTCATTCATCTTATTAGTTTATTGATTTTATTATTTTATTAATTTTATTTCAATTTTTTAAATTTATTTATTTTATTCATTAATTTATTTTTATTAAATTATTTACTTTGTTAGTTAATTTATTTTATTAGTTTTTTTTTCCATTTATTTTTTTTTTTTTCATTTAATTTTTTTTTTCATTTATTTATTTTTTTTTTCATTTATTTATTTTATTCATTTATTTATTCAATAAATTTATGTATTTATTAATTAATTTATTTTATTGATATATTTTTTAATTTATTTATTATTTTAACTTATTTTACTAATTAATGTATTATTAATTTATTAATTATCTTATTTATTTATCTATTTTTATTTATTTTTTTATCTGTATACTTTCCTTGTTAATCATTTTCACTAATTCTATTTTATTTTGATTAATTTGTTTATTTTCATCAATTTTTTTTTATTTAATTATTTTATAATCTATTTACATGTGAATTTATTTAATTTACTTTGATTAATTACTTTTGAAAATCTACCTATTTTTTATTATTAAACTGAGATAACGTCATTGACTTGGTTTTCAAATACCTTGTCACTTCATGAGTGCAGTAGATTTGATTAACGTGATAATAGCGGCGTTCAAATTATTTCAGAAGTGTATGACATAAAAACACAGTACGTAATCCTAATTATGCTAATGAGTTACCACTACATCACCCATACCTGTCAATCAATTATGCTAATGAGCTACTCCTACCTCACCTAGCTATTCCTGTCAATCAAATTTGAGGGATATAAAGGTCGTCGCAATGACCAATCGAATTCGATAAATATGGTAACTTTCAAAATTATAATGACAAAATTTTACCTGCCTATTACATAATCCAAAAACCTTCTCCGTCATATATTGATAAATTGTAAAACTTGTGCTTATGATTCCTCATCTTATTTATTTATTTATTTATTTATTTATTTATTTATTTATTTATTCATCTATTTATTTATCTAAATACAATAAAAACACTATATTATTGTATTTATATATGAAACGACTGGGTTTTATTTATTTATTTATTTATTTATTTATTTATTTATTTATTTATTTATTTATTATTTATTTATTTATTTATCTATTTATCTATTTAAATACAATAAAAACACTATATGGATGCATTTATATAACAAACGACTGTGTTTTATTTATTTATTTATTTATTTATTTATTTATTTATCTATTTATTTATCTAAATACAATAAAAACACTATATTGTTGTATTTATATATGAAACGACTGGGTTTTATTTATTTATCTATTTATTTATTTATTTATCTATTTATCTATTTATCTATTTAAATACAATAAAAACACTATATTAATGCATTTATTTAAGAAACGACTGTGTTTTATTTATTTATTTATTTATTTATCTAAATAAAATAAAAACACTATATCATTGTATTTATATAAGAAACAACTGTGTTTTATTAATTAATTAATTAAATAAATTATTTATTTATTTATTTATTTATTTATTTATTTATTTATTTATTTATTTATTTAGATAGTTAGTTTATAAATTTCTAGACTAAGATGCATATTTTTTTTTAGGAAAATATACATTGGAAACTGTTTATTTACCATTATGGGTTATTAAAATATTCTCTCTCTCTCTCTCTCTCTGAATTTATTTTTAAAAAATCATTTTTTATCAGCTGATTTTACTCTTGAATTCTTTTTGTCCATTTTTTTCTTTTGTTAAATTGAAACATGTAAGTGTCCAGTTCTGTGCATAGAGGTATCCGGACATTTGAACATTTTGACAGTTTGACAAGTACACAATTACTGACCCGTGTAATTTGCAACCGCGTGTCAGTTACTTTTACATCATAAAAGAAGCGATTTTATTCATCAATTCTTTTTGTCCGTTTTTTTTTCTTTTGTTCCTTAAATTATTTATAATCAGCATATCATTTTTTATGTTTCTTTTTATTATCAATTATTTCATTTCATTTCATTTCATTTCATTTCATTTCATTTCATTTTATTTTATTTTGTTTTATTTTTTATTTATTTATTTTTTATTTTATTTCATTTCATTTTATTTTAAGTTCTGCTTTGAAACATGTTAGTGTCCAGTTCTGTGCTTAGAGGTACCCAGACAATTGAACATTTTGACAGTTTGACAAGTACACAATCACTAACCCGTGTAATTTGCATCCGCATGTCAGTTACTTTTACACGAGAATACAAGACTATATATCGATATGTTCTAATTATAAGCGAGTGCCATTTTTTAAGAATTTCGTCGAGTTGTTCTATATATCCCACTCTTTCCCCTTTGTGTTGATAAATGGCCCCTAGCAAAATATCAAATGCAGATAAAAATGACTACTGAACTTTATATGATGTTCTTGTAGTTGAATGGATGGTTTCAATCCCGAGTGTCTTAAATTTATACCCTATAAACCCCCCCCCCCCTTAAAAAATTTCAAATATTTTTTTATAAAGCTTAAAGAAGCATTAAAATCAATGAAGTCCAAAATCCTGTGACCTAAAAGGCTTCACGCTGCGTACCCATGGATATAAGAGTCGCACCGGGGGGGGGGGGGGGGGGGGGGGTGTAGGGGCACTTTGACATCATGTCCAACTTGAAGATGTTTGCGCGCCGTCATGACAGCATGTTTTGGATCGGCACCCCAGTGTGCATTTCCTCAAAACTTTTTTTTCTGTGAACTATCACAGGGAAAGATAAAGAAATAAATTGATTGAAGCTCTAAATAATTATGTATATTTGTAATCAACAATTATTTGTCAAACTTACAGTGATTTTTTTTTTTTTTTTTTTGATCGCTCATGAACCTAAGGATAATATCTGCTCTAGCCTTACATTATGCTTAAGGAGAGACCGAGAGAGAATTGATAATCGATTACTTTGCTTTTCATGTTTGATCCTTCATGAATGCATGTACGATCGTCTGTACGCTTAAATATGAAAGGGGGATTGCAGATCTATCCGGGATCTCATTAATAAATTACCCCTAGGCCCATCCCCCGGTTCCCACCACCACACAAGAAGACAACTTGAATTTTTTAAAATAAAGTTATAAACACGAAAAAGTTCTACCCTATTGTGACTTTCTGACGTATTGATGAAACACAAGACAAGTGGGACACTTCTCAGTCATAAATAAATCTCTTTCATAAATACAGTATAAATACAAATAATTTAAACAGGACAATCCGTCGAAAAGAATTCATTGTCTTCTCACACAATTTTTTTATCAATTGAGCTTTGAAATGCCGATTGGGTCAGCTTCGCCCTCAGTCATAAAATACAATATGTGGGGTGGATATAGTTTTTCAAGTTTGGTCCAGTTCCTCCCGAGACTTCAAGTCTAGTCTATGAACGTAAATAATTGTACATATTTTGATTCTTTGATTCCAAGGGACAGGCCAACCAAGCCTTATTCTGGGCTTGCATCCCCCATGAAAGAAAAAAAAAAAACAGAAAAAAAAATGTTTTAGTTTTAACATATTTTATTTCATAATAACATGAAATAGGATGGGGCAAAAATTATAACAACATCACATAAGTCCTCTCCTTATCATACACAACATATAAATATCAAGATGGCAACTTAAAAAAATATGTAGATATACTAGTGAAAAAAATACGAAAAACGTCTATCCACGGCACAGACTCCAAATTTTTAAATAACCAGGTATATTTTGGTCCATTTACAGAAAAAAAAAACCCGGCAAAAATCGCCCCTTGATCCCCCAGCAAAAGGAGCGCTTGATCCGCTACTGATACTCGATCAATATCAATGGCGGATCCAGCGCCCCCTTTGCCGGGGGTCAAGGGGCGAATTTTGCCGATTGTGATTGAAAATGGGCCAAAATATACCTGTTTTTGGAAAGTTTGGGGTCAGTGCCGGGGGGGGGGGGGGCGCCCCCTCCGCACCCCCCTGAATCCGCCACTGTATATTGTCTGGATCTCCGAGCTGGAAACACAAAATCACCTGCTAATCACTAATCACCTCTAGGCCTAGTGAATATTTATTTTCTTTTCGAGGTTTAAAATAAAAATTTTCATTATGGCAAAATATATGTATATGAAATAAAAAACAGAACAATCAAAAAAAAAAAAAAAAGAAAAAGAAAAAGAGTGAAAAAACGCCGAAAAATACGGCGGGCTCTGTGTTCGCGCTAGCACAATTTCAAATCAAATATTGACCAATCAGAGGCGAGCATTTTATTTGTATACAGAGGAAACTCAGAAGCGGGTTGAAAGTTGTTTTCCCACGAAGAAACTAAGGAAAACATGTTTATTTGGGTAATCCCATGGCGATAAATGGTAAGATGCATTTCTTAGTCATTAATGTTTACTTTTTAACGTGCATTTCCCAAAATAAAGACGCCGGCTTGGTCAGTTCGACCCACGCGCTGATTTTTCTTGTTCTTGCTTTTATTTTACGGCGATCCTGTGGACTATTTGAATCACTTTTTAAATATTTAGACATATTTGTATCATTACTTCCTCCTAAAAAGGAACATGTACTAGGTAAAATCTTTGTTTACTTTGTTGCAAGCTACCCCCCCCCCCCTTCCCTTTCGGCCTTTGCCATGGGAAGGATTGGGTAAATTTAAAGATACATGTTCTTCACGGCGTCAGGATTTTTCATATTGATGTCTTTTCTAGTTTTGTAATGATAGTCGCTGAATCTTGAAAAGTGCTGACTATCGATAATGATTTCGAAAATCGATTGTCGCTGTTGAAGTTACACGAAATGATCTCATTGCGAAAAGTCTTTGCTATAATTCAAAACTAAAAACTAGACGCGATCGCTTTTGCAAAGTTACCGGTTGAGGAGGAGCAGATTTATCCATATCCCGGCAGTACTAAGTCCGCAGCATGGGACTGTTTTGGCTTACATGTAAATAGAAAGAAAAAGGAAGGCCCCCCTTCTATCATGTCTATAGCAAACCTCGAGATAAATACCTTTATTTGCAAGATCTACTTGCATACGTACGTCCTGAGTATTCTCCTTCTGAAGATACAAAACATATAACAATTTTAAAGTAAAAAAGTCTGATTCTGATATCGATGTACTCCTCCGATAGTGTCCGATAATCATGATAATTGATAGTAAATTTTTTTCTGATTTTACAACTCTAGTCTTTTCGTATTCAGTTATTTGTAGTTTTCGTTCCAATTATCAGGATTTTTCATACCAATAGATGATTTTCCAATAAACTCGTGAGTCAGTCAAACACCCAGGGATGCAAATAAGCACTCGCCCGCTCGCCAATGCGACTAAAAATTCAGTGTGGACTACCAAAAATGTTTTTCTTATCGCCCACTTGGCTTGGCCAATCTTTATTATTTTCTTGTATCAAAGTTGCCGTAACTAACGTTTGGAAACAAAAACTCATGGGCATTTGTCAAATTTTCGGTTCGCTTTCTCGCGGAAAATGAATAGATCTCTCTTATTTCCTTGTAAAGACGTACTGTAATTTTAGATCAGTACAAATGTATATACCAAAACTAACTAATGTTTCCAAAAGCACACAAAGTCACTGTCTGGAGACCGACTGACTTGTACGTAATATGTTTATAAATGGATTTACCTGTATTTATTGATTTATTTAAAGGTACTTGTACTTGAAATAAACTCGACATGTACACTGTACAAGGAGAGAAGGGGGTTTGGGATGTAGATTTAGATACATTTTGATGTGGGCTAATCGTTTTGATGTAGGTGCCTAAATTTATTGACTTATGAGCCCATTTGGCCCCTGAAAATTTCAACGAATTTTCATCCCTGACACCATCGTTGGAAACCCACGTTCGGTCACGCAAGCTCTCCCGTGGGTCATATCAGCAGAATTTTCGCTGGAAAGCATTACAAAAATCTAATTACTTGTCAGTGAATTAGCCATTTAAAGCCACTATGTAAGCAATATTGTTTTGTAACTCCTAAAATTAACAAATATTAATCACTGTCAACATTATTTAGGGCATCTTCTGTTGATGGAAAAATAAAAAAGATGATATTTTGCTATCGATAGCAAATTAACAGACAAGTACTCGCATTAGATTTTTGTAATGCTATCCAGCGAAAATTCTGTCGTTATGACCCACGGGAGGTGAGCTTGAGTGACCAAGCGTGGGTTTCCGACAATGGTCAAACACCAGACATAAGTACGAAAGATCCCACTATCAAATTTTGAGGAGCTCAAGTAAATCAGCTCTACATAGCAGAAACATAATCTTTTTTTTCTGCAATATGTACGAAAGATCTCAGTAACAGGTACGAAAGACGAAAAATCTCGGTACAAACAGGAATAGGTACAAACATGACGAAAGATCCTGGAACCATTCTTCAGGGGCGGATACAGGATATGATTTGAGTTGGGGGGGGGGGGCGTGAAAAACAGATAGGGTCTTTAAGGCCACCTAGCATTTTCATAGCTGCAAACCAATGTCAGATTTAAAAAGAAATTGTTCATGATTTTATTTCTTAGCTTTTTTAAGTATTATAGGTAGGGCTCGGCCGATCCCATGATGGGTTGATCCAATGGATATTGTAATATCAATCTCTTCAAAACAAGCGTACATAATTTGCTCCCCCTTATTGGATCTCAAATCAAAAATTTTATATTTCCCACAATTCTCTGAGCGCCATCTAGCATGTCGAGTGAGCATTCAAAATTTATGTCTCTTGAGAGTTTGTCATCACTAGCCAATTAATCAGCACACATATTTCGATAGTTTTCATTCGATTGTGCTACATGTACATAATCAAGTAACTGACATATCTATGAAACATAAGAAGGTATTGCTAAATATTTAACGCCAGCGTCTTCGGCAGATTTCTGTGGGCGTGTCTGTTTTATTTTCGAACCTTCGCTTCGTATGCTAATCAGGACACTTAAGGTCGATTCTCATTGGTCCAGTGGTTTTGTACATTTGTCTTGAGAAGATGCATGATATCTTACCCTTCCTTATCATAATAAGTGTTGTTTTGAATATTTTGATGTGTCAGCACTTCAGAAAATGACTATTCATCACCAATTGCTTGAATAAATCGCGTCATAATTTTTTTCAATAACAAGGGGCGTATCTTTATTCAAGAACACGAACAGTTAGCATGGCTAGTTCCGAAGAGTCCAATGGGGTTGTAGTTCAGTGTGTTCAAGGAGGGAGATAACTCTAGCCAATTTGGAGGAAATATTGTTATGTGGGAACATTCATACTGATTATATAAAAAATTTAGATCTGAAACATTGAAATTTAATTTTGGATTCCTCTTTGTAGCGTTGATGGATCTACACCTTACTACATGTACACGATGATACTCAGTGGTCACTGGTACGTCACTGGTATGTTGGACTTTTGGCTTCTAAAAGGATGCCCTTTCTGTAAAAGATTCTGCACAATATAAATGAAGGATGGTATGCCAATATTATTTTTTTCAATTGGTAAACAGATTCTTTTTTTTCTGTGTACATGAGATTTGTATATACATGTACGTGTCTCAGTCTGTCATACAAAATTGATGTCAAAACACACTTATACAATCCCTCCCCCTTGTGACATGATAAAATGCAATATACAACCAATATTTTCAATATTATACTTTTCAATCATAAAAATCAGTCTGTTCTTTGAAATCTACACTTATATGCACACCAACTTAATAATTACTTATAGATTCAGGTAGGTCTAATCTTTCTAGAATCTGACAAAGTATTTAAGCTTGAAATCTGATTTTATTTACATTTTACAGGTCATCATTTTGCTGTCACTAGGTAGAGGATGACTGGCATGAACCTTTGCCATGCTTGCAATGAAAATGTTATCTAGTTTAAGATAGCAGTAAGTACATTACAGTACGTACATGATACTTTGATGGGTTTTCGTAAGGGCTGTCACGGTTAACTGAAAATTCGGTTACCCTCGGTTCATGCTTGGTCGGTTCGATTTGAATCGTACTTTACAGAGTTTGCTTTTGGTCTGTCTGTATGTCTGTCTGTTTGTCCGCAAAAACTTTAACCTTAGGCATAACTTTTGAATGGTAAGTGATAGGGCTTTCATATTTCACATGTGTATTCCTTGTGACAAGACCTTTCCATGGATACCAAAATTTTTGACCTTGTGACCTTGGAGTTTGACCTACTTTTGAAAAACTTTAACCTTGGGCATAGCTTTTGAATGGTAAGTGAAAGGGCTTTCATATTTCACATATGAATTCCATGTGGCAAGACTTTTCCATGGATACTTAATTTGACCTTGTGACCTTTACCTCAAATGTGAAACTACTTTTCATCAGTTTTACTGACAAAGATGCCAACTGGGGCATTCGTGTTTCACAAACTCAGGTTTTATTTATTATTTTTTTTTTGTTATACATGTATCAAGTTATAATTAATAAATAACAATTAGGGCTCACGATATGATATGTTTTGCAACATTTACTCACGATATGATTCGAATCACGATACAACATTTTTAGCTCGCTGGGACAAAAAAGTCCGGAGAGCTAATGCCATACCCTCATTGTCGTCATTATATCTAGATATAAGATATGAAGGTATTTCTGTAATTCGTCAGATATTTTATTAAAACAACAACAAGGCCGGGTTAGCGCAGTGGTAGCGCGCTCGCTTCTCACCTCTAAGGTCCCGGGTTCGAATCCCAGATTCGGCGAAGGGTCTTATGTGGGAGGGTAGGTGGTCCCCCACCCAGGCCTCAGTAGGAGGTTTTTCTCCGGGTACTCCAGTTTCCTCCTGCTCCTTGGACCGTCTCACGCCAACATCTGAGCCAACGTGAGACATTAATATAAGTTGTGTAACTTGTTTGTTAAACATTGTAAAATAAATAAAGTTCAATTTAAAAAAAAAAACAACAATAAATTAAGATCATACATAATTTAAATGATTCGAGAAGTATGGTATTGACTAGAAAAAACAAAAACAAAACTCAGAGATAATCTTTGATGGCTCGGCGTCGAGCATCGCCATGTTGATTTTTTAAAGATAAAACTAAATGCCGAAAACGAGCCATAAGTCAACCATACGGCCCCTTCTTGTATTGTGTATCGAACCGTCATCAAGAACCGCGGTGAATCAATAACCACTGTGAATCGAGAACCGTGGTGAATCATCACAGCCCTTATAACAATGAACACTCTATATCCACAAATTTTCGGCCACTTGGCCTTTATCAAGTGAAAAAGCACGAACATAAAAGAATTCTACGTAATATCCATAACTGCTGTAACTGAAAGATAATTGTTTTCAAATTATTCATAGTCTTTGATCTACTGTCCTGTTCACTAAATCCAGAGCACCCTGTTTTGGCGATTCTCTCTGAAGTATAATGTTGTCAACTTAAAAATTGATATCCAGTCTATCGAACTCTTTTAGTTGAACAGAAAATGCCTCCTTTTTGGTTGTGCATTGCTTAGTTAAAAAATACGACGGAAAATATAATGTCTATGTGAATTTTCTATAGTAAAAACGACTAAAATGCATGATGCCGGACACCATGACGTAAATGTTTACCATTGTTTGTACAGAGAACAATATGGTTGCAGGCTGAAATTAACATGGGAATTTCCCGTAGACATTTGATTTTTCGTATGGCAGGTTAAATACAGTGGAAAAGGTGAGTTCATGCACATTTTCTGTTACGACTAAAGGAGTTCAATCTACGGAGACAATAAATATTTGGAACATTCCTAAGACGGCTGAGAAAATATACAAAACAGGGTGCTCTGTATTTAATGAACAGGACAGTAGATATGTACCTTGTATTTTGTTTGAACCCCTGACCCCCAGGGTCTTGGAAAATGGGTGTGGTCATTTTCCCCTATATAAGGCCATGTAAAATAAATTCTATGTTTCTCAGATAATTGGGTCTAAAAAAAGTGGCAAGGTAGGTAGGGTTTTTATTTTTTGTTTTGTTTTTCCATCAAGAGTACTCTTATTATTCATGTTAGGCAAAAAATCGTCTCCCCTGGCTAACCCCCCCCCCCCCCATTATTCGTGTAAGGCAAAAAATCTTATGCTGCCCCCCCTCCCCCCCCCCCCCCCTTTTTCCTTCATAGAAAATATACTGCCCCTTTCTCCCCCCCCCCCCTGTTTTTCTTCATAGAAAACTGTCTCTGAAGTGTTAGTCAAAATAATGGTACATGTAGCTCATCTGTTTGAATGGAAGAAGCTTAAATAGATACAAAATTTAATATACGAAGTATGACGTGTTTTGATTGCCGTGAGTACATTTAGTAGAATCGCGGAAGAGACTCGACGGGTGTTATTTGCTCACACCTTGTTTAAACCCAGTTCAGATTAAATACATCTCCTCACTTCCTCCGATGGATCCGTTCATATGGTCAAAAATTTGTCGAGTTTGGATGAAGCGGAATCTTTAGAAATGGAATGAAGTGTTTAGCATTAACCACGGTCTAGTAAAATAATGTACACGGCCTGGGTACAATATACATTCTTTTGTTCATAGATTTAAGGATTTAACTACGTTTCTCTTACGCTCGTCGGCGGTCCTTGCTTATACTTTTTACAACGTGAACGTCATTATTAATAGATTCGGAAGTATTACAATGGACACTTACTATTGTCGGCATGGGTATTAACATATGCTGTAGAAATCAATAAAGAAAACTAAACAAACGTTTCAATACATGTAATACTCGATGTATTAAACACACGAATAGCCGGCCGTCCAAGTGTCCACGACACGTGTCGGCACATTGTTAGTATATCCTATACAATAGTCTTTACCCGTAACGTAAATACGGAACGCGCCGTGAATGATACGGACTTTTTAAAGTATTTATTCATCGGGTACTGTTCAGACGATTTTACAGGACAATATACGTTCAATGAAATAAATGGATATTTTGTTTTTAATCGAGGATGAGACACAGCGGATATTTTTTTCTGTAGTTGCAATAAAAAAGTCTCATCGGCGGCAAATTATAGCACACGGCGGTGTCGGAGATATATAGATTTTATTTTACATGGCCTAACTCTATGAGCACCAAACTCTATGAGCACCAATTCTCAGAAAGTATAATTAGTAGAGACTAGAGAGTAATTCTTTTCCATTACATCAATCATTTTCTGGTCTTGTATTTTGTTTTAGACCCTGATCCCCAGGGTTCTGGAAAATGGGTGTCACTTAGATTTATTTAAGCAAACAACCAGGAGAGCTTCAGTCTCATCAGAGAATTCTGGTATTTAATGATTATTGTTCTCTTGTATTGTTGCATGTATTTATAAATTGTTACTTTGCATTTATTTTCAGCATCTAAAGAAGATTCATGAGCTGATGCAGTTAATTCAGGGAAATTTAACCTCAGCACAATTTGTGTGGTTAGCAGACCAATATCATCAATAGTGACAAACTTTTGAAATGGTTACAAATTTGTAACATAATGACATTATGTGGATTTTTTACTTAAATCAATTTTCAACACATGCATAATATAATCAATGTTGTTAAGGGACATATATCCCATGTAAACAGAATTTAAGGAATTATATCTTGATTAATAGGAATTCCATCTATCATACAATCAAAAAAATTATGTTTTATAACTTTTAATCCCAATCATGAATTTAGATAATACATGTATAGTCACAAAGTTGATGCCCAGAACCCAAGGATGTGTCATGTTCATATCTGGAAGGCCAAATTGAAGAGAAATGTTGAAATCTTGTCTCATTACTCTCTCACTGATTTTGGCCTCGACTTTAGAGTTTGACCACCTTCTTTTTAAAACTAACCTTGGACATAACTTTTGAATGATAAGTTACAGGGCTTTCATAGTTCATTTGACTGTGTATTTCTAGTGATAAGACCATTCTAAAAATTCCTAGTGATACCAATTGTCTTGACCTAGTGACCTTTGCCTGGAAGTTTTGCATTCTTTTCAGACTACAGCTATTATTGTAGATGACAGAAGTACATTAATGTTTCATAAACATATATTGTTTTTCCTCTTCATGATTTTGTAAATTATGTCCAAGAATAGTGTCTTTTATTTTACTCAGATTTTGAAAGTAGTTTTCACATCTAGACTAAATGGAAAAATAGGAAAATGCTGTTAGGCTACTCTTTTCCTTTGTATGTGTTTCTTGCTACATTTTGATATATAAATTTATTACATGATTATTAATAAAAAAATTAAATACTTGTTTCATTCTACATTATTTGGTCTTTTTTCAGTAACATAAAGCAATGTAGATGAAAAATAATTTGCTGATATCTATTCTTGCTATTTGGGGATGCATTGAAAACTCGTTAACATTTGAATTTCTACATCAGTACATGGTTTTCAAAACCTTCTGCTGGTTTATTCTGTAATCACACTTGAAGCATTAGTTCCTTGCAATTTACACACTATGTAAACTATAGAACATCAAGGTTACAAATAGTGTACACTAGTTTCAACAAGATTACAAATTTGGAAACTTTTATACACATGGTTTCCAAATGGTTTACGCAAGTCTAAACATGATATTGTAAGATTCCAAATGGTTTACGCAAGTCTGAACTTGATTTTGTAAGATTCCAAATGGTTTACGCAAGACTGAACTTGATATTGTAAGATTCCAAATGGTTTACGCAAGGCTGAACTTGATATTGTAAGATTCCAAATGGTTTACGCAAGACTCAAGTAAGATTCCAAATGGTTTACACAAGTCTGTACTTGATATTGTAAGATTCCAAATGGTTTACGCTAGTCTGAACTTGATATTGTAAGATTCCAAATGGTTTACGCAAGACTGAACTTGATATTGTAAGATTCCAAATGGTTTACGCAAGACTCAAGTAAGATTCCAAATGGTTTACGCAAGACTGAACTTGATATAGTAAGATTCCAAATGGTTTACACACTGCATAAACCAGTGTTTATTCAGATTCCAAATGGTTTACGCTAGTTTCAACAAGATTACACATTTGAAAACTTTTATAACGTCAGTTTCTATATGGTTTACGCTAGCCTGAACTTGATATTGAAAGATTCCAAATGGTTTACGCAATGTGTACACTTGTGTTGATTCAGATTCCAAATAGTTTACACATGTTTCCATATGGTTTACGCAAGCAGAACCTTTATATCATAAAATGGCAATCAAGTTTACGCAAGGTAAAATATGCGTAAACTATCTGGAATCCTGAAGTTTCAATTGATTACGCAAGTTGGTGCCTTTAAGTTTCAGTTGCGGAAACTTGTTGGAAATTACAAGATTAGGCTTGTGTAAACCATTTGGAATTTGAGCGGGTAGTCGGGTTACGCAAAGCGTAAACTTGAGTTTCAGCGACGGAATCCTTGCGTAAACTATATGGAAACTTCAGGTTTCCGCAAAGTTTCCATATAGTTTACGCATTGCGTAAACTTGTTTTTTCACCCAGTGTTTTGCATTAATGACACCAAATGTTCATGTATTAGATAATTGTTTTTTGTTGTATACATGTATGTGTATACCTTTTGCATTATTGACACCAAATGTTCATGTATTAGATGACAAATATGGATAATGACCATATCCCTGTCTACAGTACAAAATCGATAATTCAGAAAATCAGAAACCGAAGGCATACAAAATCAGGACAAAACAGGAACCAAAGCAAACAAAAACAAAAACCTCCACCATATGAAAAGAAGCGAACTCCCGATATGAGAGTGAGACCAGGTGCCCAGGAAGAGTAAGCATCTCCTGCTTGAATGCAACACCCGTCGCTTCAATTCGGTAGAACTGTCACATCCGGTTACTTCCATTTTGGAAGATATAGAGTACAATCTTTGGTTGGATGGTTCAAATGGTCTATGACAGAATATCATCCACCATTCTGGATAGTGGGACATCATAGTGTATGACGAGTTCCCCATATCGACCGTAGAACTTCCTCAGTGACGATGTTAGTCGGTCACAAACATATCCCTGACTGAGAAGCTTATCTGAAAGACGCCTAGCTCTCAGAACAAAATCCGTATATTTGGTACTTGCTCTGGCATAGCGTATCAACTGAGATATGAACACGCCATAAGCAGGCGATGAAGGGATGTTGCTACTCAGAAAAGGAAAGTTCGTAATGCTGAAATTGAAGTCGTCACGTTTGTCATAGAGTGAGGTGTTCATGTGACCATCAGTGTCGTAGGACAACATTATGTCCAAATAGGATGCTGAATTATTTGTCTCTGTAGTTTCTTTGACTTCAAGCTCCGAAGGATAGATACTGCTCAGGTAATCCGCGAATTTTGGATTATTGATGGACAACACATCGTCTATGTATCTGTAAGTGAAGTTGAAATCAGAAGCTAAGTATCTTTTCCCTTCAGAGACCAAAGATTGAATGAATTCAGCTTCGTACGAGTAAAGGAAAATGTCGGCAAGGAGTGGGGCACAATTGGTACCCATTGGAATTCCGACAATTTGCTGGAAGACCTTTCCTCCAAACACCACAAAAATGTTGTCGATCAGAAAGTTTAACATCTGAATAATGTCTGTTTCAGTGTACTTATTTTCAGAATCTGACTTTTCTTTTACAAAGTAGGTTTTGTCATAGTTAACAACAATAAATTTGTATTTGCGATTACCGTTCTTACTTGTAAACGCATTACTTATAATTTTTGCGAGTCTTTCTTTCAATTTAGAATGTGGAATTGTAGTGTAAAGTGTCGAAAAATCAAAGGCTTTGATCGAATGGACTCTACTAAAATGAGTGGATTTCAGATGTTCTAAAAGTTCCTTCGAATTCTTTAAAATCCACATCTGGTTGATACCACTACGAGAATATACTGTCGAACAATATTTTTGTAGCCCAGATTTGATTTCAGATAAAACTTTGGTGAGTAAGATCGATACAGATTTGGTAGAACATTTTGAGGAACCAGCGATGAAACGTTGTTTGTACGGATTCTTATGCATTTTAGGTATGCAGTATAAGTATGGTAAATCTAAATCTAAATTGGTAGTGTCGAAGCCAAAGGAAGCAAGAGCTGATTTGTGGTTATCTATTATTTCAGAGGCAGAAAGGTTTGTTGGGGTGTAAGTGGGATTTCCAGGTGTCGAATTTAAACCCAACTCTTTAACTAGACTGTCGAAATAGTACTTTTTGCAAGTAAATGTGTAATTATTTGAGGCTTTGTCCGCTGGTGTGATGACATAATGTTCTTGGAGGTAGGTAAGTTCTGTGATAACATCAGGGTCTTTAAATATAGACACGAATCTGGTGTTCACATTTGATTTTAATCGGTTAATTCTAGATAAAAGTAACCCTCTGATTGATTTTATCCATTCGGAAAGGATGTCGAGCTGTACATCCTCTTTCTTTGCCCAACGTCTTGCATATTCCTCACAAGAGTCCATGATAATTTGACATTTTGGTTCCATGTAAAGGACATACTTTCTCTGTATTTGGGACCCTTTTTTAACAATTCTCTCAACTTGTCGTTCTTGACTATACTAAGGTCACCAGTAATAACGTGTCGACAAGGTGAGTAAATGAAATCCGATGAAGAACATTCGCAGGGAAGTGGATGTAGTGAGGGATTACTTAAATCAATACACTGCAGGAATCGTTTGTAATTGTAAATTTTAGATGCAACTGTTGGTGTGTAGCTATAGGAAATACAAGGAGTTTCTTTTCTTTTGAAATATGGTGGGATTTTTTCTGTGACAGTTTTGTGATTCAAAATTTGACCAAGATTCAAGTTATCAATACCTTTGTTTGCAAATCTTACTTTAATGAAAGGGCGGTTTGTTTTCTCCTCTGATTTATCTGATCTAACTGCTTGAAATAAACGAAAAGTAGAAATGTCCAAGATGACTCCTTGTAGTCTGTATTCTGGGGAACGTGTATCGGTATATGCGAGGTCCTTCGTATAATCGTAGATTTCGTGTAACTTCCGTAAAGGAACAGAGTATAATTTGGTACGAATATAATGCAGGCCTAGAGGCTCATTCAAAAATGGAACCAAGTCATCGAAGGAGAAACTATGTATCTCAGGCCTATTATATTTTCGAATGCCATGACTTCGAGGTCTTCTTTGTGATCTGTTGAATAAGCTAGTCACATTTACCGATTGACAACCGGGACTTGTTAAGTTTCCTATAGTGCTGATGTTGTCGTTGCACCCATAGGGCGCTGCAGTGTTAAGATTTTTTATCCAGAACTCTTCTCTGTTGCGACGGAGAGGTGTGCTCAAATTGGGATTGTTTGTGGGGTGATATATTTTCTCCAGGATTCTGACTCTCATAGATAAAACAGAATGATCCGCCTGGTCAAAATGTCGGTAAAGGAGTTGACTTCCTTTATTATTTATTTTTGACCGGTGTCCTGACATTCTTTTTCGGAGCTGGCCTTTGGTTTCGCCCACATAAATCAATCCACAAAGTGAGCACTCTATTCCGTACACAACATTAGATGTCATGCAGTTAAGGTTTTCAAACCTATGCGTGTTAAATGTTTGTTTTGTGAGATTACTTGAGAATGAAGTGTCTGTTATTAGGATGTTACAAGTTTTGCAGTTCTTCATGCCACACTTAGAAATTGAGCAATCGCTTGGTGAAAATAGGTGCTCTTTTAGTATATCGACCACTTCAATCTTACAGGGCTTGATTTTAATATACCCATCTGCATGTTTATACCAAAACTCATGGTTGTTACTAACTACAAATGTTTCATCTCTAATGTCGTGTAAGCTAATTCTAGGGACACCTAAGTTACCTGTTGCGTATGTGTCCGTAGACGCAACAGGTTGGGGCCTTTTTATAGTGGGCGACGCCCCAGCCTTGTTTTTTGTTGTATACATGTATGTGTATACCATTTGCATTATTGACACCAAAGAAAGGAGGGGATCTCCAACAACACTAGGTTGCAGCACCCACAGCAAAATCCCAAAACACCCATGCAAAAAACACAGAACAGATACCCACAGAAAGAGACGCATAAGGGACAAGGAACACCAACTCACAACATAGAAACATAAAAGACTACACATAAACCAACGAGACCAATGGGTAACCGGTGCCGACTAAGGACGGCCATCTGCCAAGTAAATAGCAGATGGTGTGGTTATCCTGGATTACGTGCGCACAACCCTCTCACTTCTCCAGTTACCTAGAGGTCTCGAAGGACGTACAAATGTGGTGTAAAACAACCTCCTCACTGTAAGATGACGTCACACAAACAAGACCGCGAAACGCAGAGGCCCCAGAGACACAGATGAATATGTAAATGGATATAAAAAGAGGGCATGCGTAATACAGTCCGTGGTCTGCCGGCTGTAGCGAGCTCATGTATGTAATCACCCGAGGAGTCCGACTGACATTCAGAGAGGACAGGTGGTCGGGGCCCTGTCTTCTCTAAAGAGGTTTGGACAGGGCCCGTCATGGAGTCCCGTCGTCACAGTCAGTCAGAGTGCAAGTCTTAAGAATGCGCTCGTACAAGACTGTATATTGGTCAAGTACCAAGCTTAGTGTCCGTCTGGTGACATTAGGATCATATCCACGGTATAAAAGGCGTTTGACGACTCTGACGCATTTTCGATACATATGCTGTCTACCTTTGATCCTTCTTATTTTGTTAATTATGTCACCATAAAATGCAGGTTGTGAAATACCTAAAGTAATATACTCCGTTGCTTTTATGGGTCCGAATTTCAAAAGAAGTTGATCATAATTTTTGTAAAATTTCCAGAAAGTCTTTACTAGTTTGTGAAAGCGAAAACCTTGACCTAAAAGTTTCTTTGTAATTTGTAGATTTCTAATGTGAAAATCCAAAACATCAGTACATGCTGTACAAATGTTCATGTATTAGATACTTGTTTTTGTTGTATACATGTATGTGTATACTTTTTGCATTATTGACACCAAATGTTCCTGTATTAGATACTTGTTTTTTGTTGTATACATGTATGTGTATACCTTTTGCATTATTGACACCAAATGTTCCTGTATTAGATACTTGTTTTTTGTTGTATACATGTATGTGTATACCTTTTGCATTATTGACACCAAATATTCATGTATTAGATAGTTGTCATTTCATTTATTTTGATACATGAACTGCCAATATTATATTTACTGGTCATTCATTACCCTTCATACTTGGACGAATATGAGAACATTGATAATTTTTATTGTAATTTGAAATTAAGATCCCCGTATATAATTGATGAGTTATTTATAAAAATAAAGAAACCTTCAGGTACTATTACAAATACATGTTTCAGCAACATGTACATATTGCATTCCCATAGGATGAAACCTACTTTGTCGATTGTTTTGATGAACAGTACTGAAAAAAAGTTAGTGACCAACAATTGAAAATTTGTTTTGCTAGACATGCATTGTACAGTCAATGGACACTATGTTTCTCAAACAGATCCTTCTGCATGATTCTAGGTTTCTAGTAATTTGAATAAAACATCATTTTTTGGAGGTTTTTTTTTGCATTGATGTTCATTAATAGTGTGTTCCCATGATGATGTCATACCTCCAAATTAACCGACATATTGGATTACAACTATCCATTTCTACCATGCAAAACGTTGACATTTACAAATTCATAGATAACTTTCTGACTAATTCTTTAAAAATATCTTGTCGATTGTAGTTCTATTCAAGACGTTGAAAAACTATAGAAAATTTCTTAAAGTATAGTAATTTTAACAAAGCAGCAATGAATAAACTCCAAAAGCTGTAATCCAAGGAGGGATATAACTCTTGCAAGTTCAGGAAATAAATATGTGGCTTTATGAGACACACTATAGCCTTAAAACATGTACTTTCATTTTTATTGATATACAACTATTCCATGTATTCTTCAGATAAAGTCAATTCATTCAGATTTATTTTTCCTTTTACCTACAAAATCATGTAGATATTAAAATACTTTGCATTGCATAATAATTTTCTGATTCACAAATCTTGTTTTATATTATAAGGTGACTCACTCTTGATATACAATTTTTATACACAATGTATTGTGGTTGTGACAGCTTCCAATCCATAATGTGTTCTCAAACTGTTGATGTTTTACATTTGATATTGACATACTGGTACTTTACATTACATATACCTATTTTTGACTTGCAATGACAAATATGGATAATGACCATATCCCTGTATACAGCACAAAATCGATAATTCAAAAATCAGAAACCGAAGGCATACAAAATCAGGACAAAACAGGAACCAAAGCAAACAAACAAAAACCTCCACCATATGAAAAGAAGCGAACTCCCGATATGGGAGTGAGACCAGGTGCCCAGGAAGAGTAAGCATCTCCTGCTTGCATGCAATGTTATGCATTTTTATAAACTTAACAGATGTTAATAAAAATGAAAGTGAATTTGGACTTCAGATGTGTGATAAATGTATTACATTTGACAAGCCCTTAATAGATACAAAAAATTTGAACCTTGTGTTTAATCTTGAAGTTTAAAATAAAATGCAACCTCAACCATAACTTTTGAATTGTAAGTGATTGGGCTTTCATATTTCACATGTTTTATTTCTTCTTGCAAGACCAATCCATGGATAACAAAGCCAATATGGAGCAAAATAAAGTGTTACATTAACCAAACTTGCATAGTGGATGTATCTTTGATCAAACTTTCATAAACAGACCTTGACCTACTTTTTCCCCTTGAATGATTTAGTCTTTAAAAGCAATGTCTGCACACTTAACGGATTCACTTAATGCAAGACAAAGATCCACTTGATTTTGGACACACAGGGTAAAAAAATAATTGGCAGTAAACTGAAATACTCTTTATATGAAAACACATTGGTATTCCACATAATTGCTTAAAATTTCTCTATTTAAGCTATTCGCTCTCAGTGCTTTGATTTTCTGTAAGGTGATTCTCTTTTTATATCCATTTACATATTCATCTGTGTCTCTGGGGCCTCTTCGTTTTGCGGTCTTGTTTGTGTGATGTCATCTTACAGTGAGGAGGTTGTTTTACACCACAATTGTACGTTCTTCGAGACCTCTGGGTAATTGGAGAAGTGAGAGGGTTGTGCGCACGTAATCCAGGATAACCACACCATTTGCTACTTGCGTGACAGATGGCCGTCCAAAGTCGGCACCGGTTACCCATTGGTCTTGTCGGTTTATGTGTAGTCTTTTGTGTTTGATGTTTAAATGTCGTGTGTCTCTTTTCCGTCTCGTGCTGTACTCGTCTTTTGTGTTTTTGCATCGGGTGTTTTGGTGTTTTACTGTTGATGCTGCAACGGGGTCTTGTTGGATATCTCCTCCCTTCTATTTAATTCATCTAAACGATCAATAATATCCCCATTAAATTCAAATTGCTCGGCATGTCCCATTGCTTTAAGTTTTATTTTCCCTTCACTCTTCATTTTTTTTCTTTCAGCTTCTTACTGTTTGCAATTTAAATGATTTCTCCAATGCGTCTTCAGACGAACTAATATTGTCCATCACATAACTTTCAAGTTCTTGTTTTTGTGAAGACAATTTCTCGCGTGCAATATTCTTTAATAAAGAACTTATCTCTGTTTTCATTCCTTCGATCAAGATGACAATTAATGTTAAGTCTACAAATAAATTTTCAATTAGAAGTAGCGGCAAACGGCTGGCTAAAGAGCGTCGATTGGCCATAACATCTCATCAATACACATTTAACTGCCCAGTCTAATATAGACACTCCCCTTAGGTCAACTCTTGACCTTTCGTTCTGAATAAATTTTCTTTTTGCCAGCATTAATTATTATCAATGACAATGACAATAGTTTATTCTCATAAACAAATAGTGTAGAGAATGTTACAATAAAGATATATGAAATACAATTACAATGTCAATGTACACATGCTGTGAATATCTAACCCGGAGAGCTGACTCTCTCTATAATTTTCTGTATAAACTTTGACAAATTAAGAAGTATATTTCTATTATTAGAGTTAAACAAACTATCAAATTTAATTATATTTGGATGATGACAATAGTAATTAGGTAAATAAATATTTCTGCTTGAATTTATGACACTATCAGTACAGTTAAATATGTAATGAAATTCATCACCAATCTCATTTTTTTGACATAGATTACAAATTCTTAATTCTCTTGCTACATTATTCCATCTTCCAACTTCAATGGGTAATTTGGTATTACAAGTTCTAAATTTACACAAATTTATTGCTGACTTAAAAGGTAACTCAATCAAATGTTTTTCAATATTCAAATCATGCTTGAAAATTCTATAATTAATTGCTTTTGCTGAACAAAATACTTCGCTTCTCCATTTCTGTACAAACTGATCTTTCAGAGTATGAAAAACAATATTTTTTAACCACTGTATACTTTTAAAATTTCTGTATTGCCAGACATAAGATAATCCACAATCATCTAATATTTTCTTCACATTGATAAACCATGGTGTATTATAAAATGAAACAATATTACAAAATTTACTACTTAGTTTATTCTGAGTACAATACAATAGTTTGACCCAAAACGTTACCATTCTTACTTTTACATTTATTTCAAGTGGATAACGGCCAAGTTCACCATACACCATGTTGCTAGGTGTTGATTTACGTAATTTCAATAAATGTTTGCAAAATTTCAAATGAAGAGTTTCAAGTTTATCATAATTACAATGACCCCAAACTTCACATCCATACAATATAATAGGTTTTATTGCCTTATCAAATATATATAATTTACAGTCTATAGATAAATTATGATCTCTACATTTTGCTAAAGCACCATACATAGCTTTAATACCTTTCTCATATAATTGTTCAATATTGAATTTTCCCAAACCGTTTCTTGAAAAATAAATGCCGAGGTACTTGAAGTTAGGAACAATTTCTAATATCTGATCATTTTAAGTAAAACATAAATCTTTGGGCTGTCTCCCTTTTCCAAAAATCATAATTTTAGATTTATCACTATTTACCTTTAAATGCCACATGTTACAATACTTATAAAAACAGTCTAGTTGTCTTCGTAAATCTGGAGCTGACTCAGCTAACAAAATTGTGTCATCAGCGTATAAAAGTACAAACAATTTCAAATAAATGTGCAACTCATTCTCAAGTTTTTCAGACATATTTTCTAAACCTTTGACATTATGTGTAATTAAAAAGTCTTCTAGATCATTCAAAAACAGTGAAAACAGGAACGGCGAGAGATTTTCGCCCTGTCTTACCCCGGACTAACAATCAAAAATGTTTGAACTAATATTATTATTTACAACCTTTGATTTTATATTCTTGTACATATTTGTAATGACCTTGAAACATTTACCATAAATATTACTAAGTATAAGTTTATTCCATAACCCTATCCTCCAAACTGTATCAAAGGCCTTTTCAAAATCAATAAAGGCACAAAAAATTTTTTTTTTACTTAAATTCGATAATTCTACAAGTGAGTTTACAGTAAATATATGATCAATAGTTCCATGATTTTTTCTGAATCCTGCCTGGTTTTCCAGTACCAGTTCTACATTACCTGCATATTTATTCAATCTTTCATTCAAAACAGATGTAAATAACTTTCCAAGACAGCTAATCAAAGTAATAGGTCTGTAGTTTTTGGCATCATTTATATCACCTTTATTTTTATACACTGGTATAATATTTCCTATTAACCACTGTTTAGGTACATTTCCTGTATTAAAAATCCAGTTAAAAAGCTCAACATATAAAGACATCATAAATGGCACAGAAGTTTTCAGGTATTCATTATACAATAAATCATCACCACATGCCTTGTTTGTTTTCAACATCTTAATACATTTCAAAATTTCTTCATCAGTTATAGGATCGTTTATAAATTTATTTATTTCCATGTTTGACAATTCTTTCAAATCATTTTCTGATAAAACATGGTCTACAGGACCTTCAAATTCATTGTTGAAGCAAGTACTAAAATAAGAAAATAATTCATCAATTCCAACACTACATTTTTTGGGTTTTCTACAATTTGAGTTGATTACTTTCCAATACTCCTTTGGATTTTTAGACCTTAAAACATTCAGTTTTCTCTTTATTTCAGACCTGTGATTTTTTACTGCATTATTTAAAGTTTTCTTGTACAACCTCTCTTTTGTATATAAATCTTCTTTAAAAATAGATCCACCAAACTTCTTATATAATCTTTTAGCCTTTCTAAAATTTTGTCTAGCAGATTTACAATCTCTTGTGAACCATGGTTTCTTAAATCTAAAATTACGTTTATTTGCCAAACCTCCATACTTTTGTTTGACTCCAAATGATTTTTTTGCACAGCTTAAAAATATATCACATACATCATCAATCACATCATCAATAAAATCATTATCATTTTCTGTGTTATTTCTTATTCTATCTATAATATCATGTACATGTCTTTCATTTTCTAATAAAGAATTAACAAAAATATCCTTTTTTTCTTCATCCCATTTTTGTGGAATTTCATTCAAAATCAGTGTATCATTCATTTCAACATTAGACAAATCAGGTTGCTGAAATACAGGTATAGAAATAGTAACAGGATTATGACAGTCGGACAGTATTGATGATGTTTTATCCTGATTTTGTATGCCTTCGGTTTCTGATTTTCTGAATTATCGATTTTGTACTGTAGACAGGGATATGGTCATTATCCATATTTGTCATTCAAGAATAGAAAAATCAACAACAGTTTTTAAAAATTCAAAATTTCCAATACAGTAATCAATTGTGCTTACATTTTTGCACGTGACCTTACCAATACCTTTGTCTTGACCTATTCTTCCATTCAAAATAAACAATTTTCAGTGTTTACAAACATCAAGAAGTTTTCTACCATAGCTATTACATAACGGGTCCATGGAAATTCTATCTTTCAGAAAATCATGATTTTCTAATGAATATAAGTCAGTAAAATCAAATAATTCATTTATTTCATCCAACTCATCATATTCAGAACAAACCATATAATCACGCAAGTTTGACGTCCTGCTGTTAAAGTCACCAAGTAGGCATATATACTTGAAATCAGTAGATAAATGCAATATATCATTTTCAATATCATCAAAAAGTTCACTTGATGAGAACCTTGAATTTTCAGGAGGAATATATGTGACTCCAAAAATACAATTACCTTCTAAGTTGAAGGCTGTTCCTAATACTGTAATCCATAGTACATAATCATTAGGTGAATTATGAATTCTAACATAATTTGCAAATTCATTTTTAACATACACTATGATACCACCAGATTTGTGAGATGCAAGAGCTGCTCTATGTTTACAAAAAGCAGAATAGCCCTCAATATCAATGTTATCTGCTTTATCCGTTTTTGTTTCAGTGAGACAAATGAAATCATTATCAGAAATTGTACTTACAAATTCTGGACATCTTAACTTTTGTACAAGACCATTTACATTTAAACTTAAAATGTTAAATGCTTTTACTCTATCCTCTGTGAGAGAGTCAAGTTTTTCACCTTCGGATCCACTGGGAACCTGTAAATCATCTGGGACATCTCCGTGGTTGTCCTAACGGTTGTTGGTCGCATTACCACGATCTGGTGCTCTGCGGTCAAATCTGCGTTCCCTTGAAGCATCAGGACGGAACGGGCGATTGTCAATAAACAATTTGTCCACTTTCAGAACTGCTTTTTTATTTTGCTGTTTAGCCGCCTTGAGATGCGGAATAAGAGTCTTTCTGCGTTCGACAATCTCCTTCGGGAATTGTTCGTTCAACCCATATGGTTTGCCTTTAAGCCTCGGGGCGGCTTTTCGCACAGCCTCCTTATCCTTGAATGACGAGAATTTTGCAATTATCTGGCGATGTTTGCCAGGGGTATGTCTCCCAAGTCTATGGACTCTGTCAAATTTATACTCATCAGTTAGGCCGAGTTAGTCAGCTATGAAGCGTTTAACAGTCTCCTCTGCGTCTTCGTCTGGGATTTCTGGGATGCCGTCAAATATGAGATTTTCTCTCATTGAGCGTGTTTGTAGGTCAAGATGCCCCTCTTTCAATTCGGCCAATTCACTCTCAAGAAATTCAATATGTTCCTTTGATGCTTTACTCTCATTTTTCACCTCCTGGGAAGAATCACTTATTTCTTTTACAGTTTTTTTCATTTTCCCGACCTCCGACTTGTTTTCCTCACATATTTTGTTTATCATAGAGAGACCTTCATCCATTTCTTTTATTTTCGTCTGAACTCCTTTCAAATCACCTGTGACACTGACCATAGTTTGCTCCATTTTTAACAAACGTTCTTCAATTAAGTCTAACTTATTCAGCTTTGTACACATAGTATCCATCTTCCTAGACAGGTTTGATATCAGCCCATGCAAGTCACTCGGAGCGTTCTGAATAGACTGCATAGAAACGGGCTGCGAGGGTATAGGTATCGGTGAGACATAACCCGGTACTTGTCCTTGATTAACTCCTGTCTGATACGGTGAGAACTGACCCTGTTGCACATATTGATTAGGGGTATGTGGCGTTGAATGTGCGAAATCCATGTTAAATGCCTGAGGCGGTACACTGGTCAACCTAGGTATCGTATATGTATATTCCAATAGAGTATCGCTCAATAAAATTTTATTGAGACTCTCCCAACTTGTGTTTTTACTTTGGTTTTTCCGCTTATTTCCACGTTTATTCCCACCTTTCGAGCCTTTCTTTGGACTCATAGTAGACAACAAACACAATGATTATACGATCCATGGAAAATGTCCCTGAATAATACGTAATTTTCGATTAAAATCCAAAAATTTTACAGAGCTAAAAATTCATGACCGTCTGATTTCACGCATGCGCACCTTGTTGCACGGTCTACGTTGTAGACGGTAATTAACACCTTACCAGACAGCGCATTATTTTTCATTGTGAAGCAATGATTGAATTAATAATTGAACTAATCATTGAATGATCAACTGAGCCGTTAACTATCCTTAAATGACCTGACGTCCATTGCCTCCCGTTTTGAAAATACAACACGACAAAAAAGGGGGTAACGAATGTTCTCTTTACCATTTTTAAGAAACTTTAAAAGGAATTTTAAAAAATCTCGCGATTTACAGATTTCAACTACTTATTTTCAATGTCACGGGCGGATCTACGTACGCCCACAAGGAAAAGGGATCTAGCCTATGATTTTGAAAGAAAATATGTAAAAGCTTGAAATCGTGTGAGTTTTTTTTTACAAATTCCGGGGGGGGGGGGGCGAGTACCGGGGAAGGGGGTGTCCTGACTCCAAGCCCGCTCTAGATCCGCGCTTTTAATAATGTTTCAATATGCATAGGATTAGCCACCAACGAAACGAGACTGACAAAACTCGTAAGATTTAGTTTAAACTTTATTTATTGTCAAGGAAGTACATGAAATCATACAATACAATATTTAGAGACAGAGACCTGGAAACAAGCAAACATAAAATGCTTATACCAATCCATTTCTCGATATATTTAGACTCTGGACAACACAATATATCCGCTCTATGAAGTAAAGTAAAATGCTACATAATTGGAATTGTGAGTTATTTATAGTAAGATAGAAAGGAGGAGGAAGGAAACGAGATACTAGAAAGTGAACATGACAAAAACTGACATGTGAAAAAAAAAGATAGGGGAAGGGGAGAGGGAGGGGGATGAAGAGGAGGAGCGAAGCGACAAAGAACGAGTATTGCGAGGTTCAAGTACCAGTCGGCAAGTTGAGAAAAAAGGAAAAGATATTAAAGAAAGAATTATTTCTTTTAAAATAAAAATTTTGGATATATAATAACAATTCTAATTAAATCGATTTGATTTTATGATGTATTTTTGAACTTTTAAGAAAATTTTTCGATTTTGATCATACGTGAGGTTTTCGTCTCCGTATAAAAGAAGAGTACATGTTAAATTGATTCCTAGTGACAATAAATATTTATTCCTGATGTTTGTAAAGTTAGGACATTGTAATAAGTAATGCGCAGAAGATTCTATTTTTCCACAAGAACAGAGTGGGCTTTCGGTCAAGTTACAGTAAAATAGATGTTGGTTTAAGGAACTGCATCTCATTCGTCGTCGAGTGTGTAAAACGTGTGCGCGACGCGAACCAGTATAAAAATATGCAGGAATTCGGATAGATTCGGTAATTAAGTGTTTAAATTTACTGAGAGAATTCTCTTGTCTAGTGCTAAGTGGTAGGTTATTCCATAACCGAATTGTTGATGGATAGAAACTATTGTGATAAAATTGCGACTTGCATTGAATTGTGCTGTAATTTGATGAACTCCGTGTAGGATATCTATGCTGGTCAGTAGACTGGAGAGGTAATGAAGTGGAAAGGTACTCGGGGGTAAGTCCATTTACTGTTTAAAAAAACTGGATCAATTTATGTTGGTTGCGTCTTTGTTGAAGGGTAGGCCAACCAGTTTCATTATATACAGATTGGTTACTAGAATATTTTGTTGCGCCCGTGACTATTCGACCTGCCTGCAAGTTTATACATTCCAGTGATTCTTTTAGATAGAGTGGACAAATGTCTCAAATGATATCTACATATTCTAAGGATGGACGTATAAAAGAGAAGTACATAGTTTGGAGTGTTTTACGAGGTAGTTTAAATTTTAAAGATCGAAGCATGTTTAACTTGTTGTTAGATTTTTCAATAAGGAGAGAGACATGATGGTTCCATTTGCCATTACTACTGAAATTTAAACCTAAGTGTTTATGTGTTTCAACATTTACTATATTTACATTGTCCATTGTAATTGGGGGGTGAGAAGAGTTTGTCTTTCTTGAAATAATATTTTCAGTTTTTGTAGGATTGAAATGAGTTAAAGAAGATCCTGACGATAATCTCAACAGCACTCACAATAGAGCACTATGTTGAGCATCGACGATTGAAATGAGTTAAAGAAGATCCTGACGTTAATCTCAACAGCACTCACAATAGAGCACTATGTTGAGCATCGAGCACTAACCATTTAATTGACCATAGATGAATTTTTTTGAGATTTTCATTTAATAAAGAAGAAGCTGATGAAGGATTTTCTATAATGACATATATGGACGTGTCGTCCGCAAACAATTTTATGTTACAGTTAACTTCAAAAACTATATCATTAATAAAAATTAAGAAAAACAGAGGTCCAAGAATCGATCCCTGAGGGACTCCCGAATTTAGTTGTATAAGATCTGAACATTAACCATTTAAAATAACTTTTTGTTTCCTATTAGGGGGAGATAGCTTTCTACCCAACCCAAAAGAGTTCCCTTTATACCCATACTTTTTATTTTTAAAAGAAGACCAGAGTGCCAGACGCGGTCGAAGGCCTTGCCTATATAAAAAAAAGACAGATCTGATTTCTTTACCATCGTCAAGTGCTCGAGCAATTTCGTCTGAAAGGTATAGGAGTTGGTTAACTGTTCTATCATTTTGCATAAAGCCAGATTGTTGGGGGGGGGGGGGGGGGGTAATTAGGTTGTTAGAAATTATATAATTATGCAAATATTTATAAATACATTTTTCGAAAATTTTACTTAATATACAAAGAAGAGAGATTGGGCGATAATTGCCAGCGAATAAGGGATCATTCTTTTTGAAAACTGACGTAACATTTGCGATTTTCCATTCATTTGGGAAAAGAGAATGTTTCAGCGATAGATTATATAAATATGACAATGGAAGAGAGTTCTTTACCTAGAGCTTTGATAACCTTTGGGCTGATACCATCGGGGCCGTTTGCTTTATTAACATTAAGGTTTGTGATGACGTCAAATACGTCGTCCGGAGTGATATGGATGTCCGTCAGTTGTATATCGTCACGAGAGGGAATATCGGGAAAAGGCGAGTTATTATTAGAAATATTTGATTGAGATGCAAAGTAAGCATTCAGTATGCCAGCTTTTTCAGTGTCATCGTATATGATTTTATTATTAGATTTTAATGCATGTATTTGAGATGATGGATTTTTAATATTACCGATCTGATTTAATGTTTTCCACCATAGCTTTGATGATGTAGGGGTATTCTCCAATTTTTTACATGAATTAACCTGGTGTTTATGTTTTGCAACACGTAATAAATTTACAACTTGATTTCGTAGTTTTTTGTAATTGTTCCAATCGTTTATTGTATTTGAACGTTTTGCCTTTTTTCGGGCTCGATTGCGTCTCCGCATAGCGCGTCGTATTTCATTCGTAATCCATGGTAAGTCTTCGTTTCGTTCTGTTATTATTTTATTGGGAATGTGATTTTTAGTTAATGTTAGGATCAAATTCGTTAGGTATTTCATTAAGTCATCTACGTCTGAATCTTCATTTATTGTTTTTCCCCAGTTTATTTCGTTGAGTTATTCGCTCATCTTATCATAATTACCTTTATCATACAAACAAATCGTTCGCTTACATTTGATTTTTTAGAACATTAATCAGACAATATATTGGGCGATGGAATCGTGTATGGAAAAAAGTTGAGAAAATCCCTGTGTAGCAGAAATAATTTTCAATTTTGGGTTATTAAGATTTATCTGATTTTCGTTAAAATCTCCAGTGATAATTATGTTTTTAATGTTAGAATCGTTTGCAAGATCGAATGACTCCTCGATAAGGTCCAAGGTAGTATTTGGAGAATTAGGGGGGCGATAAAAAGTATTAAGAAGGATTCATGTTTTATAGAAATTTCTACCCAGACATGTTCTATACCGTGTATTTCGAGATCTGGGCGACGTTTACATACATACGTATACGCAGTTGACTTAAAATAAGCGTGATTTTTGAGTTAGAAGTTAGTTTTTTCCTTTTTTTCTTGCTGCTCTAAAATAGAATAAGCCTATCCTGGCTCGGTACATACTTATGAGGATATACATCAAGTTACATCGGAGTCCTTGATATCAAAAACACGAACCAGGATAAACTGATACCTCGCAAAATATCGTGAACAAAGGAGGGGAAATAATATTGGTAACAAAAGAGAGATAATAGAGGGGGATCGGGAACGAAAAATCAAAGTAATAAACAAACAATATTTGTACATATATCTACAAAATAATATTAAGGGGAGCATTTGATAATTGCCCCATTAAGGGAATGAATGATTAAATGCATAGACTTTCAGCTAAATCATGTTTTTCATAGGATACAAATAATCAACAAACACAAATAGTTGAGATATATTATCATTATATTATTGTTAATAATGAAATGACCATAATGAAGTGGCCTGGTTTTGGCCTGGCACGTTACGGAGTGTCATTTCCTATGTCGAGGGAGCGCACAACGTCAAGAAATCCGTCAAGAGATTGAACTGCATGTTTTCCACCTCGCTGATCGGTCATTAGAATTTTCCCATCCCAAACACCCGTGCTTTTAATCTTTTTTTCGCGGACTAACTGCCTAGCTTCATATGCAACCTGTGATCTGGCTTTGGTTAGTTCTTGACATATGTAGGTGCCCTTCTTCGCGGGGAATTTGGCCAGCTTGTAACTATTACTTATCAACGCATGACGCTTGACGTTGTTTTTGATCCAAGCGATTATATGTCGCAGGCGATCACGTGACCCGTCTTTACGGTTGATACGATGGGACACTTCTATGTCGTCCTCGGTCACGCTTACGTCGATGAGACGAGGCAACTCGACTATCTTCCCGGTCGTATTTTCGTCGACCTTGACCTCCTTCCCATCCTGATCGACCTGGGACTTCTCTTCGGGTTTCACGGTAATCCGAATACAGCTTCGTCGGCTGTACATCTCGTGGTCGGCAACATTCTGAGTGAGCACCTTGTTCTGTGCAGATAAAGTATCAATTGTAGCCTTCATTTCGTCGAAATGTTGTTGGAATGCGTTGTAAACCTAGGATACAATTTGACCTTTAAGAACCGCAGCTATTCGTTGTATGTCAAGGTCAGATATGGAAGACCGCAGAGTCGTGGAAGGATGGAAACCTGGGACGGGAGACGACATGTACTGAGGATGCATAACGTACGGCAAAGAAGGTAGTCCAGCAGACGTCGATGGATTTACCCAGGGTGGAAGGGGGTTACTACCTCTCGAAGAATCTGAATTTTGCATACTTGAGTCGGCTGAATCTATAAAAATGCCTTCTCTATGACGTTTTGCTGATAGTTCTAAAGAATTATTTTCTGAGGACATGCGGCGCTTAGATATCTCAGTACATGCCATGAAACATGCACTAGTTTAGGATTATTTGTTTACAGCACAGTGTATATATAAAGTAGATCACTTTCATTGGACCGTGGACGACAGTGGACAGCGGACACCACTCATGCGTGCATTGTATTAACACTTGTAAAATAAATTTGTCCTCCAAAGACTGCCTTACAAAGGTTTTTTCATCACAAAATGCTCAAACTCACATAACTGAACTGTTCATAGTCATATATGCACCTCACTTCCCTTTTTGGGGTTAAAATCGACTTTTACTCACATTTTTGCGGAGTAGATAAAATCGTGTATGTCCACGCTCAGGCATGCGCACTCTCTATGAAGATTTCGATTGAATTGTGTACTGCCGGGTACCACTGAATACTTTTGGGCAGAAACAAAGATATGGTAATATCATAATAGCGGAATATACCCGTAGTTTTGAATAACAAATACTGGATCGAGTTTTCCGTTGTTTTATTTGAAATCTACCACTGAAATGCGTGAAATTCTTAACTGTTTACTGACCATGAGTAGTTTTCTTCTACTTGGAATGACGACTTATAATTACTCAATCAACGGTGATAATTGTTTGACAGCCTAACAATTGCCGTGCAACAAGTGGGTTATTCAACTGCTCCTCAGTAGAATAACCCTTACTTAATTGGGTGAGAAAGGGGCCATCTAAGGGGCACAGGTAGGCTAATAATTAACAAATTAGTATAAATCTAATATGTCATATTTATATTAAATAAACAAATGGTTCCACAGTAGTCGGTGAATGGTTCGATAAGGTATGTGATGTCCGCCTCATCTCTGTCCACGAGTGTCATGCATCATCGATTGCGTCCAGTTGAACACGTGCTAGTATGACTGAACGTCGAACCAATGTCTTTACTACGTTGTTGTCCTGGTAGGGTAGTTGAATTCCGGTTGCCTGGGCTCGTCCCCACATAAACTGAATATTGTGGAAAAAACGTCCCTTTGTCGTCAGTCCACGGAAGGTGTCTTTCAGGGCTTTACGGACTGCTGTCTCGATGTTGAAGGTCAGTCCTCGGTCGAACATCTTATTGTGATGTTGTAAGGCGAATACGACTGGCGTCATGACTTTGTCAACGCGGACGTGGATTGTGTATATCTGGCAGGTAGAAAAGGTTCCGTCGCAGTAGATTGTGTCGGATGCAGCTTGGTCACGGAATTTGTTGTCGATGGCTAATGCGATGGTCCACTGAATAGTGGCTCTTTTTTATCAGTAGGAATCGGTCGCCGGTTGCTGTCTCTGTCCACGTCAAGGGTGATGGAGAGTTTTCCGTCGGGCACGGCAACAGGGAAGACTTGGAAGAGTTGAATGTTGGTTGTCGCTCCACCACTTGCTTGCTGACATCGTCAGAATCAATTTTTGTTAAAATACGTTTACCTGATTCCGTATTATCTAGTGTTTAGATTGAAATAGAATTTTTCATTTAATTTTATCGATTGTATTAGGTTTTGAGTCGCCGTATTGTTTCAAATCTCGCTTTACCTACGTTTTTCATTTATTTTACATACTTTTTCAATTCCAATTTTTTCAATCATATATATCAATATTTTCAATCATTTTTATAATCAACTTGTTGATAGAACATATGTTATTTGATTCATTAAATAGGTATTTGACACAAAAAAATTAGAAAAACAGAGCTGATACTTTTTATGAAAGGTCAATGAAAAGATCACTAATTAGTTAATGCTTCATCTATATTTGCCATTTTTCTTCAACACATATAATCACTTCATTGAAGTCGACGAATCGGGAATAAACCAGGTTAAAATAGCAAGTGGAGAAATTCCTTTTGGCACCTCAACAATACCTGGGGCCTAGAGTGGGGAAAATCATTTTTGTGAAATATGGTCACAGGGGTAGTACACAAAGACTGCGTTCGATTAGACGACTCGTGTCACACGTGTTTGACTCTTGTTAAATCGAACGACAAGTGTCGTGACCCGAGTGTTGAACACGAGTGACACGAGTATACTCCCAAGTTTACCGGGAGTAATCGAGTGTTAAGATGGCGGACAAGGACAAGCAATCGAATTTGAAACATTAGAATAGACAAATAGTGTTGATTAAATACATGATTTTAACAACAAAACATAAGGGATAATTTAATTCCTAAAATATTCAATGCAGAAAATTGAATTTTGTGACTTCAGGGGCTTTAGCTAAGTTAGGGGGTCTTTTGTTTACATTGGACACAACACGATTACAACTCGTGTCATTCGATTAAAATCAGTCAGTTACACAGAGTACGCATGCGCTTCTCTAACACTCTTGACTTTAGTGTTGTTCAAATCAAACGCAGCCAAAGAGTACAGAATAAATACCCCCTCCCCTTATAACTCATAAACAAAAACAAGGGGTGACATTATCACTGACGAGGGTTTAGTACCCGAAACGTGCATGTCTGGTCCATGCTGTAAATTTATCAGATCTTAAATGATGCTATTGAATTTAAAGACTTTTAAAATTGTGATGAAATATTACTTCCAGCACAATATTTATTCCATGGAAATTTTATCATTTAACATTTTTCCATGGAACTGTTTTTATGTATTTAAATTCCAAAAGGACATTTTTATTATGTAATGAATCTTCCATGATCATAATGACAGTTCTCCTACCATGGAAAATATATTACATAACAGAACTTCCATCTGGAATTTTTTTTTTAATGTTCATAATAAAAGTTCCGATACTAAGTACCATGAAAAATATTCCATTATGAATTTCATATGTGCATTATAATTGTCACTGGACAAACATTATAATGAACTTATTTAAAAATAGAATTCAGAATTAGAAATAATAAATTTCAAACATCAGTGTTTGACAGCATGAAAATTTGATCCCTACATTATTTCTTCCGATAGCTGTGTGTTGTACTTGTAGAAAAAAAATTAAGTTTAAAAATTATTATAATAAAATTGATAAAATAAATGTATTATTTCAAATTTAACATTGAATCATATATTTTTTTATTTAATATTTATTCCTATACCATCATCGCCTGCTTCTTTCTTGATGCCCTTTCCACTATCCTTAAGTTCTTCTTCCAGGGCATTTTTAAACGCCAATAACGAAGTTGTAGCCGCCTGGTCATCCATCTCTGATATGAACAGTCTTTCTACCTCCAATGCAAGGCCAAATCTGCCCTTCGCCTTAGGAGTTTCACCAAACTCTTCTAAGAGATCTGTAAGGATTTTAGCCGATGCTGTCATCAGTTTTGCCCTGGTTTCTTGCATCTCCTCTGAAAATTCGTCTGCCATGATTCACTTGCAGCCGTGACTGTGCTGAGCTAAATGTGGATCCCGGACGAGCCCCCAAAATTGTTGCCCTGGTCCTGAAATAATGAGGATAGAGTTAATAAAAATTTCTTAATTTATTCATGAAAGAAGGCACAGTACTCTAAAGTACGACAAAGTATAACTTCAAATATATCTGCTATTAATTGATGGCAGATATATTTGAAGTTATACTTTGTCGTACTTTCATGGGATGCATTATATGTAAACAAACATTCATTGTTTATAGTGAATACAGCAATAGATCATAAATTCAATTCAAACAAGTTGTCTATGGGTAATTCTTTATAAACATATGACTGAGCTTAAAATTGTAATTGGCAGTGAAAACAGTAAAATTGCATTCTGGTAGAATAATACGTCATGACTAGATAAAATAAATATGTTTGACTAGAAATCTGGTGATAAACAACTTGCAATACATCAATATGTGTGAAAATGTTTATGTTTACATCGTGAAATCCAAATGTTTACAAATGCCAATCAAAACGGATATTTTTCATTGAAGACTAAATAAGAAACCAAACGGTGAATCTGATATCCGGATTCCGTACAACATGTTCAAAATCAGTAAGACAAATTCTGTACACAATTAATTTGTCATACGTTTCAAATAGGTCTATTATTATTGACAATTATCATAATGATTTGATATTTCAGCATATAAGGGTTCAAAAACAATTAGAATGTATTCTGGAGAAAAATCAATAATTGCAAGAATTCAACAAATGGTCACGTGACAAACTCGTGCTTCTTTTGATCCCCTCCCTTCTTCGCCAAAGCGATAAAACTCGTGTTTCTCCTTTACATATACATGAGAAATGGTTATCATTAGAAAGTCGAATTACTAAATTCAATGCAAATGCAAAGCTATCAAGGATTGGTGTAAAATAAGTACACTGAATCTCACATAAACGTTACAATTGCAAGGGCGCCCCCCAGGGGGCACAACGCTCACCTGATACCCGTGCACGCTCTAATTGACATACTGACATGAATACTGATAGTGCCAGTACCAGGATTTTAGCCCCAAACCTTTCTAAAAAGATTTTTGCCGGATGCAGAGAAGTTTTTTTTTAGACAACCTTTAAAAGTTCAAACAAGAAAAAATAGTCACATTTCAAAACAATAACTTTTTTACTGATTTGAAAAGATGGATAAAGTGGTCCAAAGTCATATGCACAGCTAATATAGTTCAATTATGCAACATCAAATATAAAATCATATTGTAAAATTCCACATTAATGTGCATCAGAAAAAGAATAAAACAATGAAATGAATTCATAAATTCAGTTTATTTAAAAATGAACACCAAACCTTTCATTATTAATAGCTAGAATGCCAGAAATTATAAAGCCTATGTGAAACGAGAATGCCCCCATTGGCATCTCTGTTAGTATAAACACCATTTTCTGTTAAGTATGTGAGAGGTCAGGGTCAGCGTAATATTGGTATCAATGGAAAGATCTTGTCACAAGGAATACACATGTATCATATGAAAGCCCTTTCACTAACCATTCAAAAGTTATGCCTAATGTTAAAGTTTTTGAAAGTACGTCAATGGTCAAGGTTATGGTCACGAGGTCAAAAATTTTGATATCAATGGAAAGGTATTGTCACAAGGAATACACGTGTGAAATACGAAACCTCTATCACCAGCTTCCATTCAAAAGTTATGCCCAATATTAAAGTTTTTCGGAAAACAGTCAGACAGACGGACAGGCCAAAAACTATATGCTCCCGAATGTTTATTCCAGGGGCACTAAAAACAAAGATTTTTCGGTTTTGCCTTTATTCATATTGAAGTATACTGAAATGCTAAACGTCTTTTAATTCAATAGCATCATTTAAAACCTGATAAATTTACAGCATGGACCATGTATACATGTATCTAAATACATGTACTTTCATTTTTACACATTACAAAGATTAACCCTCCAGTTGAAGTAAAACCAAATTTTTTTTAACATTGCCTCACTGTTCAAATAGATGAAATGATTTAAGATTTCTTTAAAATGAATAAGGTTTGATGTTTATTGTTTTTTTTTTCACAAATATTTATCTTTTACAGAGATGATGGTAAGATGGATTTCTCTTATTTGTTCATCAGTCAGAATGGCAGAGGAAATTGCTCCAGAAATATGGAAATGATATATGCATCATGGATGCAACGTATAATACATCTCGGTATGCATTGCCTTTATGCGTCCAAACCAATGTTTGCCATTCTATTTGTGCATCATTCATCACATCCTCTGAGACCAACTTTGCTATAAAGGAGGCCCTATCCATTCTCAAAATCTGGAATGAGGACACTTGACATCCAAGATACTTTATGACTGACTTTGATGATAGGGAGATCAAAGCACTGGAGGAAACATTTCCAGGTACCAAAATTACTAATATTTATGCCCCAGTTAGCGGAGATTCGGGGGCATATAGTTTTTAGCTCTACTTGTCAAAGAGTGTCTGTCTGTCCGTCCGTTAAACTTTTCTTGTGAGCTCGAATCCTTTGAATCTGTTAATAGTACAAAATAAATTCTTTTTGCATTATAATAGGCCTGTGGTCTAGTTGTGCACCTGATTTTTGTTTTAGCCCCTGACCCCCAGGGTCTTGGAAAATGGGTGTGTTCTTTTCTCCTATACATGTATAACTCTATCATGAAATCTTGTGAACACCAATTCTCTGAAAGAATAATTGATAGAGAGTAATTCTTTTTCCATTATATTAATCATTCTCTTGTCTTGTATTTTTTTCTAGCCCCTGATCCCCAGGGTCTTGGAAAATGGGTGTGTCTCTGAGATTAATTTAAGCAAATAACCAGGAGAGCTTCAGTCTCATCAGATAATCCTGGTTGGCCCGTCTGTTTGTCTGTCTGTTTGTGAGCAAAAACCTTTAAACTTGGCCTTAACTTTTGAATGGTAGGTGATAGAGCTTTCATATTTCACATGTGCATTCATTGTAACAATATCTTTCCATGGATACCAATATTTTTTACCTTGTGACCTTCACTTTGTAGTTTGACCTTCTTTTGAAAAAAAAATAACTTGCCATAACTTTTGATTTGTAAGAGATAGGTCTTTCATATTTCGCATGTGTATTCATTTTGACAAGAAATTTCCATGGATACCAAAATTTAGACCTTGACCTGTGACCTACTTTTGACATTTCAGCTGTTTTACCGACAAATATGCCAACGGGGGCATTCGTGTTTCACCATTTGCTACTTGCGTGACAAATGGCCGTCCAAAGTCGGCACCGGTTGCCCATTGGTCTCGTTGGTTTATGTGTAGTCTTTTATGTTTCTATGTTGTGAGTTGGTGTTCCTTGTCCCTTTTGCGTCTCTTTCTGTGGGTATCTGTTCTGTGTTTTTTGCATGGGTGTTTTGGGATTTTGCTGTGGGTGCTGCAACCTCGTGTTGTTGGAGATCCCCTCCTTTCTCACAAACACATGGTTTTTTTTTATTTCTTAAGAGAATTGCAATAGTAATATTAAAAATTTTATTTTGATACAGTTATGGAAAAAATACATTATGAATGGTTTGAGAAATGTCAGATGTCCTTGATTTCAATTTCTTTATTAATCTGTTTGATCTTATATTTATATAACAAGAATGATGATATTTAAAAAAAAAACATATGTTATTTACTTCCTTTAATACATCCAAAATGAGTAATTTTAATGAAATTTTGTGATTGAACAAAACTGTTACAGAGATATGGTAAGTATATGCTTATTGTAGCATACTTTTGGTGTCTTATGTATCCAAACCTTTGTAGTGCATCTTGAAATATAGCAGAAATATTTGCACGTCATATATGCCTTGCATAGAAATTAGATCTTGTATGATATACCATAATTGTATAACAATGAAGTAATACACACAATTTATTTTCCATGTACCATCACTCACAAAGGTATACATATGGTCATTTTTTCACCAGCTCTTAACTCTATAATCAACCTTTCCTTTTAATCTTGACTAGTGATATCAATTTTTTTGGTTTTGAGTCAAATGACTAGCTTGTTGGAAGTATTTAGAAAATAAAATAAACTTTTGGTACTAATCAATATAAAATTCATAACATTCATAATATAGCATCTTTAATATTGTTTGTACACTTTGTATATATATATGTAGATAAATTAGCGTTTACAAATTATTTCTAATCAATATGCTGAACGTAAAGTTTATG
The DNA here is from genome assembly GCA_028142955.1 of Pinctada fucata. NCBI lineage: Eukaryota > Metazoa > Mollusca > Bivalvia > Pterioida > Pteriidae > Pinctada > Pinctada fucata. Next base: position 54,066,569 of record AP027112.1, on the reverse strand, counting down.
TTAAAGTAATGTCAATAATTCTTCTTATAGTATATACATGGGTAAGCTATTTTAAATGAATTCCACAGTAAATGTACATTTATCCAGTACAATGGAAATTGAAGCAGATTGAAATTTTGTATCCCTATGTCCTTTAAAGTATAACTTTTCTATCATTGAGGTGATGTTAATGATTTGCATCCATTTTAATATTTAAAAAGAAATAACTGATACCTTAACTTTACTATCTTCCTATAGGATCCTTTGTGTACTTGTGCTCATTTCACCGAGAGCAGTCCTGGATGCGGTGGCTGAGAGAAGCAAGAAATGGTGTTGGACATCTTCAGTCAGAAATTCATGTACTGTAAGATTTTGTTAATGTGCTGTCCATGTGTCTGTCTGTCAGATTTTGTTAATATGCTGTCTGTCTGTCAGTCCGTCCGTCTGTCCGTCCGTCCGTCTGTCCGTCCGTCCGAGTTATTGCTCTTGGAAACATGAAAAACATGTGAAATGATGGCTAATAATAGAAGTTATTTAATTTGGCATAGTGTCCTGTTTAGGTTTATGCATCTATAGTTGTTTGAATATTTTGATACTTGATGTACATGTATATCTCACTTACAGCTTGAAAAATGTAGCTGATGCAGTTGATGAAGAGGAATACCTTGCTGCAGTTGGACATCTCAAACAAAATAGCCATTGGCAGTCTAATCAAAAGTATAGGAATTGGTTTTCAAAGCAATGGTTGAATGTTTCTAAGGTACATATATGATAGCATTGTCCTTCACAGAGAAATGTAAACCAGCATATCAAGATAAGAAATATTTACTAACACCCATGTTTATATATTTTCTTGAATAATTTGATCCAAATTTACACCTAAACTATTTACTATACTCAATTTTCCTGCCGGTTCCCTATTTAATTGAGAGATTGTAACATATTATAGTTGTTACAAAATGACACAGTTTCTGCTAATACGATGTTGTATATACAAGTCCATTGCTTTTTTAGAGCACATATGAATTGTTGCCAGGTCAAATGTTAAACGTCTTTAAATTCAATAGCATCATTCAAAAGACATGAACGTTTCGGGTACTAAACCCGCGTCAGTGATCCTTAGTCTAAACAATGTAATATGGCCAAAAAGTATGAAAATTATGTCCAAAAATGTACCAAAAGACGTAGCAGAATGGGTGGGATATGATGCTACAGGACCCACGTTTTAGAAATTTCAAGAAATTTTGTAACAGAAAATTTCAAATGCGTTTAAGAGACAGACGATCAACCGAAGTTGATCGAACTTGGCTACATAAGACTACTTTAATTTATTTCATTTTTGTTTTCACTGTTGTGACAATGCATAATCAATCTTTACTATTTTGCCCAATGGCTACTCTTCCAAGTGTTATGAATGTGAGTCATAACATAAAAGATATGACATGTTGTTGCCTAATTGAAAATATTTGGTATTGTGTTGTTAATTGAAATATAACAAAATAGTAGGATTTTTAAAAGTCAAATCACATATTGCAACCTTAAAATCATAGTTACATTATTGCCATTGCCCTGACCTTTAATTTCATTTTGAGAAACATGGTTATGTTTCATTATCTTTTGTTCATCCCCCTGGGCATCCCATTAATTGTTCACAATCACATCTTGTTCTTATTTTTTGTTTCCAGAGATGGGTTCTAGCCTACAGAGACCAGACATGCAATGCAATGTTAGGGTCACTACTACCAATGGTCTAGAAAGGAAACACAGGGATCTGAAAAGCAACTATCTGTCTCAGAAATCTGAAAAGAATATATCAAATTTGGCTACTATTCTGATTAAGAAGTTCATTCCTGACATATACAAGAGGTGTGTTAAACATTCTTATTTTCATTTGAATGTAGTAGAGTGGAAGTTTTATTATTTGAATACAAATACTTCTGGCATGATATACTCCTTAGTGGTTTTTATACTAAGTCTGTTTAACCACCTTACTAATTTTCTTCTGTCATAATATTCACTTTTTAGATTTTTTAAAAATATTATTTTTGTTTGAATTTTCGTTTTTGGAATTGTCTTAATTTGTGTGTTGCACAGGGATTTATTTCGCTAATACCGGTTGCTCTATTTACTATATGTGTTAAAGGGATCTATCTCGGCGTTTAACGAAAAATCGACAAGTCATCGTTAAGTCTTCAGAAATGGGCTAATCAATGTCAAAACCTATTTTCTGTGGTATATTTCGATAGATTAATTCATACTGAATCTTCATACGAAATTTGAAATCAGTACCTCCCTTACAAGCCGAGATATGCCCAATACCGCTCTCCTATGGGCGCCACATTTCTAGGTCGGACAAAAAGGTGTCCGATGATAATCAGGCATCAGTGATCAACATGAGGCACCGATTGACCATTCATTGATGCGAACATCTCAAATACATAACATTTCATGAAATAGTCCCATATATGCTAAGTACAATTTCAAATAAAGTCTTTATTAACGACTTTGAAATAAGAAAAGCGTTGGATTTAAGTGAGATTAGATTCAACATGAGTAGAGTTATGAATGACATATACGCGCATGCAAAGAGGTAGCTGTATGAGGGGTTTTCATATACCAGCAATGTTTGAGATGGTACAAAGAATGTGAAGAGGAGATATCATGCAGTTGTATGTCTTTGAAGTGTTCGGACCTATAAACGATCAAGCAGTAACCAAATTTTGACTATACTGCTTGATTATCACCGGACACCTTTTTGTCCGACCTAGAAATGCGGCGCTCATAAGAGAGCGGTATTGGGCATATCTCGGCTTGTAAGGGAGGTACTGATTTCAAATTTCGTATGAAGATTCAGTATGAATTAATCTATCGAAATATACCACAGAAAATAGGTTTTGACATTGATTAGCCTATTTCTGAAGACTTAACGATGACTTGTCCACTTTTCGTTAATCGCCGAGTTAGATCCCTTTAACACATATATAGTAAATAGAGAAACCGGTATTAGCGTGATAAATCCCTGTGGTGTGTTGTTATGAGTATGCACCACAAAGCAAGGACATTTATTATACATATAACACATGTTATCATACCCCAAGTTTTGACATTTATTTTATGTATACATACATGTATATTTATTTATAATATAAAGAAGAAAAGGAATAAAAATAACCACACTCACTATTCAGTCAATGTCGGACCCATACAAAAAGGGTGAATGCACATCACTTGAAACAAAGAAATAAAGAAGATATTAACAGCACAAAAAGGGTACAAGTGACTACAACCAGTCCATCTAGACTTTTGTAGCACCAGGTGTTGCATGTAATCAGGAGATGTGTTACCAATGCACCTGATCTTGCCCAGAGCTTGGTCTGCTTTGGTTACATTGTTATTCAAAAAAGCTTGCAATGGGATGATTTGCCAAGTGATATTAAATGTAATCCACTGTTTAACATTGAAAAAGCTGTAGCTTCTCTGTCCAACCAAATCACACAAAGTACTCAGTCCAGTGCGCATCAGAGTCAGAAAGATGGAACTCAAAATAATGAGCAGGAAAGTGATATTGATCCACAAAGTACTTAGTCCAGTGAGCATCAGTGTCAGGAAGACGGAACTCAAAATAATGAGCAGGAAAGAGATATTAATCCTTCAGTTACTTCAAGGAAAGTGTCAGCAAGGCTGCAATCTACCATTCTTAATCAGAGCAACAGCTATATTCAAAGCATAAGAGCTAATCTTTACAATATAAATGATTTTAATGTGTTAATTGAATATGCCAAGGCTTGAAAACCCTGAAAGACCAATCAGACAACTATGTTCCCAGACAATTTGGACTTCCTCTCAGAAACGTAGGAAATGTTCTAAGAGGTCACATCAAGAGGAAGTGCAATGATGACAATCTGCCCAAGCGGAAGAAATGTAAAAAGAGAAGAACAATTTGCAAAGGTTCATATTACATCAGGTTTTTAGCTTACCTGAGCAAAGCTCAAGTGAACTATTGTCAAAGTGCTCCGACCGTACGGCGTAAACTTTTTACAATTTGGACATCTCCTCAGCAAGTGCTGCACAGAATTTCACGAAACTTTAGAGGAAGCAAGTACTCAAGGTCTTCTACCAAGTTTGTGTTTTTCGTGCCGATCGGTCAACAAATATTGCCGCCGAGGGCTCTGATTGGCTGACGCATTTTCATGTTTTCCTATGCAACCACTACACAAAATTTTAATGAAACATTACAGGAAGCAATTACTCAAGGTCCTCTACCAAGTTTGTGCCGATCAGTCTACAAATACGGCCGCTGAGGGCTCTGATTGGCTGACGCATTTTCGACTTCTCTGCAACCCCTGCACAGAATTTGACGAAATCTTACAGGAAGCAAGTACTCAAGGCCCTCTACCAATTTTGTGTTTTTCATGCTGATCAGTGTCAATAAATGGTTACAAGGGCTCTGATTGGCTGAATAATTTTCGACATCTCTTCTTCAATTGCTGCACAGAATTTCGTGAATCCTTCAGGTGCATTACCTATTGTAGGTCAATGTCACTTCAATGTCAAGGTCATATATTTTGGGTCAAACATGAGACAGGCGACACACCTATTCTTGACCAGTACTTTTTTTCAGCTTTTGCTTAGAAACTGATGTATAGATTTATACGAAACCTTGCAGTACTCAGGGTACTCTACACCAACTTTGCAACTTTCAGCTGTCCATCCACAACTTAAGTGAGCAACATGGCCCCCATTGGCCTCTTATTAGTCCCCTACCGGCTCGCCGGAGGGGACTGATAGTTTCCACCCCGTTTGTCTGTCCGTCCGTCCGTCTGTCTGTCCGTCACGCTTTAGTTTTGCAGACTTTTTTCGCTGTCGTTGCATATATTGAACTCATTTTTGGCATGTGAGTTTATCTCAATGTGGTACAAATCAAGTTTGAGTTTGGTCTAGATTCAACCATTTTACAAGAGTTATGGCCCTTGGCAAGTTTCATGAAATTCTCAGTTTTCCGGACTTTTCCTCCAAGGTATTGCAGATATTGAAATAATCTTTTATATGTGAATTCATTTTAGTGTGGTACAGCTCAAGTTTGAGTTTGGTTCCAATTGACCTGTTTTTACAAGAGTTATGACCCCTGCACTTAGCAAATTTCATGAACTTCTCAGTTTCCAGTCTTTCTTGTCTGTTGTTGTAGATATTAAGCTGATTTGTGGTATGCAAATACATTAAGTATGATAAAGAATAAGTTGAAGTTGGGTTTGATTTATTTGTTCTTACAAAATGTATGGCCTCATAGCAAATTTCATTAAATTTTCCTGTTTTGCAGACCTTTTTCTAATACACATATTGAACTTTTTTTTATGTTGGATTTATTTTTTGGTGTAAGAGAAAGGAGGGGATCTCCAACAACAATAGGTTGCAGCACCCACAGCAAAATCCCAAAACACCCATGCAAAAAACACAGAACAGATACCCACAGAAAGAGACGCAAAAGGGACAAGGAACACCAACCCACAACATAGAAACACAAAAGACTACACATAAACCAACGAGACCAATGGGCAACCGGTGCCGACCCAGGACGGCCATCTGCCAAGTAAATAGCAGACGGTGTGGTTATCCTGGATTACGTGCGCACAACCCTCTCACTTCTCCAGTTACCTAGAGGTCTCGAAGAACGTACAAATGTGGTGTAAAACAACCTACTCACTGTAAGATGACGTCACACAAACAAGACCGCGGAACGCAGAGGCCCCAGAGACACAGATGAATATGTAAATGGATATAAAAAGAGGGCATGCGTAATACAGTCCGTGCTCTGCCGGCTGTAGCGAGCTCATGTATGTAATCACCCGAGGAGTCCGACTGACATTCAGAGAGGACAGGTGGTCGGGGCCCTGTCTTCTCTAAAGAGGTTTGGACAGGGCCCGTCATGGAGTCCCGTCGTCACAGTCAGTCAGAGTGCAAGTCTTAAGAATGCGCTCGTACAAGACTGTATATTGGTCAAGTACCAAGCTTAGTGTCCGTCTGGTGACATTAGGATCATATCCACGGTATAAAAGGCGTTTGATGACACTGACGCATTTTCGATACATATGCTGTCTACCTTTGATCCTTCTTATTTTGTTAATTATGTCACCATAAAATGCAGGTTGTGAAATACCTAAAGTAATATACTCCGTTGCTTTTATGGGTCCGAATTTCAAAAGAAGTTGATCATAATTTTTGTAAAATTTCCAGAAAGTCTTTACTAGTTTGTGAAAGCGAAAACCTTGACCTAAAAGTTTCTTTGTAATTTGTAGATTTCTATTTCTAAGTAAAGGTCAAGGCAGAGTTGAAGGACATGGATTAATGCCGGTAGGCGACTTATATCGCTTGCGATTCATAAATATATCATAAATTTCAGCCACCTATTGCACTGCATGGGTGTCGCAAAGGGTTTTGGTGAACTTTTGTGATGAAATATTTCTTCTAGCTTAAATTAAAGCTATCTAGGATATGTAAGTGTAAGATTTTATGCCCTCTTTCTGTTGATGTCTTCTTACCTTACATAAAGCATCACTCATTTTATAAGACTGTATAATTAAATCAAAGAAATAGATAGTGAATATTTTTTTTATATTTGTAGGAGCCACAGTACCAGTTGTACCAGATGAGGGGTCTATTTTATCTAGTAACACTGTATCAGGTATCAGTAGCCTGAAGCGAAAGAAATATACAACGGGAATAGAAATTGACAAAAAGGTTCATATTTCATTATACTTTTTTATCATAAATTTGTGTTGCAAAGGGTTATATATATCATTTCCACTGAAGAGCCCGAATAGCGAAAACGTTTTGGGAAATAAAGTATGAATCATTTCTGAATCTTTCTATATATATATATATATATATATATTTTTTTTTTTTGTAACACGCCCTATTTCTTCCGTTTGGATACGGAGGTCAATTGACGAAACTGCGAACGAGCGCTTGACTTCGTTTCAAAACCATATATTTTTCCCTATTTTCGGTTGCCCCTTAAAGCGCCCCTTTTGTCATACCACTTTCTATTCATACCGACTCACGCGTGTACAGTTCACCAGTCACTTCGCTACAGTATCGATGTATGTTTTATTGGGGGGGGGGGTGTTTGCCTTGTTTTTCTTACTTTTAAAGGTGTTGTATGTATTTTTCATTTCATCTCACCTTTTATTTGCCCATTTTTCTCCAATATCCGTTATTTTTCTTGAGGAACTTGGATAATTTCAATAAATATTCCATGTTCGTAGTAATACCGTTTATCCGCTTGATGGCGGTCTAATTTCATTCATTTTTTCCTGCCATTCATTCCCTCGTTTTACTCTATGATTCCTTTCCTAGCGATCATGTCTAAGCAGAATGGATGGTTTCCACGTCCCCTTTTATTTGTCTGCCTTACATTGTAACGTCCCTCTTCATTTTTTGACTGCCATGGTTTTATGACATGCCTTCCAGAGCATAGCCACATAACACCATTATTTTTCTTTTTTCATCATTTTTTTCTTTTTTTTTCTGAATGTATGTTCTGAGTGTCTCCTGAAGAAGGAGCCGAGGTGCTCTGAAAATTTGAGGTAAATTAATTTAATGTCGTGAGTGCCTTGCACTATTTTTGTGCTCTTTATAGATATATATATATATAGAAGCACAAAAAAGGTAAAAACGACCACGACACTAAACGTGTTTAAACCCAGCGGAAGGGACAGTACTTCCCTTGAGCCCTCTGGAGCCCTTTACGTACCTGGCTACTAGTTATAGCATTTCGAGCTTCAGTATAGTACAGGTTCTGACTAGCATGAGAGTGTGTGTATGTTTTTTTATGTACTTGTGTCCGAACGGAATGAGGGACGTACTGTCCCTTGTTCCGTCTGGATACAAGTTCATATTCGTGTATCCAGAGGGCTCAAGGGAAGTACTGTCCCTTCCGCTGGGTTTAAACACGTTTAGTGTCGTGGTCACTTGTACCTTTTTTTTTGTGCTTCTATATCTTTTTTTCCAAGCGACGTGCATTCGCCCTTTTTTGGGCTGATCCAACATTGTCTGAATAGTGAACGTGGTTGTTTTCACCTCTTTTGTGCTGTCTCTCTCTCTCTCTCTCTCTCTCTCTCTATATATATATATATATACAGTTTTCGTCTGGACTTAAGTACATATTCGTGTATCAAGACTTCTCAAGGGATGTACTGTCCCTTCCGCTGGCGTTAAACAAGTGTCGTGGTCACTTGTACCTTTTTTTGCTTTTATATCTTTTTTTTCCAAGCGACGTGCATTCGCCCTTTGTTGGGCTGATCCGACATTGTCTGAATAGTGAACGTGGTTGTTTTCATCCCTTTTGTGCTTTTATATACAGTATACAGGTACATGTATATATTACAAAATTGATAAATTTACAGGAGGAAGAAGCAGCTCAAGAAATACAGATTCAGAAGTGTCTGTTCTATCTGAGAGCACGAGAGGTGAACACATTTTAAATGATGTTACTTACTTCAATCATCCATGAAATAAAAAATGATCTCTAACTAGTTTAAGGAGAGAATTTTATTTTACAAATACCTCAAAATGCTATTTGAAAAGGTATTTAAAGTATATATAAGTTTATATTAAAGTAATGAAACATGTAAATTGTCAGTCATATCTTACAGCTAAATTCACACACTTATTCATCAATTTGGCTTTCTACAAAATCTATAAACATTTTGTTTACAGAGATGAGCAGAATTTGGAGGGAAGGAGCGAATGGAGTATGTTTAGGTGTCATAGGACCTCATAGGATATTGGATACATCCCTATACCAACTAAAGACATGTTTACCTGATGAGGTACTATGATTGTTTTTTTTTTGTTATATAATAGTTAAGGTATAATTTGTGAAAGAGATGGTTATACATGTATTTTCCTTTTTAGAACATTTGAATTTTACGGATCATTCTTGATATATCAATTACTGATCATCCTTGATATATCAATTACTGATCATCCTTGATATATCAATTACTGACCATCCAACCAAAGATTGTACTCTATATCTTCCAAAATGGAAGTAACCGGATGTGACAGTTCTACCGAATTGAAGCGACGGGTGTTGCATGCAAGCAGGAGATGCTTACTCTTCCTGGGCACCTGGTCTCACTCCCATATCGGGAGTTCGCTTCTTTTCATATGGTGGAGGTTTTTGTTTGTTTGCTTTGGTTCCTGTTTTGTCCTGATTTTGTATGCCTTCGGTTTCTGATTTTTGAATTATCGATTTTGTGCTGTATACGGGGATATGGTCATTATCCATATTTGTCATTGATACATGTATAGCAATTACTGATCATTCTTGATATAGCAATTACTGATCATCCGTGATACATGTACATGTATATCAATTACTGATCATCCTTGATATATCAATTACTGATCTGATCATCCTTGATATATCAATTACCGATCATCCTTGATATATCAATTCCATCAAACAATTCGTAGTAGTGTAGTGTTCGGGTTACAGAATAAGTTATGCATATGTATCATATAATGGTGAGAAGGGTGAGGGAGTTACAGCATTCAAATGTTGATGATAAAATTTAGAAAGAGAGAATTACTGTTTAATCATGCCATGATAAATCTTTGTTTTTATTTCAGGTGATAGATGCATATCTTTACCAGCTCATTGATGCAAAGAAGGTAACCAAAAAAAAGACAATCATATTATTAAAAACATATTTACTAAACCATAGCATCATTTATTATTTGCAGAATCGTTGTAATCTTCAGTAAACAGTGTGAATAAACATTGTCAGTATACTAAACATGCATAATCTAATTCGCACACATAACTTTACTTGCGCTTAAGTCTATATCTGATTTTCTTAACAAACACAATTTTAAAAGATAGTATTTTTAACAAAAAATTCAAAGCTATAAATTAAAAACATTTTCCTGACAATTTTGAAATTTGCTTATTTATTTTAATGCCCCTGCAAAGGGCATTAAGAGTCTTCCTTTTCCATTATTCCATCCATTTTCATTTTCCAGATGATATTAATAAATGAAGAATCATTTTACCTACCTGAATCAAATTTTGATATGTGCAAGCGGGGGAGAAAATTAATTTATAAGGCCATTAGGCAGTGTTACGAAAAATACACTTCAAATTGTTTTTGCCTCTTCAAACCAAAACATGTATGGGAATGTTAAAGGAAATTAAGGAAATTAAAAAAAACACTTATTGTTGTCATTAGAATTGTTACAGTGGTAGCATATGTTTTTACAAATATTGTTTCTCTTGGTAGCACAAAACTATTATAAACAGCCCATTTAAATATTGATTGTTGCCAGTACATCCAATTCCTGTCTCCAGTATCATGAGTATAGCACAATTTTTTTAGTTGATAATTGAGTAAGATCTTCATATATTATATTTATAGGACAGGCGAATACTACATATGGCCGCAAGCACTACCACTGTGATATTTGATGAAGACAAATATGTGGAGAGGATATTTCAAACAGGTACGTACATGTATAAATGTTTTTTTGATAACTGATCACACTTAACAACGGAGAAGCAAATCAGTCTTTCAGTTATCAATTCACATAATTATATGTCTACGTATTCAAGGAGGGAATTCTCAATAATTGGTCATGTTTTATCTGTAAAAACAACACGGATGATTTCATTATGTTTCACATTCACAGAGCTTGTTTTAAATTGCTGTTTCTTATGATAGATATTCAAAACTCCATTTCATTTACTACAAACCATAGAAAATGTTATTTAGTTTTTATTAATGAGCTTCATCTTGGATATGATCTATATTTTTTATCATTTCCGGGATTTTTATTTTTCTTTAACATTTTATATTTGTATTAGTGTGATGAATTGTCCCTAGAATGTTGGTAAATAGACTCTATCCACTAATACACGCTGTATTATTGTAACGGTAGTCGCAGACATCGTCGTTATCGTCAGTAGTATATGAGGACGTATAAACCGCGACCTTGACCTTTAACAGTGCACCCTGATCTTTAAAAGTGCACGCCAAGGTTAAAGAATTCGGTCATGTGTAAAATCGGTCATGTCACCTAGAATTCCGTCAGGTGAAAAATCGGTCAGGTCACCTAGAATTTGGTTAGGTGTAAAATCAGTCAGGTCACCTTCAAAAAAAAAAAAGAAGGTCAGGTCACCTTCAAAAATCTTCCAAGTGTAAAACTCGGTCAGGTCACCTTAAGGTAAAAATAAGAAGAAATTACGTACAATATGGAAATGAATAGAAACCACGCCTCACTTTTTTTGATTGGTTTTTACTTTATTTCTATAGCATTCCTAAGTATTGAAAAAAGTCCCTCTTTTAATCAAGAATACCAAATCACATACGATACCTATATCATTAACACTCAAAAATGAAGCACATGAATTACGAAGGAATGAAGATCCATTTAATAAATGGGATCCCAAGCCTTGCTAGAAAGGATGTAAGGCATTCACGATTTTACACTGGCCTCTCTGAATACAAGAAAGCTTCGAATGGTCGGTACTACATAACCATTGTCAACATGATAAAAGGATACAAAAAGAGATTGAGATACAATTTCCGCATTATTGTCGACAGAGTTATACGACGACGCAAGAATGTCTTGAAGGAATGGCAATCCATCACACGTCGACTACTACGTACATCCCAACGCGATAGACTTGTTATGAAATGCATAAATAATCTTACCTGAATGGCAAAGGTGTGATTTCCAGAAGTTATGAATTGATATCCAACGATGATAATATAAAAGTCCAATTGACCCAGCTAAATACCATGATCATTTTTGAAACATGAAATCAATGGCAGTCTAGCTGAGCCAAAAAGTTTTTATTTCTTTTTTTCTTGATCTACCAAATTACAATATAACAATATATATAACAACAATATATACAAGAAATATACAATAAAACAATACTATTAATTAATATTTAATTATTGCGTGATTTTTATAAAGAACAATATATACAAGAAATAAACAATAAAACAATCATTTAATATATACATTTTTTTTCTCTCTCTTTTTTAATTCTTTTTTTCTCTTTTTTCTTTTGGTGGTGTTCTGAAAAAAAAGAGAATTTTTAAGTTTATAAAGGAACCCTCATAATATGTTATATATAAATAAGGAAGAAATCAAGAAATGAAATAACACTCACACTATGAACTTTAAGTATTCCTCAAATGAGGAATCCGCCACCATAGACCTGAAAATAAGAATCAGATTCTTAAAATACTGAAATATCCTCAATCCAAAGTAGTTATGTAGATATACATTTATCACTGAGCACAGTCAAAATAAGAGAAAAAATAAATTCAAAAATTAAAACACATTTTAAAAGTATACTTACTCATCTGAGGAAATTGTGATCGTGTCTCTACTAAAGGAAAAAAGAAAAAGAAAAAAAAAGTTAGATAAATACATATGATATATAATTGAACTATATTATTAATTCATTTTTGTTTAATAATTCACAGATATAAAACAATAAGTCATCTACTTAGTAAATTTTAATCCACATGACATATTGAAAATACAAGTTTTTAGTTTTACCTCTCATGTTGATCATGAGTCTGCATAGGCCTGTTGGCCCTAAATGGCGCGTTCGGCGCCTCTCCAAGTCTATAAAAAATAGAAACAGATTTATACAATATGACAAAAATCTTTGATAAATGGACGACACTTATTTTTTTCTTCAGACAGTATCAATAGATTGCATACTTTACCGCTCCCTCTTCTCTCCTGAAAAGAAAATAAACCTAGTCTTAAATAATAATTAAAGTACATGAAATAAATCTAAAATACATCTTTGTCTTTTCGCAAAGTATTATTCTCAATTTTTTTTACAATAATATATTTTATCAAAAATTGAAGAAAATAAAATAATACCATATGCAGTATATATATTAACTCTACTTACTTTCTTTTTAAATTCGGCGTTGATGTTGATGCACTGAAAATTTTGATAAAAAAAAAGTTATAGTTCAACACACATCTAAAACTATTTTCATATCAATTAATTTCCAACAGGAACTTATACACAATAATAAAGACAATTAATGATATAAAAGCAAACTTACTGTCCCGCCCGGCACATGTTCAAAAGAGCCTGTAGACCCTCACACATTTGACAACTGAAATTTATTGAGAACACATATAATACAGAAAGCTAATAAGAATTCACATGAATCATTTTTCCACATAAAAACTCACTTCACAAATCAAATAAGAAATTTCAGATTTTACATATTTAATCAGAACACATTTAATCCACTAAACTCACAAGAAGAAACACTTCACGCATCTGCAAAAAGAATAAGATACTCACTGGCTTGCCAATTTTTTTTTTTTTTTTTTTTTTTTTTTGAAAATAGAATATATAAAAAGTTTTTAAGATTTCAACAGTCAAGAAGTAAATGGCGTCTGAATATAAGATTGGGTGGGTTTTTATAAAAAAACCATAAGAGTACTTTTTTTTTGTTATTCAAATATTTTTAGTTATACCTCACTTAAGTGTCCTACCACCGCGTTAACTAGTCAATCAAATATCTATCTAAATATCAGTTCACCCCGACATCATTTTTCACAAGTCGCGTCACAGTAAGAGTACTTTTTTTGTGTTATTCAAATATTTTTCATTTATACCTCACTTCGGTGCCTACCATTGGGCTAACTAGTAAATCAAATATCTATCTAAATATCAGTTCACCCCGACATCATTTTTCACAAGTCGTGTCACATAATACTGGTCATTGACCCAATAACTCTGTCCCCTCACTGTCAACAAACCTTTGTATTAACAAATACGCGAAATATCAATAATGAAAGACCATGACAGATATCCCCTATATATCGCATATATACATATAATTACCTAATATTGTATAATTATTCACATACCTTCAGCATTGAACACTACCTTTCAAGCATTTTTATTTAAATTATTATGGATCTTTCTTGTATTACTTTTGCTGTTTTTCTTTACATTAACCTTTTTACAGCGGTAGACTCTAGTTGCTATTGTAAAAACATTTTATCAGATTTTGCTGTGTGTGAAAAAATTTATGTGTGTCCTACCGAAAATTCCAAGTACATTCAAGTTAATTGTTGGATTAAAAAAATTGTGAGCTCCAAAAAATTTGAACAGATTCTCATAAAAGGTGATTGTAACAATGATTTTTCATATTACACCACTTTGTTGTGTAATTTTACAGATGAAATCGTTTTTAGGAAAAACAACCAGGCGATCACCTGTAACGGTAAGTTATTTTAAAAGAAAGTGGGCGGAGCTTTTACGTATGCCGACAACTGTTTCATTTCTTCCAATCAAATTGCACGAACATTGATTTCTCGCTATTTCGCTCTGCACGGGCTCAAGTCATGAGACTCTGCGAGGTGGCGGTAAAATTGCTGGTGCGCTTCAAAAGTACAGTGACCTTTTTTTTTGAATATTTGACTGATAAAACGTTCATTTTGATAGCCTTGCCTCTAAATAGATTTTCATTTGTTATGTATCTGGTAGAAAGTAATTTATTTATGAATTTTTATTACCTTATTACGGGTCTGTGCGTCATGTAACGAGCGCTTTTATCTTTTTTTCTGAACTAGCAAGTAAAAGTACAATCGTAAAAAAAAATGAAAAAGAACTTTTACCCAGCCCAGTCCCCTTTTATCTTTTTTTTCTGAACTAGCAAGTAAAAGTACACTCGTTAAAAAATAAGAAAAAATAACTTTAACCCAGCCCAGTTCTGGAAATTCCACATTTCCTCAACCGTTCTCGACAAAATTTTGTTAAAGGCACCCTTCTCAAAAAAAAGTAGAGAAAACAAAAGGAAAAAAGTAGCATCTTGCTATTTTTTTTATTTCAACCACTAATCTATGTATTTTTATTTCAGAACCTGAAATTACGACTACAAGTAGCAGATCTAGAGATACTACCATGGACATGACTGGCAAACTTGGTAAATGAATATATATTTGTACTCTAGTCTTTTCTTTCTTTTATGAAATTCATGTTTGTTATTTTGTTTTCGAATTCCAGTTTTCAAGTTCTGTTACTTGTTTCTAATGCTTTTATTTGGATTTCAGGAAACCATTCTTTCTATACAAAATTCCTAGAGTCCACCCCATTCCTACCTACTATCACTTCTCTGGAATCTATCCCAACCCTAGAACCATCCCTTACCCTGGAATCTACCCAACCCCTGGAGTTCACTTCATCTATGGAATCTACTTCCGCCCTGGTAACCTCTCCCCTGGAATTCACATCCTATCCCCCCCCCTCCTTAGAACCCATTCCTTCCTCCCAATATCCCTTTAAATCCACACACTCCCTAACACATTCTCTGGAATCGACATCCTCCTTCTCTACCTCTTCCCTTGAATCTTCCACTTTCACCGAGACTACCACAACACTACAATTCAAGCCCTCTACCCAATCATCCCAACCCCTGGAATCCACCCCCTCCCTACAGTCCACTCCTTCTATAGATCCAACCACTTCAATGGAACCAACATCTTCATTAGAACCCACGCCACCACCCCCGAGATCTAACCCCTTCTCTCAGTCTACCCCTGCACTGGAACCCACACTTTCAACCCAGGAATTTAACTCAACAACACAAGGCACACATCAGGAAGAATTTAACATCATGTATATCAGCATATATATTGTAATTACTGTAGTTCCTATACTAGTTGTAATATTTATTGTACTCATATGCATAAAAAAGAATAACAAAAGCAATAAACTGAATAACATTGAATTAAAGCATATTGGTGACTGCGCTTCAGAGGATAGTGATGATGTGGAAGACATATTATTCAGTCTCCATAATACAGAATTCTTAGTATGAAAAGTAATCAATTTGTTGTTTCATTTTCATGATTTATCCACTTTTGTAGAATTCAATATGAATGTTATCAATTGAATTTTGCCCAATAGTTACCTGACTAAAATGAAAAGACCATGTACTGCGTAGAATTATTTATATTTCAACAATTGTATGTATAGTGGGTCGATCATATATGTATTTTATTAATTTATTTTCTTTCTACTAATGGATGTTGTGAGATGAAAATCATACTAACCTTTATTTTTACTTCTGATACTAATTAATCTTTTCTTAACCTTGTATGCATGATTAATTTAACTAATTGCTATTGTAAATGATTTGAAAGCTAACACTTGTTTGTATCTTTTCTACTTTGCGTCGGTGAGTACTGAGTAATGTCAAACATGATACAGTGGCGGTGAGTACTCATTCTATCCGAAACAGTTATTATCAGAAAATTGCACTAATTTTATATTTCATTAAACAGAAAATTATGAAATTATGTAGTTGAATCATTCTAACATATGAAATATTTTTTTAAACTTTTAAAAGATTTCAGTCAATAATTTCAAATCCATTCTAAAATGAATATATATATATACCTTTTCCTAACTTTTGTTTTTATCTTTCACAGATGAAGCCTGGAATATGGCAGCAGCCAGTCTAGTTCTGGTGATTGTGGCAATGTTGTTTTATGTACTATGGTATGTGGTGAAGAGGATTGCCCCAGGAATCAAATGTAGGAATCCTGTGGTAGTAGATGGAGAAGGCCCTCCACCCTCCCCACCTGTCCCACACATTGTGGTTAACCCCTCCTTTTGGTTGGGGCACAACACCCCGCCCAGCCCGCCGGCTTCCCCAGTTCCACCAAGGCGAGCCAGGAAGGGCAGGAAATAAGTGAAGATGATAATTGGACTTTATACTGTTTTCTTCTTTATGTCAGAGAGAGAGAGAAAATGTTACGTGCAAAAACCAAATATTTCATACAAAAATCAGTCGTGTATGAGAAAACGACTTGGAAGGTTTTTGAGAGGGATTATGCTGCATACAAAATCCATATATTTTGCATACAAAAACTAGTGTATGAAAAAAAATATTGACTTGGTAGTTATCCCTCACATAACACATCAGTTCCTTAAACTACAACAATACGCCGGTGAATGTGACCAAAATACTCAAAATTTATTGCCTTCGTCTAGGTTTCATACGATGCAAACGAAGAGTACATCGATCTGTTTCATGAACTACAACACATACACCATTTTCAAATAGACCATACATTTTGAAACTTTCCGCATTAATTATCACGTTGCCAATGAGTTAAAGAAGATCCTGACGATAATCTCAACAGCACTCACAAAAGAGCACAAAATTAAACATCGACGGACCCCTAGCAAGCTAGAGGTGGGACCAGGTGCCCGGGAGGAGTAAGCATCCCCTGTTGGCTAGCCGCACCCGCCGTCGATGTTTATGAAGCATGGAAATGAAAATATATATAATTCATGCACTGTCTTACGTTATTTCTATATAGAAAGTGCTATGGCGACAATGTCAGGGAAGTATATTCAAAACACTTACTGTCAAACCCCTCGCGGGGAACTTTTTTACGAGCTCCACACGGCAAAGGGCATAAGTGTGACACAAATGAGTTAAAGAAGATCCTGACGATAATCTCAACAGCACTCACAATAGAGCACAAAATTAAACATCGACGGACCCCTAGCAAGCTAGAGGTGGGACCAGGTGCCCGGGAGGAGTAAGCATCCCCTGTTGGCTAGCCGCACCCGCCGTCGATGTTTATGAAGCATGGAAATGAAAATATATATAATTCATGCACTGTCTTACGTGCCAAGATACATGTCAAATAAACAAGTATGATTATTGGAAGACTCAAAAAATTGAGTGAATTCAACAAATCTATTGGATAAAGGTAGATTGAATATGCCTAACTTAAAAAATAAAAGAAATAATACAATCTAAAGACCCCATTCTAAAAAAAAAATAAATCTATAAAGGTCAAGATCAATGAGTGCTAAAACAGGAGATGCACAAGAATAGTCCAAAATCTTGACCAATGACGCACCTTAATTGCCCTCAGTAACGATAGTGAAATGTAGACGACTATTGAAAAAAAAAAAACGTTCTAGAATAGTATTTAAATAAACAATACGCAAACAATTAACAGCAGGTGTTTCTCATCAACTGATATGTTTGTTCTGTAAACAAATGAGTTACGTAGGTTGTCGGCTGTCAACATAGGCATGGTAAGTTCATCATTCGCTTCACGAGGTCTCTGTCTCCTCAAGAAATCAACTGTAAGATTGTCGTATCTTGTCATGAAATGTTGAATGTCGGTATAAGTCGCACTAGCAGTGCTGAGATCTATGTATCTCTTCTCACTGACATCGATGAGAATGCAGTCTAAATTTAAGAGTAAGCATCTCCTGTTTACACACAACACCCGCCGCTTCAATTCGGTGGATTTGTCATATCCGGTAACTTCCATTTTGGAAATCATAGAGTACAATCTTTGATTGGATGATTCAAATGGTCTATGACAGAATATCATCCACCATTCTGGAGAGTGGGACATCATAGTGTATGACGAGTTCCCCATATCGACCGTAGAACTTCCTCAGTGACGATGTTAGTCGGTCACAACAAAACACAAGCCATTCTGATACACACGATACAAATTGCTCATCATCCTTCTCACTTTCCAAGGAAATATTGAGCTCCTTTGCCATTTTACCGACAAAATTCCGCCATTCAACTGAAATGGGATTAATCAAATTAATGATTCCAAAAATCTTGGTGTTTTGATGAAGTATGAAACACTAGTCAGGGAAATCATATGTATTGTCAATGTTGAATGATATGCTTTATAGAACCAATTTTATTCTCAAGTTAGGAAGCCTATATGGATGACTATTAAGCAATTTTGTATTTCTAACTTCAAAAAGGATATTCATATGCAATATTTCAAGAAAGTAATTATAGAATAATAAAATATAAAATTAATTATAAAATATCTTGATTCTTGGTCAGATTTTCGTTGATCAGATTTTCATTCACGACATTAGCTGTGTAAGTTCTGATGTCGTGTAAGATGTTGTGTAAGATTGTTGTATCCGTACACGGTACATTTACAACACATACATTAAAAAGCCTTCATTTCAGTAGCCGTGACTTTCCCCCTGATGGTTGTACAGTCATATCCTATATTTATGAATGAAACATGACATTGTCGCCATAGCACTTTCTATATAGACATAACGTCAGACAGTGCATGAAGTTTTTGTATTTTCATTTCCATGCTTCATAAAGATCGACGGCGGATGCGGCTAGCCAACAGGGGATGCTTACTCCTCCCGGGCACCTGGTCCCACCTCTAGCTTGCTAGGGGTCCGTCGATGTTTAATTATGAGCTCTATTTTGAGTGTTGTTGAGATTATCGTCAGGATCTTCTTTAACTCACGTATGTAATAATAATAAACATCAATTCAGTCTCAAAGTCGAGAAGGCAAAGCAAAATCGTGAGAATTTCCATCGAAACGGTTGTAACCAAGGGAAATTGTTTTGAATGTTGTTGTCGTTGAAATCATGCAGTATAGGATTTGGGGGTTGGTGTTGGTTTTATTTTTGGAATTCATCATTTCATAATCACACCAGCGGACAAAGCCTCAAATAATTACACATTTACTTGCAAAAAGTACTATTTCGACAGTCTAGTTAAAGAGTTGGGTTTAAATTCGACACCTGGAAATCCCACTTTCACCCCTACAAACCTTTCTGCCTCTGAAATAATAGATAACCACAAATCAGCTCTTGCTTCCTTTGGCTTCCAAACTAACAATTTAGATTTAGATTTACCATACTTATACTGCATACCTAAAATGCATAAGAATCCGTACAAACAACGTTTCATCGCTGGTTCCTCAAAATGTTCTACCAAATCTGTATCGATCTTACTCACCAAAGTTTTATCTGAAATCAAATCTGGGCTTCAAAAATATTGTTCGACAGTATATTCCCGCAGTGGTATCAACCAGATGTGGATTTTAAAGAATTCGAAGGAACTTTTAGAACATCTGAAATCCACTCATTTTAGTAAAGTTCATTCGATCAAAGCCTTTGATTTTTCGACACTTTACACTACAATTCCACATTCTAAATTGAAAGAAAGACTCGCAAAAATTATAAGTAATGCGTTTACAAGTAAGAACGGTAATCGCAAATACAAATTTATTGTTGTGAACTATGACAAAACCTACTTTGTAAAAGTCCGATTCTGAAAATAAGTACACTGAAACAGATATTATTCAGATGTTAAACTTTTTGATCGACAACATTTTTGTGGTGTTTGGAGGAAAGGTCTTCCAGCAAATTGTCGGAATTCCAATGGGGACCAATTGTGCCCCACTCCTTGCCGACATTTTTCTTTACTCGTACGAAGCTGAATTCATTCAATCTCTGGTCTCTGAAGGGAAAAGATACTTAGCTTCTGACTTCAACTTCTCTTACAGATACATAGCTGATGTGTTGTCCATCAATAATCCAAAATTCGCGGATTTCCTGAGCAGTATCTATCCTTCAGAGCTTGAAGTCAAAGAAACTACAGAGACAAATAATTCAGCATCCTATTTGGACATAATGTTGTCCTACGACACTGATGGTCACATGAACACCTCACTCTATGACAAACGTGACGACTTCAATTTCAGCATTACAAACTTTCCTTTTCTGAGTGGCAACATTCCTTCATCGCCTGCTTATGGTGTGTTCATATCTCAATTGATACGCTATGCCAGAGCAAGTACGAAATATACGGATTTTGTTCTGAGAGCTAGGCGTCTTTCAGATAAGCTTCTCAGTCAGGGATATGCTTGTGACCGACTAACATCGTCACTGAGGAAGTTCTACGGTCGATATGGGGAACTCGTCATACACTATGATGTCCCACTCTCCAGAATGATGGGTGATATTCTGTCGTAGACCATTTGAACCATCCAACCCAAGATTGTACTCTATGTCTTCCGAAATGGAAGTTACCGAATGTGACAGTTCTACCGAATTGAAGCGGCGGGTGTTGCATGCAAGCAGGATATGCTTACTCTTCCTGGGCTCCTGGTCTCACTCTCATATCGGGAGTTCGCTTCTTTTCATATGGTGGAGGTTTTTGTTTGTTTGCTTTTGTTCCTGTTTTATCCTGATTTCGTATGCCTCGGTTTCTGATTTTCTGAATTATCGATTTTGTACTGTAAACAGGGTATGGTCATTATCCATATTTGTCACTTCCAATTTGTTACTGTTACATAATCTTTATCATCTAAGCGGCGGGTGTTGAATGCAAGCAGGAGATGCTTACTCTTCCTGAGCACCTGGTCTCACTGTCATATCGGGAGTTCGCTTTTTTTTCATGTGGTGGAGGTTTTTGTTTGTTTGCTTTTGTTCCTGTTTTATGCCGATTTTTGATGCTATTAAATCTGAAGACGTTAAACATTTATACCACTTGGTGAGTGTCACTGCTGGTGGACCAGAGTCTCCGAGGGCACATGTAGCCAAGGTTGATCGTTTCCTCAACGCATTCTAAAATTTCTGTTATCAAAATTTCTTGAAATTTCTTAAAAGTGGGTCCTGCAGCATCATATCCCACCCATCCTGCTACGTCTTTCGGTACCCTTTTTCGACATAGTAAATTTCAAACTTTTTTGGCATATTACATCGTTTAGATTTGAGGATCACTGACGAGGGTTGAGTACCCGAAACGTGCATGTCTGGTCCATGATGCCAATTTATCTGTGCTTAAATGATGCTATTAAATTTGAAGACGTTAAACATTTGTATGCCTTCGATTTCTGAATTATCGATTTTGTACTGTATACAGGGATATGGTCATTATTTGTCATTCATTTGTTTCCTTCAATTGAACCAGCAATGCACATCGTACTCAACTGTGCCCCGTTTTCAAGTTAACTAAATGATCACTGAATCTTTGACATGGCTCCACCTCTTTTTTAACTTTTTTTATACATCTAGACACGTTGTGTCCCGTTAATTATTTCTTGATATGTTTGATCCCTTTTTGTGTTTTCGATACTTAGAGATGTAGCAATCAATTAAAAACAAATTGATACAAAAGAAGGGAGATCTCCAACAAGACCCGTGGCAGCATCAACAGCAAAACACCCGATGCAAAAACACAAAAGACGAGTACAACACGAGACGGAAAAGAGACACACGACATGTAAACATCAAACACAAAAGACTACAAACAAACCGACGAGACCAATGGGCAACCGGTGCCGACTTTGGACGGCCATTTGTCACGCAAGTAGCAAATGGTGTGGTTATCCTGGATTACGTGCGCACAACCCTCTCACTTCTCCAATTACCCAGAGGTCTCGAAGAACGTACAATTGTGGTGTAAAACAACCTCCTCACTGTAAGATGACATCACACAAACAAGAGTGTGAAACGTAGAGGCTCCAGAGACACAGATGAATATTTAAATGGATATAAAAAGAGGGCATGCGTAAAACAGTCCGTGCTCTGACGGCTGTAGCGAGCTCATGTATGTAATCACCCGAGGAGTTCAACTGACATTCAGAGAGGACAGGTGGTCGGGGCCCTGTCTTCTCTAGAGATGTTTGGACAGGGCCCGTCTTGGAGTCCCGTCGTCAGTCAGTCTGAGTTCAAGTTTTAGGAATGCGCTTGTACGACTGTAGATTGGTCAAGTACCAAGACTAGTGTCCGTCCGGTGACATTAGGATCATATCCAAGGTATAAAAGGCCTTTGATGATTCTGACGCATTTTCGAAAGCGATAATGTCTATCTTTGATCCTTCTTATCTTGTTAATAATGTCACCATAAAATGCAGGTTGTGAAATACCCAAAGTAATATACTCGGTTGCCTGTATTTGCCCGAATTACAAGTTGACAATAATTTTTGTAAAATTTCCAGAAAGTCTTTACTAGTTTGTGAAAGCGAAAGCCTTGTCCTAAAAGTTTTTTGGTAATTTGTAAATTTCTGTTATGAAAATCCAAAACATCATTACATGCTCTAACATACCGGATGGGCTGTGAAATATACAATAGGACGGTAATCTAAAAACATCACCGTCAAGCCAGGGGAAATTTGCTATGTTAAATCCAAAATCATCTCTTTTGTCATACACACTTGTATGGATCTTTCCAGTAACAATTTTGATATAAGATTTTGGATAATGATCTTACATAAATATTGTCCAAAAGGAAGGACAGGGCAATACACAGGTCACCACATGTCCCTTCAATTCAGAAGTACAAATATAAGTTTTCCCCTCTCGATCAAAACACCATTTAATGAGTTTGGACAGTCGAGCATTTATTTTGTCGTGAGGAAGCGTGGTGTACATATTAGAAAAGTCGTATGAAGATATCGTATTTGCTTCAAAATTTCTTGATTTCTTTTTGTCAATCACATCCCCTGAATTTTTAATAGACCAAAAGAGGTTTACTCCATTCCTGTTCATGACAGTTTCACAGTATTTTGCCACGTGCTCCTTTATAGCCGTGAGTGCTGACGTCAGATTTCTAGACAAAATTGTTGTTGAGCAGTTGCTATTAGCAATGTATCGAAACTTGTAAGGAGACTTGTGAAGTTTTGGTATACAGTATATTGTAGGGAGATCCAATTTAGAAATATGGATGTTAAAAGAAGAAATTTCACTGTTATGTTTGTTCAAACTATTGGGAACACTTTCGTTGCTTTCGATATAAGTAAAGTAGATATGTAGTAGCGTTTTCAAATAATTATTGTGCTGTTGGCTGCTTTATCTGCAGGCGCGAAGACATATTTTTCATGTTAATTACGTAACTTGGATTTGAAATATCTTTCAGATTTAGAAATTGGATTTTCAAAAAGATGAGGATTTTTGTGGTAGTTATCTATTCGAATATCGGTAATATCCAGAATGAGGTTTTTCCAGTCATTCAGAGCATGTGATTCGACTCCTTCCGATTTACACCATCGTTTGGTTTAGTTATCTAAAGCTTCCTTTAGCACTTCGCGACATTTAATAAAATCTAGCAACATCCCTTCATCGCCTGCTTATGGCGTGCTCATATCTCAGTTGATACGCTATGCCAGTGCAAGTACCGAATATACGGATTTTGTTCTGAGAGCTAGGCGTTTTTCAGGGAAGCTTCTCGGTCAGGGATATGTTTGTGGCCGACTAACATCATCACTGAGGAAGTTCTACGGTCGATAGAACTCGTCATACACTATGATGTCCCTATTTCCAGAATGATGGGTGATATTCTGTCATAGACCATTTGAACCATCCAACCAAAGATTGTAATCTATGTCTTCCGAAATGAAAGTAACCGAATTGAAGCGGCGGGTGTTGCATACAAGCAGGTGATGCTTACTCTTCCTGGGCACCTGGTCTCACTCCTATATCGGGGGTTCGCTTCCTTTGATATGGTGGAGGTTTTTGTTTGTTTGCTTTGTTCCTGTTTTATCCTGATTTTGTATGCCTTCGGTTTCTGAATTATCGATTTTGTGCTGTATACAGGGATATGGTCATTATCCATATTTGTCATTATAGGTAGAAAAATAAATGCGATGTACACATGACTGGCGTGCGTATTCGATAGCGTCTGAAGTGGACGTTGTTTCGTTTAAGTTGGTGACGTTGATCGTAGAATCCACAGTGGTTGTGTTGTACGAAGTGCTGAGTAAGGGAGGGGTAGATACTTCGGGAGTAAAAGAACCGTTCTAGTGAAGAGAGGAGGACGATTGGAACGGGTACTCAAATTTCCGGGGCTAGGGTGTTGCATGCAAGCAGGAAATGCTTCCTTTTTTTGGGCACCTAGTTTCACTCCCATAATGAAAGTTCGTTTCTTTTCATATGGTGGAGGTTTTTGTTTGTTTGCTTTGGTTCCTGTTATATCCTGATTTTGTATGCCTTCGGTTTCGGATTTTCTGAATTATCGATTTTGTACTGTATACAGGGATATAGTCATTATCCATATTTGTCATCAGTAGATGAAGTTGGCGTCTGTCCCATGGATAGGGTCGGGGTCAAAGTTGTATCTATGGATAGATGAGAGATAGATCGGACGGGTTTATGGAGCGGTAGAGAGGACATGTACCCTAGATTGATCTGGGGGTAATGAAGAGAAGGGTGATTAAGGACTGGAAAAGATGTAATGAGGACTGATGTCATAGTTACAGCTGTTGGTTTTATAGAATAATTCCGTGACAAACTCATCGGTGTTGATAAGTCTACCATTAAAGAAGAAACCAGAAGCGGAGTTTTTGATTCAATTGGGAGTAGAGAAGGACCATAAACGGTGGTCATGGTAGATTCCACTGCAGTTATAGATGATGTCAATCCTTGTAAGGAGCTGTTAAGATAAGGGCCGTATTTAGCCCTGAATCTCGTGACTGATTTGTTGCGCATGGTGAATCGTATACAGAAAAACATGAATCATTATTGAAATATAATGTGTTTGCAGACCTTTTACATGTTTTACGTTATGTTAAGGATCTCTTAAGGTTGTAAAATTAAGGTCGAAAGAGGTAGGGGTGCTCGGATAGTAAATCCGATAATATCGACAAAAAACGTGTACATTTTTGAAAATTTTATCTAAAATGGATAAATATAAGCTAAAAGACATCAAATATGTCTACATTGTGTATCAGAAATAGATTTCAAACGTTCTACCTCCTTTAATCGGTAAATAATGAAATCCGGAACTTAAAATACGGTCTTATTCTTCATTCAATGGCTACAATGTAAGCCTTTTAGCGCGAAATACACATTGACGGAGAAATGAACATCACTCTTGCTTATTTCGTTCCTAATTCTTGTATCATATTGAGTACACAATGTTTGATGGATAAAAGAGGAAAATTAGTAAAATGTGCTATATTTAATGGTCAAAAAGATCGATTCTTAATAAATGCACCCCCCTTTCCATTTTTAGTTTTTTGCCTCTGGGGTAGTGTTCCCCCCGGAGATACAGAACCCCACTTTGCCAAAATATTTGTATCATGGATACACATCTCCAGTAAAAGTGGCTTTCTGTATATCCGGGGGGAACAATGTTCAATAAAACTTTTCCGTTTTCTATTGATTTCTACGAGACAAAGACACGTTTTGACCTCAAAATTAGCCATATTATGCAAAATAGATAAAAAATAACTTCATATCCTGATGGGATGCCGTATAGGTATACATTTTACCAAAATAGGTTCTTGAAATTTCAATTTTCAAAATTCCACTTTTCAGGGCTGATTTTACGCCTTATCTTAACAGCTCCTTGGGAGCCTTTGCAAAAAAAAGACAATAAAAAAGAATAAAATAATTTCGACTTGCAATTGAAAAAAAAACAGATAATTTTGTTATAAACACATGTATATTGTAAATGACTTTTCAGACAATACTTACTTGTAATATCAGAGGCTAAAGACGCCGGAGGAGACTTGACAGCTGGCACCACGATGTCTGCAAAAAACAGAAATGATGACTAAATCACCGAGTACATGTTAAACGTCTTTAAATTGAATAGCATCATTAAAGAACAGATAAATTGGCAGCATGGACCAGAAATGCACGTTTCGGGTACTTAACCCTCGTCAGTGATCCTCAAATCTAAACAATGTAATATGCCAAAAAAGAATGAAATTTACTATGTCGAAAACATACTCGTTTTTGAAACAAGAAACTTATCCTCCTTAAATATGATCTTTAGTAGGGATTTGAACAGTATAAACTGATTCTTCACCAATGAACAAGAATATTCATGTTAATCCGGGTATACAGGGTTAGTTTGTACAGGAACAAACATTTTTTTTTATTTTTATTTTTACATTATATAACTGTAGATTTGATTTTACATACAATACCTCTACTTTGACAAAAATTAACGACCTGCACACGATTTAAGAAAGCAATCAAGATTTTTTAAAAATTAAGAGTAGCCTAACTTTATCTCTTCGTTTATCATACCTTTTCCGCTACTCATCTTCGTCTTCGATATGACACCTTGACATTTGGCAAGTATTTGTGTGAGAAACTAAAATCTTACCCGATACGTTACACCGCCAGCTGAAGTCAGTCAACCGTATCACTACATCTCCGATGGGGGTATTGACATGGGTATTTAAAACTTTCAACGTTGTTATAGTCTCCGTTAATTAAAACTTTTGAAATGAAATATTTGGTCTGAATTTTATTCAATAAACAGTATCCATATATTAGGTCTATCTTTTGTCGAGGGCAAATAAATGCACCCTCACGTACAGCATATCCATAAGTTTTGTAAACATCACAGATGTCACAATCTTGACCAAAAGTACCACGCAAAACATTTACAAATATCAGCAAAATTACGGACATCCTGATGGAATTCATAGTTATTACTGAATATTCTCAATTTGATTTCAACGTTCATTTTTGGGGTGTGAACTATCATGTGACCCCATTATTTTTCACTAGTTGTTATCATTAATTAAATATTTGTTTTATCAAAGATCTCGTGAACTGCCCAACAAATAGGATCGTGAGATTAACTGTTGACAACACCCCATTTACCTTTTCAATTTTATTTATTATTGGTAACAATCAACGCAAAAAAAAAACCCCAGGGATCACAAACGGGAAAAAAATAGAGGTACGTACGAGGGATGTTTGTTTATTTAGTTTCAAGTATCGAATGCATGCTTATAGAAGTTTTGTATGAGAGGGTCCTTTCCGATGTTTGTTTATTTAGTTTCAAGTATCGAATGCATGCTTATAGAAGTTTTGTATGAGAGGGTCCTTTCCTGTTAAAAATCGCTGACCAGGTCATTATTTACAGTACTTTTTTTTAAATCGACACTTTTGGGAATTTTAAGAAGGTATGGCCATGATGAATTCAGTACCTACATCCATGAACGATTCTGTCTGTCATTTTTTTTTTCTTGTTATTCTAATGTTCTTCTATTCATGAAAATCTGAGGTAAAAATGACAGCAAAAGTCGAGTATAAAAATGTCGGCTATCTAAAATTTTGCGCACCTTTTGGGTGTGAAAGCTGTCCAACATGAACAGGTCAGCCGAAAATATATATATATTTTTTTCGAAGTTTATTCTGTATACAAAAATTTAACGATATAATTATGTTAGTCTGTTTATACTTATCAACACATGCAAGATCAAGATAGAAAATACAAATACTACGTTTTTGAGATTCTACGATAATGTCTTTGTGTAGAGTACTCTGGAATTATGCGAATCAGATCATCATTTGGTGATATTTAGTGCCACAGTGTATATTTTCAAGGATTTATTTTTTCTAGGTGTATTTGTGACGAGGTATGCTCTTTAATAGAGCTCTTGATAAGAATGACGGAACGAGTGAATTAACTTGACTGTCCGTAAGTTTGTTTTTTGCTATTGATATCATACATGTACTATAGTGTCCTTTTCTAACTTTCAATTGATGATTATGTCAATAATCTTAGTTTATATTAAAGGCCAAGTCTGATATTCCGTTTTGTTCAGCTTTATCTGTTTCGGTCTATTTTTAGCAAAGCCTCGTTTTCACTTTACCATCTCAATTTCGTTTGTGTTTAAAGCCCGTAGTTTGTGTATATCTTACATCGTCTAACATCTTATAATATATGGACATAAACATGTAATTTAAGCAATACCATCTATTGGAAAGTTAATCGTTAAATTGAACAAGTAACTGTGAGCGGATGACAATTTTTATGTTTACATTTGACCTGTGAACTTATCATGGCTTCGGGTCGTCGATCTAGAATACAAATAGACAATAATGATCCATCCAATTGGACTGTGTCGTTTTTAAAAGAAAAGTTAGTAGAAAACGAAATTAAAATCAATGCTCAAGTAAGCCACTCGGTTTTGAAACGTATATACATTGACAATGTCGGAAGTTCTGTAAATGTGTCAACAGGGACAGTAATCTCTACTGCTAGCAGTAATAATCCGAGCTTAAACTCAGTTGTAAACAATAATTTAACTGATATCACATCACCTCAAGAAAGAGCGATGTCTAGTGCCAGTTTGAGTGTTGCACCTTCGGCAATTCCGGAAAACGCATCTCCGACTGCTCCGGATCGGGTTCCTCAATTAGTCGGAGCAACGTCTCTCCCCCCTTCACTTCCGCAATTACAACCAAGTGGTGTCAATGATTTTTATGAATTCTTTAAAATATGAATAGAAATGGTTTCTGTGCACATGGACCCAAGGGTTGTGGGTTCAAGTCCCAGTACTGTGACCCCCATTTTTTTTTCTTCCTTTTTCATTCTTTCCATTATGTCAGCTTTTTATGCACGTTTCAATCATCTTAATAACTTTTGATTTCTTTTTTGACCGAAAACATTTTTTTTCTTCCATTTTCATTCTTTCCCGTTTTGCACACTCATTCACTGTGTTAAGTTGCTTAATAAAGTGATATATATTTTATGTCAAAATTTTATATTTTCAAAAATGATTTATATGCATATAGACGTAGGGTTATGGGTTCAGATTCTAACACTTACACTATTATCATGCAATGACAAATATGGATAATGACCATATCCCTGTTTACAGCACAAAATCGATAACCCAGAAAATTAGAAACCGAAGGCATACAAAATCAGGATAAAACAGGAACCAAAGCAAACAAACAAAAAATGTTAGAGTTAAGAGTGTGCATTGGTATCAGGTCAGCGTTGTGCCCCCTGGGGCTCTTGTTATCGATATTATACCATAGTTATATACACTGCCATCCATAAATTAGTATACATCATTTCTGTTCATGTTGCTGTTAGAAAATACACAGATTCGAATATATTGCTGTATAATTCTGAAGATGAGCCTTATAGAAATCATTTGTAACAAACTTGACCAAAATATTTGCATTTTTTGAATTTTTACTTTTTTTCATATGAAAATGACAATTTTTGAAAAAAAAATTGTGCCGGTGAAAAAAGTATCTTTTTACATTTTTGTTATCACATTTCATATTCTAAAATTATGTGAAGCCAATTATTATGATTTTTTCAAATTCAGAATTGAAAAATTAGGATAAATTTATAAAGAGTTTAGAATGATTTCCTTGTTTGTATAGTTATTTATGGATGGCAGTGTATGTCTTCCTTTCAAACATTTGCGTTGGATTTGAATACACATTTACGTTGGATTTCAATACACATTTTAAAAACGTATAGTTATTTATGGATGGCAGTGTATGTCTTCCTTTCAAACATTTGCGTTGGGTTTGAATACACATTGACGTTGGATTTCAATACACATTTTAAAAAACTTTTTTTTTTTCTTTTATGAATTCACGATGAGCCGGAGGATGAAGGAGCATGGTAGTACGTTTTCTTTCTTTCTTTGAAGTTTTATGATTCTCTCAAGTAACAAAAAGGTAAAAATTTCAACACAATTTGATGTGATTTTTGTTTTCTATTTCAGCTCTACTCCTCATCCAGAGAGAGTAAAGTAAGTTTTGAAGTGTTTTGTGTGTTCTATTTTTAAGATTTTTTTTGTAGAAATTCGTTTTTCTTACTCGGACCTTTAAGTGATTTGTTTATCGTTTTATTTGATAATACTGATATTTCAGAATGCGTCTGTTAGAGCCCATACAATTGCAAGTATGAATTTTTTAAAGTTTTTGTTTTTCTTTATATTCTTACTTGTTTCAATTTCAGTGCAATTCATAGAAAGTATGTCTCATTTCAGATTTATATCATTAGAGGAAGAAACAAAGTAAGCTGTTTGAATATTCATGTTAAGTTGTTTATTTATATTCCGGATCATATATTATATTTTTTTCCAAATTGGATCTATTGATAAAAATTCTCTTTTTGTTTTGTGTAAAGGAACGCACCGGAGATGATAGGAACGCACCGGAGATGATGGAACAGTAATTACTTACTGGATCTTCTGACTTTATTTTATTTCCATTTCGATAATTTGCTTTAAATTTTCTTTTAAACCCCATAACTAAAATAGGTTTTCTTTTATTTTACAGGAAATCATCAGAGGAAGAAATGTAAGTACATTTAATATTTTGAATTTATTCATTTTATTTTAATTTCG
The DNA here is from genome assembly GCA_028142955.1 of Pinctada fucata. Lineage (NCBI taxonomy): Eukaryota > Metazoa > Mollusca > Bivalvia > Pterioida > Pteriidae > Pinctada > Pinctada fucata. The sequence goes on along the minus strand of AP027112.1, from coordinate 54,035,641 downwards.
AATAATTTACTCTTATTCTACCTATGACATCAAGTACTTAATTTTTTCTTTTATTTTAACAGAAACAAAACACACCTGAGGCAAATGAAAAGAAACACCTGAGGCAATGAAAAGTAAGTACATTTAATACTCTGAATTTTATTTAAATTCCGAATAATTTACTTGTGTTCTCCCTATGACACCTAGTAAAAACATTTCTTTCATTTTACTGAAAAACATAAAAGGCAAATGAAAAGTGAGTACAATTTATATTCTGAATTTTATTCATTTTACAGCCATTTGCAGAGAACGAGCACCATATGAGCGATTCAATCAACAATTATCTTGCCGGTTCAAGCGGAAAATGATCTCACCTGTCCGTTCTCTAATCTGAGTATAACGGGTCTATATTGTGTCACCTGATCAACCGCTAAAGTAACGAACAGAAAGTGCTATTAGGATTTGAATGATATTTATTTTTTTCTTGCTCTTTCAGTGTTATATACAATTTAATGAAATGATTGAATTGCTTCAGAATAGCAAATATATGTGCATTAGAAAGGATGTAACAGGTGACCGAACAAATATAAATGCATATGCCATTTCTTTGTTATTTTCTGTTTTGCGTCCTCGTGCTGGTACTGCCTGGTAGGTTTTAAGCCCAGTCATAAAACAAAACAAAATTAAAATAATGAAACTGTGAAAATTAAATGTGTTTTCTACAAAAATCGAAGATAAATTGTTAGATTTATCTTTTTCCATGTAGTAACCAAAAAGCACTGTTATAATTCAAGACATTGCATTATATCTATCATTCTTTTGTGAACTAAAATATGTTAATACAAATCAAATGAATAAGTTTCTGTCGGATTTCATAGTCACATTATATGAAATTGGAACCTTGTTTTATATGCTTGTTTGTTTTTCTACCTTGCTGGCTGGTAGCTTTCTCAATTTCAAAAGGACGCAAAACAGAATAAAAACAAGAAGTGGCCTTAGCAATATTCACAACAAAATAATTCACAATTACATACTCAGATATCCGAGATTCGTGTAGTAACTTTTACAATCAACTGGAGAAATTTGTGACACGCTTTTGAAAATTGCATATTCTAGATTAGTTTCAATCAATTGTTTAAATTCATTTCGTTGCATGATTTGTCTAATTTTGCTGAAAACATTTTCCACGGGATTAAGATCTGGCGAGTAAGTAGGTGTAAATACATATTCGATCCCAAATTGATCTAAAAACACAGAGAGCGCATTTCCGCCACTGTAACGATGAACTGGCGCATTATCAACGACTACTATATCCCCGGGAACCAAGGCGTGGTATCCCTCATCCGTATAGGAGTCTATAGCTTGGTCAAAAAAGTTTAAATACTGGATAGTATCAGTAGCACCATCAACAATATTACAATGAACCACGCCGTTTACCCCGATCATGAGGTTAAGTGTTAAATTGGTAGATTTGGCTTTTGAACTAACTTCTACGGCTCTTTCACCCCGTAGTGCATGTCCATATATGGGACTACAGTCGCGAGAATTAAATCCAGCTTCGTCGAAATATTTGATACGATGAACATCTTTCTGTGATAAATAGTACATGAGAGCCTCGGTATATTTCAGATTATCACTTGTGAAACGTTCTCTAGCTGGTTTGCACAATCGTTTTCGTGTAAATTCACCTGCTGGTAGATTTTGTTTTAAAGCACGAGATATCGTTGATTCATGAATAATTTTATTGCAATTTTCCAAAAGTTTATTATGTATTTCTCTCAAAGAAATAGATGGTCTTTCCCTTTTTAAGAATTCAATGTAATGTAAATCATTTTGATCCAGCGACATTGTAGACCCTTTGGTTGGTCCTTTAGGTTTTGATTCAACGTTTTTGTCATTTATCCAAGACAACCATGCTCTTGTTACACAATTTTTATCAATCAATAATTCTTTTGATACCTTAGCTTTAATTCCCCGCGGTATACTCCCTGTATCATCATTTGCACCATAGTCTTTTAATTTTGAAATAATATTTAATCGAAAATCAGCACTAAGGCTTGTTCCAAATTTGTATAATCTTCCCTTTTTGGATTTTGACATTTCCATTTCTTGTTGAGCGGACATGTGTACCTTAACAGTAACAGTGTACGTAAACTATCAATATATATATATAGATGTACATGTACCATACATGTATGATAAAGATCTACATGACCTCATGCTGTGATAAATTGACCATAATAATTACATGACAGGAAGTTTGACCGATGTATCGATATTTAAATTCCGCTGTGGTGTTGTTTCGTTTTGTGTAAAATTTTATTGCCGCGTCTATTAAGGGATTATCTTTCAGTGGCAAATAAATGGGAAATATGAACAGGGGCCCATGTATATTTACATTGATAAAAATCTTCTTCCCACGAACTTACATCCGCACCTGAATTTGAGAACTTCATTTGCTGGGCGTACATGATGTATTCCTGCAGATCGTTTAACTTTTAAGGAATAAAGCTTAAAATTTACGTTATGGCGAACATAGTAGATGCTACTAGGCTGGACGTTAAGGTTCATTTTCAGTCGCATGGCAGAGAACGTTGCATGTATGTGGAATTTGAAATGATGGAACTTCAGAATTTTGGATTTTGGGGATTTTGCAGTAAACTTCGGAACGAAGTTCCTGCCCTTCAGAACATGCATGCAGAAATGATGAAGATTACATTTCGCGATGATCAGGGTGATTGGGTCGATGCTGGCGAGAAAACTTTTTCGAAATTTTTGGGTGCAGCAGTTTATGACTCTAAGTTCGGGCCTAATCCGCGGATCAGTGTAAAAGTCTTTGAAGGCTCGCCAATGGTCAGCAACAAGTCTTCCGACATACGTGTATCACACAATTTAACCACGCCTGCGAGGAAAGGCCTTAACTTTAATAATGCACAAGCTTATTTAAGTCCGATACAATTAGACATAAAGATCAAAGATGACGAATATAAGAATCAGAAGTTTGAATATGAGGAGCTATGCGCTAAAGTGCAATCTCTGCAAGATCAGTACAGTGTAAGGGTTGCAGAAGATAAAACCATTCCTCTTTGCGGAAACTGTCATTTGCGCATTTCAAAATCGCACAATAAGCGTAATTGCAAAGCTACACAGTGTGACGATGTACGAATTTGTGGAAATCTCGCTTCTCACGAGAACGCAAAGCTCGAACTTAAGGAGCTGACTTCTGCTAGGGATAAAGCTGAAGGTCTGATGAAAAAGCTCAAAGCTGAATTAGACGCTAAAATCAAAATGGAAGAAATTGTAAATCAAAGTTTTGAGGCAAAGATAAAACCATTTTTGATCAATTCCAATCAAGGAAAATATCTTTTTGATGGATATAAGGAGAGGTCCCGTCTAATTCTGGCCGACACAGCTATCCTTAGAAAGCATTATAAGGGTATTATCCCCACTAACATTGAAAATGAATCAAATAAATGGCAGGAAATAATCAAAATTTTCGAAGAACGACACGTTCCCAAGCAGAAAGTATCGAATCCTATGGAACGCCATCGCTGTCTTATGATGAGATATTTCAATATATGGTATGGTTTAATCAATATATGCGGTGGTAAGTACATTATATGCCGTGGTAAGTACATTATATGCGGTGGTAAGTACAATATATGCGGTGGTTAGTACATTATATGCGGTGCTAAGTACATTATACGAGGTGCTAAGAACATTATATGCGGTGGTAAGTACATTATATGAACTAAGCACCGCATATAGTGTACTCACCACCCCATATAATGTTCTTAGCACCGCATATAATGTACTAAGCACTGCATATAATGTACTTAGCACCGCATATAATGTACTAACCACCCCATGTAATGAACATACCACCCCATATGATGTACTTAGCACCGCATATAATGTACTTAGCACCCCATATAATGTACGTACCACCCCATATGATGTTTTTAACACCGCATATAATGTACTAAGCACTCCATATAATGAACTTACCACCGCATATAATGTTCTTAGCACAGCATATAATGTACTTACCACCGCAAATAATGTTCTTAGCACCGCATATAATGTACTTATCACTGCATATAATGTTCTTAGCACCGCATATAATGTACGTACCACCCCATATAATGTTCTTAACACCGCATATAATGTACTAAGCACTCCATATAATGTACTTAGCACCGCATATAATGTACTTACCACCGCATATAATGTACTTACCACCGCATATAATGTACTTGCCACCGCATATATTGATTAAACCATCCAATATATTGAAATATCTCATCATAAGACAGCGATGGCGTTCCATAGAATCCAGTTCGCCAATTATTAGAGGCAAACCCTGTTCATAATGTACAGTTTCCTCAAATTCCCAATATACCGATGACCTCATTTCCTATGTCTGGACTATCCCCATATCAGTACATTTGGGCCTATCCTCCCATGGCTCAACCATCTACTATCGCGCGCGGAGCAGCCACCGCAGCTTTAGGCTGTCCAAACAGCGCTCCATACGAGCCTGTAGCTGGACTTGGGACAAACAGCCCGTCTGTTCAGCAGCTCACAACTGCAGGCGAAAGCGATACATTTCCTGATGATTCCCGTCAGCTTGATACAACTATACCACTTGAGCCAAATTTCGATACAATGTCAAGTAACCCCTGGAATGACATATAACTTTTATCATTTCTGATCTGGACTTAACACTTTTAAGAGGATTCTAAAATTTGACTTAAAGTTTTGTTTTCATCAAATAGGGTACAATGTAGTCCACAAGATAAATGGACGGAGTTTCAATTTGAGATTGAATTTGATTAGTAGTTTGATACCAGAACTAACATGACTGTCTGTCGTTGATTTGTCTCTCTCTTTTTTTTTGGGGGGGGGGGGGGTTCTTTTTATTAATTAATGGATATTTTTGTTTTTTGTTTTTTTTTTTTCATCGGAAATGGAAAGATTCAATTTATATCCAATATGATTAAATAAATTTCCACATATAATGTCTTATCAAACTTCTTTCTTTTGGGATAAAGGAATATCAAACGCATAAACAAACAAGTCTGTCCTATGTCTCGACTAGATGGACATGTCAGAATTTATTCTAACACACAGGCGCTCGATATCCGCCTTTTTGTTGTAAGAGAAATGTAAGGGGCGGATGTCATTGAGGGTATTTGGCATCGAGCGCCTTTTTCTTTTTAGGAATATGGTATAATTGCGCAAGTCTCCATTAACAAGGCAATCGCGAACTCCCGAATGGAGGCAGAACCAGGCGCCCGGGAGGAGTGAGCATCCATCAATATTTACAATATCAATATTTACCAAAAACTGATTATAAAGCAAAGATTTAGCATTATTTCGCATATTGTGCTATTCAAAAAATCTCTCCGTTAAATGTCACGCGCGATTGCTTGGATGCCCAGTCCTTGTCATTACCAGGTATGATTACCGTTAGAATACTTTGACAGCGCTGTTCTGAAAAGCGTTCACTCAAACGCTAACTTGGTGCTCCTTCTTTGCAATGGGCTGTATTTGAATTCCACATAATAATTTACTTGTGTTCTCCCTACGACACCCAGTACTAAAACATTTCTTTCATTTTGCAGAAAAAAAAAACACTGGAGGCAAATGAGAAGATTCTGAATTTTATTCATTTTATTTGAATTCCGAATAATTTACTTTTCTTTCCTTATGACTCTCGGTACCAATATATTTCTTTTATTTTACAGAAAAAAAATGTCAGAGACAGAGGGACACTAAGTACTTTCTCATACGCATATACAAGTGCATAGAAAAAAAAATTATCGGAGTTCTGATGTCTATTTTACCTGAAGCATACATCTATATATATATATGTATGTTTTAGACACTCCAGAAATGGAGACGCTGGGGTCCAGGTTGTCAATTTCACTTCTTTATTTACAGCGGCAAAGAAGAGAAAAACAAAAAAGCGTATCGTCCTCTGTATGGAAATTTAGGTGAACTAAGATCAATTGCCGAGCGAAATGTACTATTACCGGATGTGACAGTTCTACCGAATTGAAGTGGCGGGTGTTGCATGTAAGCAGGTGATGCTTACTCTTCCTGGGCACATGGTCTCACTTCCATATCGGGAGTTCGCTTCTTTTCATATGGTGGAGGTTTTTGTTTGTTTGCTTTGGTTCCTGTTTTGTCATGATTGTGTATGCCTTCGGTTTATGCTTTTTCTGAATTATCGATTTTGTGCTGTATACAGGGATATGGTCATTATCCATATTTGTCATTCATAGCTTTAACGGCAAAAGCTACGAAAGAAACGAGAGAATGTATCTTTAAGCATCTTTGCATGTGGAATCCAGTCGAAATATAACTTACTCAAGAGAAGAGAAACATCACGTACTGGGTAATAAATTTAAAGAATTATGATATCCAAAAGAACTTTGAGTGGACGATGAATTGAGAACGAAGAGGGACAAACAAATAGAATGATTATTTTCTTTCGTCAAATAAAACATATTTCAGCAGTGATGATCGCAATAGCCTATTCGATATGTTCCACCTCAAAACGTATGAAGCTATAAAGGATTTCATTTGTTCATTCATACCACGAACCGAAGGGTAACATACGAGTTGTCCTTTGCTCAACATCATCTAGCATGGGTCTGGTACACTATCTAATAATTAAAATTGTTGTTCGATGCAATTATTATGCATAACGTTTATTAAATAATTTGTTTAATCATAAATTCAAAATTTATAGAGCAATTAGTTAATCTATTCATTATCTTAATTAAAAATCACAATAGTGACAATGCGTAACACTCGTTTTGTTGTATATATTTCCAGAGGGAAGGTGAGGATCACTGACGTCGGTTAAGTACCCGAAACGTGCATGTCTTGTCTATGCTGCAAATTTATCTGTTCTTAAATGATGCTATTGAAGTTGAAGATTTTTAACAATATAAAGGGTATCTATTGCATGGGAGAAATGCAATTGCCATAGCGAGATCAGTCTGTCTGAACATGTGAAATGTGCTTTAATCCTTCGACATTATTTATTGTATGGGATATATCGATCAATATATATGCACACCTTCTCTGTACCTTTGTTGTGTATCTTCAGTATGTATTTTGTTAGTGTTGCTAATTGGCGCAAAATAAGAACCTAGATCAAGAAAATTACGAAAAAAATATGTAAGAGACGACCCACTGAATAAACTCAATCACTAAAGAAGATGAAGAAGAAAGAAGATTCAGTAGATTCAAGGAAGCTGTTAGAATGTGAAAATAAAGAATACAAAATACAAAAAAATAAAAAACTGATAAGTATTTGCCGATGATATGAATGAAAAAGGAGGGGATCTATGGCTGCAATTTTTAATCATTTGACACAATCCTTTTCGTATACGCACGGCACAAGAGACCTTGAATAAATTCAATAATTAAGATAGATGAATGGAGATAACTTTGTCCTGGTAATCATATTATACTTGGGGTGTTTGGTGTGTTGCTGTTGGAGATCCCCTCCTTCGTTTCATATACTTGGGGTGTTTGGTGTGTCGCTGTTGGAGATCCCCTCCTTCCTTGTGTAAAGTATTTGCCAATCGCATGTATGTCCTGATGACCATGTTATACTGGTGTTAAATCTGTGCTGATCCCATGTTTGTCCTGGTTATACTGGTGTTACGTCTGTGCTGATCCCATGTTTGTCCTGGTTATACTGGTGTTACGTCTGTGCTGATCCCATGTTTGTCCTGGTTATACTGGTGTTAAGTCTGTGCTGATCCCATTTAAGTCCTGGTGACCAGGTTACATTGGAGTGAAATCTTTGCCGATACCATGTTTTTCCTGGTGACTAAGTTACACTGATGTGAAATCTTTGCTGATCCTATGTTTGTCCTGGTGACCAGGTTACACTAGTGTGAAATCTATGCCGATCCTATGTTTGTCCTGGTGACCAGGTAACACTAGTGTGAAATCTTTGCCGATCCTATGTTTGTCATGGTGACCAGGTTACACTAGTGTGAAATTTTTTCCGATCCTATGTTTGTCCTGGTGACCAGGTTACACTGATGTGAAATCTTTGCCGATCCCATGTTTGTCCTGGTGACCAGGTTACACTAGTGTGAAATCTTTGCCGATCCTATGTTTGTCCTGGTGACCAGGTAACACTAGTGTGAAATCTTTGCCGATCCTATGTTTGTCATGGTGACCAGGTTACACTAGTGTGAAATTTTTTCCGATCCTATGTTTGTCCTGGTGACCAGGTTACACTGATGTGAAATCTTTGCCGATCCCATGTTTGTCCTGGTGACCAGGTTACACTAGTGTGAAATCTTTGCCGATCCTATGTTTGTCCTGGTGACCAGGTAACACTAGTGTGAAATCTTTGCCGATCCTATGTTTGTCATGGTGACCAGGTTACACTAGTGTGAATTTTTTTCCGATCCTAAGTTTGTCCTGGTGACCAGGTTACACTGGTGTGAAATCTTTGCCGATCCCATGTTTGTCCTGGTGACCAGGTTACCTTAGTGTGAAATCTTTGCCGATCCCATGTTTGTCCTGGTGACCAGGTTACACTGGTGTGAAATCTTTGCCGATCTTATGTTTGTCCTGGTGACCAGGTTACACTAGTGTGAAATCTTTGCCGATCCCATGTATATCCTGGTGACCAGGTTAAACTGGTTTGAAATCTTTGCCGATTTCATGTTTGTCCTGGTGACCAGATTACACTGGTGTGAAATATTTGTCAATCCTTTGTATGACAAATATGGATAATGACCATATCCCTGTATACAGCACGAAATCGATAGTATGTCCTAGTGAACATTATACACTGGTGTGAAATCTTTGCCGATCCTATGTATGTCCTGGTGACCAGGTTACACTGGCGTGAAATGTTTGCCGATCCCTTTTTTGTCCTGGTCAAACTGGTATGAAATCTTTGCCGATCCTATGTATGTCCTGGTGACCAGATTACACTGGTGCGAAATATTTGTCGATCCTGTGTATGACAAATATGGATAATGACAATATCCCTGTACACAGCACGAAATCGATAGTATGCCCTAGTGACAAGGTTACACTGGTGTGAAATCTTTGCCGATCCTATGTATCTCCTGGTAACCAGGTTACACTGGTGTGAAATCTTTGCCGATCCAATGTTTGTCCTAGTGACCAGGTTATACTTGTGTGATAGAACTTTTGTTGGTTTATGCGTGGTCTTTTGTGTTATTACTATAGAAAGAAGGGAGGAGATCTCCAACAAGACCCCGTTGCAGCATCAACAGTAAAACACCAAAACACCCGATGCAAAAACAAAAGACGAGTACAGCACGAGACGGAAAAGAGACACACGACATGTAAACATCAAACACAAAAGACTACACATAGGTTATGTCTATATTGATAGTGCTATGGCGACCATGTCAGGGAAAAATATTTGAATTCATGTATATAACACTTTTTCCGAGAAGTTTTGGTAATGCTACCAATTGTTAAAGATGTCATCACACATTAATTCAGTATCATAGCGCTTATACACTGATCGTTGAACAACGAAATGGAGCATAAAATATGAGAATTTCAGATTTTCCTGTCAGATATTTTGGCGAGATATTAATTTGTCTATTTATAAAATGAAAAGGAGAGATCTCGGCTTCTTGTCTCCTTTGCGGAGACATTGTTTCCGCCACTTATTCTATGGCGACAACTATCTTTGACATCGCAATGTAAATTTCTGTTATCAAAATTTCTTGAAATTTCTAAAAAGTGGGTCCTGTAGCATCATATCCCACCCATCCTGCTAAGTCTTTCGGTACCCTTTTTCGACATAGTAACTTTCATCATACTTTTTTGGTATATTACATTGTTAAGATTTAGGATCACTGATGAGGGTTAAGTACCCGAAACGTGCATGTCTGGTCCACGTTGCCAATTTATTTGTTCTTAAATGATGCTATTCAATTTGAAGACGTTTACATTTATACCACTTGGTGAGTGTCACTGCTGGTGGACCAGGAGTCCCATAGGGCACATGTAGCCAAGTTTGATCAATTTCGATTGATCGTTTCTTAAACGCAATGTAAATTTCTGTTATCAAAATTTCTTGAAATTTCTAAAAAGTGGGTCCTGTAGCATCATATCCCACCCATCCTGCTACGTCTTTCGGTACCCTTTTTCGACATAGTAACTTTCATCATACTTTTTAGCCGAGTTGCAAAACTCGGCTCTTAATTTGATGTGAGACGGGCGGGCGGGCGGGAGGGCGTCAACAATTGGTTTCCGGACTATAAGTCAACTACGAAAGAGGCTATAACAATGAAACTTCATACACTTACTCACCATTAGTCAAGGATGAGCCCTATTGATTTTGGGGTCAAAAGGTCAAAGGTCAAGGTCACAGGACTCAGATGATTGAAAATGGTTTCTATCAACTTCGGTTGATCGTGTGTCTCTTCAACGCATATGAAATTTTCTATTACAAAATTTCTTGAAATTTCCAAAACGTGGGTCCTGTAGCATCATATCCCACCCATTCTGCTACGTCTTTTGGTACATTTTTTGGACATAATAATTTTCATACTTTTTGGCCGTATTACACTGTTTAGACTGAGGATCACTGACGAGGGTTTAGTACCCGAAACGTGCATGTCTGGTCCATGCTGTAAATTTAATATCAGGTTTTAAATGATGCTATTGAATTTAAAGACGTTTAACATCTGGACCATATTTCAGCCTGTATTGCACCTATAATCATGAAACTTGCCAGAAATGTTTCCCTTGAATCAAGGATGAGGCCTATTGATTTTGGGGTCAAAAGGTCAAAGGTCAAGGTCACAGGACTCAGATGATTGAAAATGGTTTCCGGACCATATTTCAGCCTGTATTGCACCTGTAATCATGAAACTTGCCAGAAATGTTTCCCTTGAATCAAGGATGAGGCCTATTGATTTTGGGGTCAAAAGGTCAAAGGTCAAGGTCACAGGACTCTGATGATTGAAAGTGGTTTCCTGGCCATATTTTAGCCTGTATTGCACCTAAAGTCATGAAACTTGCCAATAATGATTCCCATGAATCAAGAATGACCCCTATTGATTTTGGGGTCAAAAGGTCAAAGGTCAAGGTCACAGGACTCCGATGATTGAAAGTGGTTTACCATATTTCAGCCTGTATTGCAATTATAATCATGAAGCTTGCCAGAAACGTTTCCCATGGATCAAGGATGACCACTATCAATTTTGGGGTCAAAGGTCAAGGTCACAGGACTAAGATGATTAAAAATGGTTTCCCGACTGAATTTGAGCCTGTATTGCACCTATAATCATGTAACTTGCCAGAAATGTTTCCAGTGAATAGAAAATGACCACTTTTGATTTAGGGGTCAAAGATCAAGGTCACAGGACTTAGGTAATTGAAAATGGTTTCCAGACCATTTTTGAGCCTGTATTGCACCTATAATTATGAAACTTGCCATTAATTTTTGGGTCAAAAGGTCAAAGATCAAGGTCACAGGAAAATCTGTATCCTTGAAAATATAGTACACGCTGATATAGAATAAAGAGAAGACCATTTCTTGATCCAGAAATTTTCATTTAGGACCACAAAATGTTGTTACAAACCATACACATTTCATGTTAGTCTGCATATTCATACTTACATTCCAGTTTTGCAACTCGGCATTTTGCATCTTTGATGCATTTTGAGCTTATTTGGTATATTACATTGTTAAGATTTAGGATCACTGATGAGGGTTAAGTTCCCGAAACGTGCATGTCTGGTCCACGTTGCCAATTTATTTGTTCTTAAATGATGCTATTCAATTTGAAGACGTTTACATTTATACCACTTGGTGAGTGTCACTGCTGGTGGACCAGGAGTCCCCGAGGGCACATGTAGCCAAGTTCGATCAATTTCGATTGATCGTTTCTTAAACGCAATGTAAATTTCTGTTATCAAAATTTCTTGAAATTTCTAAAAACTGGGTCCTGTAGCATCATATCCCACCCATCCTGCTACGTCTTTCGGTACCCTTTTTCGACATAGTAACTTTCATCATACTTTTTTGGTATATTACATTGTTAAGATTTAGGATCACTGATGAGGGTTAAGTACCCGAAACGTGCATGTCTGGTCCACGTTGCCAATTTATTTGTTCTTAAATGATGCTATTCAATTTGAAGACGTTTACATTTATACCACTTGGTGAGTGTCACTGCTGGTGGACCAGGAGTCCCATAGGGCACATGTAGCCAAGTTCGATCAATTTCGATTGATCGTTTCTTAAACGCAATGTAAATTTCTGTTATCAAAATTTCTTGAAATTTCTAAAAAGTGGGTCCTGTAGCATCATATCCCACCCATCCTGCTACGTCTTTCGGTACCCTTTTTCGACATAGTAACTTTCATCATACTTTTTTGGTATATATTACATTGTTAAGATTTAGGATCACTGATGAGGGTTAAGTACCCGAAACGTGCATGTCTGGTCCACGTTGCCAATTTATTTGTTCTTAAATGATGCTATTCAATTTGAAGACGTTTACATTTATACCACTTGGTGAGTGTCACTGCTGGTGGACCAGGAGTCCCCGAGGGCACATGTAGCCAAGTTCGATCAATTTCGATTGATCGTTTCTTAAACGCAATGTAAATTTCTGTTATCAAAATTTCTTGAAATTTCTAAAAACTGGGTCCTGTAGCATCATATCCCACCCATCCTGCTACGTCTTTCGGTACCCTTTTTCGACATAGTAACTTTCATCATACTTTTTTGGTATATTACATTGTTAAGATTTAGGATCACTGATGAGGGTTAAGTACCCGAAATGTGCATGTCTGGTCCATGTTGCCAATTTATTTGTTCTTAAATGATGCTATTCAATTTGAAGATGTTTACATTTCTAACTACTCAATAAAAACTTGACCCAGATTGTCTAGTACAATGAAAGAAAAATATCCCCGAGGATTGCTAAAGACAGTGGCGACATTCTGTATTGTAAAGTCCCTGTGGGCAAAATAGATAATGGAAAATGATTCTGAATGAAATGAAAAATACATTATTAACATCACGAACATACAAAAACTGGACAATAGTTTTTTTTTTTTTTTTATTTATGCCTTTAAATAATGTTTCCAATAATATTCAAAAACCTGACTTGGAGGACTGGGAAATTTGTGGGAAATCACTCGAAAAGATTGTTTGAATGTTAAAGAAGGGAGGGGATCTCCAACATGACCTTGTTGCAGCATCAACAGCAAAACACCCGATGTAGTATCATGTACGAGTATTCTGTCATTTTATCGTACTTATACTTACTATAATCATAGTGCAGGGTATGTTAAGTTATAAAACAACCAGAAACATTTCTGAGCAACTGATTGATACGGATGAAGTAATCTGCCAACAACTTGTCAGGGATGCAGCAATATTTGGAATTGAATCTTATAGGAAGATGGGGATCTCTAGCAAAACCTCAAAACACCCAATGCAAAACACATGCACAAACGGTTGTGCATCGGCTTTTTGAGTTTATTTACCATAACCAAAAAGAATTTTAGAAAAATTCATTATGTAAGCCACGTCATAGCTTCGTAATTTCGCCCTTTTCACACGTTATTTCCATTTGGTCATTTTTGTGTGCACCATTTTTTGTACATTACTTCTTTTTCAGGGGATAAATTAATTACACTTATCTCGCTCTATCTAATCATTACACCTCACTCTAGTTTAGGAAACCGGGTTAAGGAAATATTACTTGTATTTCGTGTAGAATAGTACAAAATATTTTCTGATATGAAATTTATATTTATTACCTGACTTTTAATTCAGGAGCGTTACCACAGTGCTTTATATAGAATACCGGATCCTCGTAAGGAGGGCATTTTCTTTCAGTATTATATTTCACGTGATACTGAACGATCTGTTATTAGTGTTCTAGCGATAAAAATAATTCCATTTTGAAGAAAATTTCAAGCCAATCTTTAATGCAGCAGACACATGTTTGAGATGGCAAATCAACAGTAAAGGTAATATGCAGACTAAGCCAACATTCATTTCAGTAGCGCCTTTATATTTTAGAATTAAAGTATGTGCATTTTAAAATTTTTCAGAGTGCTCAGCTCCGAAGAAACATTTGAATTTTATCTTCATAAATTTAAGCATGCAATGGTTAAAGTGAGAGTAGAACATGCATGATGGCGCGAAAGAAAAAAACAGAGCCTGAATTTTAGCGAAACTTCGGGTACAGCGATAATTTCAATGACATTCTTGTAGCAAAATTCGTGAGAACGATGAGTCACCAAATTAGCATGCATATGGAAGATCATTTCCTTGAATTTGATATATACGATATTCGATTTATAAATCGAAATTAAATGCCATCTGCAGTGACGTAACGCGAAGCATGAAGTTCTATCCAAAATCACACTTCTCCTTACCTGTAGTACACTTCAGGTACAAGGAAATAAGAAAAACAGGGATACGTTTGTGACATACTAACCTCGACCCTGAGCAAGTTGTATGGTCGATATGGGAACTTCGTCATACATTATGATGTCCCACTTTCCAGATTTGTGGATGATATTCTGTCTTAGACCATTTGAACCATCCAACCACCGAATATACTTGTATCTTCCGAAATGGAAGTAATCGGACATTTCTATCGAATTGAAGTGACGGATGAATTACAAAATTACTTTGTTCCCATATATTATTACGGCATAACAGACTGTTTCTGTAATAAATGACGATTTTTCAGAAAGATCCCGAAAAAAGAAAACCAAAAAAAAAAAAAAATTGCGGACTTGAATAAACAAAATCGTGAATTTTTTTTTTACAAAATTTTCTCTGAGGTAGAAATTCGATTTTATCCACGACGATCGTTATTTAAGACGTGCCGCGGAGTGGCCGTCTGTATGTGGACATGTACGCAAGGGGAAAAAAACCCTATGCATAGGATATTTCCTTCATCTATCTGAAATTAAAGTCCCATCCAATTCAAAATAAAACCGCAAGCGTTCAAATCTGTACCATTAATCCCAGCAAATGGATATATCAAAAGTGTTTGAATCAAGAAGATCTTAAAATATTCTTGGAAGGAACAATTCGACTCTAGGGCAACATGTTATTTCAAACAAAATATTCTATTTGGAAAAGTCACGCCTTTTCTATTTGAGCTGATGCTGGGAGTGGGCACAAGCTGAGAGATCTCTTGATTTAAAAGAAAGTGGGGGAAGGTGTGTGAACTCCTCTTGGAATTTGCTGATATTCGAGTTTTCAAGAAAAAGGTAGAATCCCCAAATCATTTGTAAGAAATCATGTTTTCTGTATTTTTTCAACTGAATTGCATGGGTCAACAAAGTTAACTTCTCTATATATATGCACAACCAATGCAATTCCCTGAATAGAAACTATTGAAAAGAACATGAAAGAAACACAGTGACGGCTGTTCTAACCTACAAACTGAGCCCTCGGGGACCTACATTTTAACGTCACCGTTTTAAACTGGAAAAAAACACGATTTCAGAAAACAAGAATGAAACTGACAATTGTGGTGCATAAATATAGAATAAATATCATAATTTGCATTTGTTACTTGTGTACAAATGAGTTATAGAAGATCCTAACGATAATCTCAACAGCACTCACAACAGAGCACCAAATTGAGCATCGACGGACCCCTAGCAAGCTAGAGGTAGGACCAGGTGCCTGGGAGGAGTAAGCATCCCCTGTTGGCTAGCCGCATCCGCCGTCGATGTTCATGCTCGAAAATGAAAACAATAAAAAAAACATGAACTGCACTGTCCGAGGTCATTTCTATATAGGAAGTGCTATGGCGATCATGTCGGGGAAAATATTCAAAACACTTACTGTCAAACCCCTCGCGGGGAACTTTTTTTACGAGCTCCACGCGGCAAAGGGCATAAGTGTGACACAAATGAGTTATAGAAGATCCTGACGATAATCTCAACAGCACTCACAACAGAGCACTAAATTGAGCATCGACGGACCCCTAGCAAGCTAGAGGTGGGACCATGGCATCTCCTGTTTGCTAGCCGCACCCGCCGTCGATGCTCATGCTCGAAAATGAAAACACACAACAGTAGTTAACGCGCATTACGTGTACACGTACGATAAAATTCCATTTGGTCACTTTACAAAGTTGTGTAAAACAGCTAAAACAAAATCATTGACGTAAAGGGTAAGTTGTATGAGCCTGGATACGCACATTGACCAAGACCGTGAGAATGGAGACGACGAATTCGCTTTTTCTTTCATTGATGATATCTACGGAGGTAGGAGTGAACGATATACAAATGATAATTGATAGCGGTTCAACGGCAAATGTTTTAGATAATAAACTCTGGAATGAGCTGAAACAGCGAAAATATTAAGTGAAGCTGCAGAAAAGCAAATAATCAACTTTTTCCGCACGTAACTCGAAACCACTAAATGTCAAAGGATGTTTCGAAGTAGATGTGAGAATCGGGAAGAATATTGTACACGCTGAATTTATGGTAATTCAGGAAAAGGGACAAGCACTCCCGCAATCAAGTTAGGCGTCCTAATATAAATGTCATTGAAACAAAGCAATCTGACTTCAACAACGATGAAATTTTTCAAGGACTCGGGAGACTGAAAGATTTCCAACTGAAATTACCGATCGATGAAACCGTCAAGGCGATTGCGCAACCAGTGAGAGGAAATCCGTTAAACTTAAGAGGAAATAGCAGTAAAGAGAAACATTTTAAGGAGGCTCAATAATCGTTTGACGTCATTATATTCCCGGCTTCAACACAGGTTCGAATAGTACCGAGTGCGGTTTCGGTCTTCAAACTCCTCTGATTCGCTTATTTCTTGACGGATTTCGACAAGTTTGGTATCGATGGAACCAGAAAATCATCATCAATGTTATAAATATAAAGTCAAATGTATCATTTAATATATATATTAAAAAAATATCAAGTAAGTGAGACGCCCTGGCTATTGCCGTAAACGTATTATTTCTATAACGTCATCATCGGAAATTGGACCGCTTGTTGCTTGGGAACAAAATGAAATAGGTAAATTCAAGTCGATGATCGAACAGGATATTTCTTGGAGATTTTAGCGGTATCAAAGATTAGATGTTTTAAGTTTAGTTTCTCTAAAAAAAATTGTTAAAAGATTTTTTCTTCAATTTGGTCAATTTCGTACTCTGCTGCGAGATGTCATCGAATAAAGTTTTCCTATTCAAAAACTTTGAGCGAGTGAATTTGAGTTTTAACCCTGCTTTGTTCAAAGATATATCCATTTTACAGATAAGTGCACGCATTATCGAGAACGAGGGCGGTTAGTGACGTCCACTTAATATGAACTATGGCAACGCCATGAAGGGGACGTAGCACTGCTAGAAGTCCTCCCCGGCACTGACCCAAAACAAAAAAATATATAATAATTTCTACCACATGGACAAAACAGCATGATGACATGAAACTCTTGCATGTACTAGCCTCCTGAAAAGTGAAATGAATTATTGATATTGTCTTTTTTAAATTTACTTCTTTCGCATAAGCTGCGATGATTTAGGTACATGTGAAAAACTTATTCTATTGAGCGTTATGGCCTCATGTAATGAGAAAGAGAAGAATAATTTGAATGAATGAAAAGGTTGAGGACCGCTACACATGTACATTAAGCTCTGATCTTGAAAACCAAAACGTGCTGTCCTATCAATTCATGGACATGTTAACACGAAGTTTCATGAAAATCTTATGTTACATCTACATGTATCTGTTGCTTTTCCATGAGTGTCTGTATGCAACATTTGTTGGTATTCCAAGCTCAGTATGGCCTTTGCATTAAACAATTGTGGGGAAACATCATTACATGTAGTAGAGGGAAGGTGGGATGTTTTGGGTAAATTAAATGACCGACTTGAGATTTCTCATCAAATAATTGTAAGACTGTAAGACCCCCACCCCCCAAAAAACATCAAAAAACAAAAACAGATTAAAGGGCTGACGAAATATGCTTAAAAATTAATTAACCTCCCCCCCCCACCTTCCAAGGGAAAATGAAATAATAGTAGATTCAGCATGAAATAAATTACGATTTGCAAGTCATTCCGAAAAAAATGTTTTCAATCAATATTTGAAGATAAAGAGATGTAGCTATAGATATATTAATAATAGACAAATAAAAAGAAATGATAGATAAAAAAATAAATACCCCCCCCCCCCCTTTTTTTTCAAGAAAAATGATAATGATAATAAATCCAGCTTTTGAAATAAATGACGACTTACGTGTCATTCCAAAGAAAAAATGTTTGTAATCAATATATATTTGGAGATAAAGAGCTTTACAACAATTAATGTAGTAGAAACCACAGGTTGCCGATGTTTATATCTGTTTAAAAAAATAAAATCAACCCTTTGTTGTTATTTATCATACGTACAGGGAAAAAAGATCCACCAATGAATTTAAATTGTCAATTTGATCATCGATATACTATTTCATTGGCGATTCCCCATTCATTGCTCCTTGAAGTTGCATGACATAATATTATGAGTGCACGTGTACAATACATGTGAGTGACCTAAATGTCAATGTGACGTAGTCAATGACGCACCATGCCAGTCGAAGTTCAAGGACTGGCTGTGCATGCACGAGACTGTGTACAGTGTGTGCAGCACTTGTGGGTACCCATGGGTTCAATTAGTTTTTAGGATGTATACTGTGCAAATTCGGGTATTAGTGGATCAGACTTATTCAAAATTTAGGTTGAATGTTTGATGTACTTTTGTCATTCATCTTCACCAGTGAAATGTTAATGTCCAGGTAGGTTGTGATTATCACACGAATCTAACTCAGTAACTGTAGTTTCGACTGAAATCGATTTGTTACATGTTGCGTGTTGTTCGGCAGTACGATCTGTACGGTGAAATATTTCATTTCGTGTTTAAATCTCTGTTCAAAATTCATCTTCCCTCTATTTTTACTTGTTTATGTGTGCGGTACACAAAACTTCACGCGCATTTACGTTTCAAAGAACGACGTCATAGTGAACATCACAAGCTGCCGATGTTTATCTATTAAAAAGATAAATAAAAAATAAAAGCTAACCTTTTGTTGTTCTTATTTCCCTGTAATGGCTGTATATACGATAAAAAACAACAAAAGGTTGGTTTTTATTTTTTGATAGATAAACATCGGCAGCCCGTGATGTGCATTTCCATTCGTAACCTTTCTATCTTCTCTAACGTTCGCCGTTTCCGCATGAGCTGTGCACACAAATTTTGAGTCGAAGGTATAGTAAGAAAAACGGGAAAATGCATGCTTTTTGCTTTATTCATGTACACACGTCTATCTTGATGGCGACTTCGTCGGCGCTTCGAGCCGACTACGTCCCCTATTAAAGATACAGTGTTCCTGAAAATAAATTTTAATGGAAACGTAAAATTTATTTCCAATGGATCTAGATAGAGGAAAAAAGAGAGTCATAAAAAGTTCTATTTGAAAACATGCAGTACTCAATACATTGTAGGTAGCGCTAGTGGAATGAATTAGAGCTGCGCACACCAAATTCAAAATGACGTTTTTAAGGTCTGTAACTGCGATTGTATGCGTTAGATTCGCCTGAGAATTTGAATTTACACAAATGAGAATGTACACTTTCATAAGAAAATAAAGATTTTGCATTCCAAAATTTTATAAAATTAATTAATTTTCAGGGACACCGTCCCTGAAACCTTGAACGTAAAAATGTTTAAAAACGCTTCCGTTTACTTTTTTCTATTTCTCTTATTCATATTTCCGTATCTCCGACACCCGGCGATCGTTGTACTTTGAAAAAAGCCGCTTATTTTACATTGTCAACGCCTTTTTAAATATAAATATATCTAGATATTTCATCTTCTGTGGTACTTATTTCAGAATCGCCCCCTTCTTTAAGCATTAACCCCCCCCCCCTTCCTTAAAATCGTTACTATGACTACCAAGTATTTTGAAGCAGGATGAACGAAAACATGTACTTTTTTATAATTCTTTTTTTGACGAACAGAGTTTGTCGTTGAGAAATAAGTTATAATAACTTCTGACAAAGACTTCTTATAACATTGATGACAAAGGGTACCGGGTACTTTTTTTTAAATTTTCTTTTGGGTGGGTGCACAAAATGTACTTTTCGGGGACAGTTTTAGCTGTTTCACTCTTTGAAAGCAAAATCTATAAAGAAATAAATATATTTGATTATATCATGGTGAAAATAATCACAAGAATGGTTTCAATGTGAAATTATTATCCCTATATCATGTATTTATCTATCAAAATTCATTGTTTTGCGACAGATCTCGGAATTGGTTTACACATGTATATTCAAAGGACCACTAGTAAATCAAATGAAAGATAATATGTAATCTTAATTACAAATTAAAATCATCAGATATGCATGTCAAATAAACAATAATTTTTTTTGCTCTGACAAAGAATTCTTGGATCATTGAGCCACCTTAACTTGTGTCACATTTTCCTCGATATCTAACTCCTTCTGGGTTTTCGATAACAAAACTGTTTCCGGATATTGCTGGAGTTTTCCAGAGAGTTTGAATTTATATTTACATTCATTGATTGAAGGGAAAATAAGGAATTAGCATTAGAAAATTGACATGATAACAGGCTTAAGTTTTCTTCAGTAAATAATTTCATCGTTTGCTGACACTGATTCATATGTTTGAATCCCTTCTATATTAAATTCAGTTCCAATATGGTCTAAAAACCACAAATTTGCTTGTTTTGTTTTTTTGTTAAGATTATCGGAGACGCCCCCCGAATCCCCATCAATGGGAAGGGGAAGTCCCCTTCGATACCCTCCCCATCTCGGCCCTTCCGAGTTCGGACACCGCCAGTCATCCGTCCCAAAAATGTATTCATGACCGTTTTCCCCTGCCTAGACTGATTCGGGTATACATAATTTCTACTCTGGTTACACGCCTGAATACAATCTATAGGTTCATAACCTGAGCTTTTATGCTGTAATACTTTAGTTGTGAAATACGGCAAGCAGACGGTAAATAAAAGTTTATCACTCCCTCTTTGTGCCTCAAGAATGATTAGGGGCTCAAACGGGATTCCGATTGTGGGAGATAATGTGATACTTTCCTAAAGGATCCACTAAGGGGTGCGGACAAATATTGGATTTGATGGGAAGCAATCTTGAAACTCTGCCGTTCTGCAGATTTAACCACTTTTAATACCTAGTTTTCTGCATCTCAATTATCTTCATTTTCTTGTTTAATACTCCGAGCAAAAATGCAATAGTATTTTTCACGACGATGAATTGATCTTAGTACACCGAACTGCGCATATATAGGTTAACCTCTAGTGCCCCTAGTATCAAGTTTAGTGGTCTGACTTTTTTGATTTAGAAAGTTAAACGAGACTTACCTGTAAGGGGAAGTTTTGATATTCTGGTCCATGCTGTAAATTGATCAGGTCTTAAATAATGCTATTCAATTTGAAGACGTTTTACATTTGACTGTAATTGCTTCGACCAATTGGTTGCCGAGGGATCAAATGAGATGATAAACTTACCACGCAGTTCATACTTTAGAGGGAGATTTGGAGTATCAAATTCAAATTTGGGAGGGTAACTAACTAAGGGAGGGCATTTGATCCCCCGGCAACCGATTGGTCGAAGAAACACAGGGAAGTCTCGTTTAACTTTCTAATTTCTTCTCCCAATTAGGTGCCTCAGTACCAAATGAGACTTTAGAGTTGACTCCAGATTTGCAATATAAATGTTCCAAGTCAGGTATAATTAAGAAATAACAACTAGCTAGCCGTGGTTTATTGTCCAGTTATTCAGGGAACTCATCAATGTTTGTGGCCATCATCAGTGCCTTATTGACCTAGTACAATATTTTAGTTAGTCTTTTCTTCAAAACCATTGATCAATATTGGGAATAACTTGGTTTACTTTTAGCTGGAAAACATGCGGTCTTGCTTTCACTTTGACCGGTTAAAGTCTATTCTTCAGAAATTTCAAGTCATATTAGAATGATGAATATTTATAACGAAATCAAGACATGAGAATATAACGTGTTACATAACGTCTTTATGTACGAAAACATTTAAACAAACTTTCAATCATTTCCTTTAATATTTTCGAACAATTTTTACTAAATGACGAATCGGTCATAATAGGCCTACTATAAAATTTTCTTAACATACAATCTTTCGACCATCCCACTGTTCGCAAAATTGTTGCCATTGCTATTTTTAAGGCGTGTGCAGGGTTCGATGCTGCTGACCTCTTTTTGACCTTTTTTAAATCCCTTACGGTACTTGTAATGAGTTGAAGAAGATCCTGACGATAATCTCAACAACACTCACAATAGAGCACCATATTGATCATCGACGGACCCCTAGCAAGCTAGAGGTGGGACCAGGTGCCCGGGAGGAGTAAGCATCCCCCGTTGGCTAGCCGCACCCGCCGTCGATGTTCACGAACGAAATGAAACAATTATATTTCATGCATGCAGTGCCTGAGGTTCTGTCTATATAGAAAGTGCTGGATGATGGAAGATGGTGGATGATATTTTGTCATATACCATTTGAACCATCCAACCAAAGATTTTACTCTATGTCTTCCGAAATGGAAGTAACCGGCTGTGACAGTTCTACCGAATTGAAGCGGCGGGTGGCATGCAAGCAGGAGATGCTTACTCTTCCTGGGCACCTGGTCTCACTCCCATATCGGGAGTTCGCTTCTTTTCGTGTGGTGGAGGTTTTTGTTTATTTTCTTTGGTTCCTGTTTTATCCTGATTTTGTATGCCTTCGGTTTCTGATTTTCTGAATTATCGATTTTATGCTTTATACAGGGATATGGTCATTATCCATATTTGTCACTATTGCGACAATACAGATATTTGTTTTTGCATCGCCGCCATCATATCTTTGATGTCACTTTGTCCTTTTCCGTTCTACTGGTCGATGACACAATTTCAGATTGTTCATTTGTCTCGCCTTTTACAGCTATATTTGAGTGAAGACTCGTGATGTGAGTAAAGACTCTGAGACGCTGTGAAGACAGCTTATATTATATAATAAAATGCTGCTGTAAAGGCAGCTAATGTGTATTCAGACTATATATTATAACACTAAACGTAAATGTCATAAAGTAAAAGTGTGTCCAATGATAAAATTCCAAAGTTAATATAACATAAAACGAATAAAATATTTCCCAGAATAAATTTCTGTACTGAACTAAGTTCTGTTTATCTATGAACTGCGTAAAATGTTTTCCGTTTGTTCCGTGCGTGAACAATGACGGCGGATGCGGCTAGCCAACAGGGGATGCTTACTCCTCCCGGGCACTCGGTCCAACCTCTAGCTTGCTAGGGGTCCTTCGGTGCTCTATTGTGAGTGCTGTTGAGATTATTGTCAGGATCTTTAACTCATTGGCACGTACTATACGTGTAGTACGTTAAAGATACAGTATCCCTGAAAATAAATTTTATTGAAAACCTAAAATTTATTCCAAAGGGTCTGGAAAGAGGAAAAAAGCAGCCATAAAAAGTCTTATTTGAACATATGCAGTAACGACCCCAATATTGTCGATTCTTAAATAATTAAATCTCCGTATACTTCTATAGTAAAAAGTCAATACATTGTAGGTGGCGCCAGTGAAATGAATTCGAGCTGCGCACCCCAAATTCAAAAGTACGTTTATAAAGGTCTATAACTGCGAATGTATGCGTTAGATTCACCTTTAAATTTAAATTTATACAAATGAGAATGTGTACTTTCATATGAAAAGAAAGATTTTGCATTCCAAAATATTATGAAATTAATTAATTTTCAGGGACACCGTCCCTTTAAGAGTAGGGTCCTAAACGCTAATAGCGTGATAACTCGCTGCGTCTAGGCGAGGGCAGATGAAATGTCTGCCTTAAAGAAACTGAGATAATAGTTGACAATAATTTATAATCGAAACCGCAACTCGTTTTATTGTGTCGCTTGCGAAGCACAGCGACACTTAGGGATCACTTTGTCCGTCTGTCTGTCACACTTGGGTGTCACACCCCATAGCTTTTGATTGGTAAGTGATAGGGCATTGATATTTCACATGTGTATTCCTTGTAACAAGACCTTTCTACACATAATATAATTTTTGACCTCGTGACCTTGACCTAGATATTTGACATACTTTTCAAAAAATCTAAGATTGGCTATATCTTTTGACTGGTAAGTGATAGGGCTTTGATATTTCACATGTGTATTCCTTGTGACAAGGAATTTCTACACATATCATAATTCTTGACCTCGTGACCTTGACCCAGATATTTGACTTACTTTTCAAAAAATCTAAGGATGGCTATATCTTTTGACTGGTTAGTGATAGGGCTTTGATATTTCACATGTGTATTCCTTGTGACAAGACCTTTCTACACATACCATGATTTTTGACCTCGTGACCTGGACCTACTTTTCAAAAAATCTAAGATTGGCTACATCTTTTGACTGGTAAGTGATAGGGCTTTGATATTTCACAAGTGTATTCCTTGTCACAAGGCATTTCTACACATACCATAATTTTTAACCTCGTGACCTTGACCTAGATATTTGACCTACTTTTCAAAAAAATCTAAGATTGGCTATATCTTTTGATTGGTAAGTGGTAGGGCTTTGATATTTTACATTTGTATTCCTTTTGAAAAGAGCTTTCTAAAAAATCCATAATTTTTGACCTAGTGACCTTGCCCTTGATATTTGACCTACTTTCAATTAAAAAAAAACCCGCTTCGCAGGCGACACAAGCATTCCTTGGATTGCTATTTTTTTAATAAATAGAAATCAAATAATTCATGATTAAAACATTATAAAATTTCACAATTCAAGATTAAAATTATTCAATAAAAACACAAATTGACAACACTCAAATAAATATGATATGAAAATGCAATTATAGAAATTGTTGATCTTAAATAAATTAACTAAAATCTTAGAATGAGACAATACATAAAATACCAAAATATAACGTACTTTTAATAAAACAGAGATAATTGTTGACAATAATTTATTATCGAAACCGCAACTGGAGAATTTTGGTCTTCTAGGTCCAGTCGACTTCAGTTAGTACTCGTCAACTTGCCTGTTCCACGATATCATGGCCCAAGCCGAAATATATGGACCGTCCCAATCGGATTAAACTGAACGGTCAGCACGTTATCGTTTCGCCCCCCCCCCCCCCCCCCCCCCCCCAGTCCATATCCACGTGTACCTTATCAAGATGCCAAATCTGTTAAATAATAATTTTAAATATAAATTTTTTGAAGGAAATAAAGTGTAGAATAAATTTTTTTAAAATGTTGAATTTGAATTCTGTATCTTCAAACCAAAAATCACACGTAATTGTTTGAAAACCACCGCAAAATTGACAAAATCGAAAGATGTGATTTTCGCTCCATTAATTACTTCGTCGCCCAATAAAATTTGGTGCTTACATATTTAAATAAAACACTATACTCTACAAGAAAGCCTTTTACCTTGTTGCCTTGTATCTTCAGAGTAATATATCTAAGTAATACTTTAATGTAAGATAACATACATGGCATTATATAAATTATGTGAATGGGCACTGCAAAAAGTATGTTTATTAGTTTTTTTGCACATAAGTAAAACATCACACAAGATTGTCGTCATACGAGGTCGCTTGATAATAACCCCAAATTGACAAATATGTTCAATATAAAAAAAGAGTTATACAATGAATGCGATTAAGCCTCTGTGACAGGCGAGATCAAGGTCAAATATAACATGACCAGGTAATATGTCTCTGCGTTTTGCGGTCCTGTTTGTGTGTGGTCATCTGACATTGAGGAGGTTGTTTTACACCACAATTGTACGTTCTTCGAGACCTCTGGGTAATCGGAAAAGTGGGAGGGTTGTGCGCACGTAATCCAGGATAACCACACCTTCTGCTATTTCCGTGGCAGATGGCCGTCCTAAGTCGGCACCGGTTGTCCCTTATGCGTCCCTTTCCGTGCTTGTCTGCTTTGTCTTTTTGCATTGGGTGTTTTGCTGTGGGTGCTACAACCTGGTGTTCTTGGAGATCCCCTCCTTTGTCTAATAGACAATTCTCAACTTTGAGAAGTAAAAGTCAAACCGACTTGTATGAACTTCGATATCTCGGGTATGGGTCAATTTGTATGACAGACTTGTTAAATATGTGTGTGATCGTATTGTTTTCTGATTCGTATCGCTATCATTTCTGCCCTGGCCAGCTCACAATTTAGAGTACATATCGCCCTTCTGAATTGTATACGAGAATATGAAAGAAGGGAGGAGATCTCCAACAAGACCCCGTTGCAGCATCAACAGCAAAACACCAAACACCTCGATGCAAAACACATAAGACGAGTACAGCACGAGACGGAAAAGAGACACACGACATGTAAACATCAAACACAAAAGACTACACATAAACCGACGAGACCAATGGGCAACCGGTGCCGACTATGAACTTCAAATGACTTGAACTAAGTTTCAATATAACATGATGATAAATGAGGCAACGAGATGAAATACAAACATTGTTGCAAACGTACGGTCGCATACAAGCACACGCCGCTCCATAAGGTGCAGGGGTTTATATACGCGCTCAGTCTATAGTAATCAATTAAACAATGAAAACATGGGTAAAGTAATCTATCTACCAATCACAAAGATTACAAAACGAGTAGAAATAACGAGTACAATGGCGCCAGATTCAAGGTAAACAAAATAGACCCATCGGAATGTATAATGTAGCTACCGAGGAACCCAATATATATCGAATATAACGACATAAGTAAGTATGTACAATCAATATAACGTGTAAAATAACGAATGAGATCTTTTAACATGTGCTAACGGACTGAACAAAATGTAAACAAGTTATAAATCAATACGCTTTGATCAACTAGAAACATGTGACAGATCGCGACCGTCACACTCCCCGTGCCTAAAAAGAGATAAATTAACAAAAATATGGAGAAATTTATCGAAAGAAAAAAACGAAAAAAGGACGGTAAGATATGTTTAAGACATTCCCCGTGCCTAAAGAGAGATAACTTTTGAAATATGAAGCAAAAATTTAACGACAAATGCCAAAAATGGAGGATCCAAATCTGGAATGAATGTTAAGGTAGGTAATAATTAAGTACTGTGATACAAAATTCAAACAATTAAATGACAAATAATTATAACAAAATGAAAAATCAAATGTCTGACAAACAATAACAAACAAATCGACAAACGGATAGCGTCTAGTGGCTCACAATCACGATAAACACGGTCTATCACAAGGATGGACACAGGATGCATCGATTGGACATACGGAAAATGAAGATGAAAATGGAATGACTGAATCACAAATCCAGGCCGTAGAAGTTTCCATTGCTCCAAATTGGGAACGGCCGCATCCTGGAATCTTTGAGGTGGCAAAATGTTCCCAGATGTAACGTAATTCTGGTTTGTTTTTACCGAGGTGATGATACCAGCATGAGCCTCCAGCAATTCCTTGGAGTGTGAAGAGACATGATGTTTTGATATAAGATGTCTCGTGACGTCAGTCCTTTTCACAAATTCCCTTGGACATCTAGGGCACTAGTGAAGCCTGATATAGGCTATATGCCTCTTTTTCCAATGCTTAACAAGGCCAGGATAATAATTAAAGACGTGATCTCCACACGAAGGAACGGGGCAGGCCATACCCTGAGGCGGGAAGATCTGGCTCTCCTCACCAATCATCTCATCTAGGTCACGGCACCAATTACTGTGACAGGCGGAATGGAAAATGTGGCCGGTCCGGGAATCGAACCCGAGATATTCTGCTTACAGGGTTGACACTCTTACCGACCGAGCTAACCGGGTACGATACCCGAACCGTCACACCTCATTAACAATCAGTGATAAAATCTGTAAATAGCTCCACGTACATGCATGAACAAAACCATGTATTTTATATTTTCTTTTGACAGTATGATATCTATTTAATAGTGAAGATATGCTTGCATGATAAATGTGTGGGTTTATATATATATATATTTAAAATCAATGATATAAGGAAAATAAATTGTATGACAATGAAGAGATGAATGAAAGGTAGACATGAATTTTGGTTAGAGACAGAGTTTGATGTCAAAACTACATTGATGTCTCGGAATGGGCCTGTTTAGATGATGTCTTCGGAAAGGATAATGTTTACGTTTGGATTTTCTTGTGACGCGTACGAATTCTTCAGTTTTCTCAATTTGATAGTGAAACTCATGGCAGGGTAGAAGTTTACCCTCACAAAATTTTAGAGATTTTACTCACAAGCTCTTTAAACCCGTTGTCCAGGAAACGATATATTATTGGTAGAAATGAACTGAGACCGTGCTCTGTTACGCCATCCAGCACGTGATCTATGGCTGATAGTTGGATAAGCAGATAACCTGCCAAATCCACGATTGACTCGTCGTCTTCCAACAGAATATCTTCGTCTTTTTAAAATCTTCAACAGTTTGTTGAACGCGTACGTCTCAAACATGGGTGGAAAAAGTCTTCTTTCATTCCTTCGATTGAGTATTTTCAGAAGGTCAGAGGATTGAAGCATGAATAAGGTGTCTTGATCTGACAACGTGATCGTGCCATTCGCTGGAATGAAAGACAAACTCGTTTGCAGCGACTGCTGGGGATGATGATGATGAAGGTAATCTGTGAAAGAACAAAAATGAAATAACACAAATGAAGTATTTCCTTTTAAAACAAAGACGGTGAAATTTCAAATCATTCTTAATAGTGTATCCTAATTCATTCTATAAAAGATAATTTTGCATAAGTCTGTAAGATCGACATTTCTTGAAGAATTTATCATATTGACCAGGAACATTGTAACATAAAGAATCTGATAATTCTACCTTGCGAAAAACTTAAAACAATATATGTGTAACCATTAAAAATGAATTCGTGAAAAGCATGCAATAAGAATTTCATTTCTGAGTGATTTCTTCTCTCCGGAAAAATCACAAAAGTCTCAACAATTTTTGATGACAAAAGTAGATAACCAATCAAATCCATCAAACACGCTAAGTTAAATCTACACAATTGTAGACTTTCAGTTGTAACTGATTTGGCAAAATCATTGCAGTGCTCAGAATCAATTTTTTAAACACTTTATGCAAGTTTAAGAAATAAAATACCAATTTCTAAACGTCTTCAATTTCAGTAGCATCATTTCGAACAGATAGATTCGAAGCACGGACCAAATATGCACGTTTCGGGTACCCCTCGTCAGTGATCCTCAATCTAAACAATGTTATATGGCATAAACGTGTGAAATTATATTGTATAAAAATGAACTGAAAGACGTAGCAGGATCGAAAGTACATCACCAAACAAGATTTACTTACCTGATCTGTACATCAAAATGTCAATCGAATTTGAAGACGTTAAACGACTTTGACAGACTTCGATGGAGCTGTTGCGACGGGTGTTGCATGCAGTCAGGAGACGCCGATTCTCCCGGGCACTTGGACTCACTTCGGAGTGTTGTTCACTCCGGGGTTCGAAACCGTTTCGATGGGGTTTCTCATGATTTTGCCGTGCCATCTCGAATTTGAGACTGAATAATGGTTAGGTACTTCTTTGACGTTTATGCTAAAGGACCCACGTTTTAGAAATGTGAAGAAATTTGATAACTTTGCTAATGCGTTGATTGGACGATCAACCGAAGTTGGTCGAACTTGGCTACATGTGTCACCAGGGACTCTTGGTCCACCAGCAGTGACACCAAGTGTTACAAATGTTTAACGTCTTCAGATTGAATAGCATCATTTCATAACAGATAAATTTGCAGCATGGACCACACATGCACGTTTAGGATAGTTAACCCTCGTCAGTGATGCTCATTTTGCTAGCTAGTGTTCTTTAACCTAATATAGTTGATAAAAACAACTTTAGAGTTTTATCTACATAAAATGTAGATTCACGTTATGATAAATCATGAGTAAGTAATCTTGTTTAAGTCGGTAATATCTACAGTACAACAAATTAGCTCTGGAAAGCTCTTCAAGTTGACGATCACAGGCATATAGACAAATAGCAATAGCAAATAAGACAAAAAAAACCATGGGTCTAAACATTCTTAAAAAAAATAGGCGCGGATCTCCAACAAGGTTCGGTTGCAGCACCAACAGCAATACATAAAAACACCCAAGCGAATTTGTTAAAAAAAAGTCTTCTAATTCATTAGAATCATTTAATAATAGTTGAGTTGAGATTTGACCTTAGCATCTTCATAAGTTGCTGTATGCCCTCTAGATTGAAGTGTACTCCGGTTTCTACTTTTGCTTGAAATTTAGTCGTTCTTGATAAATAAGGCATATTCTTCCTTTTCACAAATGATATACAGAATGTTGCTTGGCTTGGTACTTGACCAATCTACAGTCTTGTACGAGCGCGTTCTTAAGACTTGCACTCTGACTGATTGTGACGACGGAACTCTATAACGGGCCCTGTCCAAACCTCTTTAGAGAAGACAGGGCTCCGACCACCTGTCCTCTCTGAATGTTAGTCGGACTCCTCGGGTGATAACATATATGAGCTCGCTACAGCCGGCAGAGCAGGGACTGTATTACACACGTCCTCTTTTTATATTTATTTACATATTCATCTGTGTTGCTTGGACCCCTGTGTTTTACGATCTTGGTTGTGTGTGGTCATCTAACAGTGAGGATTGGTTGTTTTACACCATAATTTTGCGTTCCTCGAGACCTCTGGGAAATCGGAATAGTGGGTTGTGCGCACGTAATCCAGAATAACCACATCTGCTATTTACGTGGCAGATGGCCGTCCTCAGTTGGCACAGGTTGGCCATTGGTCTCGTTGCTTTATGTGTAGTCTTTTATGTTTCATGTTTCTATGGTGTGAGTTTCGTGTTTCTATGGTGACGAGGGTTTAGTACTCGAAATGTGCATGCTGTAAATTTATGAGGTTTAAATGATGCTATTGAATTTAAAGACGTTGAACATTTGAACTACTTGGTGAGTGTCACTGCTGGTGGACCAAGAGTCCCCGAGGGCACATGTAGCCAAGTTCGATCAACTTTTGTTGATCGTCTGTCTCTTCAACGCATTTGAAATTTTCTGTTACAAAATTTCTTGAAATTTCTAAAACGTGGGTCCTGTAGCACCATATCCCACCCACTCTGCTACGTGTTTTGGTACATTTTAGGACATATTTTTCATACTTTTTGGTCATAATACATTATTTAGACTGAGGATCACTGACGAAAGTTTAGTACCCGAAACGTGCATGACTTGATCCATGCTGTAAATTTATCAGGTTTTAAATGATGCTATTGAATTTAAAGACGTTTAACATTGGTGGTCCTTGTCCCTTTTGCTTCTCTTTCTGTGTTTTTGCATGGGTGTTTTGGGATTTTGCTGCGATGCTGCAACCAAGTCTTGTTGGAGATCCCCTCCTTTCTTTCAATTCATCGATCCGAGACTCCTTTCCACTACTAATCTGTACCCAATCACTGACTCGTAAACTCGTCAACAGAAACGCACGTTATCGTCCGCCTTATTGTCCCACAAACATTACTTGTGGGAGAACAAAAAAAAAAGAGGATTTCTTTAAAGTTCCTTTTTCAGTTAATACACCGAATTAACGAAATTCACAACCTGTGATCATACGTTGCCCTTGAATTTGCATGTTATATTGATGTGCCTTTTTAAGTGAAAAGTGGCATCATTATTTTTCTTCAACAAAACTTCTGAATGGCACCCAAAAACTGACAAATTGTAAAATTTCTAGCTGAAAATTGGCACTTGATCTCATCCACGCCACTCCATTGACACAAAATTTGCTATCTGGACTTACACCTAGGAAGGTAAATTTCTCATTAATAATAACTAATCCCCTTTTCTGAAAATGTCTTGATGGATGTTGTTTTAGATAGTTTGCTTTTGCATTTTCTTCATTTCCTTTTCCACATTCCAAAGATGGATAAAGATATTCCAAGTACCGATTTTGAACTGTGTATTATCCATATTGTCATTCTGCTACATTGTACTACGTGTTGGGCCTAATTATGTTACTAAGAAATTTTTCATTTGGTGTTGATTTTCGTTGAAAAACTTTTCCAAAATTAGATAAAGTCGGTTGTCATCCACAGTTGCGAATCTTCCTCATCACAAACCCCTCTTTCAATTTCCTTAGAATCACATGATTAATTTAGGAATTCATAATCTTGTGGCAAATCAACAAGTGACATCTTATGTACACTTGTATTGCCACAGCCCTCTGACCTCCTTTATATTGCTAGTCTAGAAGTAAAGAATTATGTATTTTTTATTTTAATCTTTTTATCATAAAAGGTTAAGTGGTATGGACATGTTCATCTTGGCGGCTGAAAAACATAGACTTAAAGGTACGGTGTCCCTGAAAGTAAATTAATTTCATTAAACTTTATAATGCAAAATCGTTTTGTTCGTATGAAAGTTTATACATCCTCATAAATTCAAATTTTCAGGCGAATCTAAGGCATACATTCGCAGTAATAGCCGTTTGCAAACGTCATTTTGAATTTGGGGTGCGCATCTCTAATTTATTCCACTAGCACCACCTATAATGTATTGACTTTTTATAATAGAGGTCTATGGAGATTTAACTTATACACATTCGATAATACTATGGTCGTTACTGCATATTTTCAAATAAAACTTTCTTTGGCGCCTTTTTCCCTCAGTCTAGACCCTTCTGTATAAATTTTACGTTTTTTCAATAAAATTTATTTTCTGGGACACTGTATCTTTAAAGGAAAAATAAAAGATAAGTAAAAAGAAAAATCAACATTTCAAAAACAACTGAAGGATGCAAAGGATAAAATTGAAAGAAATTGAAATTGTCCTGGACGTAAATAATTTTTCTTTAATTCCTTTAATTCTTTCCTCGTTTTATCGTCTTTTTATCCCTCTCTTTATTCATCATAGCTTGAATTATTATGGCCATAAATTCCTGATCCTGTTTTGTTCTTTGAGAGGCCATCAGATCCCGAGGCTTCACTTCTTTGATCGGAATCTGTACTTGTTTGTTCCGATTCATCTGACACTTTTTACGAGGTTCACTACTCTCATCGTCACTTCTATTGTGAATATAGAATTCATTTTAATATGCTACTGAATCGATCCTACAGGACATTGGGAGCCGCGCACTTTCTGTAAAGTAAATGCAGAAATTTAAATTCTAAAAATAAAACGCAAGAAAGTGTTCCTCGTCACTGGAAATATCCTCACACTCCATATTAGTGCACGGCTTTGCATCGACTGCATCATTCCCTTCAATTGCATACTCATATGCTCAACATAGTGCTCTATTGTGAGTGCTGTTGAGATTGTCGTCAGGATCTTCTTTAACTCATCATAGTCGAGTTCTTCGCCGGGGTCCTGCATGTTAACAAAGACAGGCTTTTGACTGTTTGAAATAACTTCACGTGATATACTCGACTTGACGCAACGGCAAAGTTCCTCTTTAACACTCTCCGTCCGAACAGTATGCAACGTTGAAAGATGTACTTTCAAATTAAATTTTCTGCTAGACGGTCTCTGGCAACTCTGAGAAGAAAAATCGTGTCCTACCTTTCTTTATTGAACTCCTGGCTTCCAGATCGAGTCGGCACCAGTATATTTTTTTAGCACTTAGGTTGTTTTCGAAAATTTAACAAACTTCTTTTCAAGTTTTTCTTCACAAATTTTATTACAACTAATTAACAGATTTCTATGCAGTCGAGAAAGTGATTCTGACTGTTCAAAAATGATGTTTCGTATTTAAAATAAGGAGGGGAATTGCACATTTGATTGGCGTTTTAACATCGATTTTTTCAATATAACGTGTAAAATAACGAATGAGATCTTTTAACATGTGCTAACGGACTGAACAAAATGTAAACAAGTTATAAATCAGTTCGCTTTGATCAACTAGAAAGATGTGACAGATCGCGACCGTCACACTCCCCGTGCCTAAAAAGAGATAAATTAACAAAAATATGGAGAAATTTATCGAAAAAAAACAACGAAAAAAGGACGGTAATATATGTTTAAGACATTCCCCGTGCCTAAAGAGAGATAACGTTTGAAATATGAAGCAAAAATTTAACGACAAATGCCAAAAATGGAGGATCCAAATCTGGAATGAATGTTAAGGTATGTAATAATTAAGTACTGTGATACAAAATCCAAACAATTCAATGACAAATAATTATAACAAAATGAAAAATCAAATGACTGACAAACAATAACAAACAAATCGACAAACGGATAGCGTCTATTGGCTCACAATCACGATAAACACGGTCTATCACAAAGATGGACACAGGATACATCGATTGGACATACGGAAAATGAAGATGAAAATGGAATGACTGAATCACAAATCCAGGCCGTAGAAGTTTCCATTGCTCCAAATTGGGAACGGCCGCATCCTGGAATCTTCGAGGTGGCAAAATGTTCCCAGATGAAACGTAATTCTGGTTTGTTTTTACCGAGGTGATGATACCAGCATGAGCCTCCAGCAATTCCTTGGAGTGTGAAGAGACATGATGTTTTGATATAAGAGGTCTCGTGACGTCAGTACTTTTCACAAATTCCCTTGAACATCTAGGGCACTAGTGAAGCCTGATAGAGGCTATACGCCTCTTTTTCCAATGCTTAACAAGGCCAGGATAATAATTAAAGACGTGATCTCCACATGAAGGAACGGGGCAGGCCATACCCTGAGGCGGGAAGATCTGGCTCTCCTCGCCAATCATCTCATCTAGGTCACGGCACCAACTACTGTGACAGGCGGAATGGAAAATGTGGCCGGTCCGGGAATCGAACCCGAGACATTCTGCTTACAGGGTTGACACTCTTACCGACCGAGCTAACCGGGTACGATACCCGAACCGTCACACCTCATTAACAATCAGTGATAAAATCTGTAAATAGCTCCACGTACATGCATGAACAAAACCATGTATTTTATATTTTCTTTTGACAGTATGATATCTATTTAATAATGAAGATATGCTTGCATGATAAATGTGTGGGTTTATATACATATATATATTTAAAATCAATGATATAAGGAAAATAAATTTGTAGAAGAAGTATGACAATGAAGAGATGAATGAAAGGTAGACATGTATTTTGGTTAGAGACAGAGTTTGATGTCGAAACTACATTGATGTCTCGGAATGGGCCTGTTTAGATGATGTCTTCGGAAAGGATAATGTTTACGTTTGGATTTTCTTGTGACGCGTACGAATTCTTCAGTTTTCTCAATTTGATAGTGGAACTCATGGCAGGGTAGAAGTTTACCCTCACAAAATTTTAGAGATTTTTCTGACAAGCTCTTTAAACCCGTTGTCCAGGAAACGATATATTATTGGTAGAAATGAACTGAGACCGTGCTCTGTTACGCCATCCAGCACGTGATCTATGGCTGATAGTTGGATAAGCAGATAACCTGCCAAATCCACGATTGACTCGTCGTCTTCCAACAGAATATCTTCGTCTTTTTAAAATCTTCAACAGTTTGTTGAACGCGTACGTCTCAAACATGGGTGGAAAAAGTCTTCTTTCATTCCTTCGATTGAGTATTTTCAGAAGGTCAGAGGATTGAAGCATGAATAAGGTGTCTTGACCTGACAACGTGATCGTGCCATTCGCTGGAATGAAAGATAAACTCGTTTGCAGCGACTGCTGGGGATGATGATGATGATGATGATGAAGGTAATCTGTGAAAGAAAAAAAAATGAAATAACACAAATGAAGTATTTCCTTTTAAAACATAGACGGTGCATTCAAATCATTCTTAATAGTGTATCCTAATTCATTCTTATATTAAAGATAATTTTGCATACGTCTATAAGATCGACATTTCTTGAAGAATTTATCATATTGACCAGGAACATTGTAACATAAAGAATCTGATAATTCTACCTTGCGAAAATCTTTTAAAACAATATATGTGTAACCATTAAAAATAAATTCGTGAAAAGCATGCAATAAGAATTTCATTTCTGAATTTTTTCTTCTCTCCGGAAAAATCACAAAAGTCTCAACAATTTTTGATGACTAAAGTAGTTAACCAATCAAATCCATCAAACACGCTAAGTTAAATCTACACAATTGTAAACTTTCAGTTGTAACTGATTTGGCAAAATCATTGCAGTGCTCAGAATCAATTTTTTAAACACTTTATGCAAGTTTAAGAAATAAAATACCAATTTCTAACGTCTTCAACTTCAGTAACATCATTTCGAACAGATAGATTCGAAGCACGGACCAAATATGCACGTTTCGGGTACCCCTCGTCAGTGATCCTCAATCTAAACAATGTTATATGGCATAAACTTGTTAATTTATATTGTATAAAAATGAGCTGAACGACGTAGCAGGATCGAAAGTACATCACCAAACAAGATTTACTTACCTGATCTGTACATCAAAATGTCAATCGAAACGACTTTGACAGACTTCCATGGAGCTGTTGCGACGGGTGTTGCATGCAATCAGGAGACGCCGATTCTCCCGGGCACTTGGACTCACTTCGGAATGTTGTTCACTCCGGGGTTCGCAACCGTTTCGATGGGGTTTCTCACGATTTTGCCTTGCCATCTCGAATTTGAGACTGAATAATGGTTAGGTACCTCTTTGACGTTTATGCTACAGGACCCACGTTTAAGAAATGTCAAGAAATTTGATAACTTTGCTAATGCGTTGATGGGACGATCAACCGAAGTTGGTCGAACTTGGCTACATCTGTCACCAGGGACTCCTGGTCCACCAGCAGTGACACCAAGTGTTACAAATGTTTAACGTCTTCAGATTGAATAGCATCATTTCATAACAGATAAATTTGCAGCATGGACCACACATGCACGTTTAGGATAGTTAACCCTCGTCAGTAGTTGATAAAAACAACTTTGAGTTTTATCTACATAAAATGTAGATTCACGTAATGATAAATCATGAGTAAGTAATCTTGTTTAAGTAAGTGTTTTGAATATATTTCCCTGACATTATCGCCATAGCACTTTCTATATAGACATAGCGCCAGACAGTGCATGAATTTTATATATTGTTGTCATTTTCGTGCTAAAACGTCGACGGCGGGTGCGGCTAGCCAACAGGGGATGCTTACTCCTCCCTGGCACCTGGTCCCACCTCTAGCTTGCTAGGGGTCCGTCGATGCTTAATTATGTGCTCTATTGTGAGTGCTGTTGAGATTTTCGTCAGGATCTTCTTTAACTCATTTAAGTCGGTAATATCTACAGTACAACAAATTAGCTCTGGAAAGCTCTTCAAGTTCACGATCACAGGCATATAGACAAATAAACCATGGGTCTAAACATTCTTAACAAAAAAATAGGCGCGGATCTCCAACAAGGTTCGGCTGCAGCACCAACAGCAATACATAAAAACACCCAAGCGAATTTGTCAAAAAAAGTCTTCTAATTCATTAGAATCATTTAAAATAGTTGAATTGAGATTTGACCTTAGCATCTTCATAAGTTGCTGTATGCCCTCTAGGTTGAAGTGTACTCCGGTTTCTACTTTTGCTTGAAATTGAGTCGTTCTTGATAAATAAGGCATATTCTTGGTACTTGACCAATCTACAGTCTTGTACGAGCGCATTCTTAAGACTTGCACTCTGACTGAATGTGACGACGGAACTCCATAACGGGCCCTGTCCAAACCTCTTTAGAGAAGACAGGGCTCCGACCACCTGTCCTCTCTGAATGTTAGTCGGACTCCTCGGACGATAACATATGACGGCCGTCAAGCGAAAACCACCCTTAAGTGAAAAATATGGCAATTTTATTTTTCAACGAATTACAATAGTACATTTCATTCTGAACAAAATGATATATGATATGTATGTATATGATATGGATAAATGCAGTAAATCTTCTTTGAAATCCTTGGCATGACGTTACGCGACATTTTAGCAAAGAATCTGACGACGTCAAAGTTTATGGCACGACGACGTCATACTTCAGTGTGTATATCAGGTACAGATTTGTGTATATATCAAGATGAACATTATTCAGCACTATAACATCTATTTCTGTTGATGATATATTGACCTTCTATGTATGTATATTTCATGAATACTAGAAATTGAATACTTTGATGTAGGTACATTGTACTTGGATCTCGCATTATAACGTCTTGCTATAATACGTTGGTCCATTCACAGTTTTTGATACCCGAACTTCGGCAATATCATCAAGATAAGAACATTTTATTTCGCATAAGAAATTTTGAACAACACAAAGAATACCAGATCGAAATGCTGCTTTTTAGCTTCAACAGCGACGATTCGCAGGAATCCTGTATCTAAGTAACTGTTGTAAAATTTTCGTGAAAAAAATGATCATTCTCGCCTTTATCTTTTCATATATTCTATCAAAATAATACTTTAAAATAGTTATGATCTCACAACAGTTATATTCGGTCTATATAAATATTTTTTTCTATCAATTTCAATTTGTTTTAAAACGAAACTTCCCAATAAATAAAAGTCTGATCGCTGAGCGATCTAAGTCCGCTACCGGCATAAATTTATGTCCTGCAACTCTGCCTAGAACTCTTCAATATAACATGAATTTAAACTTACTATCCATGCAGCTCACTTCAGAAATAAGAACACTGCAGAGGTTTTATCAAGGGACATAACTCATCGGAAAATAGGTTGAGCGCGATGAAAGTCAAAATTGCTCTGCAAGTATCCATTACTAAGCTGTGTATCAAATTTTATCTTAATATCTCAATTTCTTTACGGAAAATTCAGGAAAACTGACAAAAACTGAATTTTGCAAGTCATCAAGGGGCACAACTCCCCGAAAACAAAAAAGGTCAAGCGTGACGAAAGTCAAACTTGCTCTGTATCTATCGAAGACTAAGCTGTGTATCAAATTTCACCTGAATATCTCAATATGTTGCAGAAAAAGCTCCGGAAAACTGACAAAAACTGAATTTTGCATGTCATCTAGTCGCATAACTCATCGAAAAATAGGTCAAGCATGATGAAAGTCAAACTTGCTCTGTAACTATCCAAGACTAAGCCGTGTATCAAATTCCACCTGAATATCTCTATTTGTTGCAGAAAAAAGTCCGGAAACAGAAAATTGGACAGATGGACTGACGGACAGACGGGCAGACTGAGAGGAAAGTAAGAGTCCCCTTCGGCGTCGCCGGTAGGGGACTACATATTACTTTGAAAACAATATCGAACATAAATCATACGTAACTTCTTTTTATAAATACATAACATTTGCATATTTGCTTTTCCACTTGCTTCACTACTTTGCATTGTTCACGTTGTTGTTCATTTCAACAGAAAACGACACTAAGATCTAGATTTTCCCCAAGGGTGGGAGAGGGGGTCCATCAGGGGAGCAGCGTATGATTTTGAAAAAAAAAATAATTTCAAATTGATAAGAAAAAGATAATCAGTTTGGGTAATTCCAGGGTAGCTTGACCTCTTAACCCCCCGTAACTTCTCTAGATCCGCGCTGGAATATTTTATTATCCACTGCACACAGATTCAACTTTCAGTGTTTTGTTTATTTATGCCCTGAGTCACTTTTTTTTCTCAAAACATTTTCTTATTCCCTCCATATACGAAGAATTCAAAAGTTTCTCCATAATCTAATATTTCAAGGTTATTCTTCTCCAATTATCAATAATTGCATTAATTTTCTCATACTTTTATGCTTCAAAACTTATTAAATTCATATTTTTATTATGTAAGTATGGAATGAATTAAAGAATTTTGTGGGGAGTAGTTCTTTGCTTTATTTCATTTAATTGTTACGCTTTTAGTTTATGGTTTTTTAAGTCTTCAATTTTTATTTAAGGGAGAAGGTATGCGGATTCGCATGTTTTATCATTTTCCGTGGTGAAGTGCACAAAGTCGGAGAAAATCCAAATCATATAATTATGGTTATTTTTCATATCCGGCTTAATTTTATGTCAATTATTAATATACCCCCCCCCTCCCTAAAGAATATACATAGGAAGAAAAAACACCGCAGCTACAGAAATCTCTCTCCGCGAGAATCCATTTCCGTTAATCATTGGCGACAATTGAATACCCATATGCATAGTATGTATTATAGAGGTCGCCACTTGATGTAGCCTCATTTTTCACGCACATTAGAAAAATTGAGACTTGTTTTAAAGTAATATAGATATACAATAAATTCAATTAATCTCAATCTCTCTCTCTCTCTCCCTCTCTCTCTCTCTCTCTTATCCTCTTTCTTCGTGTATAATGAAAGCAAATACTAATAGAGCTAATTCATGGGCATATATTTTATTTCGGTCTCCAATCCGTCAAAAGGGGGTGGGGGTTCAGTCTACGATTTGAGAAAAAAATCCTATATGTACATGTATCTATGCAATACAGAAAAAAATATGTATTTAATGTAGTCATTTGTAGAACCATTCTGAAGACGTGATACGGATTTTAAGTTTAGAATTCAGTTTCTTACTGCTATAGGTTCA
Source organism: Pinctada fucata (assembly GCA_028142955.1). Classification (NCBI taxonomy): domain Eukaryota; kingdom Metazoa; phylum Mollusca; class Bivalvia; order Pterioida; family Pteriidae; genus Pinctada; species Pinctada fucata. Next base: position 53,995,099 of record AP027112.1, on the reverse strand, counting down.
TTTATTTCTCATTCTTGTATCTTGCTTTCTCTCTATTTCAATCAAAACGCTTTGTTTTTTTCCATCTATGAACGAAAGATGAAATTTGTGAAAATCAGTCTATAGGAGGATATTTATGAGACTGATAACCGCTGTACCATATTTCTTTGAAAACTAAGTACTCATTAACATAAATCGCGGATCAAACATATCCTTGGCCGTTTCGGACCCGCGATTTATAATTGATGTTAAGTACTAGAAGATGAAAAAAAATAAGAAAAAGAAATGTGAAAACATACGTCTCTCTCTCTTTCTCTCTAAAAGTTTAATTGAAAATGTTTTCCCCTACGCGCTTACGGGTCCAGTTCGTTGCATGGTCACACTGATTAAAAAAAAAATTGAGATGAGAAATCCTTGTTTTATAACTTAATTTTTAGAAGAGGATTTCATAACATACTTAAAAGTCAAAATAGTAACATACTATATGTAACATTCTGTGGCATAGATTTTATTGATGACGTTGACGTCCGCGTTATTGAAAAGTTATCGCAACACGTAACGCGAAAAATACGCGAAATGTTGACGTCGTCTTTACAGTCTGATTTCTCGTTTTGACGTCATAGACAGATAAGGGTGGTTTTCGCTTGACGGCCGTCATATATGAGCTCGCTACAGCCGGCAGAGCACGGACTGTATTACACACGTCCTCTTTTTATATTCATTTACATATTTATCTGTGTTGCTTGGACCCCTGTGTTTTACGATCTTGGTTGTGTGTGGTCATCTAACAGTGAGGATTGGTTGTTTTACACCATAATTTTGCGTTCCTCGAGACCTCTGGGAAATCGAAATAGTGGGAGGGTTGTGCGCACGTAATCCAGAATAACCACACCTACTATTTACGTGGCAGATGGCCGTCCTCAGTAGGCACAGGTCGCCCATTGGTCTCGTTGCTTTATGTGTAGTCTTTTATGTTTCATGTTTCTATGGTGTGAGTTTCGTGTTTCTATGGTGACGAGGGTTTAGTACTCGAAACGTGCATGCTGTAAATTTATGAGGTTTAAATGATGCTATTGAATTTAAAGACGTTGAACATTTGAACTACTCGGTGAGTGTCACTGCTGGTGGACCAAGAGTCCTAGAGGGCACATGTAGCCAAGTTCGATCAACTTTGGTTGATCGTCTGTCTCTTCAACGCATTTGAAATTTTCTGTTACAAAATTTCTTGAAATTTCTAAAACGTGGGTCCTGTAGCATCATATCCCACCCATTCTTCTACGTGTTTTGGTACATTTTAGGACATAATATTTTTCATACTTTTTGGTCATAATACATTATTTAGACTGAGGATCACTGACGAGGGTTTAGTACCCGAAACGTGCATGTCTGATCCATGCTGTAAATTTATCAGGTTTTAAATGATGCTATTGAATTTAAAGACGTTTAACATTTGAACTACTTGGTGAGTGTCACTGCTGGTGGACCAAGAGTCCCCGAGGGCATGTCTCTTCAACGCATTTGAAATTTTCTGTTACAAAATTTCTTGAAATTTCTAAAACGTGGGTCCTGTAGCACCATATCCCACCCATTCTGCTACGTGTTTTGGTACATTTTAGGACATATTTTTCATACTTTTTGGTCATAATACATTATTTAGACTGAGGATCACTGACGAGGGTTTTACATTGTACCCGAAACGTGCATGACTGATCCATGCTGTAAATTTATCAGGTTTTAAATGATGCTATTGAATTTAAAGACGTTTAACATTGGTGTTCCTTGTCCCTTTTGCGTCTCTTTCTGTGGGTGTCTGTTCTGTGCTTTTGCATGGGTGTTTTGGGATTTTGCTGCGGTGCTGCAACCAAGTCTTGTTGGAGATCCCCTCCTTTCTTTCAATTCATCGATCCGAGACTCCTTTCCACTACTAATCTGTCCCCAATCACTGACTCGTAAACTCGTCAACAGAAACGCACGTTATCATCCGCCTTATTGTCCCACAAACATTACTTGTGGGAGAACAAAAAAAAAGATTTTTTTTAAAGTTCCTTTTTCAGTTAATACACCGAATTAATGAAATTCACAACCTGTGATCATACGTTGCCCTTGAATTTGCATGTTATATTGATGAAAACTTCTGAATGGCACCCAAAAACTGACAAATTGTAAAATTTCTAGCTGAAAATTGGCACTTGATCTCATCCACGCCACTACTCCATTGACACAAAATTTGCTATCTGGACTTACACCTAGGTAAATTTCTCATTAATAATAACTAATCCCCTTTTCTGAAAATGTCTTGATGGACGTTGTTTTAGATATTTTGCTTTTGCATTTTCTTCATTTTCTTTTCCACATTCCAAAGATGGATAAAGATATTCCAAGTACCGATTTTGTACTGTGTATTATCCATATTGTCATTCTGCTACATTGTATTACGTTTTGGGCCTAAATATGTTACGAAGAAATTTTTCATTTGATGTTGATTTTCGTTGTAAAACTTTTTACAAAATTAAATGCAGTTGGCTTTATCCACAGTTGCGAATCTACCTGATCACAAATGAGTTAAAGAAGATCCTGACGATAATCTCAACAGCACCCACAATAGAGCACAAAATTAAACATCGACGAACCCCTAGCAAGCTAGAGGTGGGACCAGGTGCCCAGGAGGAGCAAGCATCCCCTGTTGGCTAGCCGCACCCGCCGTCGTTGTTTACGAAGCATGGAAATGAAAATATATAAAATTCATGCACTGTCTGACGTTATGTCTATATAGAAAGAGCTATGGCGACAATGTCAGGGAAGTATATTCAAAACACTTACTGTCAAACCCCTCGCGGGGAACTTTTTATGCCCCCGGAATCAAAGATTCGGGGGCATATAGTTTTTGGCCTGTCCGTCTGTTTATCTGTTTGTCTGTTTATCTGTTTGTCTGTCTGTTTGTCCGAAAAACTTTAACATTGGACATAACTTTTGAATGGGAAGTGATAGGGCTTTCATATTTCACATGTGTATTCCTTGTGACAAGACCTTTCCATTGATACCAAAATTTTTGACCTCGTGACCTTGACCTTGACATTTGACCTACTTTTCAAAAACTTTAACATTGGGCATAACTTTTGAATGGGAAGTGATAGGGCTTTCATATTTCACATGTGTATTCCTTGTGACAAGACCTTTCCATTGATACCAAAATTTTTGACCTCATGACCTTGACCTTGACCTTTGACCTACTTTTCAAAAACTTTAACATTGGGCATAACTTTTGAATGGGAAGTGACAGGGCTTTCATATTTCATATGTGTATTCCTTGTGACAAGACCTTTCCATTGATACCAAAATTTTTGACCTCGTGACGTTGACCTTTGACCTTTTAACCTAGTGACCTCACATACATGTACTTAACAGAAAATAGTGTTCATACTAACAAAGATGCCACTGGGGGCATTCGTGTTTCACAAACACAGGCTTTGTTTTACGAGCTCCACACGGCAAAGGGCATAAGTGTGACACAAATGAGTTAAAGAAGATCCTGACGATAATCTCAACAGCACTCACAATAGAGCACAAAATTAAACATCGACGAACCCCTCTTTCAATTTCCTTAGAATCACATGATTTATTTAGGAATTCATAATCTTGTGCCACAACCCTCTGACTCGACAGGACACACCTCCTTTATATTGCTAGTCTAGAATGAAAGAATTATGTATTTTTAGTTTTAACTTTTTTATAATATAAGGTTAAGTGGCATGGACATGTTCATCTTAGCGGCTGAAAATCGTAAACTTAACGGTACGGTGTCCCTGAAAATAAATTAATTTCATGAAATGTTAAAATGCAAAATCGTTTGGTTCATATGAAAGTTTAATCATTCTCATAAATTCAAATTTTCACGCGAATCTAAGGCATACATTCGCAGTTATAGCAAACGGCATTTTGAATTTGGGGTGGGCATCTCTAATTCATTCCACTGGCGCCACCTACAATTGACCTTTTTATAATAGAGGTCTATGGAGTTTAACTTGTACACATTCGACAATACTATGGTCGTTACTGCATTTTTTCAAATAAAACTTCATATGGCGCCTTTTCCCTTTGTCATACGTGACTTGACGCAACGGCTAAGTTCCTCTTTAACACTCTCCGTCCCTACAGTATGCACCGTTGAAATGACAAGATGTACTTTCATATTACATTTTCTGCTAGACGGTCTCTGGCAACTCTGAGAAGAAAAATCGTGCCCTCCTTTTCTTCATTGAACGCCTGGCTTCCAGGTCGAGTCGGCACCCGTATATTTTTGTGGCACGTAAGTTGAACATTTTCGAAAATTTGACAAAGTTCTTACAAGTTTTTCTTCACAAATTTTATTACGACAAATTAACAGATTTCTATGCAGTCGGGAAAGTGATTCTGACTGTTCAAAAATGACGTTTCGTATTTAAAATAAGGAGGGGAATTGCACATTTGATTGGCGTTTTAACATCGATTTTCAGTTATCTCCCCTGAAGATAAGTATTCCAAAAGTATCCAAAATGCATCGAAATTATAAGGAATGGTCCGTAGATAAACCCAATATGATGGGATTGCACGTGTAGAAATGACAATCATTTCTCCAATTCTTAGATTGTCCATTGTCCTAGCCTGAAATAATCGATATTGGAACTTAAATTCAGAAAATAATATTCTCAAAATCCTAAGGAAAGCATATTTACTTAGAATTCCTTGTACTTATATCTTATAAAGTGTTATTCTTGACTTAGTACGAACTAAAGATGAAAATCATCCCTCCTTTTCGTATAGAGATGTTGTTATACTCGAGTTTCCAGAAAAAAATACATACGTGAAATAACGTACGTAAGTTTGTCTATGACAACTTAAAGGAACAATCAACAGTGCCAGATCGAATTCTCCAGCACCGCTGAAAAGGGGAATCAGCCTACCTTATCTCGACTTTGAGACTGAATAACTGTTAGGTACTTCTTTGATGTTTATATCGATAATTCAGAAAATAATAAATCGAAGCCATACAAAATCAGGATAAAAAGGAACCAAAGCGAACAAACAAACACCTCCACCACATGAAAAGAAGCACACTCCCATTATGAGAGTGATACCAGGTACCAAGAAAGAGTCAGCATCTTCTGCTTGCATGCAACGCCCGTCGCTTCAGTTCAGTAAAATTGTCACATCCGGTTACTTCCATTTATTTCGGAAGATACTTGTACTAACTTTAACTATTGAAATTCGGGCGAAGTTGCTCTTTCTGGTTTTATACGGCAATGTCAAATCTCCAGAGTCTGGTGTTCTGTCAGTTTGGTTTTGCTGTCTTCTCTTCCTTTCCTAAAACCAGCAAATGTTGCTCCAGATTTATACTTTTGCATTTTATGATATAAACTGTTCTTACTTATCACGTGTAGTGCCGAAAACATTTCGAACAGAGATCATTTTTCCCTCTCTCAATTGAAAATCGGATTTAATTTTTTTTTTTTTTTTTTTTTTTTGGCTCTCTGAAAATGTATGAAAGGGTCTATTCTTTTCTATTTTAGTCAATTTCTTTTTATTTTTACTGAAACATCCAAAGTTGCACCTCCTCCAGATCTTTATTGCTTTTTGCTGTTCCCATTGCTTTTTGTAACATAAAAGAGCATTTTACAGGTTTATCTGAGGATTTACCTTTCAAACCATCAAATTCTGCCTCAAAGCTGAAATCATAAACACTGCTGTCTGGTTTGAATGTTGTACCCAGTGGAGCCTACCAATACTTTAAAACATGTACACTAATTGTAACAATATAGAGTATATAAATAACGACTACTGATCTCTTTCAACCAAATTGGTACAACGCACTTAAATTACAAATGTCGCTATCATTGAAAAAAGGAATACCTGTTCATTTACTTAGTTTAAATTCAATAAACTTAATCATTTTCTACACGGACAGAAAAACATACACTTTAGTCAAAAGTAGGTCAAGGTGAAAACGAAATAACATTGATCAGTCCCTGTTTGATAACATGTAATATTGGCATAAATAATTTGTTAATCCGAAATGGGCAGTGCGTTTTCATGACCAGTAGCTAGAATTTCATCACGGATATTCTTGTATCATGTTTAACGTCATCAAATTCATTGGGTTAGGGTTAGGCATACTACATAGTTTAGATTTGAGGATCACTGACAGCAGCATGGACCATACATGCACGTTTTGGGTACTAAACCCTCATCAGTGATCCTTAATCTAAACAATGTTATATGGCCGAAAAGTGTGAAAATTATTAGGTCTAAAAATGTAACAGGATGAGTGGGATATGATGCTACAGGACCCACTTTTTAGAAATTTCAAGAATTTTTGATAACAAATTTTCGAATGCGTTGAATAGACAGACGATCATATAATGTACTCTTCTCTTGAAGAGATAGAAAAATTCTACGAAGCACAATTTGGTTATGCATATTATTTTTGCACACTGTGTGAATTAACCTTCATGGCAACTAGATAGGTCCTTGTATCTCAATATACAGTACATGTATATGATATAGCTATCGTATCAAAGTGCAATGATGATATAATGACTAATTTAAATGAGCTTGTTGCAATTTAAAATATGAGTTTATGTATTTAGATAAACACGAAGGGATTGGAATTTCCAAAAGTAACCGAAACTCCTAAATTTCAGGAAGTCCTTGATACAAGATGTAACATTTATTCCCTGTAACATATACAAACATTTTTAATACATAAAATTAAACATTTATATAAAAATAAATAAACATTTCAATAAAGAAAACATTAACAAAGATTTTACTAAAGCTTAACCATCTCAAATACATATGCACTTGACTTCTTCACGAAATTATCGTGGAGATTGGCGGACGCTTTCAGACTAAATTGTTTATTATGTTAAACGTCTTCACATTCAATAGCATCATTTAAGAACGAAAAGTTTTCAGCATGGACCAGACATGCACGTTTCGGTACTTGACCCTCGTCAGTGATCCTCAATCTAAACAATGTAAGTTTGCCAAAGAGTGTGAAAATGTATATGTCCAAACATTTACCGAATACAATACTCGTAAAAGACAGTTTCCCCTTTAGCGCATAGATATCTAGTTCTTGTATGTGCTAGGGGTCCGTCGATTCTCAATTTGGTGCTCTATTGTGAGTGCTGTTGAGATTATCGTCAGGATCTTCTTTAACTCATTTGTATGTGTGGAAACGATTCATACATTACACTTTTGACCCCGAAAGCTGCAATGACTTTCCAAATTTATAGCATCTTTGATAACCCTGGGTACTTTTTCTAACTTTTTTTCTCTTTTTCTTCAGAAAAGTTTGAATGTATGTGGTAAGGTGTAAAGTGAAGCTACATTTATGTCCATACCCTCAATAATTTCCTTCCGTACAGATGGAGATTCGGTGTTCAAACGAGGCAGCGAACCAGCAGCAAAGCCATATCTGGTTCTCACTGATTGATAGTGTGTCCACTGTCCATCGTTAAGTTACGCTGAACTATCTGGTTTGCCACATTATCACTGAAATGTTAAACGTCTTCACAAGATGCGTATGCAGTGTGTGAATTGCGCTTCTCTGCAGCTGCACTGGTGACGGCACTGACGTTGTCCTGATCGAAAGTACAACCATGCGGAAGTGTTCCAGTTGTACCTTCTTGAAGAAAATTTCAAACCAATTTTTATGCACCAGTCACGTGTTTCGAATATTAAATTCACATCAGTGATGCTTTTCGTCAAAGTGCTTTTTCATAAGCAGCCCAAGTTTATTTCACTAGAATACAAGACTCATTATCTGACAAATGTGGATAATGACCATGTCCCCATATACAGTACAAAATCGATGATCCCGAAAATCATAAACCGAAGGCATACAAATGTTAAACGTCTTCGGATTCAATAGCATTATTTAAAAACAGATCAATTTTCATTCCTTTAAGATACTGTATCCTCGTCAGGATATTGACAAATATGGATACTAACCACATCCCTGTATACAGCACAAAATCGATAATTCAGAAAATCAGAAACCGAAGGCATACAAAATCAGGGATAAAACAGGAACCAAAGCAAAGAAGCGAAAACCTCCAGCATATGAAAAGAAGCGAACTCCCGAGGAACCAAGGCAAACAAACAAAAAACCTCCATCACACGAAAAGAAAAGATGTCCCAATATGGGAGTGAGACATGGTGCGAAGAAAGAGTCAGCATATCCTGCTTGCATTCAACACCCGTCGCTTTAATTCGGTAGAATTGTCACATTCGGTTACTTCCATTTCGGAAGACAGAGTACAATCTTTGGTTCGATGGTTCAATTGGTCTATGACAGAATATCATCCATAAGAGTGATTACATAAAGATCGTGGTCAATAGTTTCAAAAGGCGCCCGTGCTGGCTTTCGATTACAGACTTCTGAATTTCGGAAGAAATGAGAATGTTCTTTGGTTGGATGGATAAAATAGACCAAGACAGATTATCATCCACCAATCTGGACAATGGTACATCATAGTGTATAACGAGTTCCACGTATCGACCGTAAAACTTTCTCAGTGACGGTGTTAGTCGGTCACAAACGTATCCCAAAGACGCCTAGCTCTCAGAAAAAAAATGTGTATTTGGTATTTTGTACTTTAGTATAAGCCAACAGGGGATGCTTACTCCTTCCGGGCATCTGGTTCCACCTCTAGCTTGTCGATGCTTAATTTATTGCTCTATTGTGAGTGCTGTTGGGATTGTCGTCAGGATCTGTTTTAATTCATTTGCTCTTACATAACGTATTGGTACTTGCTCTAACATAACGTATTTTAGATATGTACACACAAGAAGCGAGTGTTATCATTATCTGATGACAAATAGTGATAATGACAATATGTCTATGCATAGTTCAAAATCAATAATACAGAAAATCATATACCGAAGGCATACACAATCAGGATAAAACAGGAACAAAACAAACCAAGGATTTATTTCGCTTGTACTTGAGTTTCCAATCCTTGTGTCTCACTGCCTGCTGCTGATGGAACTACCCTTGACTAACCCTAGGTAGGGTTAGTCCTAACTAACAAAGATGAGGAAAACATATGGGGGTGCATCACCGATGCCCTCCAGCAACGCCCTCATCGCCAAAAAATTGCTGAAATTTGTCAAAATCCTCCATCGACATGGCGATCTTTGCCGGGCTTATATGGCCGGTTTTGTGGCTGTGTACCTGTTGTTAAAAGCAGTTCATGAAATCGAAGAATAAGTTTAGGTAATACATGAAATATTCTACTAGTTTAGATAACCTGAAATAAGCAATTAATCATTTACAAGTTGCGAATTTGAAAAGTCATATAAGGGTTTGATTCATTTTATAGGCTAAACTGAGATCAGAATATATGTTAGAGATAACTCTCTGTAATTATCGCATGCCCCTCGCATGTCGTGTCGATGTCATTGATAGAAAGATTGATCAGACTCCCAACTCTTTGGGCAGACGTAGTTAATTTAAAAACATCCAGAAATCCCTGGCCATCTCATACGTGTCCATCCCTAATTTGCAGGACAATGAATTCCGGAGATCCTCGGGGTCATGTCTGTTTGCTACAAAATGTATTCAGTTAAATGCAACAACTAAATGGCTATTTATGAAAGCAAAGGACGGACGCCTCCTTTACTTAATCTTTATCAGAATGAATTGTAGAAATTTGAATGAAAATGTTTATCTTACCACTTCTCATTTCAAGACACAAACACTTAATCGTTAGTCTAAGCCTTTTCTGCTTGTCCTTTACCCAAGGTCAGCTTCCTATCTTTAAGGTCACAACAAACAGTTAACCATAAAACAAAGACTTGTTGACTCTTGGAGATTTTCATGCATATAATCATTGTATCAGGCCATTTCACATTGACTTGACCCAAGGGCATTGGCTCGATTTCAAGGTCACATCATACTTGTTTTAGATTATAGGTTTAGTTTTGATGATATTGGAATGAAACGGGATAAACATGATGAAAATAATCAATGGTAAACAATTGCTAACCTTTGTTCTTGATGACAACTACCTATTATACAAATATTTTATTCTTGACCCTGGCTCATGGTCAGATATTCATTCTGAAGGTCGTCACAAACATTTAGTTGTATCAAATACAGATTTTGTCCTATACTATTTATAAACATTATTAACATTATTATGTCAAAAATGTACCGAAAGATGTAGCAGAATGGGTGGAATATGATGCTACAGGACCCACGTTTTAGAAATTTCAAAAATTTCAGTACCAGAAAATTGTGAATGCGTTGAAGAGACAGACGATCATCCGAAGTTGATCGAACTTGGCTACATGTGCCTTTAACTATTGGAATTCGGGCGAAGTTGCTCTTTCTGGTTTTGATTGGTAAATGTATGAAACATTTTTAAAGAGTTACTTTTTTCCATCCATTTGTTCCATGGCCTCTTAGTGATGAACTCTCTTCTTTCGCCATATGATTCCTGCTGGCATCTTTCTACTTCAGATGGTCTGGGAAAAAAATTTCATAAAATAGGATTTTCCCTTCAAATAATATTATACAAAAGATGCCTTTTCTATTTTTTCGATCGAATAAGAATCAGACGAGATATGATTAAATCTCAATGTTCAATCATTCTTATGTGCTTTAAAAGTCTCTTTTTTTGTAAACCTCTCCTCTATTACAACATCTCCTCTACAGGGTGCCTCAGTATCTCCATTAAAATAGGCGTGGTAGGGGCCATTACAAACGCAATATTGACACCCCTTAAAAATGCAAATGTCATACCGTTGATATCTAGATATCTATACGGCATTTTATGAATTTCTTTGCGCAGACAATGAGATATATAATAGGGGAGGAGAATAGTAGAGAAATATCTTAGATATATGCACCCAATTTCTAACCCTCTAGGTTTAATCCCCCTAATTCCTACTTGAGTCTTATATTTTTTTAAGTCGACAGATGGAATATAGGGGATTAACATTCCATGGTTGAGATTTGGGATGAGATATCATTGGTTTTGGTATTGGATATCCGATATCATATGTATACTTTGCTTAATAGATAAAAATATCTCTATTAGAATAGGCGTGGCATTCACAAGAGACATCAAGCCAAAATAAGATGATGTAAGAATAAACATTTCATCGCTAGAAATATAAATCAAGTATCAGATATGAGATGTAAATATGCTTAAATTCATAACGGTAATTGCGGCTTATGATATAAAGATGCTAAGAATCCCATCCTGCTACATCTTTCGGTACATTTTTGACATAATAATTTTCACTCTCTTTGGTCATATTATAACAGTCTTTAGATTGAGGATCACTGACGAGGGTTGAGTACCCGAAACGTGCATGTCTGGTCCATACCTGCACATTTATCCGTTTATAAATGATGCTATTGAATTTGAAGACGTTTAACATTATTAGACAACAATTGGAAGTGTAATATATTCGGTATATTTAGGACATACTTTTCACAGATTTTGGTCATATTACATTGTCTAGATTGAGGATCACTGACGAGGGTTTATTACCCGAAACGTGCATGTCTGGTCCATACTGTAAATTTATCTGCTCAAAAATGATGCTAATGAATTTGAAGACGTTAAACATACACAGGGGATCTAAATTACAAACATTTCAGAATGGATCCCTCGGTAGCCCTAACTACTCCATTGATAGTTACGAGAACGATGTAATCATTTATGTAACAGTATTCCTGGGAACTATGCCCTAACGCATTCAAGACGAAGATAACATATGTGAAGTAGATCTAACCTTTCTTCCCTTCTAAATTAGAAGATAACATCTGTGAAGTACATCTAACATTTCTTCCCTTCTAAATTAGAAGATAACATCAGTGAAGTAGATCTAACATTTCTTCCCTTCTAAATTAGAAGATAACATCTGTGAAGTAGATCTAACATTACTTCCCTTCTAAATTAGAAGATAACATCAGTGAAGTAGATCTAACATTTTTTCCCTTCTAAATAAGAAGTCCATTTTATAAATATTAAAGAAGTACCTAACAGAAATTCAGTCTCAAAGTCGAGAAGGCAAGACAAAAGCATTAGAATTTACATAGGAGCGGTTGCGAACATCGGAATGAGTAACATTTCGAAGTGAGACCAAGTGCCCGGGGAGAGTCAGCGTCTCCTGATTGCATGCAACACTCGTCGCAACAGCTCTATGAAAACGTGTAAAATTCGGGGATTTATCGATGTACATATTGATGTACACATCAGCTAAGTATTGATTCGGCCATTCAATCAGAATCCAGAATATCACTGATAATTCTGGAAAGGGAGGGTCTAAATTTATTTTATTATATCCCCGTAGCGACCGAAGAACTTCCTCGATGATGATGATTTCAGCCACTGTGAAATATATCCCTGAACGAGTAGCTTACTTGCAAGTCGTCTTAGTCTAACGATGAAATCTTCATATTTGGAACATGCCCTGGTGTACCGTATCAGCTGGGAAACAAAACGCCATATGCGGGAGATGACTGAAAGGGAAGTTAGTTCATCTCATTTGTCATACATTGAGGTGTTCAAATGGCAATTTGCGTCGAAGGAGTATCCTGACGACAATTTCAACAGCACTCAATCATCTAGCAAGCTACCATGTGCCGGAGTATATCCAAGTACGAAGCGGATCTGTCGCCCTCGGTTGTTTCCTTGATATCTAGTTCATGAAGATACATTTCATGTAGATGATCCCCGAGTTCGGATTATTGATGGACAACACGTATTATATGTATCTGAAAGTAAAATTAAACAGAGATGCAAGGTACTTTGGCCCAGTCGAGGGCAAGGTCTGGATGAAGTCTGCTTCGTATGAATATAAATAATAAAAATAAGCCCGCAAGCAGTGATACGCAATTGGCACCCACGGGGATGCAAATGTTTAACGTCTTCAAATCAATAAGCATCATTTTAGAGCAGATACATTTATAGCATGGACAAGACATGCACGTTTCGGATATTTAACCCTCGTCAGTGATTCTCAATCAAAACAATGTAATATTGCCAAAATATAAGAATTTCATTAGAATTTAAATGTAATGTTGCCAAAATATTAGAACTTTCATTAGAATTTCCATAGGAACGTTTGTGAACATCGGAATGAATAACATTCCGAAGTGAGGTGCCCGGGGAGAGTTATATTCAGAGAACACTTCGACAAAAAATTTTGTTTATTTACGTGCACCACATCGTAACATGTAATCAAAATCAAAATAAATTATGATGAATAAATTATGCAAATAAACTATTTGCTTGAATACGGTTCCTCCAAACATCCGAATAGAAGCGGCGGGTGTTGCATGCAAGCAGGAGATGCTTACTCTTTCTGGGCACCTGGTCTCACTCCCATATCGGGGGTTCGCTTCTTTTCATGTGGTGGAGGTTTTTGTTTGTTTGCTTTGGTTCCTGTTTTATCCTGATTTTGTATGCCTTCGGTTTCTGATTTTCTGAATTATCGATTTTGTGCTGTACACAGGAATATGGTCATTATCCATATTTGTCATCATAAAAATGTTGTCAACCAAAAACTCGAGCATCCAGATGATATCATCTTCGGTATACTTTTTGTATGAATCAGAGTGTTCCTTCATGAAATAGGTATCCTATGCCAAGGTATTTGTAAATAATAAAGTTCTGAAAATCTTTCAGAATTTTCAAAGTATATATCTGTAATTACACGACTAATACTACGAATAGATGATAACAAAATTGATGTACATGGCAATATATCATTGTGCCTCTTTAACAACAATATGTGCTCCAAAAATTTTAAACCAATTTCAAAGAAGAAAATTTCAAACTATGACTTCACGAAGAAAACTTCAAACCATATCATGTGACTGTCGAATGATCTCTAGCCTGGGATTTCCTTCGAAATAAAAAGGTAAATAGTGTCTAAATCTACTTTGTAAGAGTTTATTTAGGCCTATCATACGAGTGTCATTATCATTTATATGATGGCAATCTATTCTGGTCAAGTATAGAGTTATATTCAGAGAACACTTCAACATTTTGTTTATTTATGTGCACCATATCATAACATTAATTTTGTGCTATATTGTGAATGCTGTTGAGATTATCGTCAGGATCTTCTTTAACTCATGTAATCAAAGTCAATATAAATTATGTTGAATGACAAATATGGCTAATGGCCTTATCCCTTTGTACATCACAAAATCGATAATTCAAAAAATCATAAACCGATGGCATACAAAACCAGGATAAAACAGGAACCAAAGCAAACGAGCAAAAACATCCACCTCTAGAGGTGTATTCAGAGAACACCAAGTGTTCTCTGAATACATCTCTATTCTTGAACAGAAAAGATTTCCATTAAATAAATGATAGTAATGCTCATATTATAGACCTGCAATACTTTCATATAAGACAAAGGAGGGGATCTCCAACAACACCAGGTTTAGCTTGCACCCAAAGCTAAACCCCATCAGGTAGATTCAGATAGTATTTACCTTGTTTAATCGAAGGGAATTCTCGGGCTAGAGATTATTTGCATATCACTTCATATGCTACAGTGATTCCATTCCTTGAGAAAATCGTTCTTAGAACTCGCCGTCGTGATTTTCTTTATAGGAATAACTTCCGGCAATTTAGAACGCGCGTTCACCAAAATAAAGAAATTTTGATCCATAAACGGTCCAGTAGAATCTATAAGGACTCTCTGGCATGGTGCGCTTGGCCATTCCAACGGGTGAACATAAACCTTGCCCGGATTATTTAGCTTATCTCACAATACTGCTGTCGATACATGGCCAGTACACGTAGCTTCAAGCAAATGATTTCATTTTCACCTCACATGCAATAGTTCAAAAACATTTTGCTTAAGAGTTGACGGAATAATAACTCATTCCACCACATGAAACAATTTTGATGCAAATATTCAGAAATAACAGAGCTTTGTCATTTCACCTTCTTTCCAACCTCCCTGAACTCTCAGTAAAACCTGTGATAGTACGGTATCAGGCCTCGTTGCGTTTGCTACTGTTTCGCTCGTCATCGTAAGGTTCTCTATTTGCGTGGTATTAAAAACGTCAAGCGCATCATAGTTTTTATTGTTCTCATGTTTTCACGGCAACCTGGATAGAGCATCTGCATTTGTGTCCTGTTTTGTGTTCTTAAAATTATGCTATACTTAAATCCAGATAACAACATCGCAAAGCGTTGTAATCTAGACGACCGTCTTTACGGCCAAGTAAATCGCTAGTACTTCCTTGTCGATTTGTGCATAATTTTGCTCTGCCATTTATAGTGACTTTGATATGAAGGCAATGGGTATTTCTGTCTTGTCACCAAATACATGTGATAAAACCGCTCCTAGTCCATAAAGTGATGAATCGCACGCAAGTCGTTTTTCTTTAAGTGGGTCGTAGTGTGTCATTGCAGGTTCCGATGTAATAAGCTTTTTTTTTTTCACACGCATCCTGTGGTCGTGTTTCCATGCCCATGGTTTTCCTTTTTCCAAAAGCTCATGACGAGGATTTATTTCGCTCGCTAAATTTAGTAGAATGTGAAACGTCTTCAAATTCAATAGCAACATTTAAGAACAGATTTGAATCCCAACTCTATCTTGCTAGGGGTCCGTCGATGGTCAATTTTGTGCTCTATTGTG
The DNA here is from genome assembly GCA_028142955.1 of Pinctada fucata. NCBI lineage: Eukaryota > Metazoa > Mollusca > Bivalvia > Pterioida > Pteriidae > Pinctada > Pinctada fucata. Next base: position 53,979,454 of record AP027112.1, on the reverse strand, counting down.
AGTGCTGTTGAGATTTTCGTCAGGATCTTCTTCAACTCATTTGCAGCATAGACCAGACATGCAGATTTCGGGTACATTACCCTCGTTAGTGATCCTTAATCTAAACAATGTAATATGACCAAAGAGTATGAAAATTATTATGTCCAAACATGTCGAAATGTACCAATTATGATGTCCAAACATGTCGAAATCTGTTGTAGTAATCGTTTTAAGAAAGAGGGAAGTTGCGTCACATTTCCTAGTACTCCTCCGGGGCACCTGATCCCGCCTCTGGCTTGCTAGGGGTCCGTCGATGCTCAGTGTTGTGCCTTATTGTTGATGATGTCGTCATGATCTTCTTCAACTCGTCGATTTTTTTTTCACGGGATTCCGTATACCCGATTTATTGATCTCAAGTTTGCAAAACATGTTCGCCACTCTATTGGCGAAGAATTCACATTTCTCCTTATTGACTCGTAAGTTAAAGACTTCAGCCTTTCGAGTACCTTACCTAAATTTTCTGCGGCTAGCGAACAGCGGATGCTTACTCCCCCCGGCACCTGATCCTTCCTCTAGCTTGGTAGGGGTCCGTCGATGATTAATTTTGTGCTCTATTTTGAGTGCTGATGAGATTATCGTCAGGATCTTCTTTAACTCATTTGTCTCGTTTGCCCATTGGTCTCGTTGGTTTATGTGTAGTTATTTATGCCGATTGCCCACTGGTCCCGTTGGTTTATTAGTCGTTCATGTTTGATTATTCTATGTGATTCGGCGTTCATTGTACCATTTGCGTCTCATTCTGTGCGTGTCTGCTTTGTGCTTTTGCAGTGGGTGTTAGTGTAACCATATGGCCTCTCCCCCACAATAATTATGCAATTTGAGTATTTTGATCTTTAATTAATTTTCATTTATTTTGTTTATGGGATATTTCCAATCGTCTAGGAGAAGATAACTCTAATTTCAAACGTTAACTTTACGATCACGTGCTAAATTGATGTAATAGAAATGATTGTCATTCCCGCCAGTGTATAACCCTACGTCTGTCAATACGAGGTGTTCTTGGGTCAATTGACAGCAACAGAAACTATAGTGGTTCGCCTGTCACAGGTCTGGGTGCAATAGACGAAATGGCGAGGATTTGTTCTAAGTTTAGGCAACTTTGTTTATACGTCTGAATTCCAATTGAGTCATGAATTTCGATGGCGATTTCCACCTGATTGTGAAATATCCCAGGCTCCTAATATATACTGTGCGCATGATTTTGTATGTCAGATTCATTCTCATACTGCTATAACCAACATGTAACTTTCGTATGTTAATAAACGGTAAAACTATTTCAGAACTTTTTATATCAGAGTTACGAAAAATGACTTAAGTTTAAATTCATCCACGGAGTTCTACGATTTGTAACCCGATAGGGTTACATTAGCTGAGTGTTGTTGCAATGCACACTGATCGTCAATAACGGTTTTTAAATTTCTCAATCTAATTAAAATTCGACGTTTCTGATCCGTTACTCTACTCAAAGATCTAATGATATCCGATTTGAGGTCACGTCAGATTGACCTTTTTTATTCAAAAATTCATGAAAATTTTAGCCAGTGAAAATTCTCGGTGTATGTGCGATTCGGTAAATGCTTCAAAATGGCTACTGACGAAGCTCTACGTATTGTTCTACCGATGTTTAATGTGAAAGAGTTAAAAAATGAACAAAAACAAATGCTGGACTGTATCCTGGACAACAGAGACTGCATGGCGATTCTCCCTACCGGATACGGAAAATCGCTTCCTTATCAATTACTGATACCGCTTGCTAAGGCTCTGGGGAGGTCGATCAAGAAAGTGATCGGGGGTAGTGCACTAGTTGCACTGATGAAGGACCAGGTGGACAGACTATCAAAAACTCCTAATATTCGAGCTGTCTATCGAAGTAATGTGACATATCGATTTGTATTTTTTTCAAGCAGGAAATCCGAATATCACATTTTTTGATTAAGCTTAAAAAATAAGCACAGTAGGCTTAAAAAAAACCAAACAAAAAAAACATTTGTAGTGAACAGGTGAATATATGTACAGAAGATCTGCAAGCAATTTTGGCATTCTGATGTGTTTGATGTTTCTGTGTTGTGCGTTGACGTTCCTTGTCCCTTATGCGTCTCTTTCTGTGCTTGTCTGCTTTGTGTTTTTGCATTGGGTATTTTTGGTTTTGCTGTGGGTACTGCAACCTGGTGTGTTGGAGATCCCCTCCATTGTTTCATAACTTTCTGCAGAATGAATGTATACAAATCACAAATTTGCCTTTTAGTCGGTTCGTCGGTTATCAGTCATATTGGTCCTTTTCCAGTTCGGCCCCCCCCCCCCGTCATATCGGCTTTTTTACTTTTCGGTCAAATCACAGCAACATGACCTTTCTGGTGACCCTCGTAAAAAAGTTCCCCGCGAGGGGTTTGACAGTTAGTGTTTTGAATATATTTCCCTGACATTGTCGCCATAGCACTTTCTATATAGACATAACGTCAGACAGTGCATGAAGTTTATATATTTTTTTCATTTTCGTGCTTAAACATCGACGGCGGGTGCGGCTAGCCAACAGGGGATGCTTACTCCTCCCGGGCACCTGGTCCCATCTCTAGCTTGCTAGGGGTCCGTCGATGCTTAATTTGTACTCTATTGTGAATGCTGTTGAGATTATCGTCAGGATCTTCTTTAACTCATTTGTGTCACACTTATGTCCTTTGCCGTGTGGAGCTCGTAAAAAAGTTCCCCGCGAGGGGTTTGACAGTAAGTGTTTTGAATATATTTCCCTGACATTGTCGCCATAGCACTTTCTATATAGACATAACGTCAGACAGTGCATGAAGTTTATATATTTTTTTCATTTTCGTGCTTAAACATCGACGGCGGGTGCGGCTAGCCAACAGGGGATGCTTACTCCTCCCGGGCACCTGGTCCCATCTCTAGCTTGCTAGGGGTCCGTCGATGCTTAATTTGTACTCTATTGTGAATGCTGTTGAGATTATCGTCAGGATCTTCTTTAACTCATCAATATTACTGACTTCATCTGAGCTGAATACAGAACTTCTATAGGAGAGGTTATATAAGAAGAGATGATAAATCATTTGGACGTACAGTTTATGATACTATGCACAAATGCCAACTTGATATTTGTCAAATCAGTGGTATTAGTTACGTACTAAATCCAAATCCATTTCGCCCTTCAACAATTTCTGCCAAGTGATGTTATTTGATTGTTCTTGTTCCAAAATCATGAAAATAGCACAAACTCAAAGTACCTTAACTTTGATAGGTCATATGTGAACAACTAAATTGGTGGAGTTTTGATAAAGGGTAAAATTGATGTATCATCACCTCGATTGGGATAATACACCTTGATGAACTTAAAGAACTGAATATTATCTTTAACTCAAATTCTTTTTGTTTGAAATTCACATGAGCATCAAATTTTGCATAAAATAAGCATTACTGCATTAAGTGAATTGGTATTGTGAAAAAATACCTGTCTCATAAAATCTTGTGACTTCCCACATATTGTCGGTACATAATCCCATTCATCTAGTCCCTCTGGTATTTGGGTTTCTCTTATGGACATGAATTTCCTGTAATAGAAATGATATAGAATATAAGATATCTGGTATGAAATTGCAACATAGACACCATTGAATGGATTAGAATTTGAACTTTAAAAAACAGTTTGAGTAAAGGAAATTCTAGTTATCTGAGTTTGAGTAAACGAGAGTAATCTTTTATACATATTCATTTTCTATTAATTTTTATTAGTAATAATATGATGGTATGATCAATTTCTGTCTGACTAAGTGTGAAAGCACAATTACCTCCAATAATTGAAAAAACTGGTGATGTGCAGAACTGCCCTCCAGAGAGTCTTATACAGACACAGTTCTTACCTTAATATCTGCCACCATCAAAGCCCAATGGTTCCCACCAATGTTTACCGGCAAAAATACTTCCGAATACATCCGCTCCGGCCCAATTAGTTTAAATATATTTTATTTTAAATGGCAACTGATGGACAATAAAGAAAAATAAAATAAACACTAATTAATCTTAAGAAAAAATTAAATCACCAAACCGCTGAAATTGCTATGGCTGGATTGTGATGCTGTATCTTTGCAGATACACACCTTACATGCTAAGAAATTTTAAGGTAATTTATGGGTAATGAAGGAATTTATGCCAAAAACATAGAAATTAGATGTATTATCATTTGATATATTTCTCTGTTATATGATATTTTTAAAACCTTTTGCACTAGCCTAGTAGATATCAAAAGAAGAAATATTTTGAATTGAAAATTGGTTATGGTGCATTATGAAGAATATGTGCATCGAAGCTGGTGTAAGTAGGCTAGCCAACAGGGGATGCTCACTTTTTCCGGGCACCTGGTCCCACCTCTAGCTTGTCAGGGGTCCGTCCGTGCTTAATTTTGTGCTCTATTGTGAGTGCTGTTGAGATAATCGTCAGGATCTTCTTTAACTCATTTGTAACCAATCACTTAGGAAAACGTACATGTGCATCAGCCTTATACCAAGCCAGGCATTCAAGAACAAGTTATGGTGCGGACGGGGCACCGTTCAGTGGAAAGTTTATAAGAGGCCCTCCTGTAAGAAGTATCAATTGCCCTTGAAAACAATGTTCCGAATTCAAAGGAGATTAATATGGAAATACCTGAAGTGTGTGTAAATGTGGCTGTCCTAAACCAAGCTGATCAGAAAAATAATTGGAATGTACCAAAGGTTAAATTCTATATTTGTACTTTCAATTTAGTGAAGTGATCGCTTGTCCTCCCTGGATGTCAGTCGGACTCCTGGGGGTGATAAAATACATTAGCTCGCTACAGCCGGCAGAGCAAGGATTGTATAACGTACACCCTCTTTTTATATCTATTTAAATGACAAATATGGATTATGACCATATCCCTATATAATGACAAATATGGATAATGACCATATCCCTGTATACAGCATAAAATCGATAATCCAGAAAATCATAAACCGAAGGCATACAAAATCAGAATAAAACAGGAACCAAAGCAAAAAAACAAAAACATCCACCACATCAAAAGAAGCGAACTCCCGAAATGGGAATGAGACCAGGTGCCCAGGAAGAGTAAGCATCTCCTGCTTGCATGCAACACCCGCCGCTTCAATTCGATATTGAAGTGAGACCATAAAGCACAAAATCGAAAATTCAGGAAATCATAAACATTATCTCCTCCAATAATCCACATACATTTTGTAATCATAATAAAAAAGGAACACAAAATATTTACCCAGATGTCTCGAAGAACGTACAATTGTGGTTAAAACAACTTGCTCACTGTCAAATGATCACATACAAACAAGACCGCATGTAAATAGCCGTCCGTAGTCGTCACCGGTTGCCCTGAGGTCTCGTTGGTTTTTGGGTGGTCTTTTGTGTTTCATGTTTTTATGGTGTGAGTTGGTGTTCCTTGTCCCTTTTGCGTCTGTTTCTGTTAATGTCAGCTTTGTTTGTTTGCATTGGGTGTTTTGGAGCTGATTGTGAAAGAAGGGAGGAGATCTCCAACAAGACCCCGCTGCAGCATCAACAGCAAAACTCCAAAACACCCGATGCAACAGAGAAAAAAAGGGACGCACGACATCTAAACATCAAACACAAAAGACTACACATAAACCGACGAGACCAATGAGCAACCGGTGCCGACTTTGGACGGCCATTTGTCATGCAAGTAGCAAATGGTGTGGTTATCCTGGATTACGTGCGCACAACCCTCTCACTTCTCCAGTTACCCAGAGGTCTCGCAGAACGTACAATTGTGGTGTAAAACAACCTTCTCATTGTAAGATGACTTCACACAAACAAGACCGTGAAACGTAGAGGCCCCAGAAACACAGATGAATATGTAAATGGATATAAAAAGAGGGCATGCGTAATACAGTCCGTGCTCTGCCGGCTGTAGCGAGCTCATGTATGTAATCACCCGATGAGTCCGACTGACATTCAGAGAGGACAGGTGGTCGGGGCCCTTTCTTCTCTAAAGATGTTTGGACAGAGCCCGTTGTCACAGTCAGAGTGCAAGTCTCAAGGATGCGCTTGTACAAGACTGTAGGTTGGTCAAGTACCAAGCCTAGTGTCCGTCTGGTGACATTAGGATCATATCCACGGTATAAAAGGCGTTTGATGATTCAAACGCATTTTCAATGGTTACCCTGCCTACCTTTGATCCGTCTAATTGTGTTTATCATATCACCATATAAGACAGGTTGTGTAATACCCAAAGTAATGTACTCTGTTGCGTGTATAGATCCGAAATTTAAAAGAAGTTGACTGTAATTTTTGTTAAATTTCCAGAAAGTCTTGACTAGTTTATGAAAGCGGAAACCTTGACCTTAACGTTTTTTGGTAATTTGTAAATTTCTACTGTGAAAATCCAAAATATCAGTACATGCTCTAGCGTTCCGGATGAGCTGTGATATGTAAATGCCGTATGACGGTAATCTTGGAATATCACCGTCAAGCCAGGGGAAATTTACTATGTTGAATCCAAAATCATCCCTTTTGTCATATACACTTGCACGAATCTTTCCGTTTAGAATTTTGATATTTAGGTCCAAAAATGGTGTTTCTGTATTTTTAACGTTTGCCTTGTTAAGTGTTAATTCGTGTGGATAAATTTCATTCTTATATAATTCAAAAGCAGGATTGTCAATGGTTAGAAAATCATCCAGATACCTAGAAGTATTATTGAAACATTTCAGATCATCAAATTTTCTTTGCTTTTGAAGATTTTGGATAAATTCTTTTTCATAAGTGTATAAAAATTAGTCTGAAACAAGAGGCGCACAGTTAGTACCAATAGGAATTCCTACAACCTGCTTGTATAGATCCTCACCAATTCTAACATAAATATTGTACAAGGGGACGGACAAGGCATTACACAGGTCACTACATGTCCATGATTTGTATGATTTGTTGTCGGTCGAGGAAAAGAAACCCTTCGATTCAGATGTACAATTGTAAGTTTTCCGCTCTCGGTCATTTAATGAGATTAGATAATCGATCATTAATTTTGTCATGAGGAAGTGTGGTGTACATATTAGAGAAGTCGTATGAAGAAATCGTATAGGCTTGGAAATTTCCAGATTTCATTTTGTCAATCACATCCCCTGTATTCTTAATAGACCAAAATAAATTTACATCGTTCCTGTTTAGAACCGTTTCACAATATCTAGTTATGTTTTCTTTAATAGCAGTAAGTGCTGACGTCAGATTTCTAGACAAAATTGTAGTGGAACAGTTACTAAAATAAGCAATAAATCGGAATTTGTTAGGAGACTTGTGCAGTTTCGGTATGCAATATAGTGTTGGGAGATCCAATTTAGAAATAGAGATGTTGAATGAAGACAGTTCACTGTTATGCTTGCTCTGAATGACTGAAAAAACCTCATTTTATTATAGTTAAAAACAAAGTTTCGAATAGATTTTTTGTACTTATAACAAATAAGAGGTGGCTCTAAATTTTCACAATATTGAGGAATGATACTTTGTACGCCATGATCCCGAAAAATGTTAGAGATGTTTAGAAGATCAAAACTTTTGTTAATAAACGGGATTTTTATGAATCGTCTTTTAGGGGAGGTGTTTTTCACAATAGGATAGTTTATACTGTGAGACAATGATATTAAGTCTGAATCAGTTAGTGTTACTTCTTTTGAAATTTGGACCCATGCAAGCAACGGAGTATATTACATTAGGTATTTCACAACCTGCATTTTATGGTGACACAATTAACAAAATAAGAAGGATCAAAGGTAGACAGCATATGTATCGAAAATGCGTCAGAGTCATCAAACGCCTTTTATACCGTGGATATGATCCTAATGTCCCCAGACGGACACTAAGCCTGGTACTTGACCAATATACAGTCTTGTACGAGCGCATTCTTAAGACTTGCACTCTGATTGACTGTGACGACGGGACTCCATGACGGGCCCTGTCCAAACCTCCTTAGATAAGACAGGGCCCGACCACCTGTCCTCTCTGAAAATCAGTCGGACTCCTCGGGTGATAACATATGTGAGCTCGCTACAGCCGGCAGAGCACGGACTGTATTACGCACGTCCTCTTTTTATATCCATTTACATATTCATCTGTGTTGCTTGGACCCCTGTGTTTTACGGTCTTGTTTGTGTGTGGTCATCTAACAGTGAGGAGGTTGTTTTACACCATAATTGTGCGTTCTTCGAGACCTCTGGGAAATCGGAATAGTGGGAGGGTTGTGCGCACGTAATCCAGGATTACCACACCGTCTGCTATTTACGTGGCAGATGGCCGTCCTAAGTCGGCACCGGTTGCCTATTGGTCTCGTTGGTTTATGTGTAGTCTTTTATGTTTCATGTTTCTATGTTTTGAGTTGGTGTTCCTTGTCCCTTTTGCGTCTCTTTCTGTGGGTATCTGTTCTGTGTTTTTTGCATGGGTGTTTTGGGATTTTGCTGTGGGTGCTGCAACCTAGTTTTGTTGGAGATCCCCTCCTTTCTTTTAGAATGCAACCTCTGCTTCATCCCAGATAGATTTCAAGTGAATAACCGGTATTGACGACAGAGCATGTAACAGCGCATGTCTGCCGCCATTGCGTGCTATAGTAAGTAAATCGTTGAGAGAGCGGTAGATTCTGGGTCGTTTTCTTTTTTGTCTGTTTCGTCTTTTCCCGTGCGACCTGTATTTCCGTTTAGTGTTTTTGCGAATTGAAAAGATGTTGATATTGGTAGAAGCTGAGGAAATGTTTCCTTGTCCATCGATTTGATTGTTTAAACCAAGAAGGTACGCAGTCTGAAGTTTGGTGATCCAGGCAAGTTCAGCTTGTAGTCGGCGTTTTTAAATTTCGGTCTTACTTTCATTTTTACGTTTTGGAAAAGTCTGAACTGGGGTAATGGTGATATCCGAAATAGAATGATTATATTTAACAAGTGATTATAAAGAAAGTTTCTGTGTTTTTGTTGACGTGAGGTTCTGTACCCGAAACTGGTCCATGCTGTAAATTCATCAGGTTTTAAATGATGCTATTGAATTTGAAGACGTTTAACATTTGAACCATTTGGTGAGTGTCGCTGCTGGTGGACCAAGAATCCCCGAGGGCACATGTAGCCAAGTTCGATCAACTTTTTTCGATCGTCTGTCTCTTCAACGCATTTGAATTTTTCTTTTACAAAATTTCTTGAAATTTCTAAAACGTGGGTCCTGTAGCATCATATCCCACCCATTCTGCTACGTCTTTTGGTACATTTTTGGACATAACAATTTTTATACTTTTTGGCCATATTACATTGTTTAGACTGAGGATCAGTGACGAGGGTTTAGCACCCGAAACGTGCATGTCTGGTCCATGCTGTAAATTTATCAGGTTTTAAATGATGCTATTGAATTTGAAGACGTTTAACTTATAAGAATGGTTCCTAAAACGAGATTTTAAAGGTTGGCCTGTCTTACCTACATATTGTGCGCCACATCCTCTGGCATTTCAAGTCATAAGGTAAATAAGATCTTGAGACGATTAATCGATGTCTTGGGTCTACCTCGAGTTTGAATTTCTGCCCATTTATACTAGATGTTTTTGTGGAGTCGCATTTGATGAGGTGACACAAAGATCATCTTCTACTATTGCACTTTGAAATAATTGAGAACCCTCTGTGTCTGTTGTTGAATGTAGAGCCTGCGGATGGAGAAGTGCGTAAAATACGACCGTGGGGTCTAAATTTGAGTTGTGGTAAGAGTACTCTAGGTGAGGAAAAAAGTTTTTTACTGTTGAATGATTAACGTCTTCCAATTCAATAGCATCATTTTTGAACAGATTAAATTTCAGCATGGACCAGACATGCACGTTTCGGGTACTTAACCCTCGTCAGTGATCCTCAATCTAAACAATGAAATAAGGCCAAAGAGTATGAAAAATATTATGTCCCAAAATGTACCAAAAGACGTAGCAGGACGGGTGGGATATGATGCTACAGGACCCACGTTTTAGAAATTTCAAGATTTTTTGATAACAGAAATTTTCGAATGCGTTGAAGAGACAGACGATCAACCGAAGTTGATCGAACTTGGCTACATGTGCCCTCGGGGACTCCTGGTCCACCAGCAGTGACACTCACCAAGTTGTTCAAATGATTAACGTCTTCCAATTCAATAGCATCATTTTTGAACAGATTAAATTTCAGCATGGACCAGACATGCACGTTTCGGGTACTTAAATGTTGATGATACTGGAGATGACTAGTGTCATTGTTTAGACTGAGGATCACTGACGAGGGTTTAGTACCCGAAACGTGCATGTCTGGTCCATGCTGTAAATTTATCAGGTTTTAAATGATGCTATTGAATTTAAAGACGTTTAACATGGTAAAGTGACTGTTGTGACAGAGGGTAATCTCAAGGGGGTTAGTTTAATACGAGGCGACCTTAAAAATGCGATAATGGAAGAAAAGTGAATAAGAGTCCTACGTAGAAGACACTACAACAAAGCTAAATTAGAGAACACAATGAAATTAAACACTTCAAACCTGAGTGCTGCAACCTAGTGTTGTTGGAGAAAAAGGAATCATCTCCAGTATGGCCATCCTGTATTCACCCAGTGAAACAAACCCACAAGAAAGTGGCACATCAATGACATCATATAAACTCCAAATCGCAAAAAGACACAATATTCACTCTAGAACATCATACAAAACAATCGTAACAGACGTACAGAAACATTTAACATCGATGAAAACACATAAAAGGAAGGAGACCAATGTGCACCCGGCGCCGACTTTGGACGGCCATCTGCTTTTTTTTGTCACAAACAAGATCTAGTTAAACGCAGCGGCCTCTTGTAACAAATTCTATGTAAATGGATCTTTTAAAAAAAATGCTAATGCATGCGTATAACAGTCTGTGCCCTGCTGCCAGAAGCGAGCTTAAGATCTATCACCCGAGATGTCTGACCAACCTTCAGATAGGACAGAAAATGAAGACCAAGTCTTCTCAGACGAGATTTCAATAAGGCCAATCATGGAGTCCCGTCGTCACGAATGACCAGTGTGCAACACAGGGAAAGACACTGGTACAAAACTGTAGATTGGTCTAGTACAATGCCCAATGTTTTTTGTGATGACTTGAGGATCATATCCTCGGTAAGGCAGGCGACCGACTATTTTCTTACATTTTTGGTTGAAGTTTGATCTGCCTTTGATCCTTCTGATTTTGTTGATAAGGTCACCGTAAAAATAAGGCAATGAAATTCCCAATGATACATACTCTGATGCCAGAGTCGTCCCAAATTTTGAAAGAAGTTCAGAATGGTTATTGTAGAATTCCCAAAAAAATTTACAAGTATATGATATCTTAATCCTTGGATACTAAAGAATTACATGTAGCTAAAATAAGCATTGACCTTCTAACCTACCGAGGGATATTAATTGACACATGCGTGGACAGCTCAACTGCGACTGGTAATTCTCCTTCTCAACACCAAGTCATGAGGTTACCACACGAGAGATGCAAGCTTACACCCAGAGCACTTTTGCAGCGAACCCAGAACAGTGTACACGTGTGTTATTACGTTAAACTTTAAATTGTTCAATCTTTCATCAAAAGTGTATATTTAAGTCTATTTGTGGAATTTAATATAGAACATTGTTTTGACTTTATCAATGCTAGAATAATTTAGTGTATTTTATTCATCTACGTGGACATTATGTCGGAACCTGTCCTTAGAATACTTGCCAGAGAACTTGGGATTAAGAACAATGAAAAGGCTAAGCACACTTCAAGCAGTCTTGAAGAGCCAATTTGTATTGACCAGATCGACGTAGTCGCTGGCCAGAGCTCCACCATTTGACAAAATGAACGGCAGTCTGTTTCAAGTGTTAGCGAACAACACTTTCAAAACGAAATGTTACAAACGCTAGACACAAAGGAGCCAATTTGAAGAGCTCAAACCCTTTGTTCAACACGAAATTGAGGCAACAAACAAACGTTTTGATAATCTTGTGGCAGACATAGTGATTTCGGAGGAACCATCATCTAAAAAAACAAAGGATATTAGATAGTTCCAGCATGGCGTCAGAAATTCCGGCGGCGAAATCTGCCGACACGGGGGATCCTGACCCAGTTCCCACAAATGATACAGAAACTCCAAAATCTGCTGATATCAGCAACAAGGCGGAAGATACAAGCGACAAAACTCCGCCTACATCAATGATAGCTTGGTCGGCTGACAAATTCACGCACACAGTGAAAGCAGGACCCCAAATATCTGCGGGGCTGGCAGATTTATTAGCTCTACTGGTCAAAGACCAGTCGAGCTTATGCGATCGCCCTTCTGTCCGTCCGTCTGTCCGGCGTCCGTAAACAATTCTTGTGGACACGACTCCTCTGAAAATATAAATCATAGAAATGTAATTCTTTTTGCATTGTGATTGGTCTGTGGCCTAGTTGATCTAATTATATTTTGATTGAGCCCTTGACTTAGGGTCTTAGAAAAAGGGTGTTGTCATTTCCTCCATAAAGGGGTCTTTTGTACGCAACCCCTCTGAAACTGTAAATGATAGAAATGTAATTGTTTCCTATATAATGGTTGGTTTATAGTCTAGATATGCAACCTATATTTTGTTTGAGCCCTTGACCTCAAGGGCCTCAGAAAAAGGATGTGGTCTTTTTGTCAGGCAGTTTGAAGATCTGTAAATTTTCAATTATCTTCAGAAAATTCTATAGATTGAAAGTTAAAACCATGGCTGGTTTGGTACATTCCATTTTTATGAAGTTTATCTGTCTCAATAGTATCACAATTTGATGCCTGTATTTATTTTTTCTTGTTTTTTTTCCTTTCTTTCTTCTCTGGTATAATTCATGCATCGGTACCAGCCTTTATCAAGCTATATGGGCTCAAATACTTATGTCTGTATTTGGAAATGTAAAGACAGTAAGATTCCATGCTTTTCTTTAAATTTTACTCATATTTCAAGTTTTTTTTTAAATGAGATTACTGCTTTCTGATAGGTGTGACAAAGTTTTTTAAGAAATGATTTTGGTATGAATTAGTTTCGAGGTGGAATTGTCTTGTACAGTATAAATAAAGAAGAACAACAATGACAGCCACTGCTCTCTCAGTTCATCTCAGTTTTCCCTCCCAGGTAAATAAAACAGAAGGCATTTCTCTTCAAATACTTCTTGCAAGTTATATTTATGCTGTTCATTACAATTTCAAAAGTGCTACAAGTTTAATTCTTCCTAATTTTTCAAAAATTACCTTGACCATTTTCTTTTTTATCTAAGTGACTAATGATAGCTCTAACCCTAGGTTTACACTATGTTGCCGGCGACCACGGCATTCACGGAGGCCAAAACGTAGCACACCGTATGATTTTTGGCAGTTTTTATCTTGGTATTCAAGTTCTGTTAAGTCTCGTTACGTTTTCGCACGGTCTATCAAGGTATCTGTGACGAGCCGCGGCTCCTGAATCCCGGAGACCTGACGGCGCACTACCTTTCAACCTACGGCTTGTTACGGACGTTTGTACGTTTCCTCACGACCTGTCACGTTCTGATAGGGTATGTCACGGTTTGTTACGATCCAATCAAGTTGGCCACGTCTACCAAGTTCTGTTAAGGCCCACTACGATTAACCGTGAACGACTGGAAAAGAAGACACAAAAAGCTGCATAAAAGGGTTTGGTTTGTTACACTCCTTGTCTGACCGTGCGTACCGTGCCTCGCCGTAGAAGAACTTGAAACAAACCGTAACAAGCCGGGACTGAACGTGACGAAACGGCTAACTCATTCCTTAACTCGCCGTGAGACATCATGGCACACCTTGATAAAACGTACATCTGCCCTAAAGCAGCCGCAGGTAAACGGGACATAGACGTGGCAGACCGTAACTCAACTTCACAAGGATCGTAAGTTGCCGAGTAATATTTCTGCTCCCCGTTCCGCTACGGACACTGTCGCAAGTTTTGTTGCGGTCTGTAATGTTCTGTCACGTTGCGTTCGACCCGTTTAGCTACGGTTTCTAAAGTAGGCCATCCGCACCGTGGGATGCCGTGACAAATGTTTTGACAGTTGAAACATTGGCCTCGTCGGCCCCGGCAACCACGGCTAGTTACGTTTGTCGATCCCGTTCCCCTACGTTGTCTCACGGTCATCACGTTTCGTCCACGGTGGCTTGAACCGTGGCCGGAGACATAGTGTAAACGGGGGTAAGTTTTAAGTTCAGTGCAGCAGTGTGGTAATTGAAATACGTACATACAATTCTGTGCAATACATAATAATTTTTAATCTATGAAGGCAGCTTGTAGTTTGTAAGAGCAGGAAAGGAAATGGGAAGTTTATGTTGTGGGACTAAAGCCTGTTATGATGAATACAATGCAACAGGGATAAAAATGGGGATCACTCATGTCAGCTACCAGTACCAACAGCCCGTCGCTCGAGCAGAAGTTCAGCTACAGTTGTTGTCCAACATTCAAACAGATTAACACCTTTGCTTTTTTTACTTATTGAACACAGCTAACTTGGATGCTTGACAAAAGTTGGGGCGGTTAAATATCTGTGTTACTTCTGTCTAATTTTTCCTGAGGAGACTATATTTCAATATTTGTCATTAGTTTTAGTCACATTTTGCAAACATGTAATTGGACCAGTTAAAGTCTTTACCAATATGGTAGTTAAAAATGGATCTAATAGGCCTAGACGTCATTATAAACAGAGAAAAAGATGAAAATTGAACTCTTTCGTGTTGCGAAGACATTGGTTTTAACAGCCTTTGATTTGAAAAATGCATAGAAATGCAATATGATTACCTAATCACTGAAAAAAATGCATACATGTATGTACTGTTACATGTACTGTTGTTACTATGGAATCTGGCAACAAGACAATAATCTTATTTAACCTTCCACCTCAATAACACATACATACATGTATATTATTCAAAAGGTTATTTACAGCATGTGCATCCACATAATTCTAAGGTCTTGGGTTTTTTGTTTTACATGGTTTTGATTGATTACTTTGAAAAGTAAGATATTTATCTCTACTCATATGCATATTGGTGAAGTTAACAAAAACAAACAGTAGAGCTTCAGTCTCGTCAGAGGTTAAAATCTGTTATCAGGGAACGGGGTTCCAAAAAAGATGAGAACAAAAAGCGTTTTGACATCTTAGATAAAAACCTGCGACCAGAAAATTGTGACGTCTTACACCCCCTTAAAGTAAACAAAGAAATTTGGACCAGTATATCATCAACAGCAAGATCCGGAGACTTAAATTGTCAAAAACACTCGGACCAATAGTAAATTTTGTCGACAACCTTCTTCAAAAAGACCAAGAAGGAAAAGATGAACACTCAACCGCCATGGTTGATAAGCTAATGGAATCAGTTTCTCTGTTAGCTTATGCAAAAACAACATCAAACATGAGTTACACCACGACGTTAGAAGCCTTTGTTCAAGTCAAACCCCGGTTACAGAATATTTTTGGTGACAACATCTCATAACAAGTTAAAACGATCCAAGACACTAACAACGTTAGGGAAAAAAAGTTTCTTCAACTCCATCATCACATCCTTTTTTAGGCGGAAGACCTTCCTGGACAGGAGGGTCAAGGAAGGGAAAAGGAGGATGGAGAAAGAAAGGGAAAGGGGGAAAGTCCCGGTATCGCCCGTAGAACAGCCAACCACAGAGGAATCCCCAGAGCGGGCCTCGGAAACAAGCGCCACTGAAGCGAAAGTATTAGAGGTTAGTGAACATGTACAGACCCGGTAGAATAAAACATTTCTATCAAAATTGGAAAACAATAACAAATGATACAACCATATTAAGCATTGTGCGTAAATGTGAAATGAACTTCAAAGTAAGCCATTTCAAGGTGTTGCCAGAGAAACTAAGTTAAATGCTCAAGAATCCAATTTGGCAGATCAAGAAACCGCTAATCTAATAAGCAAAGGGGTACTCAGAGAAGTCGATCATGGCACTGATGAGTTCATATCTACTATATTGTTATACAACAACCTTATGTTCGGGTGATGTACCCTCAGATTCGCCGATTACTGCGAATGAATGCATTCGAACATCGTAAATTCACGGAGAAAGATCAATGTTTACACTTGATACAACCCCCCTTTCACCTGTCAAAGTGTGTTTACATAAAAGCAACAGCTTGCACGATAACATCGTGAAATGGTCAGTTTGTGGAGTACTTATATTACCTATTTATAACGGCTATTAAGGCTATAAACGTGTATACATGATGTAATCTTCAATAATTAGCTCTTGCTGCAACACAACAATCAAGCAGGCCACCATGTTGTCACTGCACTACTTCTGCTGACGTACAACTCAATATGACGCACTTCCTGTCGGAGCACTGCGCAAATGTTCACGTGCAGTTTCCCACTACGCAATATCTAATGACGTCATATAGGCAATAAATACAGCTCGCTCTTCAGAATCTTTGTCAGTTTGGCCGATCCCCGTCTATAGGACACTTGCCACGACATCAGCCCTTAAGGCACTTACAACTTGTACAAGTACTATAAACTTGCACCACCAGCTCCAGGTTCTACACCTAAATGGTAAGACAACGGTGACACCATCAATAAAGAATTAGAAACCAGTTAACCTTGTGACAACCTTCACCATCGATCTAGGTAGCACTCGCACCTTCACCGGTGTAAATCAAAATAATACATAAATATTGACTGCAACACTCAGATCTTTATGATAAACCTTTAATAGAATCATATAAGCCTTTAAGGCAACTTATCTAATTTACACCTGCACCGGCGACGTATCTATCTCTACCGGTGTGCAACTTTCTATACACCGGTGTAGCACCGGTGACAATTCTGCACCTGTTTATCACCTTCTCTCATATCGGTGGTTGGTTTGTCGCCCTGTTATTTAGCTACAGCTGAGAAGTAATAAAATATACAGCACCTCTTATATGCCTCTATGCTAACTACGTGTACGTATCATTAGTCGTGCAGAGAGTCAGTCAATCTCAGATGTCAGTAACCATGGTGACCCCAGTTCCGGCCTAAGAGAGGGACACGCTACCAAATATTTGTTCTGTATTTTTCTTCCTGTGAACTAGTAATAAATTATTGAACTTAAATTATAATCTTGTTATAGGTAAATCATATAGAGTCGATACCGAAAGTCGGTGTAACAGATCAATCGAATCCAAAGTTATTTTGTAAGGTTGCACTGGCCAAGAGCCGCCGCACTTGGTCTTGGTGTGGCGTTACAATATTCTTATTATAACGTTCCCCTTCTTGAAAATCATCAAAAATATGTTTGATTTATTTGGAAGGGGCGTGTCTTAGAGTATCAGTGCTTAGCATTCGGCTTAAGTTCCGCCCCCGCCTGTTCACAAAGCTCATGAAACCGGTATTTGCCTATCTGCAGACACAGGGTCATATTACAGTAACTAACATAGACGACTCCTATCTTCAGGGCACCACTTAGGACGAGTGCAAAAACATTATCAATGAAACAAAACGCCTGCTCACATCACTAGAAGTTGCAATAAATAAGGAAAAGTCGGAACTGATAGCCTCTCAAGAAGTAAAATTCCTAGGATTTATTATCAATTCGAGAAACACGACAATACGAGTTACGGACAAAAAGGTGCATAAACTGAGACAGAGAATAGACTCGATGCACAAGAAACTTGATACCTTTGTTTTAATTAGAGAAATTTCAGAATTGCTAGGTCTAATGGTACATGTAGCTTACACAATTGCCGTACCATTTGGTAGATTATTTTCCAAATCCCTTGAGATCGATAAAATAAAGTATCTAGAGATTCATCACAGTGATTTTGAATCTCCAATAACTCTTTCAAAACATTCGTCTAATTACATAAAGTGGTGGTACGATAACATTGGACAGGCTGTTAATCGTATCCGACGAGAACCACCATCCGCTAATTTAACACTTTGGTCTGCTGAAGATAAACGAAAATATGAGCACATAAAACAGTTAGAACTCTACGCAGTGTATTTAGCATTAAAGTCATTTACTACAGAACTAAAAAAAAACAAGCACATGAAAATTTATATTGATAATTCTACCGCAGTCGCGTGCATTACTCATTTCGGTTCAACAAAATCTGAAATGTGTAACACGCTTACTCGTATGATATGGGATTTCGCTATTACATCAGACATGTTTTATTACCACGTCTCATATTCAAGGAAAACTTAATATATCAGCTGATAATGAAAGTAGAAAAATTAGAGATGAAAGTGAATGGATGCTTTGTCCAAACATTTTTCAACGAATCACAGAGATATTTTTCTACCCAACAGTTGACATGTTTGCTTCTAGACTCAATCATCAGGTCGATTCATATATATCATGGACACCTGATCCCGATTCCATCTCTTTCGATGCTCTCAGTTGCAACTGGAGCAAATACAATATTTATGTTTTCTGTCCTTTTAGCCTCATTCGTCGAGTGACACAGAAGCTGATAGACGAAGGGACGGATGCTATATTGATTGTTCCAAACTGGCCAACAGCCCGATTGTCATGAGAATGTGTTATCTCAACCTAAACAACCAGGTGCGTTGCACCCTCTTCATCAGAAACTACGCATTCTGGCATGTCGTGTGTCAGGGAATCATTTACAAAGCAAGGCTTATCAGAAAAAGCAGTTTCGATTATTATACACTCTTCGAGACCGGTTACTGCAGTTCAGTATTCCACATAAGTAAATAAATGGATTATATATACTAACGAGCAAAACGCTTATTCCCATACTGTTGTTCCTATAAATTTAGTGCTAAATATTTTAGTGTCATTACATGAAAAGGGAGTTTTCTTCAGCGCCTTAAATACGTCAAAAGGTGCTCTGTCATCATTTGTTCGTACAATTGAAGGTGATCATATAGGGACAAATCCGCTTATACAACGTTTTATGAAAGGAACATTCGACCATCATTGCCAAGATACACACAAAAAAAAACATGGGAAGTGTCAACAGTGTTATCTTATATTGACTCCTTGCCTGAAAATAATTTGCTAAGTTTGTATCTTTTGTCAGCAAAATTAGCCATGCTCATTGTCCTTACTTCAAATCAGAGGGTGCAAACATTATCTGTCCTTAATATTGATCACATGTACAAATATGATGACAGGATTGAATTTCATATACAAGCTTTGCTAAAACAAAGTATCATTCTAATACGATATTATGTGTTCTAAACGCGCTTGACTCTTATCTTGTGAAAATGAAAAATTTAATGAAATTTTCATATTTATTTATCACCACTATAAAACCGCATGAAGCTGCTTCCAAGGATACAATATCCAGATGGCTGAAAACTATTTTACACTATTTGACACTTCTGTGTATAAAGGTCATAGTACGTGTACAGCTTCAACAAGTGCAGCAAACGCTTCAGGTATCCCAAGAAGAAGGGAGGAGATCTCCAACAAGACCCCGTTGCAGCATCAACAGTAAAACACCAAAACACCCAATAAACATTATCATGGAAAAAGTTGGGTGTTCAAATGAAAATACATTTGCTAAGTTTTACAATAAATGCATTTCAAGTGAACAACATTATGGCAAAGCTATATTTCAAAACATAATTAAAATGTTGAAAACAAATTTGTAGTTATTTTTTCAACATCTTCTCTACCTGGATGATAATGTGTCAATATCATTCTTTAAACCTCTCACGTGGTAACCTGGTGACTTGGTGCTGAAGGAGAATTTCATTTTCGTGCTTAAACATCGACGGCAGGTGCGGCTAGCCAGCAGGGGATGCTTACTCCTCCCGGGCACCTGGTCCTAGCTTGCTAGGGGTCCGTCGATGCTTAATTTTGTACTCTATTGTGAGTGCTGTTGAGATTATCGTCAGGATCTTCTTAAACTCATTTGTTCTTAATTTGTTATTTCCACATATGTTAAAAACTTATCTTGGTGTAAGCTTGCATCTCTCACGTAATAACCTCTTGTTCCTTGGTGCCTCGGAGAATTTCAATCAATGTTTGCCTTACAGGTAAGTCTCCTTTAATTTTCTAAATAAACCCAATAGCTGCTATTTAATGATTTAACTGTTAGGTTCCTGCAATGATTTACTGAAATGGTTTTTGCAACATAGTTGTGTTGATGTACATTCTGCGTCATATCCGATCATGGCTCGTTTTCATTTGATTCAAAGTTACAAGTTAATTAACGAACTGCATCTGACTTTTTAAGGCCAAAAGTTTTTGCCATTTGGGTCTCATTACCCAATACAGAATCATAAATTTCTTGGCATAAAATTAAATACAATGGTACAAAATCGTTGTAGTCGAAGACAAAATGAAGACGGAAGAATTAATTTTGAACAATAATTAGAAATACGCACATATTGGAGCCCTCCCCCCCACCTTGAATGCAAAGTTTACAAATTCGACGAAATTTTCCGGAAATCATTATGATACTCTACTCCTCAAACTATGGGGGGGGGGTTTATCGGGAACTTAGTATTTATTACTCAGATCACTGAGTTAAAGATTTTTTTTTCTATATAATTTTAGTTTGATTTGGGGTTTTTTGTTTTTTTCGTTTCGTCTTACTTCAGTAGTTCGACTTACTGAGTATTTGACCAGCATTCGATTTTTAGCTCTACTGGTCAAAGACCAGTCGAGCTTACGCGACATCATGTTGTCCGGCGTCCGTCTGTCTGTCTGTTAACATTTTTTTTTGTGAGCGCAACTCCTCTCAAACCATAAATGATAGAAAGCTAATTCTTTTTGCAATAAGTTTGGTCTATGGTCTAGTTGTGCACCTGATATTTTGTTTGAGCCTCTGACCCCCAGCGTCTTTGAAAATGGGTGTGGTCATTTTCTCATATATATCTATGTAATCTAGTGAACACCAATTCTCAGAAAGTACAATTGATACAGAAATAATTCTTTTTGCAATATAATCAGTCTCTGGTCCAGTTGGGCACCTGATAATTTGTTTGAGCCTCAGACCCCCAGGGTATTAAAATTGGGTGTGGTCATGTTCTGCTATACACGTCTATGTGATCTAGTGAACACCAATTTTCAGAAAGTATACTTTAAGAGAAATAATTCTTTTTTGCATTATAATCAGTCCCTGGTCTAGTTGAGCACCCGATATTTTGTTTGAGCCTCTGACCCCAAGGGTCTTCCAAGATGGGTGTGGTCATTTTCTGCTGAACGAGTCTATGTAATCTAGTCAACTCCAATTCTCAGAAAGTGTAATTGATTTTTGCAATATAATCAGTATCTGGTCTAGTTGTTCCCCTTATATTTTGTTTAAGCCCCTGACCCTGAGTCATTTTCTCATACAGAAGTCATTTACCTTGTGAACATAGAGAAATAATTATGTTTGCATTATAATCTGTCTCTGGTCAAGTTGTGCACCTGATATTTTGTTTGAGCCCCTGAACCCCAGGTTCTTGGAAATGGGTTTTGTCATTTTCTCATATATAAGTCTATGTTACCGTGTGAACATGAATTCTCAGAAGTATGATTGATAGAGAGACAATTCTGTTTGCATTATAATCAGTCTCTGGACTAGTTGTGCCCCTGATATTTTGTTTGAGCCCCTGACCCCCAGGGGTCTTGGAAATTTGTGTGGTCATTTTCTCATATATAAGTCTATGTTACCTTGTGATGATTCTTTTTGCATTATAATCAGTCTCTTGTCTATGTGTGTGCCTGCTATTTTGTTTCAGCATCTGACCTCCTGAGTCTTTGAAATGGGTGTGGTCATGTTCTCCTATTTAACTCTATGTAATCTAGTGAACACCAGTTCTCAGAATGTATAATTGATACTGTAGAGATATTTCTTTTTCCATTTCCATGAGTCAATGGTCTAATTGTGTGCCTGAGATTCTGTTTAAGACTGACCCGTCTTTGAAAATGGGTGTGGTCATTTTCTCCTATATAAGTCTTTATCATATTATGAACACCAGATCTCAGAAAGTATACTGGTAATTCATGGAGAGTAAATTCTTTTTGCATTACTTGTATTATTTGTCTGTGGTGTAGATATGCATCTGATATTTTGTGTGAGCCCCTGTCCACCAGGGTTGGAAAATGGGTGCAATTCAGTGAATTTAACAAAACAGCCAGTAGAGATTCAGTCTCATCAGAGACTTCTGGTTACTTAAAGTGTTGTCCCAATAACGGAACAAACTAAAAAAACAGAACAGAATAGTCCCGTATATTATAATGTAAAAACCCGGAATATGTGCGGACGCGAAATAGATGAAAAAAAGGAAAACGGAGCAGTCAGTTTCGCAACAGATCTACAAGACGTCATCAAGAGTTTATCATTAAGCCATGTTAACGCAATGGCCCAAGTAATAATAAATCAAATGGATCTTGAATAAAAATATTAGTAGTCTAACAAATGAAGAAATAACAATTATTAAATCCAGAGACACAATATCTGAGATTAATTTAGACAGAAAGGATTGCAGGTTTTTGTATTTTATCCAAAATCGAACAGAAATAGAAGATTTGCGAGTCGATAGGCATAGGTAAGTATTTTAAACTGTTTTGATTTTATAAAAATCTCTATATTTTCTCTCTTTCTATTTTTTTTGAGGGGGGAGGGGGGGTATTTTCCATCCTATTTTGTTTGGATTATTTTTTATCAGATGGTGCAATGAATTCTCCAAGAAATTGCCAAGGAAAGATCCCATATATAAGAAATCGTACTTTTATGCCAAACGTTAGGATAATAAAGCCTTAAATGACTTCAGAAAAGATGTCTACTTCCCGATAGAAAACCCATCGCTGTCCTTCACTACATTAGCAGTGAGGAGATATCTCTGCCGGGAAAACACGGAAATAGTCTTAAACAGACCAAGTTATTTTTCCGTACAAAACCATCTGTAAAGAATGGCAAAAGACGAATATCAAGTTCCACATAAAGTGTAAAAGAAAATGGTTACGGAAACAAATGAGGCTACAGACAAACCCAAAAATGTGAAACAGCTATAAAATATAAAAGCCAGTGTAGCTGCCGACAAGAGAATTTCCCAAGATGCCATCATGAACATCCATGAATAAGCGTTTGAGGAGCCACATTTTGTATGGCATATTATCACATACCCAGATGTGATATTTATCTGTGGTTTGAAACCAGCACTAATCTCTTATCCGAAACAGTAACATGGAACAGACAGGAAGTTCTTCTCTCATATGATACAACATTTTGTCCCGGTGATTTCTATGTATCTCTCCTATTGTTCAGTGTTCTAGGAAAACCCAGTTGTTCCGGCAATGTTCATGTTATACGAAAGAAAGCAGCAATATGTTCATGAATTGTTCTTCACCCTATTTACAAAAATAGTTAAGAGAACAGCAGGCCTACCAATTGTTGTAGATATGGTGCACGGCATCAGTAAAGCTATTCGGACCAAAACAACTTTGGGTATCGTTGGTTGTTAGCGTCTTTTAAGGGAAGATTTACAACGAAAAATTGTTTACGGTGTTCGCAAACTTCCAGAGTCATCTTCACCGACGACCTGTACAATCTTCCTCGCTCCAATTCTCAAGCTGAATACAACGCCAAGTTAGAACAAATATCAACACGATGGCCGCTTGACCTACTTTTGCCTATGTTACCGCCAGCTATCGACGGATCCGGACAAAAACAACAACACTTGTAGAGGACAATTAGTAAAAGAAAGGAGGGGATCTCCAACAACACTAGGTTGCAGCACCCACAGCAAAATCCCAAAACACCCATGCAAAAAACACAGAACAGATACCCACAGAAAGAGACGCAAAATGGACAAGGAACACCAACTCACAACATAGAAACATAAAAGACTACACATAAACCAACGAGACCAATGGGCAACCGGTGCCGACTTAGGACGGCCATCTGCCAAGTAAATAGCAGACGGTGTGATTATCCTGGATTACGTGCGCACAACCCTCTCACTTCTCCAGTTACCTAGAGGTCTCGAAGAACGTACAAATGTGGTGTAAAACAACCTCCTCACTGTAAGATGACGTCACACAAACAAGACCGCGAAACGTAGAGGCCCCAGAGACACAGATGAATATGTAAATGGATATAAAAAGAGGGCATGCGTAATACAGTCCGTGCTCTGCCGGCTGTAGCGAGCTCATGTATGTAATCACCCGAGGAGTCCGACTGACATTCAGAGAGGACAGGTGGTCGGGGCCCTGTCTTCTCTAAAGAGGTTTGGACAGGGCCCGTCATGGAGTCCCGTCGTCACAGTCAGTCAGAGTGCAAGTCTTAAGAATGCGCTCGTACAAGACTGTATATTGGTCAAGTACCAAGCTTAGTGTCCGTCTGGTGACATTAGGATCATATCCACGGTATAAAAGGCGTTTGATGACTCTGACGCATTTTCGATACATATGCTGTCTACCTTTGATCCTTCTTATTTTGTTAATTATGTCACCATAAAATGCAGGTTGTGAAATACCTAAAGTAATATACTCCGTTGCTTTTATGGGTCCGAATTTCAAAAGAACTTGATCATAATTTTTGTAAAATTTCCAGAAAGTCTTTACTAGTTTGTGAAAGCGAAAACCTTGACCTAAAAGTTTCTTTGTAATTTGCAGATTTCTATTATGAAAATCCAAAACATCAGTACATGCTCTAGCATACCGGATGAGCTGTGAAATATAGATACCGTATGACGGTAATCTAGGGACATCACCGTCAAGCCAGGGGAAATTTACTATGTTGAATCCAAAATCATCTCGTTTGTCATATACACTTGTATGAATTTCTCCATTGACAATTTTGATATTTAGGTCCAAAAATGGTGTTTCAGTGTCTGTAAAGTTTGCCTTGTTTAGAGTCAATTCTTGTGGATAAATAACATCTTTATACTTTTCAAAAACAGGATTATCGATAGTAAGAATATCATCAAGGTACCTTGAAGTACTAATGAAGCATTTCACATCATCATGTTTTCTTTGCTTTTGAAGATTTTGAATAAATTCCTTTTCATATGTGTATAAAAATAAATCTGCAACAAGAGGCGCACAATTTGTACCCATAGGAATCCCTACAACCTGCTTGTAGAGATTCTCACCAAATCTTACATAAATGTTGTCCAAGAGGAAGGACAAGGCACTACACAGGTCGCTACATGTCCATGATTTGTATTTCATTCCCAATAAGTTTCATCAAGATTTTTCAGTGGTTCTTGAGAAGAGGTCGAAAATGTGAAAAGTTTACGACAGACGCTTGGCTATTGCAATAGCTCACTTGAGCCTTTGACTCAGATGAGCTTATAAAAACGGAAGTGAAAACACGAAACTAAAATGACGGCGTCAGATGTTCGCATGCATACATTGTGATGACAACACTCTTGTTGTTATTGCAAAAAAACAGCTAAAGAGTGAAACTAAATGGTGGATTTAGTGCCAAAGAGACTGTAGAAATATCATGGAGCGATGGACAGGTTTATAAAGGAACAATTATGAAAACAAGTGGTAAGAACGTTCACATGTTTGGTTCGGTGGTATGTCTTTTAAGACATATTTTTTATGTATTTATTTAATGTTGTTGATAGTTTAGAATATTCCTAAAAGTTATCTGAGCCCCCTTTTAACCCAATCAAGTAACCATTTGATTTTCATTTTTTCAGTCTCTATCGTCTTTTTCTAAACGTCGTTTTCTAAAACTTCAATCAAGACACAGATATTTTCTGGATTTTTATCGTTTTGGCAAAATTCATCTTTTGCATGTAGAATTGAACTTTGGCCATTAAGTTGACCTAGTGACCTACATTTACATAATATTATTTGAAGCTGCAGCCCTCAAATTTGGAACACAGTTTTGCATGTAGAATTGGGTATCCCTTTTTACACAGGCCTGCAGTGTTACTCAGGTGAGCGATACAGGGCCATCATGGCCCTCTTGTTGAGATTTTGGGAGACCTGGAAAATATTTTTAGCGAACATGAAATATTTTTTTCAATCATCTGATTTTGGGAAATAGTTGAAGTTGTAATACTTTGTTGTTTTAGCAAAATAAGATCATTAAAGAATTATTTCATGTGGGTAAAAAAGCTTTTGCATCCAACCCACGCGAAATTTCAAAAAATGACTTGGGCAATTATGCTTTGAGGCTAACGATATGGTTTTCAGCAACAAAACCCGTAATTATGTTCCGTGATCTAGATCAACGGAAGTGTTAGTCAACCCTTGTACACATCATACTAAAAGTGTAACCACCGTGATTGTGGCAGTGCAAGTATTTGGACTCCCTTTCAAAACTGTATTAATTCTCATCTTTTCTACTTTACAGTTGAAAGACTTCGCCATTTTTTATCGGAGGCGGTCAAGAAAGACCAAGAAACTCCGAAACCCGAATATTATGAGGAGAAAATGCCGAAGTGGTGGGATCCTCGTATTCTGTTCGTCAAACCGAATAAACTCAAAAGAGACGAACTTAAGGCAGTGCTGAAAAATGCTCCAATGGAGGAACTTGCAGTAGAAACATTATGCCAGAATAACCCAACTACACACGAGGAGAAAGGACCCGTAGATACTTTGAAAGTCGCTGAGTTTAGACAGATTATTTTTAAAGCTTTGAAGAGTGAACACCGGAAAATCTCGGTACACAGAACAGAATAAGCCATCCTGGTGGGCACCTCAAGTGGACTTCGTAAAGCCCCCTACACAGAACAGAATAAGCCATCCTGGTGGGCACCTCAAGTGGACTTCGTAAAGCCCCCTACACAGAACAGAATAAGCCATCCTGGTGGGCACCTCAAGTGGACTTCGTAAAGCCCCCTACACAGAACAGAATAAGCCATCCTGGTGGGCACCTCAAGTGGACTTCGTAAAGCCCCCTAATTTGACAAAACCAGACCTCATTAAGGTGGTAAAACATCTTCAGAAATTGGAGGTGACTACATCACCTCCTGTGCCAGAGGTGGCTGGGGAAACACCGGGAACGAGATCGTGCTATAGCATGGACAATCCTGTAAGGGGCATATGTCTTGTCATCCTGAATGGCACCTTTGCAGGCAAAAAGGATTTTCAAGCAAAGATTGACAAGCAAGTTATTTCCAAAACCTTCAAGGAACTACATTTTGAATGCCATATTCATGAAAATCTGCGGGCAGGAGAAATGATTAAGGTTATAAAGGACACGGCTGCACTCGACCACAGTATCATCCCATGGTTCAAAAGACACTGTACTTGGAACAGATCGCAACTCGGTTACTCAGCAGCAGATAGTAGAATGTTTTAGTTCTATAAATTGCCAAACACTGGCAAATAAGCCAAAGCTGTTTGTCTTCGACGTTTGCAGGGGAAAAAAGTCATGGATGGATTAATTCAGAAGAAGTCTTCGTTGGCGGTTCCTCCAGGCAACAGAAGTAGTGAGGGAGCGGTGGCTCCTGACACGTCAGAATTCCACAATTTTGGTGAAGTAACCTTGATATCATTTTGTGCTGTATACAGGGATATGGTCATTATCAATATTTGTCATCAATGCAGTAAAGCCAATATTGGTGAGAGTAAGACAATCTTACGAAATTCCGAAGTCTGTTATCGAAAGTCAGCACGGGCACCCTTTGAAACTATTGACCACGATCTTTATGTAATCACTCTTATGTATGAAGGTCCTTACTATGTGATATAATTACAAAGTCGGTGACTATAACGATTTTGAGGGGAAGTGGACATATCATCAAAACAAAGGAGGGGATCTCCAACAATACTAAGTTGCAGCACTCACAGAAAAACAAAACTGTTAATGAAATACAGATACAAGAAAGGAGGGGATCTCAAACAACCCTCGGGTGAACAGCAAATGTTCCACAATTGGAATCTCGTTTTTGTTGGGCCCCTAGGCATTCTTAAGGCACCTTAGATCTTGCTCTGGTTTGAGTTTTAGAATTTAATCTTGTGAATATTTTAACTTTGCGGATCATCTAAATGAAATCTATCCTTATTAACTAGAGATAAAGGAAACAACAGAGAGAGACAGATCCGCTTCGTACTTGGATATACTCCTTGGCCCCGACCACCTGTCCTCTCTGAATGTCAGTCGGACTCCTCGGGTGATAACATACATTAGCTCGCTACAGCCGGCAGAGCACAGGTCGTATCACGCATGCCCTCTTTTTATATCAATTTACATATTCATCTGTGTTGCTTGGGCCCCTGCGTCTTGCGGTCTTGTTTGTGTGTGGTCATCTGACAGTGAGGAGGTTGTTTTACACCACAATTGTACGTTCTTCGAGACCTCTGGGTAATCGGAATAGTGGGAGGGTTGTGCGCACGTAATCCAGGATAACCACACCGTCTGCTACTGACGAGGCAGATGGCCGTCCTAAGTCGGCACCGTTTGCCCATTGGTCTCGTTGGTTTATGTGTAGTCATTTGTGTTTTGTTTTTCTGTGATTTGACGTTTATTGTACTACTGCGTCTCTTTCTGTGCGTGTCATTTTTGTGTTTTACAGTGGGTGTTTTGGGAGGTTGCTGTTGATGCTGCAACTAGGTGTTGTTGGAGATCCCCTCCTTCTTTCCTATCTTTCGACGCACACGGCCATTTGAAACCTCACTGTATGACAAGCGTGACGATTTCAGCTTCCACATAACTAATTTCCCTTTCATGAGTAGCAACATACCGTCTTCTCCTGCTTATGGTGTTTTTGTTTCAAAACTGATACGGTACGCCAGGGCATGTTCAAAATATGAAAATTTCATCATTAGAGCCAGACGGCTTGCAAGTAAGCTACTTCTTTAGGATTATGTTACACACCGGCTGAAATCATCATTGAGGAAGTTCTTCGATCGTAGCTGGAATTGAAGAATTCAAACACCTGAATTCTTTCGTTCATTTATTTGACGTAAATCATCAGTCAAGAAAAGGAGGGGATCACCTACAACACTCGATTGCAGCACCAAAAACAACCACTGCAAAAACACAATGCAGACACGCACAGACCGAGACACAATTCACATAGAAACACCAAACATAAATGACTACACATAAACCAACGAGCAATCGGTGCCGACTTAGGACAGCCATCTTTCACGCAAGTAGTTATCCTGGATTACGTGTGTACAACCCTTCCACTGTTCCGATTACCAAAAGGTCTCGAAGAACGTACAATTGTGGTGTAAAACAACCTCCTAACTGTTAGATGACAGCACACAAACGAACGCAAAACGCAACACAGATGAATATTGAAATGGCTATAAAAAGGGCGTACGTATTACAGTTCTTGCTCTGCCGGCTGTAACGAACTCATGTATGTTATCACCCGAGGAGTCCGACTGATATTCAGAAAGGACAGGTGATCGGGCTCCCGCCTTCTCTAAAGAGGTTTGGACAGGGCCCGTCATGGAGTCCCGTCGTCAGAGTGCAAGTCTTTAAGTCGGTTGGTAACTATGACACAATAAACGAGAAACCTGTGTTGAATTAACAAATATGAATAATGACCATATCTCTTTACACAGCAAAAAAAATTGATAATTCTGAAATTCATAAACCTAAGGCATACAAAATCAGAATAAGACAGAAATCAAAGCAAAACCTCCATTATATGAAAAGAAGCGAACTCCCAATATGGGAGTGAGAAAAGGTGCCCAGGAAGAATCAGCATCTCCTGCTTGCATGCAACTCTCGTCGCTTCAATTCGGTAGAAATATAACATCCGGTTACCTCCATTTCGGAAGATACACGTATAGTCTGTGGTTGGATGGTTCAAATGGTCCAAGACAGAATACCATTCATCATTCTGGATAATGGGACATTGCAGTTAGTCAGGTTCCCGGGACCCCTTTGCCTTTTTTGTTTTTTTTGGGTCAGGTAACACCCGCCGCCATATTGTTTTCGCATGGGGAAAATGGTGACCAGCAGAGGGAACTTTACAGAGATAAGTAATTTTCGATTTACCAGTAAAATAATGAGAAGTGCCCATTTCTAATTAGTAACTTTATTTGATACGATCATACTCTATTAATTCTGATGAGTTAAAGAGATCCTGACGATAATCGCAACAGCACTCACAATAAAGCACCAAATTGAACTTCGACGGACCTCTAGGAAGCTAGAGATGGGACCAGGTGCCCGGGAGGAGTAAGCATCCCCTGTTTGCTAGCCGCACCCGCCGTCGATGTTCATGCATGAAAAATTAAAAACAATATCGTGAAACCAGTCTCTTGTTTCATGTATTAATTATAGAACTGTAACTGGTCGGATTTACGAATTTTCATATTACTGTCTATTATATCCGATCAGAGGAAATGTAAGCTACAGTTTATATCTGTGTTTATCGTTTTGCTTACATAACAGCTATGAACTATTTTTATGAATGTATTCAATTTTGTTTTAGATTTAATTATTGTTACCTTTCATTGTTCATTGTTTAAAAGTACCTGCTTCATGATTTAGCGGCTGACAAGTTGGAACTTTTGTTTACATATTTCCAAAGTCGGTGAAGCGCTTGACTTGGTCAGTTGCGTGTTTTAGTTGGAGCCGGCTAATGTTGGAAATACGATGTTGGAAGTTTATTTTCGCGATTGTTAATGAATTTTAACTCTGATTATTAAATTTATTGTATGTTCAGAAACTTTAAGTTGTCTGCTTTATTTTTACTAGAATTTTCATATATGATTCATATAAGTTTATTAAGAGATTTGGTATAGAAGCAATGGCCAATCAATAACCTGCGTTATATTGATGGAGATGTTGGTTTTGTTGGAGAAGTTGGGGTTGCTATAGAGTCAGAAGACAGAAGTTGTCAGAGAGGGTCTTTTGATTTCACGAGTGTAGACGTGTTTTCAGAAGTATAGCCACAGAGCACAGATTTATTGTACAGATTTACTGTAAGTTTTGAGTTCAGTTATAATTTATAAAGATTAAAGGAGGTTTATTTTTAAAGGAGACTTATTTTACAAGGAGGTTTATTTTACAAGGAGTTTTATCTTACTCATTTGGAGTAACTGGGAATAACTGAGCCCCTGAGCAGTATATAACAGAGATGGTGTCTTGTGGCCAGAGATTGCCCCTGTTTTATCAATGACCAGAGTTTGGCCTTTTATTCTGATGTGAAGGAGAACTATTATGTTGCCATTTTAGAGTTTTTAGTTAAGAGAATTCCTTCACAGTCACAGTTCTAGTTGACTTGTGTAGTTAATCTATCTTAAAGTCATTAAACTAGTATATGTGTGTGTGGTAATAATTATTGCTGTATAGAGACACCCCTTCCTCTCTACAGACTAGTCTTTCGAAATGACCCTTTGGAACTTGCTACACTTCTTATACCTAACCTCTCAAGATCACATTCAGTATCGAATACTTTTATTTGGAATCATAACAGAGTTTATCAGATTTAATTTATGTAAGAAATCACAGTCTGACTAACCAGTAGTCATTTGATATATACAGACTAGAAAGGTTCAGTCTATAGTGAGAATTGTGAGAGTTATCTTTCTTTGTCCACAGTAAGTTAATCAAATCACAGTTTGACTGACCATGTAGCCATACTAGAAAGGTTCAGTCTAGAGTGGTCATTGTTAGAGTTATATTTCTCTGTCCACAGTAAATTAATTAAATCACAGTTTGACTAACCAGTAGTCAATTGAAATATACAGACTAGAAAGGTTCAGTCCAGAGTGATAATTGTGAGAGTTATCCTTCTTTGTCTACACTAATTTAACTGATATAAAAACAATTCTTTAAAAGTTCACTTTGAATAGGACAAAATCACTGTTTGACTATATAATTAGTTAACTGTAAAAGACTAGCAAGCTCAGTCTATAGTGAAAGAATAACTATATCTCTTTATGCAATAAGTAATGTAAAGTAATATTCCTATCATTTGGTAATAAAGCAATTAATCCAAAGTATGACTGGTCAGTGAGTACAACGTAACTCAAAGACTCAGATTTTGAAGTGGCAAATAACTGAAGTTATATCATAACAATCTAGGAACCTTTTTTCATATATTATTACATGTGGTAAATTCCATAAATATCACTCTAAATGGCTAACCTGTAATCAGTCCTTAAAGGTACTAGTATAAGGTACATACAGCCTGGTAGTAGTGAGAGTTGGAAAGACAGAATATTTCCTCTCTTTTATTATTTTGAATAAATATATTGAGTTAGAAAATTGAAAACTACTCTCATCTTTGTTTTTAAACAACTTCACCAGCCTTAAGAGCAAACTCGTCCCTACGTTACGGTGTCCGGTGACGGACGCGACAATATATAAAATATATGCACTGCTTGAGGTAATGTCTATATAGAAAGTGCTATGGCGACAATGTCAGGGAAAATTATTCAAAACACTAACTGTCAAACCCCTCGCGGGGAACTTTTTCACGAGCTCCACACTGCAAAGGGCATAAGTGTGACACAAATAAGTTAAAGAAGATCCTGACGATAATCACAACAGCAAATCTGAGTAATTTATACGCGTGTCAACAATGTTTGGGTGTAGTAATCACGGTTTTAATGCTTGGAAACAAAGCAAAACGTCTTCACCACGGTTTGATTTCAGCCTGTTTTTTTTTTTCACCAATTGAAAGCTAATTAAATTTCTATAGGGCACTACCAAGTTTATTCCTAGTCCAACTCCCGTTCGTGATTTGTTTTTTTACTTTTATTCCCGAGTTTTCTCGAAATAAACGATATCTTGCCCCTGTCTTCAGATTGGCTTCGTCAGGATGAAAATTGAAAGGGTATATAGCGTTATCACACACCTTTGATCTTATTGAAATTACTTTGAATTCCCCTCTAAATAATGAAAGGGCTTGGGAATTGCACTTTTTAATCATCTTTCAGTTTTATTTGTTTTAATAGATTCTTTTTTCTTCTTCTATGTATTGGATCGCATTGTCAGAGAAAAGGTGACATTGAGTACCTACAACAAGACATTTAAAACAAATATGAATTATTTGAAATCGAAACAATTGGACACCTTATCTTTTTTAATGAACTCTGATGTGGGTACTGTTTTGCCCACAGGATATGGAAAACACCTAGTATTTGAACTTTTGCCATTTTACACAAAATGTGTCACAAACAAAGAAAGTTCAGTGTTGCATGCAAGCAGGAGATGCTTGCTCTTCCTGGGCACCTGGTCTCACTCTCATATCGGGAGTTCGCTTCTTTTCATATGGTGGAGGTTTTTGTTTTTGTTTGCTTTGGTTCCTGTTTTATCCTGATTTTGTATGCCTTCGGTTTCTGATTTTCTGAATTATCGATTTTGTGCTGTAGACAGGGATATGGTCATTATCCATATTTGTCAGTACTGCTAATTATGCCGTTAAATGGTATTGTTATGTAAGAAATTAAGAAGTTGAAGCCACATGCAGCTCATGTCAAACGGATTTTGAAAGTGACCCAAACAATAGCCGTATAAGTTATTATATTGGACATCCAGAGGATATTTTGATTAACTCTAACAGATCTTGGACAACTCGAAAGAAGATTGCTGGTTTGTTGTAGTAGACGAGACGCACTGCATTCTTGAATGGGGAGAAATTTCAAGTTTATAACAGAAATAAGGGCATATATTGCTTCAAATTGCAATTTCTTAGCTTGTACTTGGCCGATTACTCAGATGTCTCGCAGAATCCACAATTGTGGAGTAAGTAGTTAGGACCCCACTCTGTACCCACTTCCGCTATAAGTCAGACATAACTTCCGGTAGTCCATCCTTTACCCACATCCGGTATAAGGAACCTGAATTCAATAAACGGAAATTTGTATTGGCGGGAATTATATTCCAGCGCCATGATATAAGAACATCCGGTATTATTCTTCTCTATAATTGATGTTCCTGTTTCCTTAATGTGAACCACTTCCTGATCGAGGTCCATAGATTATTAATCTTGTGCTAGAGAGGAATTCGATGTAAGACGTTTTTCTCAGAATCAAAAAGTATCATGGATAAGTGCTGCAGAGATGTCATCAAAAGACATGCCGATGAATTAGTGAAAAAGATGAATGAAAACAGGGTGATTTTGAACTTAACTAACTTGAAAGTTCTAAAAAGCCGATTACTCAGATGTCTAGCAGAATCCGCAATTGTGGGGTAAGTAGTTAGGACCCCACTCTGTACCCACTTCCGTTATAAGTCAGACATAACTTCCGGTAGTCCATCCTTTACCCACATCCGGTATTAGGAACTGGAATGCCGTTAACGGAAGTTTGTATTGGCGGGAATTATATTTTAGCGTCTTAATATAAGAACTTCCGGTATTATTCTTCTCTATAATTGTTGTTCCTGTTTCCATAATGTGTACCACTTCGTGATCGAGGTCCATAGATTATTTATCTTGAGCTAGAGAAGAATTCGATGCAAGACCTTTTTCCCCGAATCAAAAAGTATCATGGATAAGTGCTGCAGAAATGTCATCAAAAGGCATGCTGATGAATTAGTGAAAAAGATGAATGTAGACAGGGTGATTTTGAACTTAACTGACTTGAAAGTTCTAACAGATGAAACAAGAGAACAATTGGAAGCGGAAAGAAGTCGTTATACGAAGAGCAGAAACTTTTGGACATGCTGACTACCAAGGAAAGGAATCCATTTACCCCCTTCCGTATAGCACTGATGAAGGCAGGCGAATTTATGTTAGCCAAAAACTACATGAACATTTCTAAGAACTGTCCAGTAAGCAGGAGCACACCGAACAAAGAAAGCCTCTCGTTATTGATCTGGATAATAACAACGAGAAAGACGAAAGCGAAGGAAGCAAAATTTCTGAAACTGGGAATTCTCAGAGACAATTATTTTGTAGTTGCTAAAATGTATAAAGGAGAACTCGGAATCCATGTAAGACAATTCGAAGAAACCGGAGAGGGCAAATTGATGCCTACGAAGAAAGGAGTTACATTTCCATTACCTCGATGGGTGATCTTCTCAAATTTAGAGCCTGATATTTCTGATTGTCTGAAATCACATTCGGATCTGGAAACAGAACAGACATGGCACCTTGGTGGAGGGGTTTATGCAAAAATAAATCCAGAGTACCCTATTGTCAATATTCGGCATTACTGGAAGCCTGACGATGCGAAGGATCCAGTACCTACCAAGAGAGGAGTGAAGTTACACAAATTCCGCCTTGATAATCTACGCGAATGAGTTAAAGAAGATCCTGACGATAATCTCAACAGCACTCACTATAGAGCACAAAATTAAGCATCGACGGACCCCCAGCAAGCTAGAGGTGGGACCAGGTGTCCGGGAGGAGTAAGCATCCCCTGTTGGATAGCCGCACCCGCCATCGTGATGGAAAATGTGACTTTGTACCTGAAATCGAAGAAACCTTACCGTGCATGTATGGTGACGACCAAATGAATCAGGAAGGCATGCTCAGATGTCGGGAGTGTAACCCATTCGGCTTTGAAGATTACTGAAAAGCATAAATGATTCCAAAATATTAAAAAAACCAATCTTTATCGAATTTAAGAGAACCGGAAAAAAAGGAGTATCTTGTTTTAAAATATAATTCCTGCAGTTCATAGTGGGCAAAAAACTTACACAACAATTCAGGTATTGTAACATATAAGGTTTATCTATCGCTTGATTGTTTGTGCAGCAGATACTATACACACCACACTACGAACCTGGGTTTATTAGAGCTCGAGACTTATAAAGTATGGAGTAAGTAAATCAATTTATTTCTTTTTGATCTGTTTATTTATAATATGAAAAAAGTAAACTT
Source organism: Pinctada fucata (assembly GCA_028142955.1). Lineage (NCBI taxonomy): Eukaryota > Metazoa > Mollusca > Bivalvia > Pterioida > Pteriidae > Pinctada > Pinctada fucata. The sequence goes on along the minus strand of AP027112.1, from coordinate 53,943,744 downwards.
TATCATTCCATTTATGATAATCTTCTTTTCAGAAACCAGGCACATCCAAAATTTGACTTTTTGACATCAATTTTGATGAAAGGTAAGAAAGATATATAACGTTAACGACAGTAAAGTATTTTATAATACACAGAGATATGTATAATGTAAACAATAAAGTTTTCGGAACTATCTGTTCCTTCTTCACGACAACTAATGATCACGTCTTCACTTGTAAAGGAGTGAAGCGTGAGTTTATAGTAATATATTCATTTTGATTATTCATTTTTTTTTGGTAGTATGGCATCACCTCTGTCACTGGAACCTTCTGAGGGACCATTGTTTCAACAAACAACCTCACGGCCTGGGTGAGTTACTATTTGTTTAGATAAATTTATATTTATAGATACATGAATATTAACTAAAGTGATTAATGGTCGTCCTAAGTCGGCATCGATTGCCTTATTTGAGATGGTAATAATCTCCACCAATGTGCAATAAATACAGGAATGGATTACAAAACTAGGGCTGTTAACCGGGCGTCTTATGTCCGAGAAAGGGGTAGGGCCACGAAGCCCCTTAATCTGCCCTCTTTCTAAACATTTGAATAAATTGACAATTTTTTGTGATTTGATACTTTGTAAATTTTTTAATTATGTGTTGAGATTATGTAAATTATGCATTTATCAGTAGCTCTAAGCCCTTTGAAAACTCCAAAATCGGCAGTTATTCGTTAAATTACTACAAAACCTACATGTTTCTTTAAAATTAGCATTGGCCACATGCATCGAGAAACATGAAAAATTTACAAATGAAAGATAATCATCATATCTTCCTGTTATAAGTTTTATGTTCCTAGACGCATGTGGCCACATCGAAATTCTCCACTAAAGACAAATTTACGAGCATTTTTTTACCATGTTTTGTCAAAAACGTCAAAATGACATCATTTGATGAAGTCATAACACTTCCCATGACGTTTCGGTTGATGATATATTCCTTTCAGTAAAAGCGGGAAACATCAATTATATTTTATGTATTATATCAAGTATTTCTCATCAAGTTTAATTTAAAAAGAAGGGAGGTCTCCAACAAGACCCCGTTGCAGCATCAACAGCAAAACACCCGATGCAAAAACACAAAAGACGAGTACAGCACGAGACGAAAAAAAAAAAAAAAAACACATGACATGTAACATCAAACACAAAAGACTACACATACACTGACGAGACCAATGGGCAACCGGTGCCGACTTTGGACGGCCATTTGTCACGCATGTAGCAAATGGTGTGGTTATCCTGGATTACGTGCGCACAGCCCTCTCACATCTCGAATTACCCAGAGGTATCGAAGAAAGTACAATTTTGGTGTAAAACAACCTCCTCACTGTAAGATGACACAAACAAGACCGCGAAAAGTAGAGGCCCCAGAAACACAGATGAATATGTAAATGGGTATAAAAAGAGGGCATGCGTAATACAGTCCGTGCTCTGCCAGCTGTAGCGAGCTCATGTATGTAATCACCCGAGGAGTCCGACTGAAATTCAGAGAGGACAGGAGGTCGGGGCCCTGTCTAAGGAAAATTGCAGGCCCGTTTAAGGGGCTTCGTGGCCCTACCCCATTTGGTAGAGTAGGTGTACCGTAATATGTTCGAGATGGAATTCGGAGGGGATGTCGAAATTGGCGAAAGCCTCTTTGAGCGAAAAATTAAATACAATAGAGGGCAAACCAACAGGACATAGAATCTGGATCTTTGGTATTGTAAAAGGTCTTCCAAACGGATAGTTTTATAACCTGTCGATGATAGGAAAGAGAAGACCCTCATTCCAATTATCCAACGCCACGTTTTACCAGGAAGTACCATCTTTTCTGACTCCTGGGCTGCATACTTTAAACTTAACTAATTAGGGTACAAACACTTTCCAGTAGTGCACAAATCCGCTTTTAAGCAAAACTATAAGGACGATAAAGGGGTGAAGTTATTGATTGCAACACTAATACTATACTAAAGAGGGGACATGGAAACTCTGCAAGGACCATTTCCGAAGAATTAATGGTTCAAATACTAAGATGTTTGAGCAGCGTTTATTGGAGGTTATTTGGCAGAATCACACAACGTAAGAATATTTACAGTGAATTTTTCCATCTTGTAAACACGTATTTCCCTCTTAACCAGGACAATGTTTTTACTTTATTTGGCACGCGGACCTCTCCTCCAATAAAGATTGAAGACAATCATCACGTAACTATCATTCAAGGAAGTGTTGTCGACTCTGATGGCGAAGATTCTACGCCACAGTCTAGTACTCCCTCTAGTAATCCCTCCTATGTTACTACCTCGTCTGAGACACAAACAGCATCTGCAGCCACCTTCTATCCTGAAAACTTTCGTCCTCTCAAGTGCAGCTCCTCTAAAAAGAAAAAGGACCTAAAAGAAAACATTCATATCTGAAGATTTATATTTGGTATCAATGTTAAACGTCTTTAAATTCAATCCTGATAAATTTACAGCATGGACCAGACATGCACGTTTCGGGTATTAAGCCCTCGTCAGTGATCCTCAGTCTAAACAATGTAATATGGCCAAAAAGAATGAAAATTATTATGCCCAAATATGTACCAAAAGACGTAGCAAAATGGGTGGGATATGATGCTTCACGCACGTAATCCAGGATAACCACACCATTTGCTACTTGCGTGACAGATGGCCGTCCAAAGTCGGCACCGGTTACCCATTGGTCTCGTCGGTTTATGTGTAGTCTTTTGTGTTCGATGTTTACATGTCGTGTGTCTCTTTTCCGTCTCGTGCTGTACTCGTCTTTTGTGTTTTTGCATCGGGTGTTTTGGTGTTTTACTGTTGATGCTGCAACGGGGTCTTGTTGGAGATCTCCTCCCTTCTTTCAGGACCCACGTTTTAGAAATTTCAAAAAATTTTGTAACAGAAAATTTCAAATGCGTTGAAGAGACAGACGATCAACCAAAGTTGATCGAAATTGGCTACATGTGCCCTCGGGGACTCTTTGTCCACACGCAGTGACATCAAGTATTTCAAATGTTAAACTCTTCAAATTCAATAGCATCATTTAAGACTAGATAAATTAACAGCATTGACCAGACATGCACGTTTCAGGTACTAATCCTCGTCAGTGATCCTCAATCTAAACACTTCTAATATGGCCTAAAAGTGTGAAAATTATTATGTCCAAATATGTACCAAAAGACGTAGCAGAAAGGGTGGGATATTATGCTATAGGATCGACGTTTTAGAAATTTAAAGAAATTTTGTAACAGAAAATTTTAAATGCTAGATTCGCGTCTGTTCTTATTGTTGGGTAATTATTTGAATCGAGAATACTAGTACGTTTAATTTGTTGTTATCATACTCGTAGCTCAATATAGTCTATATTCACAATTAAATTCTTCATTGACATTCTGATGTTTTAAAACAAAGGAGGGGATCTCCAACAACACTAGGTTCAAGTATCATGCCAATCACCAGAAATAGGAACATTTACGAATTCTGGTCGCTAATCCAGGATATAATTGGTAGTGCGAAAAGATGGACTTTAAGAATCCGCCGCCTGTCTTGGAAGAAAGAACTTAAACATTTTGAGCGTATCCTTCTTGCATTTGTGTATGTTAATGGACTCAATCCAGTGCCATTTATGGAGCGGGTGGACCTGATGGGACTTTGTTCAAATGAGGGTCGTAGGCTCTTTCGTGCTTGCTTCAATCGCTTTCCGAACCAACTGTATAGGCTTTACGCCTTTAATGTTACGACAGGCCGATACGAATACCTAGACGGTACTGTAAGGCGTTATATTCCGGCAGCTGAAAGAAATGAGGTAAATGCATATTTTATTTAGTTTATAATTACATTGCCTCATTATCATGATGAATTATAATAGAAATACTAATCTGGCTCAATCTTCCGTGAAAAAAAAAACACATTTAAACACATATTCCCGTATTCCTATAACTTTACGTAATAAAATCATGATAATATTGTTCAGTAATATTCAATAGAAAGGAGGGGATATCCAACAACACTAGGTTGCAGCACCCACAGCAAAATCCCAAAACACCCATTCAAAAAACACAGAACAGATACCCACAGAAAGAGACGCAAAAGGGACAAGGAACACCAACTCACAACATAGAAACATGAAACATAAAAGACTACACATAAACCAACGAGACCAATGGGCAACCGGTGCCGACTTAGGACGCATTGCATTTGAATCGGTATTGTTAGATTTCTTTCATATATCCAATTTATCACATGATACACCCGTAATGCACTTTCAAAATGCCATTTCAATAATATATGATATGGTAACACGCAACATATCGATCTGCTTGAATGCGATTGGTCAAGTTTGGAACCTAATCACATAAACTTTGACAAGTGTGACCTTTCAAATATCGGTCTTTTGTTAAATCCAGACAGGTCCAATATCAATGATTGAAATTGTTGTAGAATTAATTATTGTATTAAAGTACTAATCAAATTTGAAATATTTATTCTCCTGCGCACAGAATATATCTATACGATGGGGTACTACTTCTCTAAGCGCAGCAACGACATTTAGGTCACAGCGAGGCTCGCCTTTTATTCTCAGAAACGTTGAATTTCTGAATTATCGATTTTGTACTATTGGAATATGGTCATTATCCATATTTGTCAATTTAAGCATCTATCATTTTCTTTTTGTTTTGAATAACGTGGTCGCGAAAAGTTAGTCGGTAATTAACATCCAGTTCTTCAATTTTTTTAAAAGTTGTTTTTCTTTAATGAGTTCAATGTCGTAATTATTTGATCCCCTTCCAACCTGTTCAGGCGTAGAGTGTAGATTATCATAAATAAGTTAAAGAAGATCCTGACGATAAACTCAACAGCACTCACAATAAGGCACAAAATTGAGCATCGACAGACCCAAAGCAAGCTAGAGGTGGGACCGGATGCCCGGGAGGAGTAAGCATCCCCTGAGGGCTAGCCGCACCCGCCGTCGATGTTCATGCACGATAATAAAAACAATATATAAAATTGTAACCATATGGCCTCTCCCCCACAATAATGTTCATTGATTATTCATATTAATTAAGAATATGTATATGGAAATTGCTAACTTGAGTTTACTATAGTAAAAGGGAAATCATGCTAACTTAATACCTTGACTTTAAGTTCGAACTTCATATTGAGACAATTAAATTCTAGTTTGTAAATTCTGTAGTCTGTTTAATTTGATTCCCACGATGCTGAAAACACTGTAGTAATTTGCACACCTGCAAGTACTTTAGTCTTTGTTTTCCGTGCGAGTTAATTGAAAGCTAATTGGAAATCTCCCCGTAAAAGCCATTATTGTTCTGTATTTGGAAGAATCTAATTTCCAAAATGTCTTTTTAATCAAAAACCAATAACTTTTTATTTTGTGCAGGTGTTAGCAATTTCCAATCGTCCGCATATATACTCGGCGCATCGTTTTGCCGACCAGTTAAGTTTCGGTTAAGTTAGACTCCAGTTTCAGTAGTGTTTAAGTTTAGGTTTAGACTCCGCTCTCGTACTGTCAACATGTAACGTTTTTAAATAAACTTAGAACTTTTATTCGGACTTCTGTTTATAGTTTTCAAAATGACTGATTAATACACAACGCGAACTACACCTAAACCTGTGAGCCATAGGCTTACAAGGTTTAATTTGGCGCCGTGTCCTAGACGAACTAGGGGAAAAATGAATAAGTTTATTGCCGAGAATGCAGACGATGCACGCCGCGGAACCAGGGTATAAAGACCAGACGATGAACTCCACGCTGTAAACAGTTCATAATTGGTTGAAACTAAATAATTTGAATCTTGGTTATTTTCTTAATTGGGGGAGTATTGTAACCATATGGCCTCTCCCCCACAATAATGTTCATTGATTATTCATATTAATTAAGAATATGTATATGGAAATTGCTAACTTGAGTTTACTATAGTAAAAGGGAAATCATGCTAACTTAATACCTTGACTTTAAGTTCGAACTTCATATTGAGACAATTAAATTCTAGTTTGTAAATTCTGTAGTCTGTTGAATTTGATTCCCGCGATGCTGAAAACACTGTAGTAATTTGCACACCTGCAAGTACTTTAGTCTTTGTTTTCCGTGCGAGTTAATTGAAAGCTAATTGGAAATCTCCCCGTAAAAGCCATTATTGTTCTGTATTTGGAAGAATCTAATTTCCAAAATGTCTTTTTAATCAAAAACCAATAACTTTTTATTTTGTGCAGGTGTTAGCAATTTCCAATCGTCCGCATATATACTCGGCGCATCGTTTTGCCGACCAGTTAAGTTTCGGTTAAGTTAGACTCCAGTTTCAGTAGTGTTTAAGTTTAGGTTTAGACTCCGCTCTCGTACTGTCAACATGTAACGTTTTTAAATAAACTTAGAACTCCTGGGCACCTGGTCTCACTCTCATATCGGGAGTTCGCTTCGTTTCATATGGTGGAGGTTTTTGTTTTTGTTTGCTTTGGTTCCTGTTTTGTCCTGATTTTGTATGCCTTCGGTTTCTGATTTTCTGAATTATCGATTTTGTACTGTAGACAGGGATATGGTCATTATCCATATTTGTCATTTTATTCGGACTTCTGTTTATAGTTTTCAAAATGACTGATTAATACACAACGCGAACTACACCTAAACCTGTGAGCCATAGGCTTACAAGGTTTAATTTGGCGCCGTGTCCTAGACGAACTAGGGGAAAAATGAATAAGTTTATTGCCGAGAATGCAGACGATGCACGCCGCGGAACCAGGGTATAAAGACCAGACGATGAACTCCACGCTGTAAACAAAATGCGCGATCGTAAAAGGTATGACACATTTAATTTCTCAATGTACTCTCAGATCGATTGACCATGTATTTTTTAATGTTATTTTCTTTTTTAATTTTTTAAAGTTTTAAGCGAAAAAGTATTAAAGAAATCGAATAATTTTTTTCTCTAAGATTTTCATGAAGAAATGACGGACAGAGACAACGAAGTAACGTTTAATATTTTTGGAATCGGTCGAGGTTCACGTAATTTTGAGTTGATTGAAGATTTAGGTTTCGGTCGTTTTGGGGATTTCGGTTTTTCTCAGCCGCTGAGTCAGTAGCTAGATCAGGGTCATAGGCGTGGGACTGTAGTAAGAGACATGAGAGGACCCGTCTCTGTAAGATTGTTCAATATGATGGTACATTACAGTTAAGAAGATACTTCGATGGAAACCATATATTTCACTTTGTTAGGTGATGGGCTGTGGAATTTGCTCGGTATATGGCGATGGAACGCCGATTAATGGCACCAGAGAGATTTCTGGGAACGTAGAAGGTTCGTTCGGGTTTGTTGTGTATACAACCCTGTCATTTCTTTGTGCTATGTGAGAGCACGCAATTTTATTTCTCGGAATATATGATTAACATCCTAGTATTCATTATCTTATGGACGTTTTGTGCTGTCATTTTGGAGATCTTGAGATTTTTTTATTTAAAGAAAGGGAGGAAATGGTTATCAAATGTCTTTAAAAAAAAATCGGTCAAAGTTAAATCGGAATTTCGTGTCAAATTAATCAGGAGTCTATCGCGATCGCGATGTATATAGTAGCAATAGTATACCCTTAGTTTGCATGTTTTTGTGTTTGATTATTCATTTAACCCCAATAGTACTCTGCTTTTTGCACTTTGTAGTTTTAATTGACCTTCATTTTGGGTATTCATGTTACAGTTCTCACTCATCATTCAATGAGCGCTAATAAGTTTGACCTTTGTTGCCCCTTTTCCCTGTGTTGGAATTTCATTGACGGTCTTTAGTTTCTTATCGGCTGCAGATGTGTAGTATCAACGAGAAATCACTGCGCCGAGCCATTAAGGTTTGACAAGCGACATACATTTCAGAAAGTTTTTCAGAATTTATAATAAAAAGTTTTAATCGCTACAGATATTTGTTCTTTATTTAATAAGAGTTTTGTATTCGTCTAAAATAGATACAGAAGACCTGTTTTTCGTATAAAGTCAGTGAATATACAAAGTTCTCAAAATTAACATTATCCAAGTATTGATAAAAAAATCTCATTTTGGAAATCTTTTACTTAGTTTTGGTACAGGCATCTAAATTATTTTTGTAAATTCAAAATTGTGGTCAATTAGAGGTACAGAGAAAATCCGGTGTCATAAACTACCTGTAACCAGAGACAATGATGTGAAACTTATCAGTGTAATAATGATGCAGACTTTATACTTTTATCGCTGGGAGAAGACGACGATGAGATAAGCAGTTAAGTTCCAGATGTGCAGTCTTATTTAGCTCCTTGGTTATTGGAATCGCCTGTTGTGATACGAGAGACAAATTAGCGTACAGGTTTATCACCAAGGCATTAAATCAAATCAGACGGTAGCAGAAAAGAAGTCTAAAGCAGTGACGTCAGGTATCTCTGTGCACGATGTTATCCGTGTGGCCGGATGTCAAACCAGCCCGTCACTATTAACAATATTTCGCAGAGTATATGACAGGGTGAAATTTGTCATAGCGAAATTGAAGACAGCAGAACCAGATTGGACATTTTGCACTTAATGACCTGCTTGATCGACGCTTTGAATAAGAGCATTGAATACCCCGTCGCTTTTCTGGGTGCATGGCGTCATCCAGATTACGGGAAGATCTTGGTAACGTCTCTAATACCAAGATGCGTCAAAGCAGGGTCCGGATGGAAGATAAACTCCAAATTCTGGGTAGAGGAGGAAGACGAAACAGATGACGATTCGATGATTATTGGTTTACCAAACCAAGTAGACGACAAAGAGGTCCGAATCATTCGTTATACTCCTCGGAGGTTACAAAGTTCACGAAGAGGGATCGTAGACGAAACCAAACTAAGACGTACGGAACTAAACCAAAGACGGCCGTAAGAAGAGAAGATAGAGAAGTGAATGTGTTAGTGAAAAAAGGCAGAGTAAATGTATATACATATGTATTATCTTATTCATGTTTAATATTGATATTTGCTTTTGTACATTGCTTGTTATATAATCGAATTTTAGGATACGTATTGGCCTTGAGTAAAGGTATTTCTTTTGTAGGTCATGGGCAGTGAACATTGATATTTAGATGAAAATCGGGTCACTGTTAAAAGAACAGTGAAAAAAGAACTCGACATGAAAATGACTATAATTTCATGTGCTTTAATTTGATCGAATTAATCTTAATTGCAGTATTCAGATGGAACCTAACGACATTTCATTGAGTTATGCATTATTGTGGTGTCAAGGCCATGCGTTTAGAAAATAACCAAGTATTATAACAGATTCACAAAGTTTTGGATGATAATCGAAAGTTGTCTTACAGTTCATAATTGGTTGAAACTAAATAATTTGAATCTTGTTTATTTTCTTAATTGGGGGAGTATTGTAACCATATGGCCTCTCCCCCACAATAATGTTCATTGATTATTCATATTAATTAAGAATATGTATATGGAAATTGCTAACTTGAGTTTACTATAGTAAAAGGGAAATCATGCTAACTTAATACCTTGACTTTAAGTTCGAACTTCATATTGAGACAATTAAATTCTAGTTTGTAAATTCTGTAGTCTGTTTAATTTGATTCCCACGATGCTGAAAACACTGTAGTAATTTGCACACCTGCAAGTACTTTAGTCTTTGTTTTCCGTGCGAGTTAATTGAAAGCTAATTGGAAATCTCCCCGTAAAAGCCATTATTGTTCTGTATTTGGAAGAATCTAATTTCCAAAATGTCTTTTTAATCAAAAACCAATAACTTTTTATTTTGTGCAGGTGTTAGCAATTTCCAATCGTCCGCATATATACTCGGCGCATCGTTTTGCCGACCAGTTAAGTTTCGGTTAAGTTAGACTCCAGTTTCAGTAGTGTTTAAGTTTAGGTTTAGACTCCGCTCTCGTACTGTCAACATGTAACGTTTTTAAATAAACTTAGAACTTTTATTCGGACTTCTGTTTATAGTTTTCAAAATGACTGATTAATACACAACGCGAACTACACCTAAACCTGTGAGCCATAGGCTTACAAGGTTTAATTTGGCGCCGTGTCCTAGACGAACTAGGGGAAAAATGAATAAGTTTATTGCCGAGAATGCAGACGATGCACGCCGCGGAACCAGGGTATAAAGACCAGACGATGAACTCCACGCTGTAAACAGTTCATAATTGGTTGAAACTAAATAATTTGAATCTTGGTTATTTTCTTAATTGGGGGAGTATTGTAACCATATGGCCTCTCCCCCACAATAATGTTCATTGATTATTCATATTAATTAAGAATATGTATATGGAAATTGCTAACTTGAGTTTACTATAGTAAAAGGGAAATCATGCTAACTTAATACCTTGACTTTAAGTTCGAACTTCATATTGAGACAATTAAATTCTAGTTTGTAAATTCTGTAGTCTGTTTAATTTGATTCCCACGATGCTGAAAACACTGTAGTAATTTGCACACCTGCAAGTACTTTAGTCTTTGTTTTCCGTGCGAGTTAATTGAAAGCTAATTGGAAATCTCCCCGTAAAAGCCATTATTGTTCTGTATTTGGAAGAATCTAATTTCCAAAATGTCTTTTTAATCAAAAACCAATAACTTTTTATTTTGTGCAGGTGTTAGCAATTTCCAATCGTCCGCATATATACTCGGCGCATCGTTTTGCCGACCAGTTAAGTTTCGGTTAAGTTAGACTCCAGTTTCAGTAGTGTTTAAGTTTAGGTTTAGACTCCGCTCTCGTACTGTCAACATGTAACGTTTTTAAATAAACTTAGAACTTTTATTCGGACTTCTGTTTATAGTTTTCAAAATGACTGATTAATACACAACGCGAACTACACCTAAACCTGTGAGCCATAGGCTTACAAGGTTTAATTTGGCGCCGTGTCCTAGACGAACTAGGGGAAAAATGAATAAGTTTATTGCCGAGAATGCAGACGATGCACGCCGCGGAACCAGGGTATAAAGACCAGACGATGAACTCCACGCTGTAAACAAAATGCGCGATCGTAAAAGGTATGACACATTTAATTTCTCAATGTACTCTCAGATCGATTGACCATGTATTTTTTAATGTTATTTTCTTTTTTAATTTTTTAAAGTTTTAAGCGAAAAAGTATTAAAGAAATCGAATAATTTTTTTCTCTAAGATTTTCATGAAGAAATGACGGACAGAGACAACGAAGTAACGTTTAATATTTTTGGAATCGGTCGAGGTTCACGTAATTTTGAGTTGATTGAAGATTTAGGTTTCGGTCGTTTTGGGGATTTCGGTTTTTCTCAGCCGCTGAGTCAGTAGCTAGATCAGGGTCATAGGCGTGGGACTGTAGTAAGAGACATGAGAGGACCCGTCTCTGTAAGATTGTTCAATATGATGGTACATTACAGTTAAGAAGATACTTCGATGGAAACCATATATTTCACTTTGTTAGGTGATGGGCTGTGGAATTTGCTCGGTATATGGCGATGGAACGCCGATTAATGGCACCAGAGAGATTTCTGGGAACGTAGAAGGTTCGTTCGGGTTTGTTGTGTATACAACCCTGTCATTTCTTTGTGCTATGTGAGAGCACGCAATTTTATTTCTCGGAATATATGATTAACATCCTAGTATTCATTATCTTATGGACGTTTTGTGCTGTCATTTTGGAGATCTTGAGATTTTTTTATTTAAAGAAAGGGAGGAAATGGTTATCAAATGTCTTTAAAAAAAAATCGGTCAAAGTTAAATCGGAATTTCGTGTCAAATTAATCAGGAGTCTATCGCGATCGCGATGTATATAGTAGCAATAGTATACCCTTAGTTTGCATGTTTTTGTGTTTGATTATTCATTTAACCCCAATAGTACTCTGCTTTTTGCACTTTGTAGTTTTAATTGACCTTCATTTTGGGTATTCATGTTACAGTTCTCACTCATCATTCAATGAGCGCTAATAAGTTTGACCTTTGTTGCCCCTTTTCCCTGTGTTGGAATTTCATTGACGGTCTTTAGTTTCTTATCGGCTGCAGATGTGTAGTATCAACGAGAAATCACTGCGCCGAGCCATTAAGGTTTGACAAGCGACATACATTTCAGAAAGTTTTTCAGAATTTATAATAAAAAGTTTTAATCGCTACAGATATTTGTTCTTTATTTAATAAGAGTTTTGTATTCGTCTAAAATAGATACAGAAGACCTGTTTTTCGTATAAAGTCAGTGAATATACAAAGTTCTCAAAATTAACATTATCCAAGTATTGATAAAAAAATCTCATTTTGGAAATCTTTTACTTAGTTTTGGTACAGGCATCTAAATTATTTTTGTAAATTCAAAATTGTGGTCAATTAGAGGTACAGAGAAAATCCGGTGTCATAAACTACCTGTAACCAGAGACAATGATGTGAAACTTATCAGTGTAATAATGATGCAGACTTTATACTTTTATCGCTGGGAGAAGACGACGATGAGATAAGCAGTTAAGTTCCAGATGTGCAGTCTTATTTAGCTCCTTGGTTATTGGAATCGCCTGTTGTGATACGAGAGACAAATTAGCGTACAGGTTTATCACCAAGGCATTAAATCAAATCAGACGGTAGCAGAAAAGAAGTCTAAAGCAGTGACGTCAGGTATCTCTGTGCACGATGTTATCCGTGTGGCCGGATGTCAAACCAGCCCGTCACTATTAACAATATTTCGCAGAGTATATGACAGGGTGAAATTTGTCATAGCGAAATTGAAGACAGCAGAACCAGATTGGACATTTTGCACTTAATGACCTGCTTGATCGACGCTTTGAATAAGAGCATTGAATACCCCGTCGCTTTTCTGGGTGCATGGCGTCATCCAGATTACGGGAAGATCTTGGTAACGTCTCTAATACCAAGATGCGTCAAAGCAGGGTCCGGATGGAAGATAAACTCCAAATTCTGGGTAGAGGAGGAAGACGAAACAGATGACGATTCGATGATTATTGGTTTACCAAACCAAGTAGACGACAAAGAGGTCCGAATCATTCGTTATACTCCTCGGAGGTTACAAAGTTCACGAAGAGGGATCGTAGACGAAACCAAACTAAGACGTACGGAACTAAACCAAAGACGGCCGTAAGAAGAGAAGATAGAGAAGTGAATGTGTTAGTGAAAAAAGGCAGAGTAAATGTATATACATATGTATTATCTTATTCATGTTTAATATTGATATTTGCTTTTGTACATTGCTTGTTATATAATCGAATTTTAGGATACGTATTGGCCTTGAGTAAAGGTATTTCTTTTGTAGGTCATGGGCAGTGAACATTGATATTTAGATGAAAATCGGGTCACTCTTAAAAGAACAGTGAAAAAAGAACTCGACATGAAAATGACTATAATTTCATGTGCTTTAATTTGATCGAATTAATCTTAATTGCAGTATTCAGATGGAACCTAACGACATTTCATTGAGTTATGCATTATTGTGGTGTCAAGGCCATGCGTTTAGAAAATAACCAAGTATTATAACAGATTCACAAAGTTTTGGATGATAATCGAAAGTTGTCTTACAGTTCATAATTGGTTGAAACTAAATAATTTGAATCTTGGTTATTTTCTTAATTGGGGGAGTATTGTAACCATATGGCCTCTCCCCCACAATAATGTTCATTGATTATTCATATTAATTAAGAATATGTATATGGAAATTGCTAACTTGAGTTTACTATAGTAAAAGGGAAATCATGCTAACTTAATACCTTGACTTTAAGTTCGAACTTCATATTGAGACAATTAAATTCTAGTTTGTAAATTCTGTAGTCTGTTTAATTTGATTCCCACGATGCTGAAAACACTGTAGTAATTTGCACACCTGCAAGTACTTTAGTCTTTGTTTTCCGTGCGAGTTAATTGAAAGCTAATTGGAAATCTCCCCGTAAAAGCCATTATTGTTCTGTATTTAGAAGAATCTAATTTCCAAAATGTCTTTTTAATCAAAAACCAATAACTTATTATTTTGTGCAGGTGTTAGCAATTTCCAATCGTCCGCATATATACTCGGCGCATCGTTTTGCCGACCAGTTAAGTTTCGGTTAAGTTAGACTCCAGTTTCAGTAGTGTTTAAGTTTAGGTTTAGACTCCGCTCTCGTACTGTCAACATGTAACGTTTTTAAATAAACTTAGAACTTTTATTCGGACTTCTGTTTATAGTTTTCAAAATGACTGATTAATACACAACGCGAACTACACCTAAACCTGTGAGCCATAGGCTTACAAGGTTAAATTTGGCGCCGTGTCCTAGACGAACTAGGGGAAAAATGAATAAGTTTATTGCCGAGAATGCAGACGATGCACGCCGCGGAACCAGGGTATAACGACCAGACGATGAACTCCACGCTGTAAACAAAATGCGCGATCGTAAAAGGTATGACACATTTAATTTCTCAATGTACTCTCAGATCGATTGACCATGTATTTTTTAATGTTATTTTCTTTTTTAATTTTTTAAAGTTTTAAGCGAAAAAGTATTAAAGAAATTGAATAATTTTTTTCTCTAAGATTTTCATGAAGAAATGACGGACAGAGACAACGAAGTAACGTTTAATATTTTTGGAATCGGTCGAGGTTCACGTAATTTTGAGTTGATTGAAGATTTAGGTTTCGGTCGTTTTGGGGATTTCGGTTTTTCTCAGCCGCTGAGTCAGTAGCTAGATCAGGGTCCTATTATGTCGGTAGAACGCCGAGGAATAGGCGTGGGACTGTAGTAAGAGACATGAGAGGACCCGTCTCTGTAAGATTGTTCAATATGATGGTACATTACAGTTAAGAGGATACTTCGATGGAAACCATATATTTCACTTTGTTAGGTGATGGGCTGTGGAATTTGCTCGGTATATGGCGATGGAACGCCGATTAATGGCACCAGAGAGATTTCTGGGAACGTAGAAGGTTCGTTCGGGTTTGTTGTGTATACAACCCTGTCATTTCTTTGTGCTATGTGAGAGCACGCAATTTTATTTCTCGGAATATATGATTAACATCCTAGTATTCATTATCTTATGGACGTTTTGTGCTGTCATTTTGGAGATCTTGAGATTTTTTTATTTAAAGAAAGGGAGGAAATGGTTATCAAATGTCTTTAAAAAAAATCGGTCAAAGTTAAATCGGAATTTCGTGTCAAATTAATCAGGAGTCTATCGCGATCGCGATGTATATAGTAGCAATAGTATACCCTTAGTTTGCATGTTTTTGTGTTTGATTATTCATTTAACCCCAATAGTACTCTGCTTTTTGCACTTTGTAGTTTTAATTGACCTTCATTTTGGGTATTCATGTTACAGTTCTCACTCATCATTCAATGAGCGCTAATAAGTTTGACCTTTGTTGCCCCTTTTCCCTGTGTTGGAATTTCATTGACGGTCTTTAGTTTCTTATCGGCTGCAGATGTGTAGTATCAACGAGAAATCACTGCGCCGAGCCATTAAGGTTTGACAAGCGACATACATTTCAGAAAGTTTTTCAGAATTTATAATAAAAAGTTTTAATCGCTACAGATATTTGTTCTTTATTTAATAAGAGTTTGGTATTCGTCTAAAATAGATACAGAAGACCTGTTTTTCGTATAAAGTCAGTGAATATACAAAGTTCTCAAAATTAACATTATCCAAGTATTGATAAAAAAATCTCATTTTGGAAATCTTTTACTTAGTTTTGGTACAGGCATCTAAATTATTTTTGTAAATTCAAAATTGTGGTCAATTAGAGGTACAGAGAAAATCCGGTGTCATAAACTACCTGTAACCAGAGACAATGATGTGAAACTTATCAGTGTAATAATGATGCAGACTTTATACTTTTATCGCTGGGAGAAGACGACGATGAGATAAGCAGTTAAGTTCCAGATGTGCAGTCTTATTTAGCTCCTTGGTTATTGGAATCGCCTGTTGTGATACGAGAGACAAATTAGCGTACAGGTTTATCACCAAGGCATTAAATCAAATCAGACGGTAGCAGAAAAGAAGTCTAAAGCAGTGACGTCAGGTATCTCTGTGCACGATGTTATCCGTGTGGCCGGATGTCAAACCAGCCCGTCACTATTAACAATATTTCGCAGAGTATATGACAGGGTGAAATTTGTCATAGCGAAATTGAAGACAGCAGAACCAGATTGGACATTTTGCACTTAATGACCTGCTTGATCGACGCTTTGAATAAGAGCATTGAATACCCCGTCGCTTTTCTGGGTGCATGGCGTCATCCAGATTACGGGAAGATCTTGGTAACGTCACTAATACCAAGATGCGTCAAAGCAGGGTCCGGATGGAAGATAAACTCCAAATTCTGGGTAGAGGAGGAAGACGAAACAGATGACGATTCGATGATTATTGGTTTACCAAAACCAAGTAGACGACAAAGAGGTCCGAATCATTCGTTATACTCCTCGGAGGTTACAAAGTTCACGAAGAGGGATCGTAGACAAAACCAAACTAAGACGTACGGAACTAAACCAAAGACGGCCGTAAGAAGAGAAGATAGAGAAGTGAATGTGTTTAAGTGAAAAAAGCAGAGTAAATGTATATACATATGTATTATCTTATTCATGTTTAATATTGATATTTGCTTTTGTACATTGCTTGTTATATAATCGAATTTTAGGATACGTATTGGCCTTGAGTAAAGGTATTTCTTTTGTAGGTCATGGGCAGTGAACATTGATATTTAGATGAAAATCGGGTCACTCTTAAAAGAACAGTGAAAAAAGAACTCGACATGAAAATGACTATAATTTCATGTGCTTTAATTTGATCGAATTAATCTTAATTGCAGTATTCAGATGGAACCTAACGACATTTCATTGAGTTATGCATTATTGTGGTGTCAAGGCCATGCGTTTAGAAAATAACCAAGTATTATAACAGATTCACAAAGTTTTGGATGATAATCGAAAGTTGTCTTACAGTTCATAATTGGTTGAAACTAAATAATTTGAATCTTGGTTATTTTCTTAATTGGGGGAGTATTGTAACCATATGGCCTCTCCCCCACAATAATGTTCATTGATTATTCATATTAATTAAGAATATGTATATGGAAATTGCTAACTTGAGTTTACTATAGTAAAAGGGAAATCATGCTAACTTAATACCTTGACTTTAAGTTCGAACTTCATATTGAGACAATTAAATTCTAGTTTGTAAATTCTGTAGTCTGTTTAATTTGATTCCCACGATGCTGAAAACACTGTAGTAATTTGCACACCTGCAAGTACTTTAGTCTTTGTTTTCCGTGCGAGTTAATTGAAAGCTAATTGGAAATCTCCCCGTAAAAGCCATTATTGTTCTGTATTTGGAAGAATCTAATTTCCAAAATGTCTTTTTAATCAAAAACCAATAACTTATTATTTTGTGCAGGTGTTAGCAATTTCCAATCGTCCGCATATATACTCGGCGCATCGTTTTGCCGACCAGTTAAGTTTCGGTTAAGTTAGACTCCAGTTTCAGTAGTGTTTAAGTTTAGGTTTAGACTCCGCTCTCGTACTGTCAACATGTAACGTTTTTAAATAAACTTAGAACTTTTATTCGGACTTCTGTTTATAGTTTTCAAAATGACTGATTAATACACAACGCGAACTACACCTAAACCTGTGAGCCATAGGCTTACAAGGTTTAATTTGGCGCCGTGTCCTAGACGAACTAGGGGAAAAATGAATAAGTTTATTGCCGAGAATGCAGACGATGCACGCCGCGGAACCAGGGTATAACGACCAGACGATGAACTCCACGCTGTAAACAAAATGCGCGATCGTAAAAGGTATGACACATTTAATTTCTCAATGTACTCTCAGATCGATTGACCATGTATTTTTTAATGTTATTTTCTTTTTTAATTTTTTAAAGTTTTAAGCGAAAAAGTATTAAAGAAATCGAATAATTTTTTTCTCTAAGATTTTCATGAAGAAATGACGGACAGAGACAACGAAGTAACGTTTAATATTTTTGGAATCGGTCGAGGTTCACGTAATTTTGAGTTGATTGAAGATTTAGGTTTCGGTCGTTTTGGGGATTTCGGTTTTTCTCAGCCGCTGAGTCAGTAGCTAGATCAGGGTCCTATTATGTCGGTAGAACGCCGAGGAATAGGCGTGGGACTGTAGTAAGAGACATGAGAGGACCCGTCTCTGTAAGATTGTTCAATATGATGGTACATTACAGTTAAGAGGATACTTCGATGGAAACCATATATTTCACTTTGTTAGGTGATGGGCTGAGGAATTTGCTCGGTATATGGCGATGGAACGCCGATTAATGGCACCAGAGAGATTTCTGGGAACGTAGAAGGTTCGTTCGGGTTTGTTGTGTATACAACCCTGTCATTTCTTTGTGCTATGTGAGAGCACGCAATTTTATTTCTCGGAATATATGATTAACATCCTAGTATTCATTATCTTATGGACGTTTTGTGCTGTCATTTTGGAGATCTTGAGATTTTTTTATTTAAAGAAAGGGAGGAAATGGTTATCAAATGTCTTTAAAAAAAATCGGTCAAAGTTAAATCGGAATTTCGTGTCAAATTAATCAGGAGTCTATCGCGATCGCGATGTATATAGTAGCAATAGTATACCCTTAGTTTGCATGTTTTTGTGTTTGATTATTCATTTAACCCCAATAGTACTCTGCTTTTTGCACTTTGTAGTTTTAATTGACCTTCATTTTGGGTATTCATGTTACAGTTCTCACTCATCATTCAATGAGCGCTAATAAGTTTGACCTTTGTTGCCCCTTTTCCCTGTGTTGGAATTTCATTGACGGTCTTTAGTTTCTTATCGGCTGCAGATGTGTAGTATCAACGAGAAATCACTGCGCCGAGCCATTAAGGTTTGACAAGCGACATACATTTCAGAAAGTTTTTCAGAATTTATAATAAAAAGTTTTAATCGCTACAGATATTTGTTCTTTATTTAATAAGAGTTTGGTATTCGTCTAAAATAGATACAGAAGACCTGTTTTTCGTATAAAGTCAGTGAATATACAAAGTTCTCAAAATTAACATTATCCAAGTATTGATAAAAAAATCTCATTTTGGAAATCTTTTACTTAGTTTTGGTACAGGCATCTAAATTATTTTTGTAAATTCAAAATTGTGGTCAATTAGAGGTACAGAGAAAATCCGGTGTCATAAACTACCTGTAACCAGAGACAATGATGTGAAACTTATCAGTGTAATAATGATGCAGACTTTATACTTTTATCGCTGGGAGAAGACGACGATGAGATAAGCAGTTAAGTTCCAGATGTGCAGTCTTATTTAGCTCCTTGGTTATTGGAATCGCCTGTTGTGATACGAGAGACAAATTAGCGTACAGGTTTATCACCAAGGCATTAAATCAAATCAGACGGTAGCAGAAAAGAAGTCTAAAGCAGTGACGTCAGGTATCTCTGTGCACGATGTTATCCGTGTGGCCGGATGTCAAACCAGCCCGTCACTATTAACAATATTTCGCAGAGTATATGACAGGGTGAAATTTGTCATAGCGAAATTGAAGACAGCAGAACCAGATTGGACATTTTGCACTTAATGACCTGCTTGATCGACGCTTTGAATAAGAGCATTGAATACCCCGTCGCTTTTCTGGGTGCATGGCGTCATCCAGATTACGGGAAGATCTTGGTAACGTCACTAATACCAAGATGCGTCAAAGCAGGGTCCGGATGGAAGATAAACTCCAAATTCTGGGTAGAGGAGGAAGACGAAACAGATGACGATTCGATGATTATTGGTTTACCAAAACCAAGTAGACGACAAAGAGGTCCGAATCATTCGTTATACTCCTCGGAGGTTACAAAGTTCACGAAGAGGGATCGTAGACAAAACCAAACTAAGACGTACGGAACTAAACCAAAGACGGCCGTAAGAAGAGAAGATAGAGAAGTGAATGTGTTTAAGTGAAAAAAGCAGAGTAAATGTATATACATATGTATTATCTTATTCATGTTTAATATTGATATTTGCTTTTGTACATTGCTTGTTATATAATCGAATTTTAGGATACGTATTGGCCTTGAGTAAAGGTATTTCTTTTGTAGGTCATGGGCAGTGAACATTGATATTTAGATGAAAATCGGGTCACTCTTAAAAGAACAGTGAAAAAAGAACTCGACATGAAAATGACTATAATTTCATGTGCTTTAATTTGATCGAATTAATCTTAATTGCAGTATTCAGATGGAACCTAACGACATTTCATTGAGTTATGCATTATTGTGGTGTCAAGGCCATGCGTTTAGAAAATAACCAAGTATTATAACAGATTCACAAAGTTTTGGATGATAATCGAAAGTTGTCTTACAGTTCATAATTGGTTGAAACTAAATAATTTGAATCTTGGTTATTTTCTTAATTGGGGGAGTATTGTAACCATATGGCCTCTCCCCCACAATAATGTTCATTGATTATTCATATTAATTAAGAATATGTATATGGAAATTGCTAACTTGAGTTTACTATAGTAAAAGGGAAATCATGCTAACTTAATACCTTGACTTTAAGTTCGAACTTCATATTGAGACAATTAAATTCTAGTTTGTAAATTCTGTAGTCTGTTTAATTTGATTCCCACGATGCTGAAAACACTGTAGTAATTTGCACACCTGCAAGTACTTTAGTCTTTGTTTTCCGTGCGAGTTAATTGAAAGCTAATTGGAAATCTCCCCGTAAAAGCCATTATTGTTCTGTATTTGGAAGAATCTAATTTCCAAAATGTCTTTTTAATCAAAAACCAATAACTTATTATTTTGTGCAGGTGTTAGCAATTTCCAATCGTCCGCATATATACTCGGCGCATCGTTTTGCCGACCAGTTAAGTTTCGGTTAAGTTAGACTCCAGTTTCAGTAGTGTTTAAGTTTAGGTTTAGACTCCGCTCTCGTACTGTCAACATGTAACGTTTTTAAATAAACTTAGAACTTTTATTCGGACTTCTGTTTATAGTTTTCAAAATGACTGATTAATACACAACGCGAACTACACCTAAACCTGTGAGCCATAGGCTTACAAGGTTTAATTTGGCGCCGTGTCCTAGACGAACTAGGGGAAAAATGAATAAGTTTATTGCCGAGAATGCAGACGATGCACGCCGCGGAACCAGGGTATAACGACCAGACGATGAACTCCACGCTGTAAACAAAATGCGCGATCGTAAAAGGTATGACACATTTAATTTCTCAATGTACTCTCAGATCGATTGACCATGTATTTTTTAATGTTATTTTCTTTTTTAATTTTTTAAAGTTTTAAGCGAAAAAGTATTAAAGAAATCGAATAATTTTTTTCTCTAAGATTTTCATGAAGAAATGACGGACAGAGACAACGAAGTAACGTTTAATATTTTTGGAATCGGTCGAGGTTCACGTAATTTTGAGTTGATTGAAGATTTAGGTTTCGGTCGTTTTGGGGATTTCGGTTTTTCTCAGCCGCTGAGTCAGTAGCTAGATCAGGGTCCTATTATGTCGGTAGAACGCCGAGGAATAGGCGTGGGACTGTAGTAAGAGACATGAGAGGACCCGTCTCTGTAAGATTGTTCAATATGATGGTACATTACAGTTAAGAGGATACTTCGATGGAAACCATATATTTCACTTTGTTAGGTGATGGGCTGAGGAATTTGCTCGGTATATGGCGATGGAACGCCGATTAATGGCACCAGAGAGATTTCTGGGAACGTAGAAGGTTCGTTCGGGTTTGTTGTGTATACAACCCTGTCATTTCTTTGTGCTATGTGAGAGCACGCAATTTTATTTCTCGGAATATATGATTAACATCCTAGTATTCATTATCTTATGGACGTTTTGTGCTGTCATTTTGGAGATCTTGAGATTTTTTTATTTAAAGAAAGGGAGGAAATGGTTATCAAATGTCTTTAAAAAAAATCGGTCAAAGTTAAATCGGAATTTCGTGTCAAATTAATCAGGAGTCTATCGCGATCGCGATGTATATAGTAGCAATAGTATACCCTTAGTTTGCATGTTTTTGTGTTTGATTATTCATTTAACCCCAATAGTACTCTGCTTTTTGCACTTTGTAGTTTTAATTGACCTTCATTTTGGGTATTCATGTTACAGTTCTCACTCATCATTCAATGAGCGCTAATAAGTTTGACCTTTGTTGCCCCTTTTCCCTGTGTTGGAATTTCATTGACGGTCTTTAGTTTCTTATCGGCTGCAGATGTGTAGTATCAACGAGAAATCACTGCGCCGAGCCATTAAGGTTTGACAAGCGACATACATTTCAGAAAGTTTTTCAGAATTTATAATAAAAAGTTTTAATCGCTACAGATATTTGTTCTTTATTTAATAAGAGTTTTGTATTCGTCTAAAATACAATGTAGCCAAGTTCGATCAATTTCGGTTGATCGTTTCTTCAACGCATTCTAAATTTTCTGTTATCAAAATTTCTTGAAATTTCTAAAAGTGGGTCCTGTAGCATCATATCCCACCCATCCTGCTGTGTCTTTCGGTACACTTTTTCGACATAGTAACTTCCATACTTTTTTGGCATATTACATTGTTTAGATATAGGATCACTGATGAGGGTTAAGTACCCGAAACGTGCATGTCTGGTCCACGTTGCCAATTTATCTGTTCTTAAATGATGCTATTCAATTTGAAGACGTTTACATAGATACAGAAGACCTGTTTTTCGTATAAAGTCAGTGAATATACAAAGTTCTCAAAATTAACATTATCCAAGTATTGATAAAAAAATCTCATTTTGGAAATCTTTTACTTAGTTTTGGTACAGGCATCTAAATTATTTTTGTAAATTCAAAATTGTGGTCAATTAGAGGTACAGAGAAAATCCGGAGTCATAAACTACCTGTAACCAGAGACAATGATGTGAAACTTATCAGTGTAATAATGATGCAGACTTTATACTTTTATCGCTGGGAGAAGACGACGATGAGATAAGCAGTTAAGTTCCAGATGTGCAGTCTTATTTAGCTCCTTGGTTATTGGAATCGCCTGTTGTGATACGAGAGACAAATTAGCGTACAGGTTTATCACCAAGGCATTAAATCAAATCAGACGGTAGCAGAAAAGAAGTCTAAAGCAGTGACGTCAGGTATCTCTGTGCACGATGTTATCCGTGTGGCCGGATGTCAAACCAGCCCGTCACTATTAACAATATTTCGCAGAGTATATGACAGGGTGAAATTTGTCATAGCGAAATTGAAGACAGCAGAACCAGATTGGACATTTTGCACTTAATGACCTGCTTGATCGACGCTTTGAATAAGAGCATTGAATACCCCGTCGCTTTTCTGGGTGCATGGCGTCATCCAGATTACGGGAAGATCTTGGTAACGTCACTAATACCAAGATGCGTCAAAGCAGGGTCCGGATGGAAGATAAACTCCAAATTCTGGGTAGAGGAGGAAGACGAAACAGATGACGATTCGATGATTATTGGTTTACCAAACCAAGTAGACGACAAAGAGGTCCGAATCATTCGTTATACTCCTCGGAGGTTACAAAGTTCACGAAGAGGGATCGTAGACGAAACCAAACTAAGACGTACGGAACTAAACCAAAGACGGCCGTAAGAAGAGAAGATAGAGAAGTGAATGTGTTTAAGTGAAAAAAGCAGAGTAAATGTATATACATATGTATTATCTTATTCATGTTTAATATTGATATTTGCTTTTGTACATTGCTTGTTATATAATCGAATTTTAGGATACGTATTGGCCTTGAGTAAAGGTATTTCTTTTGTAGGTCATGGGCAGTGAACATTGATATTTAGATGAAAATCGGGTCACTCTTAAAAGAACAGTGAAAAAAGAACTCGACATGAAAATGACTATAATTTCATGTGCTTTAATTTGATCGAATTAATCTTAATTGCAGTATTCAGATGGAACCTAACGACATTTCATTGAGTTATGCATTATTGTGGTGTCAAGGCCATGCGTTTAGAAAATAGCCAAGTATTATAACAGATTCACAAAGTTTTGGATGATAATCGAAAGTTGTCTTACAGTTCATAATTGGTTGAAACTAAATAATTTGAATCTTGGTTATTTTCTTAATTGGGGGAGTATTGTAACCATATGGCCTCTCCCCCACAATAATGTTCATTGATTATTCATATTAATTAAGAATATGTATATGGAAATTGCTAACTTGAGTTTACTATAGTAAAAGGGAAATCATGCTAACTTAATACCTTGACTTTAAGTTCGAACTTCATATTGAGACAATTAAATTCTAGTTTGTAAATTCTGTAGTCTGTTTAATTTGATTCCCACGATGCTGAAAACACTGTAGTAATTTGCACACCTGCAAGTACTTTAGTCTTTGTTTTCCGTGCGAGTTAATTGAAAGCTAATTGGAAATCTCCCCGTAAAAGCCATTATTGTTCTGTATTTGGAAGAATCTAATTTCCAAAATGTCTTTTTAATAAAAAACCAATAACTTATTATTTTGTGCAGGTGTTAGCAATTTCCAATCGTCCGCATATATACTCGGCGCATCGTTTTGCCGACCAGTTAAGTTTCGGTTAAGTTAGACTCCAGTTTCAGTAGTGTTTAAGTTTAGGTTTAGACTCCGCTCTCGTACTGTCAACATGTAACGTTTTTAAATAAACTTAGAACTTTTATTCGGACTTCTGTTTATAGTTTTCAAAATGACTGATTAATACACAACGCGAACTACACCTAAACCTGTGAGCCATAGGCTTAAAAAATACATGCATTGCACTGTCTGAGGTTATATCTATATAGAAAGTGCTATGGCGACCATGTCAGGGAAACATCTAGTAATACTCATTTGTTCATAAAGATTTATCATTGTTGCATTATCTTTTAACAGGACAGACTGCGTGCACTCACTGGAGAAGAAAGACGGGAAATCCATGGTCATTGATCTACCACCACCCCGGAGGAAATGCCCCAGATAGGTGCAGCTGCAGAAAATGCAGAGATATGCCCACAGCTGCTGAGAGGGTCTGCTGTAAGAGATGGCCAGACGCCTGCATAACAATTTTACCAGTATGTTTATCTATTAATGTGATAAAATAAGCCAGGGAGGAGTAAGCATCCCCTGTTGGCTAGCTGCAACCGCCGTCGATGTTCATAAACGAAAATGGAAACAATATATAAAATGCTCTAAGGTAATGTCTATATAGAAAGTGTTATGGCGATCATGTCAGGGGAAAATATTAAAACACTGCCAAACCCCTCGCGGGGAACTTTTTACAAACTCCACACGGCAAAGGGCATAAGTGTGACACAAATGAGTTAAGGAAGATCCTGACAATAATGAGTTAAAGATATTTATATCAAAAGGTCCATGTTTTCATCGTTGTCAGAAATATCTGAATAATCCATAGAAATTGGAGGACGACTTTTTCCTATTAGGTGAAGAATTCATGTTGAATGAACTATCAACTTCGAGAAGTTTTGTACAAGTTCATTTATTGATACGGATCAGTCATTGCCGCTGCACATCTGTTCTTTAACCGGATGTGACAGTTCTATCGAATTGAAGCGGCGGGTGTTGCATGCAAGCAGGAGATGTTTACTCTTCCTTGGCACCTGGTCTCACTCCCATACCGTAAGTTTGCTTCTTTACATATGGTGGAGGTTTTTATTTGTTTGCTATGCTTCCTGTTTTATTATTTTTTAAACTTATTCAGGTTAAATGAATTATACATAACAAATTAGAAGGGGCAGTAAATTAGGATGTTGAAATGATATTTTGTCTAAAATGTTTATAGAAAAAATAACAGGAGTTACAATTGCGGGCGACACACTGATGTACTGACATTTGTATGAAATTTAACATTTGATTTTTTTAGTATATGTATTGAATAGCATCATTTAAGAACAGATAAATTGGCAATGTGGACCAGACATATATTTCACCCTTTTAAAATATGTTTGGAGGTAAAATGTGCAATGTCATTCATTTTTTGATGTATATAAATTGACTTGATAATTCTATCATAAATTTTTTGGTTGAAAAAATGTAATTATGTGTTAACTATAAAAACACATTTTTAGAAAAAAAAGAAAGCTGTTCTAAAAAGAACGAATAGAAAAAATGGACCAGAAAGTGGATATATTATTTTTTTCATTTATTTTATTTTGTTGTACTGTTAAAAACAGAGCATGAATTAGGAAAACAGTGTAGTATTTCTCATTTTATCTGTTTATTTATTTTTCCTTTGTAGATGTAACAATCGCGAGAGCATAAAACAAGCAATGTCACTATTGGGTGTGGCACTTGAAAAGTGTCAAAGAGACCAATAAGTATTTTTTTAACATAATAATTAGGGTTTTTTTTATTTTCAATTTTTCATGTCATTTCTGTATATTTATCTTATAATGACTTGAAAATCTTTTCTTTTTTTACTCCAGTGAAAAACTTAAGGAAAGGATGATAAAGGCTTGGTAAACGCAAGTAATTAAAATGCAATGCTGCTTTTTAGAATGTATTTGTTCAGATGATTCAATTCTTTTTGCAGCGTTATCAGACTGAACAGATCTTAATAACTGGTTTATTTATTGTAGATCTACCCCCAAAGTCATCCAAAAAACCGTGTTTTCTTTTCTAAATACCTTTTTGAGATGTGTTCCACTATTTATGAAAACAAATGAAATTGATCTTTTATGAAAATTTTACTTACAGTTTGACAGTAAGTGTTTTGAATATACTTCCCTGACATTGTCGCCATAGCATTTTCTATATAGACATAACGTCAGACAGTGCATGGATGTTATATATTTTCATTTCCATGCTTCATAAACATCGACGGCGGGTGCGGTTAGCCAACAGGGGATGCTTACTCCTCCCGGGCACCTGGTCCCACCTCTAGCTTGCTAGGGGTCCGTCGATGTTTAATTTTGTGCTCTATTGTGAGTGCTGTTGAGATTGTCGTCAGGATCTTCTTTAACTCATTTGTGTCACACTTATGCCCTTTGCCGTGTGGAGCTCGTAAAAATGTTCCCCGCGAGGGGTTTGACAGTAAGTGTTTTGAATATACTTCCCCGACATTGTCGCCATAGCATTTTCTATATAGACATAACGTCAGACAGTGCATGGATGTTATATATTTTCATTTCCATGCTTCATAAACATCGACGGCGGGTGCGGTTAGCCAACAGGGGATGCTTACTCCTCCCGGGCACCTGGTCCCACCTCTAGCTTGCTAGGGGTCCGTCGATGTTTAATTTTGTGCTCTATTGTGAGTGCTGTTGAGATTGTCGTCAGGATCTTCTTTAACTCATTTGTGTCACACTTATGCCCTTTGCCATGTGGAGCTCGTAAAAATGTTCCCCGCGAGGGGTTTGACAGTAAGTGTTTTGAATATACTTCCCCGACATTGTCGCCATAGCATTTTCTATATAGACATAACGTCAGACAGTGCATGGATGTTACATATTTTCATTTCCATGCTTCATAAACATCGACGGCGGGTGCGGTTAGCCAACAGGGGATGCTTACTCCTCCCGGGCACCTGGTCCCACCTCTAGCTTGCTAGAGGTCCGTCGATGATATTTTGTGCTCTATTGTGAGTGCTGTTGAGATTCTCGTCAGGATCTTCTTTAACTCATTTGCCCTTTGCCGTGTGGAGCTGGTAAAAAAGTTCCCCGCGAGGGGTTTGACAGTAAGTGTTTTGAATATACTTCCCCGACATTGTCGCCATAGCATTTTCTATATAGACATAACGTCAGACAGTGCATGGATGTTATATATTTTCATTTCCATGCTTCATAAACATCGACGGCGGGTGCGGCTAGCCAACAGGGGATGCTTACTCCTCCCGGGCACCTGGTCCCACCTCTAGCTTGCTAGAGGTCCGTCGATATTTTGTGCTTTATTGTGAGTGCTGTTGAGATTCTCGTCAGGATCTTCTTTAACTCATTACATTTCAATTTACCAAACATGGATGATGATAAAGGTCCCTCTAGCAAAACTCAGGAGTAAGATTATGTTCATAACGTTTGATCGGGTTAGAATTCCACTTAAATTAATGCACTTTCTAGTAATGACAAATATGGATAATGACCATATCCCTGTATACAGCACAAAATCGATAATTCAAAAAATCAGAAACCGAAGGCATACAAAATCAGGACAAAACAGGAACCAAAGCAAACAAACAAAAACCTCCACCACATGAAAAGAAGCGAACTCCCGATATGGGAGTAAGACCAGGTGCCCAGGAAGAGTAAGCATCTCCTGCTTGCATGTAACACCCGCCGCTTCAATTCGGTAGAGCTGTCACATCCGGTTACTTCCATTTCGGAAGACATATAGTACAATCTTTGGTTGGATGATTCAAATGGTCTAGACAAAATATCATCCACCATTCTGGAGAGTGGGACATCATAGTGTATGACGAGTTCCCCATATCGACCGTAGAACTTCCTAAGTGACGATGTTAGTCGGTCACAAACATATCCCTGACTGAGAAGCTTATTTGCAAGACGCCTAGCTCTCAGAACAAAATCCATATATTTGGTACTTGCTCTGGCATAGCGTATTAATTGAGATATAAATACGCCATAAGCTGGAGATGAAGGGATGTTGCTACTCAGAAAAGGAAAGTTTGAAATGCTGAAATTGAAGTCGTCACGTTTGTCATAGAGTGAGGTGTTCATGTGACCATCAGTGTCGTAGGACAACATTATGTCCAAATAGGATGCTGAATTATTTGTCTCAGTAGTTTCTTTGACTTCAAGCTCTGAAGGATAGATACTGCTCAGGTAATCCGCGAATTTTGGATTATT
Source organism: Pinctada fucata (assembly GCA_028142955.1). Classification (NCBI taxonomy): domain Eukaryota; kingdom Metazoa; phylum Mollusca; class Bivalvia; order Pterioida; family Pteriidae; genus Pinctada; species Pinctada fucata. The sequence goes on along the minus strand of AP027112.1, from coordinate 53,915,000 downwards.
GATGGACAACACATCGTCTATGTATCTGTAGGTGAAGTTGAAGTCAGAAGCTAAGTATCTTTTCCCTTCAGAGACCAAAGATTGAATGAATTCAGCTTCGTACGAGTAAAGGAAAATGTCGGCAAGGAGTGGGGCACAATTGGTCCCCTTTGGAATTCCGACAATTTGCTGGAATACCTTTCCTCCAAACACCACAAAAATGTTGTCGATCAAAAAGTTTAACATCTGAATAACATCTGTTTCAGTGTACTTATTTTCAGAATCGGACTTTTCTTTTACAAAGTAGGTTTTGTCATAGTTCACCACAATAAATTTGTATTTGCGATTACCGTTCTTACTTGTAAACGCATTACTTATAATTTTTGCGAGTCTTTCTTTCAATTTAGAATGTGGAATTGTAGTGTAAAGTGTCGAAAAATCAAAGGCTTTGATCGAATGAACTTTAGTAAAATGAGTGGATTTCAGATGTTCTTAAAGTTCCTTCGAATTCTTTAAAATCCACATCTGGTTGATACCACTGCGAGAATATACTGTCGAACAATATTTTTGAAGCCCAGATATGATTTCAGATAAAACTTTGGTGAGCAAGATCGATACAGATTTGGTAGAAGATTTTGAGGAACCAGCGATATTTTTTTTTCAACCCTTTTGACATTTTAAACTTTATTTTTTAGGAGCATGTCAGCAACTTTCAACAGTGGAAATCAAGAAAACTCTCATGAAAATTAAAAAAATAACTCTGTCTTGTGTGAAAATGAAATAAATACTTTTTGGCTAAGCTAGACTGCCATCGATTTCATGTTTCAAAATGAACTTGGTATTTAGCTGGGTCAATTGGACTTTTATATTATCATCGTTGGATATCAATTCATCAATTCTTGAGTTCAACTTTTTGTCATTCAGGTAAGACTACTAATGCATTTCTTTATGGTTCATCCAAGGTGACATGAACAAGTTTTAATTCTACATCAGTTTTACACCTGAAGATTTTTAGAGGTGACCTGACCGAATAATTTTAAAGGTGACCTGACCGATTTTTATACCTGACCGAATTTCTAAAAGGTGACCTGACCGAGTTTTAAACCTGACCGAATTCTAAAGGGTGACCTGACCGATATTAACACCTGACCGAATTTAGTGACGTCATGACTGAATTCTGTAAAGGTCAAGTTCGCTGTTTATACGTACCCATTTTGCTGCTACTGTTCGTCAAATTTCCCCATGTTTTTTATCAAAATGCTTGATTTATTTATGTTTAAACCCCCAAAAGTCTACCTAGCCCCTTTTTATTATATCTCCACAACGATAAACCCTTTCAGATACTTGGAATGGTCGAACAATTCTTTAAAAGTAAGAAAAATCCTGTCTTCTTTATCAACGCTCTTATATACTGTTTGTCAAATTTCCCCGTGTTTTAAATCGACGCTCTGATATACTGTTCGTCAAATTTCCCCGTGCTTTTTCTTGAAAATGTGTGATTTCTTTACGTTCAACATCCCCCTATACCGTACGGGGAAATTTGACGATATAACCAAGGATATATACTGTGCTACTGTAGAGTCTGTAGCTGAGTATTGCATGCTTCCGTCTACGGCAAGCTCAAGGTAAGAAAAAAAATGGTCATTCCCTCTTGGTGCCTCAAGAGTGGTTAGGGGTTCAAGTGGGACACCCATTGTGGAGGATTAAATAAGTAACCCGATAAATGAAATGGTTTGAAATTTTCTACAGATAAGGTATAGTGTTAAACGTCTTCAAATTAAATAGCATCATTTACATTTACAGCATGGACCAGACATGCACGTTTTGGATACTAAACCCTCGTCAGTGATCCTCAGTCTAAACAATGTAAAATGGCCAAAAAGTATGAAAATAGACTGGGAGCACTTCCATGTGCCTCAAGAATGAATAGGGGTGCAAATGGGTTACCGATTGTGGAGGATTAAACATAAATTCGTTAGGACAGACCAATGGAGAAGTGATGTTTTCCTGTTTTTCTCTTTGTGCAAGATCGACATTGATGAAACTTCAAGTATCACTGTACTAGATATCCCGTGTCGGAATGGTGCACATGTGAAAATTGTCAAATAATGGATACTGCAGAAGTGTGCATGTACTGTGCAGGATATGTGAATATGATAATCCTAATTTTGAGGACAATTCTTGTAAAATTGAACATTCTGGCTACTTGTAAAACGCGCAACGCTATTTTCACTTGCGGAATTTATCGACTATTTTACAGAATATTTAAAAACAGGAAGAAACCGAAAGCTAACAAACCGAAGGCTATGGAAACAAACACGATTCTTAATTATTACCTCGTGTATCAGATATAATAAATATAGGCATCATAAATCTGTTAGCATGCAATTGTCCGTTCGTCTGTCGGTTTCCAACTATTTCACTCTGTCTGTACGTCCCGTTCTTCACACTTTGATGTTTTTGAGTATCTCTTAAAGTACAAACACACCGAAAGTTAAGGAAGCAAACATGATGTTTGCATTCATGTTAAGGGATACAATTACCAAACTTTCAAAAATGGTTCATTAGAGGATGCTGCATTGGATGCATGTTTCTTAGGCTGCATCTGACCTACTTTTTCTGCATCGGTGATAATGATCAATTGTAGACTTACTGTAAGTGGTAAAAAAAAACTTTCTAAAAGGTTCTTAAGGGAATGCTGAATTGGATGCAGGTTTTCGTAGCTGCATCTGACCTATTTTCTTTTCTGCATCGGTGATTATTCTCTATTGTGGAGATACCGTTAGTGGTAAAAAAATAGCAATCCAAGGAATGCTTGTGTCGCCTGCAAAGCGGATTTTTTTTTATTGAAAAAAGGTCAAATATCCAGGGCAAGGTCACTAGGTCAAAAATTATGGAATGTTTAGAAAGGTCTTTTCATAAGGAATACAAATGTGACATATCAAAGCCTATCACCCACCAATCAAAAGATATAGCCAATCTAAGATTTTTTGAAAAGTAGGTCAAATATCTAGGTCAAGGTCACAAGGTCAAAAATTATAGTATGCGTAGAAAGGCTTGTCACAGGGAATACACATGTGAAATATCAAAGCCCTATCACTTACCAATCTAAAGATATAGCCAATCTTAGATTTTTTGAAAAGTAGGTCAAATATCTAGGTCAAGGTCGCGAGGTCAAAAATTATGGTATGCGTAGAAAGGTCTAGTCACAAAGATTACACGTGTGAAATATCAAAGCCCTGTCACTTACCAATCAAGAGATATAGCCAATCTTAGACTTTTTGAAAAGTAGGTCAAATATCTAGGTCAAGGTCACGATGTCAAAAAGTTTGGTATGTGTAGAAAGGTCTTGTCATATGGAATACACATGTGAAATATCAAAGCCCTATCACTTACCAATGAAAAGTTATGGGGTGTGACACCCAAAGTGTGACAGACAGACAGACGGACGGACAGACTGACTGACAGACGGACAACGGACAAAGTGATCCCTAAGTGTCGCTATGCTTCGCAGGCGACACAAAAACCCCAAAATTTTAGAAAATGTTCATTAGAGGATGGTGAATTGGATTTAAGCTGCATTAGACCTTTTCTTTCTGCATCAGTGAAAATACTAGATCGTGGATATACTGCAAGTGGTTAAATTCCAGACTTTTAAAAAGTTGTTCATCAAAGGATTCTGAATTGGATGCATATGACATGAGGTGCATCTGATGTACTTTTTCTTCATCAGTGATTTTACTTAATTGTGGGCATACCGTTAGTGCTGAAAATACCAATCTTAAAAAGAAAAGTTCATTCATAGATGCTGAATTGGATGCATGTTTTGTAAGCTGCATCTGACCTTTTCTTTCTGCATCAGTGGATATACTCAATTGTGGATATACTGTAGTTAAAATACCAGATTCAAACAAATGGTTCACTACAGGATGCTGAATTGGATGCATATTGTGTAAGCTGCATCTGACCTACTATTTCTGCATCAGTGATAAATACTATATTGTGGATATACCCTAAGTGGTAAAAATACCAACCTTTCAAAAGAAGGGAGATCTCCAACAAGACCCCGTTGCAGCATCAACAGTAAAACACCAAAACTCCCGATGCAAAAACACAAAAGACGAGTACAGCACGAGACGGAAAAGAGACACACGACATGTAAACATCAAACACAAAAGACTACACATAAACCGACGAGACCAATGGGTAACCGGTGCCGACTTTGGACGGCCATCTGTCACGCAAGTAGCAAATGGTGTGGTTATCCTGGATAACGTGCGCACAACCTATGGTTGTGCGCACGTAATCCAGGATAATCAAAATATGGTTCAGAAAAGGATACTGAATTGGATGTATATTGTGTAAGCTGCATCTGACCAACTATTTCTGCATCAGTGATAATACTCAATCGTGGACATACCGAAAGTGATGAAATACCAGGCTTTAAAAACGGTCCATTTGAGGTTGCTGGATTAAATGAGTATTGTATTATGCAAGCTGCATCTGACCTACTTTTTCCGAATCGGTGATGAGTTAAAACAAAGGATGGGATCTCCAACAACACCAGGTTGCAGCACCCACATCAAAACCCCAAAACACTCAATGCAAAATCACAAAGCAGACAAGCACGGAAAGAGACGCATAAGGGACAAGGAACGTCAACGCACAACACAGAAATATCAAACACAAAGGACTACACATAAACCAACGAGACCATTGGGCAACCGGTGCCGACTTAGGACTGCCATCTGCTACGGTTTAAGAAGATCCTGACGATAATCTCAACAGCACTCACAATATAGCACCGAATTGAGCATTTACAGACCCCTAGCAAACTAGAGGTGGGACCAGGTGTCCGGGGGGAGTAAGCATCCCCTGTTGGCTAGCCGCACCCTCCGTTTTTGTGCATGCACGAAAATTAAAAGAATATATAAAATGCATGCACTGTCAGAGGTTGTGTCTATATAGAATGTGCTATTGCGACCACATCAGGGAAAAATATTCAAAACACTTACTGTAAAACCCCTCGCGGGGAACTTATTTACGAGCTCCACACGGCAAAGGGCATAAGTGTGACACAAATGAGTTAAAGAAGATCTTGACGAAAATCTTTACAGCACTTACAATAGAGCACCAAATTGAGCATCGACGGACCCAAGTGGTATAAATGTTAAACGTCTTCAAATTGAATAGCATCATTTAAGAACAGATAAAAATTGGCAGCATGGACCAGACATGCACGTTTCGGGTACTTAACCCTCGTCAGTGATCCTCAAATCTAAAGAATGTGATATGCCAAAAAAGTATGAAAGTTACTATGTCAAAAAGCGTACCGAAAGACGTAACAGGATGGGTGGGATATGATGCTGCAGAACCCACTTTTTAGAAATTTCAAGATATTGATAGCAAAAATTTTGAGAATGCATTGAAGAAACGATCAACCGAAATTGATCGAACTTGGCTACATGTGCCCTCGGGGACTCCTGGTCCACCAGCAGTGACACTCACAAAGTGGTATAAGCATCATTTAAGAACAGATAAATTGGCAGCATGGACCAGACATGCACGTTTCGGGTACTTAACCCTCGAGGTGGGACCAGGTGCCCGGGACAATTGTCAACTCAATTGTTTCTTGGAAGTAGAAAAATTTCGCACAGGTGCATCTTGTTGTTGGCCTTGCCATGGGTTTTGTAGGAGAACTTTTTCCTTTTCATTTGAGGATGCTGCATCTGAAATACTTTTTCTGCATGAAATTACACTCAATTTAGACATACATTTTATACTTTTAAGTGTTGCAACTACTAAAGATTCATTCAAACGCAGCTACACACGTATGAATCTAAAAATGATATGAAATACATATTTTTAGGTCAAAAATTGGTCCGGCGTTTGAGAAAGTTTTGATTTTTTACTACAGATTGACTAGCCTGATCGAGGTATATATGCTCTATCGGTACCTTTCCCCAGCCTGGCATTGTTATGTAACTAAAGATAACAGTCACCGAATCAAACTTCTAGTAATCATATATTTGAAAAAAAAACCTCAAATTTATTTTCACAGCGTTTATCTCTCAAAACTGATACACCAATATTCCATATCTTAACAGGAAAACCCCGTAAGAAAACTGCGAAATGTCAGAAGAGCGAATTTTTTCTTCGAATAATGCTGAACAATTCAGGTATAGTCGATAAATTTCTCGCAAAACACCTTGACCCATCCAAAGTTACGTTGATGCATAAATTTGAAAACTGCATTCACTGAAAAAACAAAAAGAAAAACTTAATTCAAATGATATTTTTCATATTCTATTCATTAAATTTTGCAAAATAAAAATTTGTGTATGAAATAAAGACGCTCCCCTTACCATAATTTAATCCAAAAAAAAAAAAACGATTATTCGGCAACGCTGATAAAGTGACCTGTTTGAGCGGCATGTATCTATGCAAAAAAGAATGATTATTAATGCAACATATCTCATAACATTTTTTTAGTGTATAAACAATATGTATGCAATCAACATAATGTAGATAAGTATTCTTTCGACATCTTCAATCCCACTCTCTCTCTCTCAAGTTTAGAAATAATCAACTTGCGTTGTTGTTTAATCAACTTAAATTGTTAATGGAGAGATTCATATTGTTATATTATATTATATCATATTATTTAGTGTGCATTAACATCGACGGCGGGTGCGGCTAGCCAACAGGGGATGCTGACTCCTCCCGGGCACCTGATCCCACCTCTAGCTTGCTAGGGGTCCGCTGATGCTCAACATAGTGCTCTATTGTGAGTGCTGTTGAGATTATCGTCAGGATCTTCTTTAACTCATATAAGTGTGTATGACAAAAGAGATGACTTTGGATTCAACATAGTAAATTTTCCCTGGCTTGATGGTGATGTTCCTAGATTACCGTCTATGATATCTACATTTCGCAGCTCATCCGGTATGCTAGAGCATGTACTGATGTTTTGGATTTTCATGATAGAAATTTACAAATAACCAAGAAACTTTTAGGTCAAGGTTTTCGCTTTCACAAACTTGTAAAGACATTCTGGAAATTTTACAAAAATTATTGTCAACTACTTTTGAAATTCGGACCCATACAAGCAACAGAGTATATTACTTTGGGTATTTCGCAACCTGCATTTTATGGTGACATGATCAACAAAATTAGAAGGATCAAAGGTAGGCAGAATTACCATCGAAAATGCGTCAGAATCATCAAACGCCTCTTATACCGTGGATATGATCCTAATGTCACCAAACGGACACTGGGCTTGATACTTGACCAATCTATAGTCTTGTACCAGCGCATCCTTAATACTTGCACGCTGACTGACTGTGACGACGGGAATCCATGACGGGCCCTGTCCAAACCGCTTTAGAGAAGACAGGGCCCCGACCACCTTTCCTCTCTGAATGTCAGTCGGACTCCTCGGGTGATAACATTCATTAGCTCGTACAGCCGGCAGAGCACAGGTTGTATTACGCATGCCCTCTTTTTATATCCATTTACATATTCATCTGTGTTTCTTGGGCCCCTACGTTTTCCGGTCTTGTTTGTGTGTGGTCATCTGACAGTGAGGAGGTTGTTTTACACCACAATTGTACGTTCTTCGAGACCTCTGGGTAATCGGAATAGTGGGAGGGTTGTGCGCAAGTAATCCAGGATAACCACACCGTCTGCTACTGACGTGGCAGATGGCCGTCCTAAGTCGGCACCGTTTGTCCATTGGTCTCGTTGGTGTATGTGTAGTAATTTGTGTTTCATGTTTTTCCCTTGTACTATTGCGTCTCTTTCAGTGCGTGTCTTTTTTTTTTGTGTTTTACAGTGGGTGTTTTTGGGAGGTTGCTGTTGGTGCTGCAACTAGGTGTTGTTGGAGATCCCCTCCTTTCTTTACGTAGTTTTAGCATGTTCCACACTTCTGAAGTAGCATCCTGTGATGACAGTTGTGTGAAACATAAATAAACTGCGCCAACATCATTCTTCCTTCTGTTTATTATGTCAACTTTGTCCTATTTCAAAGCACGTGTCCTAGTACAAAAATGTACCGCACGCTTATCAGTGACAAATATCCCCGTTATAGTGTTACACTTGACCGCTCACCGCTACGATAAAAAATCACTACAAGGCTATTGATCCCGAAATAAGAAACCGCCCAGACTCTAACAAATTAACAGATTAATAAACCCTGCATAGCACGAGTTGAAATGGCTCATTTTATTGAATATATGTATACAAATATATATCCTTTACCCAATGTACTCGTTAAATATGTTATTGTACTGTATACCAATAAAAAAAATCAGATGAAGAAAAATAATTTAAAAAAAAAAAGAAGAAAAAGAGAAGTGCGATGATGAATATATTGGTTATATTTATCAATTAGATATAATAGAACCGATGTAGAGGCTCGTTAATATGTATGCTATTCAAATGTATGCTATTTAAATGATCACCTCTACTAAAATCACTGACAAATATACATTAACGTATAACCGGCACATGCACTATTTTAATTTTAGGAATAAAATAAACTGTAAAAATTTCAACTTATGTAATATGTTTTAAAAGTTAACTTCGTAAATATTGATATGAGTCTTTTATTTATGCTTAATGTATGTAATACTTACTGAGCCTTGTCTGAGCACAAAAAAGCGTTGCGCGTCGTGCGTTTTACAAATTAATATTTACAAATGACAGAGGGGTCATGCACTAGAGCATTTATCAAACAAGTAAATATGAATCCAACGTAAATTTCAGATACTAGTACATGTAATTAACTTCACACATTAATTTCTCCATGAAGTTTTAAAGAATTTAAACTGCAAATATTAGTTTAAATACATCTTCGGCAGTTTGTATGCTGGATGTTCCGTGGAGAAAAAGAGGAGAAAAACTTGGAAAAGGAAAGAGGGTAGTTATTTCATCGTGTGTAGTGATTGCAATTCGGAAGCGGTTCCCGGACCCAAAGGGAGACTACACAGGATTTTGCTCGGCCCTGGATTTCATTCGTGACATGTATATAGAAGGTATTGATCATTATTTACATGTATATCGGAATTTATAAAACGTAGAGTACTTGGATGTCAATTCAGAGAACACTAACTGTAATCATATGCCTTTCTAAATCGGGAAATGAGTTTTTGAAAGTATCTCTCTCGTAGGGGGAGCAGGAACGGGTGCGATATTTCCACGATCTTTAACAGGCACGGGAGGGAGGGTTGTAGCTTTTTTTGTACCAAGCAAATTTTGATTAACATAGGCATCCAAAGATAGAATTTGGGATTGTACACTGCCTTTGGAATCCACCGTGGATTCACTTTTGAATACAATTTTTTGTACATGAGACGACTAGGGCTGAGTATTGTGGGATTGTGCACTGCCTTTGGAATCCACTGTGAACTCACTTTTGAATACATTGTTTTGTACATGAGTTTACTAGGGTTGAGTATTGCGGCCGGAATGAGTATTGTGATATTTTATAATAACAAAACTTTTCTTTTTATCCCTTCACTTTCTGTGAATATTCTTTTATTAGACATGATATAAAGCAAATCAACAACAATTGTCTTTTATATGTCCGTTTAAGACTGTTCATGCTACATTATGTAATATTTCAGGTCTATTGCATATTCTTTTTCAAGAATATAAGTTTATCTACATGATAACTCTTCAGTGCTTCACGCCGACTAGAGACAATGTCTCCTGCAGTATTGAAAACCCTTTCAGAGGGAACGCTTTTAGCTGGAATGCACAATACAGTTCTAGCACAGAATGATAAAAGGGGCAGACTCTCAGAATGATCTCTCCACCAATTAAGTAGATTTTCAACAGACTTTATTGGTTGGATTGCCCTGTATTTGTTAACTTCAGCTTCTGCTAATTGCATGAGGGTTGGTTCATTAGTTGAAGGGGGATCAACACCGGTTACATACACTTCGTTGAACAAACATGCAAGACAACTTCCATATCTCCTTGTTTTTTTTCTCTCTGGACTGTTGTTGTTTTTGTCTACAGCCGCATCAGGGATACAAATGACGGATTTTTAGTGACAAATATGGATAATGACCATATCCCTGTTTACAGCACAAAATCGATAATTCAGAAAATCAGAAACCGAGGCATACGAAATCAGAATAAAACGGGAACAAAAGCAAACAAACAAAAACCTCCACCATATGAAAAGAAGCGAACTCCCGATATGAGAGTGAGACCAGGTGCCCAGGAAGAGTAAGCATCTCCTGCTTGCATGCAACACCCGCCGCTTCAATTCGGTAGAACTGTCACATTCGGTAACTTCCATTTCGGAAGACATAGAGTACAATCTTGGGTTGGATGGTTCAAATGGTCTACGACAGAATATCACCCATCATTCTGGAGAGTGGGACATCATAGTGTATGACGAGTTCCCCATATCGACCGTAGAACTTCCTCAGTGACGATGTTAGTCGGTCACAAGCATATCCCTGACTGAGAAGCTTATCTGAAAGACGCCTAGCTCTCAGAACAAAATCCGTATATTTGGTACTTGCTCTGGCATAGCGTATCAACTGAGATATGAACACGCCATAAGCAGGCGATGAAGGAATGTTGCTACTCAGAAAAGGAAAGTTTGTAATGCTGAAATTGAAGTCGTCACGTTTGTCATAGAGTGAGGTGTTCATGTGACCATCAGTATCGTAGGACAACATTATGTCCAAATAGGATGCTGAATTATTTGTCTCTGTAGTTTCTTTGACTTCAAGCTCTGAAGGATAGATACTGCTCAGGAAATCCGCGAATTTTGGATTATTGATGGACAACACATCGTCTATGTATCTGTAAGTGAAGTTGAAGTCAGAAGCTAAGTATCTTTTCCCTTCAGAGACAAGAGATTGAATGAATTCAGCTTCGTACGAGTAAAGAAAAATGTCGGCAAGGAGTGGGGCACAATTGGTCCCCATTGGAATTCCGACAATTTGCTGGAAGACCTTTCCTCCAAACACCACAAAAATGTTGTCGATCAAAAAGTTTAACATCTGAATAATATCTGTTTCAGTGTACTTATTTTCAGAATCGGACTTTTCTTTTACAAAGTAGGTTTTGTCATAGTTCACAACAATAAATTTGTATTTGCGATTACCGTTCTTACTTGTAAACGCATTACTTATAATTTTTGCGAGTCTTTCTTTCAATTTAGAATGTGGAATTGTAGTGTAAAGTGTCGAAAAATCAAAGGCTTTGATCGAATGAACTTTACTAAAATGAGTGGATTTCAGATGTTCTAAAAGTTCCTTCGAATTCTTTAAAATCCAAATCTGGTTGATACCACTGCGAGAATATACTGTCGAACAATATTTTTGAAGCCCAGATTTGATTTCAGATAAAACTTTGGTGAGTAAGATCGATACAGATTTGGTAGAACATTTTGAGGAACCAGCGATGAAACGTTGTTTGTACGGATTCTTATGCATTTTAGGTATGCAGTATAAGTATGGTAAATCTAAATCTAAATTGTTAGTTTGGAAGCTAAAGGAAGCAAGAGCTGATTTGTGGTTATCTATTATTTCAGAGGCAGAAAGGTTTGTAGGGGTGTAAGTGGGATTTCCAGGTGTCGAATTTAAACCCAACTCTTTAACTAGACTGTCGAAATAGTACTTTTTGCAAGTAAATGTGTAATTATTTGAGGCTTTGTCCGCTGGTGTGATGACATAATGTTCTTGGAGGTAGGTGAGCTCTGTGATAACATCAGGGTCTTTAAATATAGACTCGAATCTGGTGTTCACAGTTGATTTTAATCGGTTTATTCTAGATAAAAGTAACCCTCTGATGGATTTTATCCATTCGGAAAGAGTGTCGAGCTGTACATCCTCTTTCTTTGCCCAGCGTCTTGCATATTCCTCACAAGAGTCCATGATAATTTTCAAATTTTGGTTCCATGTAAAGGACATACTTTCTCTGTATTTGGGACCCTTTTTTAACAATTCTCTCAACTTGTCGTTCTTGACTATACTAAGGTCACCAGTAATAACGTGTCCACAAGGAGAGTAGTTGAAATCCGATGAAGAACATTCGCAAGGAAGTGGATGTAGTGAGGGATTACTTAAATCAATACACTGCAGGAATCGTTTGTAATTGTAAATTTTAGATGCAACTGTTGGTGTGTAGCTATAGGAAATACAAGGAGTTTCTTTTCTTTTGAAATATGGTGGGATTTTTTCTGTGACAGTTTTGTGATTCAAAATTTGACCAAGATTCAATTTATCAATACCTTTGTTTGCAAATCTTACTTTAATGAAAGGGCGGTTTGTTTTCTCCTCTGATTTATCTGATCTAACTGCTTGAAATAAACGAAAAGTAGAAATGTCCAAGATGACTCCTTGTAGTCTGTATTCTGGGGAACGTGTATCGGTATATGTGAGGTCCTTCGTATATTCGTAGATTTCGTGTAACTTCCGTAAAGGAACAGAGTATAATTTGGTACGAATATAATGCAGTCCTAGAGGCTCATTCAAAAACGGAACCAAGTCATCGAAGGAGAAATTATGTATCTCAGGCCTATTATATTTTCGAATGCCATGACTTCGAGGTCTTCTTTGTGGTCTGTTGAATAAGCTAGTCACATTTACCGATTGACAACCGGGACTTGTTAAGTTTCCTATAGTGCTGATGTTATCGTTGCACCCATAGGGCGCTGCAGTGTTAAGATTTTTTATCCAGAACTCTTCTCTGTTGCGACGGAAAGGTGTGCTCAAATTTGGATTGTTTGTGGGGTGATATATTTTCTCCAGGATTCTGACTCTCATAGATAAAACAGAATGATCCGCCTGGTCAAAATGGCGATAAAGCAGTTGACTTCCTTTATTATTTATTTTTGACCGGTGTCCTGACATTCTTTTTCGGAGCTGACCTTTGGTTTCACCCACATAAATCAATCCACAAAGTGAGCACTCTATTCCGTACACAACATTAGATGTCATGCAGTTAAGGTTTTCAAAACTATGCGTGTTAAATGTTTGTTTTGTAAGATTACTTGAGAATGAAGTGTCTGTTATTAGGATGTTACAAGTTTTGCAGTTCTTTATGCCGCACTTAGAAATTGAGCAATCGCTTGGTGAAAATTGGTGCTCTTTTAGTATATCGACCACTTCAATCTTACAGGGCTTGATTTTAATGATATCGAGGGCAGATTTGGAAGAACAGGCAAGGGTGCTATGTCTTCCTCCTGTTTGACCTCAAAAGGTCTATAGCTAGTTACCGCTATACTCTTCATCACATCTGAGTAAATCTCCAGCTTGCAGCTTTCTTCAAGGAAAGGTAAAGATTTGAATCTTGGATCAAGAAATGACAAATATGGATAATGACCATATCCCTGTCTACAGTACAAAATCGAGAATTCAGAAAATCAGAAACCGAAGGCATACAAAATCAGGATAAAACAGGAACCAAAGCAAACAAAAACAAAAACCTCCACATATGAAAAGAAGCGAACTCCCGATATGAGATGTAAACGTCTTCAAATTGAATAGCATCATTTAAGAACAAATAAATTGGCAACGTGGACCAGACATGCACGTTTCGGGTACTTAACCCTCATCAGTGATCCTAAATCCTAAATCTAAACAATGTAATATGCCAAAAAGTATGAAAGTTACTATGTCGAAAAAGGGTACCGAAAGACGTAGCAGAATTGGTGGGATATGATGCTACAGGACCCACTTTTTAGAAATTTCAAGAAATTTTGATAACAGAAATTTAGATTGCGTTGAAGAAACGATCAACCGAAATTGATCGAACTTGAGTGAGACCAGGTGCCCAGGAAGAGTGAGCATCTCCTGCTTGCATGCAACACCCGTCGCTTCAATTCGGTAGAACTGTCACATCCAGTTACTTCCATTTTGGAAGATATAGAGTACAATCTTTGGTTGGATGGTTCAAATGGTCTATGACAGAATATCATCCACCATTCTGGATAGTGGGACATCATAGTGTATGACGAGTTCCCCATATCGACCGTAGAACTTCCTCAGTGACGATGTTAGTCGGTCACAAACATATCCCTGACTGAGAAGCTTATCTGAAAGACGCCTAGCTCTCAGAACAAAATCCGTATATTTGGTACTTGCTCTGGCATAGCGTATCAACTGAGATATGAACACGCCATAAGCAGGCGATGAAGGGATGTTGCTATTCAGAAAAGGAAAGTTCGTAATGCTGAAATTGAAGTCGTCACGTTTGTCATAGAGTGAGGTGTTCATGTGACCATCAGTGTCGAAGGACAACATTATGTCCAAATAGGATGCTGAATTATTTGTCTCTGTAGTTTCTTTGACTTCAAGCTCTGAAGGATAGATACTGCTCAGGTAATCCGCGAATTTTGGATTATTGATGGACAACACATCGTCTATGTATCTGTAAGTGAAATTTAAGTCAGAAGCTAAGTATCTTTTCCCTTCAGAGACCAAAGATTGAATGAATTCAGCTTCGTACGAGTAAAGGAAAATGTCGGCAAGGAGTGGGGCACAATTGGTCCCCATTGGAATTCCGACAATTTGCTGGAAGACCTTTCCTCCAAACACCACAAAAATGTTGTCGATCAGAAAGTTTAACATCTGAATAATGTCTGTTTCAGTGTACTTATTTTCAGAACCTGACTTTTCTTTTACAAAGTAGGTTTTGTCATAGTTAACAACAATAAATTTGTATTTGCGATTACCGTTCTTACTTGTAAACGCATTACTTATAATTTTTGCGAGTCTTTCTTTCAACTTAGAATGCGGAATTGTAGTGTAAAGTGTCGAAAAATCAAAGGCTTTGATCGAATGGACTCTACTAAAATGAGTGGATTTCAGATGTTCTAAAAATTCCTTCGAATTCTTTAAAATCCACATCTGGTTGATACCACTGCGAGAATATACTGTCGAACAATATTTTTGTAGCCCAGATTTGATTTCAGATAAAACTTTGGTGAGTAAGATCGATACAGATTTGGTAGAACATTTTGAGGAACCAGCGATGAAACGTTGTTTGTACGGATTCTTATGCATTTTAGGTATGCAGTATAAGTATGGTAAATCTAAATCTAAATTGGTAGTGTCGAAGCCAAAGGAAGCAAGAGCTGATTTGTGGTTATCTATTATTTCAGAGGCAGAAAGGTTTGTTGGGGTGTAAGTGGGATTTCCAGGTGTCGAATTTAAACCCAACTCTTTAACTAGACTGTCGAAATAGTACTTTTTGCAAGTAAATGTGTAATTATTTGAGGCTTTGTCCGCTGGTGTGATGACATAATGTTCTTGGAGGTAGGTAAGTTCTGTGATAACATCAGGGTCTTTAAATATAGACACGAATCTGGTGTTCACAGTTGATTTTAATCGGTTAATTCTAGATAAAAGTAACCCTCTGATTGATTTTATCCATTCGGAAAGGGTGTCGAGCTGTACATCCTCTTTCTTTGCCCAACGTCTTGCATATTCCTCACAAGAGTCCATGATAATTTTCAAATTTTGGTTCCATGTAAAGGACATACTTTCTCTGTATTTGGGACCCTTTTTTAACAATTCTCTCAACTTGTCGTTCTTGACTATACTAAGGTCACCAGTAATAACGTGTCCACAAGGAGAGTAGTTGAAATCCGATGAAGAACATTCGCAGGGAAGTGGATGTAGTGAGGGATTACTTAAATCAATACACTGCAGGAATCGTTTGTAATTGTAAATTTTAGATGCAACTGTTGATGTGTAGCTATAGGAAATACAAGGAGTTTCTTTTCTTTTGAAGTATGGTGGGATTTTTTCTGTGACAGTTTTGTGATTCAAAATTTGACCAAGATTCAAGTCATCAATACCTTTGTTTGCAAATCTTACTTTAATGAACGGGCGGTTTGTTTTCTCCTCTGATTTATCTGATCTAACTGTTTGAAATAAACGAAAAGTAGAAATGTCCAAGATGACTCCTTGTAGTCTGTATTCTGGGGAACGTGTATCGGTATATGCGAGATCCTTCGTATAATCGTAGATTTCGTGTAACTTCCGTAAAGGAACAGAGTATAATTTGGTACGAATATAATGCAGGCCTAGAGGCTCATTCAAAAATGGAACCAAATGAGTTAAAGAAGATCCTGACGATAATCTCAACAGCACTCACAATAGAACGCAAAATTAAACATCGACGGACCCCTAGCAAGCTAGAGGTGGGAACAGGTGCCCGGGAGGAGTAAGCATCCCCTGTTGGCTAGCCGCACCCGCCGTCGATGTTTATGAAGTATGGAAATGAAAACAATAAAAACTTCATGCACTGTCTGACGTTATGTCTATATAGAAAGTGCTATGGCGACAATGTCAGGGAGGTATATTCAAAACACTTACTGTCAAACCCCTCGCGGGGAACTTTTTCACGAGCTCCACACGGCAAAGGGCATAAGTGTGACACAAATGAGTTAAAGAAGATCCTGACGATAATCTCAACAGCACTCACAATAGAACGCAAAATTAAACATCGACGGACCCCTAGCAAGCTAGAGGTGGGACCAGGTGCCCGGGAGGAGTAAGCATCCCCTGTTGGCTAGCCGCACCCGCCGTCGATGTTTATGAAGTATGGAAATGAAAACAATAAAAACTTCATGCACTGTCTGACGTTATGTCTATATAGAAAGTGCTATGGCGACAATGTCAGGGAGGTATATTCAAAACACTTACTGTCAAACCCCTCGCGGGGAACTTTTTCACGAGCTCCACACGGCAAAGGGCATAAGTGTGACACAAATGAGTTAAAGAAGATCCTGACGATAATCTCAACAGCACTCACAATAGAACGCAAAATTAAACATCGACGGACCCCTAGCAAGCTAGAGGTGGGACCAGGTGCCCGGGAGGAGTAAGCATCCCCTGTTGGCTAGCCGCACCCGCCGTCGATGTTTATGAAGTATGGAAATGAAAACAATAAAAACTTCATGCACTGTCTGACGTTATGTCTATATAGAAAGTGCTATGGCGACAATGTCAGGGAGGTATATTCAAAACACTTACTGTCAAACCCCTCGCGGGGAACTTTTTCACGAGCTCCACACGGCAAAGGGCATAAGTGTGACACAAATGAGTTAAAGAAGATCCTGACGATAATCTCAACAGCACTCACAATAGAACGCAAAATTAAACATCGACGGACCCCTAGCAAGCTAGAGGTGGGACCAGGTGCCCGGGAGGAGTAAGCATCCCCTGTTGGCTAGCCGCACCCGCCGTCGATGTTTATGAAGTATGGAAATGAAAACAATAAAAACTTCATGCACTGTCTGACGTTATGTCTATATAGAAAGTGCTATGGCGACAATGTCAGGGAGGTATATTCAAAACACTTACTGTCAAACCCCTCGCGGGGAACTTTTTCACGAGCTCCACACGGCAAAGGGCATAAGTGTGACACAAATGAGTTAAAGAAGATCCTGACGATAATCTCAACAGCACTCACAATAGAACGCAAAATTAAACATCGACGGACCCCTAGCAAGCTAGAGGTGGGACCAGGTGCCCGGGAGGAGTAAGCATCCCCTGTTGGCTAGCCGCACCCGCCGTCGATGTTTATGAAGTATGGAAATGAAAACAATAAAAACTTCATGCACTGTCTGACGTTATGTCTATATAGAAAGTGCTATGGCGACAATGTCAGGGAGGTATATTCAAAACACTTACTGTCAAACCCCTCGCGGGGGGTTTGACAGTAAGTCAAGTCATCGAAGGAGAAACTATGTATCTCAGGCCTATTATATTTTCGAATGCCATGACTTCGAGGTCTTCTTTGTGATCTGTTGAATAAGCTAGTCACATTTACCGATTGACAACCGGGACTTGTTAAGTTTCCTATAGTGCTGATGTTATCGTTGCACCCATAGGGCGCTGCAGTGTTAAGATTTTTTATCCAGAACTCTTCTCTGTTGCGACGGAGAGGTGTGCTCAAATTGGGATTGTTTGTGGGGTGATATATAAAGCTGACTACTGAAGAAATTAGACTCCTAATTGTACCTTCCACCTAAGTCATTTAGGATAGCAGACTTCAAAGCCTTAATTGCTGGTTTATCATCATTCTTTGGCGACATCAGCATCTTAATACTATGTTGAAGGGGTTGAATGGCTGATAAAGTAGGTATTCTATCTGTACAAAGTGAAGTTGTCATGGTCTTGTAAGCCGATGCAGGCTTACAAGCCATACTTCGTACTTCGCGTTGTGTGATTAATTAATGTGCAGTTCTTAATTGTTGACAGAAAACATCGTTGAAATTTTACAAAGTTTATTTCACGAAACATAATTTGACAGAATCCATAACATGCGAGAAAGTAATCTGACAATTGAAAAATGACATATTGTATTTAAACCTGGGAGGGGAATTGCACAATATGATGTACATATAATTAGACAATTCCATGTTCATCCCTCAAAGATAAGGTTGTCAACAACTCTTCAAAAGCATCTGAAATTATGAGGGATTGTACGTAAATAAACTCAATATGCTGGTACTTCAAGTAAGCATCCCCAGTTGGCTAGCCGCACCCGCCGTTGATGTTCATGCACGAAAATGAAATTACTGTCCTGTTCACTAACTCCAGAGCACCCTGTTTTGACGATTTATTCTGTCGTCTGAAGAACTTTGCTATAAATTATTGTTTCCGAGAATTGACCTCCTTTAGTCGTAACTGGAAATTAACCTCAACTTACCCTATCAGCTGCCTTTAAACCGCAAAATGAAAAATAAAAATGTCTACGGGAAATTCCCATGTTAATTTCAGGCCGCCGCCATATTGTTCTCCGTGTCAACAATAGTAAACAGTGACGTCAAAGCCTCCGACGTCACACATTTTCAGCAATTTTACTATAGAAAATCCCCGTAGACATTTAATTTTCCGTCCTATTTCTAACTTATCTGACACACAGCCAAAACAATGGTATTTTCTGTTACGACTAAAGGAGTACTTTAAAATTGATATCTTTTTGGAAGATGACATTATCATATTTTAGAGAAAACCGGGAAAACAGGGTGCTCTGGAATTGGTGAACAGGACAGTAATATATAAATTACATGCACTGCACTGTCTGAGAATATGTCTATAGAAAGTGCTATGATGACCATGTCAGGGAAAATATTCAAAACACTTACTGTCAAACCCCTCGCGGGGAACTTTTTTACGAGCTCAACATGGGAGAACCCATCCCTTTTCACTCACTGCATATCAGTGTATTTATAATCTCTATTAAATTATATTTAATTATAAGCTAGAGGTGGGATCATGTGCCCGGGAGGAGTAAGCATCCCTCACTGACTAACCGCACCCGCCGTTGATGTTCATGCACGAGAATGAAATACATGCATTGCACTGTCTGAGAATATGTCTATATAGAAAGTGCTATTGTGACCATGTCGGGGAAAATATTCATAACACTTACTGTCGAACCCCTCGCGGGGAACTTTTTTACGAGCTCCACACGGCAAAGGGCATAAGTGTGACACAAATGAGTTAAAGAAGGCACTATTCTACCTGGTGCGAACATGATCAATTTATGGTAAGGAATAGAGGGTGATTCAGATTGTGTTTTGAGACTTGCTGCTGCAACACTGCTTCTATGAAAAAAAAGACACTATCCTCCGCATTCTTGATAAAATATGTGATACCCTCTGTACTTTCAATGCTTTCTGGACAGCTAGGTTCAATGTATGAGCATAACATTTAAAGGTACGGTCTGTAATGTTTAGTTGTTTGTTCATACACACAGTATGTGGGCGTTCAATATTCAGACACAAAGTCCAATACACATTTCAACATGGCGTTTATTCGGAACTCCTTTTGTGTATCAAATTACCAAATGTATTCATACGCAGGTACACAATAAAATGAGAATCCATAACGGTTACATACATCACATCCCCCTTCTTTAGAATTTTCTTTAATAATACCCCAGAGAGATGTACAATCAATTCAAATTAAAATTATCCAATTATCAATTCTAAATTTTTTATGAAATCAAAATTAATGTCATTTAATAGTTCAGAGTCAATCCTGAAATGAAAATAATCATGCACATGAATGAAATATATATGTATATGTATGATCAACATGAAATGACATTAAATTTTACATCAAATGTCACAATATAGAAATTTCACAATATAGAAATTTTCACATTCTAGCAATGACTTTTTGCTCACGGATGAGCACTAATAAGATGCACACACGGATGAAATTTATACATAATCGGATAGGTACCCTGGTTTCTTAGATACCCTCCCGGATCTTGTTGTAACTGGAGTATTCGGCGGTTTATCGGACGCAGTAGGTGGTTCCGGTTGAGGAGTAATTACGGACGGAGTAGAATTGCAATCATCCTGGAACTGCTGATCGACTGGAATTTGCACACGGAATGAATCCTCATGCGATTTCAAGACGTGTTCGCGATTTCTCCTATAGAGTGATCCTTTGTCGGATTTCAGAATATATGATCTGTTTCCCAGATTCTCCTCGATTTTGGCTTTTTGCCAAGTAGCATTTTGCGTATCACGCATGCGCACTATTTCACCTGGTGAAACTTTCGGAAGCATGACAACATTTTTATCGTGATAAAACTTCTGCTTTGCTTGCCTTTTATCAAGTTGCGGTTTTGCATTGTCGATTCCTGACGGTCGGAGTAATGCCTTCGCAATCGGTAGTTTTGTACGCAATTGACGGTTCATGAGAAGTTGTGCTGGTGATAATCCGATATCATCGAGTGGTGAATTCCGGTATTCCAGTAACGCAATATATACGTCATTTCCGCTATCTTCTGCTTTCTTTAGTAGATTTTTGACGGTTTGCATACAGCGTTCAGCCTGTCCGTTGGATCTTGGGCAGTAAGGACGAAGTATTATGCGTAAATTCCCAATCATAAGAGAATTTTCGAAAGTTCGCATTATTGAATTGCGGACCGTTGTCGGTGAATACTTCTGACGGTATGCCATGACGAGCAAATATGGACTTAAATGCTGATATAGTAGTAGCAGATGTCATGTCTTTTAGCGGAATAATCTCAGGATACTTGGAGTAGTAATCAACACAAAGTAGATATTCATTGTTCTTGAAATGAAATAAATCTGCTCCAACTTTTGACCATGGTAGGTCCGGTATTTCCTGTGGAATCAAAGGCTGGTGCGAATTTGACCTTTGAAATTTGTTGCAAGTCGCACATTTCTGAATAACATCTTCAATATTACTGGTCATTCCAGGCCAAAATATGATCTCTCGAGCGCGTTGCTTGGTTTTTACAATACCCAAATGCGATTCATGTAACTTGTTCAGTGTTTCTCGACGTAATGCACTTGGTATGATAATAGCTGACCCCTTGTACAGCAATCCATTGATAAATGATATTTCATCTCTATAGTGCCAATACGCTCTTATATTCATCGGTACATCATGACGATTTTCTGGCCAACCTTGCACAACAGTTTCGGCTAACGATTGTAGTTGGTCATCTTGTGCTGTGCATAATTTAAACTGTGCAAGTTTTTCAGCACTCATAGGCAGAGATTGTTCTATGGAGTTAATATCGAGATCCTCATCAACGAGTGTTTCCTTAGTTTCACTTGGATACGCTCGGCTAAGTGCATCGGATATGTACATTTCCTTTCCCGGTACATATACTAGTTTGACATCGTAGCGCTGAAGTTTCATCAACATCCGTTGAAGTCTCGGTGTTGCACGGTATAGCGGTTTGCTATGAATAGCCAATAATGGTTTGTGGTCAGTTTCTATGGTAACGGTGCGACCATATATGTAGTGGTGAAACTTTTCACATCCATACAGAACTGCTAACAGTTCACGTTCAATCTGCGCATAACGAGTTTGAGTTTCAGTTAATGCACGTGAAGCGAATGCAACGGGTTGTTTATCTTGCAACAAAACAGCTCCTAGCCCCTTTGAGCTTGCGTCAAAGAAATTGTAACCTCTTTGTTTAAGTCATAGAATTTCAATACGGGAGTAGACGTAAGCACCTTTTTAAGGTTGTCAAAACTCTCCTGTTGGGGTTTGTCCCATTGCCAAGCTACGTCATTTTTCGTAAGATCACGCAATGGTGCAGATAGATCTGATAAGTTCGGTATGAATTTTCCTACATACTGTACTAAGCCTATGAAGCGACGAACACCTTGTGCGTCAGTAGGTTCCGGCATTTTGATGATAGCGTTGACTTTTTCGTTATCAACCTTAAGACCATCCTTACTGATGACATGCCCGACATATCTGACTTCCGGTACACGAAGTTCAATTTTGTTACGGTTAAGTTTCAGATTAATTTCTCTACAACGCTCTAGCATACGGGTGACATTTTCATCATGCTCATGGTTAGTAGCTCCATGAACTAATATGTCATCGACCAGACATTCGACACCTGGTAAGTCTTTCATAAGGTCTTGTAGCCGTTTAGAGAAGACTTCGGATGCTGAGGTGATTCCGAACGGAAGCCTGAGGTAACGGTACCTCCCGAAGGGTGTGTTAAAGGTAAGTAACTTTGAACTCTCATCGTCCAGTTCTATGTGCCAAAATCCACTGGATGCATCAAACTTCGAAAATACGGTAGAGTTCGGTAAGCGTTCAGCTATTTCCTCAAATGTTACTAAGTGATAATGCTCTCGCTTTATCGCAGCATTTAGATCCTTGGGATCTATACAAATTCGAATTTTCCCCGGTTTCCGAGCAATTACCATACTATGAACCCAATCGGTTGGTTCATCTTGCTTAGTTATAACTCCCAGATTTTCCATTCTGTCGAGTTCCTCCTTAACTTGCTTTTGTAGGGCTGACGGAATTTTCCGTGGCGGGTGAATTACCGGTTTGACACTCGGGTCGACTTCAATATGATACTCAGTGGGAAGTTTACCCAACCCCTCAAAGACATCCTTATAGTTTTTGATAATTGAGTCCTTAGTGATCTCAACAGAATCTACAGATGCAGGTATGCGTTGTACTAGCCCTAGTTTCGTACACGACGCGTGCCCTAGTATAGGTTTCGAACCTGATTCTGTCACGAAGAAATTAACATGGTGAGTCTTTTTACGGACAACACACGGCAAGGTAACAGATCCTTTCGGTGACATGCAAGTACCATCATATGTAATGAGATTTACATTGGTAGATTTGAGCTTTTCATTACGCAATCTCAAAGTATCGAAGATTTTAGCTGGTATGATGTTAGCCTCTGCTCCGGTATCGAGCTTAAAGTTCACGGTTTTGCGGTGAATCCTGATCGGTTCAATCCATGTATCTTCTGCATCGGAGAGCGAGTCAATGCTGAGCATTCCAAGAAATAGGTCATCGCTCTGATCAACTGTGTCAACTTTATGCTTATTCGGGTTTGACCTCGGTTTAGGACATAAATTGGAATAATGATTCCTCCCTTTACAGTTGTAGCACATTTTACCAAACGCAGGACAGTTATTTATTACATGCTTTTTACCACAGTTTTTGCATGATATAGTTTGTAGATTGTTGCGCGGTCTATCATTAGACTTGTCACTCACACTTAGGCCCTTATTTGGTTTCTGACCAAACCTACGTTGCGGCTTGTTAAACGGAGGCTTTTTCTTCTGGACAGCGTCCGCAGCGACCATAGGGTTGTGAAGCGACTTAATTTGTAACGAACTAGCTTCTGATGAACGACAAATGTCCAATGCCTTATTTAACGTTAGGTCATTTTCACGAAGAAGACGTGCACGACAGGATTCATCAGTGATACCACACACGATGCGATCTTTTATAAGACTGTCATTTAGAGTACCAAATTCGCACTTTTGAGCTTTGTTCTTAAGATCAGTAACATAAGTGTCTATGGACTCATGTGGAGATTGTGCTCTCGTGAAGAATACATGCCTTAGGTAAGTAAGATTTTTACGTGGTTCGCAGTACTCTTTGAACTTCGTGATCAAAGGCTCAATTTTGTCCTTATCATCATCAGCTATCTCAAGTGTATTATAAATTCTGCGTGCCTCAACGCCTGCAACATGTAAGAACGTAGCAACCTGGATTTTCTCCGATTTCTCATCGATGCCTGTCGCAGTGAGATACAAACGAAATCCTTGTTCCCATTCTCGCCAGTTTTCGGCTATGTTTCCTTCGAAACTGAGCTCCGATGGTGGTTTGAGTTGATCCATTGTTATTTGTTTTATTTACTGACACCATGTAATGTTTAGTTGTTTGTTCATACACACAGTATGTGGGCGTTCAATATTCAGACACAAAGTCCAATACACATTTTAACATGGCGTTTATTCGGAACTCCTTTTGTGTATCAAATTACCAAATGTATTCATACGCAGGTACACAATAAAATGATAATCCATAACGGTTACATACATCACACGGTCTCCCTGAGCATTAATTTTACAAAATTTTATAATGCAAAATCTTTCTTTTCATATGAAAGTTTACATTCTCAATTGTATCAATTCAAATTTTCAGGCGAATTTAACGCATACATTCGTAGTTATATCCGTTTGAAAACGACAATTTTTAATTTGGGTACGCCGCTCTTATTGATTTCACTAGCGCCACCTACAATGCTTTGCGTTTTTACAATAGAGGTATATGGATATTTAATTTTACAAATTCGACAATATTATGGTGGCTACTGCATATTTTCAAATGAAAAATTTTATGGCTCCGTTTTATCCTCAATCTAGACCCTTCGGAGTAAATTTTACGTTGTCAATAAAATTTATTTTCAGGGACACTGTATTTTTAACCACAGGCGCCAGATTCCTATATACGAAAATTAAAACCACATCTTTAAACTCCCGTTTCTCTTTTCTTTACTCTCTCCTTAAGGCAAGACAGCATCCATGTTTAAACACCAACACCCTCTCTTTGCCCCCTCAATATCGTAACTTTCAACACGATGTCAGCATAAAGCTACATATCATTATTTTCTACAGATATTTTTCTTCACGGTTGTAACCTATTTATCGTTGATTTTACTTGCATTTAGCCACAATTAATCCCAAAACATGACATGGAGTCGAAACCTACACTTTACGTTATTCTTAGCATGCGCAGTCTGTTAGTTCGAGTTGTCATCCTTGCCGCTAACGGTAAAGTGTAGGTTTCGACTCGATTGAAAACATGGGAGCTGTCATGCGTTGTGAAAGGATAAAGAGAAGAGAAAAAACGCGTTAGATGGGTTATAATTTGCTCTTTAGGAATCTGGTGCCTGTGTTTTTAACATGTATCTCAGTGCCAAATATCTCGCCAGCTCTGTCAATGTTGGAGGCCTTGTCAGTGACGATCGGGGGATATGGGTAAGATGACAGGTTCCACTCAGCAACTGCCTCTCCTAGCTTAAGACATTAGAGATGATTTCTCCGGTGAAATATAAGTAATAAATGACGTCTTAAACAACTTTTTGACGTGCACGAAAAGTTCAGTTTGCTCAACCTCTCTAATATATCTGGGTAAAAAACTTGTAGTTACACAGAGTAACCAAAAATAGATATCATGAAGAGCACATGCAGTAGATGTTAATTTAAAGTTTCAAATATGTATGGTTTTCAGGAAGTGGCCTAGTTCCCAATCATTGTCTGAGCAAGTAATTGTAACAAATTGCTCCGTAGACCTTGATGTCCAACCATCAGATGTTATCTACCGAACATACAATGAAGTAAAAATGAGGAACTTGAATAGGACTTGTGCTTCGTGAAAGAGCTTAATAAACATTTTTTTTTCTCAGGGAAAAATACTTATTCAAATTTGGATACTTTAAACCATAACCTTGACTGCTGTAGATAGCATGGCCTTCAGTTTAAGAACTTCTTGTTCATACATCTTAGGGATAATTATTTCAGAAAACGGTTGTCTCCCTGGAACTGTGTACCGGAAGTTATGGAATAAATAGAAAAAAATGAAGCCTTCTACGAAAATTAATACACCTTAAAATGCATTTTTTTGGGACTTAAACTGATCATTTTTAAATATTGTAAAAGTTTGTCAGTATAATGTTTTAGGTACATTGGTACGTAATCCAGGATAACCATACCTTTTGCTATTTCCGTGGCAGATGGCCGTCCTAAGTCGGCACCGGTTGCCCATTGGTCTCGTTGGTTTATGTGTAGTCCTTTGTGTTTGATGTTTCTGTGTTGTGCGTTGATGTTCCTTGTCCCTTTCTGTGCTTGTCTGCTTTGAGTTTTGCATTGGGTGTTTTGCTGTGGGTGCCAAAACCTGGTGTTGTTGGAGATCCCCTCCTTTGTTTTAGATCTAGCAGACATAAATTTTCTAAAATCCTCATTTTCAACTTAACTTTATGGCCTAAGATCTTTCACCAAGAACCTTCCAATCTGATTTGTGATTGACACATCCCTTGCAAACTTTGATGGGTATTTAGTGTGACCACTAATATACGATGAAATAGTTGGTTGATTGATAGGAGTTTTTGACTTAAACACCAACTCCGCGGGTGCCTTTTCACTGTCAGGCTTCCGATATTCCTTATAAATGTCGGGATGATTCGTACGTGCGCCGACAGATTAGAAGTACCCCCTACATGCTTTACTTCTTGACTAAAGATGTTACACAATGTTGTGTTCTCCTTAATAATTCCTCCTACCTTTATCAATCTAAAATGGCCGAAGATACTAGCTTTGGCTTTTTTATATTCCACTAACTACGGTTCGCTCGCCATTAAGATTTAGCAAGAAAACAAAACGAAAGTAGAAATATAGTTCCGAACCGGTTTTCTGAAATAAATACCGCGGTACGTATTGATAAAACTGCCCAGCCCTTTTGTTTACCATCCTTGTCTAATTTTTACCTCCTGTTTAGTTCCATATTGTGATCGATGACTGCGATCGTGGTCCTACAATTCATTTGATCAAAATCAAATTCCTGTCGATTCGGTGCATATTTGGTCAGCAGGCTGTGATACACCTCCAAGTTTCCAGTATGGCAAAATTCACTAAGATGGCGTATGTCTTTTCTCAGTCGTTTGTCCGGCACGACCTCTTTCAGAGCGTAGTGTGCTTTCGAGCCTTTTTTTTTCAACCATTTTCTTTCTATGCTCATCTGTTGTAAGTTCGCGTGTGCGCAGGAAGTGACAGTATTAAACGTCTTAAAATTCATTAGCATCATTTAAGAACAGATCAATTTGCAGTATGGACCCGATATACACGTTTCAGGTCTTAACCCTCGTCAGTGATCCTTAATCTAAACAATGTAATATGGCCAAAGTGTGTGAAAAATAGTATGTCCAAAAATGTAGCAGGATGGTGGGATATGATGTTTAACGTCTTCAAATTCATTAGCATCATTTTAGAGCAGATAAATTTAAAGCATGGACCAGACATGCACGTTTCGGGTATTTAACCCTGGTCAGTGATCCTCAATCTAAACAATGTAATATGGCCAAAATCTGTGAAAATTATGTCCTAAATAATCCGAAAGAAGCAAGATGGCTGGGATATGATGCTACAGGAGCCAGGTTTTAGAAATTTGAGATAATTTTGTAAACAGAAATTTTCAAATGCGTTTGAAGAAACGACGAACCGAAATTGATCGAACTTGGCTTCATGTGCCCTCGGGGACTCCTGGTTCACCAATGCTAGAGGACCCACGTTATAAAAATTTCAAGATTTTTTGAAAACAAATTGTCGAATGCGTTGAAGAGACGCACGATCAACCGAAGTTGATCGAATTTGTGTACATGTGCCCTCGGGGACTCCTGGTCGACCAGCTGTGACACTCACCAAGTGGGTCAAATGTTAAACGTCTTCAAATTCATTAGCATCAAGATCTCCGTCGAACGTTCGTTCATCAACAACATGATTAACAAGGGATGTCCAGTTTTCCTCTAACCAGTCCTTGTCCCTGCCACAGTTATTTGCACACCACCATAAATGGTTACAAACAGCTAAAATCCACAGCCCAAGCGACTTCGATTTTGCCAAGAGTTTTCTTTTTCGGATAGAATTAGCTAAATGCCATACATCGAATTGATTCTCAGTTTGGGTATACTGCTTTGACATTACACTTCTTATTTGAACGTGTCTTTCGGTCACTAAAACCTTAATTTCGAATCCCCTCTCTAAGAGAAAATCCATACATCTTTTAAAGACATCGACTTCTATTTTACTAGAACTGCCGGTCTCAGTAACTTGCAAGGTGACAAAATGCAACTATTTGCTGAGTGTCTAAATCCATTAGAGAATAAGTACAATATTTTGCATTAAAGCCAGGGTAATCGCATCGACCGTCACCAGCTAAGCGTATATACCTAATTCGACTTTTGATCTTGTTAAATATATGTTCTTGCATCATATTCCGTGCGTGTGATACAACCGGCATGAGCACTTCTCTTTGAATAATTTGATATGTTGTTTTTTTCTACAAATTTCAGGTTCATGAATTGAGAAAACTGAAATATGGGTGAATGTTTGACCAGAGAATAAAGTCGCAGCACTGACCAACAGATTACCAGCAGGTATCTTTCCAATCAAAGGTTGAGATGTCCATTTACGTACCAAGTGCCCACCTGTACAATATTAAAGGTATGGTGTCCCTGAAAATTAATAATTTAGAATGCAAAATCTTTCTTTCATATGAAAGTAAAAATATGCCGAGGTACTCGAAGGGGAAATATATACATACAAGGGGGACGGAATGCAACAAATACGATGGTTACTTACGATAACTAGCTCGAGCCACGGAAGCCGCTTCCAATTATGGCGTCTAGATCTCATCTGCTCCTTGCGCATGTGCACTCCTTACGGGGCGACTCGTCTTAGTCTGTGTCTTCTACTTTACCCTTCCCCCTTTTGATGAAAAGGTCCTGGCTTACCGGTGAGGAACGGATTTAAAAGGAACGGGTGGCAGCTACACAATTTGCAGATAATTTAGATTGCCCTCAAACGGAGGGCGCAAGCCAAAGATAAAACCCTTGTGCTCTACTATGGGATAATATGTAACGTAAGCCACTGCGGTCACTCAGTTATATTTGTGTAATAGATGTAATGAAATCCCTTTGGTAGCGTACACGGTAAAAAATGTATGTACAATGTATATAAATCCAGATATTGTGGTGTAAATCCTCGGTGTGATGATAATCCTTGGTAGCGTAAAATCCTCTGTGAAAAGATAATATCCAAATCCGAATAAAGTTTCTTAGTTTATTTACAAGTTTACGATACGATCAAAGTATTAATAAAACTATTATAATCTCAAAACAATACGATGCGTACTCTCCAGACACTGTCTAGACACTGAGATGCTGGGCCACCTGCGCGTCGCTATTTATAGCTACGCTGGGGCAACCCGGCGTGAGCTGCCGTTTTCCAGGGCCAGGTGACGTGAGCTGCCTATATATTGGCAACTCAGCGTAAGTTGCCGATTACGCTGGTCAGATGGGCGTTGTATTTTACGTATATAGAGTACGTTTAAATCAAATATATAATAAAGATAGATAATATACAGACAAATAAGCATATTTAAACTTATTTACATTACAACATTACAACTCCCCCCACCTAAGATTTTGACTCCGTTCAAAATAAAATCAATCATAATAAAGCAACATGATAATGTAAAGAATAGTTTCAAAGATAAAAAGTCATATCAAAATGTCAATGATATTCACAACAGTGTCTATGCACATAGTTCTGTTCTTCGCAAAAGTTCATCAAATATCGAGGGGCATCCACGTAGTTTAAGAAATGTCACTTCTGAAGTTGAGTTCACTTCTATGGTAACGTCTGAAACATCTGAGTTCATCTGATCCTGTCAAAACTACGGGGATTCCAGGCTACGTCCGTAGTTAATCCGTTCATCTGATACTACAGGGAATCCAGGATGCGACTGTAGCAACTCCAATATCATCTTTCCATATACATGTACTACGGGGATTCCGAGCTACGTCCGTAGTATGTCCAGACTCCAATCATCTTTCCATATACTACGGGGATCCAAGGTTACGTCCATTCAACAATTTAAGACACCATCAGCTCACAATAGAAAGTTATACTATGAAGTCACAAGATTACATTCGTAGAATGGTACACTAATATCACATTAACATTATAATACAGGAATTCCAGGCAACGTCCGTAGTAATTCCGTCCAACGTTGAAAGAATCATTGAATTATTATTACACACACATTTATGATACTAGTAATCCATATACCGGTATACTACGGGGACTCCGGGCAACGTCCGTAGTATGTCCATCCAACGTTGATTATAAAACACAGAAAACACGAATACAAATAAATCCAAATATACCACGGGGACTCCGGGCAACGTCCGTAGCACGTCAATCCAACGTTGATAATATCATATAACACAGAAAACACATATACACATAAATCCAAATATACTACGGGGACTCCGGGCAACGTCCGTAGTATGTCAATCCAACGTTGCTAATATAACAAATACACATAACACACATAAATCCAAATATACTACGGGGACTCCGGGCAACGTCCGTAGTATGTCAATCCAACGTTGATAATATAACACATACATATAACACGAACTAAACTACTGGTGAGCTCACTGCTATCTAGTATTTACTGGAAATTAACACGTGTCTTTATTCTCTAAAACGAACAGGGCGTTTGATCACACGGCCACGCCTTGTTTTCACAGGATCACTTTCTAATTTTTCACTTTCACTAGCGGTAGATTCTTTTTTATTCACTTTTGTCGTCGCTTTCTCTGTTTCATCCTCACTTTCGTATTCAGGAATATCATCATCCTCTTCTTCACGAGAACTATCTTTTTCTTTCACGATGTCACGAAAAGTATCTCTTTCCTTCACTATATCACGAGAACTATTTTCTTCTTGCACAATTTTATCAGGAAGTTTGGGAATGATATCAGGTTCCTTCACACTCTCATTCACTTTCTTGGTTGCTTCACGCAGCACTAATCTTTCTAAATTTCGACGTACAGTTTTTCCTGTGCGATATCTTTTCAAATTGTCGGCATGAACGATTTTCGGATTAAAGTTCCTGGAATGCTGAAATTTGTATAACACATTAGAAAGTCTTTCTAGCACAATCCACGGTCCTGTCCAATTTCTCGACAATTTAATCTTAGTTCCGGTCACTTGTTTAGGTTGATAAAGTCGCACTGTATCGCCAACGTCATAATTCTTTTCTACGATATTGCGATTGTAGTTCCTTTTCTGTGTTTTCACTGATGTTCTTATATTGTCCCTGGCAATTTTATGCGCCATTTCGAGATTTTCACACATTTCTGCACATAATCACTACGATTGACGGGAATTTCTTCCTCGAAACACATAAAATCGCTCATCACATCTATCGGCACTTTCATTTCACATCCATACATCATGCGATATGGCGTTATTCCCGTAGTTTCGTGAACAGATGTGTTATATGCCATACATAATGTGTCTATAAAACGATCCCAGTCCGTTTGCACTAAATTCACATATTTCGATAGCATTTCATTAAAAGTACGATTTAACCTCTCCACCATACCATCGGATCTAGGGTGAAATGCGGTAGTCCTTGTTTTCGTTATATCCATAACAGTGCACAATTGAGAGAATAACTGACTCTCAAATTGACTACCTTGATCTGTATGGAGTTCTAGTGGACATCCATAACGCTTGATCCAACCACGGAAAGTCACATCAGCCACGGTCTCGGCTTCAATATTCGGTAACGCATACACTTCGTGAAATAATCCGACACAACTAACAAGTACACATTCCCATTCTCTGTTTTAGGTAAAGGTCCTGCTAAATCGGCTGCAATCCGCTCAAATCGTCCTCCAGCAATATAACTTTGCATAAAATGTCTCTTTTTCCTCGGCGGATTCTTCTTTTCTTCACATATATCACACGAATTCACATAATCTGTGATATCACGATGAAAATAAGGCCAATAATATGAACTCATATCTGCTCTGTTTATTGTCTTTTGAATCCCTTGATGTCCAGATGTCGGCGAGTCGCGTAAATACCACAAAATTGCACTTCGTAACACTTTTGGCGTACATATTCTTAGTCGCGTAGCACTCTCCTCAATCCACTGAATACACAGTACTCCATTATACACGGTGAGCACTTCCCAACGTCCTAACCAAAACTTAAATTCTGGATGTAAATGACTTATCGACTCGAATTTCGGTTTAACTTTGGAACCATGCTTTTCTATAAAAGCAATTACGTGTCCAAGTACATCGTCTTTAACCTGTAGTTCTCGAATTCCGGAAAACGATAAATCGGCATCTGGCACCGGAATAGGTTTAGCTCTCCTAGGTCGATTCTCTCGTCGCCCTCTTTTTGATTTTAAATCCTCTTTCGCGTTTTTATCGTCACTTATCGCAAACAAACACTCAATATCACATATAGCTTGATCACTTTGTATATCGATGCCACTTCGATCACTTCGCAAGTCCTCTATGTGACTCTCTCGCACACCGTAATATTCATCATCTAATTTCCGTTTGCACTGTCTACACACGGTGTCATTTTCGGTCATCTTAATCCTTGAAAGTCCGTCAGCATTACTATGCTTTTTACCGGCTTTGTGCACTATCTTAAAATTGAACTGGCCTATTTGTTGTAACCATCTGCACATCTGACCGTCCGGTTCTTTAAATCTATGCAACCATGTTAGAGATCCATGGTCAGTTCGTAACACAAATTCACGTCCTAGCAAATAGTGTTTAAAATACTTAATGAAATACACCACTGCAAGCATCTCTTTGCGCGTCACACAATAATTACACTCAGCAGTTGACAGAGCCCGGCTTCCATAAGCGATCACTTTTTCACTGTCACCTTGAATTTGCGATAAAACACATCCAATCGCAGAATTACTCGCATCGGTATCAAGAATAAAATGTCCTCCTTCCGGATCCGGATATCCTAGGATTGGAGCACTCACTAATTTCTGTTTCAGAGTATGAAAGGCATGGTCACACTCCTCCGTCCACTCCCATTTCTTTCCCTTTTTCGTTAATCCATGTAAACATCGCGCAATATTTGCGAAATCCTTTATGAACTTTCTGTAGTATGACACTAATCCTATAAAACTACGAAGTTCACTAACATTGGTTGGTTTTGCAGCGTTTCTTATTGATTCTGATTTTCCTGGATCCGTTTGTATTCCTCTGGCTGATACTACGTGTCCTAGAAATTTCACTTTCTCCTTAAAAAATGAACACTTTTTCGCTTTCACTTTTAGATTCACTTCGTCTAATCGATCGAACACTTTTTCCAAATTTTCCATATGTTCGTCAAAATTTCTGCCGAAAACTACGATGTCATCTAAGTACAAAACGGCTATTTTCCACTGAAGTCCTATCAATGCTCGCTCTATGATGCGTTGAAAAGTTGCAGGAGCGTTGCACAATCCGAAAGGCATCACTGTATATTCGTACAATCCTCCCCGAGGAGTTGCGAGTGCAGTCTTCTGTTTGTCGTTTTCTGACATTGGAACCTGGTGATACGCCATATTTAAATCTAGCGAGGAAAACCATGTTGATCCACTCAGGGCATCAAGGTCATCTTCTATCCTCGGTATGGGGTACGCATCCTTCACTGTTAAAGCGTTCAAACGGCGGTAATCTACACATACACGCCAACTTCCGTCCTTTTTCTTCACTAAAACCAACTGTGAAGACCACGGACTATTCGATTTCTCGATGAGACCCTGCTTCTCTAACTTCTCTATCTCCGCATCTAAAACTTCCCTCTTGAATATAGGTACTCTACGCGGTGCTTCTTTAAATGGTCTCTCATCACTCAATTTAATGTGTTCTCCGAATTTTACTCGTTCCAACTTCCCATTCGGATTCGCGAACACATTACATCTTCTAATTAGGAATTCCTTAAACTTCATACACTGCTCCTCGTTGAGGTTTTCACATCCTTCCTCATAAGCAGCTTTTAAATGCACCGGCAAATCACTACATGTAGTTTCACACTCTTCACGTACTACGTTCACATCACTCGTAGCACTAATCGGTTCACTAACACACTGAACCGGAATAAATAACGCAATAACTGTACCCCTCCTCACTTCTACTGGTTCCACTCCTGGATTGTACACACGGATACACACATCACGATCACGCGCACTAAGTAAAGATCTCGCTAAAACTAATTCATGAGCTTGAGCAAATTTTTGTAAACACATAGGTAATCCCTCTTCCTCTGTTACATACGAAAGATATGACGGAATAATAGCCTCCTGTCCCGCATTGATTTCCATAGTTTCGGCACAAAATATTTTATTTGTTCGTTCTCCTTCATTAGGATCAAACTTCACAACAAATTCTGAGTTGTCATGGTCCCAATTACACTTGTATTTCACATAAAAATCTTCACCTAAAAGATTTTGGGTAACTCCTCCCACAAATATCCGAAATTCAAAGTTCATTCCTCCGAAAGTTAGAATCATTATCGCTGTCCCTAGTACGTCTATAAATTGTCCGTCCGCCACTATAAATTTACTCCGTACTCGTTCTAGTACTGGCCTACTATCGGGTAAAATGTTGTAGTAGGTATCCTCGGTAATAAATGATCTACGGGCACCAGTATCCACTTTCCATGTCACATTAGCACCCTGGATCAGTCCATCCACAAAGAACCCTTTTCTTCCGGGAATCCTGAGTTCGCTCCTGCTCTCAAACACTGACTGATCACCGTGGTTAACCTTATTTGCACAGAAACGATCCAATGCGTTTGACGACGACTTTAAACACCAGTCAGGTTCGTTGGTACACACCTCTCCAGTAATCTCAGACTGAATAACACTTCCGTGCTTTCCGTGTGTCCTTTCATTAACTACTTCTGCTTCGTTGAAAATCGGATCACAATATATCGTTGTACTAGGCCTTTCTGGTTTCTCGACCGGTGCACGGCCTACTGCCTCGGTCTCGAGTCGTTTAACGACTTCGAATGGTTGTCGGTGCGGTTTTGACGGTAATTCCCTCTACGATTATCTCTTTTCGGACAGTTCCTGGATAAATGGTCTACAGAATTACAAATAAAACATCTCTTTTGCGAAAAGGTTCGGAGTTCACCAGCTTTCGACTGAACATCGTGTTTATTGCGCACTTTTTGCATCGCCTCGTTTCCAGTATACAGAACACGTTTGTTTGGTCTCACAATATCCTCCCGTCGATTTTCGCCTAACCTAATGCTTCCTCTTGCATTGCGGCAGTTACAGCATCCTGTAGATTCCTTGGTCTTGTTCGTTTTACTGCGAAACGAAATTCGTGATCTTCGCTGCAATTATCGAGAAAAGTTTTCATGCTACTTTCCTGTACGTAATCTCTGTTGTCGGGGTATGCCTTGCGATATAGATCCTCTATGGCCTGTCCAAAATTTCTAAAAGTCTCACTTTGCTTCTTTTTCCGCATCTTAGCCTCAGCAACATAGCTCTCTTTCATCGCACGGTGACCAAATCTATCGTCCATGGCCCGTTTTAATTCAGTCCAGTTATTTCTTATTTCCACAGGAAGTCCGTAAGCATAAGTTTCTGCCTGCCCACGTAACACAGTAAAGAAAATAATGCGAATTCTCTCCTCATTCCAGCCATTTATTGTCGCATTGTTTTCAAAATATCGAATAAATTCGGACCATATATCTTCACCATCTCCTTTGAATATCCGTTTCACAGGGACCTGTTGCGAGAAACTAGCGCGTTGCACAGGGTTACCAATGGCACCCATTTTTTCGTCTAAGTATGATGAATTGTATCTAGGGAAATTCACATTACTCCCGAGGGGAGAATCAAATCTTACGTTCCTTGGATTACGTATATTTTGTCGTTTTCGGAAACAGTACTTCCACAGAATTCCTATGAATAATCCTATCATGAAAACACAGGCACACGTCACAAGCACTTCCTTCGTCATCACCAGCAACAAATATCCAGGAAAGTATTTATAGCACACGGCACACAGTGATCCAATAAGAACTGAAATGATCGTCCATAGTTTGAAAATCCAAGTCCATCCATCCTCAGAATTATCGAATCGCGTATTATTTGCATCACACGGCACATTTTGTCGGTCTGAAAGCACAGGTGTGCTTGAAGCTACCGGTGTACATGTATTTGCAGCTTCATTAAACGAATCTAATAAGTTTCTCCTGACCGAAACCGGTGATTTTCGTCTTTGTCCGGACACACGAGGGGTTATCTCCCCTGGTTCATTTTGTAACTCACCTGTAAGTTCCATTTCACAAGGTGAATATGTCGTTTGATCGTGTTGCATCATCACATTTATTATAATCACGATATGCACAAATATTCCACACAACGCAAAGAAATCCAGTTTGAATCGCTGAATAAAAATTCACACGAGGCACATAACACACGTGAATAAAATCTTTTTCGTCACAGATTTTAACACAACACGGCACTATTCACTTACTGAATGCACAAAACACAGGCATTTGTCGGACACTAATCGACAGAGTTACGGACAAAATAATGTTTTATACGATATACGCGCACAGATTTCACACAATGTCACAACACATATATCGGTCACAGATTCATAAAATACACATCTATAAGGCGAGCGCACACATTTTCTTCTTACGGCTCATTGTGCACAAATTAATTTATCAACGCACTACCGAGCAAAACATTTCACTCGCGATCACGAACAGTCACAAAATAAAGATAGCACAAAAAAAAGAAAAATAATCGCGCACAAATAAATCGTCACAGTATTATGCACACTTCGCACAAAATTATTTCACACACGAACAGTCACAAAATGAACGCGCACAAATAAATCACAAAACACTACACACTCTGCACAAAATGATTTCACACGCGGGCAGTCACAAATCATACACATTAAAATAAATCGCGCACTAACAAATTGTCAATGAATTACAAACACTATCGCGCATGAAATTCTCACATGAATATATCACACGCAAACAAAATCACTGAAATATGCACTTGCACAAATCAATATAAAACGGTCGCGCACTCGATTAAAACACAAGACATATATACTTAGTATATATGTATCACACGCGATCGCGCACTATCACTTCACTTCCACAGAATTTGTACGGTATCAAATACACATATCAATATACTTACCGTACACTAAATAAAAACGAATCGATAATTTCACTTATATATAATAACGATATAATATACACACGTAGGTCACGGGGAAATATATACACTAAGTCACTGAATCCACACGCAAAACACTATAATCTTTTCACTGATCACACCAATACTTACTTTTCATCACAAAATTTAAGAAAATTGTTTCACTTTTCCTCCACACACTTCACATCGTTTTCCAGAATCCATGTACAAGCACTTTGGAAATACTGCGAAGCATTCTTTGCATTCCACTCGCGATTTCACTTGCACTTTTCGCACGAAATGAACATATCCAAATTCTGTGTAATCGTACACGCGTACGAATTTTGTCGGTTCCTGTACATCCATAATGAAGAATTACACACACGAGAAAAAAATGCACTAAAATGATTAAAATATACACAAATCACGTAGGTTATATCCCACGAGCTGCCACCAGTTGTAACGTAAGCCACTGCGGTCACTCAGTTATATTTGTGTAATAGATGTAATGAAATCCCTTTGGTAGCGTACACGGTAAAAAATGTATGTACAATGTATATAAATCCAGATATTGTGGTGTAAATCCTCGGTGTGATGATAATCCTTGGTAGCGTAAAATCCTCTGTGAAAAGATAATATCCAAATCCGAATAAAGTTTCTTAGTTTATTTACAAGTTTACGATACGATCAAAGTATTAATAAAACTATTATAATCTCAAAACAATACGATGCGTACTCTCCAGACACTGTCTAGACACTGAGATGCTGGGCCACCTGCGCGTCGCTATTTATAGCTACGCTGGGGCAACCCGGCGTGAGCTGCCGTTTTCCAGGGCCAGGTGACGTGAGCTGCCTTTATATTGGCAACTCAGCGTAAGTTGCCGATTACGCTGGTCAGATGGGCGTTGTATTTTACGTATATAGAGTACGTTTAAATCAAATATATAATAAAGATAGATAATATACAGACAAATAAGCATATTTAAACTTATTTACATTACAACATTACAAATAAACCTAAACTAAACAAGACCAAAACTAAAATAACTTATTTACAGCCCCTTGAGTTTAATAGTGCCTACTGTTAACAATATGTACACAAAAAGAAAGGG
Source organism: Pinctada fucata (assembly GCA_028142955.1). Lineage (NCBI taxonomy): Eukaryota > Metazoa > Mollusca > Bivalvia > Pterioida > Pteriidae > Pinctada > Pinctada fucata. The sequence continues at coordinate 53,876,824 of AP027112.1, read as the reverse complement.
GCGAGGGGTGACCCCAGAGGGGTCCTAGAAATCCCATACCCCTTTTCCCTACAAAAATTTTAGGACAGGGGTAAACGTTGGGAAGTGTGGGAAAAGGTGGGTTCTAGACCCAAGGGAGTGGGACAGGGTGTGGAATGGGTTGTAACAGGAGTTAGGGACATAGTTTGCAAAACTGTCAGTAGCAGTTACTACGGTCGGGCATAGGGCCTCTGGGACGACATAAACCCTTGAAAAGCGGACAGACCATTTATGAATGTTGCCCTACATACCTCCTCATGAGGTAGACCCCGTACCTGTGAAATCAAGTCAATTACTTCTCCGAAGAATCTGGGGTTCATGGGGTGAGGGATATTGACGGGGAAGTCAGGGGAGCTTGACTCCACCAGGAGTCTGTTGGTCGGGATCCGTCGCATACCCTCAATTTCTTTGGGTCCGAAGGAGGTGATGGACCCATTGATGCTAAAAAACACATTGCATCCTGTATGGACCCATTCTTGTCGGGGACCCCCAAAAACCCAGTAATACATTCTCATTTGTATAAATTTAAATTTTAAGGCGAATCTAACGTATACATTCGCAGTTATAGTCGTTTAAGGATGTTAATTTTAATTTGGGGTGCGCAGCTCTTAATTCATTCCACCAGCGCCACCTACAATGTATTGCGTTTTTACAACAGAGATATATGGAGATTTAATTTTACAAATTCGGCAATATTATGGTTGATACTGCATATTTTCAAATAAGACTTTTTACAGCTCCTTTTTAGCTCGCCGGGACGAATGTCCGGAGAGCTATTGTCATACCCCCGGTGTCGGCGTCTGCGTCTGCGTCTGCGTCTGCGTGCGCGTGCACAAAAACTTTAACCTTGCTTATAACTTTTAAACCAATACAGATTGGGCTTTCATATTTCACATGTGCATTCCTTGTGACAAGACCTTTCCATGGATACCAAAATTTTTGACCTTGTGACCTTGACCTTGGAGATTAACCTTCTTTTGAAAAACTTTAACCTTGGCCATATTTTTGGAATGGTAAGTGATAGGGCTTTGATATTTCACATGTGTATTCCTTGTGACAAGACCTTTCCATGGATACCAAAATTTTTGACCTTGTGACCTCGACCTTGGAGATTGACCTACTTTTGAAAAACTTTAACCTTGGCCATATTTTTGGAATGGTAAGTGATAGGGCTTTGATATTTCACATGTGTATTCCTTGTGACAAGACCTTTCCATGGATACCAAAATTTTTGACCTTGTGACCTTGACCTTGGAGATTGACCTACTTTTGAAAAACTTTAACCTTGGCCATATTTTTGGAATGGTAAGTGATAGGGCTTTGATATTTCACATGTGTATTCCTTGTGACAAGACCTTTCCATGGATACCAAAATTTTTGACCTTGTGACCTCGACCTTGGAGATTGACCTACTTTTGAAAAACTTTAACCTTGGCCATATTTTTGGAATGGTAAGTGATAGGGCTTTGATATTTCACATGTGTATTCCTTGTGACAAGACCTTTCCATGGATACCAAAATTTTTGACCTTGTGACCTCGACCTTGGAGATTGACCTACTTTTGAAAAACTTTAACCTTGGCCATATTTTTTGAATGGTTAGTGATAGGGCTTTGATATTTCACATGTGCATTCCTTGTGATAAGACCTTTTTTATTGTTGTTGTTGCAATTTACATATGGTTGCCACCGGCGAGCTATGTTGTCATTCTGACAAGTCTGGTTTCCTATATCTAGACGCTTAGGAATAAATTTTACGTTTTCAATAAAATTTATTTTCAGGGACACTGTATTTTTAAGTAATCTTGATCATTGTGCCAATATACATGTACGAGGGCTGTTCGATAAATTCGTAGACAAGTTTAATAAAATTTTCATCGTTATCGTTAAAAATTTTGATTATATACTAAGTTATTCCTTAAGATTGCATAATTCTTGTGCAAATTTAAAGCAGTAGGTCCATAAGCAAAGAAATACAGAGTTTTTCTTTAGAGTCACTTCGGAGAGTGTCTTTGTGTTTTTACAATAGGTGTTTTTTGGGGGGTTTGCTGTTGTTGCTGCAACTAGATGTTGGAGATCCTCTCCTTTTACACTGACTGCATGTCAGTACATTTATAATCTCCATTAAATTACATTCAAATACAATATTTTCATTTACAATACTGGACTGTAGATTATCATCTATTTCTTGGATCTCCTCTTCGTCATCAGACATATATGTGTTTTCCATGAAAACCTTTTCATCAAAAGTGTAATCCTTGATGTCATCATTGGAGTCGGTACTAAAAAATGATGCATCAAAAGAAGGTTCGTCGTCACGTGCTGTGTTCACGGATTTTTTATATGTGTTGATGTCATGAAATTTTCCGTTGGCTCTTCACAAGTGTTGGTTCCAATTGTCCTATATTTTATCATTGTATTAATGTGATCGGACGTAAATACTTATTGATAAGTGTGAGTTTTTGCAAACAGTAAAAACATGGATGTCCACACGGATGAGTAATACTGCTTTCATTCCCACTTACACATTGGGACTCATTAGGAGTGGTGTACATTGAAAGGGTCAAAATCGATCGATTCTTCCTGAAAAAAAATTTTTTGTCACCAAATTACTTAACACTTCTGCTCTGTTTGATTTTCATAATACAACACAGATGAATATGTAAAGGGATATAAAAAGAGGACGTGCGTAATACAATATGTGCTCTGTCCGCTGTAGCGAGATCATGTACGTTATCACCCGAGGAGTCCAACTGACATTCAGAGAGGACAGGTGGTCGGGACCCTGTCTACTCTAAAGAGGTTTGGACATGGCCCGTCATGGAGTTCCGTCTTCACAGTCATCAGAGTGCAAGTATTTAGGATGCGCTGGTACAAGACTAGATTGGTCAAGTACTAAGATGACAGGGTCCTTATCACCTGTCCTCTCTAAAGAGGTTTTGACAGGGCCCGTCATGGAGTCCCGTCTTCACAGGCAGTCAGAGTGGAAGTATAAAGGATGCGCTGGTACAAGACTGTAGATTGGTCAAGTACTAAGCCCAGTCTCCGTTTGGTGACATTAGGATCATATCCACGATATAAAAGTCGTTTTATAATTCTGACGCACTTTTGATGGTAATTCTGTCTACCTTTGATCCTTGTTATTTTGTTGATCATGTCATCATAAAGGTTTCGAAATACCCAAAATAATATACACTGCTGCTTGTATGGGTCCGAATTTCAAAAGTAGTTGACAATTTTTGTAAAATTTCCAGAATGTCTTCACAAAACAAAGGAGTTTGTGAAAGCGAAAACTTTGACCTAAAAGATTCTTGGTTATTTGTAAATTTGTATTCAAAATCCAAAACATCAGTACATGCTCTAGCATACCGGATGAGCTGCGAAATGTAGGTACCATAAGACGGTACTCTAGGAACATCACCGTCAAGCCAGGAAAAATTTACTATGTTGAATTCAAAGTCATCTCGTTTGTCATACACACTTGTATGAATCTCTCTATTAACAATTTTGATATTCAGGTCCAAAAATGGTGTTTCTGTGTTTGTAACATTCGCCTTGTTTAGAGTCTGTTCCTGTGGATAAATAACATTATTATATTTTATAACATTACATATAACATTTTTGACATTATATACAAAAACAGTATAATATTCCAGGTACCTAGAAGTACCATTGAAACATTTCACATCACATCACCATGTTTTCTTTGTTTTTGAAGATTTTGGATAAATTCTTTTTCATACGTGTATGAAAACAAATCTGCAACAAGAGGCGCACAATTAGTACCCATGCAACGTGCTTGTAGAGATTCTCACCAAATTTTACATAAATGATGTCCAAAAGAAGGGACAAGGCAATACAAAGGTCACTACATGTCCATGATTTACATGATTTGTAATCTGTATTGGAAAAGAAACCCTTTGATTCAGGTGTATAAATATAAGTTTTACCCCTCTCGGTTAAAGCGCCATTTAATGAGTTTGGACAATTGATCATTAATTTTATTGTGATGAAGTGTGGTGTACATATTTGAAAAATGAAGAAATCGAATTGGCTTGATAATTTCTAGATTTCGTTTTGTCAGTTACATCCTCTGATTTTTTTATAGACAAATATAAGTTTACATCATTCCTGTTTAGAACAGAACAATATTTTGCTACGTGTTCCTTTATCACCGTGAGTGCTGACGTCAAATTTCTAGACAAAATTGTAAATGAACAGTTGCTAGAATTAGCAATGTATCGAAATTTGTAAGGAGACTTGTACAGTTTTGGTATGCAGTATAGTGTAGGAAGATCCAACTTAGAATTAGGGATGTTGAATGAAGAAATTTCACTGATGTGTTTGCTCAAAATGTTAGGAACACTTTGATTGTTTTTGATACAAATATTTGTAGACGAAAGTTCGGAAACCAAAGTTGATATGTAGTAAAGTTTTCAAATAATTATGGTGTTGTTGGCTGCTTTGTCTGCAGGGGCGAAGACATATTTTTCGTGTAAATGACGTAATATGGATTTGAAATATCTTTCAGATTTAGAACTTAGATTTTCTAAAAGATGAGGATTTTTGTGGAACATATGAGGTTTTTCCAGTCATTCAGAGAATGTGATTCGACTCCTTCCGATTTACACTTTTTGTATAGTTATCTAATGCTTCCTTTAGTTCTTCTGGACATTTAATAAAATCTATCTTGGATGGAATTCTGTACTTCGGTTCTTTCTTGAGAAGGTTTCGGAGCTGCCTGTCCTGGATAATTGAAAGGTCACCTGTAACAATATGGCCATCTGGTTTATAAAGGTATTCAGAATTTTCACATTCTCAAGAAGTGCCCTTCTTTTGATTCAAGAATTTTAGGATCTGATGTTACTTTATTGTCGTTAAATACGAAATTTCGAATAGGTTTTTTATACTTGTTCCTTCTTTTTGTAACAAATAAGAGGAGGTTCCAAATTCTCAAAATATTGAGGAATAGCACTTTGTATGCGATGATCCCGAAAAATACTAAGAAGATCGAAACCTTTGTTAATAAATGGAATTTTTATGAATCGTCTTCTAGGGGGAATGTTTTTAATGACTGGAAAAAGTTTATTCTGTGCGAATGCAACAATGATATTAAGTTCGAATCAATCAGTATTTCTTAAGAATGCAAACTCTGTTTCATCCAAGATAGATGTCAATTGAACTTATACTGATGCGAGAGCATGTAGCAGTTCATGTCTGCCGCCGTTGCGTGCAATTATTAGTAGATTACTTAGGGTACGGTGTATTCTAGCTCTGTTTCTAAGGTTTCTGTTTCGTCTTTTTCCCTCAGGGTAAGAAAGATGGTGAATTATTCTGAATTCCTCTGATGTTTGTTTAGGTACTACTCCTAATGGTGAGATTTGTAAGTTTGGAAAGGGAAATGTTTGTAATGTAAATGGTCCCACAGTCCCCCCCCCCGTGATAAGTTCTTTTTCTATTTTTTGTTGCAAAATGTTTTTGTTTTCAAGTGCTGACTTTTATAAATTTTGCAAAACCAAAAAGTCCATAAACCTTTGAATGAAATTTTAAAACCAAATTTGAACCCTTTTAAAAGAAACTGTGTTTTTATCCTTTAATTTGATAATGTCTACTGGTGTAACAACATCTTTACTTCGGGTCGGACTTCTCTCGCTGTTGTGCATTACTTTTCTAACTATCTGAGGAAGCCTTGCACAATTTTCTGGGTGTGGTCCGTGACAATTGCGGCAGACATGCTGTAAATTGCGGTTTGGTCGCAAACCATTCCCTGCATTGTTGTTCCAGCTGAAAAAAACTCCTTTCTTTGAGTGTTGGGAACGAAAAAAGTTGTTTTTGTTTTTTCGCAATAGGGTCCGCATTGAGTCGGCTCTTGAACCCCATCTGTAGAGCTTCGGAGTGAAGTTCTTGATTTAGTTTTCCCGGGGGCATTATGTTTGGGTTTTCCGAGCACCAGAGGCGAAACTGCTCATCACAATGGAGGGCTTCCTTTGTTCCCACATCCACTCAATTTCTGAACGGTGGCCATGTATTTCATAAGGCCATGCGATTCCATGGGAAGTTTTTCGCAATAAATTGTAACAAAAACGTGGAAAGCTGTTGTCCATTGCTGCATAGTCTTAAAATACGATTTTTCCTCGTTTTGAACAAAGGATATACTATTATCTTCCCCTTGTACCGATTGTAATTTTGCTATTTTCGATTTGAACTATAAACCTTAATCCAAATATTCTCCGTTCCAAATTTTTTATTTTATTTTGAGATTTACTCCTTGGCTTAGAGAACGGCCAGAGCGAAGGGGCCATGTCACATTAAAAGTGTTATCATTTTTATTACCTTGCTCCGTTGCCAATTTACTTGTATTGGTAACTGTGGAGTTGGCTGCTGCGCTCGTATTTGTAGTAGTAGATGTCGCGTTTGTTGCTGCCAATGTATTTGCACTGGTAGCTGTCGCGTTGGCTGCTGGTGCATTTAAACTTGTGTGACGACGGGACTCCATTACGGGCCCTGTCCAAACCTCTTTAGAGAAGACCCGACCACCTGTCCTCTCTGAATGTCAGTCGGACTCCTCGGGTGATTACATACATGAGCTCGCTACAGCCGGCAGAGCACGGACTGTATTACGCATTCCCTCTTTTTATATCCATTTACATATTCGTCTGTGTTTGTGGGGCCTCTACGTTTCGCGGTCTTGTTTGAGTGAGGTCATCTTACAGTGAGGAGGTTGTTTTACACCACAATTATACGTTCTTCGAGACCTTTGGGTAATTGGAGAAGTGAGAGGGTTGCGCACACGTAATCCAGGATGACCACACCATTTGCTACTTGCGTGACAAATGGCCGTCCAAAGTCGGCACCGGTTGCTCATTGGTCTCGTCTCGTTGGGTTATGTGTAGTGTTTTGTGTTTGATGTTTATATATCGTGTGTCTCTTTTCTGTCTCGTGCTGTACTCGAGTTTTGTGTTTTTGCATCGGGTGTTTTGCTGTTGATGATGCAGCGGGGTATTGTTGGAGATCTACCTTTTGTTTTGGCTGCTCGTACGTTGGCTGCTGGTGCATTTAAACTTGTGCTGGCAGAGCTGGCTTGTTCTGTATTTGTTGACGTAGATTCGGCTACGGTAGAATTGCTGGTACATACAGTTTGCTGTGCCGACTTCGGAGTAGTTTGTGAAATTGTTGCAGCTACCAGTTGAGCAATACCTGGCACTGCTTCCCCAACCACTTCTTTTACTATTTGCTTAAACAGGGACGTCAGATCATCATCCAGTCGCCTTCTTTTTCTTGGATTATAGGCCTTGTGGTAAAGGACTGAAAAACATAAATTAGTTTAAACATTACATTACTACACAGACTTGTGTTGTCTATGCCAAACTTAGCTAATTCCAAGTTAGATTGAGAATTTCCTATCATTACTAATGATGATACTAAAAAACTGCTTACACTGTAAATAAGATTGGACTGCTAACACAGTATTAAATATTTACTGTTAACACAGTATTCAAATAGTTAACTGTTAACACAGTATTTAAGAAATTACTGCTAACACAGTTTTAAGAATGTACTGTTAACACAGCTTGAATTATTTACTATTAGCACAGTTTAAGGCATTTACCATGTTAACTGCTAACACAGCGAAAAGAAATTTACTGCTAAAACAGTAGAATTTGTACTGTTAACACAGTCATAATTACTGGTAACACAGTTATAAATAATGTACTGTTAACTCACAGTCTTTACAAAAACGTTTTTCAACCACTGGCCCGAAGATAGTTGTTTAGTTTTTAAGTGAAATTCTACGAGCCCCAAATATTTCTACTGGCCTCGAGCATCGGGCCAGTGTGTTTTCGGGAAGACTGAACTCAGTTTCGATTAAAATATGTTAACTGCAGGTCAACAGGTACTGTCTATTTACTGTTAACACAGTATATTATACCAGCTAACCTGATCTAAGCATGAATCTGGAGATTACAGCAAAACGGACATGGAGTTGGATCCAAACAATCATATGCTCATCTATCTACAGCTATCACTGTAATAGAAAAATATAATGATAACATGGCTTCTTTTTAATCTTACGTGTGAAATAACAAAAAGGGGGAAATCTATACCTCTTACGTGATTTGAAGCAAATAATATTGCTCCTCTAATGCTTCTGTAGTATTTAGGCATGCCAGTTAGTTTATGTAAATGTACACCATCACAGTAAATAATGGTTGCACTTTGTTTCATTCCTTTCAAATTCCAGTAAATTATTGAATCCTCTGTTTTAAGTTCTTTTTTAAAAAAACAGATTAGCTTTAATAACAAAAGAGTTGTATATTGCTGGTGGTACATTCCTTGTAGTTTCACATAAAAAAAAAACAGCTGACAAACCACGATCTGCACGGAATATCGTCGAACAAACAGTATACCCCGACGTAATCGTGTAGACATCTTCCTCATAGTTATTGCACAGTTACAACTCTTACTCTATTGATGGCCGACGATGCATTATATATCAATCCTATTTGTCCACACAAGTAGAGTAAATCTGGCATATATCGGACACCTTTGGACGGGACAGTGTATAAAATGTTAAACGTCTTTAAATTCAATGGCATGATTTAAGAGCAGATAAATTTACAGCATGGACCAGACATGCACGTTTCGGGTACTAACCCTCGTCAGTGATCCTCGGTCTAAGCAACGTAATATGGCCATAAAGTATGAAACTAATTATGTCCAAAAATGTACCAAAAGACGTAGCAGAATGAACCTCGCTATTACGGAGCACCCTTTTCCCAAGTAATTTCTGATGTTGTTATGTCATCCAGGAAGCTTCTCGAAGTAATTCTCGGGAGTTATCGTATGTTTTCTATGAAAAACACCAGAAAAAAAAATGTAAGACTGATAAAGTAAAAAAGTTGCTGGAAAAGAATAACAAGAACACATATTGTATGACATATTTTGTTTATTATTAACTTAGATAAAAAATATATTCAATGATGTATGGTGAATTATTATTCTAATATCCATCTATAAATATCAAGTTCTGCACCTACCTAAGCATGAAACACTATATCCCATCTGCTAAATAATCTATTCAACAATAATATTAATCCCACACCCATAATTACCAAAACTAACAAAATGTAATAATAATAAGTAGCATTGCAGCTTCCATCATGAAAAAGAATTTCAATAAATATTTCATGATATGATAAAAAATGTGTAATGAAGTAAATTTAAGCTGTCACTTTCTCTTGGTAAAAATAAAAAGGCTATTCGTAAAATGCGTTATTTTGAATGGTCAAGTTGTTCTATCTATTTTCTAGATACATTTTCCTTATATACAAATGATATATAGCTACCGAATTGTTTCTTTTTTAATTTTTATAAAGTCTTTATTTATTTATAATCATTATAATTATTTTTTGAAGGATGGATGGATGTCGTGAACCTTTCTTTTATTTTCTCTTAGCAGGAAATTTGTCATACTTAAAGCAAAACAACAAGAGGTGGGATAATGTGTGAAATAAAAATACCGAAGATTCTATCATTGTTACCGGACCTACTCCTTTCAGAATCGATATCCCCACAGGGGTTCATTTGGGCAGTGCTCCAAGTAGCATTCTAGATTTGGTCGCTTTTTCCAAAATTTGGTCGCAATAAGCAAATTTTTGGTCGCTATTTGCAGGGACGTATATAAATATTTACGTCCCTGCTATTTGTGTTTGTTTGACTTTCCAGAAACAAAAACCTGTATTTTCTCATAAATAAAAAAAAATTGAAGTCTGCAGTATACAGGGGAAGCCTCGCTAGAAAACACTTTGACGTAATCAATTTTATCCCTGCATCGACAGGACTAGCAGTCTTTCGACAGTAGCAAAAGGTCTGTCTCTTCAACGCATTAGAAATTTTCTGTTACAAAATTTCTTGAAATTTCTAAAACATGGGTCCTGTAGCATCATATCCCACCATTCTGCCACGTCTTTTGGTACATTTTTGGAGATAGTAATTTTCATACTTTTGGGGCGTATTACATTGTTTAGACTTAGGATCACTGACGAGGGTTTAGTACCCGAAACATGCATGTCTGGTCCATGCTGTAAATTTATCAGGTTTTAAATGATGCTATTGAATTTAAAGACGTTTTACATTTGAACTACTTGGTGAGTGTCACTGTTGGTGGACCAAGAGTCCCCGAGGGCATATGTAGCCAAGTTCGATCAACTTTGGTTGATCATCTGTCTCTTCAACGCATTTGAACTTTTCTGTTACAAAATTTCTTGAAATTTCTTAAACGTGGGTCCTGTAGCATCATATCCCACCCATTCTGCTATGTCTTTTGGTACATTTTTGGAGATATAATTTTCATACTTTTGGGGCGTATTACATTGTTTAGTTTTAGGATCACTGACGAGGGTTTAGTACCCGAAACATGCATGTCTGGTCCATGCTGTAAATTTATCAGGTTTTAAATGATGCTATTGAATTTAAAGACGTTTAATATTTTAAAACGAAGAAAGAAAATTGTGCGTGACGAAAGTCTTACATGTACTTTCAAGCAGATATTTCATACAGGGCAAGCATTACCGACGTCAGAATAGGTTTTTGTGACCTCAGAAGACTCAGGCACAATATGAAGGGGTGAAACATCGGTGAAAAATTACTCAAAACTACCAGCGGTGACGTCAGGGAATTCTTGTGATGCAGGGCAACCATTACCGACGTCAGAATAGATTTTTTTTAGACTCAGGCACAATATCAAGGGGTGAAACATCGCTGAAAAATTACTCGGGTTATTCTGGTCATAGAGGGCAAGCGTTACTGACGTTAGAATGGGTTTTGGTGACCTAGTTGTGACCTCAGAAGACTGGGGCATAATATCAAGGGCTGAAACATCGGTGAAAAATTACTCCGAACTACCAGTTGTATCATCAGGGCAAGCATTACCGACGTCAGAATTGGTGTTGGTGACACAGTTGTGACCTCAGAAGACTGGGGCATAATATCAAGGGCTGAAACATCGATGTAAAATTACTCGTGTCTGTAAACAGTGATGTCAGGGTATTCTTGTCATACAGGGCAAGCATTACGGATGTTATAATGGGCTTTTGTGACCTAGTGGTGACCTCAGAAGACTGATATTATGCCCGAGTCTTGTAAGGTCACAACTAGGTAACCAAAACCTATTCTGACGTCGGTAATGCCTGCCCTGCATCACCAGAATAACCTGAATAATTTTTCACCGTTGTTTCACCTCTTGATATTATGCCTGAGTCACAACTAGGTCACCAAAACCGCTGGTAGTCCTGAGTAATTTTTCACCCATGTTTCAGCCTTGATATATGAAAGCCTATCCCCTACTTTGCAATAGTTATGGCTAATGTTAAAGTTTTTCATATGTAGGTCAAAGGTCACGGTCACATGATCAGAAATTTTGGTACCTACGGATAGGTCTTGTCACAGGGAACCCACTTGTGAAATATGAATGCCCTATCCCCCACAGTGCAATAGTTATGGCCAATGTACATTCCCATAACAATAAATATCAGGCAAAACATGCTGAATGATTATGCATTTATTTATTATGACAAAGGTTAAACCAATCTCATTAACCTCCATGACAATTAACTTCCGTTACATTTATAAACCCCTGACCATACATACATTAACACAGTGCCCACATCACAATGTTTTCTGTTGATGTGGAGCAATATATTCTTTACCACATGAGCAATTGTACACCAAGATATAGGTCTTTAAAAATGCCAACATGTGATGTGTTTCTGTTGATGTGGGTCATAGCACTGTTAGCTACGTTATAGTCTTCACCACATGAGCAAGTGTACACCAAGTTATAGTTCAACTATTCGACTAATGTAATGTAGCTTTGGTGCCGGGGCGTGCTTGTCTGGTCCATGCTGTAAATTTATCGGGTCTTAAATGATGCTATTGAATCTGAAGAGTTTCACATTTGATCATCAAGGTCTGCTAAATCGTCATATTGCTTAACGGCATTATAGCTAGCTTCGGCTTTCATACACTTCCTTTTTGCAGAAGAATAGGAGTTGTTCCGCTTTAAGGTTTGCTTCCTTGCGCAAAAGATTTGCATCTTGATCTGCAAAATTATCTCTGCTTTTAGCGGCTGCTAGACGAGCACTATGTTCTGCTAATATTGCTGTAAGTTTACTTGAACTTCGACCTGAACTGCTTGTATGGTTGGTATGATGCGAGCGGTGTGTATGATGTGAACGACTTAAACGTGATTTTGAGCCACCATAGTAAAAGGGTGAAGGATTCAATAGCGATATAACTTTCTCTACCCTGTGTCGGATATTGGTTGATTCGGTCATATGCACAATGACGTCATCTGTGCTCTGTTCAGTACGTTTAGATCTAAAAAGTTCAGATATCCCTCAGATTCTTTGTCATATATGGAAAGTCTTTCGTCTAGGTAATGACGAATTTCAATGAGACTTGCGAGTGAAATTAGATTGCGATCAGGAGTAGTATGTCTTTTTTAGCTTGAGAATTACGTATTCGAAAGTTTTGTACAGCTCAACTTTCATACTTCTTTGGCATATTACATTGTTTAGATTTGAGGATCACTGACGAGGGTTAAGTACCCGAAACGTGCATGTCTGGTCCACGTTGCCAATTTATCTGTTCTTAAATGATGCTATTCAATTTGAAGACGTTTACATTCATTATATTGTGAGGTGCCTGATGCTGTCAGGTTCCTACTTTTTCGTAGTTTGTAGTGAGGTTGATCCATCGTGATCTGGATTAGTGTAAATATGAATGTTCATCGATGTAGATTGATGTGGATCACTGTATGGCCCAGGGATCCAAGCTTTTCCACTGTACTGTGTAGACAGTATCCATAGCGTGATAAAGGATGGGAAGTCGATGAGGTTCCAGCACTTTATTAATATACATGTACAGACCCCGAAGGAAGGGGGTGCAAAATAACAACAAAACATTGTTCTTACTGTTGACTCATAAACAATAAAGGTCTCACAAATAAACAAAATAAGTTTTAAACGATTATTATGATGATATTTGATCATAATACAAATTACCAAATGAGCGAAATTAATGTACGAAACTTACGACAGGTGAGCAAAGGACAAAAATGCGGCACGAGACAGAAAACGATCGATGTACACAAAATACTGAACATGCGCTTGAAATGCAGGTTGTATAAGGTTATAATAAAGTGTCTGAAGGAAATAATAAGTTACATAGATGTAAACTTGCGCTTTAGGGGGAGGGGGGCAAAGTGACAAAATAATGACACCGGAAGGGTGATAAAGTTGCAAGTTTGTTGCGTGGAAGCCGTTGGAACAAGTTCACCGCCAGAACCAAATCCGGTTATACAAATCCGGGACATAACAATTGCATATATCGAACTGATTTTTAGTATATGAATATATCTAAGTGATCAAGTTCGACTTTGGTTTTGATTGACTTAATTTTACAAGAGTTATGACCTTTGCACTTAGCGAATTTCATGAAAATTTCCGTTTTCCAGACTTTTCTTCGGTTCTACTGCAGATATGGAACTGATTTTTAGTATATGAATACATCTTAGTGTGATGCAGGTCAAGTTCAGGTTTAATTTCGATTGCCCTAATTTTACAAAAGTTATGGCCCTTGTACTCAGCAAATTGCTTGCCATTTTTTGTTTTCCGGACTTTTCTTGGCTGTTATTGTAAGAAGGGAGGGGATCTCCAACCAGACCTTGTTGCAGTACCAACGAAACGCAAGCGCAAACACAGAGAAGACGAGTACAGCAAGAGACGAAAAAGAGACACACGACATAGAAACAATAAATACACAAGACTACACTTAAACCAACGGGACCAATGAGTAACCGGTGCCGACTAAGGACGGCCATCTGCTACGTAGGTAATGGATGGTGTGGTTATCCTTGATTACATGCGTAATTTAATAGTGTTGCAAATTGCAAATAATGAACTGATTTTTGGTATGTGATTACATCTTTGTGTGATACAGATCAAGTTTAAGTAATTTACCTAGTACTTCTTTTATTTTAGGACCCCTTGACTTGGCAAATTATATGAAAATTTCAGTTTTCCAAACCATTTCTGTTACTGCAGGTAATAAACTGATTTTTGTGTGTACATTCATCTTTTGGTGCAAGTACAGGTCAAGTTTAAATTTATGTTTAATTGAAGCGTCCTAGGTACAGTTGAAGGACATGGATTTTTGCCGTTCAGCGATCAAAGATTAATGTTCATATATGTTAAGCTAATGCATCAAACGCAAAGATTTGAAAATGTATATATTTTCATGATATTAATACACATTGATCAGACATTGGAGGGGAATCTGCCTTTTGATTTTCAGGTTCATGCAATTTGTCGTGACAGAGTTATGGTCACTTAATTGTTTTGGTATTTGAAAATAAATCCAACCGCGTATATCTCGCTGCGTTAGCGTAGGTATTATTATTAATGAATGGGATATTTTTGGAAGGGAAAAGGTTCCACATCTCAAATGGCTTACCCATAATGATATTTATTTAGCACTGTATCTTGATCGATCTTGCCCGAAACGTTTTATCTCAAATCAAATCTGGACTTCGACAATATTTTAACCAGATGTTGATTTTAAAGAATTCGAAAGAACTTTTCAAACATCTGAAATCCACTCATTACACCCCCGCCATTAAATGGTTGGGTGTATAGTAATGCACATGTCCTATGAGTGCAGGGTAATCATGCTGGAGACCATTCCCTTTCCTTTGTACACATCAAAATATATGACAATATAAAGATTAAATTTTATGCAGAAAGACAAACGAACAGACCAAAACTTATATGGCCCCTAATCTTAATCTGGTTGAACAAAAATGCCCTTACATTTTACATTGCATCTGCTGTCGTGACATCATTTCCTTGGTTGACATATCTACGTATTGCTGATTTCAAGTTCGCACAAGTCCTATCGCATGGGCCTTTGCCATTTTGTGACTCACAAAATTTTAAGTCTGGAGTTTTGCAGAGGAAAGGAGAATAGCCATTATTTCCGTAGATTTATATTCTTTATGAAGTTAACTCTTTGTCTAGATCTAATACTTATAAACATCTGATTGATCATTTTAATTTACAATCCAATCCCTCTTGATTAAGAGAATGTCTATGCAGTATAAAAAGCTTAAATGTAGATTAAGATTATCATCTCATTGTCTTAGTATAGACTGGGCACCTGGTCTCACTCTCATATCGGGAGTCCGCTTCTTTTTATGTGGTGGAGGTTTTTGTTTGTTTGCTTTGGTTTCTGTTTTATCCTGATTTTGTATGCCTTCGGTTTCTGATTTTCTGAATTATCGATTTTGTGCTGTATACAGGGATATGGTCATTATCTATATTTGTCATTACATTTAGAGGATGAATTTCTTTTTTTTCTGAATTGATAATTAGTCATTTCTTTCATACTTTTTGGCATATTACATTGTTTAGATTTAGGATTTAGGATCACTGATGAGGGTTAAGTACCCGAAACGTGCATGTCTGGTCCACGTTGCCAATTTATTTGTTCTTAAATGATGCTATTCAATTTGAAGACGTTTACATTTATACCACTTGGTGAGTGTCACTGCTGGTGGACCAGGAGTCCCCGAGGGCACATGTAGCCAAGTTCGATCAATTTCGGTTGATCGTTTCTTCAACGCAATCTAAATTTCTGTTATCAAAATTTCTTGAAATTTCTAAAAAGTGGGTCCTGTAGCATCATATCCCACCCATCCTGCTAAGTCTTTCGGTACCCTTTTTCGACATAGTAACTTTCATACTTTTTGGCATATTACATTGTTTAGATTTAGGATTTAGGATCACTGATGAGGGTTAAGTACCCGAAACGTGCATGTCTGGTCCACGTTGCCAATTTATTTGTTCTTAAATGATGCTATTCAATTTGAAGACGTTTACATTTATACCACTTGGTGAGTGTCACTGCTGGTGGACCAGGAGTCCCCGAGGGCACATGTAGCCAAGTTCGATCAATTTCGGTTGATCGTTTCTTCAACGCAATCTAAATTTCTGTTATCAAAATTTCTTGAAATTTCTAAAAAGTGGGTCCTGTAGCATCATATCCCACCCATCCTGCTAAGTCTTTCGGTACCCTTTTTCGACATAGTAACTTTCATACTTTTTGGCATATTACATTGTTTAGATTTAGGATTTAGGATCACTGATGAGGGTTAAGTACCCGAAACGTGCATGTCTGGTCCACGTTGCCAATTTATTTGTTCTTAAATGATGCTATTCAATTTGAAGACGTTTACATCAGAACTAAATTTTTGATAAAGTATTATTTCACCAGACCCTCTGTCTTTTTAATGAATTCAATTACGATTACTCAGAGGTCTCGAAGAACGTACAATTGTGGTGTAAAATAACCTCCTCAATGTCAGATGACCACACACAAACAAGACCGCAAAACGCAGGGGCCCAAGCAACACAGATGAATATGTAAATGGATATAAAAAGAGGGCGTACGTAATACAATCCGTGCTCTGCCGCCGCGAGCTCATGTATGTTATCACCCGACTGACATTCAGAGAGGACAGGTGGTCGGGGCCCTGTCTTCTCTAAAGAGGTTTGGACTGGGCCTGTCATGGAGTCCCGTCGCCACAGTCAGTCAGAGTGCCAGTTTTAAGAATGCGCTTGTTCAAGACTGTAGATTGGTCAAGTACGAAGCCTAGTGTCCGTCTGGTGACATTAGGATCATATCCACGGTATAAAAGGCGTTTGATGATTCTGACGCATTTTCGATAGTGATGTTGTCTATCTTTGATCCTTCTTATCTTGTTAATAATGTCACCATAAAATGCAGGTTGTGAAATACCCAAAGTAATATACTCTGTTGCCTGTATTGGTCCGAATTTCAGAAGAAGTTGACAATAATTTTTGTAAAATTTCCAGAAAGTCTTTACTAGTTTGTGAAAGCGAAAACCTTGTCCTAAAAGTTTCTTGGTAATTTGTAAATTTCTACTATGAAAATCCAAAACATCAGTATATGCTCTAGCATACCGAATGAGCTGTGAAATATAGATACCATAGGACGGTAATCTAGGAACATCACCGTCAAGCCAGAGGAAATTTACTGTGTTAAATCCAAAATCATCTCTTTTGTCATACACACTTGTATGGATCTCTCCATTAACAATTTTGATATTTAGGTCCAAAAAAGGTATTTCTGTGTTTGAAACGTTTGCCTTGTTTAGAATCAATTCTTGTGGATAAATAACATTTCTATACCTTACAAAGACAGGATTGTCGATAGTAAGAATATCATCCAGGTACCTAGAAGTACCAATGAAGCATTTCACATCATCATTTTTTCTTTGCTTTTGAAGATTTTGGATTAATTCCTTTTCATACGTGTATAAAAATAAATCTGCAACAAGAGGCGCACAATTAGTACCCATTGGAATCCCTACAACCTGCTTGTAGAGTTTCTCACCAAATCTTACATTAATGTTGTCCAAAAGGAAGGACAAGGCAATACACAGGTCACCACATGTCCATGATTTGTATGATTTGTAATCTGTGGCGGAAAGGAAACCCTTCGATTCAGAGGTACAAATATAAGTTTTCCCCTCTTGATCAAAACACCATTTAATGAGTTTGGACAGTTGGGCATTTATTTTGTCGTGAGGAAGCGTGGTGTACATATTAGAAAAGTCGTATGAAGATATCGTATTTGCTTCAAAATTTCTTGATTTCATTTTGTCAATCACATCCCCTGAATTTTTAATAGACCAAAAGAAGTTTACGCCATTCCTGTTCATGACAGTTTCACAGTATTTTGCCACGTGTTCCTTTATAGCCGTGAGTGCTGACGTCAGATTTCTTGACAACAATTGTTGTTGAGCAGTTACTAGAATTAGCAATGTATCGAAACTTGTAAGGAGACTTGTGAAGTTTTGGTATACAGTATATTGTAGGGAGATCCAATTTAGAAATAGGTGTTAAAAGAAGAAATTTCACTGTAATGTTTGTTCAAAATATTGGGAACACTTTCGTTGCTTTCGATATAAGTATTAGTAGAGGAAAGTTCCGAAACTAAAGTTGATATGCAGTAGCGTTTTCAAATAATTATGGTGTTGTTGGCTGCTTTGTCTGCAGGCACGAAGACATACTTTTCATGTAAATTACGTAACTTGGCTTTGAAATATCTTTCAGATTCAGAAATTGGATTTTCGAAAAGATGAGGATTTTTGTGGTAGTAATCTATTCGAATATCGGTAATATCCAAAATGAGGTTTTTCCAGTCATTCAGAGCATGCGATTCGACTCCTTCCGATTAACACCATCGTTTGGTATAGTTATCTAAAGCTTCCTTTAGCACTTCGCGACATTTAATAAAATATATCTTGGATGGGATTTTATATTTAGGTCCTTTTTTGAGAAGACCACGGAGCTGCCTGTCTTCGATAATTAAAAAGTCACCTGTAATAATATGACCAGCTGGTTTATATAGATATTCAGACGTTGCAAATTCTCAAGAAGCAGGACATGATTCAAGAACTTTAGGATCTTGTGTAACTTTGTTGTAGTTAAAAACGAAATTTCGAATAGGTCTGTACATGGAAAAATCGTTGGGCAACAGTTTCGTCCGACTTCGTTCTGTGACAACCATAGTGGGTTTCAGTCTCTGTAAGTATAGAATCCCGTCCAAGATAGATTTTATTAAATGTCGCGAAGTACTAAAGGAAGCCTTAGATAACTATACCAAACGATGGTGTAAATCGGAAGGAGTCGAATCGCATTCTCTGAATGACTGGAAAAACCTCATTTTGGACATTACTGACATTCGAATAGATAACTTCCACAAAAATCCTCATCTTTTTGAAAATCCAAGTTCTAGATCTGAAAGATATTTTAAATCCAAATTACGTAATTTACATGAAAAATTTGTCTTCGCTCCTGCAGATAAAGCAGCCAACAACACCATAATCATATGAAAACTTTACTATATATCAACTTTAGTTTCGGAACTTTCGTCTACAAATACTTATATCAAAAGCAATGAAAGTGTCCCTAACATTTTGAGCAAACATAGCAGTGAAATTTCTTCATTCAACATCCCTATTTCTAAATTGGATCTTCCTACAATATACTGCATACCAAAACTGCACAAATCTCCTTACAAATTTAGATACATTGCTAATTCTAGCAACTGCTCAACTACAAGTTTGTCTAGACATCTGACGTCAGCCCTCACGGCGGTAAAGGAACACGTTGCAAAATATTGTGAAACTGTTCTTAACAGGAATGATGTAAATTTATTTTGGTCTATAAAAAATTCGGGGGATGTGATTGACAAGATAAAATCTAGAAATTTTCAAGCCAATACGATTGCTTCATACGATTTTTCAAATATGTACACCACCCTTCCTCACGACAAGATCAATGATCAATTGTCCAAACTCATTAAATGGTGCTATAATCGAGAGGGGAAACTTTATATTTGTACATCTGAATCAAAGGGTTTCTTTTCCGCTACAGAATACAAATCATACAAATCATGGACATGTAGCGACCTGTGTAGTGCCTTGTCCTTCCTCTTGGACAACATTTATGTAAGATTTGGTGAGAATCTCTACAAGCAGGTTGTAGGGATTCCTATGGGTACAAATTGTGCGCCTCTTGTTGCAGATTTATTTTTATACACATATGAAAAGGAATTTATTCAAAATCTTCAAAAGCAAAGAAAACATGATGATGTGAAATGCTTCATTAGTACTTCAAGGTACCTTGATGATATTCTTACTATCGATAATCCTGTTTTTGAAAAGTATAAAGATGTTATTTATCCACAAGAATTGACTCTAAACAAGGCAAACTTTACAGACACTGAAACACCATTTTTGGACCTAAATATCAAAATTGTCAATGGAGAAATTCATACAAGTGTATATGACAAACGAGATGATTTTGGATTCAACATAGTAAATTTCCCCTGGCTTGACGGTGATGTCCCTAGATTACCGTGATACGGTATCTATATTTCACAGCTCATCCGGTATGCTAGAGCATGTACTGATGTTTTGGATTTTCATAATAGAAATCTGCAAATTACAAAGAAACTTTTAGGTCAAGGTTTTCGCTTTCACAAACTAGTAAAGACTTTCTGGAAATTTTACAAAAATTATGATCAAGTTCTTTTGAAATTCGGACCCATAAAAGCAACGGAGTATATTACTTTAGGTATTTCACAACCTGCATTTTATGGTGACATAATTAACAAAATAAGAAGGATCAAAGGTAGACAGCATATGTATCGAAAATGCGTCAGAGTCATCAAACGCCTTTTATACCGTGGATATGATCCTAATGTCACCAGACGGACACTAAGCTTGGTACTTGACCAATATACAGTCTTGTACGAGCGCATTCTTAAGACTTGCACTCTGACTGACTGTGACGACGGGACTCCATGACGGGCCCTGTCCAAACCTCTTTAGAGAAGACAGGGCCCCGACCACCTGTCCTCTCTGAATGTCAGTCGGACTCCTCGGGTGATTACATACATGAGCTCGCTACAGCCGGCAGAGCACGGACTGTATTACGCTTGCCCTCTTTTTATATCCATTTACATATTCATCTGTGTCTCTGGGGCCTCTGCGTTTCGCGGTCTTGTTTGTGTGACGTCATCTTACAGTGAGGAGGTTGTTTTACACCACATTTGTACGTTCTTCGAGACCTCTAGGTAACTGGAGAAGTGAGAGGGTTGTGCGCACGTAATCCAGGATAACCACACCGTCTGCTATTTACTTGGCAGATGGCCGTCCTAAGTCGGCACCGGTTGCCCATTGGTCTCGTTGGTTTATGTGTAGTCTTTTATGTTTCTATGTTGTGAGTTGGTGTTCCTTGTCCATTTTGCGTCTCTTTCTGTGGGTATCTGTTCTGTGTTTTTTGCATGGGTGTTTTGGGATTTTGCTGTGGGTGCTGCAACCTAGTGTTGTTGGAGATCCCATCCTTTCTGTTAGCGGCAGCGGAGAGACTGGATTATTTAGTCTAGGTTATGATACAATAACAACATTTATATGTATTTTACACTTTGTCTATAAGCTGTATCTGCCCTTGACGAATAAACAGTACAATATAGCACCCAACATTATCCGACCAAATATGAAACTCATGCGTTGAAGAGCAAATTGTTTGGATATCTTCTATGGCATCTCAAATTATTACAGCTGTAGTTAAGCTGTCTTGAGATGGTTGTGACTTGAATATATGTACAAATCCCAAATTTTCCAGTGACCCTTTTATCTTTCTGAAAGCCATTGTTATATGCCGTGATAATCCTCGTTTACCAAACCAGTCTGTCTGATCTTCACGGAACTTTCGAGGAAGGTGTTTCATTGACTAGTCGCAAATCAGAACTCGATTAGATTCTTGGCTATTAAAAACATCACTCTTGGCTCTATCTTAATTTTTGCATCTGAGCAAATAGTGCTTCAAGTTATCCTCTTTATCGCATTTTAACTGCATTGGTTAGTTTGAAATCCAAATCACCAATAACTTCTGAGGTAGCGTTGCTGCATTGTATGGTTTTTGATAATGAAGATGTTAGATCCTTCAGTTGTTCACAATTAGTGTGCATTATCAAAATGAGATCTGGTCTTTCTGGTTCACTGAGGGCATTGCCAGTGCAGTGATCTGCCACTTCACGTCCAGAAGAAAATGTGAATTTCAGAATTTACAGTAAGTGTTTTGAAAATATTTCCCTGACATTGTCGCCATAGCACTTTCTATATAGACACGACGTAGGACAGTGCATGAATTTTATATATTGTTTTCATTTTCGTGCTTATACATCGACGGCGGGTGCGGCTAGCCAACAGGGGATGCTTACTCCTCCCGGGCACCTGGTCCCACCTCTAACTTGCTAGGGGTCCGTCGATGCTTAATTTTGTGCATTATTGTGAGTGATGTTGAGATTATCGTCAGGATCTTCTTTAACTCATTTAGATGAAAAAAAGAGGGTATGGTGTGATTGAAAAGTACATTTTGTAAGTAAAAAGTTAAGTTGTATTACTCCAATCTTTGGCGTTATAATGGGCCTTTTATATAATAAACATCAAAGAAGTACCAAACAGTTATTAAGTCGAGAAGGCAAGCCACAGTCAGAATGCAAGTTTTAAGAATGCGCTGGTACAAGATTAGATTGGTCAAGTACCAAGTCTAGTGTCCGTCTGGTGACATTAGGATGACAAATATGGATAATGACCATATCCCTATACACACCACAAAATCGATCATTCACAACATCATAAACTAAACCGAAGGGATACAAAACCAGGATAAAACAGGAACCAAAGCAAACAAACAAAAACCTCTTTTGTATGACAAAAGAATGATATTTGATTCATCATAGGAAATTTTCCCTTTCTTGACTCATGGGAAGGAATACGTTAAGACAGTTTCATCGCCGTTGTTTTCAAAACCTTTAAAGTTATGCGAGTTTACCGTCCGTGGATAGAAAAACACAGGTGATGTGACGCCATGAGCGTCCGTTGTTTAACAATAATTTTGTAAAAATAATCAATCGATAATTGAAACAATGCTGAACAACTTATCGACTATTTAATATCAATGGGAAATCCAGACGGGATTTCTTTTTACATCTTTACTAGTTTGGAGGCCAAGTCTGCTGTGGTTGCAACGGAGTTTGGATTGGCGTGGGAGTACTAGTAGACAATTCCGATAATTTTTTAAAGATAAAATGCATCTGACATGACTAAATGTATGTTAAATCGTACAATTGTTAAACATCTTCAAATTCAATAGCATCATTTAAAAGCAGATAAATTTGCAGCATGGACCAGACATGCAGGTTTCAGGTACTCAACCTTCGTCAGTGATTTTCAATCTAAACAATGCAATATAGCCAAAGGGGGTGAAAATTATGAAGTCAACAAATATTCCGAAAGACGTAGATGGGTGTCCATCCTCGAAACTTATCCTTCTACATGTATTTTCACCAATTGTTCCTTTACACCTGAAATTTTATTCAGTTCTCAGTCAAAAATTTCTAACATGCTACACATGTATATATGTCATTAAGATCCTTGCTAGTTATTGATTTTTTTCTTTCACCGTTCTCCTCGTTAAAAATATTTCATATTTCCATCACGATTTCACATAGACATTAGTGAAATATAATCATGAAGATAAACAAATCAATAATAAGCAATGAAAGTTATATTTCTTCGACTTTCTCTTTTAAATTTCCACAAAACACGTAATGAATATAAAATTATACTTTCATCAACCTTCTGTAGTATCCCTATATAACAACCAAAAGTTCTGAAATTTGTCGAAGCTCATAAAAGAAAGGAGGGGATCTCCAACAACACTAGGTTGCAGCACCCACAGCAAAATCCCCAAACACCCATGCAAAAAACACAGAACAGATACCCACAGAAAGAGACGCAAAAGGGACAAGGGACACCAACTCACAACATAGAAACATGAAACATAAAAGACTACACATAAACCAACGAGACCAATTGGCAACCGGTGCCGACTTAGGACGGCCATCTGCCACGTCAATAGCAGACGGTGTGGTTATCCTGGATTACGTGCGCACAACCCTCCCACTATTCCGATTTCCCAGAGGTCTCGAAGAACGCACAATTATGGTGTAAAACAACCTCCTCACTGTTAGGTGACCACACACAAACAAGACCGTAAAACACAGGGGTCCAAGCAACACAGATGAATATGTAAATGGATATAAAAAGAGGACGTGCGTAATACAGTCCGTGCTCTGCCGGCTGTAGCGAGCTCATATATGTTATCACCCGAGGAGTCCGACTGACATTCAGAGAGGACAGGTGGTCGGGGCCCTGTCTTCTCTAAAGAGGTTTGGACAGGGCCCGTCATGGAGTCCCGTCGTCACAGTCAGTCAGAGTGCAAGTCTTAAGAATGCGCTCGTACAAGACTGTATATTGGTCAAGTACCAAGCTTAGTGTCCGTCTGGTGACATTAGGATCATATCCACGGTATAAAAGGCGTTTGATGACTCTGACGCATTTTCGATACATATGCTGTCTACCTTTGATCCTTCTTATTTTGTTAATTATGTCACCATAAAATTCAGGTTGTGAAATACCCAAAGTAATATACTCCGTTGCTTGTATTGATCCGAATTTCAAAAGAAGTTGATCATAATTTTTGTAAAATTTCCAGAAAGTCTTTACTAGTTTGTGAAAGCGAAAACCTTGACCTAAAAGTTTCTTTGTAATTTGTAGATTTCTATTATGGAAATCCAAAACATCAGTACATGCTCTAGCATACCGGATGAGCTGTGAAATGTAGATACCGTATGACGGTAATCTAGGGACATCACCGTCAAGCCAGGGAAAATTTACTATGTTGAATCCAAAATCATCTCGTTTGTCATATACACTTGTATGAATTTCTCCATTGACAATTTTGATATTTAGGTCCAAAAATGGTGTTTCAGTGTCTGTAAAGTTTGCCTTGTTTAGAGTCAATTCTTGTGGATAAATAACATCTTTATACTTTTCAAAAACAGGATTATCGATAGTAAGAATATCATCCAGGTACCTAGAAGTACCAGTGAAGCATTTCACATCATCATGTTTTCTTTGCTTTTGAAGATTTTGAATAAATTCCTTTTCATATGTGTATAAAAATAAATCTGCAACAAGAGGCGCACAATTTGTACCCATAGGAATCCCTACAACCTGCTTGTAGAGATTCTCACCAAATCTTACATAAATGTTGTCCAAGAGGAAGGACAAGGCACTACACAGGTCGCTACATGTCCATGATTTGTATGATTTGTATTCTGTAGCGGAAAAGAAACCCTTTGATTCAGATGTACAAATATAAATTTTCCCCTCTCGATTATAGCACCATTTAATGAGTTTGGACAATTGATCATTGATCTTGTCGTGAGGAAGCGTGGTGTACATATTTGAAAAATCGTATGAAGCAATCGTATTGGCTTGAAAATTTCTAGATTTTATCTTGTCAATCACATCACCGGAATTTTTTATAGACCAAAATAAATTTACATCATTCCTGTTAAGAACAGTTTCACAATATTTTGCAACGTGTTCCTTTACCGCCGTGAGGGCTGACGTCAGATGTCTAGACAAACTTGTAGTTGAGCAGTTGCTAGAATTAGCAATGTATCTAAATTTGTAAGGAGATTTGTGCAGTTTTGGTATGCAGTATATTGTAGGAAGATCCAATTTAGAAATAGGGATGTTGAATGAAGAAATTTCACCGCTATGTTTGCTCAAAATGTTAGGGACACTTTCATTGCTTTTGATATAAGTATTTGTAGACGAAAGTTCCGAAACTAAAGTTGATATATAGTAAAGTTTTCATATGATTATGGTGTTGTTGGCTGCTTTATCTGCAGGAGCGAAGACAAATTTTTCATGTAAATTACGTAATTTGGATTTAAAATATCTTTCAGACCTAGAAATTGGATTTTCAAAAAGATGAGGATTTTTGTGGAAGTTGTCTATTCGAATGTCAGTAATGTCCAAAATGAGGTTTTTCCAGTCATTCAGAGAATGCGATTCGACTCCTTCCGATTTACACCATCGTTTGGTATAGTTATCTAAGGCTTCCTTTAGTACTTCGCGACATTTAATAAAATCTATCTTGGATGGGATTCTATACTTAGGTCCTTTTTTGAGAAGACCACGGAGCTGCCTGTCTTGGATAATTGAAAAGTCACCTGTAATAATATGACCAGCTGGTTTATATAGATATTTAGATGTTGCACATTCTCAAGAAGCAGGACATGATTCAAGTATTTTAGGATCTGATGTAACTTTGTTGTAGTTAAAAACGAAATTTCGAATAGGTCTCTTACACCCGCAACAAACAAGAGGAGGCTCCAAACCCCCAAAACATTGAGGAATAGCACTCTGTACACGATGATCCCGAAAAACACCAGAGATGTTAAGAAGATCGAATCCTTTGTTAATAAATGAAATTTTTAAGAATCGTTTTTTAGGTGGGATGTTTTTAACAACTGGATAAAGTTTATTCTGTGCGAATGCAACAATGATATTAAGTCTGAATCAATCGGTATTTCTTAAGAATACAACCAGTGCTTCATCCAAGATAGATTTCAATTGAACTGCTGGAACTGATGAGAGAGCATGAAGCAGTTCATGTCTGCCGCCGTTGCGAGCAATGATCAGAAGATCGTTGAGGGTACGGTGTAATCTAGAACTTATTCTGAGTTTTCGGTTTCTTCGTCTTCCGTGAGACCTATGCTTCCGTTTAGTGTTTGGGCGGATTGAAAATACATTAATATTAGTTGACGTCGAGGAAATGTTTCCTTGTCCATAAATTTGATCGTTTAGACCAAGGGGGTACGCAGTTTGGAGTTTTGTGATCCAGGCAAGTTCAGCTTGTAGTCGGCGTTTTTTAATTTCCGTTTTACTAAGATTTTTAAGTTTAGAAAAAGACTGAACCGGTGTAATAGTTATATCCGAAATGGAATGATTGTATTTAACGAAGTGATTATAAAGGAAATTTCTTTGTTTTTTGTGATGTGAGTTTCTTATCTGATACGAATGACTTCTAAAACGAGATTTTAAGGCCTGACCTGTTTCTCCAACATATTGGGCGCCACATCCCCTAGCGTTTCATGTTATAACATAAATGACATCTTGGTACGATCAATCGATGTCGTTTTCAATCTCAATTTTAAAAGTCTGCCCGTTAACACTTGATTTCATTGTGGAATTGCAGTTGATGAGCGGACACATACCGCATCTTTTCCCTTTGCACGTAGAAACTGCTGAGAACCCTCTATGTTTGTTGTTAAATGTAGAGCCTGCAGATGGAGAAGTAGGTGTAATACGTCTACGGGATTTAAATTTAAGAGGTGAAAGAAGTACTCTGGGTGAGGAAAAAAGTTTATTACTGTTAAAAGTCGATGATGGGAAAGTTACTGTAGTGATAGAGGGTAATCTCAAAGGAGTAAGTTTAATACGAGGCGACCTTAAAAATGCCATAGTGAAAAACACGATTGTTCCTGGTACTTAAAAGGTAGACATAGTTTCTTTATAGAGCATATTCTTTAGAAAAATGTTTTAATACATATGATTATGACTAGCAACGGACATCTAACTACGGACCAAATTCCCTATACTGTCTAACAACGGACAGCTTTATTGGCATGTTTAATTTTTTTCTATTTATTCACTTACTTCCTTCACATTAAAGTGTTTGAATGGTTATGTATTAGCGTAATAGAAAGGAGGGGATCTCCAACAACACCAGGATGTAGCACCCACATCAAAATCCCAATACACCAATGCAAAAAAACACAGAACAGTCACCTTTAGAAGGAGACGCAAAAGGGACAAGGAACACAAACTCCCACCATAGAAACATGAAACATAAAAGGCTACACATAAACCAACGAGACCAATGGGCAACCGGTGCCGACTTAGGACGGCCATCTGCCACAATAATAGCAGACGTTGTGGTTATCCTGGATTACATGCGCACAACCCTCCCACTATTCCGATTTCCCAGAGGTCTCGAAGAACGCACAGCTATGGTGTAAAACAACCTCCTCACTGTCAGACGACCACACACAAACAAGACCGTAAAACACAGGGGTCCAAGCAACACAGATGAATATGTAAATGGATAAAAAAGAGAACGTGCGTAATACAGTCCATGCTATGCCGGCTGTAACGAGCTCATATATGCTATCACCCGAGGAGTCCGACTGACATCCAGAGAGGACAGGTGGTCGGGGCCCTGTCGTCTCTAAGGACGTTTGGACATGGCCTGTCATGGAGTCCCGTCGTCACAGTCAGAGTGCAAGTCTTAAGAATGCGCTCGTATAAGACTGTAGATTGGTCAAGTACAAAGCTTAGTGACCGTCTGGTGACATTAGGATCATATCCACAGTATAAAAGGCGTATGATGACTCTGACCCAATTTTCGATAAATATGCTGTCTACCTTTGATCCTTCTTATTTTGTTAATTATGTCACCATAAAATGCAGGTTGTGAAATACCTTAAGTAATATACTCTGTTGCTTGTATGGGTCCGAATTTCAAAAGAATGACAAATATGGATAATGACCATATCCCTGTGTACAAAATCGATAATTCAGAAAATCAGAAACCGAAGGCATACAAAATCAGGATAAAACAGGAACCAAAGCAAACAAAAACAAAAACCTCCACCATATGAAAAGAAGCGAACTCCCGATATGAGAGTGAGACCAGGTGCCCAGGAAGAGTAAGCATCTCCTGCTTGCATGCAACACCCGTCGCTTCAATTCGGTAGAACTGTCACATCCGGTTACTTCCATTTTGGAAGATATAGAGTACAATCTTTGGTTGGATGGTTCAAATGGTTTATGACAGAATATCATCCACCATTCTGGATAGTGATCATAATTTTTGTAAAATTTCCAGAAAGTCTTTACTAGTTTGTGAAAGCGAAAACCTTGACCTAAAAGATTCTTTGTAATTTGTAAATTTCTATGATGAAAATCCAAAACATCAGTACATGCTCTATCATACCGGATGAGCTGTGAAATGTAGATACCGTATGACGGTAATCTAGGGACATCAACGTCAAGCCAGGGGAAATTTACTATGTTGAATCCAAAATCATCTCGTTTGTCAGATACACTTGTATGAATTTCTCCATGGACAATTTTGATATTTAGGTCCAAAAATGGTGTATCTATATCTGTAATGTTTGCCTTGTTTAGAGTCAATTCTTGTGGATAAATAACATCTTTATACTTTTCAAAAACAGGATTATCGATAGTAAGAATGTTTAACGTCTTCAAATTCATTAGCATCATTTTAGAGCAGATAAATTTACAGCATGGACCAGACATGCACTTTTCGGGTAATAAACCCTCGTCAGTGATCCTTAATCTAAACAATGAAACGACCAAAATGTGTGAAAGGTATGTACTAAATATACCGAAAGACGTAGCAAAATGTCTGGGATATGAGGCTAAAGGACCCAGGTTTTAGAAATTTGAGAAAATTTTGTAAAGAGAAATTTTCAAATGCGTTTGAAGAAACGACCAACCGAAATTGATCGAACTTGGCTACATGTGCCCTCGGGGACTCTTGGTCCACCAGCAGTGACACTCACCAAGTGGTACAAATGTTTAACGTCTTCAAATTCATTATCATCCAGGTACCTAGAAGTACCAATGAAGCATTTCACATCATCATGTTTTCTTTGCTGTCGAAGATTTTGAATAAATTCTTTTTCATATGTGTATAAAAATAAATTTGCAACAAGAGGCGCACAATTTGTACCCATAGGATTCCCTACACCCTGCTGTGTAGAGATTCTCACCAAATCTTACAAAAATGTTGTCCAAGAGGAAAGAAAAGGCACTACACAGGTCGCTACATGTCCATGATTTGTATGATTTGTATTCTGTAGCGGAAAAGAAACCCTTTGATTCAGATGTACAAATATAAGTTTTCCCCTCTTGATTATAGCACCGTTTAATGATTTTGGACAATTGATCATTAATCTTGTCATGAGGAAGCGTGGAGTACATATTTGAAAAGTCGTATGAAGAAACCGTATTGGCTTGAAAATTTCTAGATTTCATTTTGTCAATCACATCCCCGGAATTTTTTAAAGACCAAAATAAATTTACACCATTCCTGTTCAGAACAGTTTCACAATATGTCACAATTAAAGAAGCAGCATGATGAAACATATTTCAAAAGTACATATTTTAAAAAATAGATACAAGTTGACAAGGTATAAAGTAGTGTGTCGTTCACAGAGAATGTAAACTCCTCTTAAGCTACGACATCCCACGAATCAGAAATTCTTCAGAAGATTCTATCATATTACATAGGTTTCCAATTGAACTCTCAACGTTCAAAATGCTATACATGTAAACGTCTTCAAATTGAATAGCATCATTTAAGAACAGATAAATTGGCAACGTGGACCAGACATGCACGTTTCGAGTACTTAACCCTAATCAGTGATCCTACAATCTAAACAATGTAATATGCAAAATAAGTATGTCGAAAAAGCGTACCAACAGACATAGCAGGACGGGTGGGATATGATGCTACAGGACCCACATTTTAGCAATTTCAAGAAATTTTGATAACAGAAATTTAGAATACGTTGAAGAAACGATCAACCGAAATTGATCGAACTTGATCGAACACTTATGCCCTTTGCCGTGTGGAGCTCGTAAAAAAAGTTCCCCGCGAGGGGTTTGACAGTAAGTATTTTGAATATATTTCCCTGACATTGTCGCCATTGCACTTTCTACATAGACATAACGTCAGACAGTGCATGAACTTTATATATTGTTTTCATCTTCGTGCTTTAACATCGACGGCGGGTGCGGCTAGCCAACATGGGATGCTTACTCCTCCCGGGCACCTGGTCCCACCTCTAGCTTGCTAGGGGTCCGTCGATGCTTAATTTTGTGCTCTATTGTGAGTGCTGTTGAGATTATCGTCAGGATCTTCTTTAACTCATTGGCTACGTGTGCCCTCGGGGACTCCTGGTCCACCAGCAGTGACACTCACCAAGTGGTATAGATGTAAACGTCTTCAAATTGAATAGCATCATTCATAAATTGCAAAAGTTGCTTACGAAAGTCTACTATCAACGGACGCTGATGGCGTCACATCACCCGTGTATTTATATCCACGGATGGTAAACTCGCCTAGCTTTAAAGATTTTGAAAACAACGACGATGAAACCGTCTTAACGTATTCCTCCCCATGTGACGGTGATGTTCCTAGATTACCGTTATTTGGTATCTACATTTCGCAGCTCATCCGGTATACAAGAGCATGTACTGGTGTTTGGGATTTTCATAGTAGAAATTTACAAATTACCAAGAAACTTTAAGGTCAAGGTTTTCGCTTTTAAAATTAGTAAAGACTTTCTCTCAATGTTACAAATGACAAATATGGATAATAACCATATCTTCGTATACAGCACAAAATCGATAATTCAGAAAATCAGAAACCGAGGGCATACAAAATCAGGATAAAACAGTGACCAAAGCAAACAAACAAAAACCTCCACCGTATGAAAAGAAGCGAACTCCCTATGTGGGAATGAGACCAGATGTTAATTATTATCAACTTCTTTTTCAAATTTATTACAAATTACTTTTCAAATTTATTGTAAATTAAAAAAATATTTTAAAATATTGTCAACTTCTTTTAAAAATTATTGTCAACTTCAACAATTTATTGTAAATTAATAAAACTTTATATAATATTCATTAATTTTAAGAGAAAGGAGGGGATCTCCAACAACACTCGGTTGCAGCACCCACAGCAAAACCCCAAAACACCCAATGCAAAAACACAGAGTGGACATCCACAGAAATAGACACAAAAGGGGCAAGGACACCAACTCATAGATACATGTAACACAAAACACAACACATAACCCAACGAGACCCATGGGCAAGTAACAATTGTGGTTATCCTGGATTAAGTGCACACATCCCTCCCACTTTTCTGATTACTTAGAGGTCTCAAAGAATGTATAATTGTGGTGTAAAACAATCTCCTCACTGTTAGATGACCACACACAAGACCACAAAACGCAGGGGCTCAAGCAACACAGATGAATACGAAATGGATATAAAGAGAGGGCGTATGAAATGCAATCCGTCCTCTGCCGCCGCGAGATCATGTATGGTATCACCCGAGGAGTCTAACTAACATTTTTTTGTTTGTTTGCTTTGGTTCCTTTTTGATCCTGATTTTGTATGCCTTCGGTTTCTGATTTTCTGAATTATCGATTTTGTGCTGTATACAGGGATATGGTCATTATCCATATTTGTCATTCAGAGAGAACAGGTGGTCGGGACCCTGTCTTCTCTAAAGAGGTTTCGACAGGGTCTGTTATGGAGCCCTGTCGTCACAGTCAGTCAGCATATTTTGATAGTTTATATAGGGGGCCATTTCATATAGTTTTCACATAATTTTGCAATGGACCCACCCACGATTATCCCTGGTATTGAACCATAGTTTTGCCAGTGCATAAGAAGTAGTTTTATTTTTTTAACAAGAAAAATATTTTTTCTATATTTCTGTTGGGGATACAGGGATATTACACGAGAATATGACTGACAAATTGTCAATGGATTTATCAAATTAATCTACTTGGGTATGTTTGTACATGTGTATATTATTTTTTATTTCTCATGATGAT
Organism: Pinctada fucata; assembly: GCA_028142955.1. Lineage (NCBI taxonomy): Eukaryota > Metazoa > Mollusca > Bivalvia > Pterioida > Pteriidae > Pinctada > Pinctada fucata. Next base: position 53,844,567 of record AP027112.1, on the reverse strand, counting down.
GAGTATATCAATTTACTTATTATTTGCAACCATTCAATGACATTGATTCTAAGATTAATTATGTACAGAATAGGATAGAGCTCTTAAAGATTTTAAAGAATTCGAAGGAACTTTTAGAACATCTGAAATCCACTCATTTTAGTAAAGTCCATTCGATCAAAGCCTTTGATTTTTCGACACTTTACACTACAATTCCACATTCTAAATTGAAAGAAAGACTCGCAAAAATTATAAGTAATGCGTTTACAAGTAAGAACGGTAATCGCAAATACAAATTTATTATTGCGAACTTTGACAAAACCTACTTTGTAAAAGAAAAATCCGATTCTGACAATAAGTACACTGAAACAGATATTATTCAGATGTTAAACTTTTTGATCGACAACATTTTTGTGGTGTTTGGAGGAAAGGTCTTCCAGCAAATTGTCGGAATTCCAATGGGGACCAATTGTGCCCCACTCCTTGCCGACATTTTCCTTTACTCGTACGAAGCTGAATTCATTCAATCTTAGGTTTCTGAAGGGAAAAGATACTTAGCTTCTGACTTCAACTTCACTTACAGATACATAGACGATGTGTTGTCCATCAATAATCCAAAATTCGCGGATTATCTGAGCAGTATCTATCCTTCAGAGCTTGAAGTCAAAGAAACTACAGAGACAAATAATTCAGCATCCTATTTTGACATAATGTTGTCCTACGACACTGATGGTCACATGAACACCTCACTCTATGACAAACGTGACGACTTCAATTTCAGCATTACAAACTTTCCCTTTCTGAGTAGCAACATCCCTTCATCGCCAGCTTATGGCGTGTTCATATCTCAGTTGATACGCTATGCCAGAGCAAGTACCAAATATACGGATTTTGTTCTGAGAGCTAGGCGTCTTGCAGATAAGCTTCTCAGTTAGGGATATGTTTGTGACCGACTAACATCGTCACTGAGGAAGTTCTACGGTCGATATGGGGAACTCGTCATACACTATGATGTCCCACTCTCCAGAATGGTGGATGATATTCTGTCATAGACCATTTGCACCATCCAACCAAAGATTGTACTCTATGTCTTCCGAAATGGAAGTAACCGGATGTGACATTTCTACCGAATTGAAGCGGCGGGTGTTGCATGCAAGCAGGAGATGCTTACTCTTCCTGGGCACCTGGTCTCACTCCCATATCGGGAGTTCGCTTCTTTTCATATGGTGGAGGTTTTTGTTTGTTTGCTTTGGTTCCTGTTTTATCCTGATTTTGTATGCCTTCGGTTTCTGATTTTCTGAATTATCGATTTTGTGCTGTATATGTATTTGTAATCCGATATGGTCATTATCCATATTTGTCATCCAAAGAGAACGAGAGGTAGAGATTTTGTTATATTTATTACTCGATCTACAGTCCACTGGATCTGGAAGGTCAACGTTCACTGTACCGATTGAGAGTTGAAGTATTGACAAGCAACTCACCCTTTTATTGAACGAAAATCAAGTAGTTGTTAATCTTACCCTTAGGCACTTCTATTTGTCGTAGCAGCTGTAGGTTTGTTAGTTTTTTTAGTTGCACTGTACGCATGATCATACTCTGTACCAGTAGAGGAAGAACTTTATGAAGCACCTTTTATACCGTGGATATGATCCTAATGTCACCAAACGGACACAGGGCTTGGTACTTGACCAATTTACAGTCTTGTACCAGCGCATCCTTTATACTTGCACTCTGACTGTGACGACGGGACTCAATGACGGGCCCTGTCCAAACTTCTTTAGAGAAGACAGGGCCCCGACCATCTGTCCTCTCTGAATGTTAGTCGGACCCTCGGGTGATAACATACATGAGCTCTCTACAGCCGGCAGAGCACAGATTGTATTACGCATGCCCTCTTTTTATATCCATTTACATACATCTGTGTTGCTTGGGCCCCTGTGTTTTGCGGTCTTGTTTGTGTGTGGTCATCTGACAGTGAGGAGGTTGTTTTACACCACAATTGTACTTTCTTCGAGACCTCTGGGTAATCGGAAAAGTGGGAGGGTTGTGCGCACGTAATCCAGGATAACCACACCGGCTGCTACTGACGTGGCAGATGGCCGTCCTAAGTCGGCACCGTTTGTCCATTGGTCTCGTTGGTTTATGTGTAGTCATTGGTGTTTTTTGTTTTGTTTTTTTTTGTGATTTGACGTTCCTTGTACCACTGCGTCTCTTTCTGTGCGTGTCTTCTTTGTGTTTTACAGTGGGTGATTTGGGAGGTTGCTGTTGGTGCTGCAACTAGGTGTTGTTGAAGATCCCCTCCTTTCTTTTAGAAACGGGAGTCAGAGATTGGAGAGTTGACACTGCGTGTGGTAGAAGTTCTTTTTGTAATTGACATCCAAGAGATTTCTTAATTTCATACTCTTGGGGATAGCAGTCCTTTGTAAAATTTAATTCACAAAGGACGGAATGGGAAAGTTGACACACTGTCTTGGTATATTTACCCTGTCCTCACTTGGGAAAGAATGCAAGGAAATATGGTCGTTATTTATTGAGTTGCAGCCTGCTTCAACACAATATTTGCCAGACTTTCTTTCAGCATAACACATCAATATATAGAAAATAACTGATCTGATCTCTTGATCGCACGTAATCCAGGATAACCACACCATTTGCTACTTGCGTGACAGATGGCAGTCCAAAGTCGGCACCGGTTACCCATTGGTCTCGTCGGTTTATGTGTAGTCTTTTGTGTTTGATGTTTGCATGCAGTGTGTCTCTTTTCCGTCTCGTGCTGTGTTCGTCTTTTGTGTTTTTGCATCGGGTGTGTTGGTGTTTTACTGTTGATGCTGCAGCGGGGTCTTGTTGGAGATCTCCTCCCTTCTTTTTGTTTACATATAAATTATGTAATGGCGCCCTTCAACTTACATCCCATATAAACACATTTGACGTCACGTCCGGTATTCGTTTATTTTCAGAAATCCTAAAAGGTCGCGAAATATGAATCGACCATAATATGCCTAATAAGCGATGAACATTTGGAAATTAAATTTAGAATATGAAATTTTGTTTAATAACTTGTAATTATAACAAAATCTCCACGAGTAGAGGACTTCTTTAAGCCTTTGCTTTCAAATTAGTTAAACAATAGGTGTGTCATATTTAGTACCCCTCCTCTTTAGTTTGAATTCTGAATAATGACAAATATGGACAATGACCATATCCCTGTATACAGCACAAAATCGATTACTCAGAAAATCAGAAACCGAAGGCATACAAAATCAGGATAAAACAGGAACCAAAGCAAACAAACATAGACCTCCAACATATGAAAAGAAGCGAACTCCCGGTATGGGAGTGAGACCAGGTGCCCAGGAAGAGTAAGCATATCCTGCTTGCATGCAACAAATGAGGGGATCTCCAACAACACCAGGTTGCAGTACCCACAGCAAAAGCCCAAAACTCCCAATGCAAAAACACAAAGCAGACAAGCACAGAAAGAGACGCATAAGGGACTGGGCTTCGTGCGAGTAAGGGAAAATGTCGGCAAGGAGTGGGGCTTAATTGGTCCCCATTGGAATTCCGACTATTTGCTGGAAGACCTATCCTCCAAACACCACAAAAATGTTGTCGATCAGAAAGTTTTATTTTATGCTATTAAACTTGAAGACATTTATCATCTGTACCACTTGGTGCCACTGCTGATTGACCAGGAGTCCCAGAGGGCACATGTTCCCAATGTTAAACGTCTTCAAGTTCAACAGCACCATTTAAGAATAGGTAAATTTGCAGCATGGACCAGACATGCACGTTTTGGGGTACTTAACCCTATTTTGGGTACTTAAACCTAGAAATATTATGAATCGTTTGTTACATTTAATTGACCAATAAATTATAAACGTCTTCAAAGTCAATAACATCATTTAAGAGCAGATATATTTTCAGCATGGACAAGACATGCACGTTTCGATTGCTTAACCCTCGTCAGTGATCCTCAATCTAAACAATGTAATATTCCGAAAGAGTGTGAAAATTATTTTGTACAGAAATTTACCGAAAGACGTTGCAGGATGGGTGCGATATGATGCTACAGGACCCACGTTTTAGGAATTTCAAGAAATTTTGATAACAGAAATTTGCGAATTTGTTGAAAAGACAGATGATCAACCGAAGTTGATCGAACATACTAACTTTCACACTCTTTGGTCATATTACATTGTTTAGATTGGGGATCACTGGTTTAGATTGGGGATCACCCTCGTCAGCAAAGTAATTAATGTGAAAGTTTAGTTTTAACATACGTGGGTCTTGGGGTCAGTCGGTGTAAAATCGAGGTTATGCCCTCATTAATCGTTTCTATGTCGGTACAGAGTCTTCGGAAAGTCAAATTGGGAACATTCTCGATTTTTGCAAAATTCCAAGTTGGGGCGACAAATCGGCAGGACAGTGAGACTGGGACTTTAATATTGTAATGTATATTATGAGTTAAAGAAGATCCTAACGATAATCTCAACAACACTCACAATAGAGCACAAAATTGAGCATCGACGGACCCCTAGCAAGCCAGAGGTGATACCTGGTGCTTGGGAGGAGTAAGCATCCCCTGTTGACTAGCCGCACCCGTCGTCGATGTTCATGCACAAAAAATGAAACAATATCTAAAATGCATGCATTGTCTGAGGCTATGATTATATATAGAAAGTGCCATGGCGACAATGTCAGGGAAAATATTCAAAACACTTACTGTCAAACCCCTCGCGGGGAACTTTTTTACGAGCTCCACACGGCAAAAGGCATAAGTGTGACACAAATGAGTTAAAGAAGATCCTGACGATAATCTCAACAACACTCACAATAGAGCACAAAATTGAGCATCGACGGACCCCTAGCAAGCCAGACGTGGGACCAGGTGCCCTGGAGGAGTAAGCATCCTCTGTTGGCTAGCCGCACCCGCCGTCGATGTTCATGCACAAAAAAATGAAACAATATCTAAAATGCATGCATTGTCTGATGCTATGTCTATATAGAAAGTGCCATGGCGACAATGTCAGGGAAAATATTCAAAACACTTACACGTTTGACAGTAAGTGTTTTGAATATACTTCCCTGACATTGTCGCCATAGCACTTTCTATATAGACAAAATGTCAGACACTGCATGAATTTTATATATTTTTATTTCCATGCTTCATTAAGATCGACGGCGGGTGCGGCTAGCCAACAGGGAATGCTTACTCCTCCCGGGCACCTGGTCCCACCTCTAGCTTCCTAAGGGTCCGCCGATGTTCATTTTTGTGCTCTATTGTGGGTGCTGTTGAGATTATCGTCAGGATCTTCTTTAACTCATTACTGTCAAACCCCTCGCGGGGAACTTTTTTACGAGCTCCACACGGCAAAGGGCATAAGTGTGACACAAATGAGTTAAAGAAGATCCTGACGATAATCTCAACAGCACTCACAATAGAGCACAAAATTGAGCATCAACGGACCCTTAGCAAGCTAGAGGTGGGATCAGGAGGAGTAAGTATGACATTAGTTGAGCGCCTCAGATCAACCAAGTGATTCATATGAAGTTTTTAGTTTAATTTACTTTTTTAATTCTAGTTTAATGAAATTCGACTGGTAAAATAAAGTTGAGAGAGAGAGAGAGAGATATCATCTTGCCCATTTTAATTCTCTACAGGTTATTTTAATGGATTGAACACCATTGGTTTATTGGTTGTAAGTGTCGAATACTACTGGTTTAATGAATAAATGTCCAGGTCGTAATATAATATTTGATATATCTCTTATGCACAAGGATAAGTTGTACAGAAACGTTGTATCTCTGAAATGCCATGCATACATGTGACGGAAAATACGTCAATGTCTTACTTTTTGATCAATTATTTTTTTGTGTAAGAAAATTTATAGTTTTTCTCTTCTTATAAGTTTGAATCTTTAAGCGTTTACTCCAATCATTGTTATTACCCTAAAAACGCAAAAAGGAAAATTGACACCAAAAAAAAAAGGAAAATTGTAGATGTCAGTGAAATTTTAGCACTGAAATTGAAACGACCTTGACCTTGAAGTCAATGCCCTTGAAAAAAAAATCTAAGGTTATAAAAAGGAGAGTATCTTTGCTGCTAATTCATAGAAATTCACTATTGTTTAATCATGGCATAATCAAATGAGTTAAAGAAGATCCTGACGATAATCTCAACAGCACTCACAATAGAGCACCAAATTGAGCATCGACGGACCCCTAGCAAGCCAGAGGTGGGACCAGGCGCCCGGGAGGAGCAAGCACAGACCCCTATAAAAAAGTAATATGGGTGGGGGTTCACATCAAAAGTTGCCATAGCAACCATTTTTAATGACAAATTTGAGGAAAATGAATAATTTCCCCCATCGAGTTTGTTTCCTCATTTTGTTAATCAAATGATATTTAATTCTTTTAAATAAAACAAAAAACATTAAATAAGCCTGTCTTCAGCTTTTTCAATTCATTGATATATAGTGCTGCTAAGTTTGCGCCTGATCGTTTTCGCTCGCAGAAACATGAATTTTTCAAACTAAAATGTTAAATTACTACATTTACGCGTCCGTGGCATGTACAGAAATATTTTAATGGTAAACTAAGCAAAAATATCGATTTTCATTACCTTTCACAATGTTCCAATATACCACAATAGTAATTACAACCAGAACATTGTAGTATTTTACAGATACTAACGTGAATATTATCAAATAATGGGTTACTTATAAACACTGCTTACTTATTACCTCAATTAGAAATATTTTTGACCATATATTTCGATAATTAGTACATCGTCATGTACATGTCGGGGTCTTCTTTAACTCATGTATTATATAGTATATATACGTACTTTTATCAGTGGCGGATTCAGCCGGGGGGGGGGGGGGGGGGGGCACGTGCCCCCCCCCCGGCAGTGCCCAAAGAAGGGGCACTTATGACATGCTTTTGGAAGCATTAAACTACTGTTTCCGTAATAAATCTATGAAACTAGTCAGAAATAGCCCCAAAACACCCCAAAAACCACCGATTTGAGTAAATTTTCCAAAAATTTCTCGGGGATTGATATCAGAGTTGGGAAGGATGCATTACTGTCATGTCCATTGTCTATACGTGGACGTACACACGTTTCAGAAACAACATACATTGAGTCGTATCATGTTCATATCGAATTTTCTTCATCTGAGGGATGAATCGGGAACTTTATAAGTCCTATGCAACACGGCTCCCAATGTTATTGTCATTTAAATTTTTTTGAACTTTGCTATTTAAATATTCAAGCCATGGATAATTCGTTACTGCACGGAAGAATCACGAATTTCACTTTTTATAGTTCGTTTCAAAGTTTATCGTTGCGGTTCGTTTACCCCGCTTCGATTGAATACTGAGCGATTCTATACATTATCAATTTTGCATACATTTGTAGCCATAAGATTTTAATTTTATATTTCTCGATAACAGCAGGAAAACACTGATAATTTCTAATACATTAGCCCCCATCCGATTCAATAGCGCGGGGAGAGGGGGGGGGTGCACACGGCGGCACCTACATCTAAAATTCTCTAACAAGTTTACTGCTTCTATCCTGATTTTTGCCTACCAATCCTCTGGCATGCCCCCCCCCCCCTCCCCTCTCCACTAAAGTCGTCAAAATAAGGAATTACTTGGGCTATTTTTATTTTTACCGGTCTGTTTCTGATATATATTAAAGTAATTGATAATTGAAAAAAATTCGCTGGCTCACTATATACATTACATATCATGTGAGATAATTTTCCGCTTGGGAGTGGGGTTCCCCAAAGAACCTGCTACAGGACTTTGAGGTATTCCGGCCACGCCCCCTCTAAACTCAAATCCTGTAATCTACAAAATTGTCTCGACCAAAAGGAATGAGATTCTGAATTTTTCCAAAATTTTGATGAATTTCAATATATTAAATGAATCCCCCAACCACAGCAAACTAACATATTTTTTTCATCTCATAGAATCACGATACTTTATATAAATAAATGTAATTTCATTAGATTCTGACCGTTTTAACAAATACATGCATGTACAATAACGGAAATTTTTTCCCTCTCACTCATACGAAGTGTATACATTTTATGTATATGCATTCATCTTCAGGCGCTTAGCAAGAGTACTTTTCAAGTGTAAGCAGCCTCAAGTGGGTCTAGGTAGAAGCCCTTGTGGATATTTAAGGGGCAAAGTATCAGAATCTAATGAATTTTGCTCATTTACAGGGCAGTATTCTACGTCAATGTTTCTTTCATTCTTTTTTTTTTTTTGCAAAACGACGTGGAAGCAACTGCGTTCTAACGGTACGCCTGGTTATGCGCATGGTTTTCTCTCTCTTGTCCATTCTTGTAAACATGTGCAACCATTTGGTTTTTAGGGAGGGGGGTTTTTGTAAATCCAGCTCGGAATATTTTGCAAAAATATTCTTCAGCATGACTGGCAGAAAAATCTAGCATTTTCTGAGGAATGAAAGGAAAAACGTCTTTCTCCAGCACCTTAAGCATTAGACGTGAAAATAGACTATCTCAGACATTTCACAACTGCCAATGATTCAGTTTTGTCAGGATTCTCTGATACTTCATGTTTCAAATTCTTCAATATATATATACATCACTCTCCAAGTTCAGATTCTTTAATTCAACGAAAAGAAGGTCAAACGTGTAGTTCAAGGTCACATATTGAATCAAAATCTATCTTGAGTAATTTCTTGACACAATCTGACAATGCACATACATGTATATACCATATCATCTATCTATCATTTGCCAGACCAGTGTTGTAGCAAATCCAAAGTATTAGGAAAGTAGGTAAATTGTATACATGAACATGTAGGTCAAGGCTACTAGATATTCTTACACAAATGTATACTGTGTAGCAGAGTAATGAACTTAAAGTATCAATGTTTTTATTCATGATTACCAGTATGGGGTAAGACACTCTAAACAGTATTGATGAAAGGATGATCAACCAAGTTTGCTATGCTTAACAAGAGAAAATTCATTATTTCATATATGACAATGTTCTCACTAGATTTCTTCATCACAGTGTTCTAAGAATATTTGTGTTCTAGTCTCAAGAAGAATATAAGTATCAGTTATAAGATTTATTAAGTTTAAATGTAAATTTTATTCAAACTCTGAAAGAAGAATCATTATAACTGCAATATATATATATAAATGTAATAGTACCGGTATCATCAATTTACAACATAATGTTTTTGTACTTGTGAAAGGATATTTTTCTTTCTCTATAATTTATCATAGTATTTCTTTTCGAAATTAATATTTTATATGAGTTTACATGTCTAGTCTATATCAGGGAAGTATTTAACTTTATATACAATGTACATCCCTGTCTATACTGGTATGTACCTAGAATTTAAAGTCATAAACATGATAAATTGTTGCTATGAAAATAATGAAATAAATAAAAAAAAATATCCCCATTCAACAGGTGCAGGTCTATTCTCAAGTAAAAAGTTTTCAATGCATTTATAACCTAGTACATACATGTACATGTACCGGTAAGCACACGAAAGTAAACACAAAACATGTTCAAAATTCAAATGTTCTAGACATCAAACAGTGATTTCTCTAGTGTCTATAGTAAAACTTTAGGACGAGGTAGAAGTTCAATCTGATACCAAGAAATGAGGAATGAGGAATGAGAAATGAGCCATCATGTATGTACAGAAGATGCTGTCAGTCTCACTCTGAAAGTAAAAGATGTAATGAATTAATATCTTCATTTTGATATTAAATAAGCTCTAAAATGAATGAATTTTGCATACATTTATCATTATGATGTACATGTATATAAAATTACATGACATGTAAAGTTTCTATAATAGTACTAACATACAAATATAATTACAGGGCTTTCAATCGGTCATTCTCAAATTATGCAAAACAGTATAATTTTCCCTAATTATTGACCAATTTTACCTCATAGAAAATTCTTAAAAAAAAAAAGAAAGTAAAAAATGCTAAATTTAAAATGAAAAGGCATCCAAATCTATCATATTCAATTTTGAAGAAAATATTGCCAGTTTTCCCAATATGAAAGGTCTAATCCAATCCAAACCAGAAGTCTCTGACGAGACTATAGCTCTCCAGGTTGTTTTTTAATTCACTTAATGACAAGTGAATTCTAATATGGCCATATCCATTTTCTTAGTCACTGGGGGCCAGGAACTCAAACAAAATATCAGGTGCACTACTTGAACACAGACTCATCGTATTGCAAAAAGAATCAAGTCTCCATCATTTATAGTGTCAGAGAAGTTGCGAATACAAGATTACATAGGATCATACAGGAGAAAATGACCACATCCATTTTCTAGGACCCTGGGGGTCAGGGGCTCAAACAAAATGTCAGGTGCACACTGCACAACTAGACCAGTCTGACCAAGTCTCATGCAAAAAGAGTTACATTTCTGTCTCTTATAATTTCAGAGGAGTTGCAAGCACAAGAATTGTTTACGGACAGACGCCGGACAAGGGGGTACCGCATAAGCTCGACTATGACCAGTATCTCGAGCTAAAAATGTGTTTCACGTGTAAGAGCCCTACTTTATGTCAAGGCTCAGGACTAAGAAAAATTAAACCCATGTTTTTTTGTGGAACATGAATCCCCTTATTGTCAGATATAATGTAGAAAAGTATTTCATACTCCAAGGTCACGGACTCAAGGTAAAAATTCAGGTATTGATGTGAAGGCCTTACCACAAGGGATACACATGTAAAATATGATAGCCCTATCACTTGCAATTTATTTTATGACCAAGGGCAAGGTTAACATGGTTAAAGTTATTCAAAAATTGATCAGTATCTGTAATGTTCATAGAATCTGTAATTCATAAAATACTTCAAAGTGATGAATGTCCATCAGATAAGAGCCATAGCGCTCCCTACTCTCTTGACTCTGTTTATCTTTTAACTCGCCCTTTCTCTAGCATCTGTTTATACTTTACTTGATATATTTGTATGGGAATGTCTGACCGTGAGAATGTATTTTAGAACAGAATAAATGTAGTATCAGAACCAAGCAGACGTGTCTTTATTATACACGAAATATCAGCATTTTACAATGGCGACGAGGATGGGAACCACCTGTTAGCCGTTATAATTTGCGTAAACAAATTACACCACCGAAATATCTCGATGATTATGTAGTGACCGGTATATCATCGTAATGCAAGTCGTGCGAGAGGCATAATAACCCTCTGGCTTGCACGTGCGAAAATTTAGTGTGTGAATGAGTAATGGGCATATGTATTAATTGCTTTCTAATCTTTATCTTTGCTTTATCAATATACGTTTGTTATGTCTAAGCGAAATAACTATATGAACTCTAAATATATCTTTATTCAAAGTTGATAAAACATTACTTTTTAAATATAGTGATAATTCAAGTTTAAAGAAAAGGAGGGATGTAATGTTCATAGAATCTGTAATTCATAAAATACTTCAAAGTGATGAATGTCCATCAGATAAGAGCCATAGCGCTCCCTACTCTCTTGACTCTGTTTATCTTTTAACTCGCCCTTTCTCTAGCATCTGTTTATACTTTACTTGATATATTTGTATGGGAATGTCTGACCGTGAGAATGTATTTTAGAACAGAATAAATGTAGTATCAGAACCAAGCAGACGTGTCTTTATTATACACGAAATATCAGCATTTTACAGTATCCAAGGTCAAGGTCACAAGGTCAAAATTTTGGTATTAATAGGAAGACCTTATCAATAGGAATACAAAGCCCTATCACTTAAAAGCATAATATTACTTTAGAAAAATAATAGTGAAGTAGGTCAATCTCCAAGTTCAAGGTCAACAATTTGGCATCATTGGAAATTGTCACGAGGAAAGCACAGGTCTATATTTCACTCAACATTCAAAAGTTATGGCCATGGTGTAAGATTTTAAAAAGTAGGTCATTTTTCCAAGGTCAAGGTCACCAGGACACAAATTTTGGTATGCATGAGAAGGTCTTGTTTCAAACAATACATGTACACATGAAATATGAAAGCATGTAACTTACCATTAAAAAGTATTATCCATTTAAGGTGAATCACAAGGGATACACATGTAAAATATGAAATAAATACAATGTCATTTGTACTTGTATTATCAGATTTACAAAATTATCATAACATGTATATTAGTATACATGTATATGTAGAACTTACCCTTCAGTGCTATATATCAGCATGTTTACTGCAAGAGGCTGTAATACAGTTCCATCTGTCGATCTCACAATTCTTCTATTGATGATGAATTCCTCTACATTATAACACAAATTCTCATTTCATACTGGATCACAGTTTCACAAGGAATATGTGGTCGATGTACACATTGAATATGTTTTTCATGTACATGTAGAAATATGCACTTGAACAATTTTCTTCATTCTCCTTTCACAAGTGAATTATTTTCACACCATGGTGGCCAACATCATATATGGTAGTACAATTGCAATATCATATTCCACAGTATTTCTTCAACTTTACAAGTCAGTACTAGTAGCACTATAAGCATTCCACTATTCTGATGCACTTTCTTTCATTGGATCTGATGCACACATGTGTAGCGGAGTAGACGTCGTACGAGTTGACTTGTGCCAGTGAAACCGGAAGTCCCGTGACGTCGAGCGGCGCATTCAGTCTACAGTATCCAAACAGTGAACACCACCGAGACGAACTCTCATCTGTATATATTGTTGTATACTGTGCAGTTGCCACCTTCAGTCCTGTGACAGACTTCCAGAGCTGTTTGGTAAGTAACCTGCATGTTATTTACAATATTTGGCGTCGCCGAAAATCGAAACCTACTCTCAAGTCAAGAAATTAAAACTTCTTGGGGTGGCGAAAATTTTCCCGCGATACGCCATTTTTGCACGAGAATTTGTTGAAGTGTCCCTGTTAGGTGACTACTGAATTCTGAATTTCAAAGTGAAATTCATGTATTAAAGATTATAGAAGCTATATTTATTAATTATAACAATTATTTTGCTCATTTCTAATTTCAAACTTGCAACTTTGAGCAAAACTTAGAAAATTTCGCACGAGTAAATTTTACTCCGAAATTTTGGAACATACGACAATTTCCAAACAATTTGAGAAATTTGAGAAAATAAATAAACAACATTTGTTTATTTTGGTGCACTAATTGACAATTTATTACAGCTTCCTTTGACTTAGTGTATCTATTCAGAAAAAATGTCAACTCAAGAGGCAAATACACAACAACAAAAGCAAGTAAGAATAAATTTTGCCAAAAAAGATGAACTTATGACCTTGCCTGGTGTTGGAAAGGCAACGGCGGATTCTATTGAAAATTTCAGAGTGACGGCTGGTAACGTTACTCAGGATAACATAGTCTTGGTCAAACATGTTAGAGTAAATCAAAACTTGCTTGACCTGATTGACTTTGAACCAAATGACCAATTAAATGTATCAGGTGGTGATTTTGATGCAAATCAAAGTGACCTAAATTTGAGCAATACCTCTACTCTATCTGACACAGATCCTGCAAATACAAAAGGTACGAATGTTATGGATCCCACGGGCAAACTGATCAGTGACGTAAGTGATGTGATAAATCAGAAAAACATCCAGGCTAATCAAATGCATGGTGTCGGTAACGGTACTAATCAAATGCATGGTGCAGGTAACGTCACTAAAAGTGATCCAGATGACTCCAAATACAACTTGGGTCAATATTTAAATCAAAATGCAGGGGCTAGTCAAAATGTGACTACGCCGGTTACATCGCCTAATCAAAATCAAGGTGGTGCGGGTATAAGTCAGCAACAGACATCGCCTAATCAAGGTGGTGCGGGTATAGGTCAACAGTTGAATCAAGGTCAACAGTTGAACCAGGTAGGAGGTGCTCAACAAGGTCAACAGCTGAATCAAGGGCAGCAGTTGAACCAGGGAATAAATGTGCAACAAGGTCAACCTGTAGGTCAAGGTCTACCTCAACCTCAAGGTATACCGCTAGTTCAAGGTCAAGGCCTACTTCAACCTCAAGGTGTACCTCCATTTCAAGGACTGCCTCAAGGTCAATTTAATTTGCCATTTCAAGGACAACCTCAATTACAAGGGCAGCCTCAATTTGACCCATTTGGCAATTTAATTAACATAGGCCAAGGTCAGATGCCAAACATGGCACAAGGCCAATTTAATAATATGGGTCAAGGACAATTAAACATGGGACAAGGACAGCCAGGTCAAAACCAGATGAATATGCAAGGTATGTGGCCTAATCAGTTTATGCCTTACATGAACCCATGGATGCCATATTTTGGGATGCCTTATGGTATGATGCCACCAAATATACCAGGTAACATGCAAATGGCAAATTATTTAGGTTATCTTCAAGGTAACCAGGTACAAGGCTACCCAGCTATGGGTAACCAGGTTAATGCAAATCAAGGCTACCCAGTTATGGGTAACCCAGGTAATGTAATTCAAGGGAACCCAGCCATGGGTAACCCGGTAAATGTAAATCAAGGGTACCCAGTTATGGGTAACCAGGGACAACAAGGTTACCAAGGTCAACAAGGACTCGGTTTCCAAGGACAAAATCAAGGTAACCAGGGTAACCTAGGTCAAGGTAACCAGGGTAACCTAGGTCAAGGTAACCAGGGTAACCTAGGTCAAGGTAACCAAGGTCAAGGTAACCAGGGTAATCAAAATCAAGGTAACCAGGGTAACCTAGGTCAAGGTCAGCAACCTAATAAAGGTCAAGGAAACCAAGGTAACCAAGGTCAAGGTCAGCAACCTAATCAAGGTCAAGGAGGTAGGAGACAAAGAGGTCAAGGTCAACAAGGTCAAGGTCAAGTCAGAAATCAGGAAACGCTACCTAAAAGCCTCAAATATGATGGAAAAGAACACTGGCTAGGATTTAAGCATAAATTCTTGAGATACATGAATTTTAGACAGTGGAACAATGATGAGGCTAAGACACAGTTATGTTACTGCCTTGAAAACAAATCTAGCGATTATTTTGCTATTTTAATGGAAAGAAATCCACTAATTCCATTTAATGAAGTAATGATAAAGCTAGAAAAACGTTTTGGTAACATACCCCAACCAGACACAGCCCAAGATCAGTTGTCAAATTCAAGACAACGTCATGATGAACAAATTGAAGATTGGGCCGATAGGGTACAGCAGCTCGCAGCTCGAGCCTACCCTAACCTGCCTGAGGATCACATGACAAAACAAGCAATTAAAAGAATATGTCATGGTTGTTTAGATAAAGAGGCAGGGCAACATGTTGTTAATCTTAATTTGCAATCTGTTGAACTTGTGGTTGATAAGATAAAAAGTTACCAATACAACCACACAAGTATTTACTCAGGTCAACACCACTCCAAAAAGGATGTGCGTGAGATAAGTGTGTCGCCGATGGCCGATTCGGATTCGAGCGATTATGAAGATGAAGTTAAGGTGAGACAAACACGGTTCACACGTTCTAGTGGAAGAACCCAGGATCAGGGGCGTAGCCGAGAAAATGACTCAAGTAAGTCAAAGATAGACACATTAACTAAAGAAGTTAATGATTTGAAGGGTGACATTAAGTCTCTTGTCAAACATCTCGAGACACTACGATCTAGATCTCCTGTGATATCCAGTAGTCAAACCAGGAGCAGGTCACCTTCGCCTGTACAATGTTTCAAATGTCAAGGTCAAGGTCACTATGCAAGGGACTGTCCTACTAAAAGTGACAGTAATAGGCCAGCTAAACAGGTAAGCTTCTCGCCTACTTTAAACGAGAAGGGATCAGGGATGAAGGCCTAAGCCTGATCCAAGAGGTACAAGACGGCCTACATTACACAGAGAATCCCATTATTATTCGCCAACTCAAATCATCATCAAATCTAAAAATAAACGTGCTGTTACATGGAAAAGAAGTCGAAGCAATTCTAGATACGGCTTCACAGGTAACTTTTATATCTGATGAATTTTATAATACACTTTCCGACAAACCCGAGAAAGTGAAGGCGTTTACACTATGTACAGCCGGACGAAATATGGCGATGAAAGGTTATTTACTAGAACCTATACAACTTGAAATAAATGGTAATGTGTACAATGAAAGCATCTATGTAGCACCATTAGAGGATGCAATGTTAATTGGTCTAGATTTCATGTCTAAATACCAAACAACACTAGATATGAAACAAGGCCATATGAGGATAAAAGGTCAAAACATACCATTTATAGAAGGAAGTAACTCTGTCCCAGCTGTCTCAAAGACCCAGATCAGGATAACAAGAAAGACACATATACCACCAAGGTCAGTAATAAGAATATCATGTGTTGCTGACAGTCCATTGCTACCAGGACTATACATCATAGAGCCAGACATTAATACAGTTTTAGCTCCTCGTGTGTGTTTCGAGGGTGCAGGTAATCCAATTATGTCATTTGTAAATAACTCAGATAATAAGGTGACATTGTTCAAAAACCAAAAAGTTGGGTTTGCCTACGAAGTAGACGAGATTCCACAAGTTTCCGAATTAACAGGAAAACTTGGTGTATCACAGATATCACAATTACAAGGTGAGCAAGAAATACCTGAGCATCTAAAAGATTTGTATAACAGATCATGTTCCGAACTTGATGAAAATCAACAGGTAACATTGAGAGAATTACTTAATAGTTATGCAGATGTTTTTTCAGCTCATGAGTATGACATAGGCAGCTTCACAGCAATTGAACATGCTATTGACACTGGTGATGCACGACCCATAAAACAGAGATTTCGTCGCACACCTACATGTTTTGCTGGTGAGGAGGAAAAACATCTAGAAAAGATGCTCAAAGCTGATGTCATAGAACCGTCCGTGTCAGAGTGGGCATCGTCACCGGTGCTAGTGAGAAAACGTGACGGTAGTGTAAGATGGTGCGTCGATTACCGAGCTCTAAACAAGGTAACAAAAAAGGACGTATTCCCTTTGCCATTAGTAGAGGAATGTATGGACACCCTTTCAGGTAATCTCTGGTATTCGAAATTGGATGCCACGTGGGGTTATTGGCAAATTAAAGTAAAGGATGAGGATAAATGTAAGACCGCCTTTACTACCAAATACGGCCTGTACCAATTTAAAAGGATGAGTTTATTTTTAGATTTGATGATGATTTGAGTTGGCGAATAATAATGGGATTCTCTGTGTAATGTAGGCCGTCTTGTACCTCTTGGATCAGGCTTAGGCCTTCATCCCTGATCCCTTCTCGTTTAAAGTAGGCGAGAAGCTTACCTGTTTAGCTGGCCTATTACTGTCACTTTTAGTAGGACAGTCCCTTGCATAGTGACCTTGACCTTGACATTTGAAACATTGTACAGGCATTCAGTCTACAGTATCCAAACAGTGAACACCACCGAGACGAACTCTCATCTGTATATATTGTTGTATACTGTGCAGTTGCCACCTTCAGTCCTGTGACAGACTTCCAGAGCTGTTTGGTAAGTAACCTGCATGTTATTTACAATACATGCACATGAAGACTTTCTCAGAGTATATTAATATTCCTTCTTCTGTCTGGCAGTTAAGTTTATGTTACTTACTGTAAAGAATAAATAAAATATTCAATTGATTTGAAATTCATCCCCTTTAAATAATTTTAAACCCATTCAAATACTTTTTCACCAACACTACAACACTAGCTAGGCTACAGAACTGATATTTGATACTGATTATAACTAACACTGACATCAAATTTATTCAAATTCATGGTGTGCACTTAAATTTAGAAGTTCATGAAGATGTAATGATAGACAGAAATGGCTTTAAATAACAAATATTTGTGAGATATTCGATTACAGCGATAATTAATCATGAAACTCATTCACTCGAAAACATGGGGCACTCCCTGGTCGAGTATTTCTGATAAGAAGAAGAATTTAAAATCCCATCATATGTGTTCCACGTGATACATAAATCAATTTAAAAACATACCTTAAGATGAGCCATGTGTCTGTACTCTTGAACAGTTGGTTTACTTGCATGAAAGAAGCATTTCTACGTGTTCAAATTTCGAACGGAAGTCCACGAGAGAATGTTTTAGACGAGACTACTATAAAATTAGAATAGGAACGGACTTTCTTTTCCGTCGTGTGTAAGGTAAAATCTTGACTCGAGATTCTTCCGATTTTATGCATATAATTTGCATAATAAGGTTCGGAGCCGTGTGCAAGGCATATTTAACACACATATTTCTTGAACAAATCTTCGATACAACCTTCTATAAAACTTACATTTTTTTTTTACCTTTTCAAGATCGTTCTAAATTTGAGGTCGTGATCAATCTTTTTAAAAAAAATGAACAATTGAAATTGTTTTGGCTAGATTTAAACCGGCTACCTCCAAGAATATTGCAAAGATAAAAATGCATGTTTTTCTTTATTTTTAGAATCGAACTGCCAAGAAATAAGTAAACCTTTCAATCTGGACGATGCAGGGAATGGGCATCCGTGATCTTTAGTTTGTCAAGGAAATTTATCATTTACTTATTTTCTTCGCCTTACAAAAATTAACAAACAAGCGCGGATCTAGAGTGGTTAGGGGGTAAGGTCCTGCCTGGAATTTGCATAAAATGCTGATTTTTTTTTCTAGGTTTACGAGAATTTACAGCTTGACACCCTCCCATGGGCTGACCTCTCTGCCCTTTCAAAACTTCTGCTGATCCGCCCGTTTCCTTAGGAAATCTTGATCATGTTGACTTCTGCATGCCGTGCAAAAACAGTACAGCATCAGAAAATTTCGAAAATTTTTTAAAATATACTATAGAAATAATTATTGTTACTGACACTGACTGAATCATGCGCGCCAAATCCCTTCTAAATTCAGTTCAAATACGCTTCAGATGCCACCAAATTGCTGCATTTTTTTCAAAATTTCCTCGCAAGTGATTCCCATAAAAATTGTATGTGCCCCCCGGCAATTGGGGTTCTGGATCCGCCCCTGTTTATAACAAATACTCTACCACTGGTATATTATATATATATATACCAACGTAAAAATGCTGTCAACGATTTTCTAAGCAATTTTCATAAAATCATAATGCGCAGGTCACTTATGATACCCTGTGGTATGACAAGCAATAAATATTTAGTTGACCAGGGCAAGGACTTAAAAACTGTTTATAAATCCTTGACCAGGGATGCGTGCTTGGTATAATTGTAGATGATATGTACAGAGAGCGAAACATTTTAAGACCGAAATATTTATGCCTTTTCAAAAAGACGTCGAATTTTCAAATAATTTATACTAAATCAAAAAGGTTTATTATACTTCAAAAAGATTTCGTATGCATAGTAAAACGTCACAAGACAAAATTTTATACTCTAACTACATTTGTTCATTCTGTGATGGAATGAACAATAGGCTACCCCTTGTAACATGTAACCAAGGACTTAATTAATATAAGTCCTTGATGTAACGTAGCTGTTATATTGAAATCAAGACCCCTCAATTGAACAAAACATATCACCAGAAGTAGATTAAAAGTAGAGGTTTCCCCTGTTCCATTTCAAATAACTGAGGTATGTATCCTTCAATAAAAATAAAAATATTTATTAAAGGAAAAAAATTTATTTTTCACCATTTTCAAAACGTAATCTAACACTTTCATTGATTTTAATATTCAGCATGTTCAGTGAAATTTAGACTAAATCTAGTGCGAAATAATTTATCATTAATAAACCCAGTCCCTGCATACTGTGAATACAGCAGGGATTATTCTGGCTGCTGCTATGCATGAGAGAATTCTCTCACTCATTTTAATTGAATGAGAGAATTTGAAAAGCAATGAGAGAATATCTAAAATATGTTATAATTACAGTATGTACAGTTCTTAAAGAACACTGTATACTTTGAATCAAGGGTCATTTTAAAGAGACTGCGGTACATGTATTTAGGAGCTTGATTTTTGAAAATAAGACGCCACAAAGACGTCATCAATATTTTATTCTTTTAACTATATAATATAAGGTTGTGAACAGTCCTCCCGCTGGGAGGACGAAATCTCCCGACGAAACAAGGATCCTCCGGATCGAAAATAGTCCTCCCGACGAAAACGAAAATCCTCCAGATTTCTCCAGATGAAGTGCAAAATCCCAAAATTGTGTATTATGTTACTCATTACGCTGATTGTAGTAACCAGTTAATCAATTTTCAAACCAAATCAGTAAATGCTAATTATACAGGTGACAGGGATATTGCTGGACATACAAATTAGCGTGGCGTTCTCTACACCGTCATGGGTATTCGTCTGCCCCGTGGACGTTATAATATATCCAGTATATCAGCACGTCGTAGACGGAGCGTAGTAGGACACCGTTCAGCAAAAAATTCTTGTAAAACTAAAAGGGGAAAGAAGTCGAACTCATCATTTGGACAATTTACAGGACAGGGAAGGCCATGCGACATAGTCCCATTCCGATCAAAAATGGCCTGTTAAATCGGCAACTCGCTGTGCATTGGTGCACATCATTCTACGGTGACCGTGTCATTTTCGGCTTTAAATCTATCTCTTGTTTACGTTGTAACGTAGAGATCTGCTCATTCGAGAGGTTCTTTTCTGTTATGATACAATATTGATTTTTCTCCAACATGCTTTGTGCCTTATTTAAATCTCCAACGTCCACTTACGTATCTTATTTACGTACAGGTACTTGTGTATGCGTTCGTCCATAAAAATTAACTTGTCATTTTAACTTTAAAAGTGTGTGATAGAGTCATTTTTATATAATTATTATTTGACAATTTTCAGAATGTTAAAATGTATTAGAATTGTCATTTCAATATTCTCCCTGATTTGTCCAACATTTATTTTTCTATTCCATTTAGTCCATATTGTCATGTGACCATTTCCCTTAATCTTTCAAGTGTTTTATTGCATAAGAAATATGTATGTCATGTGACTTATATTTCAAGGTTATTTAGATGCTTTGAAGTCATGTGACTTCAAAGAACTTTTTCTATTGGTTTTTAATTAAATTTTCAAATCAGTCCATTCCAAGTTGATCAGCCATATTGATGTAAATTTTTGGTAGTTGTGCTGTTTTCATATTTATGGATACAGGATCTATCAGAAGTCTCTGTAAGTTGATATTTCTACTTATACTTACCTTATATATTCATGTGATCACTTATTTTAAATGATTTGTGTATTGATCACATATTTATTACTGGAAAAGATTTTTAGTTAGTTTTCTTTGTTTGAGAATTATAGATCCACCATTGTCATTGTGAGCTACTGATATTTATACAGCCTTAAGAGTTATGATAATTCTTTTGTGTTAAATACTTTTGCATTATTATATCCATTTTATATATTCATAATTTCCATATTAGTATTTGGAAGTGTTAGAATATTTTCTTAGGATTTTGTAATATTTATTTAGGTACTGAAGGATCCTGACCCAGAGTCTAGTTTGACCTTGACCTTTGTTGGTCACTTTATACAGTGCCTTAGCCCATAGTTGGGTAAGAGTTATCTCACTTTTATATGAACTTCCTGTTTTCAAAATGGCTGACTTGGAACTTTTATTTTTGTCATAATATCCTTAATTTCTAAGTTAATACTTATTTAATTGTTGAAAGTAATATTTTAGTATAACAATTATACATATCTGAAACCTTTCATACACTTTTCTCTAATGTGAAATACATTTTGGTAATATTATTTCAATTTCATGTTTGAGTATTGTGAGTTAGACCTATACATATTGTAAGGTACATTTTGATATTGTACAGAGTATCTTATTATATTTAATGTGTTGTAGGGTACAACATGCATACATGCATGTGCAGTATGGAATAAATGATGGGACTAGGAAACATTGTCTTGATTATTCCGAACCACAGCTGTAATTTGATGCAACATAGTATGCACCCAAGTGACCGCTGCGACAAAATGGCGCCCACGTTTCCTAAATCAACGCCCCTGAAGAAAACCATCATACCGAAAGATGATAACCCTCCTGCTGAATCAACAGCTACTGAAAAGGCCAGCGAAAATGTTGAAACCGACGATCAAGAGGATTATGTTTTTGTGCCGCATCCGGTTATGTGCCCTAGCGAGCCTAGTGCATCTGCAGACGCTGGATCTACCGATGCTGTGAACTCACAAAGTCCGTCAGATGAGACCGAGGAGATTCGTGACAATCGAGATGGCACCAATGAAGATGATGATCAGACACTCTCAGGATCAACTGATATTGTTCCCGATACAGAGGAAGTGCATGATCGTATTGATAATCGTGATGAAGTGCGAGAAGATGAATCTCAGGGAAATGATATAAGTGCTATAGCTTCTTCTGACACTCATGAGCAGAGTGATAGTACAGAACCTAGTGATAGCCCAGATACTGTACAACCGAGAAGATCGAACCGTGAAAGACGAGATCCCGTCTGGACAAAGGACTATGAAATGTGTATGAACACTCGCGTAGCCTCTGAACCAGATTGGAAGATTCGCGCCGACTATCTCAAGGGACTCTTGCAATCTGAACTGTTTTCTGATACAGACAGAGCATCATTAACATCTGCCCTACTCAGGATTGTGCTTGCCGACAAGTGATCGTATTTCATTTACATATTTGATATATGCATACCATATTTTTTTTAACATATTTTGATTGCCTATATATTTAAGCATAAATTACCTAAATCATGAAAAATGCTTAAAAATTTTTTATCTATATTGATTATGCCAAAGACTATAAAATCATATATTTTTGGTGTAATTTTGTGTACGTTACAGAATATTATATCATGACATTTTTGCATTAGATTTATGATATCTAATTTTTGTGAAAATATTTTTCACATTTTTTGTGTCATGTGTGAAACCTAATTTAGTGAGAGTATTTTTCGCATTTGTGTGTCATGAAGATATTTTCACACCTTTGCCATTTTTCTCGTCAAGTATGAATTATGCAATAATGTAATTTATTAGCTTCATAATAAGCTTATTTTTGATGAGAATTACATTTTTCATATTACTATTTTTAGAATTTTGACATTATATTCTCCTTATTGTTATGACGAGGACGTCATTTCCCAAGGAGGGGGAGAATGTGATAGAGTCATTTTTATATAATTATTATTTGACAATTTTCAGAATGTTAAAATGTATTAGAATTGTCATTTCAATATTCTCCCTGATTTGTCCAACATTTATTTTTCTATTCCATTTAGTCCATATTGTCATGTGACCATTTCCCTTAATCTTTCAAGTGTTTTATTGCATAAGAAATATGTATGTCATGTGACTTATATTTCAAGGTTATTTAGATGCTTTGAAGTCATGTGACTTCAAAGAACTTTTTCTATTGGTTTTTAATTAAATTTTCAAATCAGTCCATTCCAAGTTGATCAGCCATATTGATGTAAATTTTTGGTAGTTGTGCTGTTTTCATATTTATGGATACAGGATCTATCAGAAGTCTCTGTAAGTTGATATTTCTACTTATACTTACCTTATATATTCATGTGATCACTTATTTTAAATGATTTGTGTATTGATCACATATTTATTACTGGAAAAGATTTTTAGTTAGTTTTCTTTGTTTGAGAATTATAGATCCACCATTGTCATTGTGAGCTACTGATATTTATACAGCCTTAAGAGTTATGATAATTCTTTTGTGTTAAATACTTTTGCATTATTATATCCATTTTATATATTCATAATTTCCATATTAGTATTTGGAAGTGTTAGAATATTTTCTTAGGATTTTGTAATATTTATTTAGGTACTGAAGGATCCTGACCCAGAGTCTAGTTTGACCTTGACCTTTGTTGGTCACTTTATACAGTGCCTTAGCCCATAGTTGGGTAAGAGTTATCTCACTTTTATATGAACTTCCTGTTTTCAAAATGGCTGACTTGGAACTTTTATTTTTGTCATAATATCCTTAATTTCTAAGTTAATACTTATTTAATTGTTGAAAGTAATATTTTAGTATAACAATTATACATATCTGAAACCTTTCATACACTTTTCTCTAATGTGAAATACATTTTGGTAATATTATTTCAATTTCATGTTTGAGTATTGTGAGTTAGACCTATACATATTGTAAGGTACATTTTGATATTGTACAGAGTATCTTATTATATTTAATGTGTTGTAGGGTACAACATGCATACATGCATGTGCAGTATGGAATAAATGATGGGACTAGGAAACATTGTCTTGATTATTCCGAACCACAGCTGTAATTTGATGCAACATAGTATGCACCCAAGTGACCGCTGCGACAAGTGGTCAGTCAATGGGTAAATTTGTCTTTGCAGACACGACACTGTCATTTTATTTTCAATCTCGCGGACATAAAATGCATAGAAAAACCTTAAGACAAAAAAAGACTCGATGTTGACGTGTGCGAGAATTCTCGCATCCAAGTAAAATCAATGCGATTTTTGAGAAAAAGATACGAGAATCTCGCAAAATCGCGCCCCAAAATGATCCCTGATACAGATACATAACAATATGAAACTAAGAAAGAAAGATGAAAGGGTAAAATTCACCGGAATGGGCTTTTCCGTTCTTGTTTTTTTATTTATGAAAAGTCATAGGAGAACTCCCGAGAGACTCCGTATAATCGATCGAAATAGCGAAAACACCAGAGGAAAACAACGCGTTGGTAAATAACGCGGGAGAAAACAACGAGTAACTTTTTCTACACAGAGTGTGATAGATTGTAAAGGTCAGGTATTGTGTTTTATAATTTGCAGCAGGGTTTTAAGGTCAGAAAGAAGATACATGGTTATCCAAGTTTTCTGGCAGCTTCGATATTTCGCTCGTGAAGCGAGTTTTTATATGTGTGTGTGTGGGCAGCTACTTTCCGCGCGGCTCACTTCGGAAACTGGATAAACGCGATTTTGACCACTTTTATCATGCAAAATTTTAAATGAAATTGATATCATTCAATGGATCTCGCTTAGTCGTAAATTTTGGTATAATTTATACGATAGTCAGTGCACATAATCAAACTTTATAGACAAAACAAGTTTTAGATGGGCCTTTTCTTCTTCCTTCATGCTAAATTTTCCTGTGATGTTGTCCATAGGCTCAATGTTAAACTCGGTGACGTCACGCTAAAAGGACTAGGTGCTCTAACCCCTCATATCGGCCCTATAATTTCGACGAAAAACATTTTTGATGAACGAATTATTATTAATTTGCAAAGTTGAATGTATGAGAAAATACCACGTCATAATTCTGAGCCCTCGTAACGTCACACGCGTGATGTATGACGTCTTGTTTTGACGTCATTTACCTTGAATGAATCAAAACTCAGGAAAATCATCATATTTTACACACAAATCTTCAAAATTCATTTATGCTCCAGGCCTGGCCCACCAATTTTTTTATGCAAATTAAAAGGCCGATCAGAAATCCATCGATTGACACAAAAATATTTATGGGCAAGGCCTGGAGTACCACTTGATTTCATAGTTTTGTATCAATATATCGCTCATTTATTGATATTTTCAATGATTTCAGTGTTTTTATACGTTTCGAGCGACGTATTGTTCAGTATAGGACTGTGAAATAAAAAAAAAGCTTTCATGAGTTGGACACCATACATTTGACATTTTATAGACTAGAATATCATGGATATATAAACAACTTTGAAAATAGGGCCGAAATGACAGGTTACCGCACTTTGAAAATAGGGCCGAAATGACAGGTTACCGCACTTTCTCCTTTAACTTTGAAAACACCCCTTTTGAGAAGTATTTTGTTTGTATAATATGACTGCATAAACCCACGATCATATATTATGATAACCACGATCAGGGAGTAAAATTGGCTGCAGGACTTAGGGGCCAGCTGGGCCCCTAGAAAATGAAATTTGGGGGCCCAGCTAGAAAATTAGGGACCCAACTTTTTTTTAAGGGTGCATTCATTTTAAGTAAAAATTGAAAAAATAAGGATTTTAAGGCAAATTCCAGTGGGAGTCTTGTCCCATCCCTCCCCACACACCGGAAAAACAAGGATTTGGGGACAAAATTTAGGGGTTCTATCCCTCCTTCCTCCACCCTGAAAATTTTCGGCAATTCCAGGGGGTTCTAACCCCGTGAATTCGCGCTTGATCGCCATTCGGTTTGAAGAAAATATGTAGGAAAAAATATGGTTGCTGATTGCTATTAAACTAAAAGTTGTAAATCCTTTGTTGAACAAATGCCTGATGTCTTATTTTCATTTTTTTACATGTTTAAATATTCACTGTCTTTAAAAATCGTTTGCTATCGATCCCCTTATCGTACCGGTAACATGATCACTTTAATCCCATTGTTGGCCACTCGAGAGCTCCCTACTGTAGCCAGTCATACGAAATGGATTTAAATCTACCTTTAATTAAGGTGTGAATAAGTACTCACTCAACGGAGTATAGAGAGAAGGGTTATGTAATTGAAAACTGACATTTGAACATTTGATTAACGATATCTCCTACTCGCCATCTGGGCGACTGTTGGTCAAAGTTTTAGTCGCCCAGTCGTGAAAATGGTCGCCAATGGCGACTGGGCGAGTGCTAATTTTACTCCCTGACGATGGATTTGAATTTTGAATCATATATACCATATACCAAAATTTACGACTAAGTGAGAACTATTCAATCATATCAATTTTATTTACGAATTTGCATGACAAAGTTATCAAAATCATGTTTATCCAGAGAAACGTAAGCTATAAAACTGGGAAGTGATTTAATGCTAACTTACATCTTTCGACTTTTAATGCAATGAAATTCTGCTCTTAAGGAAATGTATCGAATTTAGACCCACCAGGAAAAAAAGATGAGTCTTTATTGCATGCAAAATTTAATGCTTATACCTCGCAAGACACGGGGATTACTAGACTAGATTAGGTACATGACAGCCTGACAACATTTCATAAGTCAGAAAAAAATGTCTCTGAATGTGTCTCAGAATTTTTGAATTTTTGTCCCAGAATTCTTTCATTGTCCCAGATTTTTCATCAATGTAATTATTAGTATAACACATTGTAATACCTAACATAAGTATGAACACTTTACATGTGCATATATAGTGTATCCAAATATTACAACATCAACACTTACAGTGAAATAAGATGTTACAGCAAATTCTAAGTGGAGTATCTTTTAGGGCCTTCAGACCTTTGATTATGGTGTTGGAATAGATGTGTTTATTGGTTATAGATGTGTTTATTGGTTATAGATGTGTTTATTGGTTATAGATGTGTTTATTGGTTATAGATGTGTTTATTGGTTATAGATGTGTTTATTGGTTACAGATGTGTTTATTGGTTATAGATGTGTTTATTGGTTATAGATGTGTTTATTGGTTATAGATGTGTTTATTGGTTATAGATGTGTTTATTGGTTATAGATGTGTTTATTGGTTACAGATGTGTTTATTGGTTATAGATGTGTTTATTGGTTATAGATGTGTTTATTGGTTACAGATGTGTTTATTGGTTATAGATGTGTTTATTGGTTATAGATGTGTTTATTGGTTATAGATGTGTTTATTGGTTATAGATGTGTTTATTGGTTATAGATGTGTTTATTGGTTATAGATGTGTTTATTGGTTATAGATGTGTTTATTGGTTATAGATGTGTTTATTGGTTACAGATGTGTTTATTGGTTATAGATGTGTTTATTGGTTATAGATGTGTTTATTGGTTATAGATGTGTTTATTGGTTATAGATTTAAAACTTATTTTTCAGGAACGCTCATTGTGATCAAATATTGGAGATGGCAACCAAAATTTAAGGTCACTTTTTGGCTACCATATCTTGAATGCTATTAGATCTAGGAGCACTGTATTATCACAATCTCATATTACTGTATAATTACAAGATGATAGTGCATATATAATCAGTAATGCTGCAACCAAAACACCTGATTAACGTCCCTGACATTGTACCATATTTACATTGTAGATGTCAGAGATGGAAGACGATCTGAGCGACTACGAGAAACTCCGGCTGAAGAACGTACTGGACAATAAAAGGATTGTAAGTCTATTATGAAAGGATAAAACATGCACATTTATTTATTTATTTATTTATTTCTTTACAACAATAAAGTCACTTTTATAGGCCAATGGCCGAAACGTTTGGAAAAATAAAGGAATGAATTTAATGTTTATTTATTAATTTTTTTTATTTATTTAATTATTTAGACAAATAAAACAACATATAAACTAAAACATTGCAGTTCGATTACCCTGAAACGATTCATAATAATGTTATGATATTGTGGTGTTCCTCTTTCACTTATTTCTAAAAGTGAGGAAATAAAATAAAACAAGTACAGCATTCAGTGTTCAGAGTTCTTGAAAACTTAGGTGAAATTTTGGACATTTTGGGATTTTTATGGGTCCAAATAATAGATTTAAAAGTGAGTTTTATTGGACGAAACAATATTGGCAAATCTGATAAAACCGAGACTTTTCAGGACCTTTTCTGTATGAATGATGCTGTCCCTATATAAATTATGTTTCTAAATGTTTTGTCTAATTATTTACAGCTTGAGGAACTGATGGGAGACCTGAAGGCGTCGGCGTGTTTTAGTCCAAAGGTGCCCATACCAGTAGTATGTATACTAGTGTTGTTTGATTGGACAAATTCCATAAGTCATTATTAATGTATAACCAGAAATATTTTAATAGTGCAAAATGGACTGAAGAAGGGGAAATGAATCATAAATACTATTTATGCAATTGCCATAATTGCTTAAATTTGTTTGTCATTCAGTGATTTGGAAGGACATTTTGTGAATGGGCTATTTTCCATGATTTCGACCATTACAATGGGCCATTTCTTAAAGATACAGTGTCCCTGAAAATAAATTTTATTGAAAACGTTAAATTTATTCCAAAGGGTCTAGAAAGAGGAAAAAAGAAGCCATAAAAAGTTTTATTTGAAAATTTGCAGTAACGACCCTAATATTGTCGATTTTTTAGTAATTTAATTTCCATATACTTCTATTGTAAAAACTCAATACATTGTAGGTGGCTCCAGTGAAATGAATGAGAGCTGCGCACCCCAAATTCAAAATTACGTTTTTAGCTCGACTGCACTTTAGTGCAAAAGAGCTATTGCAATACCCCCGGCGTCGGCGTCGGCGTCGGCGTCGTCCGAACTAGATGATAAGGTAAATGTTAAGATTACACATTTACCTTTCCCATATTCATATTCTGTTGGTTTTTTTTGTTGCAAATGTTTAATTATACATCATTTAATATATCCAGATGAGGATATAGCCCCTGGGGTTGGGATTTTTAAAATTATTTCAAATGATAAGGCAAATGTTGAGATGATAAGGTAAATGTTAAGATAGCAATAAAGTCTTTAAAAGCCAATATTGAGCAAAGTATAAGTGCTACATGTACCAAACTTACATATTTGATGTATCTTTGATCAAACTTTCAAAAAATGACCTTGACCTACTTTTTTCCGCTTGAATGATTTTGCCTTTAAAAGCCAATATTGAGCAAAGTATAAGTGCTACATGTACCAAACTTACATATTTGATGTATCTTTGATCAAACTTTCAAAAAATGACCTTGACCTACTTTTTTCCGCTTGAATGATTTTACCTTTAAAAGCCAATATTGAGCAAAGTATATGTGCTACATGTACCAAACTTACATATTTGATGTATCTTTGATCAAACTTTCAAAAAATGACCTTGACCTATTTTTTTCCGCTTGAATGATTTTGCCTTTAAAAGCCAATATTGAGCAAAGTATAAGTGCTACATGTACCAAACTTACATATTTGATGTATCTTTGATCAAACTTTCAAAAAATGACCTTGACCTACTTTTTTTCGCTTGAATGATTTTGCCTTTAAAAGCCAATATTGAGCAAAGTATAAGTGCTACATGTACCAAACTTGCATATTGGATGTATCTTTGATCAAACTTTCATAAAATGACCTTGACCTACCTTTTTCCGCTTGAATGATTTTACCTTTAAAAGCCAATATTGAGAAAAGTATAAGTGCTACATGCACCAGACTTGCATATTGGATGCATGTTGGGTTAGACTATTGAAATATGACCTTGACCTACTTTTTCCGCTTCAGTGATTTTGCTTTAAATTGGCAATATTGAGCTAACTATAAGTGCTACATGCACCAGACTTGCATATTGGATGCATCTTGGGTTTGACTATTGAAATCTGACCTTGACCTACTTTTTCTGCTTCAGTGATTTATGATGTGATATATGTTGTTGCCTGAGAAAGGGAGTTTAAATAAATTGGCTGTCATGAGAGATATTATGCTATGCAGTCGAGCATTAGGTGACTCTGGCAACTATTTTTATAGGTCTATAACTGGGAATGTATGCGTTAGATTCGCCTGAAAATTTGAATTTATACAAATGAGAATGTATACTTTCATATGAAAAGAAAGATTTTGCATTCCAAAAATTTGTAAATTTAATTAATTTTCAGGGACACTTTCCCTTTAATAAGGAAGTACACAGAGTTCAATGGGCCCATGTCCTTCCCAATCACTGGTCATTCCATCACACTTTTTTGTATCTAGATGATACATGTGAACCCCTTGACCTATATCCAAACCATGTGAACCCCTTGACCTATATCCAAATCAACTTCTGATGTATGCTTAACCTATTACAACCGTTGTAACATCGAACATTAAATGATTTGTACGTAACAGATTTGTACGTACTAAGATTTGTGCGTAATAGATTTGTACGTAATAAGATCTGTGTGTTACAGATTTGTGCGTAACAGATTTGTGTGTAATAGATTTGTACGTAACAGATGTGTACGTAACAGATTTGTGCGTAACAAGAAGACTTGATCTCGTTTCAGAAGCATAGAGTTTACAAGAAAAGATCGATGGAAAGTCTGGAGACGAC
This sequence comes from Pinctada fucata, assembly GCA_028142955.1. NCBI lineage: Eukaryota > Metazoa > Mollusca > Bivalvia > Pterioida > Pteriidae > Pinctada > Pinctada fucata. The sequence goes on along the minus strand of AP027112.1, from coordinate 53,813,655 downwards.
ACGGCGTAATCCGTTACGTAACGCTAGATCAACTTACGGAGCTCCGAGTCTGAGATCCAAGACGAGACGTCACTCTGTATCCTCAATGTCATCGTCATCTACAAGCTCATCAGACGCAAATGTAAGGACATCTTTGTGACATCCCCTTCATCGCCCCCCCCCCCCCCCCCCCCCCCAAAAAAAAAAAAAAGAAACAGAAAGTGATATACTGTAGATAGTTTCATATTTGGTACCATAAGCAAAATATTAGTCTGTCCTAAACTGATCAATAACTAAGGACGTTGATGAAATAAGACCTTGTTTGGAGTTAGACACACAAACAGTTGCTGTCATTGGAGCACATTGTTTAAAAAACACATCTTGTTACAGAAACAAAGGAAGCTAAATATGCAAACGATTGGATCAATTGTCTAGTTATCCCTCACTAAAATTATTAAATGAATTTAGATGTCAAATGTTTTATTTTACAGAGGTTATGTGTAAGGTTTGGCTTCTTTCAAAAACAGAATGGACACAGAGATAGCTGTGGGAGTGACTCCAGCTCTGATAGAGAAGATGATGTAAGTTACATCAACACTGAATCTGACAAAGTATTTGCCGTCACTGAAATTCTTTCATCATTCATGGTTTAGTCAACAGTCCTATTACAATGTAGATCTACATGTATTTTAGAAATAAAAAAACTTCTACCTGAAAGTAAGAATATTCAAATTTTTAGCTCACCTGGACGAAGTTGAGTGAGCTTATGCTATAACCCCACGCGTCCGCGTCCGCGTCCGCGTCCGTGTCCGCGTCCGTGTCCGCATCCGCGTCCGGTTAAGAAGTTTGGGGTAGCTCAGTATCTGACATAGTACTAATGCTACAGTAACCAAACTTGCACAAGTGATTCATCTTTGGATGCTGAGGTGAACCCATGCATCGGATGCAGCATCTGACCTACATTTTCCGCTTGAGTGACTTGGTTAAGAAGTTTGGGGTAGCTCAGTATCTGACAAAGTACTAATGCTACAGTAACCAAACTGGCACAAGTGATTCATCTTTGGATGCTGAGGTGAACCCATGCATCGTATGCAGCATCTAACCTACATTTTCCGCTTGAGTGACTTGGTTAAGAAGTTTGGGGTAGCTCAGTATCTGACAAAGTACTGATGCTACAGTAACCAAACTTTCACAAGTGATTCATCTTTGGATGCTGAGGTGAACCCATGCATTGGATGCAGCATCTGACCTACATTTTCCGCTTGAGTGATTTGGATAAGAAGTTTGGGGTAGCTCAGTATCTGACAAAGTACTAATGCTACAGTAACCAAACTTGCACAAGTGATTTATCTTTGGATGCTGAGGTGAACCCATGCATCGGATGCAGCATCTGACCTTCTTTTTCCACTTGAGTGATTTCGCTTTTAAAAGCCAATATTGAGCAAAGTATAAGTGCTACATGTACCAAACTTGCATATTTGATGTATCTTTGATCAAACTTTCATAAAATGACCTTGACCTACTTTTTCCGCTTGAGTGATTTTGCTCTATAAAGCCAATGTTGAGCAAAGTATAACTGCTACATGTACCAAACTTGCATATTGGATGTATCTTTGATCAAACTTTCATAAAATGACCTTGACCTACTTTTTCCGCTTGAGTGATTTTGCCTTTAAAAGCCAATATTGAGCAAAGTATAAGTGCTAGATGTTCCAAACTTGCATATTGGATGTATCTTTGATCAAACTTTCATAAAATGACCTCGACCTACTTTTTCCGCTTGAGTGATTTTGCCTTTAAAAGCCAATATTGAGCAAAGTATAAGTGCTACATGTTCCAAACTTGCATATTAGATGTATCTTTGATCAAACTTTCATAAAATGACCTTGACCTACTTTTTCCACTTGATTGATTTTGCTCTATAAGGCCAATATTGAGCAAAGTATAACTGCTACATGTACCAAACTTGCATATTGGATGTATCTTTGATCAAACTTTCATAAAATGACCTTGACCTACTTTTTCTGCTTGAGTGGTTTTGCCTTTAAAAGCCAATATACATGTACTAAGAAATATGTTTGAATTGAATTTTGAAGTCACGAGGTGAGCTTCGTAATCTGTGATTACCTATGTTTGTACATGTATCTTTCATTCTGTAGTTAACAAGACTATGGTCTGTAGTTAGAATTGGAACTTTTAGCCTGTAATTGAGTTTGTAAAATTTTGATGATTTGGTTTGATGTACAGGAATATGAGCAAGTTAAAGTCAGACACATAAAGAGAACAACAGTGGACGAACGTACGGCCGAGGAGATAACAGACGAGGACTTAGATATGGTGGCTGTGTCAGTGATGGATAAAAAATACGATAGTATATATGTAAGTAATTATTGTAGTCATGTCGTATATGTGAGGTGTAATATATGAGGTGTCATAACGTATATGTGAGGTGTCATATCGTATATGTGAGGTGTAATATATGAGGTGTCATATCGTATATGTGAGGTGTCATATTGTATATGTGGGGTGTCATATGGTACATGTGAGGTGTCATATCGTAAATGTGAGGTGTCTTCGTATACAGACGGTCAAGGAGATAACAGACGAGGACTTACATGTAGGTATGGTACCCGTGTTGGTGACGTATAAAAAATATGATAGTAATAAGTATATATGTAAGTATTTATTGTCATATCGTATAGGTACATGTAAGTAACTATTGTAGTCATGTAATATACGTTGTGTGAATAATCATTGTATTTGTATTAAGGTTATAGCTTCTTACTAATTACAATACGAAGATCACTTTGTACGATATAAATTGAAATCTTTTACAGTTATATGTAATCATACATCTCTAAAACTGATGCACAAAATTTCACAAAACCTTACAGGAAGCAAGTACTCAAGGGCCTCCACCAATTGGCCACTTTCATTCCTTTGTCTGTAACTCAATAGAGCGATGTGGCCCCCTTTTGGCTTCTTGTTGTGTCATATCTTATCCTGTGTTTGATATTTACAGGGTACATCTTGTCACCAGTGCCGTCAAAAGACCAATGACATGAAGACAATTTGCAGATCTGGGCACTGCTGGGGAGTACGGGGCCAGGTAAGAAACTATCAAAATATCATCATCCAATCATTAATGGCTCTTACATGCTCCGCCTCTAATGCTTAGCCTTGGCTGGAGTAATTACTGTCCACTATGAACCATTAATGCACTCAGGGTATTATACTCTACTTCCAGTTGTTTTGATAACAGAAAAATTAAATACATGTACCACGAACATGTGTAACCATACATATTTTTTCAAGGTGAGTTGAATCAAGCAGAAAAAAATATAAAATATCTAAAAATATGTAAGATATGGCAGTACACAATTTGTACCTTTTCGACGATACTGTTACTATACCCCTTATAACTAAAGATACATGTAGGGGAAATAAGCATTCTGATAAGTTAGGAAAGAAATGTGATCAAAGTAGATAGATATAATGGATGGACATACACATTTTACACTGCCTTAATTTCTAAAGGAGCATAACATTTTCAGAAAACTAAAATTTGACAAACAGAAAACAGACAAACGGATTTAAACCATTGGCAGAGCCGGTAGGGCACTGAAAGAGCTTATAATTGCTTGACAAGTTTTATTGCAGTCCTATGATTTACATTTATATGGATTTTAAAGGTAATAATAATTTTGTAGTTCTGTGGGCCGTGCCTGAGGAATCGTTACGGGGAAGATGCCAAAGTTGCCCTTAAGGACGATGTAAGTCTGTTGTTATATTTTCTGTTTACCCTCTGTATATGACAGTATTTTTCATGCAAGTTTTGAAAGAATGAAAATGTATTAAAGTAGGGAAAAAATGATCTGGAATTTTGACTTGAAGTATTGTTTTAGAAAATGTATGTTTTCATATACTAGTAGTGATTAATAGATTTTTAAATAATAATTGTGAATTTTACACTCATAAGCATGGTAAAATAGCCAGAGTGATATAATGATATCTCCATCATTTCTCCTTGTAGAATTGGAGCTGTCCTCCATGTCGGGGAGTCTGCAATTGCAGCTTGTGTCGGAAACGTAAAGGTAAATCCTGTACCGGCATTCTTATTCACACGGCCAGGGACCAAGGCTTCAACAGCGTGTACGATTATTTAAATAGGTAGGACACATACAACATACAAGTTATAAAAATTCATAGTGGTTGTAATGGCTTGGATGCTTGATAGAATTTTAATATCTCGTCTTTATTCTGAGTTCCATGCAAGTTAAGCACAATTTTGGTGGATACTTGCTCATTGGTTAGTGGATTTTGAATAAAATCCTAGAACGATTGTTGTTATTTCAATAGCAGATCGGGTAATTAATGTTACATTTTTGCGGTATTCTTTAAAAACGTCAATGTTTGTTTTATTTTAGCCTCAATCAGCCTAAAACAAAAGCCAACAAGAAGAAAGATGACAGTGATGATAGTGATGATAATGATGATAATGAATCGGGTAGTGGTGATGATAACAATAATAAAACACAGGAGGATGTAACGTCAACAGATCAAAACCAGGCAGCAGTTTGTGAGGATAAGGACAGAGAGTATCAGAATGAAACATCAGGTATGCATGGTAAGGATCCAGATAGATAAGAAAAAAATAATCTGAAAAGTGTAATTTCATACGTTTTTTTTTCAGTACATTGTACATGATAGGCTTCAATTGAAATCTCCAATAAAAAAAAAGAAAAATAGTAATTATTTAAAATCATTGTAAAAGATACATGCAGGCTTTCTACTGTTCCTACTTTTTCCTACTACATGTAGTTCCTACTTTTCCTACTTTTTTATTTTGATCCTATTTTTTCCTACTTTTTCTTCAAAACCTCCTACTAATCCTACTTTTTCATCTCAAAAGTAAAAAATTACTTGCTTCGCTTGTCATCAATATCTGATTCAAAGTTATTAAAAATTTCGGGCTCTCTTTGCTCGCCCATTCTGTATATTTTACATGAAAAATCAATCTGTCCTTATTTATCTTTGTTATTTCCTCAAAGATGAACATTACCAGTCTACAATCATTGCTTACTGTGATTTTTGTGTCGTACTTACTGAAAATTGTCGCTAAAAGTGATAGAATATTTCCTTCTTTTCCCCTATTATTTCCTACTTATTCCTATTTTTCTCCTACTTTTTTTCATTGACTACTCCTACTTTTTTCCTACTTTTTCATCAAGGTAGAAAAGAAAGCCTGTACATGTATGTCATAATTAATATTACAGTAGAAACAAACAGTGACAGTATGGATTCTGGGTCAGCTGAGAGCGACACAGAGTCGTCTCCAGGTAACGATAAACTTTCTGTACTTCCAGAGGAGGACTTCCAATTATGTGATAGGGGTAAAAATAATCATCTCTTCAAGACAGATTATGTAACTCCTCATATTCCTTTATCTGGAACTTGAGTTCTTACTCAGAGACGGGAGTTGACTCTTGAGTCACTTAAGTCCCCAAGAAATGTTTTGACACAAGTTTAAGTTGGGTCAAGCTCAATGCTTACTCTCCAGAAACAAAAGCAAAGCAACTCTACTATTGAGTCAAATTCCAGATATAAACTTTCATTGTGTTTAAATTTCTGCTATTTTGGAAAACATACTTTTCCACAGCCTGATTACTCTGAACTAACCTGTCAGTGCCATGATACTGGAAATTAGATGTTATCCAATAAACATGTAGCTATGGATATTATTTTTAGTCATACTGACATGATAATCTAATAAATTGAATGAACATACTTCTGACATTACCTGAATATAAAATAACAGGATGGTGTGATGTGTGGTAGTGTTGCTAAATCTCAGATGATTATTTTTCAGACATTGGAAATTCTTGTAAACTGGACACATCCCCCGTCATTGAGAGAGAGAAGAGGAATCGTAGAAGGAATACCTTACATGTAGATTTCGTCTGTTTCACAAAATGTAAAAGGAAATCTGGAACCATGTTGAATAAAGACAGAAAACGACTTGACAAACCCTCACCTGAGTCAAAGGACGAGTTAAAAGATGTGACGGAGAGCACAACATCTTTGGCTGAGTCAAATGACGTGACAGAGAATGCAGTATCTGGTGAGTTATTTACATGTAGCTAATGAAAATGCCGGAAAGAAGACTTGTGAGGTTCACCTTCAAGATGTAGTGGAAATTGTGAGCAGTCTAGGATTTGAACCTGATGCTCTCTAATTTCATGGCAAATGCTTTAACTGACTGGTGTGATACCCAAATATAAACAGAAATTTTCAGAGCATGGCATATATCCAATACATAAACAATTTAAAAGGCCTAAATGTGTTGCATTTTCTTCTGTTTATTAATTCATTTTATCAAATTTAGATGTTTTATGACCTGACAATCTGATAAATTTAATAAATCTGACAAACTGATCACCAGATTTATAGGAGCACTCTTTACCTGAATAAAGATTAGGGGGAATTTTCGACGTGTGGTGATTTTGTTGAATCACAGATAAATATTTTTTCAGACAGTGAAGATTCTGTTAAGAATTGTAAATTGGACACGTCCCCCGTAATAGAGAGGGAGAAGAGGAGTCGTAGAAGGAATACCTTACATGTAGATTTTGTGGATTTCACCAAACGTAAACGGAAATCTGGAACAACATCTGATGACGGCAAACAACTCAACAAAAACTCACCTGAGTCAAAGAATGAGTTAAAAGATGTGATAAAGAACACAACATCTTTGCCCGAGTCAATGGATCGGACAGAGAATACAGTGTCTGGTGAGTTATTTACTTGACGTACATGTAGGTACCTGAAACAAGGCATTCCTGAGTACACTGGTACACCACTTCTACATTGAATGTTTTATCATCATTTACAATATGCTGTGAATATTCTTTGAAATCAGTCTGTCTGTTCTGTACACTCCATAACTATGGTAAAAAAAAATATACTTAATTTTATTTCCAAGATGACGGGTATATATATATAAATTTGGAATTATAATAGACTCTCATTACTTTTAGATGTCATTGAGAAGGAGAAGAGATCAAGAAAGAGGAAAAGTTTGGACCCAGACTTCATTGACTTTTCTAAAGGCAAAAAAGAATCCAACACAACAACGTCAAGCCTAAAATTAAAGAAGAACGCTCTAGAATCAAACAAGGGCAGACAACCCAACCAGATTCTACCTAGTGCTGAACTTTCTGTACATAAGGCAGAGGAAATCATATCTCGTAAGTAGCCTAAAGCAGGTTTCCTCTCTGTCTGTCTCTTTGTATGTCACTTTAACTTTTCAGGAATTTTCTTGCCATTGATAAATTCATTGAGATACATGTATAATTTGACTCGGAAGATAACAGAGTGAATTTGAGTTAAGTCATAGTTGACATACATGTATGTATATGAAGATTACAGAGCTAATTTGACTTAAGTCATAGTTGACATACATGTATGTATATGAAGATTACAGAGCTAATTTGAGTTAAGTCTTAGTTGACGTACATGGATGTATATGAAGATTACAGAGCTAATTTGAGTTAAGTCATAGTTGACATACATGGATGTATATGAAGATTACAGAGCTAATTTGAGTTAAGTCATAGTTGACATACATGTATGTATATGAAGATTACACAGCTAATTTGAGTTAAGTCATAGTTGACATACATGGATGTATATGAAGATTACAGAGCTAATTTGAGTTAAGTCATAGTTGACATACATGGATGTATATGAAGATTACAGAGCTAATTTGAGTTAAGTCATAGTTGACATACATGGATGTATATAAAGATTACAGAGCTAATTTGAGTTAAGTCATAGTTGACATACATGGATTTATATGAAGATTACAGAGCTAATTTGAGTTAAGTCATAGTTGACATACATGGATGTATATGAAGATTACAGAGCTAATTTGAGTTAAGTCATAGTTGACATACATGTATGTATATGAAGATAACAGAGCTAATTTGAGTTAAGTCATAGTTGACATACATGTATGTATATGAAGATAACAGAGCTAATTTGAGTTAAGTCATAGTTGACATACATGTATGTATATGAAGATAACAGAGCTAATTTGAGTGAAGTCATAGTTGACATACATGTATGTATATGTTTTCTTTTGCGGATTTGAACAGCATAGATGACATGCAATCAACATAGTAACATTTAACCTTCTGTAAATGTTTTACTTAGGGAACCCTGTTGGTATTCAAGGTCATGTAAGGTCAAGGTCACTATGGACTCGATAACTAACATCCTACAGGGGATGGTATACTTACTGTATAGAAGTAGAAATTATCAAAGATACATTTATACCCTTCATGCTTCTTATTCAATAATGATTTAATAAATTAGATAATATAGACCTTTAATAATCTTAGGAATGAAGATTGTTTTCATATCAGTACAGACTTTGATATGCTTTATTTCTCTTTCAGCAAAAAGAAGACGTACATGTAAGTCTTTTGACGAGGATGAGCTTAAGTTGTTGGAGGTTCCCTATAAGCATGGTAAATATTTACTCTCTATTGTACATGCACCTATAGATTAAATTCACAATGGTACTGGTATTTTCTAATATACATGTAAATGTACCTTTTAGCAAATTTTCTTTCATTTCAATAAGATACAAGATACATTACGGATTAAGACTTGTACTGTTCTGAGCAAGTTTAATAAAGTGTTAAGATATACATGTACATACTTTGTACTAGTATGAATGAAATGTATCTGCTATATAAACAAAAATGTCCACACCTTTGTAAGTATGTGTAGCTCATGATTAATACATGTAGGTTGATTCTTAAAACTTATACATGTACATGTAGCTATTTCTCATACACATTATTATTAGTTACACGGTTAGGCCATTCCAAGTTTTTTTTCTGTTTAGCGTCCACCCGGATGACCAAAACCTACCTACCTATTCAATTAAAAAACAAAATGACGTAGAAAATAACGAAGCAATTTTCAACAAATTTATTTCTTTTAAATCAATAGAAACAATTTTGAGTATCCCTCAGTGGAAAAAAAATATGACCTTCAATAAGCTGACTGAACACATTGACATTGGTCCTGACCTTCTGAACAGTATTCTTGACCTTGAAATATGCTTTAGAACAATTAAACTTTGTCAGTTTCATACACTAAGAGTGTCCACCCAACTTCTATTTCTATTTCTTTCTATTTCATATAACATGATGAGTACGAGTTGTCTTTTATATCGATCTTTCTCATAAACATTGCACCAGGAACACCCCTCTCACTTGCTTCACATATGCATTCGAACAGGGTGGAAAATGTTTGCACTTCATTTACCTTTAACGCATACCAGTCTAGGACAGTATCCTTATCTATATCCACTTTAACTGCACAGACAGTAACCCCGAGAACCACCCTGACAACTCGTTTAGGAACTGCCCCTCACCAAAATTTATAAAAGTAAAAATTAAGGAAAAGCATGTCACTTGAGACCTTTTTTGTTGCACAGGAAATGAAGAGATAGAAGGAGAAAACCTGTAACAGACGGATTTGAAGTCCAGGGAATTATGTTTGTTTGTTTGTTTTTTTCATGACACATTCCGAAAACCTACGCGCACGCGGACGCTAAACAGAAATAAAACTTGGAATGGCCTTAGTTAGTGACCTGATACGAAAAAATACATGGTGTGAAAAGAAAACCCGTATCGGGCGAGGCGAAAGCTGAGCCTGATACAGGTTTTCTTTTCACACCATGTATTTTTGGCCGGATTGTTGGCCGGATTGCAAAGCAATTCCGGTCTATAGATTGACGATGTCCGTCCGTCCGTCCGTCTGTCTGTCCGTCCGTCCGTCCGTCCGTCTGTCCGTCTGCCGTCAACATTTTGGTTAAAGTTTCTGGTTGAGGCAAAATCTAAGGAACTATATGCAGTAGAAACTTTATATTATACATGAAGGTTGCCCATGACAAGACCTTTCAATTTATGCCGTAACATTTGACCTAGTGACCTTGACCTTGGGCTTTGACCTAGTTAAAGATTTTGGTTAAAGTTCCTGGTTTAAGCAAAATCTAAGGAACTGTACGCAGTAGAAACCTTATATTATACATATAGGTTGCCCATGACAAGACCTTTCAATTTATGCCATAACATTGGACCTAGTGACCTTGACCTTGGACTTTGACCTAGTTAAAGATTTTGGTTAAAGTTTCTGGTTTAAGCAAAATCTAAGGAACTGTATGCAGTAGAAACCTTATATTATACATTTAGGTTGCCCATGATGAGACCTTTCAATTTATGCCGTAACATTGGACCTAGTGACCTTGACCTTGGACTTTGACCTAGTTAAATATTTTGGTTAAAGTTTCTGGTTTAAGCAAAATCTAAGGAACTGTATGCAGAAGAAACTTTATATTATACATGTAGGTTGCCCATGATGAGACCTTTCAATTTATGCCGTAACATTGGACCTAGTGACTTTGACCTTGGACTTTGACCTAGTTAAAGATTTTGGTTAAAGTTTCTGGTTTAAGCAAAATCTAAGGAACTGTATGCAGAAGAAACTTTATATTATACATGTAGGTTGCCCATGATGAGACCTTTCAATTTATGCCGTAACATTTGACCCAGTGACCTTGACCTTGAACTTTGACCTAGTTAAAGATTTTGGTTAAAGTTCTTGGTTTAAGCAAAATCTAAGGAACTGTATGCAGTAGAAACCTTATATTATACATTTAGATTGCCCATGACGAGACCTTTCGATTTATGCCGTAACATTGGACCTAGAGACCTTGACCTTGGACTTTGACCTAGTTAAATATTTTGGTTAAAGTTTCTGGTTTAAGCAAAATCTAAGGAACTGTATGCAGTAGAAACCTTATATTATACATTTAGGTTGCCCATGATGAGACCTTTCAATTTATGCCGTAACATTGGACCTAGTGACTTTGACCTTGGACTTTGACCTAGTGAAAGATTTTGGTTAAAGTTTCTGGTTTAAGCAAAATCTAAGGAACTGTATGCAATAGAAACTTTATATCATACATGTAGGTTGCCCATGATGAGACCTTTCAATTTATGCCGTAACATTTGACCCAGTGACCCAGTGACCTTGAACTTTGACCTAGTTAAAGATTTTGATTAAAGTTCTTGGTTTAAGCAAAATCTAAGGAACTGTATGCAGTAGAAACCTTATATTATACATTTAGGTTGCCCATGATGAGACCTTTCAATTTATGCCGTAACATTGGACCTAGTGACCTTGACCTTGGACTTTGACCTAGTTAAAGACTTTGGTTAAAGTTCCTGGTTTAAGCAAAATCTAAGGAACTGTATACAGTAGAAACTTTATATTATACATGTAGGTTGCCTCTGACAAGACCTCTCAATGTATGCTGTAATATTTGACTTAGTGACCTAGACCCAGTTGGTGACAAAAACTTACTTTGCAATCCGGCCATACCGTCTTTAGCGGTGTTTTATTCCGTATCAGGTCACTAACTAACCATGTAACGAATTTATCACGTCGAGGACCTCTAACTGTATGTGTGGGGGTCTCAGTATCATACAATTCATGACGTCTTTATACACTACTCGCCCGATACGGATTTACAAGCCTGATACGGCTTTTTTCACGGTGTCATGTGACCATAATCTGACCAATCAGATTCCAACATTTTTGTCTGAGGCGTGATAAATTATGGTGTGATACACAGTAATTGCATATGCATGTACCTGTTCATGTAGGGATTTCTAAACCTGTCTAATATTTTGAAAATTGCAAAAAAAACCCCATTGAAATGTCTATAATTTGATGTCCTTTATATATTCAGTTGTTTCTATTATAATGGTGATATTCCAGGATGGCAAAGAGAAGTTGTATTTCGCAATGATAGTAGCACGACTTGTGACATTTACTACCGCCCACCCCAGGGACGAAAACTGGTAAGTTCTGATTTAATCACCTGCAATGCAAGAGCAGCATACCATATATCGGGTAATTTTGGCGCAATGGAAATTTTGGCTTTGTTGGTGCAAGCAATATAATGCAAAAATTTAAAAGTGCCAAATTTTCCATACGTTAGAGACAATACTTATTCATCTAAAGATCCGCTGCTGTGAAAGATATTATTCGTTTTTTACTGGGTAATGACTTTATTTGCCTAAAATATGCGCCTATGCTGACCATGACGTAATTACAGGTATCGTTGAGTAATTAACGTCCAAACATTATCTTATTAGCAAAAACTTTTTATAATGTAGTCAGTATCGGGATCATTTTGTCTATATGACTTTCTGGTGTCTATATGACTTTCTGGTGTCTATAAGATTTTCTGGTGTCTATATGACTTTCTGGTATTTTCATTTACATTTAAACGGCTTTTATTGTGTCGCCTGAGAAGCACAGCGACACTTAGGGATCACTTTGTCCGTCTGTCAGTTAGTCAGTCAGTCCATCCGTCCGTCTGTCTGTCAGTCACACTTTGGGTGTCACACTCCATAACTTTCCATTAGTAAGTGATAGGGCTTTGATATTTCACATATGTATTCCTTGTGATGAGACCTTTTTACACATACCATAATTTTTGACCTAGTGACCTTGACCTAGATATTTGACCTACTTTTCAAAAAATTAAGATGGGCTATATCTTTTGATTGGTATGTGATAGGGCTTTGATATTTCACATGTGTATTCCTTGTGATAAAACCTTACTATACATGCCATAATGTTTGACCCAGTGACCTTGACCTTTATATTTGACCTACTTTTCAAAAAACCCAAGATTGGCTACATCTTTTGATTGGTGAGTGATAGGGCTTTGATATTACACGTGTATTCCTTGTCATGAGAACTTTGTACACATACCATATTTTTTTACCTAGTGACCTTGACCTAGGTACTAGTATTTGACCTACATTTAATAAAATTAAGATTGACTATATCTTTTGTTTTATAAGAGATACGGCTTTAATATTTCAAACATGTATTTCTTATGATGAGTTCTTTCTTTTACTCCCCAAACTTTGTACCTAATGACCTTCACCTAGATGATTGACCTTTTCTAAAAGTAATAGATTGACCATATCTTTTAATTGGTAAGTAAGAGGTTTAAAATTTCACATGTGAGTTCATTTGACAGGACTTTCCCACTGTTACATGTACAAATATTAAACCAAGTGACCTTGAGCTACATATTTGATCAACTTTTTGAAAATAGGCCGCTTCGCAGGCGACACAAGCATTCCTTGGATTGCTATTTTTTATTGATATGCATTATACTGGGATGGTCAAGGTCACTTACAAGGTCAAGGTCACAAATTCAGAGTCGAACATGCAACAGGCAACATAACTGTTCTTGAGAAGTTCTATTTCTGTTTTAATAACCAAATATAATAGATGATCATGTATGCTTTCTGTGGGAAACAGTTTGAGTAATATCATTCTGAAATAGTATCACATATAATGGGGAACGCCATGCATGCTCTTTCTTTTAAGTTTGACATTTAGGATAAAATGGTATGTATATACATTTACAATGAAAGTCTAGTTCTTGAAATTTGTTGACGTGTTTGTCATTTGTACCGACACCTGATGCAAGTCTAGTTCTTGAAATCTGTTGTGCATCAGGATTTACATGTATCGTGTGATGCACTAATTCTTCATAATTAACACTCTTACATGTATGTTAACTTAGTTATCTCTCTATTTTGACACCATTTTATTTATTACAGAGATCTACAGTAGAGTTAGTAAAACATTGTAAGTACATTAGTATTTGTCATGTACTTGACTAACTACCAAAAGAAACGAAACATGGTTATATTTTTCCAACCAATTTTCAATCAATATTTGGAATATCTGGATTTTTATCATTATGATGAAATTGTTTGTTAAGTCTAGTTACTTCAATATACACAACTTTTTGTGCTGTTCACTCATCCAGAACACCAATATTTACATTTTTGGCCGGATTGGGTAGATTTGTGATTTTCTCAATGCAATCCTTGCTTTTAGCAAAGATATTGTGTAGTGGTCATGTGATGAAATGAACATTTGTTCATTAAATGATCTGTTCATGATCTGAATTTAAATCATCCAAAAATTTATAAATGTGTGTTTGTATATAGTAAATTTGTTATATTTAACGTTTCTTTTGGGTGTCTGAATATGGAGTAAGAATCCATACACATGTATTTTCAACGAAAGTTAAATTAATCATCAATCTGGTATATTTCCCTATGTTTACAGCATTATTTGTCTCTTTTTAAAATTCAGTTGTTAAATTCTTGTTTTGACCTACATGTATAAAAATGCAGTAGGCAAAAATTAGATGAAGTAAGAATTATTGGTCTCTACTATATTCATGCTAGCTATAATAAAACATCATTCCTTCTCTGATTGGCTCATACAGCAGTTTAATGAACACCCAATCATTATATCTACCTTGGATGATGTCAGCTCAGGTAGATATACTAGTACTAGTAGTATACCAACATTTTGTACTATAAAAAGATCAGGGAGGCTTTATGTAGTGTAGAATATAGTTTTGATGATTTTAATGATTGACTTTAACACCTCATTTAAGAATTTAAAAACAATTATTTTACATCTAACTAAGGAGATCAATGGTTTAACTCTATGAAATATTTTTCTCCTCGGGCAGCTTTTACCATCCTTATTACTTCGGTAAAAGTAAATGAACGTACATGTATAATGTTTATAAGTTGTCCATTTGTTTTTATCACGCCTCGTACAAATTTCAGTCATTGACGTCGCAGTATGAAGGTCATGTGGTGTCCTACCTTGATGCTGAAGTAGGTCACTAGATTTTCAAATGTCAAAAATTTATGAAAACTGAGTTATTTATATTATTTCTATCTTTCAGTGGTAATGACAAACTCAGAGCTAAATCTGGAGAATTTTTCCTTTGCTCGGACAGTACTTCTAAGTTCCCCGTTTGAAATTGTCAGACACGCCAACGACCCAAAAACCTCTTCAAAGAATGCAGCAGTCCTACCAAAGAAAGGTGTCAAGAAAGCAAACTGACGATAGATAGACGGAGAAAATCTAAAAAATAATATCGAACATGTATCCGACAAGTAGGGAAGGATGGCAGAGATGTACATCCTGCGAGCTACCAATGTGTTGTAGATATAAGTATATACTTTAACGGTATTGGGTCCATCAATTTGTCTGTGTAGATCTATAACAGATGTAGAGTAGATTTAATGTACATATAAATATACATGGTATATTTGAATATCAAAAAGTGTTTCACAATTAACAGCTATATCTAAGCTGACCATGACAATTGAAATTCATTATTATATGTGTACTGTACTAAAACATCACTTAGATCCTGAGTTATATTTTCATTATTTTTTTTCTCTTTTTTGTTGTTTATAAGATATCATGTATTCATAAGAATATAGGGCAAAAACAGCTGACTACCAATGGCAAAAAAACATATATGGCTTAAGTAAGCTGTTAAAAAGAATTACATTTCTGCTCAAATCAAATCCAGTTGTGAATTTTCACATTCCAGGGGCATTCTTGAAAACAATACATTTTATTTTTAATTATCTTTTTTTGACATTTCTATGCATCAAGCTAAAAACATACATTTCTACTTCAATCAAATCCAGTTGTAAAGCTTCATATCCTCTTAGTATCTCAGAGGCATTACTCAAAATTCTACATAGGCAACCCCTTATGATTTTTATATACATCAGGCTAACAATATACATGTCTGCTTGAATCACATTCTCCTAGCTTCTCAGAGGCATTAGTCAATCTGACATTGTTTTACAAGCATCTGTTAATGATGTGTATATCCACTTGACATGTATACAGACAAGATCATATTTTACAGTTGGCAATCCTTAATAGGTTGTCTTATTGCCTGGTTTATAGTTATATATGTACATATCTTTGTTATACCCACTCTTTTTGATTTTAGCACTGTAACGGTGCTATTTCTATGTGCACTGATTGCAATCATTGAAATTGGTGAATGCATGTCAAATTTTTTAAACATAAGTATGTTTTAACTCTATATGTAAACAACAAGGTAAAGAGGTACATTGCGTATGTATTTACATCTATTATGAATGAAATATTTACATACAAATCAAAATATATGAATATGTAAGCTGTACTTCTGCGTAATATCTGTGGTTATTTGACTACTTTTTCAATAACAGTAAATAGAAGAACAGATGAACCCTTACAATGGGTTGGCCTTTGAGTTGCCAGTTGTTTCTGGGTGACCCGTAGTGCTATACGATTAAACATGTGTACCTGTATATTGCAATATTTTACATTTTTTATGATACATTTTTCCTTAAAATGGCTCAAGTTGATATATTGGCTCATAGCAGCAAAGAAAAAGATTAAAAATACCTATTAGGGATGTTTTGGTAAAGAAGAACTTTACACTTTGCAATCATTGTAGTAAGGTCAAATACACTGGAGACAAGACAAACTGTCTCACATATGACAAAATCACAGACAAATTTGTTTCTTAAGGCCCTGTCACACTGCAGCATGTGCCAGCTTGTAAGGACGCTGGATGATTGTTGTACACGCTCTGGGGAGCTATACACTGTCGAATGCTATTGGCTTCGAAAAATTTTGTGCCTGCACAAAATCTGCAGCATGTACCGAACGTGTTGGTTACACGCTCTGCGATCGTTACTCTAACGCACTGCAATTGTTATGGACACGAACGTTACTCACACGTCGATACAGGTTCTAAACATGCTCGTAAAATAAGCTAGACAATAGTCTAGCCTTACCGCAATGTGTTTGTAACATGTAGAGACCACTGCCTGGCGTTCTCGGCGTGTACAAAATGTTTGAGTAGCGACCAAATCACTTCCACTTAACAAATTCAATACTGGAAAAAAATGATTTTGAAAGGTTGAATCACGTCAAAAGTAAAGGAAACTATTAAATAGCTATCTATTTTGGTATTGTTTATATCCTTTTTACTGATTGTTTAAAATGCTTAGTTACAAAAAGTACAAGAGACTTTTATCATAATAAGATGAAATTGTTGTGTAGTGAGATCATAATGATTTGATATTATATGTATTAGAATAAAGACAAAACAAGCGATGAGAAAAAGGTATAACAACCATGCTAGGCCATGGATTAGACATCTAACGTTCTTTTTCTTCCTTTGGCATCGAGTTTCCTCGTATAAACGAATGTTAACCACTTCAGCGCACATTGTCCTACACTGACATACATTACACACACGCTAAGTAAACGTTCTGCAGTCGCTGTTACATGTTAGTCGTGCATTAGGCAAACACGCAGAAAGCGGCTTTCTTTCTATCTTTTATAACCGACCTCTGCGTTCTGCAGCGTGATGCAAAATTTTTTCAAACGTCATACACTGTCCAGAACGCTGTAGTGTGACAGGGCATTTAGATATAAAGCATAAGTTTGTCTTCAAATTCTATCTATTTCCTTTGTAAAATATCAAATCCTACTGTACTGTATTTAGCATATTGCTTATAGCGATATATCGCAATAAGGTTTTCCGCTGCGATATCCAGCACTAGGTACCCTTTAACTCAAACAGCAGCAGAGCATGTTGTCTTCATTACACTTATCGAAGTGATGTGATTAAAACTTAACAGTAAGATCATGCAGGGTTACATGAAAATTGAAGCAGTCACTTAATTGGCATTACAGTTTGGGGGTTAACACTTACTTGTTGGTCAGTAATGGTATGTGGGTACAGCATTATTACAGGGTTTTTAAATAGAAAGAAATCTGCTCTGAAATCATGCCAGTTTGTGTAGTGAGAGGGGGCAATGTTTGGGGGGGGGGGGGGGTTAGAATGTATTATGCAATATATTGGGGGGGGGGGGGTGGAGGGAGGGGGAGGAGCGTTTCAAGAGTGTATTTTGTAGTTCATGTGCTCTTTGAAATTATTATGTTACACGTAATATGTTATTATGTTTTACTTTGCATATTCAATATATTCTATGTGTATACATGTATGTTAATATGGCATTTGAATTTCTCTACCTGAAAATGTTCATGTCAACTTATTAACTGTTTTAATGAAATTGATTGTTTTTATGCATACATAGAATTATATATAATCATACAACTTCAGGTAATGAAATGAATTTTTATTTTTGTATTATTTTTTAAGTTCAGGTTATGAAATTTAACATTGTTGACGTACATGCAAGTTTTTATGATTACAGTTAATTCTTGTCTATTGATTTGAATTTTTAAACTGCCAAAAGCTATCAACAGTTTGCAAGTAAGTGGTTTATATCAAGTATTTTATATCAAGAATACTTGATATATACCTAAAGGTTAGAGATTTCATATTGGGAAACCAAATGAGCTTGCTAAACATGAACATTAGATGAATTTTCAAAAGTCAAAATGTCAAATAGTGGCCTTGAGCAATCTTTGTCTCTTGAGAGGTTTTTCTTACTGCTACATCATTGTATAGATAGATACTTATAGTTCAAGTTCAATTTATTCAGATAATCCAACTTAATGGAATACAGAATACAACATATACATTATATACAAATTTTCGAACCGTTCATGGCAATATGAATAACAATGTATATTATTACTAATTACATGTATTATGATAAATTTACAGTAGAAAAATCTTACTAAGGAGGACAGACTGTATGTATATAGTAAGTTTGCATATAGAATACATCTGGCTAGATTATTGGCTTAAGATTTCCTGTTAACATTAAGTTTGCAATCTGTTGATTGTTTTTTAGCAGATAAGTCTTAAAGATGTAGAATTTATCTTTTTATAAAAAATAAATTGTTTTACAGCATATGCTTTATGCATTACATTATTTTTAAGGCCAGTGTTATAATGTGTCCTTCAGAAGAGATGAAGAAGACCCAGACGACAATCTCAACAGCACTCACAACAGAGCACCAAATTAAACATCTACGGACAAGGTGCCTGAGAGGAGTAATAATTCCCTTCAGAAATCACGTTTTCCATTTGTCTCGGCTTCTTCAGTATTGAATATGTACAGTTATACAGATTTTTTTTACTGTCGAGGTCTAATCAGGCAATCTTGGATCTGATATATTACTACTTCTATCTACTGCAAAGAATTTTGAAACCTTGCTGACAAAAAAAAAAAAAGATTACTTGAGCTATGGACCTGGGACTTAGATTTTCATGCATTTAAATAGCAATTCTCTGTAAGGACCAAAATCGATCAGCATGGCATGTCATGGATTTTGATGATTTTCGGTATAATGGGTATATATTAAGTACTGACTATGAAAATGACACTTTTTCACCAATGTGACCTCTGGTTGCCATGGTAACGAGGTCATTCTATTTATAGCACTTGGGACCATGAAATAAGCCATCTCCGGAGACATCGTTGCCATGGATACCACTGTAACAGCTTGTTGTCCCCCGCTTTCGCGGTCCCCCACTTAAGCAGTCCCCCGCTTTCGCGAAAGCGCGGGAACATTAAAACCGGTTCGTCCGTCCGTCCGTCTGTCCGTCAGTCACAAAAACTTTAACCTTGTGCATAATTTTTGAATGGTGAGTGATAGGGCTTTGATATTTCACATGTGTATTCCTTGTGACAAGACCTTTCCATGGATACCAAAATTTTTGACCTTGTGACCTTGACCTTGGACTTTGACCTACTTATTAAAAACTTTAACCTTGACCATAACTTTTGAATGGAAAGTGATAGGGCTTTGATATTTCACATGTGTATTCCTTGTGACAAGACCTTTCCATGGATACCAAAATTTTTGACCTCTTGACCTTGGACTTTGACCTACTTATTAAAAACTTTAACATTGACCATTACTTTTGAATGGTTAGTGATAGGACTTTGATATTTCATATGTGTATTGAATTTCCTTGTGACAAGACCTTTCCATGGATACCAAAATTTTTGACCTTGTGGCCTTGACCTTTGAGTTCGACCTACTTATTAAAAACTTAAACCTTGACCCTAACTTTTGAATGGAAAGTGATAGGGCTTTGATATTTCACATGTGTATTCCTTGTGACAAGACCTTTGCATGGATACCAAAATTTTTGACCTTGACCTTTGAGTTCGACCTACTTTTCAAAAAACTATAACCTTGTCCATAACTTTTTAATGGAAAATGATAGGGCTTTCACATTTCACATGTGTATTCCTTGTGATGAGACCTTTCTGTTGGTAATAACATTCTGACCTTGTGACCTTGTCCATGGAGGTTGACCCACATTTAAAAACTTCAACCTCGACCATAAGTTTTTGATGGTAATTTAAATCATAGGTCTTAAATATTTCACATGTGCATACCTTTTCATAAGCCCTGTCCCTTGGAAACAAAACACAAGTTTGGACCTTTTGACCTTTTCTTGGAGTTAATCTTTCATATTTAGAATGTTGATAATATATGAGATATATTATTAAAACTTAAGAATGGGGGGATGTCTGTAAGCATTTCTTTAAAGACAAACACCCAAAAGCGGAGGACCACAATTCCTTGAATTTGATTTTTCATCTTTATATAATCTATTCTTCTTTACTTCCATTCTTACTTAGTACACTTAGTTATGTGATATTTATTACAGAAAGCTTATTGTATTAGGTCAAAATAAATAAAAATGAAGCGAAAAATAGAGGTGAAAATAAGGGCCAATTTAGTGTGTTTTGAACATTTTCAATCTTAAATATTACAAAAGGCACCAATAGGAGACCAATGATTTTCATCAAAGGAAATATATGTTTATTGACAAATAAAATGAACGAAAAATTTGAGTGGGTATTTTAAGATCTTAACCTAAATTCTGTCGCCAAAGACCATTGCCATGGCAACATTAGACCTTTTTACTTGTTTCATGTTATCTTTAAAATTGATTTTATTCCTCTTTAGAGTTACATAAGATTGTCAAAATGTATGCATGTATAGATATGACTTAAATCTTTTACATAAAAACGATTAAAATGTTCAAGGTCATTGGCTTGATATTCAAGGTCATTTATACTTTGAAACTCAAATTTTGCATAAAATATTGATTTTTAAAATTTTTTGTTATCGATTTTAATTATATTTTATTTGAATATTTTCATAGGTCATATTTTATGAAAGCAAATGAAAAGAAAGAAAAATATTAGAATTTATGAACTGGAGAAATTTAATTGGGACATTTTTTTTGTCAAAAAAACAAGAAAATACAGATTTCGTCCCTTTTTATCAAAATACTCACCAAGAATTTAGATATTCCAAGATGTGAAGAAACGTTATCAATAGTTCTAAGAAATTAGTGATACCTTTATCATTTTATGGCAAATTAACTGTTAAGTTCAATATTTCAAGGTTTCTAGAGTATTTGCACCTTCATTTTATGAAAAATCAGGATTTTTCGTCAAATCTGGTCACTGAAAGTTTAATGACCTTGAAAATTCAGCGGGTGACCTTGAAATAATTTCAAGGTCATTTTTATATTAAAACCCCTCTGATAGATGTATACATGAACTGCTGTTCAAATATCATGTGTAGATAGTTTGATAGAGGTTGTGTTTAAATCAATTGTATGGAAACCTTTCAGCCAATTGTTGCCGTAGCAACTAAATTTGATGCTGCTTTGCATATTAAAGGACAAATTAGCCAAATTAATTTTTCATATTAATGTATAGTTCAAAGATGATACCAATTAGATAATAAGATTTTGGACTTCAAAAATTGGTGCTTTTATGAAATTTTCAACCTTGTAAAACAGTAAAAACATGCAAAAAAAAAGGTCTTTATGTGCCCAAAACAGAACCTTTTGATACCCTTTTTTGGCCCAATTTTTCATCTTGTATACAAAAGGGCATCCGAGATGAATGTAAAAAACTTTACAAATATGCATAATAATAAGGATTAAAAGAAATAATCAGAGCAATTTCAGATTTAAAAAAGTACCTGTTTCCATGGTAACGAAGCCTACAAATTTGCCTCGTCCTATAGATTTTCCCTATTTTTGAAACTTCAGACATGGTTACCATGGCAACGGCAGCCTTTTTGAAAAAACTGGGGTTGATTTACATACTAGTGCTTCATATTGAACTTCCATATCAAAAATCTCAAAAATCCATGACATGCCGTGCCAAAATGTCTTGAAATTCTTTGGTTCTTACAGAGAATTGCTGTTAAATACCAAATCTTGTCATCTCGGCTCTTCCCAAACTGATAAGATGGATTTCAATGAAACTGTGGATTCTTGTGAGCTGCATATCGTCATAGATACATCAAACATTCTACAAATGCTCCCCATATGGAGAGAATGAAGCCTATTCATTTTCAATGTCATGGGTCAAAGTTCAAGGTCACTATTGGCACTGGCTTTCAATCTTTTTGAACAGCGTAACACAAATATTCATCTAGCATTTTAAAATCTTAATACATCATAAAAACAAAGAATAAGAAAACATATAAGGCGGATCTGTGTGTATATCAATACAAGTTTTTGTTTGGTACTTGAACAGACAAAATACTTTTTGGGACCCTCACGTTCGATGATGAATTTACGAACTGAAGAAATTGTCTTTTCTAATGATGAACAAAAATTGGTACTGATAAAATAAAGCAATCTACGGTATTTCATTTCTATGCTGTTTAGATATTACAGCACATATTTCTTAAAATCTCGCACAATTAATGAAACCTAAAGGCACTATGAAAGTGAAGGCAACCACGGGTTTGCCCAGGTGGGATCCTGTACTTCATGGAGAGTTTCACCACCGTCCTGTCTCGTCCACATTGTCGATGAGGCGGAGCAAGAACGCACAAGTTGGGACCCAAAAATTGATTATCTTACTGATTGAGGCTTATTGATATGTCTTTTAAAATATTTGGTTATGCTTCACAAATAAGTACGTGATAATGCAAATGCAGTAGCCATGAATACATCTAAATATGAAACATTCTAAGGGAGCAACCATTTGATTTTTTTGAGGGGGGGCAGGAAGACTGCAAAAAAAAAAAAAAAAAATCCGGATCGAAATTTTAGGGGGAAAAAATAACCCAAACCCAACGGGCCGGCCAAAAAAAATTCCGGATCATGAATTTGCTCCCCCCCTCTCTTCCGACCTTTCCACACGCTCAGTAAACACTTTTTGTGTGTCATAAACTAAGTACAAAAAATCAAATTCAAGGAATTGTGGTCCCCCGCTTTTGGGTGTTTGTCTTTAAAGGAATGCTTACAGACATCCCCCCATTCTTAAGTTTTAATAATATATCTCATATATTATCAACATTCTAAATATGAAAGATTAACTCCAAGAAAAGGTCAAAAGGTCCAAACTTGTGTTTTGTTTCCAAGGGACAGGGCTTATGAAAAGGTATGCACATGATTTAAATTACCATCAAAAATTTATGGTCGAGGTTGAAGTTTTTAAATGTGGGTCAACCTCCGTGGACAAGGTCACAAGGTCAGAATGTTATTACCAACAGAAAGGTCTCATCACAAGGAATACACATGTGAAATGTGAAAGCCCTATCATTTTCCATTAAAAAGTTATGGACAAGGTTATAGTTTTTTGAAAAGTAGGTCGAACTCAAAGGTCAAGGTCAAAATTTTTGGTATCCATGCAAAGGTCTTGTCACAAGGAATACACATGTGAAATATCAAAGCCCTATCACTTACCATTCAAAAGTTATGGTCAAGGTTAAAGTTTTTAATAAGTAAGTCGAACTCAAAGGTCAAGGTCACAAGGTCAAAAATTTTGGTATCCATGGAAAGGTCTTGTCACAAGGAATACACATATGAAATATCAAATCCCTATCACTTACCCTTCAAAAGTAATGGTCAATGTTAAAGTTTTTAATAAGTAGGTCAAAGTCCAAGGTCACAAGGTCAAAAATTTTGGTATCCATGGAAAGGTCTTGTCACAAGGAATACACATGTGAAATATCAAAGCCCTATCACTTTCCATTCAAAAGTTATGGTCAAGGTTAAAGTTTTTAATAAGTAGGTCAAAGTCCAAGGTCAAGGTCACAAGGTCAAAAATTTTGGTATCCATGGAAAGGTCTTGTCACAAGGAATACACATGTGAAATATCAAAGCCCTATCACTTTCCATTCAAAAGTTATGGTCAAGGTTAAAGTTTTTAATAAGTAGGTCAAAGTCCAAGGTCACAAGGTCAAAAATTTTGGTATCCATGGAAAGGTCTTGTCACAAGGAATACACATGTGAAATATCAAAGCCCTATCACTTTCCATTCAAAAGTTATGGTCAAGGTTAAAGTTTTTAATAAGTAGGTCAAAGTCCAAGGTCAAGGTCACAAGGTCAAAAATTTTGGTATCCATGGAAAGGTCTTGTCACAAGGAATACACATGTGAAATATCAAAGCCCTATCACTTACCATTCAAAAGTTATGCACAAGGTTAAAGTTTTTGTGACTGACGGACAGACGGACAGACAGACGGACAGACGGACGAACCGGTTTTAATGTCCCCGCGCTTTCGCGAAAGCGGGGGACAATAAAAACGGAACAAACTTTATATGGAACAAACTTTATGCAATTTCGAGTGAATTAATCAAATTCACAAGTCATTAGCACCATATAGCCTGTCTCCGTTGAGTATAATTTAAGTGAATAGATTATAGGTATATGCCATTCAAGAAATTAAAATGATCTGCTGGCAAGAGATGAACTCATCCTGTGTTTGATGTTTAATATGCAATGGCGTAGCTCTGCTTGAAAAAGTGGAGGGGCACAACATCCCAAAATTTCTAACAAGCAAAAAAAAAAAAAAAAAAAAAAAAAAAAAAAAAAGGGGGGGGGGGGGGGGGGGGGGGAGAAGAAGAGATTAAAAGATAAAAATATTGGGTTTTTCATGTTCTGTATGCACAAATTTTAACATTTCTGGTGCAATATTCTAAATTTTAAGTACATGACTAAATGGCTGACGAGCGGTAGCGAGCCAGGAATTTTTTTAAGCAAAATATTGACTAATCAGAAAATACTGCCTGTGTCCTCTATCATTAACATATACATGTAATGATATTCTATATAGTTTGAGTTAAAGGTATTTTGCAGTTTTTTTTATATCTGTATGACCAAAAATTACGTCAAAAAGTGGGGGGGGGGGGGGGGGGGGGGGGGGCACAAACATACTTATGCCCCCCCCCCCCCCCCCCACTTTCAATGAGATGAGATGAGTATTAATCATTATGCAAGTTCACCGTGGGGTATCACGTGATACACAAATGATATGTTCCACGTGAATCCCCTTTGATTGAACCAAGTTAATACTGTCTAAATCTACTTTATATGAATTTATTATAGGCCTATGATATGGTCATTATTATCAATTATATGATGATAATTTATTGTGGTCAAGAAAAGACGTGTATTCGGAGAACACTTAAACAGAATTTTTTCAATGCTCGCCACATGTTATGATATGGTGCACGGACAGACACAAAATTTTCTGTTTTTAAAAGTGTTCTCCAAATATACGTCTATTCTTGACCAGAATAAATTACCATCATAGAATTGATAATAATGACCATATGATAGGCCTAAAATAAATTCATATAAAGTAGATTTAGACAGTATTAACTTGGTTCAATCAAAGGGGATTCCCGTGGAACATATCATTTGTGTATCACGTGATACCCCACGGTGAAGTTTGTCCTCCGAAATTTTGTTTTTGGCCCAATCCATCAAACAAAATTGCCAGCAGTTCATCTTTTTTTCAGCTTGATCTCGGCCTCTCCACGGAATTCCATTAAACCAGAAACTTGCTTTATCTCATGACCAATTTCTCTGCTATGTTAAAATTTCTCAACTTGAACAAATTGTCTGATGTTTTAATTAATCATATACATCAAGGTCCTAACAGGAATTACAAACAATATTAATGGCAACGTTTTGCGTGGTAGAAATTGATAAAGCCCAAGAGTTGTAATCTGTAATCCAATATGACGGTTAACTTGAAGGTATGGTGTGTGTGTGTGGGTGGGGGGGGGGAGGGGGAGGGTTGCGCACGTAATCCAGATAATCACACCATTTGTTACTGGCACCAGTTGCCAATTTGTCTTTTTGTTTTGGGTCTGGTCTATTGTGTTTGATGTTTCTGTGTTGTTTTTGTTGTTTCTTTCCCGTTCGTGTCAACTATGTTTTTGGATTGGTTGTTTTGGTGTTTTACGATGGGTACTGCAATCGCGTGTTTTTGGAGATTCCCTCCTTTCTTTTCTATCAAAACACAAAAGACTACACGTAAACCAATAAGACCAATGAGCAATTTCAGCCGACTCGGGACGGCCATCTGTCACGTTAGAAGCAAATGATGTAGTTAATCGGATTACGTGCGCACAATCCTCCATTTTGTTCCGTGTGGTCTCGAAGATTGCAGAATTTTTATATTTGTATGTTTTGTATGTTGTGACATTTTCGATCTACAACCAAAAACACAAAGTAGACATACACAACACACGACGAAAAATGCCTGACGTCAGAACATCAAACACAAAGGTTAAACAAAGTTTGCTCTTTTTATTTTTTGAATTTGGAAAAAAATGCACTTTACACAATTCCTCGTAAAAGTTAATCAGACTTCTTTTCCGTGACTTTTACTCAACGTGAAAGATGGTGATATTCCGTTTCGTTTTCATGATTGTATACACTGTCCTGCTCTGCATCTGCTCCGCTAAATGTCTCTGATTGACTGTTTTGCCCTTCCATTTGAAATTCGTCTGTGTATTTAAATGGTAAAAAATGTTCAGAAATATATAAAACTGAGACAAAGAATTAATACGATGAGACAATCTTTAATTTAATAATATAAGATCATAAGGTATCAAGGTTATGGAATCTGGAAAGGAATGTTAAAGGTCTTCAAATTCATTAGCATCATTTAAAAGCAGATACATTTACAGCATGGACCAGACATGCACATTTCTGGTACTTAGCCCTCGTCAGTGATCGAATACTAAAGTACTAAAATACTAGAGTACTAAAATGGTAGTTCACCCGTCATTCAAAAATCATTGAAACAAGATTATTTTTTTCAAATTTCAGGAAAAGAGATACGAATAGAAAAGAAACTAGAAAGGTTTCTTGTTGCGGTTGCAACAAGAGTGTCTTCCTCCTATACAATTTTTGGTTTGGAAATATGAAGGACGTCACATTACATGTATTTATATTATATATTTAAGTTTTCAAATAGCAGTAACATTAAATTTTCAAACCGATAATTGTTTGTGAGCAACCATTTGATTTTTGGGGGGGGGGGGGGGGGGGGGGGGGGGGGCAGGAATTCTATTGCCAGCCGGTAAAATTTTTTCAGCAATTTTCTGAGCAGGCCATTCTTTTCAGCCATTACCAGAGTCGGAGAAAAATTTTCGTCGGTTCTTCGGGCCGGATTTAAACAAATTATCAAATGTTGTGAATGTCTGTGTAAGTTAAACTCCCCGCTGTTACAGAGTATGAGTTAATAACCGTTCCTTCAGATGTTTCTTTGCAATTAGCGAATTTCAGACAGATTGTATGATGTTTAAATAGAACCTTTTCTAGATTTTTGTGCCTATGCGTATTAGGTCTTTGGTAGATACAGCTATGTGAACAGTTTGTATTTATATTAATTAATTTTTTGACTTTAAATTGTCTGGCACAAAGGGCCAGCAAAAATTTCCATATCATGCAATGTATCCTTACTTTTGCATGGTCCGGGAAAAAAAATCGCCGGCCCTTTGGGCCGGAATATTTTTTTCAGCATTTTTCAGAGCCGGGATTTTTTTTTTTTTGCAAATTCTTCCTGCCCCCTTCCCCCATAAAAAAGGCGAGCTCGTAGCTGTAGAACCAATTTTCTTGAGAAGAGAAATGGTAATAACAAGTTACGTTCAATATATATATATAAATACCATGAGGTTCTCGCTGTGCAGGTTCAAATTTGGACCCCCCCCTTCCCTTTTTTCAAAGTTTATTTTGAATTTCCATCATGGCGACATCGTTCAATATAAACAGAACTGTTTTCGAAAAACGAGGGGAGGGAAGAATGTTGGAGAAATTGTTCATCAATTTGTAAATAAACCAACCGAAAATTATGTTCGAACGTTTGCTAGAATTAGAAATTAAACTTGATGTTCAAAATATAGTTATTGAAGTTTAGAAACAGGTTTGTAGGTTAGAAATCGGAATCAAACTACCACTTTTTATGTGTAAATTCTGGTTTGTAGCTGATCTCTTCTAAATTAATCAACTGTTTTAAAATCAAATTGTGTATATCGAAATGTATTTATGAAATGCATATTCATCATTGCCGTGAAATCGGAATTTGAAAATCTCAACACTGCTTTTCTCGAGTCGGACTCGGACTACCAATTTTAGTGTGCGCCCGATCTGTCGGCGTGAAGGTGTATCGAAATACCCAACTCAAAATTTCGATGCTCATATCTTTTCAACAGTAAGAGATAGGAAAAATCAGAAAGACTCAATAAGACAGATATATGGATAAAAAATAATAATATTGAAATTTTTAGGAAACTTCATAAGCTTAATTTTTGTTTACTATTATCAGCAAAAAAGTGTCTTCCTCCTATGAACTTCTGAATTTGGAAATATGAAGGACGGTGAAGGACGTCATCGTAATAAATCGTTACAGTGTGCATCTAGCATTTCATATCTTGCATGGCTGTCGACTTTCAAAAAGAATGGAAATTGTAGATAGCAAAATACGAGATATTTAAGCTTACAAATAGCAAAACATGAAATTTTCGGTCCTTTTGAGTAATTCGACGCTCCCGTCAAATATTTGAATCTACTAAAAAAACATGATAAAAAAAATAACAGAGACCAAAAATAAAAAAGACCAATCTAGCTTTTACTCCAAACGTAACGTTGAAGAACTTTCATTGTCCTAGCTTACAGGGTTCTTGAGAAATCGCTGATCCAATTTTCCACGGTTACGAAAACAATAGGTCTTCCGACGGAAGTCGGAAGACCTAATAACACAAGTACAGTCATATATCAAGCTGCAGTCAGCTCTGAAAGAGAGAGTGAAACTAGGTTCCCGGAAGAATTGAGCAACTCCTGTTTGCTAGCTAGCATGATTCATCGCTTTAGAGTGCTATGTATCATCCCTCACTATGATCAAGTTAATTAAGCCAGGGACTTCAAAATTTGAAATATTTTAAATTTGAGAAGGACAAAATCATTGACATCAAATTATGTATTTTTATAGTACAATTCTGCGATCAGAAGAACAATTAAAACATTGTGCATGCTTTTAGGTGTAATATTATCCTCTTCAACCTTAGATTGATTAAATATCAGTCATACACGTACCTGGATTGTTGAATATTCTCTGATGATTAAATCTAAAACAGAAGTAGCATTAAGATAACTTCGTACTAAATATCTCTGAAAATCACTTTCAACTTTAAAGAAGGTTGGTAACTTTTACTTTATTTCGATAATAGCGGATATCCGCTAGCGCTTGAAACCTCAATTTAATTTTCGAAGTAAAATAATGGCATACTTATTTTCCGAATACGTTCATACAGAATGTGAATCTTATTTTCGTATTTGCAAAAATACCGCTTCAACAATGAAGACAGAATTAGAAGTGTCCCAACAAAGAGGATTATTCCAAATGTTTGTTAAGGAAATTACCTTTTCATACACATCATCAGGGTTATTGCAGAAGCAAAGAGGAGCACCATAACAGCAAGAAAAATGAGGAGAATTAAGGCGTAAATCCATTCTGATTTAACCTCATTCAAACTGTGAACTTCCTTTCCATCAAAGGATGTCGAGAAGGTCTCATTTAACACTGGATAATTGGTAATATCACCAACAGAATTCCTCGCTGAAACAAATCCTGAAAACATAAAAAAAATTCGCGTTGGGATAATTTTCGCTTTTCTACGAGTCAATGGATTTCGCGAAAAAAAAAATCAAACGCGAAAACAGCTTCTTTATTCTTACAAATACAGAGAAGCTCTTATCGAATATTTTCCCCAGCATAACGTTTTGATCGCGAAGTTTTCTACGAGCGAAAATAACAACGTTTACAGTAGTTTATAACATTATAGTACATAGAAGGTAATGGAATGATTCAAAACTATGGATCAACGGCATGCAAATAGAATATTTAGTAAGTTCAATTTCATCTTTGCAATGTACAGACGTGGCTTAAGCAAGCAGAGCACGCATTGTTTGACTTATGTCCTATGTTCTCTGTCTTTTCAAATACATGTAATTTAAAGAATAACATTTGCCCAAAAATGCTTAAGGAAAGCATGACCACCTCTTTCTTCTCAAAGAAGGGAGGAGATCTCCAACAAGACCCCGTTGCAGCATCAACAGCAAAACAACAAAACACCCCGATGCAAAAACACAAAAGACGAGTACAGCATGAGACGGAAAAGAGACACACGACATGTAAACATCAAACACAAAAGACTACACATAAACCGACGAGACCAACGGGCAACCGGTGCCGACTTTGGACGGCCATTTGTCACGCAAGTAGCAAATGGTGTGGTTATCCTGGATTATGTGCGCACAACCCTCTCACTTCTCCAATTACCCAGAGGTCTCGAAGAACGTACAATTGTGATGTAAAACATTGAAGGGTACTTGTCCCTCTTGCCGCCTCTTATCTAATACGCCAATACTTTTAAATACATTGGTTCTATCGTGCAATAGTCTGAAATATCAAATACATGTAGTTTTAAATATCTCACCTGTCGAATATGTTGTGTTTGTGGAATGACTACCAGAACTTTCTATGAGTATATAAAGAAAATAAATAAATAAATGCATATCTATATCAATAAGAATATAATGTTTGAAT
This sequence comes from Pinctada fucata, assembly GCA_028142955.1. Taxonomy (NCBI): domain Eukaryota; kingdom Metazoa; phylum Mollusca; class Bivalvia; order Pterioida; family Pteriidae; genus Pinctada; species Pinctada fucata. The sequence continues at coordinate 53,782,851 of AP027112.1, read as the reverse complement.
TACGAACATTATAGACCAAGGAGCCAATTTTTTCATGATACAGTCTTCTACTTATTCTCTGAAATTTACCCCTCGTGGCCTACTTTTGCCTGTATCAGCGCAACCTCGTGACTGATCCGGACGAAAAACTACAGAACTAGGGTAGGGTACATCATTTATTGATTACTACCAAGTTTCATAAAAACTAGCTTGGATGGAGTTGATTTGCAGGAAATGACCAAAATAAATCTGAAATGTTGAAATGGATTAAAATAAAAATAAAAAAAAGTAAAAATTATTGAAGAAAAGATTATCATATTTGCATATATAAAGACAAATAGCTGGAACACTTACATATATATTAAAAACAATTGACTGTGTCTAAAATCACTTGGGTTTGAATTATCACTAATGAGGGTTTACTATACGAAACACGTTGTTCAAGAAGGTAAGTGGTTGGAACACTTCATTTTTTTTTCTAGATGGCAGGGCATTATTTAAGAAAAGAATTTATCTAGTAAAAAATCGACGACAAAAAAGCGCTGAAGACACAATGTGTCACAAAACTTGGCAACAATGTGTTCAATAACACCTCAATTTATCCAAATCAGCGGGCATGTTTTGGGTATGTCATCCGTATAACAGCATGGGAATATGGCTATTAAAAACTCCTTTTATGTGATTTTTCGTTTGGCTGGGTTTATTTGTTATTGTAATCCTCATGTTATGAACCTTCTTTTTGTCTCTTTGCTAGGTGCCTTTGAATTTCTCTTTGGTCTCTTCTTGACTGACATGTTTCATATCATCTTATGGTTTATTAATTACGTGAGAGGAGGGAATCTTACACAACACCCGGTTGTAGCACCTAAACCAAAACACCCATTGCAAAGGAAAGGAAATGATCTCCAGCATGACCATCCTGCACTCACCCAGCGAAACAAACCCACAAGAAAGTGACACATAAATGACATCATACAAAACTACAAATCGCAAAAAGACACAACAATATTCACTAGAACATACAAAACAATCGCAACAGAAGTACAGAAACATTAAACATTGATGACAACACATAAAAGGAAGGAGACCAAAAAAGAAAGTGACGCAAAAGGGACAAGGAACAACAAATGACATAGAAAGATCAAACACAAATGACTGGACATAAATCAATGAGACCCATGGGAAATCGGTGCGACTTAGGACGACCATCTGCCAACCAGTAGAAAAGGGTTAGGTTATCCGGTTTACGTCAGTACAAACCTTCCACTTTTCTGGCCACCTAGAGGTATCGAAGAACGCACAATAGTGGTATAAAAACCTCCTCACTGTATGATGACCTTACAAACAGACAGTTTGACGCAGGGGCCAAAGAAACACACACACGGATATGTAAATGGATATAAAAACAAGAAGCGTACGAAATACAGTCCGTGCTCTGTCGGCTGTAGCGGGCTCATGCATGTCATCACCAAAGAAGTCTGACTGAGATTGAGAGAGGAGAGGTGGTCGGGGCCCTGTCTTTCTAAAGAGATTTAGACGAGGCCCGTCATGGAGTCCTGTCGTCACAGTCAGTCAGAGTGCAATTTTTAAGAATGCGCTGGTTAAAGGTTGTAGATTGGTCCAGTACCAAGCCAAGTGTCCATCTGGTGACAGAAGGATTATATATACGGTATAAAAGGCGTTTGATGATTCTAACAATTTCGATGGTAATTCTGTCTACATTTGATCCTTCTTATTTTGTTAATTATGTCACCATTGAATGCAGGTTGTGAAATACCCAAAGTAATTTACTCTGTTGGCTTGTATAAGTCCGAATTTCAAAAGAAGTTGACAATAATGTTTGTAAAATTTCCAGAAAGTCTTTACTAGTTTATGAACGCGAAAACATCAGTACATGCTCTAGCACACCAGATGAGCTGTGAAATGTAGATATCATAGGACGGTAATCCAAGAACATCACCGTCAAGCCAATCATTCTCTTTTTGTCCATCTGGTGACAGAAGGATTATATTTACGGTATAAAAGGCTCTTATGAATGTTAAGGTCCAAAAATGGTGTTTCTGTGTTTGTAAAATTTGCCTTGATTAGAGTAAATTCTTGAGGATAAATAACATTTTTATACTTTTCAAAAACAGGATTGTCGATAGTGAGAATGTTATCCAGGTACCTAGAAGTACCAATGAAACATGTAAAATCATCATGTTTTCTTTGCTTTTGAAGATTTTGAATAAAATCTTGTTCATATGTGTATAAAAATCAATCTGCAACAAGAGGCGCACATTTAGTACCCATAACCATCTGTCGTCTCTGAAGGTCAGTCGGACTCCTCGGGTGATAACATACATGAGCTCGCTACAGCCGGCAGAACACGGACTGTATTACGTACGCCCTCATTTTATAACCATTTACATCTGTGTTGCTTGGGCCCCTGCGTTTTGCGGTCTAGTTTGTTTGGGGTTTTGCTATTAGTGCTACAACCGAGTGTTGTTGGAGATCCCCTCCTTTCTTCCATAGAGATCCCTACAACCTAGAGATTCTCACCAAAAGGAAGGACAAACCAATACACAGGTCACTACATGTCCATAATGGAAGCATCACTGATGAGGATTTAATATCCGAAACACGTGTCTAGTGCATGAAAAATAGGTTTGAAAGTGTCTTCAAGAAGGTATAGAGTTGGAAATCTTGCGCATTATTGTATTCTGTAGTCTAAAAGAAACCCTTTGATTCAGATGTACAAATATAAGTTTTCTCCTCTCGATCATAGCACCATTTAATGAGCTTGGACAATCGATCATTAATTTTGTCGTTTGGAAGTGTGGTGTACATATTTGAAAAGTCGTATGAAGAAATCGTTTTGGCATGAAAATTTCTATATTTCATTTTGTCAGTCAGATCCCCTGAATTTTTATTAAACATCAAAGAAGTACCTATCAGTTATTCGGTCTCAATGTCAAGAAGACAAATTAAGGCAAAATCATTAGAATTCACATTGGAACGGTTGCTAACCTCGGAATGAATAACATCCCGAAGTGAGACCAGGTATCCGGGTATGCGAAAACAATGGCTCAGTCTGTTATTGAGCTTTTGGTGTGGAATGGTAGTGTAGAGTGTGGAGATGTCGAACGACTTTATGCTGGTAATATGATCGAAATTGGTGACTTTTAAAATTTTTCAAAAGTTCTTTAGAATTCTTTAGAATCCACATCTGATTGATTCCATTTCTGGAATATGTTCTATTGCAGTGTGTTATACGTTTGACAGTTAGTGTTTTGAATATTTTTCCCTGACATTGTCGCCATAGCACTTTCTATATAGACGTGGCCTCAGACAGTGCATATATTTTATATATTCTTTTCATTTTCGTACGTGAACATCGACGGCGGGTGCGGCTAGCCAACAGGGGATGCTTACTCCTCCCGGGTACCTAGTCCCACCTCTAGCTTGCTAGGGGTCCGTCGATGCCCAATTGATCACTGACGAGGGTTTAGTACCCAAAACGTGCATGTCTGGTCCATTCTGTAAATTTTATCAGGTTTTAAATGATGCTATTGAATTAAAAGACGTTTAACATTTGAACTACTCGGTGAGTGTCACTGCTGGTGGACCAAGTGTCCCCGAGGGCACATGTAGCCAAGTTCGATCAACTTCGGTTGATCGTCCGTCTCTTTAACGCATTTGAAATTTTCTGTTACAAAATTTATTGAAATTTCTAAAACGTGGGTCCTGTGGCATCATTTCCCACCCATTCTGCTACGTCTTTTGGTACATTTATGGACATAATAAGTTTCATACTTTTTGGCCACCTTACATTGTTTAGACTGAGGATCACTGACAAGGGTTTAGTACCCGAAACGTGCATGTCTGGTCCATTCTGTAAATTTTATCAGGTTTTAAATGATGCTATTGAATTAAAAGACGTTTAACATTTGAACTACTTGGTGAGTGTCACTGCTGGTGGACCAAGAGTCCCCGAGAGCACATGTAGCCAAGTTCGATCAACTTCGGTTGATCGTCCGTCTCTTTAACGCATTTGAAATTTTCTGTTACAAAATTTATTGAAATTTTTAAAACGTGGGTCCTGTGGCATCATTTCCCACCCATTCTGCTACGTCTTTTGGTACATTTATGGACATAATAAGTTTCATACTTTTTGGCCACCTTACATTGTTTAGACTGATGATCACTGACGAGGGTTTAGTACCCGAAACGTGCATGTCTGGTCCATTCTGTAAATTTTATCAGGTTTTAAATGATGCTATTGAATTAAAAGACGTTTAACATTGGTACTCTATTGTGAGTGCTGTTGGGATTATCGTCAGGATCTTCTTTAACTCATTTATGTCACACTTATGCCCTTTGCCGTGTGGAGCTCGTAAAAAAGTTCCCCGCGAGGGGTTCGACAGTAAGTGTTTTGAACATTTTTCCCTGACATTGTCGCCGTAGCACTTTCTATATAGACGTGGAATCTGACAGTGCATGTATTTTATATATTCTTTTTATTTTCGTACGTGAACATCGACGGCGGGTGCAACTAGCCAACAGGGGATGCTTACTCCTCCCGGGCACCTGGTCCAATCCTCTAGCCAATTTATCTGTTCTTAAATGATGCTATTCAATTTGAAGACGTTTACATTTATACCACTTGGTGAGTGTCACTGCTGGTGGACCAGGAGGGAGTCCCCGAGGGCACATGTAGCCAAGTTCGATCAATTTCGGTTGATCGTTTCTTCAACGCATTCTAAAATATCTGTCATCAAAATTTCTTGAAATTACTAAAACGTGGGTCCTGAAGCATCATATCCCACCCATCCTGCTACGTCTTTCGGTACGCTTTTTCGACATAGTAACTTTCATACTTTTTTGGCATATTACATTGTTTAGAATTGAGGATCACTGACGAGGGTTAAGTATCCGAAACGTGCATGTCTGGTCCATGTTGCCAATTTATCTGTTCTTAAATGATGCTATTCAATTTGAAGACGTTTACATTGCTAGGGGTCCGTCGATGCCCAATTTGGTAATCTATTGTGAGTGCTGTTGGGATTATCGTCAGGATCTTCTCTAACTCATTTCATTTATACGTCTTCGAATTCAATAGCATAACTTAAGAACAGACAAATTTGCAGCATGGAATAGTCATCCAAGTTTCGGATATTTAACCCTCTTCAGTGATCCTCAATTTAAACAATGTAATATGGCCTAAAAGTGTGAAAGTTATTTTGGCCAAACATGTACCGAAAGACGCAGCAGGATGGGTGGGATATGATGCTACAGGACCCAAGTTTTAGAAATTTGAAGAAATTTTGATAACAGAAATTTTCGAAGGCGTTGAAGAAACGATCGACCGAAGTTGATCGAACTTGGCTACATGTGCCCTCGGGGACTCTTGGTCCACTATCAGTGACACTCACCAAGTGGTACAAATGTTAAACGTCTTCAAATTCAATAAACTAATATCAAAAACGCAGACTACAAACAGGATATACCTGCATAACTCTAAACTTAATTGCACTTTGCACTTTCTTGTGGGTTTGTTTCGCTGGGTGATTGCAGGATAATCATCTAGCACCTGGTCTCACTCCCATATCGGGTGTGTTCGCTTCTTTTCAGATGGTGGAGGTTTTTGTTTGTTTGCTTTGGTTCCTGTTTTATCCTGATTTTGTGCTGTATACAGGGATATGGTCATTATCCATATTTTTCATTTGTAGACTTGAAGACAGGGGAACAGTTTGTGCAAATTGAATTTGAATCAAAGTCATTGAATTCGAATTTTGGGTAATTAAGTTCATTTCGTTCAATTTGCTGCAACTGGCTGCAAATTTCAATCAGTTTTAAAAATATGAATTTTTAAAAATGTTACTCACCTGTTGGATATGTCTTGTTTGTAGAATAGGTAGTAGAACTTTCTACGACTATATAAAAATATAAATAAATTTATTCTATATATTAAGGAGAATGGTGGATGATATTCTGTCATAGACCATTTGAAACAAAGGAGGGGATCTCCAACAACACCAGGTTGCAGCACCCACAACAAAACCCCAAAACACCCAATGCAAAAACACAAAGCAGACCAGCACAGAAAGAGACGCATAAGGGACAAGGAACGTCAACGCACAACACAGAAACATCAAACACAAAGGACTACACATAAACCAATGGGAAACCGGTGCCGACTTAGGACGGCCATCTGCCACGGAAATAGCAGAAGGTGTGATTATCCTGGATTACGTGCGCACAACCCTCCCACTTTTCCGATTACCCAGAGGTCTCGAGAACGTACAATTGTGGTGTAAAACAACCTCCTCACTGTCAGATGACCACACTAAAACAAGACCACAAAACGCAGGGGCCCAAGCAACACAGATGAATATGTAAATAGATATCAAAAGAGGGCGTACGTAATACAGTCCGTGTTCTGCCGGCTGTAGCGAGCTCATGTATGAGGAGTCCGACTGATATTCAGAGAGGACATGTGGTCGGGGCCCTGTCTTCTCTAAAGAGGTTTGGACAGGGCCCGTCATGGAGTCCCGTCGTCAAAGTCAGTCAGATTGCACGTTTTAAGAATGCGCTGGTACAAGACTGTAGATTGGTCAAGTACCAAGCCTAGTGTTCGTCTGGTGACATTAGGATCATATCCACGGTATAAAAGGCGTTTGATGATTCTGACGCATTTTCGATAGTGATGTTGTCTATCTTTAATCCTTCTTATCTTGTTAATTATGTCACCATAAAATGCAAGTTGTGAAATACCCGAAGTAATATACTCTGTTGCCTGAATTGGTCCGAATTTCAGAAGAAGTTGACAATAATTTTTGTAAAAATTTCCAGAAAGTCTTTACTAGTTTGTGAAAGCGAAAACCTTGTCCCAAACGTTTCTTGGTAATTTGTAAATTTCTACTATGAAAATCCAAAACATCAGCACATGCTCTTGCATACCGGATGAGCTGTGAAATATAGATACTATAGGACGGAAATCTAGGAACATCACCGTCAAGCCAGGGGAAATTTTCTATGTTAAATCCAAAGTCATCTCTTTTGTCATACACACTTATATGGAGTTCTCCATTAACATTTTTGATATTTAGGTCAAAAAATGGTGTTTCTGTGTTTGAAACGTTTGCATTGTTTAGAATCAATTCTTGTGGATAAATAACATTTTTATACTTTTCCAAAACAGGATTGTCGATAGTAAGTTTATCATCCAGGTACCTAGAAGTACCAATGAAACATTTCACATCATCATGTTCTCTTTGCTTTTGAAGATTTTGGATAAATTCCTTTTCATACGTGTACATAAATAAACTATCCAACCAAACATTGTACTCTATGGCTTCCGAAATGGAAGTAACCGGATGTGACAGTTCTATCGAATTGAAGCGGCGGGTGTTGCATGCAAGCAGGAGATTCTTACTCTTCCTGGGCACTTGGTCTCACTCCCAAATCGGGAATTCGTTTCTTTTCATATAGTGGAGGTTTTTATTTGTTTGCTTTGGTTCATGTTTTATCTTGATTTTTTATGCCTTCGGTCTCTGATTTTCGGTTTTGCGCTGTATACAGGGATATGGTCATTATCCGTATTGATCATTAAGGAGGCCCAGGACAGCCAAACTTATATAAAGATCCTATCATACAATTTTCCTAAAAATTATAAATGTTAATAATTGAAATAAACTTTTTCTACAAAGTTTCATCAATTTTTAACCGTAAGTTTTAAAGCTACGAAGGTAAATGTATACCCATTGAAAGCCCCAAAAGGGGCCGTTAATGTGACGTTGAAATTAACACACTTTAGGTAATAAAAACAGTTACAAATCTTCTGTAGAGGCAGAATATTAACAAGTTCTGTATCTTTAATTAAGATATCATGTGGACAATCGAATATATATAGGATTATAGAAGATCACTTAGACTTTTAAAAGAAATTGTCGAAAGGAGATAAATTTATGTTTTTTTTTCCAGAACATCTTTGAGTTGTTAATTTTCAATAATAAATTCCGTTTATCTCAAACCCTATCATTCATTTCTCGTAAAAAAACTTGATATTATCTTTTTCATATGTCAAATGGAACGCCGATAAGTTCCTATTGAAATTTGACCGTCGGTGTTTAAGTTATAGTGATTTTGTTACCCCCTCCCACTATTTTAACGTTACCTAATGCTGACGTTCTTGCGAAAAACGCGTCAATGTCGCCGTTTCTACTATGACGTCATAATTGATCTAGAGCTTTCCGATGGGATTTTTTCTGATACTGTTCTGGACCCCCTTTAAGTAAGAATATAATTTGTATTTACAAACAAACCCTGGAAATTATCACAAAGAAGGGTGCACCTCGTAATCTCCTTTTGTGGCGCAACCTGGAGAAAAACAGCCAGGCTTATGAAATACCCACTCTTTTCCTATTTTACATAAGAAATGAATTCAGTAAAAGTGAAGAAAGAAAATTCAATATGTAACTATTCAATAATTCAAATGTGAAAAAAAAATGTAGTATATGATTGCGCAAAATAACACATTGATAAATCTTTCGAAAGATACAGTTTATTAGCATTTCTGAAATAGTCCACTAATACTTAAAAAAGAGTGAAAAACATCAGAATGAATATAGGGATTTTTTTTGAAGAAGATAAAAAGTTGGAACCCCATCTTCCTATTTTCTACACTTTTTCTTTTGCAATGTGGAGCACTTAATTTTGTTTCCCGAGACTGGCTGTTTAAAGTGCATGAATACTTTATTATCAGCTCTGTTGCATGAAGATTTGCTTTGGCCCTTTAACAATTTGACATTATGATGTCTCAAATCTGTTCCGGATTCGCAGTAAGAAATAACGTCAAATGCTGTGATGCCGGGTCTTGGAGTGTCTAAAATTCAAGTCTACTGCATTTATTTGAAGATCGTCTATGAAGAATTGACTGTCTCACTGTTGCTGTTCATGGGTGTCTGGTTGGTCACGTGCAAATTCCGTAAATCGCGAAGCAAATATTGGACTGTAATTTTAATTGCCTAATGGGAGTTGTAATCATACTTGTAATATTGGAAGATGACAATACAAACAGACATAACGCAGGGGCTCAAGCAACACACAGATGGAAATGTTAATGGATATACAAATAGAGGGCGTACAAAATATAGTCCGGGCATTCTTTGCAAATTAAATGCACTCATTAAAATTTAAAAAAAATTCTTTGATCGCTGAGCGATATAAGTCCCATACCGGCATAATTTTATGTCCTGCAACTCTGCTAATAACGCTTCAATTAAACATAGAGTTAAAGTTGACCTGTACGTGCATCAAAAGATTAATGCCCGCGCAAAAATCAGTTAATCATCTGCAGTAACGGAATAGATCTGGAAAAATGAAAATTTCATGAAATGTTCTAAGTCTAGGTGTCATAAATTTTGTAAATCTGTATCGCACTACAATGTTCTAACATACCAAACATCAGTTTAAGATCTATTATAACAGCCAAGAAAAGTTCATAAAACTGAAAATTTCATGAAATATGCTAAGTCCAAGGGCAATAACTCTTGTAAAAATAGGTCAATCATACCCAAACTCAAACTTGATCTGTATCACTCTACGATGTATTCATATACCAATAATCAATTGAATTGTTAAACGTCTTTAAATTCTATAGCATCATTTAAAACCTGATAAATTTACAGCATGGACCAGACATGCACGTTTCGGGTACTAAACCCTCGTCAGTGATCCTCAGTCTTAACTATGTAATGTGGCCAAAAAGTATGAAAATTATTGTGTCCAAAAATATAACAAAAGACGTAGCAGAATGGGTGAGATATGATGCTACAGGACCCACGTTTTAGAAATTTCAAGAAATTTTGTTAAACGTCTTTAAATTCTAAAGCATCATTTAAAACCTGATAAATTTACAGCATGGACCAGACATCCGCAATATCTGCAATAGAACTGAAGAAAACTCCGGAAAACTGAGAATTTCATTAAATTTGCTAAGTCCAAGGGCCATAACTCTTGTAAAAATAGGTCAATCAAACCCATACTCGAACTTGATCTGTATCACACTAAGATGTATTCATATACCAATAAATAATTCAATAGCTGCAATAGATCTGAAGAAAAGTCCGGAAAACTGAAAATTTCATGAAATTTGCTAAGTCCAATGGCCATAACTCTTGTAAAAATAGGTCAATAAAATCCAAACTCGAACTTGATCATACTGACAGACAAGCGGAGTGGAAACTATAAGTCCCCTCCGGCGAGCAGGTAGGGGACTTATAAACTAGAAGGCGCTACTAAAATGCATTTTGGCTATGTCTGAAAATCATTTTGGCTTTAAGATACAACTGATGGGATTAAATAACCGAAACAAGTGTCTGGTGCAGTAAAAATCATTTGAAATACTACTCGGGAAGGAACTGAGTTTGAACAGTACTGTTTTGTCATTTTGTCATCACCAATTTTAAGTGTATGCATTACAACTGCTTTTTAATCATCAGAGGTGTTTAATCCTCCCATAATTGTCTGCGCTTTTGTAAACAAGTGTTCGTGATACAGAAAGAAATCATATACTGGTCAAGAATCTTTATTGTATTTCTTAATTCGTCACAAAATTTTGTCATTGCGTGTTCCACTGTCCGAACGCGTGACGTCACGTTTTTCAATGAATGATAAGACATTCTGCCTTTACATTTCAAAGATTATCATAGGTACCTAACTTTAAAGCAATAGTAGATCTTAGTATGTATTATTTAATTTTCAAGCGCTAAATATGAAAACTATAAGAAGCATCCATAATTGAAAAATGATGGTGCTTCGTGGATCCCACCTGTGTTTATTGAATGTTAATTAATCGATAACATTTTTGTTATTACCAATTTATAAATTTGTCTAATTAACAGTTAAATTGTAAATAAGTTATTTTATACCAGTTTCAGCAAGAGACAGCGACAAGTCTTTTAAAAGCGGACAAGTCCGCCTCGTAGTATCAGAAAATTGAGAAATAAATTTCAAGCCGACATTTCAAGCATAGCTTCGGGGATTAGCAATCGGCCAGTAGACATACAAACCTAGTGCTTCTCTTTGATATTATCATATTGAAATATATCTCCTATCGTAATATAATGCACCATTTGTGCATTTCATTTAACAATGTATCATCGGTTATGTATCATCAGTTCTTGTCTCGTTGTATTATCTTTGATCCTGTTGTTTTATGTGTAGTCATTTATGTTTGATGTTTCTAGTGATTTGGCGTTCATTGTACCATACATTCCATGAGAATAGATTTCATGTAGATGATCCTTAAAGTTCAGATTATTGATGGACAACAAGTCATCTATGTATCTGAAGATAAAATTGAACTGAGATGCCAGGTGCTTTCGTCCAGTCGAGAGCAAGGTCAGGATGAAGTCAGCTTCGTTTAAATACAAAAATAAGTCCGCAAGCCATGGGGCGCAATTAGCACCCATGGGGATGCCAACTATGTGCTGGAATATGGGTCCTCCAAACACCAAAAAAATATTGTCCATCAAAAACTAAAGCATTCGGATGATATCGTCTTCGGTATACTTTTTGTTTGAATCAGAGTGTTCCTTCACGAAATTAAGCTCCTTGCGCCTACCCTCCAACGATTTATGGCCATATTTTTCACTTAAATACGCCTCTGAATAAACCCTACACAAAATGTGGAGCCGCTCATTTTGGCAAGAGGAAATTAAAGCTCTGTATTGTAGATGGCACCAGGAAAATTCACTTCTGCTTTATTTAAACTGTTTGGCATGAAGTACTACTGACGAGGATTAAAATATCCGAAACACGTGTATGGTACAGCAAAATTGGTACAATAGAACATATATTTCAATATTGACAATCCTCCCGCCCTAAGACAAGTATCTCCTGTTCCCGATTTTTGAAAGAAAGGTGTTGCGAATAATACAGGCCATTTGTTGTGAGCTTGTGTGGAATAGTAATGTAGAGCATGGAGAAATTAACTTAAAGGATAAAGCTATTAATATGGATTCTTTGTAAAAACCTAAAGCAGCTGACTACGGCATGTCATTGATTTTGATTAAACTTTCTGTAATTATCATACTTAATGTAAAACAAAGACAACAAACCATTTCGTTACATTTGAACCACGGTTGCCATGGTAACGGGGTCCATCTATTTGACATCCTCATGTATATGAGATATAAGACATATTGTGGCATTCTGTTGCCAAGGAAACCGTGGTCAAAACTTACTTTATAAACACAAAAACTTTTCTTTGTAAGTTCAACTCTAACAAGAAAATTGTTTTAGGGGGGGGGGGGGGTTCTAAGGTAGTTGTTGATGTTTAATCAAAGTATGTGAAATTTAAGCAAAAATAAGGTCTATTTTTAGGGTCATTTTTTGCCTGTTTTTGACTATTTTGAAGGTTGAAAACCATAATTTGGCACGCGTTATGGGTATTTGATGTCACCTTGACAAAATCAATGTCCCTAGCTGAAAATTATCAAGAAATAAAATTTATGGTGAAACTCACCATTTTGTCATGAATACCAATCAAAAACCATTTCTATAGCAACTTGGTATCAATATTTCTGTATACAGCATATTTAAAACATTGTTTTTCCCTATTTTTGAGTCCGATGATTATGAAATAGCATGCCTGTATACAAAATACATTTATCATAATCACTTGACATTCAAATCATTTCAAGGTTATCTGTCCAAATCTCAAGGTCATCTCTAACTTTAGACTAAAATTTACACAAACATCAGGATTTCAAATTATATTTAGTTGATTTCTCAAACATATTTCATTAGATATTTTGATTTTAAGTATTAACAATTGTACAACCGATCACGAGAAGTAGAATTCACCACAGTATTGTTAAACTGTATTTCACTTCTATGTATGACATACTTTTAATAAGAGCATAAAATTGAGATTTTCTAAATTTTTCTTGTAAAATATGTGACATTTATTTGGGTCTTGATAATTTTGATACTCATCCCAACAAATAATGCATTTATCATTCTTTAACCTCGTCATTTTAACAGAAATTATACATGGTCATTTAGTATCAGAAAATTGTCAAATGTATTTCAAGTCGATGCAGAAGTTAGTTTGTAGCTTTAATCAAATCAATTTTCAAATTAACTCACCACATCCGTTTACTTTGTCGCACAGTTCTATCAAACACTCACAAGCAAACCTGCAAAGTCTACCATAGAACCCTGGTGCACATGTATCGTTACAGTTATATCCATACGTTCCAGCTGGACACTCTGTCATTATAGAAAATAAACCCTGCTTAACTGTTGGCTCCGAGTATACTTAGTTAGGAATTAACGTTTTGAATCGTGTTCTTCCCAGCGTGAGACGCTCACTCCTCCCGGGCACCTGGTCTTGACTCCATTCGATAGATCGCAATTGCCTTGTTAATCGAGACTTATTTTAAAGAATTCGAAGGAACTTTAGAACATCCGAAATCCACTCATTTTAGTAGAGTCCATTCGATCAAAGCCTTTGATTTTTCGACCCTTTACACTACAATCCCACATTGTAAATTGAAAGAAAGACTAGCAGAAATTATAAGTAATGCGATTACAAGTAAGAACGGCAATCGCAAATACAAATTTATTGTTGTTAACTATGACAAAACCTACTTTGTAAAAAAAAGTCCGATTCTGAAAATAAGTACACTGAAACAGATATTATTCAGATGTTAAACTTTCTGATCGACAAAATTTTGTGGTGTTTGGAGGAAAAGCCTTCCAGCAAATTTTCGGAATTCCAATGGGGACCAATTGTGCCCCACTCCTTGCCGACATTTTCCTTTACTCGTACGAAGCTGAATGCATTCAATCTTTGGTCTCTGAAGAGAAAAGATACTTAGCTTCTGACTTCAACTTCACTTACAGAAACATAGACGATGGGTGCGGCTAGCCAACAGGGGATGCTTTTCCTCCCGAGCACCTGGTCCCACCTCTAGCTTGCGAGGGGTCCGTCGATGCTTAATTTTGTTCTCTATTGTGAGTGCTGTTGAGATTTTCGTCAGGATCTTCTTTAACTCATTTGTGTCACACTTATGCCCTTTGCCGTGTGGAGCTCGTAAAAAAAGTTCCCCGCGAGTGGTTTGACAGTAAGAGTTTTGAATATATTTCCCTGACATTGTCGCCATAGCACTTTCTATATAGACAACGTCAGACAGTGCATGAGTTTCATAAATTGTTTTAATTTTCGCGCGTTAACATCGACGGCGGGTGCAGCTAGCCAACAGGGGATGCTTCTCCTCCCGGGCACCTGGTCCCACCTCTAGCTTGCTAGGGGTCCGTCGATGCTTAATTTTGTTCTCTATTGTGAGTGCTGTTGAGATTTTCGTCAGGATCTTCTTTAACTCATTTGTGTCACACTTATGCCCTTTGCCGTGTGGAGCTCGTAAAAAAGTTCCCCGCGAGGGGTTTGACAGTAAGTGTTTTGAATATATTTCCCTGACATTGTCGCCATAGCACTTTCTATATAGACAACGTCAGACAGTGCATGAGTTTCATAAATTGTTTTAATTTTCGTGCGTTAACATCGACGGCGGGTGCGGCTGGCCAACAGGGGATGCTTCTCCTCCCGGGCACCTGGTCCCACCTCTAGCTTGCTAGGGGTCCGTCGATGCTTAATTTTGTTCTCTATTGTGAGTGCTGTTGAGATTTTCGTCAGGATCTTCTTTAACTCATTTGTCCATCAATAATTCAAAATTCGCGGATTACCTCAGCAGAATCTATCCTTCGGAGCTTGAAGTCAAAGAAACTACAGAGACAAATAATTCAGCATCCTGTTTGGACATAATATTGTCCCACGACACTGATGGTCTCATGGATACATCACTCTATGACAAACGTGACGACTTCAATTTCAGCATTACAAACTTTCTGAGAAGCAACATCCCTTCATCGCCTGCTTATGGCGTGTTCATATCTCAGTTGATACGCTATGCCAGAGCAAGTACCAAATATACGGATTTTGTTCTGAGATGACAAATATGGATAATGACCATATCCCTGTTTACAGCACAAAATCGATAATTCAGAAAATCAGAAAGATCAGAAGGCATACGAAATCAGGATAAAACAGGAACCAAAGCAAACCAACAAAAACCTCCACCATATGAAAAGAAGCGAACTCCCGATATGAGAGTGAGACCAGGTGCCCAGGAAGAGTAAGCATCTCCTGCTCGCATGCAACACCCGTCGCTTCGATTCGGTAGAACTGTCACATCCGGTTACTTCCATTTTGGAAGATATAGAGTACAATCTTTGGTTGAATAGTTCAAATGGTCTATGACAGAATACCATCCACCATTCTGGAGAGTGGGACATCATAGTGTATGACGAGTTCCCCATATCGACCGTAGAACTTCCTCAGTGACGGTGGATGATATTCTGTCATAGACCACTTGAACAATCCAACCAAAGATTGTAATCTATGTCTTCCGAAATGGAAGTAACCGGATGTGACAGTTCTACCGAATTGAAGCGGCGGGTGTTGCATGCAAACAAGAGATATCGGGGGTTCGCTTCTTTTCATATGGTGGAGGTTTTTGTTTGTTTGCTTTTATTTTTGTGCTCTTTTGTGTTTATCCTGATTTTGTATGCCTTCGGTTTCTGATTTTCTGAATTATCGATTTTGTGCTGTATACAGTGATATGGTCATTATCGATATTTGTCATCACACAATTTTGCCGTATTCCCCTGGATCTTTGATTCCTCAACTGCGATTGGTGCTTCTTCGCTGTAATACCATTATGTACAGAATGCAATTATTTCTTGGCATTATATACAATCCATATACATATGATATGTACATGTTATTATACTAAATTGAGTTTTCATAGCATGTTGGGGAGAGGGGTGTACAATGAAGCTATTCCGAAATGACTTTAATTGATCTCGTTGGTTTATGTGTTGTCTTTTGTGTTTCATGTTTCTATCATGCGAGTTGGTGTTCCTTTTTCATTTTGTGTCTCTTTCTATGCGTGCTGCTCTGTGTTCTTGTACTTGGGGTTTTGCTGTGAGTGCTGCAGCCGAGTGTTGTTGGAGATCCCCTCCTTTCTTTTGAAGTTATGTTTCAATGATTTTTGTTTTCATTTTATGTTCGTTTTTATGAAAATGCCATGTATTACAATGTTATAGAATAAAAGTTCTGTCAAAATGATACTAGATATTAATAATGCGGAAGTGTTCCAACTCTTAAATTATCTTCTTGAAGAAAATTTAAAATCTTTTTTGATGCACCAAACACGTGTTTCGATTAGTAAATCCTTATCAACGGTAAGTGATTTTCTGACACTGCCAAATGTGTTTCAGTAGTGCCCTCTGATTTTAATTTGCAGAGAATGCGCGGCCCCAAATATTGTGTAGGATCGATACAGTAGAATACTTAAATGAAATCTATGACCAAAATAACATTGACGGGATGGTGCTAAAATGATGAATGTATTATCACGGGGAAGGGCGAGCAGAGCGAGTCCAAAAAAGTTTTGAGTGTAAGGCGTGCGAACCGAGCCGAATTTGTTTTGTCGTTGTATCGCTAACGAAGCAAACTTAAATTTGTTTCAGTGTATGGCGAGCGAAAATTATTGATTGAAGAAATGTTGTCCCGTATATCTATTTTCTGCTACCAAAAGGGTCAGAATATTTATTTTCAACATTTTCTGAGTCAGAATATTTATTTGCAAAAGTGCCAGCACCCAACCCCTCTGCTTCAAATGATCGCCCTCTTATGTGGTATTTTTCATCATTTAGATTTTTTTATTAGTTATTTATACGTAAATTTGAAACTTGAATAATACTTTTCACTAATAAACATTAACCTTAGCTGGGGTTTCGGCATAATATTATGTTTTCGATCATTGTTAGAATTAAGCTCCTTTTGCCTACCCTCTAACGGTTTTTGGCCTAAATTTTCGCCTAAATACGCTTCTGAATAGACCCTACACAACATTTTGGGCCGCTCATCTTTTGCAACAGGAAATTAACAGTCTTTATGACATACGCCCATTCATTTGTATAGAATTTACACTGGCTATAGGAGTATAACCGCGGTGGGTGTTTGAATTATGACGTCATAGTAAATTGGCTTGATTTGAACTATGACGGTACGTAGTAACAGAGCCTTAGCAACGGAGTTTTAAACGTATTTAAACGTTATTGAAGCTTAAAAAACGGAATGAAAAGATATATAATTTTTGTCTCTTGGAAACTTATGCCCTTTGCCGTGTGGATCTCGTAAAAAAGTTCCCCGCGAGGGGTTTGACAGTAAGTGTTTTGAATATACTAATATATCATTGGAATGTGATTATACTGTGATAACCTACAATGGGTCCAGTAATTATGTTGCTCGCACATTGGATAGGCTGATTACCCTTTTCAGCGTTGCTAGAGAATTCGATCCGGCATCCCTGACCCGGCACTGTTGATTGTTTCTTTATGAAGTCACAGACAAATTGACGCACGTTATTTCACGTGTACATACGTTTAGCATGACGTTCAGTCAATTCTGATGCGTATACAAGGACTTTAAAGGTTTCAAATGTGCAAGAACGCCTCGGTTGGGACTTGTTCAATCCCATCCTCGACTGATTCTTTTATTCTCATAATTCCTGGATCCATTGTAGGTTATAACAGTATAATCACATTCCATAACACAGTTATTCTATAAATATTGTAGATGGCGCCAGGAAATTTCACTCTAGCTTCATTCAACCTGTTTCAATTGAAATTAAGTACTACTGACGAGGATTTAATATCCGAAATACGTGTCTAGTCCAAAAAATGAATTGGTACTATAGAACATATATTTCAATCTTCGCAGAAAACTACCTCCAAGATATTTCAAAAATTGTACGTTCAGCTGCTATCTGAAGGTAACGAACAATCACTTTTTTTATACCTGTGTATATGTTATTACAATATAATTCATTTGAATAATGAAAAGAGAAGCAAAATGAGACGCCCATCATATTTTTTTATATCTTCTTTTGGAATCGCGAAAATTTGATCTTTTTAAAATCAAAACACCTCGATTTGCACTTTATTTGCGAAATTGACTCTCGCGAAAAATTATGGTTAAACGGTAATCATGTCGACTTAATTTAAAAACATTAATAATTACAGTTAGTAGTAATAAAAATTAAATATAAGATCATTGTCAACGCGTATACATGTACAATAATGTTCTTTATAACGTTCCGTCGATGCTCAATTTAATGCTCTATTGTAAGTGCTGTTGAAATTGTCGTAAGGATCCTCTTTGTTTAATAAATCTTTAAATCACAAATATTGAAATATGTGTTATAATATTTTTCATACTTTTTGGCCATTTTACATTGATTAGGCTGAGGATCACTGACGAGGGTTTAGAACCCGAAACGTGCATGTCTGGTCCATGCTCTAAATTAATCAGGTCTTAAATGATGCTATTGAATTTGAAGACGTTTAACATTTGAACTACTTGGTGAGTGTCACTGCTGGTGGACCAAGAGTCCCGAGGGCACATGTAGCCAAGTTCGATCAACTTCGGTTGATCGTCTGTCTCTTTAACACATTTGAAATTTTCTGTTTCAAAATTTCTTGAAATTTCTAAAACGTGGGTCCTGTAGCATCATATCCAACCTATTCTGCTAGGTCTTTTTGGTACATTTTTTTGACATAATATTTTTCATACTTTTTGGCTATTTTACATTGATTAGACTGAGGATCACTGACGAGGGTTTAGTACCCGAAACGTGCATGTCTGTTCCATGCTGTAAATTTATCAGGTCTTAAATGATGCTATTGAATTTGAAGACGTTTAAAATTCTAAGGGAACACTGAATTCAGTGCAACATAGTCACATGACAACAATTAATGTCCTATCAGTTAAGCTTGAGGCCAAAATAGATATAAAAAAATGAATATGTGAGGTCTACTTTCCAAATATGACCAAACACAAGTAGCCAGCCAAGAATAGAAATGTTCACGGGGATACATGTATACCCCTAAATTGTTTTTAGGCTTTATCAAATTGAATTACATGAAATTTCATTTGTTTTAAGTCAAGTCAAGGTGACTTCAAACATAATATCCGAAATCAGATTAAAAAATTCACAATTGAAATAATAATAGATCGACAGAAAGTTATTTGTACGCGATGATCCCGAAAAACATTAGAAATGTTTAGAAGATTGAAACCTTTTTTAATAAATGGAATTTTTATGAACCGTCTTTTAGGGGGGGGGGGGCATGTTTTTAACAACAGGATAAAACAAGATTATTTTTTTCTTTCACACCATAGGGAAATTAAATCTTTTAAGCAAAACTCAAAGCAAAATTATTTTTTCGAAAAACCCAAGACCCCTCTTGAATATATCAAATGGACCGTGCATGAGTAGGACCAAAAATAAAAAAAAAACTTATCTAAAATTCTCTCTTCGTATCATTTATTTCGTTCATTGGCCGAGGTATGATAACCTAGAAGAAGAAAAGTACCAAAATGAGTTTTAAGATTCGCAACCCTTAATAAGAAGGAGGAAATTAAATGCACAAGATATAAATTGAAAAATACCGTTGATTCCAAATCCTTCCAAACATAATAATTTATTGCGGAATCTGCTATTACGAAATATAATGAGAAAAAATTTCCAAAACAAATAGGAGGGTTCAATCTATAGGAATTTACATGTATGCGGCGCCACGCAAATTCATTTTAACAGCCACACCTACAATGAATTATCTATGGAGATTAAAATAATACAAATTTAAAAACATTCTGCAAAGAAGCGAACCTGAATCTGCACTGGCCGTGAAGACAAAAAGGTCAGAAAAAGTCATACACATGTACATCAGGTAAATTGTTTAATTCGGTACTTTGGATGGTTCAAACTTAAACTATCTCCCACTAGATGTTATGATGTGTAATATTTCTATTGTATCGCCAAAAAATAATAATAATAATAAATAAATAAAATAAAAGTGAAAAAGTGAAAAAGTCAACCGCTCACAAATTTAAAAAAAAGAGTCCTTAAGCATGGATACAAAGCAAGAAGTTTAACTACATGTAATAGTACATGTATTTAGATATATGTTGAATGCTCCATGGTAATATATTTCCAGAACAAAACTTCATGTACCAGTAGGGCATTTTTGAAAACGTGAAGTGTCCTTTTCCAAGAAAGGAGGGGATCTCCAACAACACCTAGTTGCAGCACCAACAGCAACCTCCCAAAACATCCACTGTAAACACAAAAAAGACACGCACAGAAAGAGACGCAGTAGTACAAGGAACGCCAAATCACAGAAAAACATAAAACACAAATGACTACACATAAACCAACGAGACCAATGGGTAAACGGTGCCGACTTAGGACGGCCATCTGCCACGTCAGTAGCAGACGGTGTGGTTATCCTGGATTACGTGCGCACAACCCAATTAATGTTTAAAATATATCAATATTAATCGTTCAAATTCTCACGCATGATTATAATGGTATATGGTATATGGTGAGTGGTATGGAACAAAATGTTCGAAAAAAAAAAAAAAGCTGCATGCTTCTTAATGACGTATTCTTTACTATAAACAAATTCTCATCTTATGATTATCTCACCATCGCTTAAAAGTTCTAGAGACAATTTTGTAAGTATGTTTAAACGATTCAGAGACATTTTAGTTAGTTTTACTTTTGAGGGAGTAAAGCATAAAAGACAAAAATGAGGTATTAAAAGTAGTATATATAGAAAAGTGCATTTTCTCACCAAAGCATTCTCCTCTGATGTTTATATAATTATATCTGAAAATAGCAATGGTCATGGACAGCAAAATTAAAACAAAAGACATGTAGCCAAGTTCGATCAATTTCGGGTGATCGTTTCTTCAACGCATTCTAAATTTCTGTTATCAAAATTTCATGAAATTTCTAAAAAGTGGGTCCTGTATCATCATATCCCACCCATCCTGCTACGTCTTTCTTTACACTTTTTCGACATAGTAACTTTCATACTTTTTTGGCATATTACATTGTTTAGTTTTAGGATCACTGATGAGGATTATGTACCCGAAACGTGCATGTCTGGTCCACGTTGCCAATTTATCTGTTCTTAAATGATGCTATTCAATTTGAAGACATTTACATGTATACACAGACATTTAAGAAATAAAAACATCCTACATACCTGCATTTTAAAGGACGGTACATCTCAAAAACTGACCATAAGATAAAATGTTTTCCGAAAAAGGATTTTAAATTAAACTTCACTTCTTCCTCATTTCCTTAGATTCGAAAAACAAAAAGCAAACATTATTGATGTAAAACGGATATATGAATAAACTTTAAAGTGTCTGATCCATCTCCATAGGGTAAATGTAGTGTTTATTCATATTATTTTAAATATTTTAAACAATGTTGATGAAGTGTTTTGTGATCTCATTTCCTGAAATGGAGGAAAACAATATCATAATTTATGTAATACTAATAGGTTTTCTAAAATAAATCTTGATGGCAATTTTGGACATTATTTGACAAGGCTCACTAAACTTAAGAGATATAATAGATTGAATAACTGATAGGTACTTATTTGATGTTTTTATTAATTTTGTTTTCATTGTAAGTGGACTTATCTACAATTATGTACAAGTGTCTTTCCAAACGTTGCACACTGGCCAACATTGACGACGGGACTCCATAGCGGGCCTTGTTCAAATCAGGGAAGACTGGGTCTTGATTCTCTGTCACATCTGAAAGTTAGTCACGATTCTTGGATGATTGATCTTGAGCCAGCAGAGCACAGACTGTTATATAGAATTCTTTAGATCTATATACATTTTATTTAACTATTTCGTTTGTGATGTCACCATACAGTGAGACGTTTTATGTTTATACAACAATGGTGCGTCTATGGATACCTCTGTGTATCCGGATAAGAGGGAAAGTTGTGCTTATGTACTCCCGATAACCACAAAATTTGCTAAAAGCAGATGACCGTCCAAAGAAGGCACGGGTGCACATTGGTCTCCTTTCTTTTATGTGTTGTCATTAATGACAAATATGGATAATGACCATATCCCTGTTTACAGCACAAAATCGAAAATTCAGAAAATCGAAGGCATACAAAATCAGGATAAAACAGGAAACAAAGCAAACAAACAAAAACCTCCACCATATGAAAAGAAGCGAACTCCCGATATGAGTAAGCATATCCTGCTTGCATGCAACACCCGCCGCTTCAATTTGGTAGAACTGTCACATCCGGTTACTTCCATTTCGGAAGACATAGAGTACAATCTTTGGCTGGATGGTTCAAATGGTCTATGATAGAATATCATCCACCATTCTGGAGAGTGGGACATCATAGTGTATAACGAGTTCCCCATATCGAACGTAGAACTTCCTCAGTGACGATGTTAGTCGGTCACAAACATATCCCTGACTGAGAAGCTTATCTGAAAGACGCCTGGCTCTCAGAACAAAATCCATATAATTGGTACTTGCCCTGGCATAGCATATCAACTGAGATATGAACACGCCATAAGCAGGCGATGAAGGGATGTTGCTACTCAGAAAAGGAAAGTTTGTAATGCTGAAATTGAAGTCGTCACGTTTGTCATAGAGTGAGGTGTTCATGTGATCATCAGTGTCGTAGGACAACATTATGTCCAAATAGGATGCTGAATTATTTGTCTCTGTAGTTTCTTTGACTTCAAGCTCCGAAGGATAGATACTGCTCAGGTAATCCGCGAAGTTTTGATTATTGATGAACAACACATCGTCTATGTATCTGTAAGTGAAGTTAAAGTCAGAAGCTAAGTATCTTTTCCCCTCAGAGACCAAAGATTGAATAAATTCAGCTTCGTACGAGTAAAGGAAAATATCGGCAAGGAGTGGGGCACAATTGGTCCCCATTGGAATTCCGACAATTTGCTGGAAGACCTTTCCTCCAAACACCACAAAAATGTTGTCGATCAGAAAGTT
This sequence comes from Pinctada fucata, assembly GCA_028142955.1. Taxonomy (NCBI): domain Eukaryota; kingdom Metazoa; phylum Mollusca; class Bivalvia; order Pterioida; family Pteriidae; genus Pinctada; species Pinctada fucata. The sequence continues at coordinate 53,759,902 of AP027112.1, read as the reverse complement.
TAACATCTGAATAATATCTGTTTCAGTGTACTTATTTTCAGAGTCGGACTTTTCTTTTACAAAGTAGGTTTTGTCATAGTTTACAACAATAAATTTGTATTTGCGATTACCGTTCTTACTTGTAAACGCATACCTTATATTTTTTGCGAGTCTTTCTTTAGAATGTGGAATTGTAGTGTAAAGCGTCGAAAAATCAAAGGCTTTGATCGAATGGAGTCTACTAAAATGAGTGGATTTCAGATGTTCTAAAAGTTCCTTCGAATTCTTAAAAATCCTCATCTGGTTGATACCACTGCGAGAATTTACTGTCGAACAATATTTTTGAAGCCCAGATTTGATTTCAGATAAAACTTTAGGTGAGTAAGATCGATACAGATTTGGTAGAACATTTTAAGGAACCAGCGATGAAACGTTGTTTGTACGGATTTTTATGCATTTTAGGTATGCAGTATAAGTATGGTAAATCTAAATATAAATTGTTAGTGTCGAAGCCAAAGGAAGCAAGAACTGATTTGTGGTTATCTAATATTTCAGAGGCAGAAAGGTTTGTTGGGGTGTAATTGTTAAACGTCTTCAAATTCAATAGCATCATTTAAACACAGATGAAATTCGCAGAATGGACCAGACATGCACGTTTCGGGTACTTAACCCTCGTCAGTGATCCTCAATTCTAAACAATGTGATACGACCAAATATTCATCAAGTTATTATGTCCAAAATGTACCGAAAGACGTAGCAGGATGGGTGGAATATGATGCTACAGGACCCACTTTTTAGAAATTTCAAGTAATTTTCATAACAGAAATTTTCGTATGCGTTGAAGAAACGATCAACCGAAGTTGATCGAACTTGGCTACATGTGCCATCGGGGACTCCTGGTCCACCAGTAGTGACACTCACCAAGTGGTACAAATGTTAAACGTCTTCAAATTCAATAGCATCATTTAAGCACAGATGAAATTCGCAGCATGGACCAGACATGCACGTTTCGGGTACTTAACCCTCGTCAGTGATCCTCAATTCGAAACAATGTGATACGACCAAATATTCATCAAGTTATTATGTCCAAAATGTACCGACAGACGTGGCAGGATGGGTGGGATATGATGCTACAGGACCTACTTTTAAGAAATTTCAAGTAATTTTCATAACAGAAATTTTCGAATGCGTTGAAGAAACGATCAACCGAAGTTAATCGAACTTGGCTACATGTGCCCTCGGGGACTCCTGGTCCACCAGCAGTGACACTCACCAAGTGGTACACATGTTAAACGTCTTCAAATTCAATAGCATCATTTAAGCAAGTGGGATTTCCAGGTGTCGAATTTAAGGTGGGTCCCTCCTCGTGAATTTAACAGATGAATTTTGTATTTTAAGGCTATTTTCTATACATAATAGTCAAAATGACATAATGAACACAGACATAGATAGGTAATTTTGTTTTCATTAAAGATACAGAACATTAAAGAAAGGTACCCTAGCACTTAAAAATTGAGAAATATCAAATATCCATCATATGCTTTTGAACCCTCCAAATTCAGTGATGATACGAATATATATATTTGATTTGTTTTATCTTATGATAACAAGTCATACAGAAGAAATACAACACATAAAATGATATTGTAACATAAATCTAAGTATGATATATCTCTAAACATTAGGGTACCCCCTTATAATTTCATAATATTTTTGATCAAGAACATGTACTAAATCCAACTTTTTGTTTAAAAAAACAGATGATTTTTTTTTCATTTTGTAATATTTCATAAAATTATGTATGTAGATGAAGAAAAACTAAAATATAGGTACACAGTTTTTGAAATGACCAAGGTATGGCTCCAAACATAGGGGTACCCCCTATAATGATATCATATTTTCGACAAATAATATATAGTATATCACATTTTTGTGCAAAAAACAACAGATGGAATTTCTTCAAATTGGATCATTTTATACGATAATGTATACAGATGGTGAAAAAATCGCATACAGGTATACAATTTTATAAATGATCAAGATAAGGCTACAAACAAAAGGGTACCTCCTTATAATTTCATTACATTTTCAACTAAGAAATTATACTATATGATTGGTGTGGACATTGATAGATTGCACCATCTTTTGCTTCTTTTGGCATTTAAGATCTACTGTCTGTGTTTTTCAATGCGCTGGCTCGTCCCTCACCAGCCATTGTAAAACGTTAAACGCAGACTGCTGCATATAAGGAAAAACCTATAACGGTTCGAGTAGGGAGCCACCTTAAACCCAACTCTTTAACTAGACTGTCGAAATAGTACTTTTTGCAAAACAAAGGAGGGGATCTCCAACAACACCCGGTTGCAGCACCCACAGCAAAACCCCAAAACACCCAATGCAAGTAAATGTGTAATTATTTGAGGCTTTGTCCACTGGTGTGATGACATAATGTTCTTGAAGGTAGGTAAGCTCTGTGATAACATCAGGGTCTTTAGATATAGACATGAATCTGGTGTTCACAGTTGATTTTAATCGGTTACTTCTAGATAAAAGTCACCCTCTGATGGACCCTTTTTTAACAATAGGCCTTATTGCTATTAACGTAAGAGTGACGTCCCTTATCTAACTCTCTAGCGTGAAAATCACTAGGGGCAACGTTGCAAAGCGATAAAATATCGTAGAACGCGTCGATTTCTTTGCTCTGCTCTTTATTTCAAGATTAAATTTGTCAATAGAATGTTGCATAAATCGTCTGTTTTTCCATATTATATAAGTTCTTGTTTCAAACGTGTGAAACATGACACGGAATCGGAGGAAGGATAATATTTCGAGATGTTCAACGTAGCAGGATGGGTGGGATATGATGCTACAGGACCCACTTTCTAGAAATTTCAAGTAATTTTCATAACAGAAATTTTCGAATGCGTTGAAGAAACGATCAACCGAAGTTGATCGAACTTGGCTACATGTGCCCTTGGGGACTCCTGGTCCACCAGCAGTGACACTCACCAAGTGGTACAAATGTTAAACGTCTTCAAATTCAATAGCATCATTTAAGCAAGTGGGATTTCCAGGTGTCAAATTTAAACCCAACTCTTTAACTAGACTGTCGTAGTTCGGGAATTTCTGGGGGCAACGTTGCAAAGCGATATAATATCGTAGAGCGCGTCGATTTCTTAGCTCTGCTCTTTATTTCAAGATTAAATTTGTCAATAGAATGTTGCATAAATCTTCTGTCTTTCCATATTATATTAGTCTTTGTTTCAAACGTGTGAAACATGACACGGAATCGGAGGAAAGATAATATTTCGAGATGTTCAATGATTGCATTTAACATAATTAGAATCAAAGGTGCACTGTCCTAAGACGGTAAATAGACCAGACCAATTGTGTGCACAATGATGAACTGATTCTCTGATTCTTCAATTACACACTATATATTGGGAAATGAAAAGCAAAGATTGTGTAAAACAATTTACACACTGTAATTCAAGGGGGAGGGGGGTTCTGGACTGGTGTTCGAGAACTAACCCCCCCCCGGCCCGATTTTCCTATTTGTTCAGTTCATGAGATAACGACCTTCATCAAGGAGAATAGGCAAACCACAGGGGATCCCCAGCTCGACTGGCGGGGCCAGTCTTTGGTATCCAAGGCAGTGTTTATGAAAAGTGCCGGATTGCCGGTGATCTCCAGCAAATTTTGTCAGTGTTCTGTAGATTTTTGTGGAAAATAGCATGTGTTTCTTTGACTTTTTCGAAAACAGTGTCACCTCAGTTTCGTTTCTTGCCAATTTTGGACTGCTGAAGCTCAAAACCTACAAGCTGAAGATTAAATGTACTGCAGATTGTTTCATGCAACAACATTTAAAATTACCCCCCCCCCCCCCAAAAAAAAAACTGATGGAAGTCGCCATCTATATATGAAATACTTGTGTAATCTTATCCCATGAATTTTCAAATAGCTGAAAAAATGTGCACTATTTTATGATGATGATCGCACCAGTAAAATTATACATAACATTTCCGTTGAAGCTACCCTGGACACCCAACTACAGAAGGTGCAACCCCATCTCGTACCCTTCCCCAATCGGCACTTCGTGCCTCGCATCGGCCCATTGGAATGAACCCCTCCCCTGAGCCACTTCAGTTCAACTCTGCATCCGCCCCTGTTTTGTCCATGGCTTTTAAAATGAATCTGTCTATATCATACTGAAATGTTGATCATTTGTCTATATTATTAAAGTACGTTGTCATATTGAAATCAACACCGTTGAACATCTTTGCCACCATAATCGATGTGAAAAATCAATGAGAATCACGATAAGAAAATCAATGAATATTGATGTATAAGGGGGAATGACCACCATCGCGACACGCCCTTTGCTGAAAAACATGCATTGATTTTAGACTGAGAGAGGGCAAACACCCCCCCCCCCCCCCGCACACACACACACTACTGATGTAAATTGTCACATCCTTACCATGATTTTCAAATTCAATAGCAGATCTTGGTTTAGAAAAGGGTACACAAAACATTTTTTCTTAAAAATTTCAATACGCCACTCTTTAACTCCCGTCTCCTAAAATTAAAAAAAAACAAAAAGAAAAACCCCAAAAAACTAACAAAAACAGGAAAAATAGAATAATTGAATAAGAATGTAATGAAAAGGAAACAGAAAAATATCATGATGATATTACGTCCGTTCGCATTATTATCCCTCGTTTATTCCAGTATAATAATTAAGTATATTGCATTCCTTCTTGAAGTTGCATCAAGTGTCAGATCACGATAAACAAGTTGTCAACACACAAACCGCAACAAAAGAAAAAAAAAGGAGTATGAAAAAAAAACCAATAAAAATAAAGTTGGAACAAATCACTCTGTCAAGTTCCAAACGTATTTTTTTAGACTTGTTTTGGCGATGTAAAGAGGGAAGATAGAACGCCAATGTCGGACTCACTAGGAGGAAAACTTTGCGATAACAACGGAGGGGGGGGGGGGTTAATTTCAAAATTACAATTTGGTAAAAGGTGGCCCGGGTTGTCTCTGACAATTCAATGAAAATTCACACTCTCCCCAAGTTGATAAATCACCACAGAACATTTCCAACCCGATATTAGATTCAGATTTCAGTATATTAGATTTATGATTTAGATTCTGCTATCATACTAACACTAGAATATTAATATCATAAACTTCATGGCGCAGAAAAAAACATGATCATACGTTTCATCTTATTTTAGGTCTGCATTAAAAAAATGATAGAATGTTTTTTTTTTCAACTGACATCCCATGGAGGGTCTCTTAAATACCAAATCATATAATTTTACACCATGAAAAAGACCCGTTCCTTACGGCACGTCTGGTTAGGATTTACCCTCCCCTCTCTCCTCTCCCCCTTGTCATATGAGATGATCAATTTTGACTTATATTCACAAGATAGATTATAAATAAACGAATATGGCTGGGTGGATAGGACATTAATAGGAAACATTGAGTTGTTTTTGTATCCAGCTCCCGGCTTTATTTACCGTCTTTTTCTCTGTCTTTGTTAAAGATTCGTTACATATTTACTGTTTATTTATTTATTATTCTTTTTTTTTGGCATACTTATGGTAGTTTTGTCTTTGTTAATCTCTTTCTTTGTATGTCTTAAATAGAAACTGGTGTACGGTACGTGTGTGTACGCGTGTTGTATAAGTTTGTCTTTAAATGTCTAGCGCTCATGACCTCTCAAACTCCTCTAATTACTATGAAGGTTTATTATTTTTGAATTACAATGAAGATTTATTATTTTAATCTTCTTTTTTAAAATCATTTTTTCAATTCAAAATTCATCAAATTAGCTAACAAGTTATCGTACATCCTTGAAGATTACACATTAGCTTTTCAAATAGCGCGCGCTTTGTTGTTGAAAATGACGCCGCCGCGTTGCCCCCACTGAAAGAGCCTTTCTATCTCCAACACTAGAGAGCGCGCTAATGGCAATAATGCCTATTCCCTCAACTTGTCGTTCTTGACTGTACTAAGGTCACCAGTAATAACGTGTCCACAAGGAGAGAAGTTGAAATCCGATGAAGAACATTCGCAAGGAAGTGGATGTAGTGAGGGATTACGTAAATCAGTACACTGCAGGAATCGTTTGTAATTGTAAATTTTAGATGCAACTGTTGGTGTGTAGCTATAGGAAATACAATGAGTTTCTTTTCTTTTGAAATATGGTGGGATTTTTTCTGTGACAGTTTTGTGATTTAAAATTTGACCAAGATTCAATTTATCAATACCTTTGTTTGCAAATCTAACTTTAATGAAAGGACGGTTTGTTTTCTCTTCTGATTTATCTGATCTAACTGCTTGAAATAAACGAAAAGCAGAAATGTCCAAGATAACTCCCTGTAGTCTGTATTCTGGGGAACGTGTATCGGTTATTTTGAGGTCCTTCGTACATTCGTAAATTTCGTGTAACTTCCGTAAAGGAACAGAGTATAATTTGGTACGAATATAATGCAGGCCTAGAGGCTCGTTCAAAAATGGAACCAAGTTATCGAAGGAGAAACTATGTATCTCAGGCCTTTTATATTTTCGAATGCCATGACTTCGAGGTCTTCTTTGTGGTATGTTGAATAAGCTAGTTTAATGTTTCTGTGGGTCTGTTTCGATTGTTTCGTATGATGTTCTAGTGAATATTGTTGTGTCTTTTTGCGGTTTGTATTTTTGTCTGATGTCATTTATCTGTAGCTTTCTTGTGTTTTTGTTTCAATGTATGAGTGCGGGGTGGTTATGCTGGAGATCCTTCCTTTTTCTTTGAATTGATATCAAATCATTACGATGGTCTGTTTTGTCTTGTTTGCTGAATTTTCTGAATTGTATTCCTTTTTATAATCGTTTTATGCTTAGGTTTATAAAATGTCTTTTTTTTTCTTTTATCACTTGTGTATGGTCTAATCTATTTCTGATGATTCCTTTTCAGAAGGATATGGATTATTATCCAATACAATCACCCTGCACTGCTCACAGCAGGGCACATGGGCAGAATTGCTTCCTTACGAATTATTATAGGATAAGACTTCAACTAAGAACAGAGAATAAATTCTGCCAAACATAACAACTAATAATATTAGAGTAGACAAGCCATCTTGAGCATGACAATACATTAGTTAAAGAAGACCAATATGTCTCAAATATCAAAGTGAAAAAACAACATGTAAATAAAGCATTTAGTTAAAAAAAATTAGATCGGAACCTTGAGCCTGATTTACAATGAGACTTACGAGCAATTTTTGTAACTTTCATCATCAAATAGATGCTTGAAATAAACATAAAAGAAGTACCTAACAGTCATTCAGTCTCAAAGTCGAGAAGGCAACGTCAAATCGTAAGAATTCCCATCTGAACGGTTGCGAACCCTGGAATGAACAACATTCTGAAGTGAGACCAGGTGCCCGGGGAATGTCAGCGTCTCCTGGTTGCATGCAAAACAAAGGAGGGGATCTCCAACAACACCAGGTTGCAGCACCCACAAAAAACTTCCAAAAACACCCAATGCAAAAACACAAAGCAGACAAGCACAGAAAGAGACGCACAAGGGACAAGGAACGTCAACGCACAACACAGAAACATCAAACACAAAGGTCTAAACATAAACCAACGAGACCCATGGGCAACCTGTGCCGACTTAGGACGGCCATCTGCTACGGAAATAGCAGAAGGTGTGGTTATCCTGGATTACGTGCACACAACTCTCCCACTTTTCCGATTACCCAGAGGTCTCGAAGAACGTACACTTGTGGTGTAAAACAACCTCCTCACTGTCAAATGACCACACACAAACAAGACCGCAAAACGCTGGGGTCTCAGCAGCACATATGAATATGTAAATGGATATAAAGAAGAGGGCATACGTAATACAATCCGTGCTCTGCCGCCGCGAGCTCATGTTTGTTATCACCCGAGGAAACATTCAGAGAGGACACATGGTCGGGGCCATGTCTTCTCTAAAGAGGTTTGGACAGGACCCGTAATGGAGTCCCGTCGTCACAGTCAGTCAGAGTGCAAGTTTTAAGAATGCGCTGGTACAAGACTGTAGATTGGTCAAGTACCAAGCCTAGTGTCCATTTGTGACATAAAGATTATATCCACGGTATAAAAGGCGTTTGATGATTCTGACGCATTTTCGATAGTGATGTTGTCTATCTTTGATCCTTCTTATCTTGTTTATTATGTCACCATAAAATGCAGGTTGTGAAAATACCCAAAGTAATATACTCTGTTGCCTGTATTGGTCCGAATTTCAGAAGAAGTTGACAATTATTCTAGTAAAATTTCCAGAAAGTCTTTTCTAGTTTGTGAAAGCGAAAACCTTGTCCTAAAAGTTTCTTGGTAATTTGTAAGTTTCTACTATGAAAATCCAAAACATCAGTACATGCTCTAGCATACCGGATGAGCTGTGAAATATAGATACCATAGGACGGTAATCTAGGAACATCACCGTCAAGCCAGGGGAAATTTACTATATTAAATCCAAATCATCTCTTTTGTCATACACACTTGTATGGATCTCTCCATTAATAATTTTGATATCTAGGTCCAAAAATGGTGTTTCTGTGTTTGAAACGTTTGCCTTGCTTGGAATCAATTCTTGTGGATAAATAACATTTTTATACTTTCAAAAACAGGATTGTCGATAGTAAGAATATAATCCAGGTACCTACAATGAGTTAAAGAAGATCCTGACGATAATCTCAACAGCACTCACAATAGAGCACAAAATTAAACATCGACGGACCCCTAGCAAGCTAGAGGTGGGACCGGGTGCCCGGGAGGAGTAAGCATCCCCTGTTGGCTAGCCGCACCCGCCGTCGATGATTATGCATGGAAATGAAAATATATAAAATTCATGCACTGTCTGACGTTATGTCTATATAGAAAGTGCTATGGCGACAATGTCAGGGAAGTATATCCAAAACACTTACTGTCAAACCCCTCGCGGGGAACTTTTTTACGAGCTCCACACGGCAAAGGGCATAAGTGTGACACAAATGAGTTAAAGAAGATCCTGACGATAATCTCAACAGCACTCACAATATAGCACAAAATTAAACATCGACGGACCCCTAGCAAGCTAGAGGTGGGACCAGGTGCCCGGGAGGAGTAAGCATCCCCTGTTGGCTAGCCGCACCCGCCGTCGATGATTATGAAGCATGGAAATGAAAATATATAAAATTCATGCACTGTCTGACGTTATGTCTATATAGAAAGTGCAATGGCGACAATGTCAGGGAAGTATATTCAAAACACTTACTGTCAAACCCCTCGCGGGGAACTTTTTTACGAGCTCCACACGGCAAAGGGCATAAGTGTGACACAAATGAGTTAAAGAAGATCCTGACGATAATCTCAACAGCACTCACAATAGAGCACAAAAGTAAACATCGACGGACCCCTAGCAAGCTAGAGGTTGGACCAGGTGCCCGGAAGGAGTAAGCATCCTACAAGTACCAATGAAACATTTCACATTATCACTTTTTCTTTGCTTTTGCAGATTTTGGATAAATTACTTTTCATACGTGTATAAAAATAAATCTGCAACAAGAGGCGCACAATTAGTACCCATAGGAATCCCTACAACCTGCTTGTAGAGTTTCTCACCAAATCTTACATAAATATTGTCCAAAAGGAAGGACAAGGCAATACACAGGTCACCACATGTCCATGATTTGTATGATTTGTAATCTGTGGCGGAAAAAAAACTCCTTTGATTCAGATGTACAAATATAAGTTTCCCCTCTCGAATAAGACACCATATAATGAGTTTGGAGAGTCGATCATTTATTTTGTCGTGAGCAAGCGTGGTGTACATATTAGAAAAGTCGTATGAAGAAATCGTATTTGCTTAAAAATTTCTTGATTTCATTTTGTCAATCACAACCCCTGAATTTTTAATAGACCAAAAGAAGTTTACACTATTTCTGTTCATGACAGTTTCACAGTATTTGGCTACGTGTTCCTTTATAGCCGTGAGTGCTGACGTCAGATTTTTTGACAAAATTGTAGTTGAGCAGTTGCTAGAATTAGCAATGTATCGGAACTTGTAAGGAGACTTGTGAAGTTTTGGTATGCAGTATATTGTAGGGAGATCACATTTAGAAATAGGGATGTTAAAAGAAGAAATTTCGCTGTTATGTTTTTTTCAAAATATTGGGAACACTTTCATCACTTTCGATATAAGTATTAGTAGAGGAAAGTTCCGAAACTATAGTTGATATGTAGTAGCGTTTTCAAATAATTATGGTGTTGTTGGCTGCTTTGTCTGCAGGCGCGAAGACATATTTTTCATGTAAATTACGAAACCGGGATTTGAAATATCTTTCAGATTTAGAGTTTTTTTGTGGTTGTTATCTATTCGAGTATCGGTAATATCCAAAATGAGATTTTTTTTCAGTCATTCAGAGCATGCGATTCGACTCCTTCCGATTTACGCCATCGTTTAGTATAGTTATCTAAAGCTTCCTTTAGCACTTCACGACATTTAATCAAATCTATCTTGGAGGAGCTTCTATACTTAGGTCCTTTTTTTGAGATGACCACGCAGCTGTCTGTCTTTGATAATTGAAAAGTCACCTGTAATAATATGACCAGCTGGTTTATATAGATACTAAGACGTTGCACATTCTGAAGAAGCAGGACATGGTTCAAGTATTTCAGGATCTGATGTAACTTTGTGGTAGTTGAAAACGAAATTTCGAATAGGTCTCTTATATTTGTAACAAATAAGAGGAGGTTCTAAATTTTCAAAATATTGAGGAATGTACGCGATGATCCCGAAAAATATTAGAGATGTTTAGATGATCAAAACCTTTGTTAATAAATGGAGTTTTTGTCAAAACCTTTGTTGATAAATGGAATTTTTAACAACACCCGACGCACCAACTCTATGGAAACCTATGTCAATTTCGGTGATTGTCTCGATGTACATTTTGATGTACAGATCAGGTAAGTATGTCTTGTTTGGTGATGACGACAGCCATTCAATCACAATTTAGAATGTCACTCATTTAGCATTTCTACGTACTAAATAAAAAATTCAGAAACAAAACATCGCGATTTTTAATTTAGTTTATAAGAAATACTAAGCAATAATTCCTAAAACAGTTTGTAAGTATTTTTGTAAAACAGGCTCCAGATCTTATTTGTCCAATTTAAAGCCAATGTCTAGTCGATGAGTGTGCAACCTATTGATAGTTCCAATTCTTTGATTTATGAGGTTTTCATGACGTTAGGATGCTCGTATAAAATTGTTTGTAAAAAAAAGCAATTAACATGATTAACTGTTTCGATGAAATTTTAGTCTGCCATCGGTGCTACTTATATTGGTTATAATTAAGTTAAGGAAGATCCTGATGATAATCTCACAATAAAGAACCAAATTGAGCATCGACTGACCCCTAGCAAGCTAGAGGTGGGACCAGGTGTCCGGGGGGAGTAAGCATCCCCTGTTGGCTAGCCGCACCCGCCGTTGATGTTTACGCACGAAAATGAAAATAATATATAAAATACATGCACTGTCTGAGGTTATGTCTGTGGGCGCTGCAACCTGGTGTTGATATGGCTTCCATGTCAGGGTAAATATTCATAAGTAATATCGTAACGGTTCTACCGTAAAATTTCAGTGCACCATATGCGCATTTCTACAAGAAGTTATGCTGGAGGCCGATTAAGAGGAAATCAAATGAATTTGCATTTCGCCTCGGATTTTCCTTTTTTTCTTTTTTTACATTTCTCAATTAATTATCTTACAGAATAATGATAGGTAAAATAAATCCACCAAAACTTCGTGAAAATTGCGACAATGAAATACACACGCACAAAACATGCCTCGGATATAACTGATGAGCCATAATTTGTTAACTGCTGTTCATTCTATATAAGATGTTTTAATTATCCATGTTGAACTCATCAATCAAAATTGATTTAAGCTAGTATATCAAAGAGGACGACAAATATGGATTATGACCATATCCCTGTATACAGCACAAAATCGATAATTCAGAAAAACAGAAACTGAAGGCATACAAATCAGGATAAAACAGGAACCAAAGCAAACAAACAAAAACCTCCACCATATGAAAAGAAGCAAACTCCCGATATGGGAGTGAGACCAGGTGCTCAGGAAGAGTAAGCATCCCCTGCTTGCATGCAACACCCGCCGCTTCAATTCGGTAGAACTGTCACATCCGGTTACTTCCATTTCGGAAGACATAGAGTACAACCTTTGGTTGGATGGTTCAAATGGTCTATGACAGAATATCGTTCAAATGGTCTATGACAGAATATCGTTCAAATGGTCTATGACAGAATATCGTTCAAATGGTCTATGACAGAATATCGTTCAAATGGTCTATGACAGAATTCGACACCTGGAAATCCCACTTACACCCCAACAAACCTTTCTGCCTCTGAAATCATAGATAACCACAAATCAGCTCTTGCTTCCTTTGGCTTCGACACTACCAATTTAGATTTAGATTTACCATACTTATACTGCATACCTAAAATGCATATGAATCCGTACAAACAACGTTTCAGAGCTGGTTCCTCAAAATGTTCTACCAAATCTGTATCGATCTTACTCACCAAAGTTTTATCTGAAATCAAACCTGGGCTTCAAAAATATTGTTCGACAGTATATTCTCGCAGTGGTATCAACCAGATGTGGATTATAAAGAATTCGAAGGAACTTTTAGAACATCTGAAATCCACTCATTTTAGTAGAGTCCATTCGATCAAAGCCTTTGATTTTTCGACACTTTACACTACAATTCCACATTCTAAATTGAAAGAAAGACTCGCAAAAATTATAAGTAATGCGATTACAAGTAAGAACAGTAATCGCAAATACAAATTTATTGTTGTAAACTATGACAAAACCTACTTTGTAAAAGAAAAGTCCGATTCTGAAAATAAGTACACTGAAACAGATATTATTCAGATGTTAAACTTTCTGATCGACAACATTTTTGTGGTGTTTGGAGGAAAGGTCTTCCAGCAAATTGTCGGAATTCCAATGGGGACCAATTGTGCCCAACTCCTTGCCGACATTTTCCTTTACTCGTACGAAGCTGAATTCATTCGATCTTTGGTCTCTGAAGGGAAAAGATACTTAGCCTCTGACTTTAACTTACAGATACATAGACGATGTGTTGTCCATCAATAATCAAAACTTCGCGGATTACCTCAGCAGTATCTATCCTTTGGAGCTTGAAGTCAAAGAAACTGCAGAGACAAATAATTCAGCATCCTATTTGGACATAATGTTGTCCTACGACACTGATCATCTGATGAACACCTCACTCTATGACAAACGTGACGACTTCAATTTCAGCATTATAAACTTTCCTTTTCTGATAAACATCAAAGAAGTACCTATCCGTCATTCAGTCTCAAAGTCGAGAAGGCAAAGCAAAATCGTGAGAATTCCCATGAACAACATTATTAAGTGAGACCAGGTGCCCGGGGAGAGTCATCGTCTCTTGATTGCATGCAACACCCGTCGCAACAGCTCCATGGAAACCTGTCAATTTCGGTGATTGTCTCGATGTACATTTTGATGTACATATCAGGTAAGTATGTCTTGTTTGGTGATGATGACAGTCATTGAGGGTTTAGGACCCGAAACGTGCATGTCTGGTCCATGCTGTAAATTTATCAGGTTTAAAATGATGCTATTGAATTTAAAGACGTTAAACAATTCAATCACAATGTAGAATGTCGCTGATCATTCTGGAAAGAGGGACCTCATATGCTTTTATTACATCCCCGTAGCGACCGAAGAACTTCCTCAATGATGATTTCAGCCGTTGTGTAACATAACCCTGAACAAGTACCTTACTTGCAAGCCGTCTGGCTCTAATGATTAAATCTTCATATTTGGCCTGGCGTACCGTATCAGCTGAGAAACAACAAGAGCCCCAGGGGGCACAACGCTCACCTGATACCCATGCACGCTCTAATTGACATACTGCTATTGAATACTGATAGTGCCAGTACCGGGATTTTAGCCCACAACCTTTCTAAAAAGATTTTTGCCGGATGCAGAGAAGTTTTTTTTTTCAGACAACCTTTAAAAGTACAAACAAGAAAAAATAGTCACATTTCAAAACAATAACTTTTTTTAAGTCATATGCCCAACTAGTATAGTTCAATTATGCAACATCAAAAATAAAATCATATTGTAAAATCCCACTTTAATGCGCAGCAGAAAAAGAATAAAACAATGAAATGATTTCATAAATTAAGTTTATTTAAAACTGAACGACCATACCTTTCATTATTGATAGCTAGCATGCCAGAAATTATAAAGCCTGACAGGCTGTGTTTGTGAAACGAGAATGCCCCCGGCGGCATCTTTGTTAGTATAAACGCCATTTTCTGTTAAGTATGTGAGAGGTCAGGGTCAGCGTAATATTGGTATCTATGGAAATATCTTGTCACAAGGAATACACATGTAAAATATGAAAGCCCTATCACTAACCAATCAAAAGTTATGCGTAATGTTTAAGTTTTTGAAAAGTACGTCAAAGGTCAAGGTTAAGGGATGAGGTCAAAATTTTGGTATCAATGGAAAGGTATTGTCACAAGGAATACACATGTGAAATATGAAACCTCTATCACCAGCTTCCATTCAAAAGTTATGCCCAATGTTAAAGTTTTTCGGAAAACAGACAGACAAACAGACAGACGGACAGGCCAAAAACTGTATGCTCCCGAATCTTTTATTCAAGGGGCATAAAAAACAAAGATTTTTCGGTTTTGCCTTTATTCATATTAAAGTATACTGAAATCTAAGAATGCTTTTGAATAGTGTTGATTTCATCTCAAATACATGAACCGTACAGTTAAAATCGTTTTAATCCAATATTTATCAATTCAAATGAATTGTGCAGAAATTGGGCCAATTTGTTTTCCAAAAAGCAGTGTACGGTGTATCAAACCTCATGATCCAGAGGAAGAGATTACTCATTCGACGTTTCTTCAAGAAATCAGTCCGTAAATTACTTCATCTAAGAGAGTCTAAGACAGAGGAAATTCGAGCAAACTTTATACATGATAACAAGTATATGCAAGTGTTCCAAGTACATGAATGATAACCATTATGAAAGTGTTCCAAGTATAATGCACATTAAATAAAAATCTATTCCGTTTGCACTGTATCTCCTGAAATGTATCGCAGTACTAAAGGGTTGTGGAGGAATTAAACGGATCAAATCTAAAGTACAGCGACTTTGTTTACAGTTACAGTTATAGATCAGAGACCACTAAAAGGCCGGCTCTGATTGGAGAAAAACCTGTAGGGTGAGGGGGCCTGTTATTTTAAATGTGATAGAAGATGCGATTGGCTATCAATTCTATTTTCTTTTGGTATATTGTTTGAATATGATATATATAGGTAAAAAATAAGTGCAATTGAAATGTCGATACCCGGATATTTCCCTAGCTCCCTATCAGTAAACTTAATCCTTATGAGAGCCCCTAATTAACAAGATCAAAACAGCTCGATTATGTTATTAAAAATAACACATTACCGAAGATTTCCGAAGATTGCCGATCTTTAATTAGCTACGCCGTGTGACGTCATTTTTGTGTGTAAACGGGTTTATGGCTAAAGCGCATAGTGTGTACTTTATTATATAATATATATACAGGATCCATTAGTCACCATGGTCATATTACATGCAAAGTGATCGTTAAAAAAAGGTGTTTTTGTTTTATAATAAATTACACATTACGATTTTTTTGGAATAAAGAAAAGTCTATAATATATAACCAGCTTTTCTTTGGTGTAATTCAATTACAATTTCGGATTGGTTTTCTTCGTACATGTATTGATTTGTACGTCTATTGAGCTAACCCACTATGAAAGTAACATCCCAATTAAGAAATCGTTGTTTTGACAAGTATACACATATCAATCAATCGTACAGGGTCCGTCAATACCTGGCAGGTGTAAAATCATTAGAGCGTGATATGCCCATGCGGTCATTCCAATTAGAAGGGAGAGGGAAGATAGAATATCTACATATTAATAAATTTAATTTTAGACTTAAACTTTTCATTAACTCAAAATTTAAACTTGAAATTTCAATTTCATCTAAATAAACATGATTTAATAATGTAATTATGTAAACTGCCTGCTACTGTACATTAAAATCACGCTCAGCGTGCACGTATAATGTACGTTCTCACTGTACCCTATTCACACGGCAGGGATTCTAAAGAGAATTATTTTTTCTTTCATATCTTTTTCTTATTTTCGTTTTGATTCAAAGATCGTAGACGTAGTTAAAAAAGAATTGATTTGCTCTTAAAATCATTGCCCCGTATACAGAAATTGTCATATTAAAAAGCTCAAGTTAAATAAAATCGAATAATAAAAGAAGATTTAAAAAATGGATCAAAGAAAAAAAAAAGAATGAATCAAAATGAAGAAAAAAAGTATGAAAAATCTGGGGAGGGGGTTAATGAAATAATGAACGAATTTTTTTTTTAATGCACAAGAATCCGAATTCGACCCCTCCCCTCACCACCAATAAAAAATAATGGGGTATTCAACATTCTTTTTTCCTCTCTCTCTTAAATTTAGCTAGATAGTCCTGATTTTTGAATATTTTAAAATTACTTGTAAACTATTGTTAAAAAGAAAAACAAAAACATATACATATTTATTACACCGAAAAAAAAAGACCACTTTTTTCCTTTCAATTTTTAACACCCCTCCACCTTTTTCTTTCTGGGCGACCGTCGTGCATTATAATTGATTTTATACGAAATTTTTTTTTATGAAAAAGTATAAAAACACAGTACACTCGTTTTAATGAAATCGGCAAGCATGGTCCACCGAAATTCTGATAAACATATCCCAAGACTGATAGCGGAAAGTTAGCGGGAAACGTTTTGAAAAGTGTATCTATAATTATAGGTATAGGACAAAATAAATATTCTTCATACACAATTTACATACGTCTGAATTATACGGGTTTACTTTCTTCTTTGTTCTCTTGCAATTTAAAAAGGGGGTGATTTGGACGCAAGTCCTCCTTCTACCAGTCAACCATCATGATAATACGCCTCGGGTAAAACCTATGTTACGTAATCAGAAGTTGACCTGAATAAGGACGGCAGGTATAATAGATGTCACACCTTTGTTTTATCAGAGAGGCAGAGCCTCGTTTACTTACATGAATACAGATGGGGCGGATCCAGAGGTTTGATACAAATCGGAGTGCAAAGCAACGAAGGGTTAATGAATCTAGCTGTAGAAAGCGAAGTACTCAAATAACTGAATAACTAGTCTGACTGAAATTACATAAATGTCTCTATCTCCCGACAAAAAGACCCCATTAATAGTTTTTAATGTATTCAATTTTACAGCTAGAAAATGAATCTCATTGATAATGTTATTAACACTACTTCCGAGACAACATTCAAATTTTCCCATCAGTAAAAAAGACTCGGAAATTCAAGAGATGGACGATGAAAGACAGAAATATGTATTTACAAGTCTTCGATGTACGATCATGGATGTAGGACAAGCGTACAAATATCAAAAACCATATGAAACATGATAGGATCATTGGCCGAATCGTGCGGTAATATATAGAGAAACCCTTTAGTGTTTCGCTAAATTATATAAAAAAATTATTACGATACAAGTCCTGCATACATACAATGTACATGTACAGTCGTTATAAATTAAAGAAAATAATGATAATGAAAAAAAAAAATGATAATTAGACTTTAGAGGCAAATATACTCCATTCTTTTGGATTATAAACTCCGGCCTCCATTTCGAACAGTCTTTATTACTCCACTTTGAGTACTTTATAAATATTCCGCCTTGGCTATCGAATGTACCCGACAAGAAGCCTTCTGTATTCAGTGCATAATTCTAAGAACCGAGATAAATAACTTTTTGTACCGATTTTTCATCATATAAAAATGTTTAAACTCTAATAAGATCAAATAGACCTGTCACCAGTATATCAAAACTACCGCCGCTAGTCCCCCATTCCCCTCGTGTCACTGGAATATACAGCGGCGCACATCACAAAAGTGACGTCAGTCACGTGCCAACCTCGTTTTGGCTTCACAAATATGCATATTTCACAAGCTCCGCCCACGTACCCCTAAAGAAGCCCAGTAAACGGCTATCGCGTGCAGGGAAACTGCGAGAATGGTATTTCTGTTACATAATCAACTTTATAATTCGGATAAAGATAACTTTGATTTGGTGTCCCATGTCCTTTAAGTGGACCTTCGCTTAAAAAACCCACAAAGTTTCCTTGGAAGCAATTACATTACCAGTAAAATTCACAGACACCATACCAGAATGACAATGCTGACTTTGATAGGAATATGTTTTTTCCATATTTTGCTGCATTATTTGCTGTCCTGATTATATGACCATTTTATGTTACGTGCCTTTCTTTCTTGAAACCATTTTATGATTAGATAAATTAATTATTTATTTAATCAAAATTTAGAAATTTAGTAAATGCAATTTTCATGTGAACTCACCACAACCTTTAACTTTGTCACATAATTCCGTCAAACATTTACATGTAAGCTTACAAAGCCACCCATAGTATCCTGGTGAGCAACTTGTCGTACGGTTTGTGCCATAACTTCCAGCTGGACAGTCTATATTTATTGAAGATAAGCTGCAGTGCAAGTGTGTGATTCTTTGATAAGTACAACACACACTTATAGTTTTACCTAAAATCTAAAGCCCCTGTCACACCTACACATTCTTTCAAGACGTTCTTACTACGTCCTTGAAGTCCTTGAAAATTATCATGAACGTACTGAGAACGTACAGTTTTTCACTCAAAAGGGCTTTCCGAAATAATTATTGAAGACCACAATACGTGTGAAATACAGCCTTTTGCGTTTTTTTACACGTTTGTAGAGAGTCCTTCCCGTTTTTTCACGTTCAGTAAAGTTCACACTACGACGAAGACGTTTGCAGTGGGTAGGCACAGCGTTAATGCGACGTCCTTGACGTTCAATGGATAAATTATTCGGTCGAAGTCTGTTTTGACTTTTTCTAGCTCTCAAACCGAGAACGTGGTAAGGACGACAAGGACGTGGAGGTCTCCATATAATAATATGTACAAAGAAGGAAGGATATCTCCAACAAGACCCCGTTGCAGCATCAACAGTAAAACACCAAAACACCCGATGCAAAAACACAAAAGACGAGTACAGCACGAGACGGAAAAAAGACACACGACATGTAAACATCAAACACAAAAGACTACACATAAACCGACGAGACCAATGGGTAAGCGGTGCCGACTTTGGACGGCCATCTGTCACGCAAGTAGCAAACGGTGTGGTTATCCTGGATTACGTGCGCACAACCCTCTCACTTCTCCAATTACCCAGAGGTCTCGAAGAACGTACAATTGTGGTGTAAAACAACCTCCTCACTGTCAGATGACATCACACAAACAAGACCGCAAAACGCAGAGGCCCCAGAAACACAGATGAATATGTTAATGGATATAAAAAGAGGGCATGCGTAATACAGTCCGTGCTCTGCCGGCTGTAGCGAGCTCATGTATGTAATCACCCGAGGAGTCCGACTGACATTCAGAGAGGACAGGTGGTCGGGGCCCTGTCTTCTCTAAAGAGGTTTGGACCGGGCCCGTCATGGAGTCCCGTCGTCACAGTCAGTCAGAGTGCAAGTCTCAAGGATGCGCTTGTACAAGACTGTAGATTGGTCAAGTACCAAGCCTAGTGTCCGTCTGGTGACATTAGGATCATCTTCAAGGTATAAAAGGCGTTTGATGATTCTGACGCATTTTCGATGGTTATGCTGCCTACCTTTGATCCTTTTCATTTTGTTTATCATATCACCATAAAAGACAGGTTGTGTAATACCCATAGTAATGTACTCTGTTGCATGTATAGATCCGAATTTTAAAAGAAGTTGACTGTAATTTTTGTAAAATTTCCAGAAAGTCTTAGCTAGTTTATCAAAGCGGAAGCCTTGACCTAAAAGTTATTTGGTAATTTGTAAATTTCTACTGTGAAAATCCAAATATCAGTACATGCTCTAGCGTACCGGATGAGCTGTGATATGTAAAGCATTAGAAGTCCATACTACGACCCTGCTACGTTCGCAACACGTGACTAATACGTTAATGAAGTTCTCAATACATTCGCAAGTAGTCCTTACCAAGTTCTGTCATCAGCGCGTTCTTACCACGACTGTTTTGAACAGTTCAAAACGGTCTTTATGTCTTTAAAATTAGAAATGGGAAAAAAGGACAGTAAAGGACCGGGGGGGGGGGGGGGGGTTAAAATCAATAACAGCATGCTAGAAGATAAAATGTATGTTAAAGTCATTTAGCATGAGTTTGGTGAAGTTTTAAGACGAAACACTGAAATGAAGCTGAATTAGTCGTAATTATGGGACTACTGTGAGGTTATGATAAAACAGAAAACCATCGAATATTGTAAAGATAGAAGTAGAGTTTCAATGTTTGTATGATGCGAATAACGATACAAATAATACAAATGTAAATGCAGAAAGAAGTTCTGAAATAGAGAAAAAGTTGAATAAATTGTATGATGAAAAGCTCGTGGTGCACAAATAAGATCGAGATTGGATAGAGAATGGAGAGAGAAATACAAGATCCTTCCTTGGTTTAGAAAAACACAGCCAAAAACGCTATTAAAAGATTGAAAATAGATACTGTAAAACGAGAATATTTAGCGCTCGATTTATTTTAGCGCCATTAGCGCAGATGCATGGTTGCGCTAAATTAAGTAGTGCGCTAAAATTTTCAGATGCAACATCAAATTTCAATAAGAAAGTATTCGACATTCTATTCAAAGTGCATTACACCGTGTTACTGTCCACGGCATGGTCTATCCGGCAACGCTTGTTGTTTTTATAGCTAATTAGATAATTGGATTAACGCTAGCGCTTGGGTAGATAATGATAGTACACGGGCCATGATTTACATGTACATTTGTAATTGGTAGATCATGATTGTCTATGTGTCGTAATAACCAATCATGAAATATAAATAAGAGACGGACGAGATTATTCTTTAACAAAAAGATGTTAGATGGCGTAACATTTGTGTGAAAACACAGTACTTTATAACATAAGGTACATATACGGTAAAAAAAGAGATCTATAAAGAAAAGTTTACAAACATTAATACAAGCATACGAATAGGCAATTCAATTGTCCAAGACACGTGCCGGCATGTACATGTAGTCAATACCTCTATGTATATTGCTGTGAACATGATTAGATACGCAGTCTTTAAAAGGATTTATTTACTCAACATGAGTTAAATCGGGATGTTAACGCCGTTGCCGTAAAATGATTTGTTACGCCAAGTTGAAAAATTGGGACGATATATATTCATCCATGTTACAGAACAGCATTGTTTTAATAGAATTGATAATTATTTCGTATTACCAACGATCGTCCGAACATGAGACACGACGGATATTTTTTGTCTGACGTTACAAAAAAAAATACGATTCATCAATGGCAAATTGCTACCGACGATGTATGAGAAACAAAGTCCTAAATCACTGTGCGCTAATTGTATTGACCAGATGGTGTCAATGCGCTAAATTAAGTTTGCGCCAAAAGGTTTTCAGCCCTCATTGCGCTAAAATATGTTTGCGCTAAATATTCTCGTTTTACAGTAATGAAGAAATAGTAGATGATTCTGAGAGCATCTTAATAGGAATAGAAACATTTTATCGTAAACTGTATGAATCAAGCAATTCGAATAGAAGTGAAATATATGAATGCATTAGGTCATGTCCTATAGAATACAAATTAACGGGTGATGAAAGTAAAATATGTGAAGGGAAATTAAGAGAAGACGAATGTTCTGAAGCAGTTCATAACATGAAAAACAATAAAGGTCCTGGGAATGATGGTTTATCTGCAGAATTTTAAAAGTTGTTTTGGAAGATAATTAGTAATTTGGTGATAGATACATTGAATTTTGGATATGAACATGGTGAACTAAGTAATTCTCAGAAAACGGGTATGGTTACTTTAATGATGTTGTGAAATGATGATGTGAAATGTTTTATAGGTACTTCTAGGTACCTGAATGATATTCTTACTATCGACAATCCTGTTTTTGAAAAGTATAAAAATGTTTTTTATCCAAAAGAATTGGTTCTAAACAAGGCAAACGTTACAAACACAGAAACACCATTTTTGGACCTAATAATCAAAAATTGTTAATGGAGAGATTCATACAAGTGTGAATGCCAGAAAGATAATTTGGATTCAACATAGTATATTTCCCCTGGCTTGACGGTGATGTTCCTAGATTACCGTCCTATGATATATACATTTCACAGCTCATCCGGTATGCTAGAGCATATACTGATGTTTTGGATTGTCATAGTAGAAATTTATAAATTACCAAGACACTTTCAGGACAAGGTTTCGCTTTCACTAACTAGTAAAGACTTTCTGGAAATTTTACAAAAATTATTGTCAACTTGTTTTGAAATTCGGACCAATACAGGAAACAGAGTATATTACTTTGGGTATTTCACAACCTGCATTTTATGGTGACATGATTAACAAGATAAGAAGGATCAAATGTAAACGTCTTCAAATTGAATAGCATCATTTAAAAGCAGATAAATTGGCAACGTGGACCAGACATGCACGTTTCGGGTACCACGTTTCGGGTACTTAAGATATACAACATCACTATCGAAAAAGCCTCAGAATCATCAAACGCCTTTTATACCTTGGATATTATCCTAATGCCACCAGACGGACACTTGACAGACACTAGTATCTATCCTTCGGAGCTTGAAGTCATAGAAACTACAGAGACAAATAATTCAGCATCCTATTTGGACATAATGTTGTCCTACGACACTGATGGTCACATGAACACCTCACTCTATGACAAACGTGACGACTTCAATTTCAGCATTACGAACTTTCCTTTTCTGAGTAGCAACATCCCTTCATCGCCTGCTTATGGCGTGTTCATATCTCAGTTGATACGCTATGCCAGAGCAAGTACCAAATATACGGTTTTGTTCTGAGAGCTAGGCGTCTTTCAGATAAGCTTCTCAGTCAGGGATATGTTTGTGACCGACTAACATCGTCACTAAGGAAGTTCTACGGTCGATATTAGGAACTCGTCATACACTATGATGTCCCACTATCCAGAATGGTGGATGATATTCTGTCATAGACCATTTGAACCATCCAACCAAAGATTGTACTCTATATCTTCCAAAATGGAAGTAACCGGATGTGACAGTTCTACCGAATTGAAGCGACAGGTGTTGCATGCAAGCAGGAGATGCTTACTCTTCATAGGCACCTGGTCTCACTCTCATATCGGGAGTTCGCTTCTTTTCATATGGTGGAGGTTTTTGTTTTTGTTTGCTTTGGTTCCTGTTTTATCCTGATTTTGTATGCCTTCGGTTTCTGATTTTCTGAATTATCGATTTTGTACTGTAGACAGGGATATGGTCATTATCCATATTTGTCATTGGTACTTGACCAATCTACAGTCTTTTACAAGCGCATTCTTAAAACTTACAGTCGGACTGACTGTGACGACGGGACTCCATGACGGGCCCTGTCCAAATCTCTTTAGAGAAGACAAGACCACGACCACCTGTCCTCTCTGAATGTCAGTCTGACTCCTCGGGTGATAACATACATGATCTCGCACAGCAGGCAGAGCACGGATTGTATTACGTAGGCCCTATTTTTATATCTATTTACATATTCATCTGTGTTGTTGGGCTCCTACATTTTGCGGTCTTGTGTGTGTGTGGTCATCTGACAGTGAGGAGGTTGTATAACACCACAATTGTACGTTCTTTGAGACCTCTTGGTAATCGGAAAAGTGGAAGGGCTGTGCGCACGCAATCCAGGATAACCACACCTTCTGCTATTTTTTTGCAGATGGCCGTCCTAAGTCGGCACCGGTTGCCCATTGGTCTCGTTGGTTTATGTGTAGTCCTTTATGTTTGATTTTTCTGTGTTGTGCGTTGACGTTCCTTGTCCCTTATGCGTATCTTTTTGTGCTTGTCTGCTTTGTGTTTTTGCATTGGGTGTTTTGGGGTTTTGCTGTGGGTGCTGCAACCTGTTGTTGTTGGAGATCCCCTCCTTTGTTTTTAGAAATAGATTTATTGGCATTCAGTGATAACTGAAGTTCTCATAGAATTAGACTCTATACTTACTATACATAATGGGATACATGCAACATGTACTAATAGCAGTACACACATTTTTTTGTAAATATTGATAAAATATTTAAGCTTTTAAGGAAGCCCTTTTTCATTCACATACATGTATAACTTTTGATATCTTCAAATATATGAACTAAATGTATACTCGTCATACATTATGATGTTCCACTCTCAAGAATGGTGGATGATATTATGATTTAGACCATTTGAACCATCCAAACACCGAATCTACTTAAATCTTCCAAAATGGAAGTAACCGGATGTGACAATTCTACCGAATTGAATTGACGGGTGTTGCATGCGAGCAGGAGATGCTGACTCATCCTGGGCACCTGGTCTCATTCCCATATCGGGAGTTCGCTTCATTTCATGTTGTGGAGGTTTTTGTTTGTTTGCTTTGGTTTCTGTTTTATCCTGATTTTGTATGCCTTCGTTTTATGATTTACAGGGTGGGATTAATTTTAGAGACTTAGACTCTCATATTGATGTAATAAGATTTACTTGAATTAAAAGACTTCTTAACGGAGAAAATTCCAAATGGAAAGCGATACCATTAATCCATTTTGATAAATTTGGGAGGTATTTTCTTATATTTAGAATGAACAATGACAAGTTAAATTCAATACCAAAAATTCATGAAATACTCGAATTCTGTATATTAATTTTACATTCATGGTTTAAACTGAAAGGTTTTTGAAATGTTAAGACTTCCATAGAAATATTACGAAAAAATACCCTGGTGCAATAAATATATCAAATTAAGCGGAAAGACTATTATTTATGAAAATTGGCTGAATCTGGATTTATTTGTATGAATGTTGAACCTCCTCATATTTTATAGCATCATTTAAGAACTGATAGATTTTCAGCATGGACCAGACATGCACGTTTCGGGTACTTAACCCTCGTCTTTTGTAGGATGCAGGATCCATGAAGACGGTTTCTTCACAGATTCTCATAAATAAGACGAACTATTTCAGAGCCTTTGATTGGCTTAGCTCAAATGTTGTCATCTTAATGAAAAAACACAGAACTTGTTAATTTTCTGTTTCTACAGTAGATTTGTAAATGTCTTTCATTATCTAAAGTGTGCATATTTTAGCGTCACATTTACGGCCCATTTTGGGGCTTTTAATGGGTATATATGTACGTTCGTAGCTTCAAAACTAACTTGTAAAAAATTAATGAAGCTTTGCATGTAGAAAAAGTATGTTTCAATTAATTTACCTCTTTTAATTTTTAGGAATATGAAATGATAGCTTTTTATTCAAGTCTGTCAACAGTAACAGTATTTGCTCCTATAGATCAATGATGGAATGTAGGTTTGGCATCATTATGTTTTTTTTAGATAGAAAGAATCAGCTCCTGAGGTAGTCATGAGGATATGTGTAATGAGAAGGGGCAATGTTCGGGAGGGGGGTGTTGATAGAATGTATTATGCAATATTTTGTGTGTGTGAAAGGGGGGGGGGGGGGGAGGTTCCAGCGTTTCAAGAGTGTATTTTGTAGTTAATGTGCTCTTTGAAATTATTATGTTACACATTTTTGTTTTACTTTGCATGTTCAATATATTTTATGTGTATACATGTATATTAATATGGCATTCTAAATTTCTGTAACTGTTTTAATGAAATTGATTATTTTTATGCATACATAGAATTATATGTAATCATACTATGATAAATATGGATAATGACCATATCCCTGTATACAGCACAAAATCCATTATTCAGAAAATCAGAAACCGAAGGCATACAAAATCAGGAAAAAACAGGAACCAATTCAAACAAACAAAAACCTCAACCACATGAAAAGAAGGGAATTCCCGATATGGAGAGTAAGCATCTCCTGCTTCAGGTAATGAAATGAATTTTTTATTTTGATATGTATCATTTTTTAAGTTCTGGTTATGAAATTTTAACCTTGTTGAAGTACATACAAGTTTTAATGATTACAGTGTATACACAGTTTCAAGTCATCTTATGATTTATGTTTTTATGATTTCCGTGATTGCAATTCAATTCTTGTTGTATATTCATTTGAGGTTTTAATCTGTCAAAAACTATCAAAAGTAAGTAGTTTATATCCAGAATATTTTACATTTAGCTAATGGTACAATATTTTATATCCTGAACCTAATTGAGCTTGCTAAACATATACATAGGGTGAATTTTAATAAGTCAAAATTTCAAATAGTGAAATACCTTCAGAAAATTCTGTCACATGAAATGTTATCATTTTAAAGATACTTATACACTAACTATAATGAATGCATCTGGTAAGGATATTTTTCTGTTAACATTAAGCTATGAAGTCTATTGGTTGTTTTTAGCAGATTAGTCTTAAAGATGTAGAGTTTATGTTTTTTATAAATAATAAATTGTTTTACAGCGCATACTTTATGAATTACATTATTTCTAAGGCCAACAGAAATCACGTTTATCATTTGTCTGTGTCTACATCTGGTCAAGCATTATTCGGCTTCGTCAATATTGCACATGTATACGCAGTGTAAGGTCTACAGACTTTTGACTGTCAAGGTCTATTCAGTTAACCTTTGGATCTGATATCACAGCTTCTTCTTGCTGCAAAGGATTTTGAAGCCTTGCATTATTACTTGAGTTATAACACCAAACCTTGTCATCACAGCTCCTTACATACCAACAGATTGATTTCAATGAAACCTTACACGATTATAGATGGAAATATGTAGATGTTCATATGGCTTGTATGGGTCATGGAAACTATTTGAATATGACCTGGGTCTTGCAAAGTTATGGAAAAGTAGGTGCAGTCATTGAAAGTTAATGGAGTTTAGCATTAAATCCTTGACAAGTCATGGAATTTCACTATCACAGGGATTTGTTTCTTCCAGATGATGTTGCATCCCTGCAGATTTTGTCAATTCTCTTTTTAAAATGCAGCAAAATGCCTTATTTCTGAAGATGAGAAGGTTCAATTGTTTAGTTTAAGGCAATATCGGTGAATGTTTTAACAAAATGGGCATAGTAATAGGTCACTTGTTTGTCAAGACTCTGTTGTACCTATACAGTAAATATCCTTGTGAATTGTATAGATGACACAGCTATTATCATAGAAACATCAAATATTCTTAATGGGCAGAAAATGAAACCTATTGATTTTCAAAGTTAAAGGTCAAGGTCATTGGAGACTGGCTTAACATCGTTTATAATTGCACAGAGGACAAAGCAATCGTCGTAGAATCACAAAACTCAACAAATGTTTATCATGGGGAACAGATTAACCCTATCGATTTCCTACTGTAAAAGTGAAAGGGACTTGGGATAAAAATCTTTGTGTTGTTAGCATAGAACATGCTATTTATAGGGGATGCAATGCTTGCGTAGCCTTTAATACTTTTTATGTCCATGTAATCAGAGTTTCAGGGGCATTTAGTTTTTGATCTGTCCGTCTGTCTGTCTTGTTTGTTTGGAAAAAATTTAACCTTGGTCATACCTTTTGAATGGTAAGTGATACGGCATTCATATTTCACATATGTTTTACTTGTGACAAGCCCTTTTCACAGATACCAAACTTTTCGACGTTGTGACATTTACCTTTGAGTTTGACCTACTTTTGAAAAACTTTAACCTAGGCCATAAATTTTGAATGGTAAGTGAGAGGGCTTTCGTATTTCACATATGTACTACTTGTGACAAAACCTTTCCATGTATACCAAAATATTTCACCTTGTGAACTTGACCTTGGAGTTTGACCTTCTTTTGATAAACTTTAACATTCGACATAACTTTTGAATGGTAAGTGATAGGGCTTTCATATTTCACATATGTATTCCTTCCTTATGACTAGGCATTTCCATGGATAACATAATTATTTACCTTTTGACCTTGGAGTTTGACCAAATTTCGAAATCAAAACTCTTGCCATAAATGTTAAATGCTAAGTGATAGGGTTTTTATATTTCACATGAATTCAATGTGGCAAGACTTTTCCATGGATACCAAATTTGATCTTGACCTCGAAACGTTAAATTACTTTTCAGCTGTTTCATTGTCAAAGATGCTAACGGGGGGCATTCGTGTTTCACAAACACAGGTTTTTTATATCCAGAAATTACCGGGAAGCATTTCTTCTCAAAATGATTGAAGGTCCTCATTTACGAAACATGAAGATGCAATGAAAATGAAGGCAGCTTCTGGTTTGCCTAGGTGGGATTCTCTAACTCGCAGGAAGGCGCACCACCGGCCCGTCTCGTCCGCATTGTCGGTGAGGTGGAGCAAGAACGTACGTGTAGGGACCCAGAAGATTGTTACCTTATTGATGCAGGTTTATTAATACGTCTTTTAGAATATTGGGGATGCTTGACAAATAAAGTATGTGAGAATGCAAGTGTTTAAGACATGGCTACTTCTAAATGTGACACATTCTAATAAAAACGGTCAGAAGGTGATCGTCAGAACCCTACACAACCAATCGTGCCGTATATGAAATTCATATGAAATGAACATCATATGAATTTCACATGAAATTTCATATGGAATTCATATCAATTTCACATAAGGTTTATGTGAAAAATATTTCACATAAATTTCTAAAAGAATGTTTCTTTGTGACCTTCATGTGAAATTGAATTAACATGAAATTCATGTCAGAAACTTCCTATGAATTTCATGTAAAAAATTTAATGTAAATTTCATGTTCGTACTCGTTTTTGCGAACTTTGTAAATTTCATATAGATTTCACCTGAATTTCGTATGAGGCACAATTGGCTGTGTATGCACTTAATGCATTGTGAGATGAGTTATTTTAATCATTTTGCAAGTTGCTCTATTGACATTTTTAACCAATTCATCAAATTAAATGGTCAGCACTTGGTCTAATTGGCAGAATCTTTTTTTTCAACTTTACCTCGGCCTGTATTCCATTCAACCTTAAACTTGCTATATCTCATGATCAATCCATCCTCCATAAATGTATTTATAGGATACCTACAAAGAGTCTGACTTGTATAAGGATGTTCAGTACATGCCAAGTTTCCTGATAGATACATGCAGCGTTTGAGGTTTGGAGTTTAAAAAATTCACAATGAAACATAAAATTTTAATGTAAGGAGATGAGACGCAAAAAACAAAAGGACCAGGGAAATTAAATATTGTCAATATTGAAATATATATGTTCTATGATATCATTTACATATCCACCTGCGTCATGCTGTATGGTCATTACAGTTAGGAGGTAATTTTACACTATCATTGATCGTTCTTCGAGACCTCTTGGTAACCAAAAAAGTGGACGGGTACGTTGTATGCGATAAATCCGGATAAACACCATTTGCTTCTTGCATAGCAGATGACGGTCCTAAGTCAGCACAGGTTGCCAATTTGTCTTGTTTGTTTATGTTGTCTTTTGTGTTTCTTGTCCCTTTTGCGTTTTTCCCTGTGCGTGTCAACTCTGTGTGTTTGCATGGATTGTTTTGGTGTTTTCTATTGATACTGCAACCTAGTGTGTTGGAGATCTCCTCCCACCCATAAAGCAATGAGACAATGTACAATCGGTGCTGACTTGGGACGGTCATCAAGTCTAAAGATTGTATAGTCTCTGTGTACTAATGGTTTTCTTGTGGTTTGGTGTGTGGTGACTTCCATCTGGTGCAGTTTAAACATTGTGTATTCGTTACAGTCCATTAATTCTGCTCTTAGGATTGTGAAAGAAAGGAGGAAATTTCCTACAAGAATCAGCTGTACGAACCAGACACAGAGTAGAAATACATATCAAAAGTCAAAAAATGCACAAGGAACGCAAAACACGACATCAAAGTTCCAAACACAAAGCTTTAACAAAGTTCGCTCTTTTTTATTTTAATAAACTGCTCTATACACAATTCCTTTTGAAATTAATCAGCCTTCTTTTTGTGTCTTGCCCATCATTTTACTTAACGAGAAAGATGGTTATATTCCGTTCCGTATTCATGATTATATGAACTATCGTGAATTGCAGCTGCTCCACCAAATGTGTCTGACTGACCATCAATTTGTGGTTCATCTGTGTATCAAAATAGTAAAGAATGTTGAGAAACATATGAAACTGATAAAAGAATAATAAGATGGGATTGTTCTAACTCGTTAACTTCTTGAAGGAAATTTCAAACCAATTTTATTGCACCAGACACGTGTTTCGGGTAGTAAATCCTCATCAGTGATGCTCCCAGCCAAAGTAAATTTCAGCCAAATATTTTTAAGTAACGCCCTTTAGTTTGATTTTTTACTTTTTGGTACACCCGTCATTTAAAAATAATTGAAACAATATTTTTCAAATTTCAGGAAAAGATACGAACATAAAAGAAATAACACAAGTACAGTCATGTAATCAAGCTTTAGTCATGTTTGCTAGCTAGCATGACGCATAGCTTTAGAGTGATTTGAATCATCCTTCACTATGCTCAAGAAATTTCAGCAACGGACTTCAAAATTTGAAATATTTCAAATTTGAAAAGGAAAAGACCAGCAGACATGAAATAATATATTACAATTTTGCGGTAAGAAGAATAATCAAGATATGTTGCATGCTTTTAGGCATATTATCTAGATTGAGGATCACTGACAAGGGTTAATACCCGAAACGTGCATGTCTGGTCCATGCTTAAATTTCATCTGTTCTTAAATGATGCTATTGAATTTGAAGATGTTTAACATTTATCCTCGTCAACCATGATTTAAAAAAAATCTTTAATACATGTACCTGGATTGTTGAATATCCTCTGATGGTTCATTCTGAAACAGAAGTAGCATTAAGAGAATTCCGTATTAAATATCTATGAAAATCACATTCAAGTTTAAAGAAGTTTGGTAACTTTTATTTAATTTCGATAGTAGCGGAAATATTTCGATGTAAAATGGCACTCCTTTTTTCCGAACACGTTCATATAGAGTATGAATCTTATTTTCGTAATTGCAAGAATTTAAATAAAATTAAAACTGTCCCAACAAAGGGGATTGTTTGAAATGATGGTCAAGGAAATTACCTTTGTATATTCAATATTAGAATTATTGCAGAAGGAACTTACCTTTTTATATGCACTATGGGTTATTGCAGAAGCAGACAGGAACACAATAACAGGAAGAAGAATTAAGAGATATGCGGCATAAATCCATTCTGATTCAATCTTATTCAAACTATAAACTTCCTTTTCATCAAAGACTGTTAACAGGGTCCCATTTAACCTTGAATTACTGGTGATATGACCGACAGAATTCCTCTCTGAAACAGATATAGTTTATGACATAACAGTGAATCAAAACTATGAACGGTTATCACAACAATCGTTAGTTTGAACGGCACGATGTCCAGCCATAGTCGGCGACGGTAAAACATTGATCTTCTATAGTTTATATATTGTCGTTTGTGTCTTGTTTTTTTTCGGACAACATAGATTATTTTTTTTTTACCAAAACATGTTATTTATACCCTTCCGTATTATTTACATAAACATGATTAACACTTATTTCTTCTTGCAGTGTGGAGCATTTAAAATCGTTCCACGTGACTTGATGTTTGTTAAGCTTTCCAGCTCTGTCGATTGCAAGAAGCTGTGTTTTGGCCCTTTATCAATTTGACATCATAGAAATTGATTTGCTATTTCAGAAACCTGCAATTTCATCGAAAAATGTCGAAATTAAAGGAGGTTAACATCTTAGCACTATCCCTGCGATGCTATTTCGAACATAGAATTTTTTTGATATGCTACTGAATCGATCCTACAGGAAATTTGGAGCCGCCGCGCACTCTCTGAAAAATAAATGTACAAGTTTAAATTCTAAGATTAAAACCAGAGGGCGCTAGTAAAATGAATTTAGGCGGAGTATGAAAGCATCACTGCTGAGAATTTAATATTCGAAACACGTGTCTGGTGCATGAAAATTGGTTTGAAAATTTTCTTCAAGAAGGTATAGAGTTGGAACCCTTCTGTATTATTAAGAAGAAAACATTGCCCAAATAATGGTAAAGACAAGCAATTGCAGCAAATCGAATGACATCATCTTCAAAGACTGACGCCGCCCAACTCATATGCCAATGATTTTGAATAAAATTAGATATCTGACATTGGTTGTACATTTCAATCGATTTTATGTACTAGTAATATATATACATATAAATATAATATATGAAAATGATTTCGTTCCATTTGCTACGATGGGCAGTAAATTTCAAGAGATTTTATTAATATTTGTAAAAATATGACTCACCTGTAGAATATGCTGTGAGCGTAGAGTGCCTAGTAGAACTTTCTACGACTATATAAAGATATAAATCAATTCTTAGAATATAAATCAATTTTTAAAATATAAATCAATATATACATATACAAATGTATATTAACATAACTAGTAGATTCCCCATGTTAAACGCCCATTAGGCAACTAGAATTATATTCCAATAACTTGCGTTGCTATTGTGACGTCACGTTCGCGTTTATTATGTAGTGAGAATTTATCAACACGAAGACACATTTGACGTTGTTACAGGGAAAATCTGCGATGTGCATGCAAATAGAAATGACGGATAACTGGAATAAATGTAATTATAAGTAATGACTGTCTTACTTTTGGTGTATAGGGATGTATAATTCTGGTTGGCACACGTGCAAAATTTTCGCGAGTCACGGAATTTGCACGTGACCAACCAGAATTATACACCTATGAACACCAAAAGTAAGACAGTCATTTCTTAAATACATAAGAATATGATTTATTATTACTAGAAAACGAAATTAACATTTGATAACAAGGAACCAGTTCTTTGATATGATAGAAATGTAAACGTCTTCAAATTGAATAGCATCATTTAAGAACAGATAAATTGGCAACGTGGACCAGACATGCACGTTTCGGGTACATAATCCTCATCAGTGATCCTAAATCTAAACAATGTAATATGCCAAAAAAGTATGAAAGTTACTATGTCGAAAATATGTACCGAAAGACGTAGCAGGATGGGTGGGACATGATGCTACAGTTTTTAGAAATTTCAAGAAATGTTGATAACAGAAATTTAGAATGCGTTGAAGAAGTGTGTTATCTCCAGCAACACTCGGTTGCAACACTCACAGCAAAACTCCTAAACATCCAATGCAAAAACACTTGACAGACACCCCCAGAAATTAAGAGACTTAAAAATGACAAGGATACCAACTCACACCATAGGAACATGAAACACAAAAGACCACAAATAAACCAACGAGGCAAAATCATACCAAAGAAGCATGAAACACAAAAGACCACACAAAAACCAATAGGCAACCAGTGCCAACATAAGACGGCCTTCTGCCACGTCAGTAGAATATGGTGTCTTTATCCGGATCACGTGCGCACAACCCTCCCATTCTTCCGATTATCCACAGGTCTCGAATAACGCGCAATTTAAGTGTAAAATAACCTCTTCACTGTAAGACAAACATACAGTATGACAAAGGGGTCAAAGAATCACACAGATGGATATGTAAATAAATATAAAAACAGTAGGCATATGAAATACAGTCCGTCCTCTGCCGGTTGTAACGAGCTGATGCATGCAAACACCCGAGGAGTCCAACTCAGATTCAGAGAGGATAGGTGGTCGGGGTCTTGTCTTCTCTAGCGATGTTTGGACAGGGCCCGTCATTGAGTCATTCTTACGAATGCGCTTGAAGAAGGCTGTAGATTGGTCTAGTACCAAGCCAAGTGTCCGTCTGGTGACAGAAGGATCATACCCACGATAAAAAGACCTTTGATGATTCTATCACAAAGTCGATGGTATTTTGTCTATCTTTGATCCTTCGTATTTTCTTTTTTATTACACAACCTGTCTTTTATGGTGATATGATAAACAAAATAAAAAGGATCAAAGGTAGGCAGCATAACCATCGAAAATGCGTCAGAATCATCAAACGCCTTTTATACCGTGGATATGATCCTAATGTCACCAGACGGACACTAGGCTTGGTACTTGACCAATCTACAGTCTTGTACAAGCGCATCCTTGAGACTTGCACTCTGACTGACTGTGACGACGGGACTCCATGACGGGCCATGTCCAAACCTCTTTAGAGAAGACAGGGCCCCGACCACCTGTCCTCTCTGAATGTCAGTCGGACTCCTCGGGTAATTACATACATGAGCTCGCTACAGCCGGCAGAGCACGGACTGTATTAAGCATGCCCTCTTTTTATATCCATTTACATATTCATCTGTGTCTCTGGGGCCTCTGATTTTCGCGGTCGTGTTTGTATGATGCCATCTTACAATGAGGAGGTTGTTTTACACCACAATTGTACGTTCTTCGAGACCTCTTGGTAATTGGAGAAGTGAGAGGATTGTGCGCACGTAATCCAGGATAACCACACCATTTGCTACTTGCGTGACAAATGGCCGTCCAAAGTCGGCACCGGTTACCCATTGGTCTCGTCGGTTTATGTGTAGTCTTTTGTGTTTGATGTTTACATGTCGTGTGTCTTTTTTCCGTCTCGTGCTGTACTCGTCTTTTGTGTTTTTGCATCGGGTGTTTTGGTGTTTTACTGTTGATGCTGCAACGGAATCTTGTTGGAGATCTCCTCCCTTCTTTTTATGTCACTATAAAATGCAGGTAGTGAAACACCCAAAGTAATATACTCTGTTGCTTGTATGGATCCGAAGGATTTGACAATATTATTTTACGATTTCAAGAAAGTCTACCGTCATACACGATCAACTTCATTTTAACAGCAATTATGTAAATTATTATATAAGGAACTCCTTAGTTTGCTATGCTATGAATTTGAAGACGTGTAATATTTCAGAATTATTTATCAAAATTTTTAGCTTAATATCAGAAAATTGAAAATCTATTTCAAGCCGGCACAGCTAGTTTGTAACTTTAATAAAAGTACTGTTCATATGTACTCACCACAGCCGTAAACTTTGTCGCATAATTCTGTCACACATCCACAAACAGATCTGCAAAGTCTCCCATAGAGCCCTGGTTCGCATGTTACGTTGCAGTTAAATCCATACGTTCCAGCTGGACACTCTGTCATTATATAGAAAATAATCACTGCTTAGCTAAGACGTTTAACATGTTGACTGAGCGTACACTTATACTAAATAATTTTGAATGATATCTTCCAAGAAATTATAAACAATTATCATATTTTAATTTCATTATTACAACTATGCCTTCGTAATTAGACATAGGATGGTAACCCACAGCACGGTGAATTTTTACAAATATGATTTTTATCATTTTATTTATTTCATTGCATTTTGTAGAATCCCGCGGATAAAACAATACTTTTTACATTGTGATGTTGACAATCACATTTGCAAAATGAACGTTCAAATTTCAAGCTTACAGAACCAGAGAAAACCGGATCTGAAGGTAATAAGACGTTATCGTCATAATTCGAAAAAAAATCACATTTTCTAGAAAGACGAAGCAGTGACAAAATTTTTGCGTAGGGTTCCAAAAACACCTACAGAAACCCATATATTCCTTAAGCAGTCGGAAAAAATATGATAGAACTAGATATTTGCAAGTATTCAAGTGGCAAAGAGGAATTTGGGACATTAGGGACAATTTTCCGGATGGTATGAGCTAGGAAAATTTTTCTATCAAAGAAAGAAGGGAGGAGATCTCCAAGAAGACCCTGTTGCAGCATCAACAGTAAAACACCAAAACACCCGATGCAAAAACACAAAAGACGAGGCCATCTGTCACGCAAGTAGCAAATGGTGTGGTTATCCTGGATAACGTGCGCACAACCCTCTCACTTCTCCAATTACCCAGAGGTCTCGAAGAACGTAGAAGCGCTTTTGAATTAAGAACGTGACGTGATTCACAGTGTTTGGCGACTAACAATTCTTGAAACTGCAATTAACTGTGAAATTGAAAAAAGAATCGTGCATCAGATGTTATTCCGTGATCCTAAAAGGAATCATGCCTGTGCTGGATAGGTTCCAAAAATTCTTAGAAATGTTAATTTAGCGAGGAGAGTAGAATTGTCAAAATAGTTTTAATAACGAATAACGTCAAGGATTCTCATGCTAGTGTGCCGGGTATGAGGAAGTGTCCTTTTTATATTGTATAGAAATATAACAATTTGTGCTTGTGACATTATTAACAAGATAAGAGGGATCAAAGATAGACAACATCACTATGCGTCAGAATCATCAAACGCCTTTTATACCGTGGATATGATCCTAATGTCAACAGACGGACACTAGGCTTGGTACTTGACCAATCTAAAGTCTTGTACAAACGCATTCTTAAAACTTGTACTCTGACTGACTGTGACGACGGGACTCCATGACGGGCCATGTCCAAACCTCTTTAGAGAAGACAGGGCCCCGACCACCTGTCCTCTCTGAATGTCAGTCGGACTCCTTGGGTGATAACATACATGAGCTCGCGGCGACAGAGCACAGATTGTATTACGTACGCCCTCTTTTTATATCCATTTACATATTCATCTGTGTTGCTTGGGCCCCTGCGTTTTGCGGTCTTGTTTGTGTGTGGTCATCTGACAGTGAGGATGTTGTTTTACACCACAATATTGTACGTTCTTCGAGACCTCTGGGTAATCGGAATAGTGGGAGGGTTGTGCGCACGTAATCCTGGATAACCACACCGTCTGCTACTGACGTGGCAGATGGCCGTCCTAAGTCGGCACCGTTTACCCATTGGTCTCGTTGGTTTATGTGTAGTCGTTTGTGTTTTATGTTTTTCTTTGATTTGGCGTACCTTGTACTACTGCGTCTCTTTCTGTGCGTGTCTTTTTGTGTTTTACAGTGGTTGTTTTGGGCGGTTGCTGTTGGTGCTGCAACTAGGTGTTGTTGGAGATCCCCTCCTTTCTTTGAGAAGCGTATTTAAGTGAAAAATATGGCCAAAAATCGTTGGATGGTAGGCGCTTAATTCTAAACATGACCGAAATCCTGAAGTTAATAAAAATGATAATTTCATTTACTTTACCAATGTTTGCTAACTTTTATCAAGGCAGTCCACGAACTTTACGGACAGTGTGATACAGATCTGGTTCGAAGTTACTGATGCTATTTTTAGATTCTCTTTTTGGGGTTTGTGCCACGAGACCCCTAAAGCTGCCGTATTTTTGTACATTGGAATTCATTGAATATTTATCTGTAATTTCATTCAACTTCGGTTGATCGTCTGTCTTTTCAACGCATTCAAAATTTTCTGGTACTAAATTAAATTCTTGAAATTTCTAAAACGTGGGTCCTGTAGCATTATATCCCACCCATCCTGCTACATCTTTCGGTACATTTTTTACATAATAATTTTCACCCTTTTTTGGCCATATTTCATTACTTAGATTGAGGATCACTGACGAGGGTTGAGTACCTGAAACGTTCATGTCTGGTCCATGCTGTAAATGTATCCGTTTATAAATGATGCTATTGAATTTGGAGACGTTTAACATTCATCAATAGCTTTAAGCTGAAAATCCCAAAATCAGCATTTTTTGTGACATTGCGACAAAACATACATTATCATGAAAACACAACAAACGAAAGATGATTATCATATCTTCTTGACATAAAAGTTTTATGTTTCTTGACGCATGTGGCCAACTCGATATTCTCCCTTAAAGACAAATGTTCAAGCACATTTTACCATGTCTTGTCAAAAACTTGATGACGTCATATCACTTACAAATGTACTTCGTTTGGTGGCTTGTTCCTTTCTTTAAAAGGGCGAAACATTCATTAATGTATAAACGATATATCAAGTATTTCTAATCGAGTTTTATTTTAAAGAAAGCTGCAGGGCCTAATTACGGCGATTCATTGCCCTTCCTCTTTGTGAAAAATTCTTATGATAGTCTTCGTTCATGTTACATTTCATATAACGCTGTTCTTTTAACTAATTTTGCTGTTATTTGCATCTGAGTAAAACAGTGGAGGTGTTGCCATTTCTTTTCAAATGTAAAACGTCTTCAAATTCAGATAAATTTACAGCATGAACCAGACATGCACGTTTCGGGTATTTAACCCTCGTCAGTTTACCGAAAGATGTAGCAGGATGGGAGGGATATGATGCTACAGGACATTTAGGAATTAAAATTTCAAATCCGTTGAAGAGACAGACGATCAACCGAAGTTGATCGAACTTGGCTACACCGGGGACTTCTGGACCACCAGCAGTGACACTCACCAAGTAGTTCAAATGTTCAACGTCTTCAAATTCAAAAGCATCATTGAAGACCAGATAAATTTACAGCATGGACCAGACATACACGATTCGTTACTTAATCCTCGTCAGTAATCCTCAGTCTAAAGGGTTAGGATTAGAAAATATTCAATGAACGTAACATTAGATTTTCAGCGTTTTTCTTCCAAAATCAAAATTCAAAGGAAAAGTGATGAACAAGACATAATTCTTATTTTTAACTCATGATACGCATATCAGTAAGCGGATACTTAGTTCATTTATTTGTAGATACCCTTTGTCTTTTATCATCAAAATTATAGAGGAAAGGTAAAAACAAAATAGTTCTGAACTCTAATGGTATAAATGATTCATGCTACGTAATGAAGTATTATAATTAAAAAGCATTTTTAAATGCTTTCTAAACAAGGCAAACTTTACAGACACTGAAACACCATTTTTGGACTTAAATATCAAAATTGTAAATGGAGAAACTCATACAAGTGTATATGACAAACGAGATGATTTTGGATACAACATAGTAAATTTCCCTTGGCTTGACGGTGATGTCCCTATGATCAACTTCTTTTGAAATTCGGACCCATACAAGCAACGGAGTATATTACTTTAGGTATTTCACAACCTGCTTTTTATGGTGACATAATTAACAAAATAAGAAGGATCAAAGGTAGACAGCATATGTATCGAAAATGCGTCAGAGTCATCAAACGCCTTTTAGACCGTGGATATGATCCTAATGTCACCAGACGGACACTAAGCTTGGTACTTGACCAATATACAGTCTTGTACGAGCACATTCTTAAGACTTGCACTCTGACTGACTGTGACGACTGGACTCCATGAAGGGCCCTGTCCAAACCTCCTTAGAGAAGACAGGGCCCCGACCACCTGTCCTCTCTGAATGTCAGTCGGACTCCTCGGGTGATAACATATATGAACTCGCTACAGCCGGCAGAGCACGGACTGTATTATGCACTTCCTCTTTTTATATCCATTTACATATTCATCTGTGTTGCTTTTGCCCCTGTGTTTTACGGTCTTGTTTGTGTGTGGTCATCTAACAGTGAGGAGGTTGTTTTACACCATAATTGTGCGTTCTTCGAGACCTCTGGGAAATCGGAATAGTGGGAGGGTTGTGCGCACGTAATCCAGGATAACCACACCGTCTGCTATTTACGTGGCAGATGACCGTCCTAAGTCGGCACCGCTTACCCATTGGTCTCGTTGGTTTATGTGTAGTCTTTTATGTTTCATGTTTCTATGTTGTGAGTTGGTATTCCTTGTCCCGTTTGCGTCTCTTTCTGTGGGTGTCTTTTCTGTGTTTTTTGCATGGGTGTTTTGGAATTTTGCTGTGGGTGCTGCAACCTGGTGTTGTTGGAGATCCCCTCCTTTCTTTTGTATGTTTTGACTTACTTAATGGTCATAAAATTCGATAATCAAAGTCCATAAAGTCATTCAGAATAACAAGTAACTTTCTTCTCAAAGCATGAATAATCAGAAAATTCAGTACATGTACATGTAGTAGGAAATTAATATGAAGACATTTTAAAGATTTGAATACAATCATTCCATCAGTTTTTTTTAATTTGGAATATTCAAATATTTGTTCGATGGTATTTTTTACGGTGCACCAAAAGCATTCCAATTTTTTTTTTTCATTTTATTTTTGTTGTCATAAGTACATTGGACAAAGTATATGGATGTCTATAAATGACCTTAATCAAATATTTTTAGTTACATTAAACAGTAGAGAGCAGTCATTTGGAGAGAAATACAAAATTTGTGATGCGAAAAACCAAACAAACCATCCAACCAAAAATTGTACTCTATGTCTTCCGAAATGGAAGTTACCGGATGTGACAGTTCTACCGAATTGAAGCGGCGGGTGTTTCATGCAAGCAGGAGATGCTTACTATTCCTGGGCACCTGGTCTCACTCCCATATCGGGAGTTCGCTTCTTTTCATATGGTGGAGGTTTTTGTTTGTTTGCTTTGGTTCCTGTTTTGTCCTGATTTTTCACTTGAACTGCAGAACGCGTCATCAAACAGCTGCGTCATATCATCTAATGATAATAATAATAAACATCAAAGAACTACCTAACCGTTACTTAGTCTCAAAGTCGAGAAGGCAAGGCAAAATCGTGAGAATTTCCATCGAAACGGTTGCGAAACCCGGAATGAACAACATTACGGAGTGAGACCAGGTGCCCGGGGAGAGTCAGCGTCTCCTGATTGCATGCAACACCCGTCGCAACAGCTCCATGGAAACCTGTCAAATACGGTGATTGTCTCGATGTAATGAATTGGTTAAATGGGGCTCCAGACGGGGAACAAATATTTTTGAAACAAATGAGGCGATCTCCAACAACACCAGGCTGCAGCACCCACAGCAAAACCCCAAAACACCCAATGCAAAAACACAAAGCAGACAAACACAGAAAGAGACGCATAAGGGACAAGAAACGTCAACGCACAACACAGAAACATCAAACACAAAGGACTACACATAAACCAACGAGACCAATGGGCAACCGGTGCCGACTTAGGACGGCCATCTGCCACTGAAATAGCAGAAGGTGTGGTTATCCTGGATTACGTGCGCACAACCCTCTCACATTTTCCGATTACCCAGAGGTCTCGAAGAACGTACAATTGTGGTGTAAAACAACCTCCTTTCTGTCAGATGACCACACACAAACAAGACCGCAAAACGCAGGGGCAAAAGCAACACAGATGGATATGTAAATGGATATAAAAAGAGTGCGTACGTAATACAATCCGTGCTCTGCCGCCGCGAGCTCATGTATGTTATCACCCGAGGAGTCCGACTGACATTCAGAGAGGACAGGTGGTCGGGGCCCTGTCTTCTCTTAAGAGGTTTGGACAGAGCCCGTCATGGAAAGGAGGGGATCTCCAACATCACTAGGTTGCAGCACCCACAGCAAAATCCCAAAACACCCATGCAAAAAACACAGAACAGATACCCACAGACAGAGACGCAAAAGGGACAAGGAACAGCAACTCACAACATAGAAACATGAAACACAAAAGACTACACATAAACCAACGAGACCAATGGGCAACCGGTGCCGACTTAGGACGGCCATCTGCCACGTAAATAGCAGTCGGTGTGGTTATCCTGGATTACGTGCGCACAACCCTCCCACTATTCCGATTTCCCAGAGGTCTCGAAGAACGCACAATTATGGTGTAAAGCAACCTCCTCACTGTTAGGTGACCACACACAAACAAGACCGTAAAACACAGGGGTCCAAGCAACACAGATGAATATGTAAATGGATATAAAAAGAGGACGTGCGTAATACAGTCCGTGCTCTGCCGGCTGTAGCGAGCTCATATATGTTATCACCCGAGGAGTCCGACTGACATTCAGAGAGGACAGGTGGTCGGGGCCCTGTCTTCTCTAAAGAGGTTTGGACAGGGCCCGTCATGGAGTCCCGTCGTCACAGTCAGTCAGAGTGCAAGTCTTAAGAATGCGCTCGTACAAGACTGTATATTGGTCAAGTACCAAGCTTAGTGTCCGTCTGGTGACATTAGGATCATATCCACGGTATAAAAGGCGTTTGATGACTCTGACGCATTTTCGATACATATGCTGTCTACCTTTGATCCTTCTTATTTTGTTAATTATGTCACCATAAAATGCAGGTTGTGAAATACCCAAAGTAATATATTCCGTTGCTTGTATTGGTCCGAATTTCAAAAGAAGTTGATCATAATTTTTGTAAAATTTCCAGAAAGTCTTTACTAGTTTATGAAAGCGAAAACCTTGACCTAAAAGTTTCTTTGTAATTTGTAGATTTCTATTATGAAAATCCAAAACATCAGTACATGCTCTAGCATACCGGATGAGCTGTGAAATGTAGA
This sequence comes from Pinctada fucata, assembly GCA_028142955.1. Lineage (NCBI taxonomy): Eukaryota > Metazoa > Mollusca > Bivalvia > Pterioida > Pteriidae > Pinctada > Pinctada fucata. Next base: position 53,717,576 of record AP027112.1, on the reverse strand, counting down.
TACCGTATGACGGTAATCTAGGGACATCACCGTCAAGCCGGGGAAAATTTACTATGTTGAATCCAAAATCATCTCGTTTGTCATATACACTTGTATGAATTTCTCCATTGACAATTTTGATATTTAGGTCCAAAAATGGTGTTTCAGTGTCTGTAAACTTTGCCTTGTTTAGAGTCAATTCTTGTGGATAAATAACATCTTTATACTTTTCAAAAACAGGATTATCGATAGTAAGAATATCATCCAGGTACCTAGAAGTACCAGTGAAGCATTTCACATCATCATGTTTTCTTTGCTTTTGAAGATTTTGAATAAATTCCTTTTCATATGTGTATAAAAATAAATCTGCAACAAGAGGCGCACAATTTGTACCCATAGGAATCCCTACAACCTGCTTGTAGAGATTCTCACCAAATCTTACATAAATGTTGTCCAAGAGGAAGGACAAGGCACTACACAGGTCGCTACATGTCCATGATTTGTATGATTTGTATTCTGTAGCGGAAAAGAAACCCTTTGATTCAGATGTACAAATATAAATTTTCCCCTCTCGATTATAGCACCATTTAATGAGTTTGGACAATTGATCATTGATCTTTGATCATGGAGTCCCGTCGTCACAGTCAGTCAGAGTGCAAGTTTTAAGAATGCGCTTGTACAAGACTGTAGATTGGTCAAGTACCAAGCCTAGTGTCCGTCTGGTGACATTAGGATCATATCCAAGGTATAAAAGGCGTTTGATGACTCTGACGCATTTTCGATAGTGATGGTGTCTATCTTTGATCCTTCTTATCTTGTTAATAATGTCACCATAAAATGCAGGTTGTGAAATACCCAAAGTAATATATCATGTTGCCTGTATTGGTCCGAATTTCAAAAGAAGTTGACAATAATTTTTGTAAAATTTCCAGAGTCTTTACTAGTTTGTGAAAGCGAAAACCTTGTCCTAAAAGTTGGTAATTTGTAAATTTCTACTATGAAAATCCAAAACATCAGTACATGCTCTAGCATACCGGATGAGCTGTGAAATATAAATACCATAGGACGGTAATCTAGGAACATCACCGTCAAGCCAGGGAAAATTTACTATGTTAAATCCAAAATCATCTCTTTTTTCATACACACTTGTATGGATCTCTCCATTAGCAATTTTGATATTTAGGTCCAAAAAATGGTGTTTCTGTGTTTGAAACGTTTGCCTTGTTTAGAATCAATTCTTGTGGATAAATAACATTTTTATACTTTTCAAAATCAGGATTGTCGATAGTAAGGATATTATCCAGGTACCTAGAAGTACCAATGAAACATTTCACATCATCATTTTTTCTTTGCTTTTGAAGATTTTGGATAAATTCCTTTTAATACGTGTATAAAAATAAACCTGCAACAAGAGGCGCACAATTAGTACCCATTGGAATCCCTACAACGTGCTTGTAGAGTTTCTCACCAAATCTTACATAAATATTGTCCAAAAGGAAGGACAAGGCAATACACAGGTCACCACATGTCCATGACTTGTATGATTTGTAATCTGTGGCGCTAAAGAAACCCTTCGATTCAGAAGTACAAATATAAGTTTTCCCCTCTCGATCAAAACACCATTTAATGAGTTTGGACAGTCGAGCATTTATTTTTTTCGTGAGGAAGCGTGGTGTACATATTAGAAAAGTCGTATGAAGATATCGTTTTTGCTTCAAAATGTCTTGATTTCATTTTGTCAATCACATCCCCTGAATTTTTAATAGACCAAAAGAAGTCTACGCCATTCCTGTTCATGACAGTTTCACAATATTTTGCCACGTGTTCCTTTATATAGCCGCGAGCGCCGACGCCAGATCCCCAGACAAAATTGTTGTTGAACAGTTGCCAGAATTAGCTATGTATCGAAACTTGTAAGGAGACTTGTGAAGTTTTGGTATACAGTATATTGCACGGAGATCCAATTTAGAAATAGGGATGTTAAAAGAAGAAATTTCACTTTTATGTTTGTTCAAAATATTGGGAACACTTTCGTTGCTTTCAATATAAGTATAAGTTGAGGAAAGTTCCGAAACCAAAGTTGATATGTAGCAGCGCTTTCAAACAACCATGGCGTCGTTTGCCGCCTCGCCCGCAGGATCGAAGACATATTTTTCATGTAAATTACGTAACCTGGATTCGAAATATCTTTCAGACCCAGAAATTGGATTTTCAAAAAGATGAGAATTTTTGCTGTAGTTATCCATTCGATTATCGGTAATATCCAAAATGAGATCTTTCCAGTCATTCAGAGCATGCGACCCGACTCCCTCCGATTTAAACCATTGTTTCGTATAGTTATCTAAAGCTTCCTTTAGGACTTCACGACATTTAATAAAATATATCTTGGATGGGATTCTAAACTTAGGTCCTTTTTGAGAAGACCACGGAGCTGCCTGTCTTTGATAATTGAAAAGTCATCTGTAATTATATGACCAGCTGGTTTATATAGATATTCAGACGTTGCACATTCTCAAGAAGCAGGACTTGGTTCAAGTATTTTAGGATCTTGTGTAATTTTGTTAGAAGGATCAAAGGTAGGCAGCATGACCATCGCAAATGCGTCAGAATTATCAAACGCCTTTTATACCGTGGATATGATCCTAATGGCACCAGACGGACACTAGGCTTGGTACTTGACCAATCTACAGTCTTGTACAAGAGCATCCTTGAGACTTGCACTCTGACTGACTGTGACGACGGGACACCATGACGGGCCCTGTCTAAACCTCTTTAGAGAAGACAGGGCCCCGACCACCTGTCCTCTCTGAAAGTCAGTCGGACTCCTCGGGTGATTACATACATGAGCTCGCTACAGCCGGCAGAGCACGGACTGTATATCGCATGCCCTCTTTTTATATCCATTTACATATTCATCTGTGTTTCTGGGGCCTCTACGTTTCACGGTCTTGTTTGTGTGATGTCATCTTACAGTGAGGAGGTTGTTTTACACCACAATTAAACGTTATTCGAGACCTCTGGGTAATTGGAGAAGTGAGAGGGTTGTGCGCACTTAATCCAGGATAACCACACCATTTGCTACTTGCGTGACAAATGGCCGTCCAAAGTCGGCACCAGTTGCCCATTGGTCTCGTCGGTTTATGTGTAGTCTTTTGTGTTTGATGTTTACATGTCGTGTGTATCTTTTCCGTCTCGTGCTGGAATCTACGCTTCACGATAAGTCTACACTTCTCCATTTTTGCCTTATTGCTCAGCAGAGATTTACGATATCGATAAAAACGATCGACAATTGTAAAAGTGAGATAACATTAAACAAATTATACACATACCTGCTTAACGTAATATGGATTTGTACATGAACGATGAAATACAGTCAAAAGTATATTTTAAATTGGGATTTTCTATATATGCACTTTAGAACTCGTTTGGTGTAAAATATCCAACAAACTTCCAGTGCTGTAAGCTCCGTCCATTCACGTGCTATAGAACTCGCCTGGTGTAAAATTTCCAACTCCTCGTTACACGAACCAATCAAATTATAATCTTCGCAGCTCGGTTATTATTAAATTGGTTCATGCGACTCGGGGAAGTACTGGACAATAAAACATGGCTAGCTAAGTTGTTATTTCTTAAATAAATAATCTCAAAATCAAACATTTTGAGCATAATGATTTTCACACTCTTTGGCCATGATACATTGTTAAGATTGAGGATCACTGACGAGAGTTTAGTACCCGAAACATGCATGTCTGGTCCATGCTGCAAATTTATCTGTTCTTAAATGATTCTATAGAATTTGAAGACGTTTAACATATCACACTTTGCTTGGTTTTATATCCAGACTGCGATCATACGATGTCTACATTTCTCAACTCGTGTAAAGCGTGTGATTGTTTGTGGCGTTATCCGATAAGTATGTTGACTGTGTGGTCGCTATAATTTGGTGCTCTTCCTCTGATGTGGCAAGATCCTTCTGTTGGGTCCAGTGATTGTATATGATCTTTTGCTTGCGTGATGTGATGGGTTGGCGTCCTTTTGTTGTGATTATATGGTCTCTGTCTCCTAATCGTCTCCTAATGGGGTTTTTTGGTCTTGTTTGGTCTCCATTTTGATGTTCAACTTATGTTAACAAAGCTTTTCAGACCAACCTGAACCCCTCATAATAGTAATCGTTTACTATCTTCATGTCAAATAAACATTACAGAAGTACCCATTAGTTAAAAAGCATTTTATGAAATGTATTAGAAAATGGGCACAGGTATGCCTTCTTTCAGTTCACTTCGATCTTGAATTTATTTTTGCTCCTTTTTGATTTAGCTTACTAAAACAAAATAGGATATTGGTTAATTAAGTGTACATTCTTCGAGTTCCTTTTTTGTGAAATGAATAAAGAAAACTGAACTTTACACAATTCGTTGTAAATGTCATTTTTGCGTCTTATGTATCCTTTTACTCAACGAGAAAGATGGAAATATTCCGTTTCGTATTCATGATTATATACACTCTCATGAATTGCATTTGCTCCACCAATCGTTTCTAATTGGCTGATTTGGCCTTCCATTTGTAATTCATCTGCGTATAAAAATGGAAAAGAAAATTTAGAATCATTATTTAAACAAGACACCAAAGGAAGCCATATGATGGAATTATGACAATGCACCATGCATTCATACAATGTAATCGCAATACTTATGGTTGTACTATTATCTCATCTAATTGCGCTAACTGAATAGACTATAAAGAAGAAAGGAGGGGATCTCTAACAACACTAGGTTGCAGCACCAACAGCAAAACTCCAAGACACCCAATGCAAACAAAACAAAAACGCACAGAAAGAGACACATAGAGGGACAAGGAACACCAAAGCACACAGAGGCATTAAACACAAATGACTGCATATAAACCATTGGGACCAAGGGGTAACTTATGCCGAATTAGGACGGCCATCTGCCACTCAAGTAGCATACGGTGTCGCTATCCAGATTACGTTCGCAAAACCCTCCCACTTTTTCGATTATCCAGAACATTTAGAACAGCTCAATCTTGACGAAATAGCTACTCGAAATTTCGAATTAAATATGGTAAAATGGGATTTTTAGCTTCTCTGACATGCATGTCTTGGAAATAAACATCATAGAAGTACCTAACACTTATTCAGTCTCAGAGTCGAGATGGCAAGGTCAAATCGTGAGAATTCCCATCGGAACGACTGCGAACCTCATTTAAATCAAACGTTACATTTAAATTTGTCCGTGTATTCGAAAGTCGTTGATTTATTTTGAATGTTCAAATTGAAGAGTTAAGTACCCTCTCAAAATCCCTTGAATAATATTTCATTTAAGGAGGGTTTGAACACCAAGATGGTGGCGGCATTATTTGTTTTCTCGCTTCCAAGGAAAAGTACAGTCTTAATTCCCTTAAAGCATTTGATACTCTGATTGATATACGCATCTGAGTATCCTGATGAAGTTTGAATAATTTCCGGCGTCATTTGAAGAACTTATGGCGATTTTTCAAATTTAAGACTTTGGGAGTTTTATCCATGAGCAAATCACGACGTCATTTCGACGTTATCGGGAAAAATGGCGTCACAAACCTTCGCATTCAAAATACAATAAAAACATTATTTCTAAACGTACTGCATTGAAACTTAGCATGTATAAAATAGAAATTTAAATCTTCATCATAGTGTATTCGTTGATAAATTTACGTTACAGGAAAGCGGATGTCACTTCATTGAAAATGGACGATTTGGAAGAAAAAATGGGAAAATATAAAGTCTTGTAATATTTCAATCCTAAATTCAATTTTTCTCATTTAATCATGAAATCATTTCTGGACATTCTTGATAATTTTGATAGTTTTTGACAAAGATTCATCCACAGGATTCCTAATAATTAACTAGCAACTACAGTAAATTGGCTCGAAATTGCATTTTTTTAGCGACAGTGTCATCTTTTATTCAAGTATTCTGTCTGTGTTTAAAACACAATTCATTTTATCTTTTCCATATGTAAGTGCAATATATTTATGGATATTTTGGAAGTTAAATCAAAATTAATTTCCAAGAGCTTTAAGAGAACTGGAATGACACTTTCAATATTATGACGTCATCAAGAAATTCACGAAAACATCGATTAATGCATATTTCAAAGTCTCGTAGAAAATTTTCCTGTGAATCAAATGAAAGTTTGTATAGTCAAGGACAGACAAGAATTATATAATTTCAGAAATTTTTAGAAAAATTGAATTTGGCGTCTAAGTGTTCAATACCTCCTTTATTTAAATACGCTGTATCAAAGGTATTATAGTCTTTTACACGAAATCTGATGCCATTCGTTCTTGACAATTTTTTTTTCAAAATAATCAAAACAACTCCAGCCTGTGATAAAGTATGAAGGACTAATAGATTTCTCTTGGTCTGTCTGTTAGTCTGTCAATCTATCTTTTTATGCCCCCGGAATCACAGATTCGGGGGCATATAGTTTTTGGCCGTGGTAGAGCTATCATATTTCACATGTGTATTTCTTGTGACAAGACCTTTCCATTGATACAAAAATGTCTGACCTCATGACCATGACCTTCACCTTTGACCTACTTTTCAAAAACTTCATTATTGGGCATAACTTTTGAAATGTAAGTGATAGGGCTTTCATATTTCACATGTTTGTTCCTTGTGACAAGACCTTTCCATTAATACAAAAATGTTTGACCTCATGACCATGACCTTCACCTTTGACCTACTTTTCAAAAACTTTAACATTGGGCATAACTTTTGAATGGTAAGTGATAGGGCTTTCATATTTCACATGTGTGTACCTTGTGACAAGACCTTTCCATTAATACGAAATTTTTTACCTCGTGATCTTGGCGTTGACCTTTGACCTTCTTTTTAAAAACTTTAACATTGGGCATAACATTTGACTTGTAAGTGATAGGGCTTTCATATTTCTCATGTGTGTTCCTTGTGAGATGACCTTTCAATTGATACAAAAGTTTTGACCTCGTGACCTTGACATTTGACCTACTTTTCAAAAACTTTAACATTAGGCATAGATGTTGAATTGTAAGTGATAGGGCGTTCATATTTCTTATGTGTATTCCTTGACAATGTGACAAGACCTTCCATTGATACCAAAATTGTTGACCTTGACCTTTCACATACTTAACAGAAAATAAAGTTTATACTAACAAAGATGCTACCGGGGACATTCGTGTTTCACAAACACAGGCTTTATTCATGTTTTTCTTTTAATTTTATGCAAGGGATGGACATACTGAGATGCGATTTGACGCATAGCATGTTTTATTTTGGCTACGGGTCCGCTATACGCCTTTTAGAGTTAACCCAGAATGCCCAAGATGGAAAAGCTGAAAACGGGAAATTTAGCGGTTTTGAAAGATTTGTCGAGAAGACCATTATGAAGGTTTTCCATAATGGTTAAATGCATATTGTAGAGTAAGAGTATTTTAAGTTTTTATGTCACGTGACTTATTTTATCTAAATATAGCTTTTTCAAAAGGGGTACCGAATTTTCCCTGTTTGACAGGACTTCATAAAAGAAACGTAGTAAGAACTCACTTAAGGTTTAGTACTCGAAAATTGCATGTCTGGTCCATACTGTAAATTTTTCAGGTCTTAAATGATGCTATTGAATTTGAAGACGTTTAACATTATACGTGTTGTGATCGTAGTGAGGATGCCGACGAATATATCCGTACACGGAGCCACCACGAACGTTTTGAACCGTTCAAAACAGTCGAAGTTAGAACACGCTGATGAAAGAATGTGGTAAGGACTACACTTGTGTACTTAATACACCATGTTAAAAGAAGCGAACTCCCAATATGGGCGTGAGACCAGGTGCCCAGGAAGAGTCAGCATCTCCTGCTTGCATGCAACACCCGTCACTTCAATTCGGTAGAATTGTCACATCCGGTTACTTCCATTTCGGAAGATACAAGTATATTCGGTAGTTGGATATTTCAAATGGTCTAAGACAGAATATCGTCCACCATTTTGGAGAGTGGAACATCATAGTGTATGACGAGTTACCCATATCGACCGTAGAACTTCTTCAGTGACAAGTTTGATCGACCACAAACGCATCCCTGACCGAGAAGCTTATTTGAAAGACGCCTAGCTCTCAGGACAAAATCTGTATATTTGGTACTTGCTCTGGTATAGCGTATCAACTGATGAACACGCCATAAGCTGGCGATGAAGGGATGTTGTTACTCAGAAAAGGAAAGTTTGTAATGTTGAAAATGAAGTCGTCACGTTTGTCATAGAGTGAGGTGTTCAAGACTTTACTAGTTTACTGTTTACGTGTCTTATATTTTGATGAATTTACTCTTCCTGGGCACCAGATCGGGAGTTCGCTTCTTTTCATGTGTTGGAGGTTTTTTTTTTGTTTGCTTTGGTTCCTGTTTTATCCTGATTTTGTATGCCTTCGGTTTCTGAATTATTGATTTTGTGCTGTATACAGGGATATGGTCATTATCCATATTTGTCATTATTCACAAGAAATGAGACACTTACTTTGGTTGTTGATAATCTTCTGATGGTTGATTCTGAAATAACAGAAGTAAAAGATAGCTTTGTACAACGTCCTAGACGAAGATCACTTTCATTTTTGAAGTATACACACAGAGGCTACTTCTTGTAAACGTTTGAATATAATTTCATGGATAACTTCACCATTTGCAAATGATGCGGTAATTAGCTGTTCTAAGTAGGAAGGGGTATCAAATTTGATTCGTTGGTTTATGTCCGGTCTTTTGTTTTGTTTTGTTAGTTTTTACATTTTGTCTTTATTGTTTACTCTACCTTATCCCTTTTGTGTGTCTTTTTGTGCATGTACACTCTATGTTTTTGCATTTGGTTGTTTTTCTCTGGGTGTTTCAATCAATACCCGCTGGAGATCAGCTCTTTTCGTTTAATGCGAACACTAACTCTTGCGCATGCTTACATGCCTGCGAAGACAAAAGCAGGATTTCATCAATCAGTGAATAAAAGTCAACCACAAAAGCTGAAATCAGATTCCAACAATCTAAATGAAAAAAATAAACATTAAAGAAGTACCAATTAGTTATTTAGTCTGAAAGTCGAGAAGGCTTGAAACGGATATAAAACAGATCTTCCTTACGAAAACTAAAATTCGGACGAACGGACAGCGGCAATTACACAGCCCCATGGAAACACGATCATTATGGTCATTATCCATATTTGCCATTGAGTACTTCGTGTACAATTGTAAGTCCTAGGAGACCTTTGTGTATCCGGATAAGTTGGAGGGTTGTGCGCAGATAATCCGGATATTTACACAATTTGCTAATAGCAGATGGCCGTTCAAAGTCGACGGCGGATGCACATCGGTCTCCTTTCTTTTATGTGTTGTCATTGATATTTAATGTTTCTGGTCGTCTGTTTCGATTGCTTTGTATGATGTTCTAGTGTCTTTTTTGCGTTTTGTAGTTTTGTCTGACATCATTTATGTGTCAATTTCCTGTGGGTTTGTTCACTGGGTGTGTAGGGTGGTCATGCTGGAGATATCTTCCTTTTCTTTCGTGCAATGGAAAAGAAAGGAGTGGATCACCAGCAACACTCTGCTGCAGCACACACAGCAAAACCACAAAACAACCAATACAAAATGATACGGAAGTGTTCCAACTCAAAAACACATAGCAGACACTCACAGAAAGAGACGTAAAAGGGACGAGAATTTACCTTTTTAAACACACTATTAAGACTATTGCAGAGATAGATAGAGATAGCAGAACAGCAAGAAGAATTAAGAGAAATGTGGGTGAAATCCATCCTTGTTCAATCTGATTCGGAGTATCAAGTTCCATTTCATCAAAGATTGTAGGAGATGCCTCAGTCAACGCTGGCACTCGATTAATATAGGTAACAGAACTCCTTGCTGAAATAAGAATAGTACTCTATCATAGTATAGTGCGTAATGTAATGAATAACAGTTTCAAATCGATATAATTGCAACTTTATCTATAGTGTGAATGAAGGGCATAGAAATACAATTTCATACATGATAAACTTGATTGAAAACGAAAGTTATGTAATGGTCATTCTAATTTCTCCGAGGGCGTAGCCTGAGGAGCAGTTGAAGAACCCAATCGTTAGGCCATCAAACAATTGTCAAAAATGACTGGATAATTCTTCATTGCCAGCTTAAGAAAAGTACTCATGGTAGTCAGTTAACGACTCAGTCAATCATTACCTCAATCATTCATCAAGTCATTGCTACACAAGGAAAGTGAATGCACCGTTTGGAAAGGTTGTGCAACAAGAAACATTAAATGTATAATCGGTTTTGAAACGAGATTTTTCTTATTTTGACTTATAAATATAATGGTTATAATGTATACACATTTATTCAATGAACTGCCGTATGAAATATGAAGAATGAAACTCACCTGGGATTGATGTGTGTGCAGAAAGACTAAAAGAAGTTTCTTCCACTATGTAAAGAAAGTAAATTCATGTTATAAATATGATACATCATGTTTTAAAGTTTGAAAGAAAATGTAGTATAATTTCGGAAAGGGAAAATTTATTATAATTTTCGGAAAACGGAAGAGAGAGTCAAAATCGACCATGTGTTTTTCTCCTCTTCCCTACTTTCTGAATTATAATCAATTTTTAACGTCTTCAAATTCATAAGCATCATTGTAGAGCAGATAAATTTACAGCATGGACCAGACATGCACGTTTCGGGTAATAAATCTTCGTCAGTAATCCTCAATCTAAACAATGTAATAAGACCAAAACCTGTGAAAATTATGTCCTAGATATACCGAAAGACATAGCAAAATGGCTTGGATATGATGCTACAGGACCCAGGTATAAATTTGAGAAAATTTTGTAAACAGAAATTATACAAATGCGTTTGAAGAAACGACCAACCGAAATTGATCGAACTTGGCTACATGTGCCCTCGGGGACTCTTGCTCCACCAGCAGTGACATTTACCTAGTGGTACAAATATTTTACGTCTTCAAATTTCTGAAGTATATTCCCGACCAAAAAAGAAACGAACACAACGTAATTATTGTTTATCCCATTTTTCATGAAAGAATGAAAGTTGCATATTTGGTGATCTATGATTCCTGAACTAAAATTGGTAAATTTCTTGATTAGTCCTCTCAGCATTTGTGTGTCTATGGATACCTCTGTGTATCCGGATAAATGGTTGTGCGCACGTAAATCGGATGACTACACCTGTGCTTACAGCAGATGTTCGTCAAAAGTCAGCGCCGGGTGCACATTGGTCACCTTCAATTTATACGTTGTCATTAATGTTTGTGCTCGTCTGTTTGGACTGTTTTGTATGATGTTCTAGTGCATATTGTCGACAACGGGACTCCATGATGGGCCCTGTCCAAACCTCTTTAGAATAGACAGGGCCCGACCACCTGTCCTCTCTGAATGTCAGTCGGACTCGGGTGATAACATACATGAGCTCGCGGCGGCAGAGCACGGATTGTATTACGCATGTCCTCTTTTTATATCCATTTACATATTTATCTGTGTTGCTTGTTGCCCCTGCGTTTTCGGTCTTGCTTGTGTGTGGTCATCTGACAGTGAGGAGGTTGTTTTACACCACAATTGTACGTTCTTCGAGACCTCTGGGTAATCGGAAAAGTGGGAGGGTTGTGCGCACGTAATCCAGGATAGCCATACCTTCTGCTATATCCGTGGCAGATGGCCGTCCTAAGTCGGCACCGGTTGCCCATTGGTCTCGTTGGTTTATGTGTAGTCCTTTGTCTTTAATGTTTCTGTGTTGTGGGTTGACGTTCTTTGTCTCTTAAGCATCTCTTTCTGTACTTGTCTGCTTTGTGTTTTTGCATTGAGTGTTTTGGGGTTTTGTGTGGGTGCTGCAACCTGGTGTTGTTGGAGATCCCCTCCTTTGTTGTCATTTCCTTTTGCGGGTTGTAGTTTTTTTCTTACGTCAATTATGCGTCGCTTTCTTGTGGGTTTGTTCCGCTGGTTCTGTGCATGTTTTTCATGCAGGAGATCATTCCACATTTTTTCTTAAAACTAAGAACAAGATGAAGGAGGGGATTTCCAAGAAGAAGTTGCAACGCCCACTGCAAACAACAAACCGCCCTCATGCGAAAATATAGAGAAGACATACACAGCAAAAGGGACAATGAACACCAAGTAGGATGTCAAAACACCAAACACAAAAGACCTCACATAAACAAACCAGACCAATAGGCTAATAACCGACTTGGGGCGGAAATCTGCCATGTAAGTCGCAAATGTTGTGGTTATCCGGATAACATGCAGCCAATACTCCATCTTTTGCAGTTACCCAGAAAACTCTATGGTTGCATTAATCAAGATGAAGAGTAACTTAACCGTTCCTCGTGACATTGTATATTTTTAAATTTGACATCATTTATAATATTTTTCTATTTCTATTTCGGAAGCTTGTCATTTATTAAAAAAGAGGAAGAAAACATCGAAATCAAAGGAGGTTAACATCTGAGCACCATCCCTCCAATGCTACTTTGGTCATCTATTTTATTTGAATTTGTTACTGATTTAACCCTACAGGAACTTTGGAGCCGCGCATTCTCTGCAAAGTAATTGCACAAATTTGAATAAAACAAAACAAAACCAGAGGGTGCTACTGAAATGAATTTTGGCTGTGTCTGAAAATCACTTTACCTGGAAGTATTGAACACTTGGACGCCAAATTTTTCCTAAGATTTCTGAAATTATTTCTTGTCTGTCCTTTATATCATACATCTATCCACGGGAACAATTTCTATGAGACTTTGTAATATGCTTTTTTCAACGTGAATGTCTTGATGACGTCATCTTATTAAATTTTATTCCGGTTCACATAAAGCTATTGGACATTAATCTTAATCTATTTTCCTAAATCTTCATAAATGCATTGCATTAACATATGGAAAAGATTAGATGAACTGTGTTTTTAACAAAGGCAGGGTACTGGAATGAAAGTTGACACCGTCGCTCAACAAATGTCAATTTTGAATCAATTGACTGTAGTTTATAGTAAATTATTAGTAATCCTGTGGATGAATTTTTGTCAAAGACTAAGAAAATGATCAACAATGTCCAGAAATAAATTGAGGATTAAATGAGAAATAATAGTATTTAATTGTTACAAATGTAAAACGTCTTCAAATTTAATAGCATCATTAAGAACTGATAAATTTACAGCATGGACCAGACATGCGCGTTTTGGGTACTTGTGCGCACGTAAGCCAGATAACCTCACCTTTTGCTTATAGCAGATGACCGTCCAAAGTCGGCACCGGGTGCACATTGGTATCCTTCCTGTCATGCGTTGTCATCAATGTTTGATGATTTTGTAGTTCTGTTTCGATTGTTTTTTATGATGTTCTAGTGATTTTTGTCGTGTATGTTTTGTGGTTTGTAGTTTTGTCTGATGAAATTTTACTTTCTTCTGGGTTTGTTTCGCTGGGTGGTAGCAGGGTGGTCATGCTGGAGGTCATCCCCTTTTCCTTAACCCTCGTCAGTAATCCTCAATCTAATATGACCAAAGAGTCCAGAAAATGAACCAAAGACGAAGTAGGATGAGTGGGATATGATGCTACAGGACCCAAGTTTTAAAATTTCAATAAATCTTGCTAACAGAAATTTTCAAATTCGTTGAAAAAACTATCAAGTGAAGTTTCAATATGATACGTTTGGTATTGATGATTTTTTGTATTTAAATGAAAAGTTATGTGACGCAATTTTCCCCTGATAACGTCAAAATGACGTCTCATTGATGAAACATCCCGAAGTCCAATATTTCGAAAATCGCCATGATTTTTCGAACTTCCTCAAGGTAGTCTATTTTATATATCAATCAGTGACTCAATGTTTAAAGGAACTTAATTATTTAAGTTATATTTATTCTAGGAAGTGAGGAAATAGATAATGCCGCCGCAATCTACTTGTACAGTCCTCGTACAGTCCCTGCTTAAGATCAATTTGAATGTTAAACGTCTTCAAATACAATAGCATCATTTAAGAAATTGTCTTCACGGAAGTAGAGTTGGAACACTTCCGTATTATTGAAAAGATGATATGATTGAGATGTTGCATTGTAAATTTATCAGATTTAAAATGATGCTATTGAATTTAAAGACGTTTAACATGTTGTCCGTTGTTTGTTTTTCAGTCTTGAGAATAATTACATGTTCTCTTTCATGGTTTTGTTGGGGATCTACGTTTCAAACCATAGAGCGCTACTAAAAATATTGGCTGTATCTGAAATTCACTTTGGCATTCAGTACAAATGATGAGGATTTACTATCCGAAACACGTCTTTGCTGTGGGTGCTACAACCTGGTGTATTAAAATTGGTTCGATCTTTTCAGGAAGGTAAGGAGTTAGAACACTTCCATATTATTACATATTTCCAAAAGCAAAATCAATTAAATAGGTTAGTAATAATAAATTATTTGCTATTATTTCGTCCATTTCAATACAAAGCCCTCTTTTTAAAGAAAAGATAAGAAACGAAAATTATATAGTATTACGCGAACAGGAATGTTTTTCACAGAAACATTTTATGTACTTAACATGTACTATACACTATTCACTAAAGCAATAGGTAGCTTATGGTTCTTTGTTAGGATTAACGTTAAACATTTCACCAATAGCATGCATCCATATATCATGCAAATATCTAAAATGAATGTTAACACTCACCACAGCCATATACTTTGTCGCACAATTCTTCCAAACATTTACACGTATACTTGCAAAGCCACCCAAAGTATCCTGGTGAGCAACTAGTCGTACAGTTTGTACCATAACTTCCGGCGGGACAGTCTATATGTATTAAAGAAAAACTACAATGCTAGTCTGGTATCTTTTTTTTGTTTTTTAATTAGTACATGATACGCTAATAGATAGTTTTACTTAAATTCTGAGGGAATATAATGAGGAGATCCTTAACATGACTACGAGAAAAAATTGCAACGTAAAAGTCAACCCGGCAAATATGAATTGAAACATGCTCTTAATGACATTTGAAAAAAAAAGGAGGAAAAAAACCCGAGCTAAAATACATATTTTTTTTTTCTTGTGCGAAAATTTAATTCAATATGAATTGACATTGATTAAAATTTGTTTAACATTTGAACTACTTGGTGCGTGTCACTGCTGGTGGACCAAGAGTCCCCGAGGGCACATGTAGCCAACTTCGATCAACTTCGGTTGATCGTCTGTCTCTTTAACGCATTTGAACATTTCTGTTACAAAATTTCTTGAAATTTCTAAAACATGATCCTGTAGCAGCATATCTCAAGAATTCTGCTACGTCTTTTGGTACATTTTTAGACACAATAATTTTCATACTTTTTGGCCATTTTACATTGTTTAGACTGAGGATCACTGACGAGGGTTAAGTACCCGAAACGTGCATGTCTGGTCCATGCTGCCAATTTATCTGTTCTTAAATGATGCTATTCAATTTGAAGACGTTTAACATGATTACTCTTCTTGGGCATCTGGTCTAACTTATATATCGGGAGTTCGCTTCTCTTCATGTAGAGGAGGTTTTTGTTTGTTTGTCTGATTTGACTACAGAGACAAATAATTCAGCATCCTATTTGGACATAATGTTGTCCTACGACACTGATAGTCACATCAACACCTCACTCTATGACAAACGTGACGACTTCATTTTCAGCATTACAAACTTTCCTTTTCTGAGTAGCAACATACCTTCATCGCCTGCTTATGGCGTGTTCATATCTCAGTTGATACGCTAAACCAGAGCAAGTACCAAATATACGGATTTTGTTCTGAGAGCTAGGCGTCTTTCAGATAAGCGTCTCAGTCAGGGATGTTTTGTGACCGACTAACATCGTCACTGAGGAAGTTCTACGGTCGATATGGGGAACTCGTCATACACTTTGGTGTCCCATTCTCCAGAAAGGTTCATGATATTCTGTCATAGACCATTTGAACCATCCGAAATGGAAGTTACCGGATGTGACAGTTCTACCGAGATGATGCTGCGGGTGTTGCATGCAAGCAGGATATGCTTACTCTTCCTGGGCACCTGGTCTCACTCCCATATCGTTTCGGGTACGTAACCCTCGTCGGTGATCCTCAGTCTAAACAATGTAAAATGGCCAAAAAGTATGAAAATCATTGTGTCTAAAAATCTAATCTAAAACAAAAGTATGAAAGTTACCAAGTTGAAAAAGCGAACAATGTTAAATGCCAAAAAAGTATGAAAGTTACTACATGTATGTTGAAAAAGCGAACAGAAAGACGTAACAAGAATGGTGGGATATGATGCTACAGGAGCCACGTTTCAGAAATTTCAAGAAATTTTGATAACAGAAATTTTAGAATGCGTTGAAGAAACGATCTCCTGCTTGTATGCAACACCCGTCGCTTCAATTCGGTATTATTGTCACATCCGGTTGTTTGTTTGCTTTGGTTCCTTTTTTATCCTGATTTGTATGCCTTCGGTTTATGAATTTCTGAATTATCGATTTTGTGCTGTATATAGGGATAAGGTTATTATCAATATTTGTCATCTAACAATTTGAAGACGTTTACATCTATAAGAAACTTTTATCAGTTTTCAGTCAAAAACAGACAACAAACGAATGATTGATAATTCAATGTCTTGAATCATTTATATGTGTAAACGTCTTCAAATTGAATAGCATCATTTAAGAACAGATTAATTGGCAACGTGGACCAGACATGCACGTTTCGGGTACTTAACCCTCATCAGTGATCCTAAATCTAAACAATGTATTATACCAAAAAGTATGAAAGTTACTATGTCGAAAAAGTATACCGAAAGACGTAGCAGGATGGATGGGATATGATGCTGTAGGACCCACTTTTTAGAAATTTCAAGAAATTTTGATACCAGAAATTTAGAATGCGTTGAAGAAACGATCAACTGAAGTTGAAATTTGAAATTGAAATTTATATTTCAATTTCAATAAATATAAATTGAAATTTATATTTATTGAAATTGAAATTGAAATTTATATTTTAACATGGGATATAAAAAAAAATATTCAATATTGAATTTGAAGACGTTAAACATTTCAAAAGATATTATCATTTTAATTTTGTATTGTTTCATTACTGTTTGCTAAAAAAACATACCAGCATGAGGACGCAAAACAGAATATAACAAATAAAATAGCCTTACGCTATTTTGATGCAAAACGTGACAAATCACTGGATTTTATATTTATTAACACAAAATGTACAATCTTAGAAAAGAAGAAGGGGATTTTATAACAATACATACAACATATTAAACGTTAGCAATGGCAAAGATCTTCTTTACATAGCACTTTCTATATAGATATAACCTCAGACAGTGAAATGCATGTATTTTATATATCGTTTTTATTTTCGTGCATGAACATCGACGGCGGGTGCGGCTATCCAACAGGGGATGCTTACTCCTCCAAGGCACCTGCTCCACCTCTAGCTTGCTAGGGGTCCGTCGATGTTAAATTTGGTGATCTATTGTGAAACAAAAGAGGGGATCTCCAACAACACCCGGTTGTAGCACACACACAGAAACATCAAACACAAAGGACTACACATAAACCAACGAGGCCAATGGGAAACCGGTGCCGACTTAGAACGGCCATCTGTGAGTGCTGTTGAGATTATCGTCAGGATCTTCTTTAACTCATTTATACTATAACATTTTTTATAAATCTAATCTATTCTCCCTTTTTCTGTTTTTGTTTTTTTTTTTTTGTTTCGTTTTCTTTTTATACTTATTTCTTTTATTCCGTTATTTAGTCCGGGATGTATCACTTGGTTGGGTGCAACCTCTCCCCCCTTGGTCCTCCAAAACCAGCCTAACTTTGTAGCATTTTTGCGCTCTTTCAAATAAAAGATTTCCATTGCAAAAGTTTTTTTTTTGGGGGGGGGGGCACATTTTTAGTCAAAAATCACTTAAAATAGGAAAAAAATTATAACTCTTATATTGTTGATGTTTTTAAAAATTGAAAAGTGTGAATATATAATATTTTCGATGCTCTTTCAGATGAAATAAGTTGCAAGTTCCAATTCCTACTTTTTCTGTGTGTTTTGTTGTAAAAAATAAGAATTTTTGCCAAAATTCACAGATAGGAGTAGGTGCGGTAACCTGCCATTTCGGCCCTATTTTCAAAGTTGTTCGTATATCTTTTATATTCTAGCTTATAAAATGACAAATGAAAACCTGTTTTGATTTCACATTCCTATTCTGAATAATTCGTCGCTCAAAACGTCTAAAAAAAACCGTTGAAATCATTGAAAATATCAATGAATGAGCGAAATTTCGATACAAAATTATGAAATTAAGTAGCTCTCCATGCCTTGCTCATGAATATTTTTGTACCTATCGATGGATTTCTGATCGGCCTTTTAATTTGCATGAAAAATATCGTGGGCATGGCCAGGAGCGTAGATGGATTTTGAAGATTTGTTTGTAAAATACGACGATTTTCCTTTGTTTTGCGTCATTCAGGGCAAATGACGTCATAACATGACATCATAAATCACGCGCGTGACGTTACGAGGGCTCATAATTATGACGCCGTATTTTCTCAAATATTCAACATTGCAAAAAGTGATAATTAATCATTCGTTTATAAAAAGCATTTTTCGTCGAAGTAATAGGGCCAATATGAGGAGTAAGCGCTAGTCCTTTGAGGAAATTTTACTTTATTCCTGCTTCTCAGCTCCTCAATATTGCATATGATTGTTCAATGACGATTTAAGAAAAAAAAAATCTTTAAAGTCTGGTCTTTCAAATGACATATATTCTATATTTTTATTTTTTATGCAAAATCCTTGAAATTAATTATTTTATACCGAAAACTATATTTTTAATAAGAAATCTTTGATTTCTATATATTTATCTAAAGAACCCTTATTAATTATAAGAGTATTGAAAGCTTTTTTCTAGTGTTACTTTTCACGCTCTTTTAGAATATATATGTTTTACTGACATTTCATTCAAAATCAGTGATTTTGGGGGAAAGCGTATTTTTTCATTCAAAAAAGCTGATTTCTGGAGAATATTTATTGAATCTATAGAATTTCTTGAAATGATAGCAGGGATGTATTTTCAACTGTTATTATTTAGGTTCACTCATGAATTACATGTTTGAAAGATGTAAGGTATATTTCTACTTAATTTGGGGGCAAAAAGCCTGTTTTTGTCTAAAAATAACAGATTTCTGGGAAAATTCTATTTATTCATTACCTTTGCTAAAACTATATATTTAAAGCTATTATCATAATAGAAAGTAATCATCTTGTCAGATGATTGTGAAATTAAATGTGATAATTAATTAAAACCAATATTTTTGGGTAAAACATGCATTTTTTATGCAAAAACCACTTATTTTGAAAAAAATAAGTACTAGCTCCTTTAATTTGCCTATATTGATATATTTTTTGCTTTGATATTGGGCTGTTTCGTATTATAAATGGATAGGAATGTCATTTGATAACTGAAATTTACAAAAAAAAATTACATCTTATTTTGGGGCAAAAAACCTAATTTATGTGCAAAATACACTAATTTCTGTGAATATTTTTGAAATTTATATTTTCTATTTAATCAAAGCTGGAGAGGTTTCATATAATTGGATGGCATAAGTAATCAAGTTTTTTGATTTAGAAGACATTTCATTGATTATCTTGCTATTGTGGGTGGAAAATCTCAATTTTTATTAAAAAGAAACGTTGATTTCTGGCAAATCCTTATAACAATAATATGTCATTATTATTTACATTCAAAAGAGTTTCTGGGTATACCATAGTTTGTCCTTGTAAGTCATACGCATTTGAAGTATCCTCTGTTAATTTAATTGGTATTTTGGGGCATAAAATATGTTTTATATAAATATATAGCCTAAATCAAGCTATTCAATAATGAATTAATAGAATTTTCCCGGAAATGTGTGTGACAAGTTACACTAGAAAAAGCTTTCAATCATTGCTTTCATAATAAATAAGGGTTCTTCAGATAAATATACAGAAACTGAGTTTTCTAATTGAAAATACCACTTTTGCAATAAAAATTTCCATGAGACAATTTTTTATCTGAAAGAGCGCAAACCTTCATTCGGAAATGCTTATCACCAAATTATTGAGAATCAGATTTGATGCTTAGCCATGTCCTTAGATACAGATAAAAGTTGTTAAACTTCTTTGATTTGAAGTAAAAATGCTTATAATATTTGCCTCATGATTCGCTCTTGAGTACTGATTTTGTTCATTCCTTGCTCAATTAAAATTCCAGATAATTATCTCGTCATCCTAACGACATGCAATATCCATATTCAATGAGATAAAGAAGATCCTGACGACAATCTCAACAACACTCACAATAGAGCACAAAATGGAGCATCGACGAATTGGAACACTATTATTTTTTTCATAAGAAAGAAAGATTGAAAAACTATTTCAAGTTTCAGACATTTCAAGATACATGCTACTCCATGTCAGAATTTAATTGATGTTATAACATTCAAAAAGTAGGATGATAAAAAGTAAGAAGAAAACGTAAAAATACTCACCCGCACAAATTCCTCCAATGTCTATTTTATTATAGCTGAAAATAACAATGGTCTTTCTCAAAAAAAGTAAACCAATAAATTTTGGAACAGATAATTGAGTAATCGAAATCTTACATACCCGCATTTTAAAGGCTTATATGTCTCGTTCATTCTACAAAATCTGACCAAACTATGAAATGATTTTTTGAAAAGGGATTTTAAGTGAACTTCATCACTTCCTCCTTTCCTTCAATTTCGGAAAAGATAGGAACACTGGAGAAATGAAAAGGATATATAATAAATATACGGATATATCAATAAATGTTCAAGTGCACGATACATCTCCATAGAGTAAGCGTAATTTTTTTGCATATTATGAATAGTGTGTATTAATATTTTGTGTTGAAATTTCCTCTAAACGAGGAAAAGTTTAGAGGAAAATAACGCCACAATTATGTAATACGCTTTCGAAAGGAAAGCTTGAACTAAAAGTAGATCCCCAAGATGACAACGCACTTATGATCACAGCGGAACACACACAAATAAGAATGGAAACAAACAGACTTTCGCATCAAAAGTGAAGGAAATTAACATCCCAGCATCATCCCTCCAGTACTCTTATGCTACAAAATCGATCTTACAGGAAAGTTGGAGCCGCGAACTCTTTAAAAAGTAGACACACAAAATTCAAAAATCAATCTATAGGGCGCTACTGAAATAAATTTGGCTTGTCTAAAAATCACTTTGGTTCTTGTATTTTACTACTACTGGTGTGGATTAACTATCCGAAAGTGATTAAGAAGATCCTGACGACAACATCAAAAGCACTCGCAATGGAACATCAAATTGAGCATCGACGGACCCCTAGAAAGCTAGAGGTGGGACCAGGTGCCCGGGAGGATGTTTGACAGACTCGGCTCTGCCAAGATCAATGTCATCTTTAGCAAACAAGTTCTGATGTTTAAGTAGGAACTGCTTGAACAAATCGCATTGTTCAGGACTGAGTCTCTTTGACGTGTCTTCGAATAGTTTGGTTAGGTGTCACAGTATGTTATCGTTGTCAGGGACAGTACCAGTGGATGTGTCAATGACATCTGTGATTGGTACGTATTGAGCAATGACAGTTCCCATTCTAATATTCTGATTATCACTATGCAAGTTCATCAATCTGACAGGTACTCTTGTTGAGCAGTCTGTTACGGTTCGAGCAGTGAGAGCTCGGTCAGATTTGGTGAAACTCTATAGGCTCAATAATGCCAAGTCCTATATCAGTATATAGTTTGCCAGCTTGTGTCTGTACCGGACACATTGTCACTACCTCTGACAATATACGGATTTTGTTCTGAGAGCTAGGCGTCTTTCAGATAAGCTTCTCAGTCAGGGATATGTTTGTGACCGACTAACATCGTCACTGAGGAAGTTCTACGGTCGATATGGGGAACTCGTCATACACTATGATGTCCCACTCTCCAGAATGGTGGATGATATTCTGTCATAGACCATTTGAACCATCCAACCAAAGATTGTACTCTATATCTTCCAAAATGGAAGTAACCGGATGTGACAGTTCTACCGAATTGAAGCGACGGGTGTTGCATGCAAGCAGGAGATGCTTACTCTTCCTGGGCACCTGGTCTCACTCTCATATCGGGAGTTCGCTTCTTTTCATATGGTGGAGGTTTTTGTTTTTGTTTGCTTTGGTTCCTGTTTTGTCCTGATTTTGTATGCCTTCGGTTTCTGATTTTCTGTATTATCGATTTTGTACTGTAGACAGGGATATGGTCATTATCCATATTTGTCATTGGAGGAAAATTCAGTGTCTCATCTAGGAAGACACGATAGCAGCCAATATTTCCCTCCATGATAAGATTTACACATCTTTTTCAAAATCCACGTTCCAAATCAGAAAGATATTTCAAATCCAAACTAAGTAAATTACATGAAAAATATGTCTTTGCACCAGCTGATAAAGCAGCCAACAACACCATTATTATTTGAAAACGTTACTCATATCAACTTTGATTTCGGAACTTTCGTCTTCTAATACATATATCAAAAGCAATAAAAGTGCATCTAACATTTTAGGCAAGCATAACAGTGAACTGTCTTCATTCAATATCTCTATTTCTAAATTGGATCTCCCAACACTAAATTGCATACCGAAACTGTACAAGTCTCCTTACAAATTTCTATTTATTGCTAATTCTAGTAACTGCTCTACTACAATTTTGTCTAGTAATCTGACGTCAGCACTTACTGCTATTAAAGAAGAAAGGAGGGGATCTCCAACAACACCTAGTTGCAGCATCAACAGCAACCTCCCAAAACACCCACTGTAAAACACAAAAATGACATAACTAGATATTGTGAAACGGTTCTAAACAGGAACGATGTAAATTTATTTTGGTCTATTAAGAAATCAGGGGATGTGATTGAAAAATGAAATCTGGAAATTTCCAAGCCAATACGATTTCTTCATACGACTTCTCTAATATGTGCACCACACTTCCTCATGACAAAAGTAATGATCGATTATCTAATCTCATTAAATGGTGTTTTGATCGAGAGCGAAAAACTTACATTTGTACATCTGAATCGAAGGGTTTCTTTTCCTCGACAGACTACAAATCATACAAATCATGGACATGTATTGACGTGTGTAATGCCTTGTCCTTCCTCTTGGACAATATTTATGTTAGATTTGGTGAGGATCTATACAAGCAGGTTGTAGGAATTCCTATGGGTACTAACTGTGCGCCTCTTGTTGCAGATTTATTTTTATACACTTATGAAAAAGAATTTATCCAAAATCTTCAAAAGCAAAGAAAATTTGATGAGCTGAAATGTTTCAATAATACTTCTAGGTATCTGGATGATATTCTAATCATTGACAATCCTGCTTTTGAATTATATAAGAATGAAATTTATCCACAAGAATTAACCCTTAACAAGGCAAACCTTTCAAATACAGAAACACCCTTTTTGGACCTAAAAAGAAGGTAGGAGATCTCCAACAAGACCCCGTTGCAGCATCAACAGTAATACACCAAAACACCCGATGCAAAAACACAAAAGACGAGTACAGCACGAGACGGAAAAGAGACACACGACATGCAAACACCAAACACAAAAGACCACACATAAACCGACGAGACCAATGGGCAACCGGTGCCGACTTTGGACGGCCATTTGTCACGCAAGTAGCAAATGGTGTGGTTATCCTGGATTACGTGCGCACAAAATATCAAAATTGTTAACGGAAAGATTCATACAAGTGTATATGACAAAAGTGATTATTTTGGATTCAACATAGTAAATTTCCCCTGGCTTGACGGTGATGTTCCAAGATTACCGTCATACGGCATTTACATATCACAGCTCATCCGGTACGCTAGAGCATGTACTGATATTTTGGATTTTCACAGTAGAAATTTACAAATTACCAAAAAACATTTAGGTCAATGTTTCCGCTTTCATAAACTAGTTAAGACTTTCTGGAAATTTTACAAAAATTACAGTCAACTTCTTTCAAAATTCGGATCTATACATGCAACAGAGTACATTACTATGGGTATTACACAACCTGTCTTTTATGGTGATATGATAAACAAAATAAAAAGGATCAAAGGTAGGCAGCATAACCATCGAAAATGCGTCAGAATCATCAAACGCCTTTTATACCGTGGATATGATCCTAATGTCACCAGACGGACACTAGGCTTGGTACTTGACCAAATTACAGTCTTGTACAAGCGCATCCTTGAGACTTGCACTCTGACTGACTGTGACGACGGGACTCCATGACGGGCCCTGTCCAAACCTCTTTAGAGAAGACAGGGCCCCGACCACCTGTCATCTCTGAATGTCAGTCGGACTCCTCGGGTGATAACATGCATGAGCTCGCTACAGCCGGCAGAGCACGGACTGTATTAAACATGCCCTCTTTTTATATCCATTTACATATTCATCTGTGTCTCTGGGGCCTCTGCGTTTCGCGGTCTTGTTTGTGTGATGTCATCTTACAATGAGGAGGTTGTTTTACACCACAATTGTACGTTCTTCGAGACCTCTGGGTAATTGGAGAAGTGAGAGGGTTGTGCGCACGTAATCCAGGATAACCCCACCATTTGCTACTTGCGTGACAAATGGCCGTCCAAAGTCGGCACCGGTTGCCCATTGGTCTCGTCGGTTTATGTGTAGTCTTTTGTGTTTGATGTTTACATGTCGTGTGTCTCTTTTCCGTCTCGTGCTGTACTCGTCTTTTGTGTTTTTGCATCGGGTGTTTTGGTGTTTTACTGTTGATGCTGCAACGGAGTCCTGTTGGAGATCTCCTCCCTTGTTTTTACAGTGTTGCCATCTATGACAATATTGCCATTCACTATGTCGATGGAACAAGTGTGACTTTTCATAAAGTCGAGCCCTAGAATGCCATCAACACCAATGTTAGCTACTGCCATCTTTTGATGTATGTTCATGTCACCAATTTTACATAGGAGAGTTGTCACTTCTTTAATTGAAAGGGCAGAACCATCTGCAATGAGTATATCTGATTCCATTTTCTCAAGTGACGTATCATGCACAAGGTTCTTCTGAGCAATAATACTGATAGTAGCACCAGTATCTATGAGTAACTTGACTTGTCTATCATTCATTTCAGCGCTTAAGAACATGCCTGATTGACCAGTCACATTCGCGCTACCTAAGGATTTTGATGAGCCTTTTTTGGTTTCAAGTGAATTTTCGGTTGGACCTTGTTTTTCTCTCTTCTTCCTTTCCTCTTGTTTTGCTTTTATGTAAGCAGGACACCTTCTTTGGATGTGACCGTCCTTGTTACAACAGAAACATCGTACCTTTGGTCTACCTTAATAGACAGGAGTAGGTACACCTTGATAGACAGGAGGATATCCCGTCGGTACAGTGATGTCCCTGTTTTGACTCTGCCTTAAGTCCTGAATTTCTTTTCTTATGCCTGACAGGGCTTTATTCGTGTCCTTTACTAGGTTTAAGACATCTTTGAAGCTGACATCGGTCACTTTCTGACACTCAGATGCCCTAAAACAACCTGTACCATCACGTTTCTTTTCAGCATTATTAAATGCGTCAAGCTCTACTGCTAAGCAGACAGCTTCATTAAGATTCTTCGATCGTGACTGTTTTATTTTTAGGCGCATGTCAGCATTATGAAGTGCGTCTATGAAATTCTCTTTTTGCGAGAGTTTCCTGTACATCAGACGGCGCTTTAACGTAAGCAAGGTTAGTTAGTCGCAGTATGTCTTGGCCTAGCTCAGGAATTGACTCTGACGCTTTTTGTGTTCTCTCTTTTAATTGGGCTCTTTATAAGTCCATTTGGTTGGACGGACAAAATCTGTCCTCAATTGGGCTCTATATAAGTCCATTTGGTTGGACGGACAAAATCTGTCCTCCAAAGCAGTGCTTAGCTCTTTATAATTTTCGCGAGATTCTACAGGCAAGTCACCAAGTACTGCCTGCGCACCTCCACGTAATGACACGGCGAGAAATAGACCTTTCTCTGCCTCATTCCAGTCATTCAGCTGTGCACATATATCAAAATGTGACTTAAAGTCAATCCATGAGGACTTTCCGTCGTATGTAGCTGTCTTAATTATTTTGAAACCTGACACTGCCAAAACTAGTGATATTGTTTCTAGTAGGTGAGGGGATGACCCTTGCTTAGGATGATTTGATGATGCGGTATTTACGTTCCCTTGTACGTCAGTGCCATGTCGAGTGTCACTGGTCTGTCTACCCCTATCACTTTGTGCATCACTCAGTAAATATGCGTCAGGAAATGAAACCCTTCTACTTGGCGAGGGTGTCCTGACATTTGTCCGTGTATTAGGTATGTCACGTCTGGGCTGCCGTAATGCACTTCGTCGTTTAACTGAGACGGGTGTCGATTGACGAGACAATTCAAACTCGAGCGTCGCTATGTCACTATGTCAACATAGTTTAAATATTTCATACGTTAGGTCGGTGACTCTGTCCATTGTAAATATATCAATTAAATGTAAAAGAACGTACAGTTACAAGTATAACACATTTATTTTCGACCACCGCTTGCCACCAAATTTTGTAACGTGAAATTGTCCGAGCGGAATTAAAGTACGGGGATCGCCTCTAAATTTACATAGAGATTTGTTAACTTGTATTGAATAATAGATTTTCCTTTCAGACTATCTGCCCTAACAATGATTGGTACATGTAAAATTAAATCAGTATTTATGTACATACAATGATTATAAAACAAATCAAACTAATAACTTATATACAGCATTAATCTAGTGTCGCACCCTTTAGGAGGACTTTGGATTGACACTTCGTGTCGTGCCAATGCTTGTCCTTACCACCTAACCGTCGTAGCCTAATGTGTCTTAGACAAACGTGTCGCGACAAAGGTTTGTCACGACAAGTGCTCTAACTTCTTTGTTCCCTAACAAGTTGTCCAAGCAGCCTTATTCAGGGCTTACACTTGACTGACAACTGAATGTAAATATACCTTCGTAAATCTATCAGCGTAGATAAAACTGCTACCGCACGGCTACCGTCATAATCACATAGTGAAGCCGACGATTGAAATCTTGGGTTTATGTAGTTGATCAGTCCACTTGCATTTAGGGGTGACAACTAGTTTGGACGATTCTAATAATACTGAGTCGTTTAGAGGCTTCAGTTAGCTCATTTCTTAAAGCGTTTAGGAGACTTCCTATCTAATTTTGTTACATCCTCTCTTCGTCGCGGAATTATGTGAATGTAATTATAAAGGCAAATTGTAAGTACATGCCGTATTGTCTGTTGATAATACATTATATTCGCAAAATTATTTTGGGAAAGGTATTATTTTTGCACAAGGTATTTGCAATTTGTTGCAACCTGTACAAATTACCAAAAAACTTTTAGGACAAGGTTTTTACTTTCACAAACTAGTAAAAACTTTCTGGAAATTTTACAAAAAATATTGTCAACTTCTGATATTCGGACCATGTTTTGGGTTTTGCTGTGGGTGCTGCAACCTGGTATTGTTGGAGATTCCCTCCTTTGATCTGTAACACTGCGAGTCGTTGCAAGTTGCTCGGACCGTAAAATCTCTGCAATTAGTTGCATGCAACTTATCGCGTCGTATTTCAAGGCCTTTACAATGCAATCCACCTGCAATGTATTCTCCAATGCTTTCAGCACTAATTAGATAACTGGTAATCGCGAAAGATTCTTTTCATTTTATGTATATTATTTTCCTGACAGAAACATGATAATACATTTTGATGAAAAAATGCATGAAAGTCATCTTTGTTTTTTCTTCTAAATGCTCATTGATAAATGGAGGAGAGTTTAAGTAACTCGTGCTAAGGAATTAACCATCTTATACACACTAGCAGGGCTATTGCAGAAGCTGTTAGGGACAGAACAACAACAAGAAGAATTAGGAGAACTTTGGGGGGAAATCAATGCTGTATCAACGTGATCCTGATTATAAACCTCCATTTTATCAACGATTGTCGAAGATGTTTCAGATGTTTGGTTTTGACTAATATATTTAACAGAACTCCACGCTGAAATGTTTATAAAATCATAGTGCACAGAAGGTAATTAAAAAAAGGTATTCGATGACAAGGAATTTAGATTCTTAGGGCTTAGAGAAAGATATTTTAATACACATTCATGCATTGTCATGATGCTATTGAATTTGAAGACGTTTAACATCCTTATGATTCTAAATAGATGATGTGGTGTTCCCCTTGTTCTCTGAATTACAAGTTCTGCTACGTCTTTCTGTGCGCTTTTTAGACATAGTAACTTTCATAATTGTTTGGCATATTACATTGTTTAGATTTGAGGATCACTGACGAGGGTTAAGTACCCGAAACGTGCATGTCTGGTCCATGTTGCCAATTTATCTGTTCTTAAATGATGCTTTTCAATATGAAGACGTTTACATTGCTTTGTTATTATCTCTGTCTGTTTCTCCCAGTTTTCTTTTCTCCTATGTTTTTTTATAAGCCTATAGATTGTGTTTATTTTCAGAGTCTGATATCTGGTTTTGTGTTTGACTTTCATTCTACAAATGATAATAATTGGATATTCTGTTTCTGTATCAGTAGTTTTTAACTTGTATCTGGCCGAAATATTAGTATATAAGTTTTAATAATGATTTTCAGATTTTTATATACACCATCTACTATCAGTAATCAGATTCATTAAAAATAAGTTAATAAAAATTGTGTCGTTTCTATATGATAATGCTATTTACTCCAAAAACGATATACAATTGCATTAATGTTGACAAGATTTTGCTGAATGATTCTTTTCTACCAAATGAAATTATTTCATTTATGTTATAAGTTAAGTACAGACCCGCGTAAGAATCAGAGAGGAGAAATACCTTCGAAATGAGTTCAGATCAACCCCCAGGGTTACACTACATAGTATCCGCAGTGTCGCATTTGGAATTTGGCTAGGGATGAAGTTTTAAACAGGGGACAGATGGGGCCAGCTTTATTATGTGAGCTTTATAATTGAAATAACTATGATTTTTGATATTTGGAAGAAGTAATTTGCTTGTTGTCTTGTGAAAAGCTCATTATTCCATTGTATACCTCATATATATAGTATGACCGGATGTGAAAGTAAGAGGTCATGTGACTAGCCATGGGCAAAGGAAAGAGTGCTGTATTTAGCTTAGAAAACTTTGACGTCATATTTCTTGAATTGCATCAGGTGAAAATTCAAATAAATTGCACATGTTTTTGAATAAGAAATACACAACAAATATATATACAGTTTATTAAGAAAATCATTTGAGAAGGATGTCAAATTTGTTTCACTTTGAGGGGCCATGCCCCATTTCCATGTCATCTTCTGATGTACTGCCATAACTTTGAGCAGCATGTCTGACTGGCAGGATCTGTCCAGATGAAATCAAGAATTACAGAAGTAAACAGAAATAAGAGTACTTTTTATTGATATGTAGCTTTATATTGTATGAACAATATAGAATTATTAACATGACGTCAACTATTGCATTCCTTTCAAACCTCATTTTGGATATTACCGATATTCGAATAGATAACTACCACAAAAATCCTCAACTTTTTGAAAATCCAGTTTCTAAATCTAAAAGATATTTCAAATCCAAGTTACGTAATTTACATGAAAAATATGTCTTCGCGCCTGCAGACAAAGCAGCCAACAACACCATAATTATTTGAAAACGCTACTACATATCAACTTTAGTTTCGGATCTTTCCTCTACTAATACTTATATCGAAAGCGACGAAACTGTTCCCAATATTTTGAACAAACATAACAATGGATTTTTTTTCTTTTAACATCCCTATTTCTAAATTGGATCTCCCTACAATATACTGTATACCAAAACTTCACAAGTCTCCTAACAAGTTTCGATACATTGCTAATTCTAGCAACTGCTCAACAACAATTTTGTCTAGAAATCTGACGTCAGCACTCACGGCTATAAAAGAACACGTGGTAAAATACTGTGAAACTGTCATGAACAGGAATGGCGTAAACTTCTTTTGGTCTATTAAAAATTCTGGGGATGTGATTGACAAAATGAAATAAAGAAATTTTGAAGCAAATACGATATCTTCATACGACTTTTCTAATATGTACACCACGCTTCCTTACGACAAAATAAATGATCGACGGTCCAAACTCATTAAATGGTGTTTTAATCGAGAGGGGAAAACTTATATTTGTACTTCTGAATCGAAGGGTTTCTTTTCCGCCACAGATTACAAATCATACAAATCATGGACATGTGGTGACCTGTGTATTGCCTTGTCCTTCCCTTTGGACAATATTTATGTAAGATTTGGTGAGAAACTCTACAAGCAGGTTGTAGGGATTCCAATGGGTACTAATTGTGCGCCTCTTGTTGTAGATTTATTCTTATACACATATGAAAAGGAATTTATCCAAAATCTTCAAAAACAAAGAAAGAATGATGATGTGAAATGTTTCATTGGTACTTCTAGGTACCTAGATGATATTCTTACTATCGACAATCCTGTTTTTGAGAAATATAAAAATGTTATTTATCCACAAGAATTGATTCTAAACAAGGCAAACGTTTCAAACACAGAAACACCATTTTTGGACCTAAAAATCAAAATTGTTAATGGAGAGATCCATAGAAGTGTGTATGACAAAAGAGATGATTTTGGATTTAGCATAGTAAATTTCCCCTGGCTTGACGGTGATGTTCCTAGTGTTTTGGGTCATGTATTATTTTAGTTTTGCTTTATGTCTAGGTACACATGTACTTAGTCATGTTGTATTATGATTTCATAATAATTCTTTCTAGATTTTACTATGTCATGTTTATTTCATTAGAGAATATTCCAGTATGTTCTTTGTTACATCATTATCATCACATGACTGTGATTTCTAGAGTTTACTCTATTGTTAATCATTTGTAATGAGTCATTGTTCTAGAAGCTTCTGGTTAATTCATTGGTATTAGATATAAATACCTCCGAGGAACTGTGTTGAGGGGGCATTCGTACACATTCGTAGACACGATTTATTCATCTATTCTGATATACTGGGACACTTTATTTGTTGAGACTTTAATCCATTTAACAACGTTTGGACACCGATCTTTCAAGAACGTTTGTGATTACCGGAAACCATACATTCGATAGACTTTGTTGACTTTGTGGACCGTAACGGACACTTTGATCCGGACATTGTATTGTAAGTTGTAATCATTTGAAATATATATTTTGTACATAATTAAACTTGTAAATTTACATTCTGTCTTTGTCTGATTTTTGCTGGCGTTTTGGGGTATTCTGACCCATAACAGAATTGGGGGCTCGTCCGGGATCGTAATCTCTGCATATTTGCATTTTTACGTAAAAGTTCGTTTTTTGAAAAAAGGAAAATTCTCCAAATTTTTTGCCAGCAGAAATCAATCATGGTATTTTCGGTCACTGAATTTTTGAAATCGCCGACTGTACAAGAGTTCGAATCATTGAAGAAAGATGATTTGATTGGTTTAGGTCTTCACTTGAAGTTAGATGTAAAATCTTCTATGAGAAAACAAGAAATTAGAAATATTGTGGCTAAAGAGCTTTTAGCTAAGGAAATCTTTTCGTCATACGATTTTCCTGTTGAACCTGTTTCAAGCGAAACCAAAATGTCAAAATATGAGTTTGAATTAGAGAAAATGAAAATACAATTACAATTTGAAAAAGAAGAAAAAGAAAGACAATTTGAAAGAGAAGAAAAAGAAAGACAATTTGAAAAAGAAGAAAAAATAAGAATTTGAAAGAGAAAAGGAAGAAAGAGAGAAACAGGAACGTATGCACGAGAAAGAACTCCAGTTTGAGTTAGAAAAGTTAAAGTTAGAGAAAAGCGCTAAGGAAAATCCTGTTCCTTCGCTTGTCAAGTCTGAATTCGACGCCGCCAAAAACATCCGATTAGTACCAAAATTTCAAGAAAAGTCCGTGGACAAATATTTTCCACATTTTGAGAAAATCGCGGCCAATCTGAAGTGGCCACGTGATTTTTGGCCAACTTTGTTACAAAGCGTACTTATTGGCAAAGCGGCTGAAGTGTACTCGGCGCTCAGTATTGCTGAGAGTTCAGACTATGACAAGGTCAAGGACACGATTTTGAGAGCATATCAGTTAGTACCTGAGGCGTACAGACAAAAGTTTAGAAAGTACAAAAAGTTTGAAAATCAAACATTTGTTGAATTTGCTCGAGAAAAAGAAGATTTATTTGATCAGTGGTTTCGATCTAAGAAAATTCCCAATTCATTTGACAATTTGCGTCAGATCATTCTGATAGAAGAGTTCAAAGAGTGTGTACATCAAGATTTAAGAACTCATTTGGAAGACAAAAATGTTAAAACTCTTGAAGAAGCTGCTGTTTTGTCTGATACGTATGCTCTCACTCATAAGAAAAATTTTGTGTCAAAAACTCAATCTAGCGATAGCGCAAAAACGTCAGATGTTCCGAAGAAAAATTTACAAGAGTCTCAGTCGTCCATTAGTTCCCAGTCACCATCTCAAGGTGGTTCTACGTCCGGACCTAGGTCCGAGCGTTCTGAGGCATCCCCAGGGGTGGGGTCGCTTCCTACATGCAATTATTGTAAGAAAAAAGGTCATGTTATTGGTGAGTGTTTGAAGCTTAAAAAGAAAAAAGAACTTAAGTCACAGGCCTGTGCGTCTGTTAGAAATGATAGGAAAGCCTTAGATTCGATTTGTTCTGACAATCCTGAGATTCAGGGTTCTAAGTCCAGTTCTGATGATTTTGTGGAGGATCATTATAAGCCCTTTTTGTCACAGGGATTTGTTTCACTCAGTGACTCTAGCGAAGCGTTGCCTGTTCAGATTTTGAGAGATACTGGTGCTGCCCAGACTTTATTGTTAGAGGGTTCATTGCCTTTGTCTGAGCACACTTTTACTGGTAGGTCAGATTTATTACAGGGTGTGGAGCTAGGCGTCATTGATGTTCCCCTTCATGAATTTTATTTGAAGTCAGACTTAATTACTGGACCTGTTATCGTAGGTGTTCGACCTACTCTTCCCGTTCAAGGCGTTTCCTTGTTGCTTGGCAACGATTTAGCTGGCGGCAAAGTTGTAGCAGATCCGATTGTTTGTGAGAAAATCACGTCCGATGTCGTGTCCGATGATGAAGACGACGACTTGTACCCAGCCTGCGCATTTACCAGGGCGATGGCCAGGAACAGACTAAAAGAGGCTGAGAGTACTTCTGTGCTTAACGAGGACCATCCCTCCAAAAGTATAGACCTTTCTGACACATTCATGTCTACCATTGATGACAGCGTACCTGAGACGTCAGTACCACTTCATGTTGACAAGTCTCCGACAGTACCTGGTGATGATTCCCATCCGCCATTAGACAGAGATACAGATGCCTTAAGCCGTGAGCAGCTCCTCTCCGAGCAAACTAAAGATCCGGAGAGCATCCGACTAAGCAAGAGGGCCCTTCCCTGAGAAGAAGCGGACAAAGTCGGAGAGTGCTTCTACATACAAGATGGCATCCTTATGCGGAAATGGAGACCACCCGATGCACCCCCTAATGACGTGTGGCGGGTCATTCACCAGATAGTGGTTCCGGTAGCGTATCGCGGGGACATCATGAGTTTAGCTCACGACACACCCATGGCAGGTCATTTAGGTGTCAATAAGACTTATAATAAGATTTTAAGTCACTTTTACTGGCCTAAGTTGAGAAAAGATGTGTCTGCGTTTTGTAAGTCTTGTCATAGTTGTCAGATGGTAGGTAAACCCAATCAAGTGATACCACCTGCTCCCCTCCAACCCATTCCAGCCTTTGAGGAACCTTTTAGTAGGGTGTTAGTTGATTGTGTAGGTCCTTTGCCTAGGACTAGGTCAGGTAATCAGTACTTACTGACAATTATGTGTACTTCGACTAGGTTTCCTGAGGCCATACCTCTTAGGAATATTAAGGCAAAGACCATAGTTAAGGCCCTTACAAAGTTTTTCAGTTTCGTAGGTGCTCCCAAGGCCATTCAGTCAGATCAGGGTTCGAATTTTATGTCAGGGTTGTTTCAGCAGGTTATGCATGAGCTAGGTATCAGGCAGTATAAGTCTTCTGCGTACCATCCTGAGTCCCAGGGGGCACTGGAACGCTTTCATCAGACCCTTAAAACTATGATGAAAACATATTGTCACCAGTATGAAAAAGACTGGGATGAAGGGGTTCATCTCGTGTTGTTTGCGGCACGAGAAGCGGTTCAGGAGTCCCTTGGGTTCAGTCCCTTTGAGCTAGTTTTTGGGCATACGGTCAGGGGGCCATTGAAGTTGTTGAAGGAAAAATGGTTGACTGAGACTAGCGATTTGAATCTCTTAGACTACGTGTCTAATTTCAAAGAGAAATTATATAATGCTTGCAAATTAGCTCGAGAAAATCTCAAAACATCACAAATGAAAATGAAAACATGGTATGACAAAGATGCTAGAAACAGAGTTTTTAAACCAGGCGATAAAGTTCTTGTATTTTTGCCTATCCCTGGTCATCCTTTGCAAGCTAGATATTTCGGTCCTTATGAGATTGAGAGTAAAATTAGTGATGTTAACTATGTAGTTAAGACACCAGGTCGGCGAAAAGAAAAAAGAGTGTGTCATGTTAACATGTTGAAAGAGTATTTTGATAGAAGTGACCGAAATTTTGTCAAACCAGTTTCCACTTTGGCCAATGCAAATACATTAGAAAATTGTGTTGAATCTGAATGTAATGAAGAGACTGTCGAAAAAGACTTTGCTCAAAGTGTCCGTTTAAAGAATTCTGATATTCTGACAAGTCCGGAAGTGAAACTCGGACATTTGACCGTGCATCAAAAAGAGGAAGTGCACCAATTAATGCGGGAATATACGACCATCTTTCCGGACGTTCCAAAAAAGACGAATGCATCTCATCATGACGTCATTGTAGGTGATGCGTCACCTATCAAACAGCATCCCTATCGGTTAAACCCGATAAAACTTCAATACATGCGGAAAGAAATTAAATACATGCTTGAAAATGACATTATTGAACCCAGCAATAGTGATTGGAGTTCCCCATGTATTCTTGTTCCGAAGCCAGACGGAACTTACCGATTGTGTACGGACTTTAGAAAAGTCAATTCAGTCACCAAAACTGACTCTTATCCAATCCCAAGAATCGATGACTGTATAGATAAAATTGGCTGTGCAAAATTTGTCAGTAAATTTGACTTGCTCAAAGGCTATTGGCAGGTCCCGCTTACCGAGAGAGCCAGAGAAATATCGGCATTTGCGACTCCAGATGGGCTATACCAATATAAAGTAATGCCCTTTGGTATGAAAAACGCACCAGCCACATTCCAGAGGATGATTCATTCGCTCCTAAATCATCTCGAAGGATGCGAGGCGTACATCGATGACGTCATCATCTACAGCGACACCTGGGATGATCATCTCCGAATCATGCGTACTTTCTTCGACATACTGGCGAAAGCAAACCTCACAGTGAACCTTGCGAAAAGTGAATTTTGTCATGCGACTGTAGAATATTTGGGTCACAAAGTAGGTCAAGGTTTTGTCACTCCTATCATGGCCAAGGTGGAAGCTATTTCAAAGTTCCCGATTCCTACCAATAAGAAAGAGATAATGAGATTCTTGGGAATGGCAGGATTTTACAGAAAATTTTGTCCAAATTTCTCGTCAGTTGTTGGTCCACTTACCAATCTGTTACAAAAGAGAGTGAATTTTGCGTGGACCAATGACTGTGACGAATCTTTTAAGAAAATCAAATGTGTTCTTATGAATAGTCCTGTCCTGTCAGCTCCAAATTTTGATAAGCAATTTAAGCTTACTGTTGATGCCAGTGACGTAGGAATCGGGGCTGCTTTGTTTCAAGAAAATGATGATGGTGTAGATAAAGTTGTTTGTTATTTTTCAAAGAAATTGACAAAATGTCAAAAGAATTACTCTACTATTGAAAAAGAGTGTCTTGCATTATTGTTAGCTTTACAACATTTTGATGTTTATTTGAATGTTACTTTACATCCCATTCTTGTGTTTACTGACCACAACCCTCTCACATTTTTGCACAAAATGTCAAACAAGAATCAAAGACTTACAAGGTGGAGTTTATTGTTGCAAGAGTACGATATCATTATTAACCATATCAAGGGCAAAGACAATGTGATTGCACTATCGAGAGTTTCATGAGTGATTTTTTGCAGAATTTACCACCTAAGTTTTCATTGACATTCAAACTTTTTTTAAGGGGGGAGGTGTTGTGGGTCATGTATTATTTTAGTTTTGCTTTATGTCTAGGTACACATGTACTTAGTCATGTTGTATTATGATTTCATAATAATTCTTTCTAGATTTTACTATGTCATGTTTATTTCATTAGAGAATATTCCAGTATGTTCTTTGTTACATCATTATCATCACATGACTGTGATTTCTAGAATTTACTCTATTGTTAATCATTTGTAATGAGTCATTGTTCTAGAAGCTTCTGGTTAATTCATTGGTATTAGATATAAATACCTCCGGGGAACTGTGTTGAGGGGGCATTCGTACACATTCGTAGACACGATTTATTCATCTATTCTGATATACTGGGACACTTTATTTGTTGAGACTTTAATCCATTTAACAACGTTTGGACACCGATCTTTCAAGAACGTTTGTGATTACCGGAAACCATACATTCGATAGACTTTGTTGACTTTGTTGACCGTAACGGACACTTTGATCCGGACATTGTATTGTAAGTTGTAATCATTTGAAATATATATTTTGTACATAATTAAACTTGTAAATTTACATTCTGTCTTTGTCTGATTTTTGCTGGCGTTTTGGGGTATTCTGACCCATAACACTAGATTACCGTCCTATGGTATCTATATTTCACAGCTCATCCAGTATGCTAGAGCATGTACTGATGTTTTGGATTTCCATAGTAGAAATTTACAAATTACCAAGAAACTTTTAGGACAAGGTTTTCGCTTTCACAAACTAGTAAAGACTTTCTGGAAATTTTACAAAAACTATTGTCAACTTCTTCTGAAATTCGAACCAATACAGGCAACAGAGTATATTACTTTGGGTATTTCACAACCTGCATTTTATGGTGACATTATTAACAAGATAAGAAGAATCAAAGATAGACAACATCACTATCGAAAATGCGTCAGAATCATCAAACGCCTTTTATACCGTGGGTATGATCCTAATGTCACCAGACGGACAATAGGCTTGGTACTTGACCAATCTACAGTCTTGTACAAGCTCATTCTTAAAACTTGCACTCTGACTGACTGTGACGACAGGACTCCATGACGGGCCCTGTCCAAACCTCTTTAGAGAAGACAGGGCCCCGACCACCTGTCCTCTCTGAAAGTCAGTCGGACTCCTCGGTTGGTAACATACATGAGATCGCGGCGGCAGAGCACGGATTGTATTACGTACGCCCTCTTTTTATATCCATTTGCATATTTATCTGTGTTGCTTGGGCCCTGCGTTTTGCGGTCTTGTTTGTGTGTGGTCATCTGGCAGTGAGGAGGTTGTTTTACACCACAATTGTACGTTCTTCGAGACGTCAGGGTAATCGGAAAAGTGGGAGGGTTGTGCGCACGTAATCCAGGATAACCATACCTTCTGCTATTTCCGTGGTAGATGGCCGTCTTAAGTCGGCACCGGTTGCCCATTGGTCTCGTTGGTTAACGTGTAGTCCTTTGTGTTTGATGTTTATGTGTTGTGCGTTGACGTTACTTGTCCCTTAAGGGTCACTTTCTGTGCTTGTCTGCTTTGTGTTTTTGCATTGGGTGTTTTGGGGTTTTGCTGTGGGTGCTGCAACCTGGTGTTGTTGGAGATCCCCTCCTTTGTTTCATTGAAAACGCTTTATTTTTACAGACCAATACTGTGTAGTGCAACCTTATACGCACATATGCTCCTCAATTCAGATTTTCATATTTGGTTGCTATGGTTACCATTTATATCATAAAAAGGTCTTGACTCTTCTGTCGCTTAAAAATCAAATATAGACATGTTTAATTAAAAAAAATTTTATTATTGTCATAAAAATTGCTGTTGCTCCAGTACTAGCTCATTTATGCAGGGAAAATGCTGTTAAGTCTGTAATACCATTGTGGATGTGATGCACCTTTGCCATACAGATAAGAGGTTTACATTATGATGAGAGGTATCAAAATATTCTGAAAATGTCAAAGTATATCAAATGTCTTAAATTTACTACAATGTGGTTACCATAGCAACCAATACCTCTTCAAAATATTACAGCTTACGTGGACATTTCTATTGTTTGCGGTTAAGCGTTATGGTATATAATGATCTTCGGCGCGACAAAAATATGTCGTTACGACAAAAAAAATTTGTCGTTGCCATGGCAACAATCTTTTAAGAATGACATTAAGCCTTTATTCTATCTTTAATGTACCATTTTAGTACTTGTGCATCATAAATAGCTCCCATTGATCATATATGTATTTCCTATTATGGCCATATAATGTAACATAGGGGTTAAGGCTTGACGGTACCATGGGACCTTTGACGGTGTGTCGCGACAAAAGTATAGTGCGTAACACAAAATATCTGTTATCGCAAGATGCGAAGGATCTTAAAAACTCATATCGACAAAAAAATTTCTCGCATATGGAATAATGTACTCCTATAGGTTACACTACATAGTATCCGTAGTGTCGCATTTGGAATTTGGCTAGGGATGAATTTTTAAATAGGGGACCAGCTTTATTATGTGAGCTTTATAATTGAAATAACTATGATTTTTGATATTTGGAAGAAGTAATTTGCTTGTTGTCTTGTGAAAAGCTCATTATTCCATTGTATACCTCATATATATAGTATGACCGGATGTGAAAGTAAGAGGTCATGTGACTAGCCATGGGCAAAGGAAAGAGTGCTGTATTTAGCTTAGAAAACTTTGACGTCATATTTCTCGAATTGCATCAGGTGAAAATTCAAATAAATTGCACATGTTTTTGAATAAGAAATACACAACAAATATATATACAGTTTATTAAGAAAATCATTTGAGAAGGATGTCAAATTTGTTTCACTTTGAGGGGCCATGCCCCATTTCCACGTCATCTTCTAATGTACAGCTATAACTTTGAGCAGCATGTCTGACTGGCAGGATTTGTCCAGATGAAATCAAGAATTATAGAAGTAAACAGCAATAAGAGTACTTTTATTGATATGTAGCTTTATATTGACGTCAACTATTGCATGCCTTTCATTGAAAACGCTATATTTTCAAAGACCAATACTGTGTAGTGCAACCCAGACATATGTTCTGAAAGAATTTTCTACATACTGGGATGGTGAAAAAAATTATAAGGGCACTAAATTTGGTTGTATTATATGGATACATTTTCCCGCCACTTTTCTTTTCTTCATAATCCTTTATAATGATAAACGTCTTCAAATTCAATATCATCATTTATAAACAGATAAATTTGCAGCATGGACCAGACATGTTCGTTTCGGGTACTCAACCCTCCTCAGTGATCTTCAATCAACACAATGTAATATGGCCAAAGAGGGTGAAAGTTATTATGTCCAGAAATGTACCGAAAGACGTAGCACGATTGGTGGGATATGATGCTACAGGACCCACGTTTCAGAAATTTCAACAAATTTGATAATTTTTTTAATGCGTTGAAGAGACAGACGATCAACCCAAGTATTTTATACATTGTTTCATTTTCGTGTGTAAACATCGACGGCGGGGGGCGGCTAGCCAACAGGGGATGCTTACTCCTCCCGGGCACCTGGTCTCACCTCTAGTTTGCTAAGGGTCCGCTGATGCTCAATTTTGTGCTCTATTGTGAGTGCTGTTGAGATTATCGTCAGGATCTTCTTTTAAAAATTTGGCTACATGTGCCCTCGGGGACTCCTGGTCCACCAGCAGTGACACTCACCAAGTAGTACAAATGTTAAACGTCTTCAAATTCAAGAATTTAGGTAACAGAAATAAATCATAAGGTGAAAACTGTCGCTTCACCTTCACTACCTTGATAAATAAATTTTCATATGTTGTTTTGTATCACATTTATGACTCAAAACAGAAATAAAAACTGTTGATGTATCAGCCCTGCCTAATTCTTAAGTGGACCTTCACTTTAAAAAAACCCCGCAAAGTTTCCTTGCAAGCAATTACATTTTGTATGTACGAGAAAACCAGTAAAAATGACAGACACCATGCCAGAATGACAATGCTGACAAATAATCAGAAACATCGTGACAAACTAAACACTGTTGCTGATTATATTTTCATCAGATTTCAACTATCATTTTAATTAACGATTCTGTACTTCTTGATAGGAATATGTTTTTTCCATATGTGTCATTATTTGCTACAGTGAATGATAGCTTATGGTACTCTGACCTGATGATATGACGAATTCATGTATAGCATGAAAGTCTAAAGTAAACTTAAAGACATTTTATGTTACGTACCTTTCTTTCTTGAATCCATTTTATGATTAGATAAATTAATTATTTATTTAATCAAAATTTAAAAATTTAGTAAATGCAATTTTCGTGTGATTCTTTGATAAGTACAACACACGCTTATAGTTTTACCTAAAACCTAAAGCCCCTGTCACACCTACACGTTCTCTCAAGACATTCTTCCTACGTCCTTGAAAAATTTCATGAACGTACTGAGAACGTTGAGTTTTTCACTCAAAAGGGCATTCCAAAATAATTTTTGAAGACCACAATACGTGTGCAATACAACCTTTTGCGATCTTTACACGTTTGTAGAGAGTCCTTCCCGTCTTTCCACGCTTAGTAAAGTTCACACTACGACGAAGACGTCTGCAGTGAGTAAGCACAGCATTAATGCGACGTCCTTGGCGTCCTTTACGTTCAATGCATAAATTGTTTGGTCGAGGTCTGTTTTGCCTTTTTCTAGCTCTCAAACCGAGAACGTGGTAAGGACGGCAAGGACGTGGAGGTCTCCATATCATTATATGTAAAAGCATTAGAAGTCCATACTACGACCCTGCTACGTTCGCAATACGTTTCTAATACGTTAATGAAGTTCTTTTAAAATACGTTTTCAAATAGTCCTTACCACGTTCTGTCATCAGCGCGTTATCACTATGACTGTTCAAAACAGTTCAAAAAGGTCATAATGGCTCGGCCCGGCGTTCGGTCACGTTCGTCGGCGTCCTTACCATGATCTCAACATGTATTAGTAAGTTCTTAGTACGTTCCCGGTGTCCTAACTGCGTTCACGCAACGTTTCGTTCAGTTTTAGAGGTCGTAGTACAGACACCATGCCAGAACGTGTAGGTGTGACAGGGGCTGTAGGAAAGATAAGGAAAATCACATGCCTTCGACATAGTTGAAACGTAAAGAAACAACCCGTCAAATACAGAAGAATAGACTATTTTCTCTTAGACAAATACATACGTAACACAAAATCTTGTGATATACGGCCAGACCAAATAACATATACATATCATATGGTTGTGTCTTTAAAATTAGGTATTGGAAAAAAGGACAGTAAAGGACGGAGGATCTTGAAAACCAATAACAACATGCTAGAAGATAAAATGTTTGTTAAAGTCATTGAGCATGAGATTGATGAAGTTTTAAAACAAATGAGTTAAAGAAGATCCTGACGATAATCTCAACAGCACTCACAATAGAGCACAAAATTAAGCATAGACGGACCCCTAGCAAGCTAGAGGTGGGACCAGGTGCCCGGGAGGAGTAAGCATCCCCTGTTGGCTAGCCGCACCCGCCGTCGATGTTTAAGCACGAAAATGAAAACAATATATAAACTTCATGCACTGTCTGACGTTATGTCTATATAGAAAGCGCTATGGCGACAATGTCAGGGAAATATATTCAAAACACTTACTGTCAAACCCCTTGCGGGGAACTTTTTTACGAGCTCCACACGGCAAAGGGCATAAGTGTGACACAAATGAGTTAAAGAAGATCCTGACGACAATCTCAACAGCACTCACAATAGAGCACAAAATTAAGCATAGACGGACCCCTAGCAAGCTAGAGGTGGGACCAGGTGCTGAAATGAACACTGAAATGAAGCTTAATAAGTCGTAATTATGGGATTACTGTAAGGTTATGATAAAACATAAAACCATCGAATATTGTAAAGATAGAATAGAATTTCAATGTTTGTATGATGCAAATAACGATACAAATAATACAAATGAAAATGCAGAAAGAAGTTCTGAAATAGAGAAAAAGTTGAATAAATTGTATGATGAAAAAGCTCGTGGTGCACAAGTAAGATCGAGAGAGCATTGGATAGAGAATGGAGAGAGAAGTACAAGATTCTTCCTTGGTTTAGAAAAACACAGCCAAAAACGCTATTAAAAGATTGAAAATAGATAAGGAAGAAATAGTAGATGATTCT
This sequence comes from Pinctada fucata, assembly GCA_028142955.1. NCBI lineage: Eukaryota > Metazoa > Mollusca > Bivalvia > Pterioida > Pteriidae > Pinctada > Pinctada fucata. Next base: position 53,675,075 of record AP027112.1, on the reverse strand, counting down.
GAGAGCATCTTGATAGGAATAGAAACATTTTATCGTAAACTGTATGAATCAAGCAATTCGAATAAAAGTGAAATATATGAATACATTAGGTCATGTTCTTTAGAATACAAATTAACGGATGATGAAAGTAAATGATGTGAAGGGAAATTAACAGATGACGAATGTTCTGAAGCAGTTAATAACATGAAAAACGATAAAAGTCCTCGGAATGATGGTTTATCTGCAGAATTTTATAAGTTGTTTTGGAAGATAATTAGTAATTTGGTGATAAATACATTGAATTTTGTATATGGACATGGTGAACTAAGTAATTCTCTGAAAATGGGTATGGTTACTTTAATGATGATGTGAAATGATGATGTGAAATGTTTCATCGGTACATTAGGTACCTGGATGATATTCTTACAATCGACAATCCTGTTTTTGAAAAGTATAAAAAAAAATTATCCACAAGAATTGGTTCTAAACAAGGCAAACGTTACATTCACAGAAACACCATTTTTGGACCTAAATATCAAAATTGTTAATGGAGGGATTCATACAAGTGTGTATGACAAAGAGAAAATTTGGATTCAACATAGTATATTTCCGCTAGCTTGACGGTGATGTTCCTAGATAACCGTCCTATGGTACATACATTTCACAGCTCATCCGGTATGCTAGAGCATATACTGATGTTTTGGATAGAAATTTACAAATTACCAAGAAACTTTTAGGACGAGGTTTTCGCCTTCACCAACTAGTAAAGACTTCTTGTCAACTTCTTTTGAAATTCGGACCAATACAGGAAACAGAGTATATTACTTTGTGTATTTCATAACCTGCATTTTATGGTGACATAATTAACAAGATAAGAAGGATAAAAGATATACAATATAACCATCGAAAATGCGTCAGAAGCATCAAACGCCTTTTACATCGTGGATATGATCCTAATGTCACCAGACGGACACTAGGCTTGGTACTTGACCAATCTACAGTCTTGTACCAGCGCATCCTTGAGACTTGCACTCTGACTGACTGTGACGACGGGACTCCATGACGGGCCCTGTCAAAACCTCTTTAGAGAAGACAGGGCCCCGACCACCTGTCCTCTCTGAATGTCAGTCGGACTCCTCGGGTGATTACATACATGAGCTCGCTACAGCCGGCAGAGCACGGACTCTATTACACACGTCCTCTTTTTATATCCATTTGCATATTCATCTGTGTTGCTGGGGTCTCTACGTTTCGCGGTCTTGTTTGTGTGATGTCATCTTACAGTGAGGAGGTTGTTTTACACCAAAACTGTACGTTCTTCGAGACCTCTGGATACTTGGAGAGGGTTGTGTGCACGTTATCCAAGATAACCACACCATTTGCTACTTGCGTGGCAAATGGCCCTCCAAAGTCGGCACCGGTTGCCCATTGGTCTCGTCGGTTTATGTGTAGTCTTTTGTGTTTGATGTTTACATGTCGTACGTCTCTTTTCCGTCTCATACTTTTCTCGTCTTTTGTGTTTTTGCATCGGGTGTTTTTCTGTTCTCCCTTCTTTTACAGATGTAGAATTTATCTTTCTATAAAAAAGATAAATTGTTTTACAGCATTAACTTCATGAATTACATTATTTTTAAGGCAAGTGTTATAATGTGTCCTACAGAAATTGCCTTTTCCATCTTTCTGTGTCTGCACCTGATCCAGATATGTTTCGGCTTCTCCAGTATTGTACATGTATATGCAGTTTCAGGTCACATATTTTGTGACTGTCAAGGTCTATTCTAGCAACAATTTGATATTCTTCTCCTTGCTACAAAAGAAAATTTTTGAGTTATGACCCTTGGACATTTAAAACCAAACTTTGTCATCACAATTCCTTCCAAACCAACGTACAGATTTTAAAGAAACTTTACACTTTTGAAGGTCATAATATGTAGATGTTCACATGGTTTGTATGGGTCTTGAAACTCATTGAATTTAACCAGGGTCTTTAGAAGTTATGGAAAATGTAGATTCAGTCTGCAAAATTCATGGAGTTTAGCATTAAGTTCTTGAATAGGCATGGAATTCCACTATCACATGGTTTTTTGTCTTCCAGATGATATTTACCATGGTTCATACAAAAGTGATTGCTGCAATTAAAAAAAGGGAGGGGGTGTCTCCAACAAGACTGTTGCAGTAACCATAGCAAAATAAAAAAAAAACACAAAAAGATATGCAGAATGGACAGAGAATACAAAATAAAAGAAGACAAAGCAGTAATAGAAACATCAATCATTTCACAAATGTTCCCCATTGGGAGAAGATGATACATACTGATTTTTACGGTCACATTGGACTGAAGCTTAAAATCCTTGTGAAATGCATAGAAGACAAAACAACCTACAGTCCTTTCCACTCTGCCTGTCAAAACATTCGGGTCTAGATTGAAGTATTTCTTCCATAGGGTAGGGATGATACAAACTAGAAATGCCCTTAAAGTAACGAATTATACCCCCCGTGCAACATTTTTCTCTACACAGATTCATTTATGACATAACACAGAAAGGTCTGGTCATGTAAAATATCAAAGTCCCACCCTCATTGTTTAAAAGTAGGTGATAGGTCAAGGTCACTACGTCAAAGGTCATTTTATCAAATGAAAGCTCTGGTCATGAGGAATTTACATGTGAAATAGCAAAGCCATATCCCCCATAGTTTAAAAGTAGGTCAAAAGTCATGATCAAGGTCACTAGGTCAAAATTAAGGGTATCAAATGAAAGCTCTGGTCAGATGGAATAAATGTGAAATATATCAAAGCCCTATCTCTTATAGTTAAAAAGTATATCAGAGGTCAAGACCAAGGTCACTAGGTCAAAAGTCATGATATCAAATGAAGGTTCCCATCATGAGGAATTAATGTGTGAAATACTAGAGAAAACTATGAGGAGCATTATAAAAGAAATGTCAATGACGAAGAACCATCATAAAATAATTAAAGCTTCAACTTGACCATCATTCCAAAAGCAATTGAAATAACATACACACAAAGGTTTAGCTACAACCCAATATTTCGGAGAAATGATAGCACAGAGATTTTTTTTGTAAAATAAATCGAATACCCATTTTTTGTTGATGATTGAGCCTTTTGTTAACATATAACACTAAAATGATATCGAAATTAAAACATTTGGATTGGATAGAGCCGCAAATGGAAATCGTGTATTTTTGAGGGAAAATTATGTAGAATAAAGTTTGAAGAGAAGTATTGAAGAATTAAGGTAACAGCTACTCGAAAAAGAGGCTCAAGGTTCACAAATCTAGTACAGTATGATTATATAATTTTCATTTTTTTTTATCAAACCATCATTTTGCATTAAAGCAATTTCTCTGTTGCTTAACTTTTGTTTGTGTGTATATATCGCCGTGACTATATCGGTAAAACCTATGACTATTTGTTCAAATTCCTTTAGGGATAACCTTCAGTTGCTTTCACCATTTTGAACTCACCTCGACGAAGTTAAGATGAGCTTATGCTATAACCCCGGTGTCCGCGTCCGGTTTAAGTTTTTAGGGTAACTCAGTTTCTGCCAAAAGAACTGATGCTACAGTGACCAAACTTGCACAAGTGATTGATCTTGGGATGCTGATGTGAACCCATGCATCAGATGCAGTATCTGACCTACATTTTCCGGTTCAGTGACTCGCGTCCGTGTCTGGTTAAAGTTTTTGGGTAGCGCAGCATCTGACAAAGTACTGATGCTACAATGACCAAACTTGCACAAGTGATTCACCTTGGGATGCCGAGGTAAACCCATGCATCAGATGCAGCATCTGACCTACATTTTCTGCTTGGGCAAAGTAGAAGTGCAACATGTATCAAACTTACATGTGGATGTATCTTTGACCAAACTTTAAAAAAAATGACCTTGACGTCCTTTTTCTCATTTTGCCTTTAAATGCCAATATTGGGCAAAGTATAAGTGATACATGTACATGTAGTGGATGTATCTTTGGTCAAACTTTCATGAAATGACCTTGACCTACTTTTTCTGCTTGAGTGATTTTGCCTTTAAAAGCCAATATTGAGCAAAATATAAGTGCTACATGTACCAAATTTGCATAGTGGATGTATCTTTGATAAAACTTTCACAAAATGACCTTGACCTGCTTTTTCCGCTTGTGCGATTTTGCATTTAAAGGCCAATATTGAGCAAAGTATATTTGCTGCATGTACCAAACTTGCATAGTGGATATATCTTTTATCGAACTTTCATAAAATGACATTGACCTATTTTTTCTGCTTGAGTGATTTTACTTTACCAATATACATGTACTTTGGAATATGTTTGAATTGAATTTTGCTGCCACGAGGTGAGCTTCGTAATCCGTGATTACCTATGTTTGACCTTAACGTTGAACGTCAACCAATATTCCATGGAATATTTCAATTAGATAGCAAAACCTTTCTCCTCTATGTCCCCTACGAAAGCAATGGGGCCATACCACAAGTAGCTGTTTATGAGTTACATAGAATCAAGTCTATATAACATAGAACAATTTCAATGTTTGCCGTATTGCTCTATCGATATATCTAAGATGTAAACGTCTTCAAATTGAATAGCATCATTTAAGAACAGATAAATTGGCAACGTGAACCAGACATGCACGTTTCGGGTACTTAACCCTCATCAGTGATCCTTAATCTAAACAATGTAATATGCCAAAAAAGTATGAAAGTTACTATGTCGAAAAATTGTACCGAAAGACGTAGCAGGATGAGTGGGATATGATGCTACAGGACCCACTTTTTAGAAATTTCAAGAAATTTTGATAACAGAAATTTAGAATGCGTTGAAGAAACGATCAACCGAAATCGATCGAACTTGGCTACATGTGCCCTCCGAGAATCCTGGTCCATAAGCAGTGACACTCATCAAGTGGAATAAATGTAAACGATATCAGACAATGATATATTTTAGAATAATCTAAACATCAATATATTATATTTTGTATGGATTTTGACGATGTCACCAACGCATGTGATTGCGGTGTGGTCTGATGAGTATGTTGACGTTCTGTTGACTTTGTATATACACTGGTGTGTTGATCCTTCTATTCTAGTGATTGTAGATGGTCTTTTGGTAGCGTGATTGGATGTGTTACAGATTGTGATTGTGTGTTCTTTGCTTACTTGGTATGTATTGACGTGATTCTGGCACAGAAAAAGCACCGTGACACGTGGTTGTTACATATACGACGTGAAGTAGGCTCGCCATTTTGAAGTTCAACGTATGTTAATTCTTAAGGTTAAGCGCTTCCTACCAACCTTGTTAGAATTAAAAAAAAAAGGCTTTACTGATAGTGAATTGAAAATTATCAAATTGGATAGTATCTTGATGTCAGAAGGATTTCATCAAATGCATTAGAAAATGAAGGGAGGAGATCTCCAACAAGACCCCGTTGCAGCATCAACAGCAAAACACCTGATGCAAAAACACAAAAGACGAGTACAGCACGAGACGGAAAAGAGACACACGACATGTAAACATCAAACTCAAAAGACTACACATAAACCGACGAGACCAATTGGCAACCGGTGCCGACTTTGGACGGCCATTTGTCACGCAAGTAGCAAATGGTGTGGTTATCCTGAATTACGTGTGCACAACCCTCTCACTTCTCCAATTACCCAGAGGTATCGAAGAACGTACAATTGTGGTGTAAAACAACCTCCTCATTGTAAGATAACAACACACAAACAAGACCGCGAAACGTAGAGGCCCCAGAAACGTAGATGAATATGTAAATGGATATGAGAAAGGGCATGCGTAATACAGTCCGTTCTCTGCCGGCTGTAGCGAGCTCATGTATGTAATCACCCGAGGAGTCCGACTGACATTTAGAGAGGACAGGTGGTCAGGGCCCTGTCTTCTCTCAAGAGGTTTGGACAGGGCCCGTCATGGAGTCCCGTCGTCACAGTAAAGAGTAATGAGTAAAGGTATACAATATTTTAGTTTACTTCGATTTTTCGAAAATGATTTTTAATTTATTTTTGCTCCTTTTTGCTTATTGAATCTAAAAAGGATAGTGGTAGGTTCTTATTAAGTGTACAGTCTTTTATTTTCTTTTTTAATGCAACGAATGAATAAAAACACACTGTGCATATGTGCAATTCATTGCAAAAGTAAATCAGACTTTGTCATTTGTTGTTTGTCGATCCTTTTGCTCAACGTGAAAGATGAAAATATTCCGTTTCGTATTCATGATTATATACACCCTCATGAACTGCGTTTGCTCCTGGACTACCAATTGCTTCTGATCTGCTAATTTGTCCTTCCATTTGTAATTCATCTGCTTTGAAGAAAAAGAAAAATTTTAAAAGTAGAAAGAAGACACGCATCGAGAGTTTTCTTGTCGATATGTGGTAATTCAGTGCACACGACTCTTACGTCTATCTTTCAAATCAGCAATACTTACAATCATGTGTCATTTGATTATATTATATATGAATAGTATAATTACACTAATGAATAGCCCGATAGGAAATATAGATCGCTATCCCTCCAACACCTTGATTTTATGAGCTTTACCTCTTAGGCATGAGAACGGTACAGATTCTACTGTAAATGATAGCTATAGGAAAGGAGTGGATTTCCAACAAGACTTGTACGTTTGTTTAGAGAAGACAGGGCCCCGACCTCCTGTCCTCTCTGAATGTCAGTCGGACTCCTCGGGTGATTACATACATGAGCTCGCTACAGCCGGCAGAGCACGGACTGTATTAAGCATGCCCTCTTTTTATATCCATTTACATATTCATCTGTGTCTCTGGGGCCTCTGCGTTTCACGGTCTTGTTTGTGTGATGTCATCTTACAGTGAGGAGGTTGTTTTACACCACAATTGTACGTTCTTCGAGACCTCTGGGTAATTGGAGAAGTGAGAGGGTTGTGCGCACGTAATCCAGGATAACCACACCATTTGCTACTTACGTGACAGATGGCCGTCCAAAGTCGGCACCGGTTGCCCATTGGTCTCGTCGGTTTATGTGTAGTCTTTTGTGTTTGATGTTTACATGTCGGGTGTCTCTTTTCCGTCTCGTGCTGTACTCGTCTTTTGTGTTTTTGCATCGGGAGTTTTGGTGTTTTACTGTTGATGCTGCAACGGGGTCTTGTTGGAGATCTCCTCCCTTCTTTGGTTACAGCAGCCACATGAAAACTCCGAAACACTACCATGCGGATTGCGGAAACACAGAGTAAAAATCCACAGTAAGAGACACAAAAGGGACAAGAAATTAAATAAGACTTAGAACACAAAAGACTGCACATAAACAACGAGACCGAAGGGCAAACGGTGCCGACTCAAGACGACCATCTGCCACGTTAGTAGCAAATAGTGTGGCTATCCCAATTGTAAGACACTATAAAGACAACGACATCACGACTATCAAAAGGACCTAAACACCGAATCACCCCAGTGTGATAACAAAGAGAGGAAAGAATCAATGAGTGAGACTCAAGCGCAAAGCCAGAAATCATGATTCAAATCTCGTGACAGTCAATAGTCAAACAAATTATTAAAAAAAAAGAGAGCGAGGAGATCATCAACAGTAAAACAATGGAACTGTTCTCTCATACTTGTGAAAATGAATATGTATAGCAACAAGAGTCCCAGGGGCGCTCATTATCTTAGCGTGAATGTCAAAGAAGGAAAGGGGATAACTGTTGATATAAAAGATTTACAAAAGTCGAATCATGAGCCAAATGAAAATTCAATTAGATCATTAAACCATTTTTGTTTGTTTGGAAAGGAAACATTACCCATCATACTTGTACTTTTACATAAGAGGTCCATTTTTATACTCTGTAGGGAACCTTGAGTCTTCCATCATCAAAATATGAGGACTGGTTCTAGAAAAGATGTCCAAAATTTGGAATAAAAAGAATAAAAGAACAAGCATAAAAATTAAAAACTGATTTTTTGTAAATAAAAGGCTTTCATATATGAAATTATACTAGAATAAAATAGGTACTTCTGTAGTGTTTATTCTTATTAAATTATCTCAATATTTACTTCCAGCAAAGATTTATGTAAAAAAAAAAACACATTAGCGGAAAAATATGGGAAAAAACTAATATGAATAAAAATCCTGAAGTGCAAAAACATTTAACAGATATGAAATATTCATTTGTTTATTTTGAAATGCATAAGAAGCTTAGAAAATAAAAAAGAATAAAGAAATGACAACGAAGGATTTTTGTCTCCGCCAGGATATGAACGTACAACGACTTTAACGGAATGAACAAATTTGAATCATATTTCCTGATCAATCAGATTCAACTTTTTTCAAACTTATTCAGCAGTTCTTGAGTTAAATGTAATTTTTTAAAGAGGAGTACACTTTGGTACCAATTTTGCTGGACAATCCGCACTGGAAGGAAAAAACCATTCGTACATGCACTTCATACATTCCAAGTTTCGTAAAAATTCTTCAAGCGGTTTCAGTGGAGAAGTCGAAAATGTATAACAAGAGGCCCAAGGGGCCACACCGCTCACCTGAGTTGCAAACAAACGAATGATAGTTGGCAATTTGGTGGAGGTCATTGAGTATTTGCGCGCACGTAATCCGGAAAACCACACCATTTGCTAATAGCAGATGGCCGTCCAAAGTCGGCGCCGGATGCACATTGGTCTCCCTCCTTTTATGTGTTGTCATCAATGTTGGATGTTTCTATACGTCTGTTACGATTGTTTTGTATGGTATTCAAGTGAATATTATTGCGTCTTTTTTAATTTGTATGATGTAATTTATGTGTCACTTTCTTGTGAGTTTGTTTCGCTGGGTGAATGCTGAGTGGTCATGCTGGAGGTCATTTCATTTAATTTCCTTTCCTTTAAGGTTTCATGAAATTATGAGCATCAGTTTTGGAGATGTCGAAAATGTGTTAGCCAATAAGAGCCCTCGGCGGCCATATTTATAGATCACAAATTTGGTAGAGGATCTTGAGTACTTGCTTCCTGTAAGGTTTCATGAAATTCTGTGGAGCTGTTGCAGAGGAGAAGTCGAAAATGCGTCAGCCAATCAGAGCCATCGGTGGCCAAATTTGTTGACCGATCGGCACCTAACTTGGGAGAGGACATTGAGTTATTGCTTCCTGAAAGATTTCGTGAAATTCTGAGCAGCGGTTGCAGAGGAGACATCGAAAATGTTAAAAGTTTACGTCGGACGACAGACGCCGTCGACCGACGACGGACGGTGCGTTATGACAATTGAGCTTCGATCAGGTGAGCAAAAAAAGAAAATACAGAAATTCCGACGGGTGACGACGGGGTATGAAAATATCACCGTTAGCATTTGGTTCAGGTGAGCTAAAAGGGAAGAACCTGAAAAGACTAGCAGCCGGATAGAATGGCTGAGTCTATTCTGTTAGTATACTTCATCAATCACTACTAAGGTAATGAACGTACCTGCTCATATTTTTTAGGATAATGAATCTTTTCATGGGTACTTCAAGACATTCCGTATATCTATGCCGTATACATTTAATGTTATCGGGGTTTTTTTTGTTTGTATTAAGGGTGCGGCTAGCCAAACAGGGGATGCTTACTTCTCCCGGGCACCTGTTCCACCTCAAGGGGGTCCGTCGATGCTCAATTTTGGGCTCTTTTGTGAGTGCTGTTGAGATTATCGTCAAGATCTATGTATAAAGAAGTATCTGAAATATGCGTACCTCGGTTGTTGTTGAATGTCCTTTGGCGGTTGCTTCTGGAATAGTAGTAGAATAAGAAAACTTGATCCACTATCTCTGAACATTTTACTATCTTTAAAGACCTCCCGAAAATATTATTTTAATGAAGCAGGTGGGTTCCTATCGACATTTTTTTTCATCCATACATTGAGACTTGTATTTTGTACCAGATCAAACAACGTCAATGGTCTATCCATTTTGGTGAAACGACTGTATATACCTTTCTGAATATAAGCCATGCTAAAAGTCCCGCATTAGAATTCACCGCGGATACACATCGAGTTTCATGTGGTTTTTTTTACATGTTTGTTTTACTCTCACGTTTTGGCAAAATATTCATTATTCATTTGATGGGTATATATCATCGCACTTCTAAATCTTTTTTAATCTTTAGAGCTTTTGTCCACCCGAAGAACGTAATAATACATCTTTAAGGTATTAAATGGATAACGAGAAGTAATTTGGGCACTTATTCATGGAATATCACAGCATAGTTATTGCATAGTCAGCCAATTGAATTTTATTTTTTACCAATTAAGATATTTTGAAAAAAAATACTTTAAAAGTTCTGAGCCGTTGCAGTTTACATTGAACACTATAAAGGAAAAGTGTTTTTATTTCATCAGAATGATTGGACATCGAATATCGATTTGTCAAAAATTTCTTTAAGATATATTTTATCAAATTTCTGAATTTGCTGAAAAATCGAAAGTTAACAACTTAGATTTTTCTGCAATTATTTACTTTTCTTCTATATTTTCCTCAAGGGGAGCTTATAAACACGACCCTCTTTAAAAAAATCGTATTTCAATGTGTTGGCATAATTACCTTCATTACCCATCGAATACCTTAAGGCAACTGCCAAAATACTATTCAAATCTAAATGTGTCATATTCTCTGTCAGTGTTATTTCATTAATGAAGACCAGTCCAGTTCTGTGATAGATATTACCTTTTTAGACACACTATTAGGGTTATTGATATTACCTTTTTAGACACACTATTAGGGTTATTGACATTACCTTTTTAGACACACTATAAGGGTTATTGATATTACCTTTTTAGACACACTATAAGGGATATTGATATTACCTTTTTAGACATACTATAAGGGTTATTGATATTACCTTTTTAGACACACTATTAGGGTTATTGATATCACCTTTTTAGACACACTATTAGGGTTATTGACTTTACCTTTTTAGACACACTATTAGGGTTATTGATATTACCTTTTTAGACACACTATAAGGGTTATTGATATTACCTTTTTAGACACACTATTAGGGTTATTGATATTACCTTTTTAGACACACTATTAGGGTTATTGATATTACCTTTTTAGACACACTATAAGGGTTATTGCAGTAGCAGTAAGACACACCACAACAGCAAGAAGAACCAAGAGAATCCATGTTGGTACAATCTGATTCTGATTGTATTCTGTCTTTTCATTTAAGTTTGATAGATGGGTTTCAATGACAGCTTGGTTTCTGGTTATGTGACCTACTGAATTCCACACTGAAAGGGATTTAGTATATGGCATCATAGTGCATAGAGGGTAATGAAATGAATATCAATTCTTAAAATCATTATTCACACTGTAAACAGAATTGAAAAAAAGATAAACAATAGACATATGAGATACGATATGAAATTAGTTTAATATACTATATATTTAAGCTCACATGTTGAAAATGTTGTCTGTGCAGAATGACTAGAGCTTCCGTCGGCTTTTAAAAAGGAATTAATATGATTAACAACAAGTATAGTTCTTAGAATGGAATTCGTCATGCTGGGGATATCCTCCTTGTCGTCTAATTTTAAAGAGTCAACCCCGCAGTAACTTGATTGAACCCATTTCTTGACACCTTAGAAATTTGCCATTATGATATATAGTGTTATCCTTCGTGTTTCTACATATAGACTGTTGTTAATATTGTCTCCATCTGCTTGCCTGATTTATCTTAGCTAACTGCGAGCACGTGGAATGTTTGGTTGTTAAATTTGGTTTGCATTTTCCTGGTTTCTTTGCCTGTTGATGTTTTTTTTTTTCATTTTGGTTTCTTTTTGAATTTCACTTCCTTATTTCAACATTTTCTACCTCGAAGAGATCTGTGATATGATGATGTATAACTGATTTGTCACTTGAAGACAACTAAAACGCATCTTACATGTTAAAAAAGGGTCCCAAACGCATCTTACATGTAAAAAAGGGTCCCAAACGCATCTTACATGTTAAAAAAGGGTCCCATCTAACATTGTTAAAAAAGGGTCCCAAATACAGAGAAAGTATGTCCTTTACATGGAACCAAAATGTCAAAATTATCATGGACTCTTGTGAGGAATATGCAAGACGTTGGGCAAAGAAAGAGGATGTACAGCTCGACACCCTTTCCGAATGGATAAAATCAATCAGAGGGTTACTTTTATCTAGAATTAACCGATTAAAATCAACTGTGAACACCAGATTCGTGTCTATATTTAAAGACCCTGATGTTTTCACAGAGCTTACCTACCTCCAAGAACATTATGTCATCACACCAGCGGACAAAGCCTCAAATAATTACACATTTACTTGCAAAAAGTACTATTTCGACAGGGCTTCAAAATTTTTGTTCGACAGTATATTCTCGCAGTGGTATCAACCAGATGTGGATTTTTAAGAATTCGAAGGAACTTTTAGAACATCTGAAATCCACTCATTTTAGTAGAGTCCATTCGATCAAAGCCTTTGATTTTTCGACACTTTACACTACAATTCCACATTCTAAATTGAAAGAAAGACTCGCAAGAATTATAAGTAATGCGTTTACAAGTAAGAACGGTAATCGCAAATACAAATTTATTGTTGTTAACTATGACAAAACCTATTTGTAAAAGAAAAGTCCGATTCTGAAAATACGTACACTGAAACAGATGTTAAACTTTCTGATCGACAACATTTTTGTGGTGTTTGGAGGAAAGGTCTCCCAGCAAATTGTCGGAATTCCAATGGGGACCAATTGTGCCCCACTCCTTGCCGACGTTTACCTTTACTCGTACGAAGCTGAATTCATTCAATCTTTGGTCTCTGAAGGGAAAAGATACTTAGATTCTGACTTCAACTTCACTTACAGATACATAGACGATGTGTTGTCCATCAATAATCCAAAATTCGCGGATTACCCGAGCAGCATCTATCCTTCGGAGCTTGAAGTCAAAAAAAACTACAGAGACAAATAATTCAGCATCCTATTTGGACATAATGTTGTCCTACGACACTGATGGTCACATGAACACCTAACTCTATGACAAACGTGACGACTTCAATTTCAGCATTACAAACTTTCCTTTTCTGAGTAGCAACATCCCTTCATTGCCTGCTTATGGCGTGTTCATATCTCAGTTGATACGCTATGCCAGAACAAGTACCAAATATACGGATTTTGTTCTGAGAGCTAGGCGTCTTTCAGGTAAGCTTCTCAGTCAGGGATATGTTTGTGACCGACTAACATCGTCACTGAGGAAGTTCTACGGTCGATATGGGGAACTCGTCATACACTATGATGTCCCACTCTCCAGAATGGTGGATGATATTCTGTCATAGACCATTTGAACCATCCAACCGAAGATTGTACTCTATATCTTCCAAAATGGAAGTAACCGGATGTGACAGTTCTAACGATTTGAAGCGACGGGTGTTGCATTCAAGCAGGATATGCTTACTCTTCCTGGGCACCTGGTCTCACTCTCATATCGGGAGTTCGCTTCTTTTCATATGGTGGAGGTTTTTGTTTGTTTGCTTTGGTTCCTCTTTTATCCTGATTATGTATGCCTTCGGTTTCTGATTTTCTGAATTATCGATTTTGTGCTGTAAACAGGGATATGGTCATTATCCATATTTGTGATGTATACTTTTTGAAATCATATTTAGAGCATTTCACGATAAGATTTTTTCACCATCAACTGAATGCTATTTAATCCATTTGTAGCTTAGTTAATGTAATGTTCATATTGACTCACCACAGCCATTTACTTTGTCGCATAAGCTTGACGAACACTCACAAACAGACCTGCAAAGTGTCCCATAGAAACCCGGTGAGCATGTGCTGTTACAATTATATCCATAATTTCCAGTTGGACACTCTATAATTATATAAGAAAGTATTTGTACATTTATATTGTACAATACACATTTATTAATCATTATTCGAGCGACATTGGTACAAATAGTTGCGTTACAGTTTGCTGTCCAAACTATGTATTATATTTATTTGTATTGGTGTGAATGAAAAAAAAACCTTTGGTCGATAGCATATACAACCTTGGATGAAATATCTTTCTTTTTTTTATCTATTTACATCTTTATACATACTTATAATACTAATATAACATAGATTCAACACATAACATATACTCAATATAAACGAGAATCATATCATGGATGTAATTACTCAGATTATAATTCTGTGACAAATAAATCGATTCATAAATAAATGCTTTTTCGTTTGTAAATTTACTAAGAAAGAGAGTATGAATAATAAATATATGTTGGTCTTTAACCAATAATTATAATAATTAATGAATTTATATAATTGCATTTTTTAATGGAATAAAGGGCTTACATGTATGAAATAGACGTGAAGAGTTAACGATCGAAATAAATTGAAGGCGAACGATCAATTGATCTTATCACGAAGTAACTGTGGAATGCATGCACCGGAACGACAAACCGTTATGCAGATTAAAAGAGGAAATTTCGTGGTTTTTAGGTAAGTATATTTTATTTTTTCTTTTATCCATACTGTCTTTATAGAACAAAAATTATTGATATCTCAAAGAAGTCTTTTTAATTTCGAAACAGTGATCTAGTGGCGACGTACAATACCACATGGTGAGGGCGACGACACAGGCACATGTTTGTGAGGAAAAATAGTAATATTACTGTATGATTTAAAAAAGATAATGACAAGATCATGATACATGTACCTGTATACATGAACATGTATGCAGGCTGTGACAGACAGCATGGTTCAGTAAGTATGAGTATATTTAATCCAGGTTTATAGATTAGGGAATTTCATCCTTAAGAGAAAAAATAGAATAAAGAACAATCTATAGAGCTATACAAAGAAAATACTAGAATTTAAAACAAATTTTGAACAAAGTAGAAAGCATACATGACAGTTCATGATTATTATGATAGGCAATGTAACATAGCTATAGAAATCATTAAAATTTTTGAATAATTTGCAGTTGATGATGTAGCGGTCTGTAGCCAGAGTGTGGTTGTGAAAAAGATTGCATATAGCGATAAGTATTTTTTCAAAGTTTCACTTGCTCTAATATATCTTTTATTCTGTATAAGATTTTGGCTCTGCCAGTAGTGGTTTTATTTTGCAATGCCAAAGAGTTAAGAAATTCACATTTGAATATACTGTAAATGTTTACATATTTAGTTTTCCAAATTTGACTTACAACTCATCAACTGCGACTCCATAATAACATCTAGTGTAAATGGGCAGAAATTCAAAATCGAGGTAGACCAAGACATCGATTGCTCGTCTCAAGATCTTATTTACGTAATGACTTGAAATGCCAGGGGATGTGGCGCACAATATGTAGGTGAGACAGGCCAGCCTTTAAAATCTCGTTTTAGGAACCATTCTTATAAGATCAGAACCTCACGTCAACAAAAACACAGAAACTTTCTTTATAATCACTTTGTTAAATATAATCATTCTATTTCGGATATCACCATTACCCCAGTTCAGACTTTTCCAAAACGTAAAAATGAAAGTAAGACCGAAATTAAAAAACGCCGACTACAAGCTGAACTTGCCTGGATCACCAAACTTCAGACTGCGTACCCTCTTGGTTTAAACGATCAAATTGATGGACAAGGAAACATTTCCTCAGCTTCTACCAATATCAACATCTTTTCAATTCGCCCAAACACTAAAAGGAAATACAGGTCACACGGGAAAAGACGAAACAGACAAAAAAGAAAACGATCCAGAATATACCGCTCTCTCAACGATTTACTTACTATAGCACGCAATGGCGGAAGACATGAGCTGTAACATGCTCTGTCGTCAATACCAGTTATGCACTTGAAATCTATCTTGGATGAAGCAGAGGTTGCATTCTTAAGAAACACTGACTGATTCAGACTTGATATCATTGTCTCATTCACACAGTATAAACTTTATCCTATTGTGAAAAACACCTCACCGAAAAGACGATTCATAAAAATCCCGTTTATTAACAAAGGTTTTGATCTTCTAAACATCTCTAATATTTTTCGGGATCATCGCGTACAAAGTACCATTCCTCAATATTTTGAAAATTTAGAGCCACCTCTTATTTGTTATAAGTACAAGAAACCTATTCGAAACTTTGTTTTTAACTATAATAAAGTTACAACGGATCCTGACATACTTGAATCGTGTCCTGCTTCTTGAGAATGTGCAACTTCTAAATATCTCTACAAACCAGCTGGCCATGTTGTTACAGGTGACTTTTCAATTATCCAAGACAGACAGCTCCGTGGTCTTCTTAAAAAGGACCTAAGTATAGAATCCCATCCAAGATAGATTTGGTCAAATGCCGTGAAGAGCTTACGGAAGCCTTAGATAATTATACGAAAAGATGGTGTAAATGAGAAGGAGTCGAACCGCATGCTCTGAATGACTGGAAAAACCTCATTTTAGATATAACGGATATTCGAATAGATAACTTCAATAAAAACCCTCATCTTTTTCAAAATCCACGTTCCAAATCAGAAAGATATTTCAAATCCAAACTAAGTAAATTACATGAAAAATATGTCTTTGCACCAGCCGATAAAGCAGCAAACAACACCATTATCATTTGAAAACGTTACTACATATCAACTTTGATTTCGGAACTTTCGTCTACTAATACATATATCAAAAGCAATGAAAGTGCATCTTACATTTTAGGCAAGCATAATAGTGAACTGTCTTCATTCAATATCTCTATTTCTAAATTGGATCTCCCAACACTATATTGCATACCGAAACTGCACAAGTCTCCTTACAAATTTCGATTTATTGCTAATTCTAGTAACTGCTCCACTACAATTTTGTCTAGAAATCTGACGTCAGCACTTACTGCTATTAAAGAACACATAACTAGATATTGTGAAACGGTTCTAAACAGGAACGATGTAAATTTATTTTGGTCTATTAAGAATTCAGGGGATGTGATTGAAAAAATGAAATCTGGAAATTTCCAAGCCAATACGATTTCTTCATACGACTTCTCTAATATGTACACCACACTTCCTCATGACAATATTAATGATCGATTATCTAATCTCATTAAATGGTGTTTTGATCGAGAGCGAAAAACTTACATTTGTACATCTGAATCGAAGGGTTTCTTTTCCTCGACAGACTACAAATCATACAAATCATGGACATGTAGTGACCTGTGTAATGCCTTGTCCTTCCTCTTGGACAATATTTATGTTAGATTTGGTGAGGATCTATACAAGCAGATTGTAGGAATTCCTATGGGTACTAACTGTGCGCCTCTTGTTGCAGATTTATTTTTATACACTTATGAAAAAGAATTTATCCAAAATCTTCAAAAGCAAAGAAAATTTGATGAGCTGAAATGTTTCAATAATACTTCTAGGTATCTGGATGATATTCTAACCATTGACAATCCTGCTTTTGAATAATATAAGAATGAAATTTATCCACAAGAATTAACCCTTAACAAGGCAAACCTTTCAAATACAGAAACACCCTTTTTGGACCTAAATATCAAAATTGTAAACGGAAAGATTCGTACAAGTGTATATGACAAAAGGGATGATTTTGGATTCAACATAGTAAATTTCCCTTGGCTTGACGGTGATGTTCCAAGATTACCGTCATACGGCATTTACATATCACAGCTCATCCGGTACGCTAGAGCATGTACTGATATTTTGGATTTTCACAGTAGAAATTTACAAATTACCCAAACACTTTTAGGTCAAGGTTTCCGCTTTCATAAACTAGTTAAGACTTTCTGGAAATTTTACAAAAAATACAGTCAACTTCTTTTAAAATTCGGATCTATACATGCAACAGAGTACATTACTATGGGTATTACACAACCTGTCTTTTATGGTGATATGATAAACAAAATAAAAAGGATCAAAGGTAGGCAGCATAACCATCGAAAATGCGTCAGAATCATCAAACGCCTTTTATACCGTGGATATGATCCTAATGTCACCAGACGGACACTAGGCTTGGTACTTGACCAATCTACAGTCTTGTACAAGCGCATCCTTGAGACTTGCACTCTGACTGACTGTGACGACGGGACTCCATGACGGGCCCTGTCCAAACCTCTTTAGAGAAGACAGGGCCCCGACCACCTGTCCTCTCTGAATGCCAGTCGGACTCCTCGGGTGATTACATACATGAGCTCGCTACAGCCGGCAGAGCACGGACTGTATTACGCATGCCCTCTTTTTATATCCATTTACATATTCATCTGTGTCTCTGGGGCCTCTGCGTTTTGCGGTCTTGTTTGTGTGATGTCATCTTACAGTGAGGAGGGTGTTTTACACCACAATTGTACGTTCTTCGAGGCCTCTGGGTAATTGGAGAAGTGAGAGGGTTGTGCGCACGTAATCCAGGATAACCACACCATTTGCTACTTGCGTGACAGATGGCCGTCCAAAGTCGGCACCGGTTACCCATTGGTCTCGTCGGTTTATGTGTAGTCTTTTGTGTTTGATGTTTACATGTCGTGTGTCTCTTTTCCGTCTCGTGCTGTACTCGTCTTTTGTGTTTTTGCATCGGGTGTTTTGGTGTTTTACTGTTGATGCTGCAACGGGGTCTTGTTGAAGATCTCCTCCCTTCTTTTTACAGTAAGCTTTGTAAATAGAAAAAAGTATAATATTTAAGAAAAAGTTTATCTCATCGTATCCTTTCTCTTGTATTTCATAACCATATACAAAGTTTTTCATTGAAAAAACATTATTATCAATATTGATTCTCTAAGTAATTTCCTTTATTTAAGTCCAAAATCCATCAAGATAACTGCAATTTATAAAATAATGTTCATAATCTTCTTTGACTGTACAATAATTACATTTATCTGTTTCAGAAATTCTCCATTGTTTTAGCAGTACTCTACAAGGTAATGTGTAATGAATGATTTTCCACCTTAAAATTTTATGTTTATTTTCTTTAATGTAGTAATGAATGAATAAGAATAGATTTTCTAATATTTTACCTTTAATATAATCTTCTTTAAAGTATCTTTTCCATTTTAAGAAGCCTAATGGTGTTTCATTCATGTCTTTACTGATGTACATGTAATTGTAAATCATTTACGTGAATAATCTTTGATTTCTATTTTGCCTAACAATATTTTCGACTCAGTTTTTACAGATGTTTTAATAGACATATCTTCTCTTTATCTATCTGTCCATATTTTAGGTATGGCTTTTTAAAGTTTTATGAATTCACTGATCCAATTATGTTTTTCTTTTAATTTATTTGCTACTACAGTTTCTGATATTTTTCCATTGGATGAAATATCTGTAAGACGGTATTTTCATATTTCTCTTTTTGATTGATGATACCATGTGATCTAAAACGCTACAACAGATTGTTATTATTTATTATTTTCAAGAAAAAAAAAAGATTCTGATTGGCTAAGGAATTTGTTGCGAAATTGTTTGACAAAGGAGTAGGTGCATTAACCTGCCATTTCGGCCCTATTATCAAAGTTCTTCATATATCAATCAACTAAAAATGTCAAATGTATGGTGAATCTAAATCAAGTTGATTGCACATTCCTATACTGAATGATACGTCGCTCAGAACGTTTAGAAACGTTGAAATCATTGAAATTATCAATAAATGAGCCAAATTTTGATACAAATTATGAAATCAAGTAGCAATCAAGGCCTTGCGCATGAATATTTTTGTACCAATCGATGACTTTTTATTTGCATAAAAATATCTTGGACGAGGCCTGGAGAGTAGATGAATTACGAAGATTTGTGTGTATAATATGATGCGTTTCCTTTGTTTTGCGTCATTCAGTGCAAATGACGTCAGAACATAATACATCACGCACGTGACGTTATGAAGACTAAAGAACATGCCGCGGTATTTTCTCAAACATTCAACATTGCAAAAAGTGAGGATTAATTATTCGTTTATCAATAGCATTTTTGTCGAAATTATAGGGTCGATACATTACGTAAAAGGGATTAGCGCACCTAGTCCTTTGTCTTCGGAGTCTATTTATAGCACTTTATCGCGTATTGATACACTTTCTGTCCAATATTTCTGTTGATACTTGATCCCTCTATTAGCAGACGGACATTAGGCTTGGTGCTAGACCAATCTACAGTCTTTCACTAGCGCATTCTTAAGACATGCACTAGGACTTACTGTGACAACAGGACTCCATGAGATGCCCTGTCCAAATCTCTTTAGAGAAGACAGGGACCCGACATTCTGTCCTCTTTGAATCTCAGTATAACTCCTCGGGTGATGATATACATGAGCTCGCTAAAGCATGGGCTGCATTTTGTACGCCTTCCGTTTATAAATCAATTTACATATGAATTTCTGTGTTTCTTGGGTCCGTGCCTTATGTTGTCTGTTTGTAGATCATCTTACAGTGGGGAGATTATTTTACATCACAATTGATTTGTTTTTTAGGCCTCTGGATAATCGGAAAAGTGGGAGGGTTGTGCGTAAGTAATCCGGATAACCACATCGTCTGCTACTGGCATGGCAGATGACCGTTTTGAGTCGGCACCGATTGCCAATTAGTCTCGTAGGTTTATGTGTAGTCATTTGTGTCCTTGCTGACATTCTTCTTTACTCGTACGAAGCTGAATTTCTTCGATCTTTGGTCTCTGAAGGGAACAGATACGGAGCTTCTAACTTTAACTTCATTTACAGATACAGAGAGAAGGGAGAAGATCTCCAACAAGACCCCGTTGCAGCATCAACAGTAAAACACCAAAACACCCGATGCAAAAACACAAAAGACGAGTACAGCACGAGACGGAAAAGAGACACACGACATGTAAACATCAAACACAAAAGACTACACATAAACCGACGAGACCAATGGGTAACCGGTGCCGACTTTGGACGGCCATCTGTCACGCAAGTAGCAAATGGTGTGGTTATCCTGGATTACGTGCGCAAAACCCTCTCACTTCTCCAATTACCCAGAGGTCTCGAAGAACGTACAATTTTGGTGTAACAACCTCCTCACTGTAAGATGACATCACACAAACAAGACCGCGAAACGCAGAGGCCCCAGAGACACAGATAAATATGTAAATGGATATAAAAAGAGGGCATGCGTAATACAGTCCGTGCTCTGCCGGCTGTAGCGAGCTCATGTATGTAATCACCCGAGGAGTCCGACTGACATTCAGAGAGGACAGGTGGTCGGGGTCCTGTCTTCTCTAAAGAGGTTTGGACAGGGCCCGTCATGGAGTCCCGTCGTCACAGTCAGTCAGAGTGCAAGTCTCAAGGATGCGCTTGTACAAGACTGTAGATTGGTCAAGTACCAAGCCTAGTATCCGTCTGGTGACACTAGGATCATATCCACGGTACAAAAGGCGTTTGATGATTCTGACGCATTTTCGATGGTTATGCTGCCTACCTTTGATCCTTTTTATTTTGTTTATCATATCACCATAAAAGACAGGTTGTGTAATACCCATAGTAATGTACTCTGTTGCATGTATAGATCCGAATTTTAAAAGAAGCTGACTGTAATTTTTGTAAAATTTCCAGAAAGTCTTAACTAGTTTATGAAAGCGGAAACCTTGACCTAAAAGTTTTTGGGTAATTTGTAAATTTCTACTGTGAAAATCCAAAATATCAGTACATGCTCTAGCGTACCGGATGAGCTGTGATATGTAAATGCCGTATGACGGTAATCTTGGAACATCACCGTCAAGCCAAGGGAAATTTACTATGTTGAATCCAAAATCATCCCTTTTGTCATATACACTTGTATGAATCTTTCCGTTTACAATTTTGATATTTAGGTCCAAAAAGGGTGTTTCTGTATTTGAAAGGTTTGCCTTGTTAAGGGTTAATTCTTGTGGATCAATTTCATTCTTATACAATTCAAAAGCAGGAT
The DNA here is from genome assembly GCA_028142955.1 of Pinctada fucata. Taxonomy (NCBI): domain Eukaryota; kingdom Metazoa; phylum Mollusca; class Bivalvia; order Pterioida; family Pteriidae; genus Pinctada; species Pinctada fucata. The sequence goes on along the minus strand of AP027112.1, from coordinate 53,653,227 downwards.
TGTCAATGGTAAGAATATCATCCAGATACCTAGAAGTATTATTGAAACATTTCAGCTCATCAAATTTTCTTTGCTTTTGAAGTCTTTTTCATAAGTGTATAAAAATAAATCTGCAACAAGAGGCGCAAAGTTAGTACCCATAGGAATTCCTAAAACCTGCTTGTATAGATCCTCACCAAATCTAACATAAATATTGTCCAAGAGGAAGGACAAGGCATTACACAGGTCACTACATGTCCATGATTTGTATGATTTGTAGTCTGTCGAGGAAAAGAAACCCTTCGATTCAGATGTACAAATGTAAGTTTTTCGCTCTCGATCAAAACACCATTTAATGATATTAGATAATCGATCATTAATTTTGTCATGAGGAAGTGTGGTGTACATATTAGAGAAGTCGTATGAAAAAATCGTATTGGCTTGGAAATTTCCAGATTTCATTTTTTCAATCACATCCCCTGAATTCTTAATAAACCAAAATAAATTTACATCGTTCCTGTTTAGAACCGTTTCACAATATCTAGTTATGTACATCGACGATGTTTTGTCCATCAATAATCCAATATTCGTGGATTACCTCAGCAGAATCTATCCTTCGGAGCTTAAAGTCAAAGAAACTACAGATACAAATAATTTGGAAAAAATGTTGTCCTACAAACTGATGGTCACATGCACATCTCACTCTATGACACGTAGACGTTTAACATCTATGACAAACGTGACGACGTCAATTTCAGCATCACAAATTTTCCTTTTCTAAATAGCAACATCCCTTCATCGCCTGCTTATGGCGTGTTCATATCTCAGTTGATTCGCTATGCCAGAGCAAGTACTAAATATACAGATTTTATTATGAGGGCTAGGCGTCTTTCAAATAAGCTCCTCATTCAGGGATACTAGTACGTTTGTGACCGACAAACATCGTCACTGAGGAAATTCTACGGCCGATATGTGGAACTCGTCATACACTATGATGTCGAACTCTCAAGAGCTTACCTTTTGAACAATTTCCATTACTCGTCGAAGCTGAATCCATTCATTCTTTGGTCTCTGAAGGGAAAAGATACTTGACTTCTGACTTCAACTTCACTTACAGATACATAGACAATGTGTTGTCCATCAATAATCCAAAATTCGCGGTACCTCAGCAGTATCTATCCTTCGGAGCTTGAAGTCAAAGAAACTACAGAGACAAATAATTCAGCATCCTATTTGGACATAATGTTGTCCTACGACACTGATGGTTACATGAATAGCTCACTCTATGACAAACGTGACGACTTCAACTTCAGCATTACAAACTTTCCTTTTTTGAGTAGCAACATCCCTTCATCGCCTGCTTATGGCGTGTTCCCGAACCAGAATGTCAGGTTATCGGTCAAAAATAAATAATAAAGAAAGTCAACTTTTTAATCGGCATTTTGACCAGGCCGATCATTCTGTTTTATCTATGAGAGTCAGAATCCTGGAAAAAATATATCACCCCACAAACAATCCCATTTTGAGCACACCTTTCCGTCGCAACAGAGAAATGTTCTGGATAAAAAATCTTAACACTGCAGCGCCCTATGGGTGAAACGATAATATAAGCAGCTTAGGAAACTTAACAAGTCCCGGTTGTCAATCGGTAAATGTGACTAGCTTATTCAACAGACCACAAATAAGACCTCGAAGTCATGGCATTCGTAAATATAATAGGTCTGAGATACATAGTTTCTCCTTCGATGACTTGGTTCCATTTTTGAATGAGCCCCTAGGCCTGCATTATATTCGTACCAAATTATACTCTGTTCCTTTACGGAAGTTACACGAAATCTACGAATATACAAAGGACCTCACATATACAGATACACGTTCCCCAGAATACAGACTACAAGGAGTCATCTTGGACATTTCTACTTTTCGTTTATTTCAAGCAGTTAGATCAGATAAATCAGAGGAGAAAACAAACCGTCCTTTCATTAAAGTAAGATTTGCAAACAAAGGTATTGATAAATTGAATCTTGGTCAAATTTTGAATCACAAAACTGTCACAGAAAAAATCTCACCATATTTCAAAAGACAAGAAACTCCTTGTATTTCTTTTAGCTATTCACCAACAGTTGCATCTAAAATTTACAATTACAAACAATTCTTGCAGTGTATTGATTTAAGTAATCCCTCACTACATCCACTTCCTTGCGAATGTTCTTCATCGGATTTTAACTACTCTCCTTGTGGACACGTTCTTACTGGTGACCTTAGTATAGTCAAGAACGACAAGTTGAGAGAATTGTTAAAAAAGGGTCCCAAATACAGAGAAAGTATGTCCTTTACATGGAACCAAAATTTCAAAATTATCATGGACTGTTGTGAGGAATATGCAAGACGTTGGGCAAAGAAGGCGGATGTACAGCTCGACACCCTATCCGAATGGATAAAATACATCAGAGGGTTACTTTTATCTAGAATTTACCGATTAAAATCAACTGTGAACACCAGATTCGAGTCTTTATTTAAAGACCCTGATGTTATCACAGAGCTTACCTACCTCCAAGAACATTATGTCATCACACCAGCGGACAAAGCCTCAAATAATTACACATTTACTTGCAAAAAGTACTATTTTGACAGTCTAGTTAAAGAGTTGGGTTTAAATTCGACACCTGGAAATCCCACCTACACCCCAACAAACCTTTCTGCCTCTGAAATAATAGATAACCACAAATCAGCTCTTGCTTCCTTTGGTTTCCAAACTACCAATTTAGATTTAGATTTACCATATTTATACTGCATACCTAGAATGCATAAGAATCCGTACAAACAACGTTTCATCGCTGGTTCCTCAAAATGTTCTACCAAATCTGTATCGATCTTACTCACCAAAGTTTTATCTGAAATCAAATCTGGGCTTCAAAAATATTGTTCGACAGTATACTCTCGCAGTGGTATCAACCAGATGTGGATTTTAAAGAATTCGAAGGAACTTTTAGAACACCTGAAAGCCACTCATTTTAGTAAAGTTCATTCGATCAAAGCCTTTGATTTTTCGACACTTTACACTACAATTCCACAGTCTCAAAAATTATAAGTAATGCGTTTACAAATAAGAACGGTAATCGCAAATACAAATTTAATGTTGTGACCTATGAAAAAACCAACTTTGTAAAAGAAAAGGCCGATTCTGAAAATAAGTACACTGAAACTGATATTATTCAGATGTTAAACTTTTTGATCGACAACATTTTTGTGGTGTTTGGAGGACAGGTATTCCAGCAAATTGTCGGAATTCCAATGGGGACCAATTGTGCCCCACTCCTTGCCGACATTTTCCTTTACTCGTACGAAGCTGAATTCATTCAATCTTTGGTCTCTGAAGGGAAAAGATACTTAGCTTCTGACTTCAACTTCACTTACAGATACATAGACGATGTGTTGTCCATCAATAATCCAAAATTCGCGGATTACCTGAGCAGTATCTATCCTTCAGAGCTTGAAGTCAAAATAAAGAGACAAATAATCCAGCATCCTATTTGGACATAATGCTGTCCTACTGATGGTCACATGAACACCTCATTCTATCACAAACGTGACGACTTTAATTTCAGCATTACAAACTTTCCTTATCTGAGTAGCAACATCCCTTCATCTCCAGCTTATGGCGTATTCATATCTCAGTTAATACGCTATGCCAGAGCAAGTACCAAATATACTTATTTTGTTCTGAGAGCTAGGCGTCTTTCAGATAAGCTTCTCAGTCAGGGTTTGTGACCGAGTAACATCGTCATTGAGGAAGTTCTACGGTCTATATAGGGAACTCGTCATACACTATGATGTCCCACTCTCCAGAATGGTGGATGATATTTTGTCATAGACCATTTGAACCATCCAAGCAAAGATTGTACTCTATGCCTTCCGAAATGGAAGTAACCGGATGTGACAGTTCTACCGAATTGAAGCGACGGGTGTTGCATGCAAGCAGGGGATGCTTACTCTTCCTGGGCACCTGGTCTCACTACCATATCGGGAGTTCGCTTCTTTTCATGTGGTGGAGGTTTTTGTTTTTGTTTTTTTTTTTTTTTGGTTCCTGTTTTGTCCTGATTATGTATGCCTTCGGTTTCTGATTTTCTGAAATATCGATTTTGTGCTGTATACAGGGATATGGTCATTATCAATATTTGTATTTGTGTAAACTATACAAACGTTTCTCTAATATTCTAATGATGAGGGCCTGAGGATTCGGGGTGGGGGGCAATGCCCTACGGCGTCGTATAAAAGAGACGGCGTCCTAGAAGTTATTTTGCTTGTTGCCGGATCCTTCTATACGTCATTTGTAATTTACACTATATGCTTATTCATTGAATAAATATTGTTTAAACCAATGCCCTACGGGCGAAAAAAAAACGAAGAAAAGTGGCTTGGTGGACGATAACGGCGAAGTAGATCAAAATTGTCTTTTGATTTCATGGAGCATGAACGATCAAATATATTATAGGTAGGATGGAATAAACGAGAAAGTTGTCTATCTCAAAATTTTCTTTTGATTTCATGGAACATGAACGATCAAATATGTTATAGGTAGGATGGAATAAACGAGAAAGTTGTCTATTTCTGAATAGTGTATATTTCGCTCATGTGGCTGACAAATACCAAATAAAATCGTTTTCATCGACTGACTTGCGTAATTTACAGATTGCATTTATATGCTATTTTTCTGAATTTAATTTCTTTTATTCAAGTTGGAAATAAAATGCGTATTTATAAACACAAAATACAGTAATCTGAAGAACTTTGCACTCTGGTTGTAAAAAGAGGGGGGGACTCAAAATCTGTTACTGAGTAAATGACATGGATATGAAATATAAATCGTTTCCAGATTAGAAGACAAAATAAAATCTAGCAAGTGCAAGGCTGCTCTCCGATGTTATCTGTATAAGAATTAATGCCCGGTATATAATTGCTTTTTTAAACTAAACTTATGATAATTACAGAAAATTGGCTTAATTTTAAATTCTACTTTATAAAATCTTGAAGAAAAATTGTATTGAATTCTTGTCAATGTTAAAAAATGTAGCCAAGTTGATCAACTCGGTTGATCGTTTCTTCAACGCATTCGAATATTTCTTGAAATTTCGAAAACATGGGTCCTGTGGTGTCCTGTAGCTTTCTATGATATCAAAAGTGCAATACATTTTATCCATTTTTACATTTTTTTGCAGAGCTTAAATAACGGACTTTGCTAGCAAGCAGGAGGTAATCACTCCTATCAAATTTTGACTTTGTTTTTGCAACTGTTCCAATGAAATTTCGAATGATTATGCCTTATATTCTCGGTTTTAATGGGTATTTGTTCGATGTGTATTTGTTTATTGTGGGTGAAGATGCTCAGGAATACTGTCAATAACGAAGTTACTCACGATGTTGGTAAACTTCGGAACTTGTTACTTCCATATACAATATGTATATATGTCACGTATACTCAGAGCGAGCACGCTGCCGCAGCAGATCGCTTGAATGAACTTTAGATTTTCGCTTTCACGACTAGAAAAACTTTCTGGAAATTTTTACAAAAATTATTGTCAACTTCTTTTGATATTCGGATCAATACAGGCAACAGAGAATATTATTTTGGGTATTTCACAACCTGCATTTTACGGTGCTATAATTAGCAAGATAAGAAGGATCAAAGACAGACAACAAAACTATTGAAAACGCGTCAGAATCATCAAATGCCTTTTATACCGTGGATATGATCCTAATGTCACCAGGCGGACACTAGGCTTGGGACTTGACCAATATACAGTCTTGTACAAGCGCATTTTAATACTTGCACTGTAACTGACTGTGACGACGGTACTCCATGACGGGCCTTGTCCAACCCTCTTTAAAGAAGACGGGCCCCGACTACCTGTCCTCTCTGAATGTCAGTCGGACTCCTCGGATGATAAAAAAGGTAGGGTTTATAGTATCTTTATCGTCTTTTTCTGTGAATGTCTGCTCTGTGTTTTTGCATTGCGTGTTTTGGGTTGATTTGACAGTAAGCGTTTTGAATATTTTCCCTGACATGGTCGCCATAGCAGTTTCTGTATAGACATAACCCTAGACAGTGCATGTATTTTATATATTGTTTTCATTTTCGTGCATGAACATCGACAGCGGGTGCGGCTAGCCAACAGGGGATGCTTACTCCTACCGGGCAGCTGGTCCCACCTCTAGCTTGCTAGGGGTCTGTCGATGCTCAAGTTGGTGGTCTTCTGTGAGTGCTGTTGAGATTATAGTCAGGATCTTCTTTAACTCATTTGTGTCACACTTATGCCGTTTGCCGTGTGAAGCTCGTAAAAAAGTTCCCCGCGAGGAGTTTGACAGTAAGTGTTTTGGATATTTTCCCTGACATGGTCGCCATAGCAGTTTCTGTATAGACATAACCCTAGACAGTGCATGTATTTTATATATTGTTTTCATTTTCGTGCATGAACATCGAAGGCGGGTGCGGCTAGCCAACAGGGGATGCTTACTCCTACCGGGCAGCTGGTCCCACCTCTAGCTTGCTAGGGGTCCGTCGATGCTCCATTTGGTGCTCTATTGTGAGTACTGTTGAAATTATCATCAGGATCTTCTTTAACTCATTGGAGTTTTGCTGTGTGTGCTGTTATCTAGAGTTGTTTGAGATTCCCCCTGTCTTAAGAATGCAACAATGAATGAATTTTGCTTCTAAGCGTGATTTGTTTGCAAGTTGTTTTTATCTTTAAAGGAGCTGTTAAAATAAGGACTTGATTTAGCCATAAAGTCATCATTTTATTGTTTTGTGCATTGTGCTTTTCTTGCTAGAGAAAACTATAAGAATATTGATCAAATGGGGTTTCTTCAGATATATTTATGTAAAATCTTACTTGAATAGAAAAGGTAGGGATACGGATATTTGAAGACTTAAGATATCGCTCATCGAATGAAATTCAAACACGAATTAAAAATCGGAGTTCAAAAATAACAACGGAAAATCGATTTTCGTTTTTGGTAGAACCATTTTAACTATTCCACGATGCGTCATGTAAATTCACTATGCTCTAAATGAATATATGAAATCTGATATAAAAAAAGAAAATACGCTATGAAAAAGAATGCTTACTTTGAGACTGAATAACGGATAAGTATTTCTTTCATGTTTAATATTATTTTACATGGTATGCGTTATACTTTTGTCTTCTTCGTTTAGATTAAATTGAATATCCATTGAATGTGGCTGATAAATATAAGTTAAATCCTTTTTTAAAAATTGAAAAAAGCAATATATCAAAATATCATTGAACTTTACAAAAGAACGACTTTGCTTTTTACCAAAATGCAACATTGTAATTCCAAGTTAGAAATGCACAGTATACTTTAGTATTTCGTTTCTAATTGTTGAACATCATATTAGATTGTCATATATTCAAAACATCCATAATTGTTCCATAATTTCCAACCGTTAAACGTTGACACTGTAAGACAGATTGTATAATCTTATGGACAATTAGGTTTGTGAAAATCAAACACAAAATCCAAAATCATGATTCAAAAATCAGAACTGTTGGACATTTATCAAGAGAAATGCAAGAATACATGAAAATATTCTGAATTTGATCAAATACTCATAGGAGCACTTATACAGAAGAAACTATGTTACACCAGTTTGTGCTCTGATAAGCATTAGTGGTAATTTATTTCCATACATTTTAAATGGAATATTCATCTAATTTGACAAATAATGATAATTTTGCTTTTTTTAAATAGCTTGGTCCAAGTATTCAGAAAAAAAGAGCTAATAGTCTAAGAAAAAGTCAACATACTCTGATTTTTGTCTCAAGATTGGCACATAAATCACATTTATAACAATGAATTTGCTGATTGTTTTGCTTTTTTAACATTTTAGTACACGATCAATTAAACCTCTTTCAAACACATGTCTAATAAAAGCTTAAGGTGACGAGAAATTACTATTTAACCTTTTAAACTTCATTTATTATGTTATATCATAATTTAAATTTACGTTTTAGAAATGTTTTCATCAGGGTGCTTTACAAAGAATGATAATGTGATTTTCTCAAAAAAAAACCAAAAACAAAAACAAAAACAAAAAAACAAAACCAAAAACGAAAAATATACTGGTAACATAAATGTCCAGATTAATAAGTTGTAAGATTTTTTCTTTTATATTAAGTCATACTAATGACCAAGTACAATAATTTTATTTGTTTAAAGATACAGTGTCCCTGAAAATAAATTTTATTAAAAAGGTTATATATTTTATTAAAAAGGTTAAAATTTATTTCTAATGGTCTAGATATAGGAACAAATGAGTTATAATAAGTTTTATTTGAAAATATGCAGTAACGTTCATATTATTGCCGAATTCGACAAATGAAATCTCCACAAACAATTCTTGCAGTGTATTGATTTAAGTAATCCCTCACTACATCCACTTCCTTGCGAATGTTCTTCATCGGATTTTAACTACTCTCCTTGTGGACACGTTCTTACTGGTGACCTTAGTATAGTCAAGAACGACAAGTTGAGAGAATTGTTAAAAAAGGGTCCCAAATACAGAGAAAGTATGTCCTTTACATGGAACCAAAATTTCAAAATTATCATGGACTGTTGTGAGGAATATGCAAGACGTTGGGCAAAGAAGGCGGATGTACAGCTCGACACCCTATCCGAATGGATAAAATACATCAGAGGGTTACTTTTATCTAGAATTTACCGATTAAAATCAACTGTGAACACCAGATTCGAGTCTTTATTTAAAGACCCTGATGTTATCACAGAGCTTACCTACCTCCAAGAACATTATGTCATCACACCAGCGGACAAAGCCTCAAATAATTACACATTTACTTGCAAAAAGTACTATTTTGACAGTCTAGTTAAAGAGTTGGGTTTAAATTCGACACCTGGAAATCCCACCTACACCCCAACAAACCTTTCTGCCTCTGAAATAATAGATAACCACAAATCAGCTCTTGCTTCCTTTGGTTTCCAAACTACCAATTTAGATTTAGATTTACCATATTTATACTGCATACCTAGAATGCATAAGAATCCGTACAAACAACGTTTCATCGCTGGTTCCTCAAAATGTTCTACCAAATCTGTATCGATCTTACTCACCAAAGTTTTATCTGAAATCAAATCTGGGCTTCAAAAATATTGTTCGACAGTATACTCTCGCAGTGGTATCAACCAGATGTGGATTTTAAAGAATTCGAAGGAACTTTTAGAACACCTGAAAGCCACTCATTTTAGTAAAGTTCATTCGATCAAAGCCTTTGATTTTTCGACACTTTACACTACAATTCCACAGTCTCAAAAATTATAAGTAATGCGTTTACAAATAAGAACGGTAATCGCAAATACAAATTTAATGTTGTGACCTATGAAAAAACCAACTTTGTAAAAGAAAAGGCCGATTCTGAAAATAAGTACACTGAAACTGATATTATTCAGATGTTAAACTTTTTGATCGACAACATTTTTGTGGTGTTTGGAGGACAGGTATTCCAGCAAATTGTCGGAATTCCAATGGGGACCAATTGTGCCCCACTCCTTGCCGACATTTTCCTTTACTCGTACGAAGCTGAATTCATTCAATCTTTGGTCTCTGAAGGGAAAAGATACTTAGCTTCTGACTTCAACTTCACTTACAGATACATAGACGATGTGTTGTCCATCAATAATCCAAAATTCGCGGATTACCTGAGCAGTATCTATCCTTCAGAGCTTGAAGTCAAAATAAAGAGACAAATAATCCAGCATCCTATTTGGACATAATGCTGTCCTACTGATGGTCACATGAACACCTCATTCTATCACAAACGTGACGACTTTAATTTCAGCATTACAAACTTTCCTTATCTGAGTAGCAACATCCCTTCATCTCCAGCTTATGGCGTATTCATATCTCAGTTAATACGCTATGCCAGAGCAAGTACCAAATATACTTATTTTGTTCTGAGAGCTAGGCGTCTTTCAGATAAGCTTCTCAGTCAGGGTTTGTGACCGAGTAACATCGTCATTGAGGAAGTTCTACGGTCTATATAGGGAACTCGTCATACACTATGATGTCCCACTCTCCAGAATGGTGGATGATATTTTGTCATAGACCATTTGAACCATCCAAGCAAAGATTGTACTCTATGCCTTCCGAAATGGAAGTAACCGGATGTGACAGTTCTACCGAATTGAAGCGACGGGTGTTGCATGCAAGCAGGGGATGCTTACTCTTCCTGGGCACCTGGTCTCACTACCATATCGGGAGTTCGCTTCTTTTCATGTGGTGGAGGTTTTTGTTTTTGTTTTTTTTTTTTTTTGGTTCCTGTTTTGTCCTGATTATGTATGCCTTCGGTTTCTGATTTTCTGAAATATCGATTTTGTGCTGTATACAGGGATATGGTCATTATCAATATTTGTATTTGTGTAAACTATACAAACGTTTCTCTAATATTCTAATGATGAGGGCCTGAGGATTCGGGGTGGGGGGCAATGCCCTACGGCGTCGTATAAAAGAGACGGCGTCCTAGAAGTTATTTTGCTTGTTGCCGGATCCTTCTATACGTCATTTGTAATTTACACTATATGCTTATTCATTGAATAAATATTGTTTAAACCAATGCCCTACGGGCGAAAAAAAAACGAAGAAAAGTGGCTTGGTGGACGATAACGGCGAAGTAGATCAAAATTGTCTTTTGATTTCATGGAGCATGAACGATCAAATATATTATAGGTAGGATGGAATAAACGAGAAAGTTGTCTATCTCAAAATTTTCTTTTGATTTCATGGAACATGAACGATCAAATATGTTATAGGTAGGATGGAATAAACGAGAAAGTTGTCTATTTCTGAATAGTGTATATTTCGCTCATGTGGCTGACAAATACCAAATAAAATCGTTTTCATCGACTGACTTGCGTAATTTACAGATTGCATTTATATGCTATTTTTCTGAATTTAATTTCTTTTATTCAAGTTGGAAATAAAATGCGTATTTATAAACACAAAATACAGTAATCTGAAGAACTTTGCACTCTGGTTGTAAAAAGAGGGGGGGACTCAAAATCTGTTACTGAGTAAATGACATGGATATGAAATATAAATCGTTTCCAGATTAGAAGACAAAATAAAATCTAGCAAGTGCAAGGCTGCTCTCCGATGTTATCTGTATAAGAATTAATGCCCGGTATATAATTGCTTTTTTAAACTAAACTTATGATAATTACAGAAAATTGGCTTAATTTTAAATTCTACTTTATAAAATCTTGAAGAAAAATTGTATTGAATTCTTGTCAATGTTAAAAAATGTAGCCAAGTTGATCAACTCGGTTGATCGTTTCTTCAACGCATTCGAATATTTCTTGAAATTTCGAAAACATGGGTCCTGTGGTGTCCTGTAGCTTTCTATGATATCAAAAGTGCAATACATTTTATCCATTTTTACATTTTTTTGCAGAGCTTAAATAACGGACTTTGCTAGCAAGCAGGAGGTAATCACTCCTATCAAATTTTGACTTTGTTTTTGCAACTGTTCCAATGAAATTTCGAATGATTATGCCTTATATTCTCGGTTTTAATGGGTATTTGTTCGATGTGTATTTGTTTATTGTGGGTGAAGATGCTCAGGAATACTGTCAATAACGAAGTTACTCACGATGTTGGTAAACTTCGGAACTTGTTACTTCCATATACAATATGTATATATGTCACGTATACTCAGAGCGAGCACGCTGCCGCAGCAGATCGCTTGAATGAACTTTAGATTTTCGCTTTCACGACTAGAAAAACTTTCTGGAAATTTTTACAAAAATTATTGTCAACTTCTTTTGATATTCGGATCAATACAGGCAACAGAGAATATTATTTTGGGTATTTCACAACCTGCATTTTACGGTGCTATAATTAGCAAGATAAGAAGGATCAAAGACAGACAACAAAACTATTGAAAACGCGTCAGAATCATCAAATGCCTTTTATACCGTGGATATGATCCTAATGTCACCAGGCGGACACTAGGCTTGGGACTTGACCAATATACAGTCTTGTACAAGCGCATTTTAATACTTGCACTGTAACTGACTGTGACGACGGTACTCCATGACGGGCCTTGTCCAACCCTCTTTAAAGAAGACGGGCCCCGACTACCTGTCCTCTCTGAATGTCAGTCGGACTCCTCGGATGATAAAAAAGGTAGGGTTTATAGTATCTTTATCGTCTTTTTCTGTGAATGTCTGCTCTGTGTTTTTGCATTGCGTGTTTTGGGTTGATTTGACAGTAAGCGTTTTGAATATTTTCCCTGACATGGTCGCCATAGCAGTTTCTGTATAGACATAACCCTAGACAGTGCATGTATTTTATATATTGTTTTCATTTTCGTGCATGAACATCGACAGCGGGTGCGGCTAGCCAACAGGGGATGCTTACTCCTACCGGGCAGCTGGTCCCACCTCTAGCTTGCTAGGGGTCTGTCGATGCTCAAGTTGGTGGTCTTCTGTGAGTGCTGTTGAGATTATAGTCAGGATCTTCTTTAACTCATTTGTGTCACACTTATGCCGTTTGCCGTGTGAAGCTCGTAAAAAAGTTCCCCGCGAGGAGTTTGACAGTAAGTGTTTTGGATATTTTCCCTGACATGGTCGCCATAGCAGTTTCTGTATAGACATAACCCTAGACAGTGCATGTATTTTATATATTGTTTTCATTTTCGTGCATGAACATCGAAGGCGGGTGCGGCTAGCCAACAGGGGATGCTTACTCCTACCGGGCAGCTGGTCCCACCTCTAGCTTGCTAGGGGTCCGTCGATGCTCCATTTGGTGCTCTATTGTGAGTACTGTTGAAATTATCATCAGGATCTTCTTTAACTCATTGGAGTTTTGCTGTGTGTGCTGTTATCTAGAGTTGTTTGAGATTCCCCCTGTCTTAAGAATGCAACAATGAATGAATTTTGCTTCTAAGCGTGATTTGTTTGCAAGTTGTTTTTATCTTTAAAGGAGCTGTTAAAATAAGGACTTGATTTAGCCATAAAGTCATCATTTTATTGTTTTGTGCATTGTGCTTTTCTTGCTAGAGAAAACTATAAGAATATTGATCAAATGGGGTTTCTTCAGATATATTTATGTAAAATCTTACTTGAATAGAAAAGGTAGGGATACGGATATTTGAAGACTTAAGATATCGCTCATCGAATGAAATTCAAACACGAATTAAAAATCGGAGTTCAAAAATAACAACGGAAAATCGATTTTCGTTTTTGGTAGAACCATTTTAACTATTCCACGATGCGTCATGTAAATTCACTATGCTCTAAATGAATATATGAAATCTGATATAAAAAAAGAAAATACGCTATGAAAAAGAATGCTTACTTTGAGACTGAATAACGGATAAGTATTTCTTTCATGTTTAATATTATTTTACATGGTATGCGTTATACTTTTGTCTTCTTCGTTTAGATTAAATTGAATATCCATTGAATGTGGCTGATAAATATAAGTTAAATCCTTTTTTAAAAATTGAAAAAAGCAATATATCAAAATATCATTGAACTTTACAAAAGAACGACTTTGCTTTTTACCAAAATGCAACATTGTAATTCCAAGTTAGAAATGCACAGTATACTTTAGTATTTCGTTTCTAATTGTTGAACATCATATTAGATTGTCATATATTCAAAACATCCATAATTGTTCCATAATTTCCAACCGTTAAACGTTGACACTGTAAGACAGATTGTATAATCTTATGGACAATTAGGTTTGTGAAAATCAAACACAAAATCCAAAATCATGATTCAAAAATCAGAACTGTTGGACATTTATCAAGAGAAATGCAAGAATACATGAAAATATTCTGAATTTGATCAAATACTCATAGGAGCACTTATACAGAAGAAACTATGTTACACCAGTTTGTGCTCTGATAAGCATTAGTGGTAATTTATTTCCATACATTTTAAATGGAATATTCATCTAATTTGACAAATAATGATAATTTTGCTTTTTTTAAATAGCTTGGTCCAAGTATTCAGAAAAAAAGAGCTAATAGTCTAAGAAAAAGTCAACATACTCTGATTTTTGTCTCAAGATTGGCACATAAATCACATTTATAACAATGAATTTGCTGATTGTTTTGCTTTTTTAACATTTTAGTACACGATCAATTAAACCTCTTTCAAACACATGTCTAATAAAAGCTTAAGGTGACGAGAAATTACTATTTAACCTTTTAAACTTCATTTATTATGTTATATCATAATTTAAATTTACGTTTTAGAAATGTTTTCATCAGGGTGCTTTACAAAGAATGATAATGTGATTTTCTCAAAAAAAACCCAAAAACAAAAACAAAAACAAAAAAACAAAACCAAAAACGAAAAATATACTGGTAACATAAATGTCCAGATTAATAAGTTGTAAGATTTTTTCTTTTATATTAAGTCATACTAATGACCAAGTACAATAATTTTATTTGTTTAAAGATACAGTGTCCCTGAAAATAAATTTTATTAAAAAGGTTATATATTTTATTAAAAAGGTTAAAATTTATTTCTAATGGTCTAGATATAGGAACAAATGAGTTATAATAAGTTTTATTTGAAAATATGCAGTAACGTTCATATTATTGCCGAATTCGACAAATGAAATCTCCACATACCTCTATTGTAAAAACGCAATACTTGTAGGTGGCGCTAGTGGAATGAATTAGAGTTGCGCACCACAAATTAAATATTACGTTTTTAAACGGCTATTTTTAACTGCCAATGTATGCGTAAGATTCGCCCGAAAATTCAAATTCATACAATTGAGAATGTAAACTTTTATATGAGAGAAAGATTTTGCATAATAATTTTTTGTAAAAATAATTGATTTTCAGGGACACCGTACCTTTCAGAAAAATGACTTACAGAGAATCATCTGAATTATATTTAATTAAAATAAGAACGCAAACTGTCCAGTACAAAACGTTTTGGTCCATTTACTTTATTAAAGTAAATTTCGTTCTTTGCATTACAAGCGCTCATTTGAAAATAAATATGTTAATTTTCGCCTCTAAATTCGCATGTTATAACAAATAAGGGGTTGAAAATATGTGTTCGTTTATTTCTTTGCCTTGCTCTCCGGAAGAAATATTCTAATCTGTTAGTTTAATATTTATTTCAATATCTTTTGAAATTTTGACACAAAAGTTTGCACGTCAGATAACCTTTATGACAAAAAATGTGTAAAACAGAAATTACTATTGATTCGTCCCCCTAAGAACTTGAAAAAAAAACCCATGAAAATAGAGTCCTTTTAGTAGTAAAATTAAATAATAGTTAATACAAAATTAAATACGAAATTAAAAATAAAATAAATTATAAAACTTAAAATGAAATCAGCCTTAAATTCATATATCATAATATTTTTTAAATTAATGGGATTCTTCGAAGAAGTGTATTTCATAAAGTAGAAAATTTGAAAGAAACATATTCCTAGTTTTTCTACAAAATTAAAGATATTTTATTTTTTACAACCACCAAAGTATTTTTTATTTTCTTGATAATGTTGATGTCTGTATAGATTTATACTTCCGAAAAACAATTTATTACGTGTATTTAATAAATTCTTATATCGTTGGAATAACTTAGAGTGTCTTTTTAGAATAATCACTACTCTAATGCTTATCTTTGAGACGGTTCAAATGTAATAGTCAAATATAAGGGTTTTTTAAAAAGATGAATAGAAAGTGTGTAAATACTCACCAACGCATGCTCCCCCGATATCTTTAAAATTATACCTGGAAAAGCAAGACCATGGACAGATATCTTCATTGAAGAAACACGTACATGTACGAACAGATATATGAGTTATCAAAACAATACGTACTTGCATCTTATCGCTTTATACATCTCAGTCATTGTGCAAAAACTGACCAAATTATGAAAGGATTTTTGAAAAAAAAGATTTTTAAGTGACCTTCATTACTTCCTTATTTCCTTAAAGTTTGGAAAAGATAGAAACATAGGATAAATAAAACGGATATATCATATAAATTTTAAAGTGCACAATACATCACGATAGGGTAATACTAAAATTTTGCATATTATGAAAAGTGTTGACATAATGTTTTATGTGGCAAAGTTTCCTTTAAACAAGGAAAACAACGTATAAATTATGATACAAGCGTTTGAAAGAGAGGATCCCCGACATGACCACAGCGGAACACACACGCACATGAAAAAGGAAACACCAAATATATAGAAAATCAACGTAGATACAGCATCTCAACTGCTCTGTTGTCACGGAACTTATTCATTTATGCTGCTGAATCGATCTTTAAGGAATGTTAAACGTCTTCAAATTCAATAGCATAATTTAAAAACAGATAAATTTTCAGCATGGACCAGACAACATACATGTTTCGGGTACTTAACCCTCATCAGTGATCCTCAATCTAAACAATGTAATATAGCCAAAGAGTGTGAAAGCTACTATGTCCTAAAATGAACCGAAAGACGCAGCTGGATTGGTGGGATATGATGCTACAGGACCCATGTTTTAGAAATCTCAAGACAAAAATTGGATTCCTTGAAAAGTAGACATATAAAATTCAAAAAATAAATCTAGAGGGCGCTACTGAAATAAATTAGGCTTGTCTGAAAATAACTTTGGCTCGATGTACTACTGATGAGAATTGACTATCCGAAAGACAACGAGTTACATCTTATATACATGTATGAATGATAAATATGGACAAAACCACATCCCTACTAAGATGTACAAAAGAAAGGAGGGGATCTCCAACAACACCTAGTTGCAGCACAAACAGCAACCTCCCAAAACACCCACTGTAAAACACAAAGAAGACATGCACAGAAAGAGACGGAGTGGTACAAGGAACGTCAAATCACAGAAAAACATAAAACACAAATGACTACATATAAATCAACGAGACCAATGGGCAAACGGTGCCGACTTAGGACGTCCATCTGCCACGTCAGTAGCAGACGGTTTGGTTATCCTGGATTACGTGCGCACAACCCTCCCACTTTTCCGAATACCTAGAAGTCTCGAAGAATGTACAATTGTTATGTAAATCAACATCCTCACTGTCAGATGACCACACACAAACAAGACTGCAAAACAAAGGGGCGCAAACAACACAGATGAATATGTAAATGGATAAAAAAAGAGGGCATGTGTAATACAATCTGTGCTCTGCCGGCTGTAGCGAGCTCATGTATGTTTCACCCGAGGAGTCCGACTGACATTCAGAGAGGACCGGTGGTCGAGGCCCTGTCTTCTCTTAAGAGGTTTGGACAGGGCCCGTCATAGAGTCCCGTCGTCACAATCAGTCAGAGTACAAGTATTAAGGATGTGCTGGTACAAGACTGTAGATTGGTCAAGTACCAAGCCCAGTGTCCGTTTGGTGACATTAGGATCATATTCACGGTATAAAAGGCGTTTGATGATTCTGACGCATTTTCGATGGTTATGCTGCCTACCTTTGATCCTTCTGATTTTGTTTATCATATCACCACAAAAAACAGGTTGTGTAATACCCAAAGTAATGTACTCTGTTGCGTGTATAGATCCGAATTTTAAAAGATGTTGACTGTTATTTTTTGTAAAATTTTCAGAAAGTCTTAACTAGTTTATGAAAGCAGAAACCTGCAACACACGTAGAAATGTAGGAGGACAAACGTATAAATTGGAATGTCATAGCAAAAAAGGTCTACATCAGAATCCCATTTATGACTCTGGACAAAGGGACGTCATAGTGTGCGACAATTTCCCCATATCGACCATAGAACTTCTTCAGTGACGATGTTAGTTGGTCACAACTGTATCCTTGACTGAGAAGCTTGACTGAAAGCCGTCTAGCTCTTAGAACAAAATCTGAGTACTTGGAGCTTGCCTGAGTATAACATATTAATTGAGAAATGAAAACGCCATATGCTGGTGACATCATTCCGAAATCTTAAGACTTGATATATAATTATATAAATATTAATTGGATTTTGCAATGTTCAAAGATACAGAAGTAAGAATGTTGTGATCTTGGAGTAGATGCTCACTATTCCTTGATACAAGGTGTCCTTCCTAGGTTTGGAATTAACTTTAACGACAAAAGAGAAGAATTTGGCTTGAACATAGTTAATTTTCATTGGCATGATGGCGATGTTCCAAGATTGCCAGCGTATGGCATTTACATCTCTCAGCTCATCAGATACGCCAAAGCTTACTCCCATGTTTCGGACTTCCATGATAAAAATAAACAAATTGCAAAGAAATTTATCAGTCAAGGATTAAGATATAATAAGCTTGTCAAATCTTTTTTTGAAAAGTTTACAATAACTATTCTGAACTTCTTTCAAAATTGCGAATCAAGGATCAGAGTATGTACCATTGGGAATCACATTTCCTTCATTTTACGGTTACCTAGTAAATAAAATCAGAAGGATCAAAGACACATCAAACTTCAACCATAAATGTAAAAAAATAGTCGGTCGCCTGCTTTATCGAGGATATTATCCAGATTTCATCAAAAGAACACTGGGTATGGCACTGGACCAATCTACAGTTTTGTATCAGTGTCTTTCCTAACGTCAAACACTAATCAACCGTGACGACGGGACTCCTTAACGGGCCTTGTTTAAATCTCGTCAGAGACGACTGGGCCCTGACTCTCTGCCCTATCCAAAAGTTGGTCAGACTTCTCGGGTGATTGATCTTGAGCTCGCTCTAGCCAGCAGAGCACAGACTGTTACACGCATGCCATAGATTTTTTTTAGATCCATTACATAGAATCTGTGTCATAAGAGGCCGCTGCGTTTATCTGTCTTGTTTGTGATGTCACCTTACAGTGAGAATGTTTTTAAATCTATTGTGCGTCTATGGAGACCTATGTGTATCCAGGTAACTTGAAGGGTTGTGCATATTTAATCCGGATAACAACACCATTTGCTAATAGCAGGTGGCCGTCCAAAGTCGGCACCTGGTCCTTATTGGTCTCTCTTGCCTTTTATGTGTTGTCGTTTATGCTATATGTTACTGTACGTCTGTTTCGATCGTCTTGTATCATGTTCTAGTGAATATTGTAGTGTCTTTTTTGTGATTTGTAGTTTTGTCTCATGTCATCTACCTATCACTTTCTTGTGGGTTTGTTTCGCTGAGTGAGTGCAGGGTGGTCATGTTGGAGATCATTCACTTTTCTTTATTTTCAAAATATGCACTGATTAGACTGGTCTCACAATATGTTCATTTTTATGGTTCAAACAGTTACCTATTCTAGTTTCATGATTCATGTTCTTTTGATGACTTCATGACCATATGCTCGGGTTGGAGAAATAACACAATTCTAACGATTTTGCCTTACCTGCTCAACTTCGAGACTAAATAATAAACATCAAAGAAGTACCCATAAGTTATTCAGCCTCAAAGTGAAGTCGAGAAGAAATGGCAAAATCATAAGAATTCCCATAAGAACAGTTGCGAACCTTGTAATGAATAACATTCAGAAGTGAGTCCGGGGAGAGTACTGATGGGTACTTCTTCCGATGCTTATTGTATTGTTTGTTATATAACTCATTTTGTATTCCTTGTCATCCTCTTCGGTACATGGTTTTGAAATCATGAAATCGTGAATGGTTGAATTCATATTTCGTCATTTTTTTCGAACGAAAATAGAGACATTAACAACATGGACACCTTGCTCTCGGTGACATTAATTTTGGTAATTGTTCAAATGTGTCGCGTCTGTTGCAAGACATTGCAAAGATTTATAAAATCAGCACTTGACTTCGGAGGACTTACATTCACGAATTAACTATTACTCTTGTGAACAATTTTTTCATCCGCATAATATTTCTTCCTTCTGGAAGATTTAGTATTATAACGAAAATTCCCAGGATTTGTTATTATCCTTTGGGTAAGTGAAAAAAGAGTAACACATCAACAATTTTCGTAGCCGTCTATATAGACGGAAACGTTGTTATGAAAATTGATGATGTTTTGCTCTTTTTCACAGACCCAAAGGACTGCTTTCTCTTGAAAACAGAAGAAATATTATATTAGAGTATCATGTACTATATAATTTTTCCGTATAAGCTTCAAACACACGAATGACTGATTTACGGATATTCTCTCATAATTAAAACATTTCAATGATTACAGTAACATTGTTAGCTTACAGTAATAAATATTACAGAACAAAAATTCTGTGGAATCACATTTTCAAGCTATACAGTACATTGTACAGTTCATGATTTTTAAAATTTGGTTTTTCTTACTCTGAATTCTATATGTAAATAAGTTCATTACAATATTTTTCCAATGACAATAATTATGCAATCCTTATTATGATCATTGAAGATTCATTACATAATAAAATTTCCTTTCCGAATTTTTCATACATAATAAAAGTTCTTGGGAAAAAATATTATATGATAAAATTTCCAAGGAATAAATATTATGCTTTTAGAAATATTTCATCACACTCTAAAGCTAGAAAATCGTCCAGTGACCACATTGATACAGTTGCTAAACCTCCTCAAATTGAACAGATAAATTGCAGCATGGACCAGACATGCAAGTTTCGGGTACTTAACTCTCGTCAGTGGCCAAAGAGTGTGAAAGTTATTATGTTCAACAATGTACCAAAAATGTAGCATGGGTGAGATATAATGTTACAGGACCTACGATTTAGAAATTTCAAGAAATTTTGTTAACGGAAATTGTCAAATGAGTTGAAGAAGCGATCAATCGAAGTTGATCGAACTTGGCTACATGTGCCCTCGGGGACTCCTGGTCCACCAGTAGTGACACTCACCAAACTTTCTGCACTTTTTCGGCACGAGTTTAAGTGATGGGACAATATGTATCAAACTGCAAATATTCTGACACATCTACAGAACAGAAAATTTCAATATTTATGAATCCAAATTTATATCCGTATCAAGACAAGAATACGATGTAAAGTTTGGAACTGCAAAAGAGGGGTAATAACCAAAAGC
Source organism: Pinctada fucata (assembly GCA_028142955.1). NCBI lineage: Eukaryota > Metazoa > Mollusca > Bivalvia > Pterioida > Pteriidae > Pinctada > Pinctada fucata. Next base: position 53,632,230 of record AP027112.1, on the reverse strand, counting down.
ATGTAAAATACGAAAGCTGATATATATGTTGTGAGCCTCGTATTACAGAATTTGAATTTTATCAGACATTATTTTTCTACATAATCCCCTTCAGTATCTATACACTTTTTGCACCGGAGTCCTCAATTCTACATTTAAAGAAATCCTTATCTTGACTGGTCAGAAAACCATCCACTGCAAGCATGATGGCATCATCGGACTGAAAGTGGGTGCCAGAAATAGCTGCTTTCAAGTGATTAAGGCGGATGCTCAATCACATTAAAGCCACGATTATAAATGGCAGTCATGACAGTGACAGACTTGTGAACTGAAGCAGTCCTGATGGAAACATACCTAAACACAGCGCTTATGTTAAATTTTTCCCGTATCTATGTCAGAAGTGAAGCACAGTATGTGTCATTGATTGTTTGTCCTCTTTGGAGATAATCTATCAGCAGAATACCTTCTACACCCAGAAAACCGAGGCTCACAACATATTTCCCACCCCTCGTATATTATATGAAAAAATGATGCCAAAGAAGAAGAGGTTGAAGAGCATTGTCAATACACAAATGCTAAGCAAACACATTTGTCATTGCATTAACAAAAGTAAAAAGGGACAAAAAACAAAGGAGGGGATCTCAAACAACACCAGGTTTTAGCACCCACAGCAAAACCCCAAAACACTCAATGCAAAAACATAAAGCAGACAAGCACAGAAAGAGACGCATAAGGGACAAGGAACGTCAACGCACAACACAGAAACATCAAACACAAAGGACTACGCATAAACCAACGAGACCAATGGGCAACCGGTGCCGACTTAGGACGGCCATCTGCCACGGAAATAGCAGAAGGTTTGGTATTCCTGGATTACGTGCGGACAACCCTCCCACTTTTCCGATTACCTAGAGGTCTCGAAGAGCGTACAATTGTGGTGTAAAACAACCTCCTCACTGTCAGATGACCACACACACACAAGACCGCAAAACGCAGGGGCCCAAGCAACACAGATGAATATGTAAATGGATATAAAAAGAGGGTGTACGTAATACAATCCGTGCTCTGCCGCCGCGAGCTCATGTATGTTATCACCCGAGGAGTCCGACTGACATTCAGAGAGGACAAGTGGTCGGGGCCCTGTCTTCTCTAAAGAGGTTTGGACAGGGCCCGTCATGGAGTCCCGTCGTCACAGTCAGTCAGAGTACAAGTTTTAAGAATGCGCTTGTACAAGACTGTAGATTAGTCAAGTACAAAGTCTAGTGTCCGTCTGGTGACATTAGGATCATATCCACGGTATAAAAGGCGTTTGATGATTCTGACGCATTTTCGATAGTGATGTTGTCTATCTTTGATCCTTCTTATCTTGTTAATAATGTCACCATAAAATAGCCAAAATCATCTCTTTTGTCATACACACTTGTATGGATCTCTCCATTAACAATTTTGGTATTTAGGTCCAAAAATAGTGTTTCTGTGTTTGAAACACCAAAACACAAAAAACAAACAAAAATATCACAGAAACATCAAACACATAAACCAACGAGACTAGCCGACTGAAGAGTCAGAAATCCATCTGCTACGCCAGTAGCTAATGGTGTGCTTATCGTGATTTCGTGCGTACAACCCTCGCATTTACCGAGAGGGCTCGAAGAACGCACAATGGAAGTGAGTCAAAGAAGTGTTGATTAACCTCCTGATTGTAAGATGATCTTACACAAACAAGACAGCGTGCCTTAGGTTACAGAAATAGAGGGCCTACGAAATACAATCCGTGCTCTGTCGGCTGTAATGAGCTCATGCTTGGTATCATCTGAGGAAATCGACCGAAGAACAAACTGATCAAAACTGATCAAAACAACTTTTTATGTAGTAAAACTCATTAATGAAAATTACTTTGCAAATCTGGTAGTGAAGTAAGAACACTTAAATTGCTTTATAAAACCGTTCAAATGGGAATTTTAATTATTTTAAATTAGACTGAATAACTGATAGGTACCTCTTCGATGATTATATTGCTAGTTGTTGATAAAGCACTGTATATGTAAACTACGTAGTCATCTTACAGTGAGGAGGTTACTTTACTTTATATTGTTTTTATTTTCGTGCATGAACATCGACGGCGGGTGCGGCTAGCCAACAAGGGATACTTACTCCTCCCGGGCACCTGGTCCCACCTCTAGCTTTCTAGGGGTCCGTCGATGCTCAATTTGGTGCTCTATTGTGAGTGCTGTTGAGATTTTCGTCGGGATCTTCTTTAACGCATTTGTGTCACACTTATGCCCTTTGCCGTGTGGAGCTTGTAAAAAAGTTCCTCGCGAGGGGTTTGACAGTACGTGTTTTGAATATTTTCCCTGACATGGTCGCCATAGCACTTTTTATATAGATAAAACCTCAGACAGTGCAATGCATGTATTCTATATCTTGTTTTTATTTTCGTGCATGAACACCGATGGCGGGTGCGGCTAGCCAACAGGGGATGCTTACTCCTCCTGGGCACCTGGTCCCACCTCTAGCTTCCTAGGGGCCTGTCGATGCTCAATTTGGTGCTCTTTTGTGAGTGCTGTTGAGATTATCGTCAGGGTCTTATTTAACACATATGTGTCTCACTAATGCCCTTTGTCGTGTGGAGCTCGTAAAAAAGTTCCACGCGAGGGGTTTGACAGTAAGTGTTTTGAATATTTTCCCTGACATGGTCGTCATATCACTTTTTATATAGATATAACCTCAGACAGTGCATCGCATGTATTTTATGTATTGTTTTTATTTTCGTGCATGAACACCGATGGCGGGTGCGGCTAGCCAACAGGGGGTGCTTACTCCTCCCGGGCACCTGGTCCCACCTCTAGCTTGCTAGGGGTCCGTCGATGCTCAATTTGGTGCTCTATTGTGAGTGCTGTTGAGATTATCGTCAGGATCTTCTTTAACTCATTTGTGTCAAACTTATGCCCTTTGCCTAATGGAGCTCGTAAAAAAATTCCCCGCGAGGGGTTTGACAGTAAGTGTTTTGAATATTTTCCCTGACATGGTCGCCATAGCACTTTCTATATAGATATAACCTCAGATAGTGCAATGCATGTATTTTATATATTGTTTTTAATTTCGTGCATGAACATCGACGACGGGTTTGGCTAGCCAACAGGAGATGCTTACTCCTCCCGGGCACCTGGTCCCACCTCTAGCTTGCTAGGGGTCCGTCGATGCTCAATTCGGTGCTCTATTGTGAGTGCTGTTGCGATTATCGTCAAGATCTTCTTTAACTCATTTATAGTACAGTTGTGCGTTCTTCGAGACCTTTGGGTAACCGGAAAAGTGGGAAGATTGTGCGCTCATAATCCGGATAACTACACCATTTGATACTGGCGTGGCAGATGGCAGTCCTTAGTCAGCACCAATTGCCCATTTGCCTCGTTGGTTTATGTGTAGTTTTTCATGTTTCATGTCTCTATGTCGAACGACTCTTTTGCGTCAATTGTGCCCTTGTTCGTGTGGAGCTCATAAAAAGTTCCCCGCGAGAGGTTTGACAGCAAGTGGTCGACATAGTTCTTTCTATAAAGACATAACCTAAGACAGTGCATCTTTTGTAGATATTGTTTTCATTTTGGTGCGTGAACCCCGACGACAGTTGCGGCTAGCCGAACAGGGGATACTTAGTCCTCCTGGGTACCTGGTCCTACCTCTAGCTTGCTAGGAGTCCGTCGATGTTCAATTTGGTAATTTATTGTGAGTGCTGCTGAGATTGTCGTAATGATCTTCTTTATCTCATTGCTGTGCTTGTCTGCTTTAGTAATTATTTCTGCTTTTTTATCACCTTATTTCAAAGTATGTAATCTTGAAAATGTTAAAAGATAGTTTATCTATCTTTTTTTATCTGTTTTAATGCATTTTTTTTATGAATAACAAAACCAATTTTAAAAGCTTGTCTCATCCATGACATAATTGTTATAACAGCTTAACTGTGTTTCGTTAATGACTCGTGTTTCCGTTATGAGAATTATGCTATTCCATATAAAAAAATAATACATTCCTTAAGAAAAATTAAATAACTTACAAATCATGATGTATAGAAAAATGACACTATTAAACGAAATCTATTCCTCTAAACAACACCTTATGGTGTGAACCTTTTTTATCTTCACCCCAGGAAGTCGATGAAATCATAATATCTAAGAATTAGGTATATGTTTGATACCATATGTAGTAAGAAGCCCTGTTTCATTAATCATTGATTTGTCATTTCAGGAAGTGATAAGGAATTCCATGCTGTATTAAACATTTGTGAATCTTTGCAGGCTTGCTGCCGAAGTCGGTTTCTCAAAAAGCAATAATTGACATCAGAATTACAAGCACTTAAAATAGTCATTTAACAGCCACTTCAAAAATGAAACGTACAGTCATATTTCATGACCCTTTTATTAATCATTATGTAGCCATGTTTTAAAACTTTTTTTTTCAAATTTAAAAATATTATTTAATACTTTTAAAATTACAATTAGAATAGATCGTTTCAGATACATCCTGAATAATTATTACATCCCCTGAAATAAGTGTTTCCAAATATATAAATCATTTAACAGAGTGATGATTAAGCTGTTTATTTTTCAAGTTTTTATTTTTTAATTCCAAATAGAAATCAAAGGATCGAAAAAGACCATAAGGGCAGTCAAATTATTTCTTTCTTGACTCGATTACTTCCAAAGGAAATTATCCAATGCTTTGATGAAGTGAGACCAAATCACTTCACAACAGCTGAAGATCAAAACAATTATTTCCAGAAGCTAGTGACCTATATTTTTCTTCATATTCATACGGTCATTAAAGAACAGATAAATTTGTAGCAAAGACCAGACAAGTACGTTTCGGGTAATTAACCCTCGTCAGTGATCCTCAATATGAACAATGAAATGTGGCCAAAGGCTGTGAAAGTTATGTCCAAAATATACCGAATGACGAAGTTAAAAAGCAAAGAAGTACAGAAAATTAAATATTTGATACCAATGTACTGCGCACTAGTTCCGCTAGTGTCAACTTTAAAATCTACCCTTACCATCTTCCATTTTGGTGTGAATTATTTATATAATAAGTGTCTTATTTTGTGTGTTTATGCAGAAATAAATTACAATGGCTGATGCATTAATTTTGATATAATGCGCGTTAGCATGATTAGTTTGACTGAAATGTCATTTATTAATGCATTGTGATATATCAAGTCTTACAAATTAGAAATTTAACAATGGAATAGTGACCAAATAAGACCAAAGAAGTTATTTATTACTCTCTAGATGTTGACTGTTTGGAACTAATTTTGTTTGCAGAATGTATTCCCATTTCTGTTAACCGTTTGAGTCAGTTGCAGCGCGGTGAAATCATGAAATGTTGACAGCGTTAATTTATGGATTTTTCTTATACTGTGTACTGTTTATGGGTGGTCTATTTTGAAATTATTACAAACAACGCTTAATGTGACAAGAAATCTTCATTCGAAATATTTCGTTGAGTGTAGGATGTGACATCAATCGACTGAGAGATATTGTAGCTGCGCCTGCCTCTGTCGCTTGCTGTTGATGTCGTACTCTGTAACCATCAAGACACAAGTTGCTAAAAGAGGTAAGGAATTATTGGGAATGATTTTAGTATTGAATTCGTCTTTAATATAATGTTATTCCTACTTTCTACATTGCATAGGAAAGGATTTTAAACTTGTTGATATTCAATTCAAATTCATCCGCTATATCGGGCGTCACACTGTCATTTATACGGAAATCAATAACAATCGTCCTGAAAGCTTTATCTCAGGCAAATACAGTAGTTGTGCATATATTTCTTTTTATCTAATTCTATTGACTGAAAGTAAATTGTATTGAAATGAAATATGATATCATTTACTGAATTATTTAAGAAACTCAATTGCATAACTCATTATGCTTGTTAATACCGCTCGTCACATTTCTCTTTCTCTCTTTCTATCTGTCTCTCTCGATCTCTCTCTTACTTACGCAGTATAAGTATACGGTGGACGGATCGACTATTACAAAATACACGCCTTATTCGATGAAACAAATACACTGTAGACGACTTAACTATTACATGCACCTTTACCGTATAAGTATACGGTGGACGGACCGTCTAAATCAATACACACACCTCTTTACATACATAACATATACGGATCGTCTAAGCCCCCACTTGTATGGGTATATATGTGTTTGTGGACGGAATGGTTTGTGGACGGATCGTCTGGGGACGGATCATCTGGAGACGGATCGACTTTACTGGTGGACGGACTGGTTTGTGGACGCAACGTCCTATTACCTAAATTTTGAACCAATCTGATGACGTCTTACTTATCTGATCGAGGTGACATCATACGAAAAAAGAGAGCTTGTTGGATTGTAAAATTATATTGAAACACGGATATCATTTGAAATCACCCCATATATGTAGTCAAACCCGGGAAAATGTCCTTGACTGATTATGGTTCCGATGCCATCACAGTTAGACAATACTAAGAACATTATTACGCATTATATCAATTATACGCAATAACCAGACTGCAATGTAAGCGATCTGAGAGCCGGAGATTTAATGTCTACTTTCTCTTGACTCGATAAATAATTAATTTAGTTACATTGTTTCGTTGTTCTTTTGTTTATTTTTGAATGTAATTGTTGCTGCTCAAATTACAAAACTGTAGCGTTTTGGCCTTTCGAGCGTTCTCTCTTGTGTGTACTGTACCCTGCGACTAACTTGTGGCGTAGTCTATTTGGTACCCTTGTATATTGTAAGTGTTGTATAAACAATCTACTTCTACCATTAGAAGTATACCGAGCGGTCATTTCTTTAACAGAGCAGGTCGTCTGCTCATTCTCCGTCGCAACATCCGATGCTGTGACAATCACAGTGACGTAGATCAACTAAGTAAAAGAACTAAGTAAATCCAAATAATCCATACTGTTATGGGTCAGAATACCCCAAAACGCCAGCAAAAATCAGACAAAGACAGAATATAAATTTACAAGTTTAATTATGTACAAAATATATATATTTACAATGATTACAACTTACAATACAATGTCCGGATCAAAGTGTCCGTTACGGTCCACAAAGTCTATCGAATGTGTGGTTTCCGGTAATCACAAACGTTCTCGAAAGATCAGTGTCCAAACGTTGTTAAATGGATTAAAGTCTCAACAAATAAAGTGTCCCAGTATATCAGAATAGATGAATGAATCGTGTCTACGAATGTGTACGAATGCTTACTCAACACAGTTCCTCAGAGGTATTTATACTTAATAACAATGAATTAACCAGAAGCTTCTAGAACAATGACTCATTACAAATGATTAACAATAGAGTAAATTCTAGAAATCACAGTCATGTGATGATAATGATGTAACAAAGAACATACTGGAATATTCTCTAATGAAATAAACATGACATAGTAAAATCTAGAAAGAATTATTATGAAATCATTAAATAACATGATTAAGTACATGTGTACCTACACATAAAGTAAAACTAAAATAATGCATGACCCACAACACCTCCCCCCTTTAAAAAAGTTTGAATGTCAATGAAAACTTAGGTGGTAAATTCTGCAAAAATCACTCATGAAACTCTCGATAGTGCATCTGCAATCAAATTATCTTTGCCCTTGATATGGTTAATAATAATATTGTACTCTTGCAACAATAAACTCCACCTGGTAAGTCTTTGATTCTTGTTTGACATTTTGTGCAAAAATGTGAGAGAGTTGTGGTCAGTATACACAAGAATGGGATGTAAAGTAACATTCAAATAAACATCAATATGTTGTAAAGCTAACAATAATGCAAGACACTCTTTTTCAATAGTAGAGTAATTCTTTTGACATTTTGTCAATTTCTTTGAAAAATAACAAACAACTCTATCTACACCATCATCATTTTCTTGAAACAAAGCAGCCCCGATTCCTACGTCACTGGCATCAACAGTAAGCTTAAATTGCTTATCAAACTTTGGAACTGACAGGACAGGACTATTCATAAGAACACATTTGATTTTCTTAAAAGATTCGTCACAGTCATTGGTCCATGCAAAATTCACTCTCTTTTGTAACAGATTGGTAAGTGGACCAACAACTGACGAGAAATTTGGACAAAATTTTCTGTAAAATCCTGCCATTCCCAAAAATCTCATTATCTCTTTCTTATTGGTAGGAATCGGGAACTTTGAAATAGCTTCCACCTTGGCCATGATAGGAGTAACAAAACCTTGACCTACTTTGTGACCCAAATATTCTACAGTCGCATGACAAAATTCACTTTTCGCAATGTTCACTGTGAGGTTTGCTTTCGCCAGTATGTCGAAGAAAGTACGCATGATTCGGAGATGATCATCCCAGGTGTCGCTGTAGATGATGACGTCATCGATGTACGCCTCGCATCCTTCGAGATGATTTTGGAGCGAATGAATCATCCTCTGGAATGTGGCTGGTGCGTTTTTCATACCAAAGGGCATTACTTTATATTGGTATAGCCCATCTGGAGTCGCAAATGCCGATATTTCTCTGGCTCTCTCGGTAAGCGGGACTTGCCAATAGCCTTTAAGCAAGTCAAATTTGCTGACAAATTTTGCACTGCCAATTTTATCGATACAGTCATCGATTCGTGGGATCGGATAAGAGTCAGTTTTGGTGACTGAATTGACTTTTCTAAAGTCCGTACACAATCGGTAAGTTCCGTCTGGCTTCGGAACCTGAATACATGGGGAACTCCAATCACTATTGCTGGGTTCAATAATGTCATTGTCAAGCATGTATTGAATTTCTTTCCGCATGTATTGAAGTTTTATCGGGTTTAACCCATAGGGATGCTGTTTGATAGGTGACGCATCACCTACAATGACGTCATGATGAGATGCATTCGTCTTTTTTGGAACGTCCGGAAAGATTGTCGTATATTCCCGCATTAATTGGTGCACTTCCTCTTTTTGATGCACGGTCAGATGTCCGAGTTTCACTTCCGGATTTGTTAGAATTTCAGAATTCTTCAAACGGACACTTTGAGCGAAGTCTTTTTCGACAGTCTCTTCATTACATTCAGGTTCAACACAATTTTCTAATGAATTTACATTGGCCAAAGTGGAAACTGGTTTTACAAAATTTCGGTCACTTCTATCAAAATACTCTTTCAACATGTTAACATGACACGCTCTTTTTTCTTTTCGCCGACCTGGTGTCTTAACCACATAGTTAACATCACTAATTTTACTCTCAATCTCATAAGGACCGAAATATCTAGCTTGCAAAGGATGACCAGGGATAGGCAAAAATACAAGAACTTTATCGCCTGGTTTAAAAACTCTGTTTCTAGCATCTTTGTCATACCATGTTTTCATTTTCATTTGAGATGTTTTGAGATTTTCTTGAGCCAATTTGCAAGCATTATGTAACTTCTCTTTGAAATTAGACACGTAGTCTAAGAGATTCAAATCGCTAGTCTCAGTCAACCATTTTTCCTTCAATAACTTCAATGGCCCCCTGACCGTATGCCCAAAAACTAGCTCAAAGGGACTGAACCTTAGGGACTCCTGAACCGCTTCTCGTGCCGCAAACAACACGAGGTGAACCCCTTCATCCCAGTCTTTTCCATACTGGTGACAATATGTTTTCATCATAGTTTTAAGGGTTTGATGAAAGCGTTCAAGTGCCCCTCGGGACTCAGGATGGTACGCAGAAGACTTATACTGCCTGATACCTAGCTCATGCATAACCTGCTGAAACAACCCTGACATAAAATTCGAACCCTGATCTGACTGAATAGCCTTGGGAGCACCTACGAAACTGAAAAACTTTGTAAGGGCCTTAACTATGGTCTTTGCCTTAATATTCCTAAGAGGTATGGCTTCATGAAACCTAGTCGAAGTACACATAATTGTCAGTAAGTACTGATTCCCTGACCTAGTCCTAGGCAAAGGACCTACACAATCAACTAACACCCTACTAAAAGGTTCCTCAAAGGCTGGAATGGATTGGAGGGGAGCAGGTGGTATAACTTGATTGGGTTTACCTACCATCTGACAACTATGACAAGACTTACAAAACTCAGACACATCTTTTCTCAACTTAGGCCAGTAAAAGTGACTTAAAATCCTATTATAAGTCTTATTGACACCTAAATGACCTGCCATAGGTGTGTCGTGAGCCAAACTCATGATGTCCCCGCGATACGCTACTGGAACCACTATCTGGTGAACGACCCGCCACACTTCATTAGGGGGTGCATCGGGTGGTCTCCATTTCCGCATAAGGATGCCATCTTGTATGTAGAAGCACTCTCCGACTTTGTCCGCTTCTTCTCGGGGAAGGGCCCTCTTACTTAGTCGGATGATGTCCGGATCTTTAGTTTGCTCGGAGAGGAGCTGCTCATGGCTTAAGGCATCTGTATCTCTGTCTAATGGCGGATGGGAATCATCACCAGGTACTGTCGGAGACTTGTCAACATGAAGTGGTACTGGCGTCTCAGGTACGCTGTCATAAATGGTAGACATGAATGTGTCAGAAAGGTCTATACTTTTGGAGGGATGGTCCTCTTTAAGTGCAGAAGTACTCTCAGCCTCTATCAGTCTGTTCCTGGCCATTCCCCTGGTAACTGCGCAGGCTGGGTACAAGTCGTCGTCTTCATCATCGGACACGACATAGGACGTGATTTTCTCACAAACAATCGGATCGGCTACAACTTTGCCGCCAGCTAAATCGTTGCCAAGCAACAAGGAAACGCCTTGAACGGGAAGCGTAGGTCGAACACCTACGATAACAGGTCCAGTAATTAAGTCTGACTTCAAATAAATTTTATGAAGGGGAACATCAATGACGCCTAGCTCCACACCCTGTAATAAAACTGACCTACCAGTAAAAGTGTGCTCAGACAAAGGCAATGAACCCTCTAACAATAAAGTCTGGGCAGCACCAGTATCTCTCAAAATCTGAACAGGCAACGCTTCGCTAGAATCACTGAGTGAAACAAATCCCTGTGACAAAAAAGGCTTATAATGATCCTCCACAAAATCATCAGAACTGGACTTAGAACCCTGAATCTCAGGAGTGTCAGAATAAATCGAATCTAAGGCTTTCCTATCATTTCTAACAGACGCACAGGCCTGTGACTTAAGTTCTTTTTTCTTCTTAAGCTTCAAACTCTCACTAATAACATGACCTTTTTTCTTACAATAATTGCATGTAGGAAGCGACCCCACCCCTGGGGATGCCTCAGAACGCTCGGACCTAGGACCGGACGTAGAACCACCTTGAGATGGTGACTGGGAACTAATGGACGACTGAGACTCTTGTAAATTTTTCTTTGGAACATCTGACGTTTTTGCGCTATCGCTAGATTGAGTTTTTGACACAAAATTTTTCTTATGAGTGAGAGCATACGTATTAGACAAAACAGCGGCTTCTTCAAGAGTTTTAACATTTTTGTCTTCCAAATGAGTTCTTAAATCTTGATGTACACACTCTTTGAATTCTTCTATCAGAATTATTTGACGCAAATTGTCAAATGAATTGGGAATTTTCTTAGATCGAAACCACTGATCAAATAAATCTTCTTTTTCTCGAGGAAATTCAACATATGTTTGATTTTCAAATTTTTTGTACTTTCTACACTTTTGTCTGTACGCCTCAGGTACTAACTGATATGCTCTCAAAATCGTGTCCTTGACCTTGTCATAGTCTGAACTCTCAGCAATACTGAGCGCCGAGTACACTTCAGCCGCTTTGCCAATTAGTACGCTTTGTAACAAAGTTGGCCAATAATCACGTGGCCAATTCAGATTGGCCGCGATTTTCTCAAAATGTGGAAAATATTTGTCCAAGGACTTTTCTTGAAATTTTGGTACTAATCTGATGTTTTTGGCGGCGTCGAATTCAGACTTGACAGGCGAAGAAACAGGATTTTCCTTAGCGCCTTTGTCTAATTTTAACTTTTCTAACTCAAACTGGAGTTCTTTCTCGTGCATACGTTCCTGTTTCTCTCTTTCTTCTTTTTCTCTTTCAAATTGTAAATGTCTTTCTTTTTCTTCTTTTTCAATTTGAAATTGTCTTTCTTTTTCTTCTTTTTCAAATTGTAATTGTATTTTCATTTTCTCTAATTCAAACTCATATTTTGACATATTGGTTTCGCTTGAAACAGGTTCAACAGGAAAATCGTATGACGAAAAGATTTCCTTAGCTAAAAGCTCTTTAGCCACAATATTTCTAATTTCTTGTTTTCTCGTAGAAGATTTTACATCTAACTTCAAGTGAAGACCTAAACCAATCAAATCATCTTTCTTCAATGATTCGAACTCTTGTACAGTCGGCGATTTCAAAAATTCAGTGACCGAAAATACCATGATTGATTTCTGCTGGCAAAAGTTTTGAGAATTTTCCTTTTTTCAAAAAACGAACTTTACGTAAAGTGCAAATATGCAGAGATTACTATCCCGGACGAGCCCCCAATTCTGTTATGAGTCAGAATACCCCAAAACGCCAGCAAAAATCAGACAAAGACAGAATATAAATTTACAAGTTTAATTATGTACAAAATATATATATTTACAATGATTACAACTTACAATACAATGTCCGGATCAAAGTGTCCGTTACGGTCCACAAAGTCTATCGAATGTGTGGTTTCCGGTAATCACAAACGTTCTCGAAAGATCAGTGTCCAAACGTTGTTAAATGGATTAAAGTCTCAACAAATAAAGTGTCCCAGTATATCAGAATAGATGAATGAATCGTGTCTACGAATGTGTACGAATGCTTACTCAACACAGTTCCTCAGAGGTATTTATACTTAATAACAATGAATTAACCAGAAGCTTCTAGAACAATGACTCATTACAAATGATTAACAATAGAGTAAATTCTAGAAATCACAGTCATGTGATGATAATGATGTAACAAAGAACATACTGGAATATTCTCTAATGAAATAAACATGACATAGTAAAATCTAGAAAGAATTATTATGAAATCATTAAATAACATGATTAAGTACATGTGTACTTACACATAAAGTAAAACTAAAATAATGCATGACCCACAACAATACTGAAATAAGAGTCGCAATAAAAGTTCACTAATTTATTAAGTCCAATAATAATCCATCATGTTATAAAATCCATATCTACACACTACGTATACAATCTACACAATGCGACTACATACTGTAACTAACTGCTGCCGACTGCGACTAATGTGATAATGCGACACACTGGCCAGATGCGCGCTACTTATATACTCTAGTGGGGCAGCTCTAAGTGAGCTGCCCCTGCAACATGTTCAATGGGCAGCTCCAAATGAGCTGCCCCTCCAACCTTACATAACTAAGCGTTGTATAATCAATTAAAACAGCATTACAAGATAAATATATACATATAAACAAGACATAATCATTATTTCGTTACAACTCCCCCCTCCTAAGATTCGATCCCCTGATCGAAAAGCATAAAATATATAATCATACATCAAACGACAATAATGAATTAAATATCATAAATGCAAATAATACAATAAAGAAAGTCGCATGCAAAATCTCAAATAAATGTTCATAAAACAAGTGTTCGTTCGTCCATTAAATTTATATCATCTGCGGATATTTCTGTACGGTCCATCTGGAATCCTGGTCCAATATTACGGGGATTCCTGGTAACGTCCGTAATATACATACTTTGTCCATGTGACACCTATAATACTAAGTATACTACGGGGATTTCCTGGCAACGTCCGTAGTACTTGTTCTACACTTCGTATTACAATAGAGTGCACATTTAACGAGTGCACATATAAATCCTTATTATACCACGGGGATTCCAGGCTACGACTGCGATATACATTAATCCAACGATGATATTACACATTTTACATAAAATCACATAAATCCAAATCACACTACGGGGATTCCGGGCTACGTCCGTAGTATTTTAATCCATCATTGAAATATAACACTAATAACAAACACACATTTAAAGTTATCCAAATATACTACGGGGACTCAGGGCAACGTCCGTAGTACGTCCATCCAACGTTGATAGTATTAATAACACAGAAAACAGAAACACATGTACATTGTAAATCCAAATATACTACGGGTGCATATAGCACAATATATCACAGTACCCACTTCCGTACATTAGTTCCTCCACTGGATTGAATACGCAATCACAATTGCAACAAAGACCTGACCATTGCGAGGGGATTCACATCATTTACTTTCTCAAACATTGGTAACGTCGCACGTTGCCGTTCGTAATCATTTATTGCACATTTTGTTCGTTCGTCTTACATTCACACACTTGTCCCAGTTATATTCTAAAACGTCACATGTATCTGTTTCATATACAAATTCTGATTTTTCCATAAGGTACCAGCTTTATTTAACGTAGTTTTTTTTTACTTCCATAATTATGATCGAAACGCATTTTAATATACGTTCCATGTAAGATCGATAAGCACTTTGAAGTTGCACAAATTCACATTGAACTAGGAAGCAACACTTTCCTTGAACTCCTGAGTACACTGTGTGATCATTTGTAAATTGATCACCAAATGCTAAATTCGAAACACAGAAATGATTAATGCGTTTTACGACGGGTTCGAACACCAGTCAGATTCGTTGGTGCACACCTCTCCAGTAATCTTTGAACGAACTAAATAACACAAAATTGCGCTTCTCGTGTGCCCTTTATTTAAATACTTCTGCTTCGTTCGGTGTCGGATCAAAATTCGATTCACTAGACTTTCCTGATTTTAAAAAGGTACTTCGTTTTTTTTCGACCAAGACGTTAAACGCTTAATTCAAGCCAATAAAATCGCGTCTATGCATGCAGAATTTGCACATCTCACGGAAACTCATCACTATGCACAGTTATCCACAACGCGCACAGAAATCCAACTAAAATCGTTTCACAAATATCGCATTTAATGAATTAGAAAAAAATATCACGCGTATTCAATTAGTTTCGGACACTTGGATGATATCTTCACAAGCGCACATGCATAGTCTTATAAATACACATACAAATCGGCAATGAAATACTTTATCAATATACAAAACATGGCTTATTGTTGCACATACATATCGATGCACATTGTAAAGGATAAAAGTACACCAACACAGATAACACATAATCCACTACACATCGCACACAAATGACACAAATTCACAACACATATCCGGCACAGATAACACAAATTCACACGCTCGAACAGTCAAAAAAAATATTCGCACACATATAAATTATCACAAAATTATACACACTATCACGTATGGAATGGTCACAAATAAATGTCACACGCAAACAAAATCATTGAAAAATGGACAAGTCTTGCACAACTCAAAATAAAACGGTCGCGCACTACTGTCACTGAAATTTGTACGGTATCAAATACATATATCAATATATATCAATTTATATATACCGCACACTAGATAAACACGAATTGATAATTCCACTGATAGTTAATAACGATATTTACACACAACTATTATACCTACGTAGGTCACCGGGGAATATATACATTAAGTCACTGAATCCACACGCGAAACACTAATCTTTTTTATACAAACTTTAAGAAAATTGTTTCGCTTTTCCTCCGCAAACTTCATATCGCTTTTCCGAATCCATGTAAGGCACTTTTGAAAGATTGAGAAGCATTCCTCACATTCCACTCGCGATTTCACTTGTACTTTTGTCACAAAATGTACGTATCCAAACTCGGTGTAATCGTACACGCGAACGAATTTCGTCGATTTCTGAATATTCATTTTGAAGAATCACACACTGAAAATACGCACACCGAACACAATTTTTCACTGTAAATCCCAAGAATAATGCCTGCAAATTTAAGGAAATTTTATATTTATATTTAGTGAATAAAAATAGTATATTTTACCCGTGTGTAATTAAATATCCAAATTGCGGATAATTAAAAATCCTGATCCTGCGAAATTTCACAACACAATAAATTCCTGAAATTAATTTCACAGTCACGTAAGTTTAAAATCCCGCGAGCTTCACTAGTTGTAGCTTTGGCTTTTATGTGTAGTTTATATCCCACCGCTGCCACAAGTTGTAGCGTTTTTGGCCTTCCGAGCGTTCTCTTGTGTGTACTGTGCAATGCGACTAACTTGTCGCGTAGTCTGTTTGGTACCCTTGTGTATTGTAATTGTTGTATAATCAATCTACTTCTACCATAAGAGTATACCGAGCGGTCATTTCTTTAACAGAGCAGGTCGTCTGCTCATGCTCCGTCACGACACCCATTGCTGTGAGAATCACAGTAACGTAGATCACTAAGCTAAGTAAATCCAAAAAATTCATATTGAAATAAGAGTCGCAATAAAAGTTCACACATTTATTAAGTCCAATAATAATCCATGATCATGTTATAAAATCCATATCTACACACTACGTTTAAAATCTACACAGCGCGACTACTTATCATAACTGACTGCTAACGTCACAACACCCAGTGCTGTGAGAATCACAGTAACGTGTATCACTAAGCTAAGTAAATCAAAATAATCCATATTGAAATAAGAGTCGCAATAAAAGTTCACACATTTATTAAGTCAAATAATAATCCATGATCATGTTATAAAATCCATATCTACACACTACGTTTAAAATCTACTTAACGCTACATATCATAACTGACTGCTACCGTCTGCGACTAATGTGATAATGATCCTGACGAAAATCTCAACAGCACTCACAATAGAACACCAAATTGAACATCGACGGTCCCCTAGCAAGTTAGAGGTGGGGCCAGGTGCCCGGGAGGAGTTACCATTTCCTGTTGGCTAGCCGCACCCGCCGTCGATATTCATGCACGAAAATGAACACATTATATAAAATACATGCACTGTCTGATGTTATTTCTACATATAAAGTGCTATAGCGACCATGTCAGGGAAAATATTCAAAACACTTACTGTCAAACCCCTCGCGGGGAACTTTTTTACGAGCTCCACACGGCAAAGGGCATAAGTGTGACACAAATGAGTTAAAGAAGATCCTGACGAAAATCTCAACAGCACTCACAATAGAACACCAAATTGAACATCGACGGACCCCTAGCAAGCTAGAGGTGGGACATGGTGCCCGGGAGGAGTTATCATCCCCTGTTGGCTAGCCGCACCCGCCGTCGATGTTCATGCATGAAAATGAACAAATTATATGTATACATGCACTGTCTGAGGTTATTTCTACATAGAAAGTGAATGAGACACACTTGCCAGGTGCGCGCTCCTTATATACTCTAGTAGGGCAGCTCGAAATGAGTATGTCCTTTACATGTAATCAAAATGTCAAAATCATCATGGACTCTTGTGAGGAATATGCAAGACGTTGAGCAAAGAAAGAGGATGTACAGCTCTACACCCTTTCCGAATGGATAAAATCCATCAAAGGGTTACTTTTATCTAGAATTAACCGATTAAAATCAACTGTGAACACTAGATTCTATATTTAAGACCCTGACGTTATCGCAGAGCTTACCTACCTCCAAGAACATTATGTCATCACACCAGCAGACAAAGCCTCAAATAATTACACATTTACTTGCAAAAATTACTATTTCAACAGTCTAATTAAAGAGTTGGGTTTAAATTCGACACCTGGAAATCCCACTTATACCCCAAGACACCTTTCTGCCTCTGAAAGAATAGATAATCACAAATCAGCTCTTGCTTCCTTTGGCTTCAACACTAACAAATTTAGATTGACCATACTTATACTGCATATCTAAAATGCATGAGTCGTTCTTGACTATACTAAGGTCACCGGTAATAACGTGTCCACAAGGAGAGTAGTTGAAATCCGATGAAGAACATTCGCATGGAAGTGTATGTAGTGAGGGACTACTTAAATCAATACACTGCAAGAATCGTTTGTAATTGTAATGTTAAACGTCTTCAAATTCAATAGCATCATTTAAGACCTGAGAGATTTACAGCATGGACCAGACATGCACGTTTCCGTTACTAAACCCTCGTCAGTGATCCTCAGTCTAAACAATGTAAAATGGCCAAAATGTATGAAATTTATTCTCCAAAAATGTACCAAAAGACGTAGCAGAATGGGTGGGATATGATGCTTTAGGACCCACGTTTTAGTAATTTCTAGAAATTTTGTAACAGAAAATTTCAAATGGTTGAAGAGACAGACGATCAACCGAAGTTGATCGAACTTGGCTACATGTGCCCTCGGGGACTCTTGGTCCACCAGCAGTGACAAATCTTAGATGCAACTGTTGGTGTGTAGCTATAGGAAATACAAGGAGTTTTTTCTTTTGAAATATGGTGGGATTTTTTTCTGTGACAGTTTTGTGATTCAAAATTTGACAAAGATTCAGTTTATCAATACCTTTGTTTGCAAATCTTACTTTAATGAAAGGAAGGTTTGTTTTCTCCTCTTACTTATCTGATCTAACTGCTTGAAATAAATGAAAAGTAGTAAAGTCCAAGATGACTCCTTGTAGTCTGTATTCTGGGGAACGTGTATCGGTAAATGTGAGGTCCTTCGTATATTCGCAGATTTCGTGTAACTTCCGTCAAGGAACAGAATATAATTTGGTGCGAATATAATGCAGTCCTAGAGGTTCATCCAAAAATGGAACCAAGTCATCGAAGGAGAAACCATGTATCTTAGGCCTATAATATTTACTAATGCCATGACTTGGAGGTCTTCTTTGTGGTCTGTTGAATAAGCTAGTCACATTTACCTATTGACAACCGGGACTTGTTAAGTTTCCTATGCTGCTGATATTATCGTTGCATCCATAAGGCGCTGCAGTGTTCTGATTTTTTATCCAGAACTCTTCTCTGTTGCGACGGAAATGTGTGCTCAAATTGGGATTGTTTGTGGGGTGATATATTTTCTCCAGGATTCAGACTCTTTTTATATCCATTTACATATTCATCTTTGTGGCTTGGGCCCCTGCGTTTTGCGGTCTTGTTTGTGTGTGGTCATTTTACAGTGAGGAGGTTGTTTTACACCACAATTGTAAGTTCTTCGAGACCTCTGGGTAATCGGAAAAGTGGAAGGTTGTGCGCACGTAATCCAGGATAACCACACCTTCTGCTATTTCCGTGGCAGATGGCGGTCCTAAGTCGGCACCGGTTGACCATTGGTCTCGTTGGTTTATGTGTAGTGCTTTGTGTTTGATGTTTCTGTGCTATGCGTTGACGTTCCTTGTCCCTGCGTCTCTTTCCGTGCTTGTCTGCTTTGTGTTTTTGCATTGAGTGTTTTGGGGTTTTGCTGTGGGTGCTGCAACCTGGTGTTGTTGGAGATCCCCTCCTTTGTCATAGATAAAACAGAATGATCGGCCTGGTCAAAATGTCGATAAAGGAGTTGACTTCCTTTATTATTTATTTTTGACCGGTGTCCTGACATTCTGGTTCGGAGCATACCTGTGGTTTCACCCACATAAATCAATCCACAAAGTGAGCACTCTATTCCGTAGACAACATTAAATGTCATACAGTTTAGGTTTTCAAAACTATGCGTGTTAAATGTTTGTTTTGTGAGATTACTTGAGAATGAATTGTCTGTTATAAGGAAGTTACAAGTTTTGCAAATATTCGTGTCGCACTTAGAATGTAAACGTCTTCAAATTGAATAGCATCATTTAACAACAGATAAATTGGCAACGTGGACCAGACATGAACGTTTCGGTTATTTAACCCTCATCAGTGATCCTAAATCTAAACAATGTAATATGCCAAAAAGTATGAAAGTTACTATGTCGAAAAAGTATACCGAAAGACGTAGCAGGATGGGTGGGATATGATGCTACAGGACCCACTTTTTAGAAATTTCAAGAAATTTTGATACCAGAAATTTAGAATGCGTTGAAGAAACGATCAACCGAAATTGATCGAACTTGGCTACATGTGCCCTCGGGGACTCCTGGTCCACCAGCAGTGACACTCACCAAGTGGTATCAATGTAAACGTCTTCAAATTGAATAGCATCATTTAAGAACAGATAAATTGGCAACGTGGACCAGACATGCACGTTTCGGTTATCTAACCCTCATCACCGATCCCAAATCCAAACAATGTAATATGCCAAAAAGTATGAAAGTTACTATGTCGAAAAAGTATACCGAAAGACGTAGCAGGATGGGTGGGACATGATGCTACAGGACCCACTTTTTAGAAATTTCAAGAAATTTTGATACCAGAAATTTAGAATGCGTTGAAGAAACGATCAACCGAAATTGATCGAACTTGGCTACATGTGCCCTCGGGGACTCCTGGTCCACCAGCAGTGACACTCACCAAGTGGTATAAATGTAAACGTCTTCAAATTGAATAGCATCATTTAAGAACAGATAAATTGGCAACGTGGACCAGACATGCACGTTTCGGTTATCTAACCCTCATCAGCGATCCCAAATCCAAGCAATGCAATATGCCAAAAAGTATGAAAGTTACTATGTCGAAAAAGTATACCGAATGACGCAGCAGGATGTGTGGGATATGATGCCACAGAACCCACCCCTTAGAAACTTCAAGAAATTTTGATACCAGAAATTTGGAATGCGTTGAAGAAACGATCAACCGAAATTGATCGAACTTGGCTACATGTGCCCTCGGGGACTCCTGGTCCACCAGCAGTGACACTCACCAAGTGGAATAAATGTAAACGTCTTCAAATTGAATAGCATCATTTCAGAACAGATAAATTGGCAAAGTGGACCAGACATGCACGTTTCGGTTATCTAACCCTCATCAGCGATCCCAAATCCAAACAGTGCAGTATGCCAAAAAGTATGAAAGTTACTATGTCGAAAAAGTATACCGAAAGACGCAGCAGGATGGGTGGGATATGATGCCACAGGACCCACCCCTTAGAAACTTCAAGAAATTTTGATACCAGAAATTTAGAATGCGTTGAAGAAACGATCAACCGAAATTGATCGAACTTGGCTACATGTGCCCTCGGGGACTCCTGGTCCACCAGCAGTGACACTCACCAAGTGGTATAAATGTAAACGTCTTCAAATTGAATAGCATCATTTCAGAACAGATAAATTGGCAACGTGGACCAGACATGCACGTTTCGGTTATTTAACCCTCATCAGTGATCCTAAATCTAAACAATGTAATATGCCAAAAAGTATGAAAGTTACTATGTCGAAAAAGTATACCGAAAAACGTAGCAGGATGGGTGGGATATGATGCTACAGGACCTACTTTTTAGAAAACTCAAGAAATTTTGATACCAGAAATTTAGAATGCGTTGAAGAAACGGTCAACCGAAATTGATCGAACTTGGCTACATGTGCCCTCGGGGACTCCTGGTCCACCAGCAGGGACACTCACCAAGTGGTATAAATGTAAACGTCTTCAAATTGAATAGCATCATTTCAGAACAGATAAATTGGCAACGTGGACCAGACATGCACGTTTCGGTTATCTAACCATCATCATTGATCCTAAATCTAAACAATGTAATATGCCAAAAAGTATGAAAGTTACTATGTCGAAAAAGTATACCGAAAGACGTAGGAGGATGGGTGGGATATGATGCTACAGGACCCACTTTTTAGAAATTTCAAGAAATTTTGATACCAGAAATTTAGAATGCGTTGAAGAAACGATCAACCGAAATTGATCAAACTTGGCTACATGTGCCCTCGGGGACTCCTGGTCCACCAGCGGTGACACTCACCAAGTGGTATAAATGTATACGTCTTAAAATTGAATAGCATCATTTCAGAACAGATAAATTGGCAACGTGGACCAGACATGCACGTTTCGGTTATCTAACCCTCATCAGCGATCCCAAATCCAAACAATGCAATATGCCAAAAAGTATGAAAGTTACTATGTCGAAAAAGTATACCGAAAGACGCAGTAGTATGGGTGGGATATGATGCCATGGGACCCACCCCTTAGAAACTTCAAGAAATTTTGATACTAGAAATTTAGAATGTGTTGAAGAAAATATCAACCGAAATTGATCGAACTTGGCTACATGTGCCCTCGGGGACTCCTGGTGCACCAGCAGTGACACTCACCAAGTGGTATAAATGTAAACTCTTCAAATTGAATAGCATCATTTCAGAACAGATAAATTGGCAACGTGGACCAGACATGCATGTTTCGGTTATCTAACTCTCATCAGCGATCCCAAATCCAAACTATGCAATTTGCCAAAAAGTATGAAAGTTACTATGTCGAAAAAGTATACCGAAAGACGCAGCAGGATGGGTGGGATATGATGCCACAGGACCCACCCCTTAGAAACTTCAAGAAATTTTGATACCAGAAATTTAGAATGCGTTGAAGAAACTATCAACCGAAATTGATCGAACTTGGCTACATGTGCCCTCGGGGACTCCTGATCCACCAGCAGTGACACTCACCAAGTGGTGTAAATGTAAACGTCTTCAAATTGAATAGCATCATTTAAGAACAGATAAATTGACAACGTGGACCAGACATGCACGTTTCGGTTATGTAACCCTCATCAGCGATCCCAAATCCAAGCAATGCAATATGCCAAAAAGTATGAAAGTTACTATGTCGAAAAAGTATACCGAATGACGCAGCAGGATGTGTGGGATATGATGCCACAGAACCCACCCCTTAGAAACTTCAAGAAATTTTGATACCAGAAATTTGGAATGCGTTGAAGAAACGATCAACCGAAATTGATCGAACTTGGCTACATGTGCCCTCGGGGACTCCTGGTCCACCAGCAGTGACACTCACCAAGTTTTATAAATGTAAACGTCTTCAAATTGAATAGCATCATTTCAGAACAGATAAATTGGCAACGTGGACCAGACATGCACGTTTCGGTTATCTAACCATCATCATTGATCCTAAATCTAAACAATGTAATATGCCAAAAAGTATGAAAGTTACTATGTCGAAAAAGTATACCGAAAGACGTAGGAGGATGGGTGGGATATGATCATGCTACAGGACCCACTTTTTAGAAATTTCAAGAAATTTTGATACCAGAAATTTAGAATGCGTTGAAGAAACGATCAACCGAAATTGATCAAACTTGGCTACATGTGCCGTCGGGGACTCCTGGTCCACCAGCGGTGACACTCACCAAGTGGTATAAATGTAAACTCTTCAAATTGAATAACTTCATTTAAGAACAGATAAATTGGCAACGTGGACCAGACATGCACGTTTCGGTTATCTAACCCTCATCAGTGATCCTAAATCTTAACAATGTAATATGCCAAAAAGTATGAAAGTTACTATGTCGAAAAAGTATACCGAAAGACGTAGCAGGATGGGTGGGATATGATGTTACAGGACCCACTTTTTAGAAATCTCAAGAAATTTTGATACCAGAAATTTAGAATGCATTGAAGAATTGATCGAACTTGGCTACATGTGCCCTCGGGGACTCCTGGTGCACCAGCAGTGACACTCACCAAGTGGTATAAATGTAAACGTCTTCAAATTGAATAGCATCATTTCAGAACAGATAAATTGGCAACGTGGACCAGACATGCATGTTTCGGTTATCTAACTCTCATCAGCGATCCCAAATCCAAACTATGCAATTTGCCAAAAAGTATGAAAGTTACTATGTCGAAAAAGTATACCGAAAGACGCAGCAGGATGGGTGGGATATGATGCCACAGGACCCACCCCTTAGAAACTTCAAGAAATTTTGATACCAGAAATTTAGAATGCGTTGAAGAAACTATCAACCGAAATTGATCGAACTTGGCTACATGTGCCCTCGGGGACTCCTGATCCACCAGCAGTGACACTCACCAAGTGGTATAAATGTAAACGTCTTCAAATTGAATAGCATCATTTAAGAACAGATAAATTGGCAACGTGGACCAGACATGCATGTTTCGGTTATCTAACCCTCATCAGCGATCCCAAATCCAAACAATGCAATTTGCCAAAAAGTATGAAAGTTACTATGTCGAAAAAGTATACCGAAAGACGCAGCAGGATGGGTGGGATATGATGCCACAGGACCCATCCCTTAGAAACTTCAAGAAATTTTGATACTAGAAATTTAGAATGCGTTGAAGAAACTATCAACCGAAATTGATCGAACTTGGCTACATGTGCCCTCGGGGACTCCTGGTCCACCAGCAGTGACACTCACCAAGTTTTATAAATGTAAACGTCTTCAAATTGAATAGCATCATTTCAGAACAGATAAATTGGCAACGTGGACCAGACATGCACGTTTCGGTTATTAAACCCTCATCATTGATCCTAAATCTAAACAAAGTAATATGCCAAAAAGTATGAAAATTACTATGTCGAAAAAGTATACCGAAAGACGTAGCAGGATAGGTGGGATATGATGTTACAGGACCCACTTTTTAGAAATCTCAAGAAATTTTGATACCAGAAATTTAGAATGCGTTGTAGAAACGATCAACCGAAATTGATCGAACCTGGCTACATGTGCCCTCGGGGACTCCTGGTCCACCAGCAGTGACACTCACCAAGTGGTATAAATGTAAACGTCTTCAAATTGAATATCATCATTTCAGAACAGATAAATTGGCAACGTGGACCAGACATGCACGTTTCGGATATCTAACCCTCATCAGCGATCCCAAATCCAAACAATGCAATATGCCAAAAAGTATGAAAGTTACTATGTCGAAAAAGTATACCGAAAGACGCAGCAGGATGGGTGGGATATGATGCCACAGGACCCATCCAATAGAAACTTCAAGAAATTTTGATACTAGAAATTTAGAATGCGTTGAAGAAACTATCAACCGAAATTGATCGAACTTGGCTACATGTGCCCTCGGGGACTCCTGGTCCACCAGCAGTGACACTCACCAAGTTTTATAAATGTAAACGTCTTCAAATTGAATAGCATAATTTCAGAACAGATAAATTGGCAACGTGGACCAGACATGCACGTTTCGGTTATCTAACCATCATCATTGATCCTAAATCTAAACAATGTAATATGCCAAAAAGTATGAAAATTACTATGTCGAAAAAGTATACCGAAAGACGTAGGAGGATGGGTGGGATATGATGCTACAGGACCCACTTTTTAGAAATTTCAAGAAATTTTGATACCAGAAATTAAGAATGCGTTGAAGAAACGATCAACCGAAATTGATCAAACTTGGCTACATGTGCCCTCGGGGACTCCTGGTCCACCAGCGGTGACACTCACCAAGTGGTATAAATGTATACGTCTTCAAATTGAATAGCATCATTTCACAACAGATAAATTGGCAACGTGGACCAGACATGCACGTTTCGGTTATCTAACCCTCATCAGTGATCCTAAATCTTAACAATGTAATATGCCAAAAAGTATGAAAGTTACTATGTCGAAAAAGTATACCGAAAGACGTAGCAGGATGGGTGGGATATGATGCTACAGGACCCACTTTTTAGAAATCTCAAGAAATTTTGATACCAGAAATTTAGAATGCGTTGAAGAAACGATCAACCGAAATTGATCGAACTTGGCTACATGTGCCCTCGGGGACTCCTGGTCCACCAGCAGTGACACTCACCAAGTTTTATCAATGTAAACGTCTTCAAATTGAATAGCATCATTTAAGAACAGATAAATTGGCAACGTGGACCAGACATGCATGTTTCGGTTATCTAACCCTCATCAGCGTTCCCAAATCCAAACTATGCAATTTTCCAAAAAGTATGAAAGTTACTATGTCGAAAAAGTATACCGAAAGACGCAGCAGGATGGGTGGGATATGATGCCACAGGACCCATCCCTTAGAAACTTCAAGAAATTTTGATACCAGAAATTTAGAATGCGTTGAAGAAACTATCAACCGAAATTGATCGAACTTGGTTACATGTGCCCTCGGGGACTCCTGATCCACCAGCAGTGACACTCACCAAGTGGTATAAATGTAAACGTCTTCAAATTGAATAGCATCATTTAAGAACAGATAAATTGGCAACGTGGACCAGACATGCACGTTTCGGTTATCTCACCCTCATCAGCGATCCCAAATCCAAACAATGCAATATGCCAAAAAGTATGAAAGTTACTATGTCGAAAAAGTATACCGAAAGACGCAGCAGGATGGGTGGGATATGATGCCACAGGACCCATCCCTTAGAAACTTCAAGAAATTTTGATACTAGAAATTTAGAATGCGTTGAAGAAACTATCAACCGAAATTGATCGAACTTGGCTACATGTGCCCTCGGGGACTCCTGGTCCACCAGCAGTGACACTCACCAAGTTTTATAAATGTAAACGTCTTCAAATTGAATAGCATCATTTCAGAACAGATAAATTGGCAACGTGGACCAGACATGCACGTTTCGGTTATTAAACCCTCATCATTGATCCTAAATCTAAACAAAGTAATATGCCAAAAAGTATGAAAATTACTATGTCGAAAAAGTATACCGAAAGACGTAGCAGGATAGGTGGGATATGATGTTACAGATCCCACTTTTTAGAAATCTCAAGAAATTTTGATACCAGAAATTTAGAATGCGTTGAAGAAACGATCAACCGAAATTGAACGAACTTGGCTACATGTGCCCTCGGGGACTCCTGGTCCACCAGCAGTGACACTCACCAAGTGGTATAAATGTAAACGTCTTCAAATTGAATATCATCATTTCAGAACAGATAAATTGGCAACGTGGACCAGACATGCACGTTTCGGTTATCTAACCCTCATCAGTGATCCTAAATCTTAACAATGTAATATGCCAAAAAGCATGAAAGTTACTATGTCGAAAAAGTATACCGAAAGACGTAGCAGGATGGGTGGGATATGATGCTACAGGACCCACTTTTTAGAAATCTCAAGAAATTTTGATACCAGAAATTTAGAATGCGTTGAAGAAACGATCAACCGAAATTGATCGAACGTGGCTACTTGTGCCCTCGGGGACTCCTGGTCCACCAGCAGTGACACTCACCAAGTTTTATCAATGTAAACGTCTTCAAATTGAATAGCATCATTTAAGAACAGATAAATTGGCAACGTGGACCAGACATGCATGTTTCGGTTATCTAACCCTCATCAGCGTTCCCAAATCCAAACTATGCAATTTGCCAAAAAGTATGAAAGTCACTATGTCGAAAAAGTATACCGAAAGACGCAGCAGGATGGGTGGGATACGATGCCACAGGACCCATCCCTTAGAAACTTCAAGAAATTTTGATACCAGAAATTTAGAATGCGTTGAAGAAACTATCAACCGAAATTGATCGAACTTGGCTACATGTGCCCTCGGGGACTCCTGGTCCACCAGCAGTGACACTCACCAAATTTTATAAATGTAAACGTCTTCAAATTGAATAGCATCATTTCAGAACAGATGAATTCGCAACGTGGACAAGACATGCACGTTTCGGTTATTTAACTCTCCTCATTGATCCTAAATCTAAACAATGTAATATGCGAAAAGGTAAGAAAGTTACTATGTCGAAAAAGTATACCGAAAGACGTAGCAGGATGGGTGGGATATGATGCTACAGGACCCACTTTTTAGAAATTTCAAGAAATTTTGATACCAGAAATTTAGAATGCGTTGAAGAAACGATCAACCGAAATTGATCGAACTTGGCTACATGTGCCCTCGGGGACTCCTGGTCCACCAGCAGTGACACTCACCAAGTGGTATCAATGTAAACGTCTTCAAATTGAATAGCATCATTTAAGAACAGATAAATTGGCAACGTGGACCAGACATGCATGTTTCGGTTATCTAACCCTCATCAGCGATCCCAAATCCAAACAATGCAATTTGCCAAAAAGTATGAAAGTTACTATGTCGAAAAAGTATACCGAAAGACGCAGCAGGATGGGTGGGATATGATGCCACAGGACCGACCCCTTAGAAACTTCAAGAAATTTTGATACCAGAAATTTAGAATGCGTTGAAGAAACTATCAACCGAAATTGATCGAACTTGGCTACATGTGCCCTCGGGGACTCCTGGTCCACCAGCAGTGACACTCACCAAATTTTATAAATGTAAACGTCTTCAAATTGAATAGCATCATTTCAGAACAGATGAATTCGCAACGTGGACAAGACATGCACGTTTCGGTTATTTAACCCTCATCAGTGATCCTAAATCTAAACAATGTAATATGCCAAAAAGTATAAAAGTTACTATGTCGAATAAGTATACCGAAAGACGTATCAGGATGGGTGGGATATGATGCTACAGGACCCACTTTTTAGAAATTTCACGAAATTTTGATACCAGAAATTTAGAATGCGTTGAAGAAACGATCAACCGAAAATGATCGAACTTGCCTACATGTGCCCTCGGGGACTCCTGGTCCACCAGCAGTGACACTCACCAAATTTTATAAATGTAAACGTCTTCAAATTGAATAGCATCATTTCAGAACAGATAAATTGGCAACGTGGACCAGACATGCACGTTTCGGTTATCTAACCCTCATCAGCGATCCCAAATCCAAACAATGCAATATGCCAAATAGTATGAAAGTTACTATGTCGAAAAAGTATACCGAAAGACGCAGCAGGATGGGTGGGATATGATGCCACAGGACCCACCCCTTAGAAACTTCAAAAAATTTTGATACCAGAAAATTAGAATGCGTTGAAGAAACTATCAACCGAAATTGATCGAACTTGGCTACATGTGCCCTCGGGGACTCCTGGTCCACCAGCAGTGACACTCACCAAATTTTATAAATGTAAACGTCTTCAAATTGAATAGCATCATTTCAGAACAGATGAATTCGCAACGTGGACAAGACATGCACGTTTCGGTTATTTAACTCTCCTCATTGATCCTAAATCTAAACAATGTAATATGCGAAAAGGTAAGAAAGTTACTATGTCGAAAAAGTATACCGAAAGACGTAGCAGGATGGGTGGGATATGATGCTACAGGAGCCACTTTTTAGAAATTTCAAGAAATTTTGATACCAGAAATTTAGAATGCGTTGAAGAAACGATCAACCGAAAATGATCGAACTTGCCTACATGTGCCCTCGGGGACTCCTGGTCCACCAGCAGTGACACTCACCAAGTGGTATAAATGTAAAGGTCTTCAAATTGAATAGCATCATTTCAGAACAGATAAATTGGCAACGTGGACCAAACATGCACGTTTCGGTTATTTAACCCTCATCAGTGATCCTAAATCTAAACAATGTAATATGCCAAAAAGTATAAAAGTTACTATGTCGAATAAGCATACCGAAAGACGTATCAGGATGGGTGGGATATGATGCTACAGGACCCACTTTTTAGAAATTTCAAGAAATTTTGATACCAGAAATTTAGAATGCGTTGAAGAAACGATCAACCGAAATTGATCGAACTTGGCTACATGTGCCCTCGGGGACTCCTGGTCCACCAGCAGTGACACTCACCAAGTGGTATAAATGTAAACGTCTTCAAATTGAATAGCATCATTTCAGAACAGATAAATTGGCAACGTGGACCAGACATGCACGTTTCGGTTATCTAACCCTCATCAGCGACCCAAATCCAAACAATGCAATATGCCAAAAAGTATGAAAGTTACTATGTCGAAAAAGTATACCGAAAGACGCAGCAGGATGGGTGGGATATGATGCCACAGGACCCACCCCTTAGAAACTTCAAGAAATTTTGATACCAGAAATTTAGAATGCGTTGAAGAAACTATCAACCGAAATTGATCGAACTTGGCTACATGTGCCCTCGGGGACTCCTGGTCCACCAGCAGTGACACTCACCAAGTTTTATAAATGTAAACGTCTTCAAATTGAATAACACCATTTCAGAACAGATAAATTAGCAACGTGGACCAGACATGCACGTTTCGGTTATTTAACCCTCATCAGTGATCCTTAATCTAAACAATGTAATATGCCAGAAGGTATGAAAGTTACTATGTCGAAAAAGTATACCGAAAGACGTAGCAGGATGGGTGGGATATGATGCTACTGGACCCACTTTTTAGAAATCTCAAGAAATTTTGATACCAGAAATTTAGAATGCGTTGAAGAAACGATCAACCGAAATTGATCGAACTTGGCTACATGTGCCCTCGGGGACTCCTGGTCCACCAGCAGTGACACTTACCAATTGGTATAAATGTAAACGTCTTCAAATTGAATAGCATCATTTCAGAACAGATAAATTAGCAACGTGGACCAGACATGCACGTTTCGGTTATTTAACCCTCATCAGTGATCCTAAATCTAAACAATGTAATATGCCAAAAAGTATAAAAGTTACTATGTCGAATAAGTATACCGAAAGACGTATCAGGATGGGTGGGATATGATGCTACAGGACCCACTTTTTAGAAATTTCACGAAATTTTGATACCAGAAATTTAGAATGCGTTGAAGAAACGATCAACCGAAAATGATCGAACTTGCCTACATGTGCCCTCGGGGACTCCTGGTCCACCAGCAGTGACACTCACCAAGTGGTATAAATGTAAAGGTCTTCAAATTGAATAGCATCATTTCAGAACAGATAAATTGGCAACGTGGACCAGACATGCACATTTCGGTTATCTAACCCACATCAGTGATCCAAAATCCAAACAATGCAATATGCCAAATAGTATGAAAGTTACTATGTCGAAAAAGTATACCGAAAGACGCAGCAGGATGGGTGGGATATGATGCTACAGGACCCACCCCTTAGAAACTTCAAGAAATTTTGATACCAGAAATTTAGAATGCGTTGAAGAAACTATCAACCGAAATTGATCGAACTTGGCTACATGTGCCCTCGGGGACTCCTGGTCCACCAGCAGTGACACTCACCAAGTTTTATAAATGTAAACGTCTTCAAATTGAATAGCATCATTTAAGAACAGATAAATTGGCAACGTGGACCAGACATGCACGTTTCGGTTATCTAACCCTCATCAGTGATCCTAAATCTAAACAATGTAATATGCCAAAAGGTATGAAAGTTACTTTGTCGAAAAAGTATACCGAAAGACGTAGCAGGATGGGTGGGATATGATGCTACAGGACCCACTTTTTAGAAATCTCAAGAAATTTTGATACCAGAAATTTAGAATGCGTTGAAGAAACGATCAACCGAAATTGATCGAACTTGGCTACATGTGCCCTCGGGGACTCCTGGTCCACCAGCAGTGACACTCACCAAGTGGTATAAATGTAAACGTCTTCAAATTGAATAGCATCATTTCAGAACAGATAAATTGGCAACGTGGACCAGACATGCACGTTTCGGTTATTTAACCCTCATCAGTGATCCTAAATCTAAACAGTGTAATATTCCAAAAAGTATGAAAGTTACTATGTCGAAAAAGTATACCGAAAGACGTAGCAGGATGGGTGGGATATGATGCAACAGGACCCACTTTTTAGAAACTTGAAGAAATTTTGATACCAGATATTTAGAATGCGTTGAAGAAACGATCAACCGAAATTGATCGAACTTGGCTACATGTGCCCTCGGGGACTCCTGGTCCACCAGCAGTGACACTCACCAAGTGGTATAAATGTAAACGTCTTCAAATTGAATAGCATCATTTCAGAACAGATAAATTGGCAACGTGGACCAGACATGCACGTTTCGGTTATCTAACCCTCATCAGCGATCCCAAATCCAAACAATGCAATATGCCAAAAAGTATGAAAGTTACTATGTCGAAAAAGTATACCGAAAGACGCAGCAGGATGGGTGGGATATGATGCCACAGGACCCACCGCCTAGAAACTTCAAGAAATTTTGATACCAGAAATTTAGAATGCGTTGAAGAAACTATCAACCGAAATTGATCGAACTTGGCTACATGTGCCCTCGGGGA
This sequence comes from Pinctada fucata, assembly GCA_028142955.1. Lineage (NCBI taxonomy): Eukaryota > Metazoa > Mollusca > Bivalvia > Pterioida > Pteriidae > Pinctada > Pinctada fucata. The sequence goes on along the minus strand of AP027112.1, from coordinate 53,600,461 downwards.
CTCCTGGTCCACCAGCAGTGACACTCACCAAATTTTATAAATGTAAACGTCTTCAAATTGAATAGCATCATTTCAGAACAGATAAATTGGCAACGTGGACAAGACATGCACGTTTCAGTTATTTAACTCTCATCATTGATCCGAAATCTAAACAATGTAATATGCCAAAAGGTATGAAAGTTACTATGTCGAAAAAGTATACCGAAAGACGTAGCAGGATGGGTGGGATATGATGCCACCGGACCAATCCCTTAGAAACTTGAAGAAATTTTGATACCAGAAATGTAGAATGCGTTGAAGAAACGATCAACCGAAATTGATCGAACTTGGCTACATGTGCCCTCGGGGACTCCTGGTCCACAAGCAGTGACACTCACCAAGTTTTATAAATGTAAACGTCTTCAAATTGAATAGCATCATTTCAGAACAGATAAATTGGCAACGTGGACCAGACATGCACGTTTCGGTTATCTAACCCTCATCAGTGATCCTAAATCTTAACAATGTAATATGCCAAAAAGTATGAAAGTTACTATGTCGAAAAAGTATACCGAAAGACGTAGCAGGATGGGTGGGATATGATGCTACAGGACCCACTTTTTAGAAATTTCAAGAAATTTTGATACCAGAAATTTAGAATGCGTTGAAGAAACGATCAACCGAAATTGATCGAACTTGGCTACATGTGCCCTCGGGGACTCCTGGTCCACCAGCAGTGACACTCACCAAGTGGTATAAATGTAAACGTCTTCAAATTGAATAGCATCATTTCAGAACAGATAAATTGGCAACGTGGACCAGACATGCAGGTTTCGGTTATTTAACCCTCATCAGTGATCCTAAATCTAAACAATGTAATATTCCAAAAAGTATGAAAGTTACTATGTCGAAAAAGTATACCGAAAGACGTAGCAGGATGGGTGGGATATGATGCAACAGGACCAATCCCTTAGAAACTTGAAGAAATTTTGATACCAGAAATTTAGAATGCGTTGAAGAAACGATCAACCGAAATTGATCGAACTTGGCTACATGTGCCCTCGGGGACTCCTGGTCTACCAGCAGTGACACTCACCAAGTGGTATTAATGTAAACGTCTTCAAATTGAATAGCATCACTTCAGAACAGATAAATTGGCAACGTGGACAAGACATGCACGTTTCGGTTATTTAACCCTCATCAGTGATCCTAAATCTAAAGAATGTAATATGCCAAAAAGTATGAAAATTACTATGTCGAAAAAGTATACCGAAAGACGCAGCAGGATGGGTGGGATATGATGCCATAGGACCCACTTTTTGGAAATTTCAAGAAATTTTGATACCAGAAATTTAGAATGCGTTGAAGAAACGATCAACCGAAAATGATCGAACTTGCCTACATGTGCCCTCGGGGACTCCTGGTCCACCAGCAGTGACACTCACCAAGTGGTATAAATGTAAAGGTCTTCAAATTGAATAGCATCATTTCAGAACAGATAAATTGGCAACGTTGAACAGACATGCACGTTTCGGTTATCTAACCCTCATCAGCGATCCCAAATCCAAACAATGCAATATGCCAAATAGTATGAAAGTTACTATGTCGAAAAAGTATACCGAAAGACGCAGCAGGATGGGTGGGATATGATGCCACAGGACCCACCCCTTAGAAACTTCAAGAAATTTTGATACCAGAAATTTAGAATGCGTTGAAGAAACTATCAACCGAAATTGATCGAACTTGGCTACATGTGCCCTCGGGGACTCCTGGTCCACCAGCAGTGACACTCACCAAATTTTATAAATGTAAACGTCTTCAAATTGAATAGCATCATTTCAGAACAGATAAATTGGCAACGTGGACCAGACATGCACGTTTCGGTTATTTAACCCTCATCAGTGATCCTAAATCTAAACAATGTAATATGCCAAAAGGTATGAAAGTTACTTTGTCGAAAAAGTATACCGAAAGACGGAGCAGGATGGGTGGGATATGATGCTACAGGACCCACTTTTTAGAAATCTCAAGAAATTTTGATACCAGAAATTTAGAATGCGTTGAAGAAACGATCAACCGAAATTGATCGAACTTGGCTACATGTGCCCTCGGGGACTCCTGGTCCACCAGCAGTGACACTCACCAAGTGGTATAAATGTAAACGTCTTCAAATTGAATAGCATCATTTCAGAACAGATAAATTGGCAACGTTGACCAGACATGCACGTTTCGGTTATCTAACCCTCATCAGCGATCCCAAATCCAAACAATGCAATATGCCAAAAAGTATGAAAGTTGCTATGTCGAAAAAGTATACCGAAAGACGCAGCAGGATGGGTGGGATATGATGCCACAGGACCCACCCCTTAGAAACTTCAAGAAATTTTGATACCAGAAATTTAGAATGCGTTGAAGAAACTATCAACCGAAATTGATCGAACTTGGCTACATGTGCCCTCGGGGACTCCTGGTCCACCAGCAGTGACACTCACCAAATTTTATAAATGTAAACGTCTTCAAATTGAATAGCATCATTTCAGAACAGATAAATTGGCAACGTGGACCAGACATGCACGTTTCGGTTATTTAACCCTCATCAGTGATCCTAAATCTAAACAATGTAATATGCCAAAAAGTATGAAAGTTACTATGTCGAAAAAGTATACCGAAAGACTTAGCAGGATGGGTGGGATATGATGCAACAGGACCAATCCCTTAGAAACTTGAAGAAATTTTGATACCAGAAATTTAGAATGCGTTGAAGAAACGATCAACCGAAATTGATCGAACTTGGCTACATGTGCCCTCGGGGACTCCTGGTCTACCAGCAGTGACACTCACCAAGTGGTATTAATGTAAACGTCTTCAAATTGAATAGCATCACTTCAGAACAGATAAATTGGCAACGTGGACAAGACATGCACGTTTCGGTTATTTAACCCTCATCAGTGATCCTAAATCTAAACAATGTAATATGCCAAAAAGTATGAAAATTACTATGTCGAAAAAGTATACTGAAAGACGCAGCAGGATGGGTGGGATATGATGCCATAGGACCCACTTTTTAGAAATTTCAAGAAATTTTGATACCAGAAATTTAGAATGCGTTGAAGAAACGATCAACCGAAAATGATCGAACTTGCCTACATGTGCCCTCGGGGACTCCTGGTCCACCAGCAGTGACACTCACCAAGTGGTATAAATGTAAAGGTCTTCAAATTGAATAGCATCATTTCAGAACAGATAAATTGGCAACGTTGACCAGACATGCACGTTTCGGTTATCTAACCCTCATCAGCGATCCCAAATCCAAACAATGCAATATGCCAAATAGTATGAAAGTTACTATGTCGAAAAAGTATACCGAAAGACGCAGCAGGATGGGTGGGATATGATGCCACAGGACCCACCCCTTAGAAACTTCAAGAAATTTTGATACCAGAAATTTAGAATGCGTTGAAGAAACTATCAACCGAAATTGATCGAACTTGGCTACATGTGCCCTCGGGGACTCCTGGTCCACCAGCAGTGACACTCACCAAGTGGTATAAATGTAAACGTCTTCAAATTGAATAGCATCATTTCAGAACAGATAAATTGGCAACGTGGACCAGACATGCACGTTTCGGTTATTTAACCCTCATCAGTGATCCTAAATCTAAACAATGTAATATGCCAAAAGGTATGAAAGTTACTTTGTCGAAAAAGTATACCGAAAGACGGAGCAGGATGGGTGGGATATGATGCTACAGGACCCATTTTTTAGAAATCTCAAGAAATTTTGATACCAGAAATTTAGAATGCGTTGAAGAAACGATCAACCGAAATTGATCGAACTTGGCTACATGTGCCCTCGGGGACTCCTGGTCCAACAGCAGTGACACTCACCAAGTGGTATAAATGTAAAGGTCTTCAAATTGAATAGCATCATTTCAGAAGAGATAAATTGGCAACGTGGACCAGACATGCACATTTCGGTTATCTAACCCTCATCAGTGATCCCAAATCCAAACAATGCAATATGCCAAATAGTATGAAAGTTACTATGTCGAAAAAGTATACCGAAAGACGCAGCAGGATGGGTGGGATATGATGCCACAGGACCCACCCCTTAGAAACTTCAAGAAATTTTGATACCAGAAATTTAGAATGCGTTGAAGAAACTATCAACCGAAATTGATCGAACTTGGCTACATGTGCCCTCGGGGACTCCTGGTCCACCAGCAGTGACACTCACCAAGTGGTATAAATGTAAACATCTTCAAATTGAATAGCATCATTTCAGAACAGATAAATTGGCAACGTTGACCAGACATGCACGTTTCGGTTATCTAACCCTCATCAGCGATCCCAAATCCAAACAATGCAATATGCCAAAAAGTATGAAAGTTGCTATGTCGAAAAAGTATACCGAAAGACGCAGCAGGATGGGTGGGATATGATGCCACAGAACCCACCCCTTAGAAACTTCAAGAAATTTTGATACCAGAAATTTAGAATGCGTTGAAGAAACTATCAACCGAAATTGATCGAACTTGGCTACATGTGCCCTCGGGGACTCCTGGTCCACCAGCAGTGACACTCACCAAATTTTATAAATGTAAACGTCTTCAAATTGAATAGCATCATTTCAGAACAGATAAATTGGCAACGTGGACCAGACATGCACGTTTCGGTTATTTAACCCTCATCAGTGATCCTAAATCTAAACAATGTAATATGCCAAAAGGTATGAAAGTTACTTTGTCGAAAAAGTATACCGAAAGACGGAGCAGGATGGGTGGGATATGATGCTACAGGACCCACTTTTTAGAAATCTCAAGAAATTTTGATACCAGAAATTTAGAATGCGTTGAAGAAACGATCAACCGAAATTGATCGAACTTGGCTACATGTGCCCTCGGGGACTCCTGGTCCACCAGCAGTGACACTCACCAAGTGGTATAAATGTAAAGGTCTTCAAATTGAATAGCATCATTTCAGAACAGATAAATTGGCAACGTGGACCAGACATGCACATTTCGGTTATCTAACCCTCATCAGTGATCCCAAATCCAAACAATGCAATATGCCAAATAGTATGAAAGTTACTATGTCGAAAAAGTATACCGAAAGACGCAGCAGGATGGGTGGGATATGATGCCACAGGACCCACCCCTTAGAAACTTCAAGAAATTTTGATACCAGAAATTTAGAATGCGTTGAAGAAACTATCAACCGAAATTGATCGAACTTGGCTACATGTGCCCTCGGGGACTCCTGGTCCACCAGCAGTGACACTCACCAAATTTTATAAATGTAAACATCTTCAAATTGAATAGCATCATTTCAGAACAGATAAATTGGCAACGTTGACCAGACATGCACGTTTCGGTTATCTAACCCTCATCAGCGATCCCAAATCCAAACAATGCAATATGCCAAAAAGTATGAAAGTTGCTATGTCGAAAAAGTATACCGAAAGACGCAGCAGGATGGGTGGGATATGATGCCACAGAACCCACCCCTTAGAAACTTCAAGAAATTTTGATACCAGAAATTTAGAATGCGTTGAAGAAACTATCAACCGAAATTGATCGAACTTGGCTACATGTGCCCTCGGGGACTCCTGGTCCACCAGCAGTGACACTCACCAAATTTTATAAATGTAAACGTCTTCAAATTGAATAGCATCATTTCAGAACAGATAAATTGGCAACGTGGACCAGACATGCACGTTTCGGTTATTTAACCCTCATCAGTGATCCTAAATCTAAACAATGTAATATGCCAAAAGGTATGAAAGTTACTTTGTCGAAAAAGTATACCGAAAGACGGAGCAGGATGGGTGGGATATGATGCTACAGGACCCACTTTTTAGAAATCTCAAGAAATTTTGATACCAGAAATTTAGAATGCGTTGAAGAAACGATCAACCGAAATTGATCGAACTTGGCTACATGTGCCCTCGGGGACTCCTGGTCCACCAGCAGTGACACTCACCAAGTGGTATAAATGTAAAGGTCTTCAAATTGAATAGCATCATTTCAGAACAGATAAATTGGCAACGTGGACCAGACATGCACATTTCGGTTATCTAACCCTCATCAGTGATCCGAAATCCAAACAATGCAATATGCCAAATAGTATGAAAGTTACTATGTCGAAAAAGTATACCGAAAGACGCAGCAGGATGGGTGGGATATGATGCCACAGGACCCACCCCTTAGAAACTTCAAGAAATTTTGATACCAGAAATTTAGAATGCGTTGAAGAAACTATCAACCGAAATTGATCGAACTTGGCTACATGTGCCCTCGGGGACTCCTGGTCCACCAGCAGTGACACTCACCAAATTTTATAAATGTAAACGTCTTCAAATTGAATAGCATCATTTCAGAACAGATAAATTGGCAACGTGGACCAGACATGCACGTTTCGGTTATCTAACCCTCATCAGTGATCCTAAATCTAAACAATGTAATATGCCAAAAGGTATGAAAGTTACTTTGTCGAAAAAGTATACCGAAAGACGTAGCAGGATGGGTGGGATATGATGCTACAGGACCCACTTTTTAGAAATCTCAAGAAATTTTGATACCAGAAATTTAGAATGCGTTGAAGAAACGATCAACCGAAATTGATCGAACTTGGCTACATGTGCCCTCGGGGACTCCTGGTCCACCAGCAGTGACACTCACCAAGTGGTATAAATGTAAACGTCTTCAAATTGAATAGCATCATTTCAGAACAGATAAATTGGCAACGTGGACCAGACATGCACGTGTCGGTTATTTAACCCTCATCAGTGATCCTAAATCTAAACAATGTAATATGCCAAAAAGTATGAAAGTTACTATGTCGAAAAATTATACCGAAAGACGTAGCAGGATGGGTGGGATATGATGCAACAGGACCCACTTTTTAGAAACTTTAAGAAATTTTGATACCAAAAATTTAAAATGCGTTGAAGAAACGATCAACCGAAATTGATCGAACTTGGCTACATGTGCCCTCGGGGACTCCTGGTCCACCAGCAGTGACACTCACCAAGTGGTATAAATGTAAACGTCTTCAAATTGAATTGCATCATTTCAGAACAGATAAATTGGCAACGTGGACCAGACATGCACGTTTCGGTTATCTAACCCTCATCAGCGATCCCAAATCCAAACAATGCAATATGCCAAAAAGTATGAAAGTTACTATGTCGAAAAAGTATACCGAAAGACGCAGCAGGATGGGTGGGATATGATGCCACAGGACCCACCGCTTAGAAACTTCAAGAAATTTTGATACCAGAAATTTAGAATGCGTTGAAGAAACTATCAACCGAAATTGATCGAACTTGGCTACATGTGCCCTCGGGGACTCCTGGTCTACCAGAAGTGACACTCACCAAATTTTATAAATGTAAACGTTTTCAAATTGAATAGCATCATTTCAGAACAGATAAATTGGCAACGTGGACAAGACATGCACGTTTCAGTTATTTAACTCTCATCATTGATCCGAAATCTAAACAATGTAATATGCTAAAAGGTATGAAAGTTACTATGTCGAAAAAGTATACCGAAAGACGTAGCAGGATGGGTGGGATATGATGCCACAGGACCAATCCCTTAGAAACTTCAAGAAATTTTGATACCAGAAATTTAGAATGCGTTGAAGAAACGATCAACCGAAATTGATCGAACTTGGCTACATGTGCCCTCGGGGACTCCTGGTCTACCAGCAGTGACACTCACCAAGTGGTATAAATGTAAACGTCTTCAAATTGAATAGCATCACTTCAGAACAGATGAATTGGCAACGTGGACCAGACATGCACGTTTCGGTTATTTAACCCTCATCAGTGATCCTAAATCTAAACAATCTAATATGCCAAAAAGTATGAAAGTTACTATGTCGAATAAGTATACCGAAAGACGTAGCAGGATGGGTGGGATATGATGCTACAGGACCCACTTTTTAGAAATCTCAAGAAATTTTGATACCAGAAATTTAGAATGCGTTGAAGAAACGATCAACCGAAATTGATCGAACTTGGCTACATGTGCCCTCGGGGACTCCTGGTCCACCAGCAGTGACGCTCACCAAATTTTATAAATGTAAACGTCTTCAAATTGAATAGCATCATTTCAGAACAGATAAATTGGCAACGTGGACCAGACATGCACGTTTCGGTTATCTAACCCTCATCAGCGATCCCAAATCCAAACAATGCAATATGCCAAAAAGTATGAAAGTTACTATGTCGAAAAAGTATACCGAAAGACGTAGCAGGATGGGTGGGATATGATGCTACAGGACCCACTTTTTAGAAATCTTAAGAAATTTTGATACCAGAAATTTAGAATGCGTTGAAGAAACGATCAACCGAAATTGATCGAAATTGGCTACATGTGCCCTCGGGGACTCCTGGTCCATCAGCAGTGACACTCACCAAGTGGTATAAATGTAAACGTCTTCAGATTGAATAGCATCATTTAAGAACAGATAAATTGGCAACGTGGACCAGACATGCACGTTTCGGTTATCTAACCCTCATCAGCGATCCCAAATCCAAACAATGCAATATGCCAAAAAGTATGAAAGTTACTATGTCGAAAAAATATACCGAAAGACGTAGCAGGATGGGTGGGATATGATGCCACAGGACCCACCCCTTAGAAACTTCAAGAAATTTTGATACTAGAACTTAAGAATGCGTTGAAGAAACTATCAACCGAAATTGATCGAACTTGGCTACATGTGCCCTCGGGAACTCCTGGTCCACCAGCAGTGACACTCACCAAGTGGTATAAATGTGAACGTCTTCAAATTGAATAGCATCATTTAAGAACAGATAAATTGGCAACGTGGACCAGACATGCACGTTTCGGTTATCTAACCCTCATCAGCGATCCCAAATCCAAACAATGCAATATGCCAAAAAGTATGAAAGTTACTATGTCGAAAAATATACCGAAAGACGCAGCAGGATGGGTGGGATATGATGCAAAAGGACCCGTCCCTTAGAGACTTCAAGATATTTTGATACCAGAAATTTAGAATGCGTTGAAGAAACGATCAACCGAAATTGATCGAACTTGGCTACATGTGCCCTCGGGAACTCCTGGTCCACCAGCAGTGACACTCACCAAGTGGTATAAATGTGAAGGTCTTCAAATTGAATAGCATCATTTAAGAACAGATAAATTGGCAACGTGGACCAGACATGCACGTTTCGGTTATCTAACCCTCATCAGCGATCCCAAATCCAAACAATGCAATATGCCAAAAAGTATGAAAGTTACTATGTCGAAAAAGTATACCGAAAGACGTAGCAGGATGGGTGGGATATGATGCTACAGGACCCACTTTTTAGAAATCTTAAGAAATTTTGATACCAGAAATTTAGAATGCGTTGAAGAAACGATCAAGCGAAATTGATCGAAATTGGCTACATGTGCCCTCGGGGACTCCTGGTCCACCAGCAGTGACACTCACCAAGTGGTATAAATGTAAACGTCTTCAAATTGAATAGCATCATTTTAGAACAGATCAATTGGCAACGTGGACCAGACATGCACGTTTCGGTTATTTAACCCTCATCAGTGATCCTAAATCTAAACAATGTGATATGCCAAAAAGTATGAAAGTTACTATGTCGAAAAAGTATACCGAACGACGTAGCAGTATGGGTGGGATATGATGCTACAGGACCCACTTTGTAGAAATTTCAAGAAATTTTGATACCAGAAATTTAGAATGCGTTGAAGAAACGATCAACCGAAATTGATCGAACTTGGCTACATGTGCCCTCGGGGACTCCTGGTCTACCAGCAGTGACAGTCTTCAAATTGAATAGCATCATTTAAGAACAGATAAATTGGCAACGTGGACCAGACATGCACGTTTCGGTTATCTAACCCTCATCAGCGATCCCAAATCCAAACAATGCAATATGCCAAAAAATATGAAAGTTACTATGTCGAAAAAGTATACCGAAAGACGCAGCAGGATGGGTGGGATATGATGCCACTGGACCCACTTTTTAGAAATCTCAAGAAATTTTGATACCAGAAATTTAGAATGCGTTGAAGAAACTATCAACCGAAATTGATCGAACTTGGCTACATGTGCCCTCGGGGACTCCTTGTCCACCAGCAGTGACACTCACCAAGTGGTATAAATGTAAACGTCTTCAAATTGAATAGCATCATTTCAGAACAGATAAATTGGCAACGTGGACCAGACATGCACGTTTCGGTTATTTATAGGAGGTTGTAGGAATTTCTATGGGTACTAACTGTGCGCCACTTGTTGCAGATTTATTTTTATACACTTATGAAAAAGAATTTATTCAAAATCTACAAAAGCAAAGAAAAGTTGATGAGCTGGAATGTTTCAATAATACTTCTAGGTATCTGGATGATATTCTAGCCATTGACAATCCTGCTTTTGAATTATATAAGAATGAAATTTATCCACAAGAATTAACCCTTAACAAGGCAAACCTTTCAAATACAGAAACACCCTTTTTGGACCTAAATATCAAAATTGTAAACGGAAAGATTCAAGTGTATATGACAAAAGGTATGATTTTGGATTCAACATAGTAAATTTCCCTTGGCTTGACGGTGATGTTCCATTATTACCGTCATACGGCATTTACATATCACAGCTCATCCGGTACGCTAGAGCATGTACTGATATTTTGGATTTTCACAGTAGAAATTTACAAATTACCAAAAAACTTTTAGGTCAAGGTTTCCGCTTTCATAAACAAGTTGAGACTTTCTGGAAATTTTACAAAAATTACAGTCAACTTCTTTTAAAATTCGGATCAATACATGCAACAGAGTACATTACTATGGGTATTACACAACCTGTCTTTTATGGTGATATGATAAACAAAATAAAAAGGATCAAAGGTAGGCAGCATAACCATCGAAAACGCGTCAGAATCATCAAACGCCTTTTATACCGTGGATATGATCCTAATGTCACCAGACGGACACTAGGCTTGGTACTTGACCAATCTACAGTCTTGTACAAGCGCATCCTTGAGACTTGCACTCTGACTGACTGCGATGACGGGACTCCATGACGGGCCCTGTCCAAACCTTTTTAGAGAAGACAGGGCCCCGACCACCTGTCCTCTCTGAATGTCAGTCGGACTCCTCGGGTGACTGCATACATGAGCTCGCTACAGCCGGCAGAGCACGGACTGTATTACGCTGGCCCTCTTTTTATATCCATTTACATATTCATCTGTGTCTCTGGGGCCTCTGCGTTTTGCGGTCTTGTTTGTGTGATGTCATCTTACAGTGAGGAGGTTGTTTTACACCACAATTGTACGTTCTTCGAGACCTCTGGGTAATTGGAGAAGTGAGATGGTTGTGCGCACGTAATCCAGGACAACCACACCATTTGCTACTTGCGTGACAGATGGCCGTCCAAAGTCGGCACCGGTTACCCATTGGTCTCGTCGGTTTATGTGTAGTCTTTTGTGTTTGATGTTTACATGTCGTGTGTCTCTTTTCCGTCTCGTGCTGTACTCGTCTTTTGTGTTTTTGCATCGGGTGTTTTGGTGTTTTACTGTTGATGCTGCAACGGGATCTTGTTGGAGATCTCCTCCCTTCTTTTTAACCCTCATCAGTGATCCTAAATCTTAACAATGTAATATGCCAAAAAGTATGAAAGTTACTATGTCGAAAAAGTATACCGAACGACGTAGCAGGATGGGTGGGATATGATGCTACAGGACCCACTTTTTAGAAATTTCAAGAAATTTTGATACCAGAAATTTAGAATGCGTTGAAGAAACGATCAACCGAAATTGATCGAACTTGGCTACATGCGCCCTCGGGGACTCCTGGTCCACCAGCAGTGACACTCACCAAGTGGTATAAATGTAAACGTCTTCAGATTGAATAGCATCATTTATGAACAGATAAATTGGCAACGTGGACCAGACATGCACGTTTCGGTTATCTAACCCTCATCAGCGATCCCAAATCCAAACAATGCAATATGCCAAAAAGTATGAAAGTTACTATGTCGAAAAAGTATACCGAAAGACGCAGCAGGATGGGTGGGATATGATGCCACAGGACCCACCCCTTAGAAACTTCAAGAAATTGATCGAACTTGGCTACATGTGCCCTCGGGGACTCAAATTGAGCAATCGCTTGGTGAACATTTGTGCTCTTTTAGTATATGGACCACTTCAATCTTACAGGGCTTGATTTTAATATACCCATCTGCATGTTTATACCAAAACTCATGGATGTTACTTACTACAAATTTTCATCTCTAATATCATGATTCTAGGGACACCTAAGTTACCTGTTGCGTATGTGTCCGTAGACGCAACAGGTTGGGGTATTTTTATAGTGGGCGACGCCCCAGCTACTTTGTCGGTCTCTTGAGTTCTATCTATTAAGCAAAAGACTGCTGGACAAGTGCCCTCGGGGACAATTTGTCCACCAGCAGTGACACATGAACAGTAGTAAAAATAACAAATATGGATAATGACCATATCCCTGTATACAGCACAAAATCGATAATTCAGAAAATCAGAAACCGAAGGCATGCAAACTGTCACATCCAGTTACTTCCATTCGGAAGACATAGAGTACAATCTTTGATTGCATGGTTGAAAAGGCCTATGACAGAATATCATCCACCATTCTGGAGAGTGGGACATCATAGTGTATGACGAGTTCCCCATATCGACCTTAAAACCTTCTCAGTGACAATGTTAGTCGGTCACAAACATATCCCTGACTGAGAAGCTTATCTGAAAGACGCCTAGCTCTCAGAACAAAATCCGTATATTTGGTTCTTGCTCTGGCATAGCATATCAATTAAGATTTGAACACGCCATAAGCAGGCGATGAAAGGGATGTTGCTACTCAGAGAAGGAAAGTTTGTAATGCTGAAATTGAAGTCGTCACGTTTGTCATAGAGTGAGGTGTTCATGTGACCATCAGTGTCGTAGGACAACATTATGTCCAAATAGGATGCTGAATTATTTGTCTCTGTAGTTTCTTTGACTTCAAGCTCCGAAGGATAGATACTGCTCAGGTAATCCGCGAATTTTGAATTATTGATGGACAACACATCGTCTATGTATCTGTAAGTGAAGTTGAAGTCAGAAGCAAAGTATCTTTTCCCTTCAAAGACCAAAGATTAAATGAATTCAGCTTCGTACAAGTAAAGGAAAATGTCGGCATGGAATGGGGCAAAATTGGTCCCCAATGGAATTCCGACAATTTGCTGGAAGACCTTTCCTCCAAACACCACAAAAATGTTGTCGATCAGAAAGTTTAACATCTGAATGATATCTGTTTCAGTGTACTTATTTTCAGAATCTGACTTTTCTTTTACAAAGTAGGTTTTGTCATAGTCAACAACAATAAATTTGTATATGCGATTACCGTTTTTACTTGTAAACGCATTTCTTATAATTTTGCGAGTCTTTCTTTCAATTTAGAATATATAATAATAATAATAATTTCCTTTATCATGTTTATTTTAACAGGATAAACACAATTAGTCATGGGACTAGTTTACATTGTGGTCCTGTATTATAAACATATGTACAAATAAATAATAAGAAAGTTAACATAAATAAAAACATATACATGCATAGTAATTTATCATAAATTTGAGATGTTGAATACTGTATCTAAAAAGAAAACAATATGTATTAAAATGTGCTTGTATTAAAACTATGCATCACAGACAATGTTCATGTATTAAAACAATTAAATTATCTATTAAAATACTCTTCTAGATACATCTTTTTAAAACTGTCTAATGTTGTACAATTTCTAAGAATGTGGGATTGTAGTGTAAAGTGTCGAAAAATCAAAGGCTTTGATCGAATGGACTCTACTAAAATGAGTGGATTTCAGATGTTCTAAAAGTTCCTTCGAATTCTTTAAAATCCACATCTGGTTGATACCACTGCGAGAATATACTGCCGAACAATATTTTTGAAGCCTAGATTTGATTCCAAATAAAACTTTGGTGAGTAAGATCGATACAGATTTGGTAGAACATTTTGAGGAACCAGCTATGAAACGTTGTTTGTACGGATTATTATGCATTTTAGGTATGCAGTATAAGTATGGTATACGTAAATCTGAATCTAAATCTGTTAGTGTCGAAGCCAAAGGAAGCAAGAGCTGATTTGTGATTTTCTATTATTTCGTAGGCAGAAATGTGTATTGGTGTGTTTGTGGGATTTCCAGGTGTCCAATCTTTAACTAGATTGTTGAAATAGTACTTTTTGCAAGTAAATGTGTAATTATTTTATGCTTTGTCTGCTGGTGTGATGACATAATGTTCTTGGAGGTAGGTAAGCTCTGTGATAACATCAGGGTCTTTAACGATAGACTCGAATATGGTGTTCACACTTGATTTAAATCGATAAATTCTAGATAAATGTAACCCTCTGATGGATTTTATCCATTCGGAAAGGGTGTCGAGATGTACATCCTCTTTTTTTGCCCAACGTCTTGCATATTCCTCACAAGAGTCTATGGTGATTTTGACATTTTGATTCCATGTAAAGGACATACTTTCTCTGTATTTTGGACCCTTTTTTTAACATTTCTCTCAACTTGTCGTTCTTGACTACACTAAGGTCACCAGTTATAACGTATCCACAAGGAGAGTAGTTGAAATCTGACGAAGAACATTCGCAAGGAAGTGGATGTAGTGAGGAATTACTTTAAGCAATACACTGCAAGAATCGTTTGTAATTGTAAATTTAAGATGCAACTGTTGGTGTGTAGCTATAGGAAATACAAGGAGTTTCTTTTCTTTTGAAATATAATGGGATTTTTTCTGTGACAATTTTGTGATTCAAAACTTGACTAAGATTCAATTTATCAATAACTTTGTTTGCAAATCTTACTTTAATGAGAGGAAGGTTTGTTTTCTCCTCTGATTTATCTGATCTAACTGCTTGAAATAAACGAAAAGTAGAAATGTCCAAGATGACTCCTTGTAGTCTGTATTCCGGGGAACGTGGGTCGGTAAATGTGAGGTCCTTCGTATTTTCGTAGATTTCGTGTAACTTCCGTAAAGGAACGGAGTATAATTTGGTACGAGTATAATGCAGGCCTAGAGGCTCATTCAAAAATGGAACAAAGCAATCGAAGGAGAAACTATGTATCTCAGGCCTATTACATTTACGAATGCCATGACTTCGAAGTCTTCTTTGTGGTCTGTGGAATAAGCTAGTCACATTTACCGATTGACAACCGGGACTGGTAAAGTTTTCTCTGCTGCTGATATTATCGTTGCACCCATAGGGCGCTGCAGTGTTAAGATTTTTTTTATCAAGAACTCTTCTCTGTCGTGACGGAAATGTGTGCTCAAATTGGGATTGTTTGTGGGGTGATATATTTTCTCCAGGATTCTGACTCTCACAAATAAAACAGAATGATCGGTCTGGTCAAAATGCCGATAAAGAAGTCGACTTCCTTTATTATTTATTTTTGACCGATGTCCTGACATTCTAGTTCGGAGCTGACCTTTGGTTTCTCCCACATAAATCAATCCACAAAGTGAGCACTCTATTCCGTAGACAACATTAGATGTCTTACAGTTTAGGTTTTCAAAACTATACGTGTTAAATGTTTGTTTTGTGAGATTACTTGATGTAATGCTTAATTTTGTGCTCTATTGTGAGTGCTGTTAAGATTATCGTCAGGATCTTCTTTAACTCATTTGTGTCACACTTATGCCCTTTACCGTGTGGAGCTCGTAAAAATGTTCCCCCGAGGGGTTTGACAGTAAGTGTTTTGAATATATTTACCTGACATTGTCGCCATAGCACTTTCTATATAGACATAACGTCAGAGAATGCATGAATTTTAGATATTGTTTTCATTTTCGTGCTTAAACATCGACGGCGGGAGTGGCTTGCCAAAAGGGGATGTTTACACCTCCGGGGCACCTGGTCCCACCTCTAGCTGTTGCGTCTACGGATACATACGCAACAGGTAACTTAGGTGTCCCTAGAATTAGTCTAAATGACATTAGAGACGAGACTTTTGTAGTGAGTAGTAACCATGAGTTTTGGTACAAATATGCAGATGGGTATATTAAAATCAAGCCCTGTAAGATTGAAGTGGTCGATATTCTAAAAGAGCACCAATTTTCACCAAGCGATTGCTCAGTTTCTAAGTGCGGCACGAAGAACTGCAAAACTTGTAACATCCTAATAACAGACACTTCATTCTCAAGTAATCTCACAAAACAAACATTTAACACGCATAGTTTTGAAAGCCTTAACTGCATGACATCTAATGTTTTGTACGGAATAGAGTGCTCACTTTGTGGATTGATTTATGTGGGTGAAACCAAAGGTAAGCTCCGAACCAGAATGTCAGGACACCGGTCAAAAATAAATAATAAAGGAAGTCAACTCCTTTACCGATATTTTGACCAGGCCGATCATTCGGTTTTATCTATGAGAGTCAGAATCCTGGAGAAAATATATCACCCCACAAACAATCCCAATTTGAGCACACCTTTCCGTCGCAACAGAGAAGAGTTCTGGATAAAAAATCTTAACACTGCTGCACCCTATGGGTGCAACGATAACATCAGCACTATAGGAAACTTAACAAGTCCCGGTTGTCAATCGGTAAATGTGACTAGCTTATTCAACAGACAACAAAGAAGACCTCGAACTCATGGCATTCGAAAATACAATAGGCCTGAGATACATAGTTTCTCCTTCGATGACTTGGTTCCATTTTTGAATGAGCCTCTAGGCCTGCATTATATTCGTACCAAATTATACTCTGTTCCTTTACGGAAGTTGCACGAAATCTACGATTATACGAAGGACCTCACATATACCGATACACGTTCCCCAGAATACAGACTACAAGGAGTCATATTGGACATTTCTACTTTTCGTTTATTTCAAGCAGTTAGATCAGATAAATCAGAGGAGAAAACAAACCGCCCTTTTATTAAAGTAAGATTTGCAAACAAAGGTATTGATAACTTGAATCTTGGTCAAATTTTGAATCACAAAACTGTCACAGAAAAAATCCCACCATATTTCAAAAGAAAAGAAACTCCTTGTATTTCCTATAGCTACACACCAACGGTTGCATCTAAAATTTACAATTACAAACGATTCCTGCAGTGTATTGATTTAAGTAATCCCTCACTACATCCACTTCCCTGCGAATGTTCTTCATCAGATTTCAACTACTCTCCTTGTGGACACGTTATTACTGGTGACCTTGGTATAGTCAAGAACGACAAGTTGAGAGAATTGTTAAAAAAGGGTCCCAAATACAGAGAAAGTATGTCCTTTACATGGAACCAAAATGTCAAAATTATCATGGACTCTTGTGAGGAATATGCAAGACGTTGGGCAAAGAAAGAGGATGTACAGCTCGACACCCTTTCCGAATGGATAAAATCAATCAGAGGGCTACTTTTATCTAGAATTAACCGATTAAAATCAACTGTGAACACCAGATTCGTGTCTATATTTAAAGACCCTGATGTAATCACAGAGCTCACCTACCTCCATAAGCCTCAAATAATTTCACATTTACTTGCAAAAAGTACTATTTCGACAGTCTAGTTAAAGAGTTGGGTTTAAATTCGACACCTGGAAATCCCACCTACACCCCAACAAACCTTTCTGCCTCTGAAATAATAGATAACCACAAATCAGCTCTTACTTCCTTTGGCTTCGACACTACCAATGTTAAACGTCTTTAAATTCAATAGCATCATTTAAAACCTGACAAATTTACAGCATGGACCAGACATGCACGTTTCGGGTACTAAACCCTCGTCAGTGATCCTAAGTCTAAACAATGTAATATGGCCAAAAAGTATGAAAATTATTATGTCCAAAAATGTACCAAAAGACGTAGCAGGATGGGTGGGATATGATGCTACAGGACCCACGTTTTAGAAATTTCAAGAAATTTTGTAACAGAAAATTTCAAATGCGTTGAAGAGAAAGACGATCAACCGAAGTTGATCGAACTTGGCTACATGTGCCCTCGGGGACTCTTGGTCCACCAGCAGTGACACTCACCAAGTAGTTCAATTGTTAAACGTCTTTAAATTCAATAGCATCATTTAAAACCTGACAAATTTACAGCATGGACCAGACATGCACGTTTCGGGTACTAAACCCTCGTCAGTGATCCTAAGTCTAAACAATGTAATATGGCCAAAAAGTATGAAAATTATTATGTCCAAAAATGTACCAAAAGACGTAGCAGGATGGGTGGGATATGATGCTACAGGACCCACGTTTTAGAAATTTCAAGAAATTTTGTAACAGAAAATTTCAAATGCGTTGAAGAGAAAGACGATCAACCGAAGTTGATCGAACTTGGCTACATGTGCCCTCGGGGACTCTTGGTCCACCAGCAGTGACACTCACCAAGTAGTTCAAATGTTAAACGTCTTTAAATTCAATAGCATCATTTAAAACCTGACAAATTTACAGCATGGACCAGACATGCACGTTTCGGGTACTAAACCCTCGTCAGTGATCCTAAGTCTAAACAGTGTAATATGGCCAAAAAGTATGAAAATTATTATGTCCAAAAATGTACCAAAAGACGTAGCAGGATGGGTGGGATATGATGCTACAGGACCCACGTTTTAGAAATTTCAAGAAATTTTGTAACAGAAAATTTCAAATGCGTTGAAGAGAAAGACGATCAACCGAAGTTGATCGAACTTGGCTACATGTGCCCTCGGGGACTCTTGGTCCACCAGCAGTGACACTCACCAAGTAGTTCAAATGTTAAACGTCTTTAAATTCAATAGCATCATTTAAAACCTGACAAATTTACAGCATGGACCAGACATGCACGTTTCGGGTACTAAACCCTCGTCAGTGATCCTAAGTCTAAACAATGTAATATGGCCAAAAAGTATGAAAATTATTATGTCCAAAAATGTACCAAAAGACGTAGCAGGATGGGTGGGATATGATGCTATAGGACCCACGTTTTAGAAATTTCAAGAAATTTTGTAACAGAAAATTTCAAATGCGTTGAAGAGAAAGACGATCAACCGAAGTTGATCGAACTTGGCTACATGTGCCCTCGGGGACTCTTGGTCAACCAGCAGTGACACTCACCAAGTAGTTCAAATGTTAAACGTCTTTAAATTCAATAGCATCATTAATTTAGATTTAGATTTACCATACTTGTACTGCATACCTAAAATGCATAAGAATCCGTACAAACAACGTTTCATCGCTGGTTCCTCAAAATGTTCTACCAAATCTGTATCGATCTTACTCACCAAAGTTTTATCTGAAATCAAATCTGGGCTTCAAAAATATTGTTCGACAGTGTATTCTCGCAGTGGTATCAACCAGATGTGGATTTTAAAGAATTCGAAGGAACTTTTAGAACATCTGAAATCCACTCATTTTAGTAGAGTCCATTCGATCAAAGCATTTGATTTTTCGACACTTTACACTACAATTCCACATTCTAAATTGAAAGAAAGACTCGCAAAAATTATAAGTAATGCGTTTACAAGTAAGAACGGTAATCGCAAATACAAATTTATTGTTGTTAACTATGACAAAACCTACTTTGTAAAAGAAAAGTCCGATTCTGAAAATAAGTACACTGAAACAGACATTATTCAGATGTTAAACTTTCTGATCGACAACATTTTTGTGGTGTTTGGAGGAAAGGTCTTCCAGCAAATTGTCGGAATTCCAATGGGAACCAATTGTGCCCCACTCCTTGCCGACATTTTCCTTTACTCGTACGAAGCTGAATTCATTCAATCCTTGGTCTCTGAAGGGAAAAGATACTTAGCTTCTTACTTTAACTTCACTTACAGATACATAGACGATGTATTGTCCATCAATAATCCAAAATTCGCGGATTACCTGAGCAGTATCTATCCTTCGGAGCTTGAAGTCAAAGAAACCACAGAGACAAATAATTCAGCATCCTATTTGGACATAATGTTGTCCTACGACACTGATGGTCACATGAACACCTCACTCTATGACAAACGTGACGACTTCAATTTCAGCATTACAAACTTTTCTTTTCTGAGTAGCAACATCCCTTCATCGCCTGCTTATGGCGTGTTCATATCTCAGTTGATACGCTATGCCAGAGCAAGTACCAAATATACGGATTTTGTTCTGAGAGCTAGGCGTCTTTCAGATAAACTTCTCAGTCAGGGATATGTTTGTGACCGACTAACATCGTCACTGAGGAAGATCTACGGTCGATATGGGGAACTCGTCATACACTATGATGTTCCACTCTCAAGAATGGTGGATGATATTCTGTCATAGACCATTTGAACCATCCAACCAAAGATTGTACTGTATATCTTCCAAAATGGAAGTAACCGGATGTGACAGTTTTACCGAATTGAAGCGACGGGTGTTGCATGCAAGCAGGAGATGCTTACTCTTCCTGGGCACCTGGTCTCACTCCCATATCGGGAGTTCGCTTCTTTTCATATGGTGGAGGTTTTTGTTTGTTTGCTTTGGTTCCTGTTTAGTCCTGATTTTGTATGCCTTCGGTTTCTGATTTTTGAATTATCGATTTTGTGCTGTATACAGGGATATGGTCATTATCCATATTTGTCATTGCTAGGGGTCCGTCGATGCTTAATTTTGTGCCCTATTGTGACTGCTGTTGAGATTATCGTCAGTATCTTCTTTAACTCATTTGAGAATGAAGTGTCTGTCATGAGGATGTTATAAGTTTTGCAGTTCTTCGTGCCGCACATAGAAATTGAGCAATCGCTTGGTGAAAATTGGTGCTCTTTTAGTATATCGACCACTTCAATCTTACAGGGCTTATGTTATGCAAAAGTTATGGAAAAGAAGATTCAGTCTGCAAAATTCATGGAGTTAAGCATGAAGGTATCCGTTGTACAAATAAATATCAAGTGTATAATATACAATCATGGCATATTTTTACCAAAATATAAATAATGCAACATAAAAAAATGGTTTCTATCATCAAAGGTTAACATGCCGACCGTCACTCAAGCCAAGGAAACTATCGAGACATTGCCGAAGATTACCGAGATAATTTTAACACCGTTTGAATGGACGAGACGTCAGCGAGATCTCCATTTGTACATTGGATACGTTAAGTTCTTGAATAGTCATGGAATTTCACTATCACATAGTTTTTTGTCTTCCAGATGAGATTTACCATAGTTCATGCAAATAAGTGATTGCTGCAAGGTGAGGGTGTCTCCAACAAGATTGTAGCACTACCCATAGCAAAATGAAAATACTTTTTGTTAAAGCACAAAATGATATGCAGAATGGACAGGGAATACAAAATAAAAGAAGACAAAGCAGCAGTAGAAACATCAATCATTTCACAAATGTTCCCCATGAGGAGAGGATGATAAATACTGATTTTCAAGGTCACAGTGGACTTAAGTTTAGAATCCTTATGAAATGCACAGAAGAAAAAACAAGTAACAGTCCTTTTCACTCTGCCTGTGAAAACATTTGGGTTTAGATTGAAGTATTTCTTCCATAGAAATTCCCTTAAAGTAACGAATTAAACCCCCCGCGCAACATTTTTCTCTAAACAGATTAATTTATGGCATAACACAGAAAGGTCTGGTCATGTGAAATGTCAAAGCCCCACCCTTATTGTTTAAAAGTAGGTGATAGGTCTAGGTCACTATGTCAATGGTATCAAATATAAGCTCTGGTCATGAGGAATTTACATGTAAAATATCAAAGCCATATCCCTTATAGTTTAAAAGCAGGTCAAAGGTCATGATCAAGGCCACTAGGTCAAAAGTAAGGGTATCAAATGAAAGGTCTGGTCAGATGGAATCTATGTGAAAAATATCAAAGCCCTATCTCCTATAGTTATAAAGTATGTCAGAGGTCAAGACCAAGGTCACTAGGTCAAAAGTCATGATATCAAATGAAGGTTCTCATCATGAGGAATTTATGTGTGAAATACTAGAGAAAACTATGAGGAGCATTTAAAAAAAAATGTTTATGACGATGAACCATCATAAAGCTTAATTGTGACCTTGGCCTTCAACTTGACCTTCATTCCAAAAAGCATTGAAATAACATTTACACACAAAGTTAAGCAAAACCCCAATATCTCGGATATCGTATCCTTTAAAGGACAGCACAGAGAAATTTTCGTAAAATAAATCGAATACCCATTCTTTTGTTAACATATAACACTAAAATGGTTTCGTAACATAAATCGAATACCCATTCTTTTGTAGATAATTGTCCCTTTTGTTAACATACAACACTAACCTTTGGCTTGGATAGAGCCGCAAATGAAAATCATGTATTTTTGAGGGAAAATTATGTAGAATAAAGTTTGAAGAGAAGTATTGAAAAAATATTGTAACAGCTTCTTAAAAAAGAGATAATTAACATTAGGCTCAAGATTCTAGATTCAAGATTTGTGTCTGGTCCATGCTGCCAATTTATCTGTTCTTAAATGATGCTATTCAATTTGAAGACGTTTAACATTCATAACTCTAGTACAGATTCCCTTTGTGTGGTCTGATGAGTATGTTGACGTTCTGTTGACTTTGTATATACACTGGTGTGTCGATCCTTATAGTCTAGTGCTTTTAGATGGCCTTTTGGTAGCGTGATTGAATGTGTTGTAAATTGTGATTGTGTGGTCTCTGCTTACTTGGTATATATTGACGTGATTCAGACGCAGGAACAGAACCGTGACACGTGGTTGTTACATGTACGACGTGAAGCAGGCTCGCCATTTTGAAGTTGAACGTATTTTAATTCTTAAGGTTAAGCTTTTCCTACTAACCTTTAAAAATTTAACCTTTAAAAGCAATTCTCTGTAATGACCAAAATAATTTCAATAGCGCATGGAAATAGCATGTCTCCAATTTTGGTGATTTTTGGTATGGAAGGTGTATATGATGTACTGAGACAAAAATAAACTTCCTTTTAACAAATTTAGTTTTCGTCGCCATGGAAACCATGTTTGAAATTTTACGCATCAGTAGAATACTTGTTACATGTCATTTTCACAAGGCTCGTTTCCATGGAGCAGCTATTATAGTCAACTGAAATTTCTTAAATTTTTCTCTTTATATCTTTCATTATATAAAAACTACGCAAGAAATATGCTTCCGCCCGCTATTCTTTTTGTCAGTATGCCCAACATGTAGGCAAAAACCTGTTTTGAAGTGGCCCTTTTTAAGACCAAAAAAGCTCCTAATTTAACATGATTTTGCTCAATTTTAAGGGCAAATAATCTGAAATGTCAGGCTAACTTGATTTCTACTGTCAATTATCTTTTAGGTTTAATCCTCGATCTTTAAGAAAATGTTAAAATTTGAGTGGGGCCTCTTCACAATTTTATTCAAAAGGGTATAAAAAATGGTTACCATGGTGACATTCTCTTCAGTGCTATTACACATATAGTAATTTACTGGTAAATATTTAGCTGTCCGTTGTAAATTTTTATGCAATTTTTTATCAGTGCATATAAAAGAGAATTATTGATTAAAAAATGACTTTAAATGTTTTTAAGGTCACAGGACTCAATGTCAAGGTCATCTTGAATGCAATTCACAAACTTTGGTAAAATTCTGTGATTTTTAAAATGTAAGTGAGGCAGTTACTCATATACCATGTGGTATTGGGTAAAACAAACACATACACAGTGATTTTGGATATATCCCCTACTTATAGACCAAAGTCGCAAATATATCAAAATCAATTACATCCTTGATTTGTAGCTAATATTTCATGCATACATATAAAAAAATGTGAGATGATCATGATTTTTGTCAGGGGCTTATTTTTTACGAGGAATGTTCTGAACTAAAAATTGTTATGTTTTTCCACCTTTCGGTCCTAATTTTAGAAAGAAGTATTTTGGATACAAATATATGACAGTCAAGCCTGAAATATTTAACAATAAATGACAACAAAAATGCAAATTTTATTGAAATTGGAACCTATATTTTGAATTGACCTTGAACTTAGAGTAAATGATCTTGACACATTTTGGAAGTGCTCAAATAAAGAATAATTTCTTCTGTTGTCCCTACATGAAGCTTAAGCAATACAAGTTATTTAGACAATGATAACAATCAATTTGAAAACATATAGTCATCACGTGTCAAATGAAAAGTTGCCATGGCAACCATTTTTGAACTCAAAATGTAGAAAAACAGAACAAGGTCCCACTTATTTTTTCAGTGATTATATTTGTCTCATGAAATTTATTTTGTTCTGACAACAGTGATGGTGTTATCAGCCTGACATTTTGTGTTGTTTTTGCTTAAAAATGGTAGAAATTGGACAAAAATAGGCCTTAATTTTAACCTTATGACTGATTTGATTTGATAGGATTCGTCTAATTGAGAGAGATTTCAAAAAATGATTATTTTTCTAAGATAAAAAAAGGTTTTAAAGATTATAAGTTGTTAAACCCAATTCACTCTTACAATGGTTTCCATGGCAACATAATAACCAAAGATGACTTATATGACCATTTTTGTAGTGCTATAAATAGACAGACCTCGTTTCGATGGCAACCAGAATATTTATTTTCAAAAAATTGCTATTTTTGTATTCAATGCATTATACATACCATTTATAGAGAAAATCATAAAAATCCATGATATGCTGTTTCCAAAATATTTTGGTCCTTACAGAGAATTTATATTAAGAATTTAAAAAAAAAAGCTTTACTGATAGTGAATTAATAATTATCAAATTGGATAGTATCTTGTATCAAATAGTATCAAATGCATTAGAAAATGAGTAAAGGTATACAATATTTTAGTTTACTTCGATTTTTAATTTATTTTTGCTCCTTTTTGCTTATTGAATCTAAAAAGGATAGTGGTAGGTTCTTATTAAGTGTACAGTCTTTTATTTTCTTTTTTAGTGCAACGAATGAATAAAAACACACTGTACATATGTGCAATTCATTGCAAAAGTAAATCAGACTTTGTCATTTGTTGTTTGTCGATCCTTTTGCTCAACGTGAAAGATGAAAATATTCCGTTTCGTATTCATGATTATATACACCCTCATGAACTGCGTTTGCTCCTGAACTACCAATTGCTTCTGATCTGCTAATTTGTCCTTCCATTTGTAATTCATCTGCTTTGAAGAAAAAGAAAATTTTCAAAAGTAGAAAGAAGACACGCATCGAGAGTTTTCTTGTCGAGATATGGTAATTCAGTGCACACGACTCTTACGTCTATCTTTCAAATCAGCAATACTTACAATCATGCGTCATTTGATTATATTATATATGAATAGTATAATTACACTAATGAATAGCCCTATAGGAAATATAGATCGCTATCCCTCCAACACCTTGATTTTATGAGCTTTACCTTTTAGGCATAAGAACGGTACAGATTCTACTGTAAATGATAGCTATAGGAAAGGAGTGGATTTCCAACAAGACTTGGTTACATCAGCCACACGAAAACTCCGAAACACTCCCATGTGGAAACACAGAGTAAAAATCCACAATAAGATACGCAAAAGCGACAAGAAATTAAACACGACGCAGAACACAAAAGACTGCAAATAAACAGCGAGACCAAAGGGCAAACGGTGCGGACTCAAGACGGTCATCTGTCACGTTAGAAGCAAATTGTGTGGCTATCCCAATTGTAAGACAATATAAAGACAACGACATGAAGACTATCAAAAGGACCTTAAAGCTGAACTAAGTCTTTAAAAAACCCCATGACGTAGTAAATTTTTTTAGGGAACGGAAATTGTTAGAATGAAACTAACAATCTCCGTCCCCTAGCTAAAAATACACTTGGTCATGTGTTGATTTGAACTTTCCCCCTGATGACGCTTTGCATACTAATGTATCGTGACCCAAAATCCACTACCTCGAGTACTAGAGCGGTATATAAAGAAGCCTGGACGCGTGGACATTGTCATTTGTATGAGATGTCGTCTACCTGTAAAGATGAGTTCAGAAATTAGAAAATATCGAAGAAAATCATACATTGAAATAGAAAATGGATAAAGTAATCATGAAATCTTCAGTTTTACTGAAATAATTAACAGACGAGTACGTAATCTTGGGAACTTGTGGAAGGGGATGGGTGGAAGGGGGTTGTTTTAGAACGAGATGGGGACGGGACCGGGTGGGTAGGTTTTTTCATATGTTTTATATGAAATATTGCGAACCAAAAAGATGAATTCAAAATATCCCTAGTTACATGTATTTACAATGTCAAAAAATTATATGCTGTGGTTTATATTGATCAAAATTTGGTACATACGTGAAATAGTGGTGGGGTGGGATGTTGTTGGATTCAAGTATATCATTATATATATAACAGTTGCATCTAAAATTTACAATTACAAACGATTCCTGCAGTGTATTGATTTAAGTAATCCCTCACTACATCCACTTCCCTGCGAATGTTCTTCATCGGATTTCAACTACTCTCCTTGTGGACACGTTATTACTGGTGACCTTAGTATAGTCAAGAACGACAAGTTGAGAGAATTGTTAAAAAAGGGGCCCAAACACAGAGAATGTATGTCCTTTACATGGAACCAAAATGTCAAAATTATTATGGACTCTTGTGAGGAATATGCAAGACGTTGGGCAAAGAAAGAGGATGTACAGCTCGACACCCTTTCCGAATGGATAAAATCAATCAGAGGGTTACTTTTATCTAGAATTAACCGATTAAAATCAACTGTGAACACCAGATTCGTGTCTATATTTAAAGACCCTGATGTTATCACAGAACTTACCTACCTCCAAGAACATTATGTCATCACACCAGCGGACAAAGCCTCAAATAATTACACATTTACTTGCAAAAAGTACTATTTCGACAGTCTAGTTAAAGAGTTGGGTTTAAATTCGACACCTGGAAATCCCACTTACACCCCAACGAACCTTTCTGCCTCTGAAATAATAGATAACCACAAATCAGCTCTTGCTTCCTTTGGCTTCGACACTACCAATTTAGATTTAGATTTACCATACTTATACTGCATACCTAAAATGCATAAGAATCCGTACAAACAACGTTTCATCGCTGGTTCCTCAAAATGTTCTACCAAATCTGTATCGATCTTACTCACCAAAGTTTTATCTGAAATCAAATCTGGGCTACAAAAATATTGTTCGACAGTATATTCTCGCAGTGGTATCAACCAGATGTGGATTTTAAAGAATTCGAAGGAACTTTTAGAACATCTGAAATCCACTCATTTTAGTAGAGTCCATTCGATCAAAGCCTTTGATTTTTCGACACTTTACACTACAATTCCACATCCTAGATTGAAAGAAAGACTCGCAAAAATTATAAGTAATGCGTTTACAAGTAAGAACGGTAATCGCAAATACAAATTTATTGTTGTTAACTATGACAAAACCTACTTTGTAAAAGAAAAGTCAGATTCTGAAAATAAGTACACTGAAACAGACATTATTCAGATGTTAAACTTTCTGATCGACAACATTTTTGTGGTGTTTGGAGGAAAGGTCTTCCAGCAAATTGTCGGAATTCCAATGGGGACCAATTGTGCCCCACTCCTTGCCGACATTTTCCTTTACTCGTACGAAGCTGAATTCATTCAATCCTTGGTCTCTGAAGGGAAAAGATACTTAGCTTCTGACTTCAACTTCACTTACAGATACATAGACGATGTGTTGTCCATCAATAATCCAAAATTCGCGGATTACCTGAGCAGTATCTATCCTTCGGAGCTTGAAGTCAAAGAAACTACAGAGACAAATAATTCAGCATCCTATTTGGACATAATGTTGTCCTACGACACTGATGGTCACATGAACACCTCACTCTATGACAAACGTGACGACTTCAATTTCAGCATTACGAACTTTCCTTATCTGAGTAGCAACATCCCTTCATCGCCTGCTTATGGCGTGTTCATATCTCATTTGATACGCTATGCCAGAGCAAGTACCAAATATACGGATTTTGTTCTGAGAGCTAGGCGTCTTTCAGATAAGCTTCTTAGTCAGGGATATGTTTGTGACCGACTAACATCGTCACTGAGGAAGTTCTACGGTCGATATGGGGAACTCGTCATACACTATGATGTCCCACTATCCAGAATGGTGGATGATATTCTGTCATAGACCATTTGAACCATCCAACCAAAGATTGTACTCTATATCTTCCAAAATGGAAGTAACCGGATGTGACAGTTCTACCGAATTGAAGCGACGGGTGTTGCATGCAAGCAGGAGATGCTTACTCTTCCTGGGCACCTGGTCTCACTCTCATATCGGGAGTTCGCTTCTTTTCATATGGTGGAGGTTTTTGTTTTTGTTTGCTTTGGTTCCTGTTTTTATCCTGATTTTGCATGCCTTCGGTTTCTGATTTTCTGAATTATCGATTTTGTACTGTAGACAGGGATATGGTCATTATCCATATTTGTCATTCAAACCAACAGACATGAAAGTAAATTGAATTGATTTATCACAAGCAAAGAAGATCAAATATACATGTAGATGAAGAGGGAGCCCAATGTTTATGATCAACCAAGACATGTTGGGCCGGAAAGGGGGGGGGGGGGGTAAAGTTATTAAAAATTTATATTATCTGAAGTGAAATAGTATATTGATCAGTGTTTACTGCCAAAAGTTTACATCAAAGAATGGCATGCAATTTATTAGACGGAAGAGTAGTCGGGAGGGGGATGCCGGTGTGTGTGTAGATGGGGGGGGGATGGGGGTGTTAAATCGAAACATTGTCATGCAAAAAAGCACAATAAAAGTACATACATTAACATACTAAAATACGATAGTTAAATTCTTCTATAATATTCTATTTTCATTACATACGATTTTGTTACATATACCTGTATACTGTGATAGGCAAGTACATAGCTTTTTCTCTGCATTTTCCTCATTTCAAAATTTCTTTTAGAAAATGTAATTAATCAGCTAAATTTCCAGAATACAAAACTACATGATAATTATAGTGTTTAACTTACATGATTTTTTAGAAAATACAATCCAATACAGGCCAATGGTCGGTATACAATTTTCTACAACAAACATGACCTCATTGTGTAGACACATGTGAAAATCGCGTGTTCGATTAGACTATTCGCATAATGAAAATGGGCTTTTATAAATTCATATCAATTAAAATATACATGTATACTAGTTACCGACTATTTGAATAAGCTTCATTTTCAATTGGAATTTATATTTATGATCGTTTGTATGATTATTTCCATTGATGTGTTAAAGGAGGTGGGGGGTGTGGGCGTGAACGTGGAGACCTTGGGATGCAACAGATGGAATTCGCATCGGAAATGGGAAAGAACAATTTATAGAATTCTTGACCATCCTATTTATCAATAGTTTATAGGTTTCCTTTGTGTTGAAACTATTTTTCGTCGAACAACTCTACCTGGGCCATGTCTTGGATCCGTTTCCTCCCAATATCCCCATCTCAATAACTACCCCCCCCCCCCCCAATCAAATTCTGTGTAGCCCTTTCTTTTCAGGGCCGGGTCCAAAATTTATGTTGAGGGAATCGGGAACATAGTGGCCTAACAGTCTACACACTTTCCCGATACCATAACCATGACTAGGTCAAAGCTCCTGGTCAAAGTCACTAGGTCAAATGTTAAGGCATAAATTGAAAGGTCTTGTAATGGGCAACCTTCATGTATGATATAAAGTTTCTACTGCGTAATGTTCCTCAGATTTTGCTGCAACCAGAAACTTTAACCAAAATGTTGACGACAGACGGACAGGCAGACAGACGGACGGACAGACAGGCAGACAGACAGACGGATATCATCAATCTATAGACCGGATTTGCTTCGCAATCCGGCCAATTAAAAGTGGCGAGTTGGAGGGGTTTTGTTTGGTCTAAATCATCCATGAACGATCATCATATGCACTACCCTGGAGAAGAAATGTTGGAAGATAGAGTAAAATTACTTTTTTTTAAATCAACATTAAAAGTATAGGAATTGGAATTTAAAATTAATTTCATCTGAAACTCATCAAAGCTTTTATACATGCATTCACATGGTTACATTTTTGAAAAGCTATTCCTTTTTTCCCTTTTATCAATGATTTTTGAATGCATGAGTTCCCCAAAACTACTGAACGTCTCGTTCTCAGCGAGGCATGTCTGTCTGTATGCATGGTCCATTTGATATTATGGGGGGGGGGGGGGGGCTTTGGTTTTTTTTTGTCGGAGCATGATTATTTTTTTCGCCCTATACCGGAGCAAAATAATTATTTTCTTGCAAAGTTGGAGCAAGGAATTTTTTTTATAATAAGTGATGTGCAATATATAATGAATGTTTGTGTTAGAAATTCTTGATTTTCATTCAAAACTCTAATAAAATATTACTTTATTTTTATGAAAAATTTTATTCACTTATAAACAGGGAGATAGAAGTAATTACAATAAAATCCTCAGTAAACAAAATTTATATCTTGTAAGAGGGTCTGAGGGAAGGATTTTCAGGACAAATTTTCGAATTTAGAATTGTAAATTAGGGGAAAAACTGAAGTTCTCCTTCGAAGCTTGTATATGAAATTAGACTCTATGGTGAAACATGCATCTATTGCATGTAATAGTAATGAATTATATTCATGGTATATTTATAAGCCTCTAAGGAAGCCCTTTTTTCCCCATTAACATGCATTCTTTTGATATTTTCAAATATAATCTTTGCCATTATAAATTAATGTTTTGATAGAAAACTACAGCGAGCGAAGCGAGCCAAAATTTTTTTATAGAAATTGAAAACTGTGACGAACGAAGCGAGCCGGAAAATTTTCAGGAATTTTTAGCGAAATTTTAAGGTAATTCTTCAAATTTATACTACTTGTGAAAACAAGATTATTTTTTTCTGACACACCATAAGCAAATTAATTTTTCCATCAAAATTCAGAGCAAAATTATTTTTTTCGAAAAAAACCCAAAGCCCCCAGCCCCCCAATATCAAATGGACCGTGCCTTAATTTTTCGAATTTTATGAAACTTTTATTGTATATATTGAAATAAGTTTTGATATGTGAGATTTATAAAGATAGAGTTTTAGTCTTGATTCCTTTTTACACGTCGAAGAGTACATATTACATTCATAATATTTTAACTTTTCTGGACTTTTTTTCTTCATTATTGAATCTATTGTACTACTTTTTGGTACTAGTATGTGAATATATATGTCGGTGTACTTCAGAGGAAGTTCAAATTAGTTTCAATTGACCTATTTGTACAAGAGTTCTTGTTCTTGGACTTAGTAAAATTCAAGTTTTTCCTAGATTTAAGAATTCAGACTTTTTTTTTACTGTTACATGTATCGCAAATGTTGAACTGTGTTTTTGGTTTGTGATAGATCATGTTCAATATTTGCTGAAGCTGACCTAGTTTTAATAGAGTTATTACCCTTTGACTTTGTTATTTTCATTACAGTTTCAGATTTCTTGTCTTTTCTTTATTGATACTATTACAGATACCGAACTGGTACTTGTCTGCACATGCATTGAGTTCAGTATTGGTCTCAGATTTATACCGGTAGGGGATTTGTATCGCTTTACGATAAAAAAGGTTGTTGGTTCTAAGTAAAAATAAAATACTCCCAATATGTATAAATATTCTAGTCCATGAGCGTGTATTTCCTACAGAAGCAATTTCGTACCATGTCATAACTCGTAGTTGCGAGAAAAATTGTGGTAGTTACGAGAAAAAAAATCGTAGTTACGAGAAACAAATTTCGAAGTTACGAAAAAAAAAATCTCGTTGTTACGAGAAAAAAAAAATGGAGGTAAAAACTATTCATTTTTATCAAAAATCGCTGAAAAAGGAAAAACGTCTTTTGGACAAATTCACATCAGAAGCTTTAGATATGTGTAAAATATGGTAGACTAACGTAATTTGAAAGTTAAAGTTTGATATTTGCACTTATCTTTGGAAATTTTGTATTTTTTTTTTTTGGAAATATGGTATCCCCATATAGATCCGATTTCTTCAAGATACCCCAGAGTTGGAATCGCTTAATTTGATTCAATTTGCAAAATTGAAATGTGATGACTGAAAACATTCATTAACTACTTTTGATATGAGTAATTGTCCAAAGTATGTAAAGACTCCAAAAAATTGAATAAAATAAAGCATTTCCAATTTTCAGCATTTTTATAAAATTTGTTATTTTTAACCCAAAATTTCCACGAAATACCTGAGTTGGTAAAGTGTACATGTAAATCAAATTCATTCTTGAGTAGGGCCTTTATACTTTCAGAAAATACTTTCAAATCCCACAAACTATGGGGGCCCTCCCCCTCATTCTTGTGATTTGTCCAAAATTGCTTGTTTTTTTTTTTTCGTTTTCAAGTTGAATTTTACTGATAACCATATATATACCCATATGGGGACACCCCACCCCTACTCTAACAGCAACGACTTGGAAACAGCCCCCCCCCCCCCCCCCTGGAAACGTATAGATCGCTTTAATTCATCAAAATATGAGCCATTTTGATTCAGATGTATCACTCCTGATTTTGTTCCAAACATAGAACATTAGGATAACGAAATTGTGATCTTACTTACATGTATTATTTACAAGACAAGTATTACGAAAGCTCTAATCGAGCACGCAGTTTTTCACATGCGTGTAAAATGGTAACATGTGTACCGATCATTTGTAATATAGGATTGTATTTGCTTTATCAACATGTAAGTAAAACCATGCAATGTGCAGTTTTCTATTCTGATATAATTTTAGAAGATTGAGACAATGGACTTGTTAAAAATAAACTTTGAAATTAGGAATTTTTTGTATTTTAGACGTTTAGTAAACAGGTACAATGTAAATATATAATGTGGGTCACTAAGTGTATTTATGTTATTGTGTAAGATACAGCTATACTGAAAATGAATATTTTATAGGCAGACATAGCTAAGAAGCATTTCAGTATGAAAAAAAGTGTTATTTTGAATAACATTTGGAGTATGCATTACTTCCTCCCTGTAACGCGCACCTCCTCCCTCCCCACCCCACCCGCGAACTCGAAACCTCACAACGCTTCTTTTTCCCAGATCTTTTTTCGTCCGGATCTATTATGTAAATTACAAGCAAATAATATTTCGCATCATATATTTTATTTCAACGCTTTGATTTTGGGCTACCATTCGATCACCCCCCCGAACCCCAAACCCTCTTGATCTGTCCAAATTTTGAAACATTGAGTTCCCTACATGCATATGCATTGTGATAAGTTTGTGATCATGTTATCTTTGTAAATAATCATTTGTTATTTACTACATTTCATGATGATTTACTTGTAGCAAATATCCCCCCCCAAACTTTTCCAATCTGTACCTTAATTTTGATTTTTAAACATAGTACTTGTATATATTATTATGCATACGCCATAATTTCTTTTGGAGGTGCTGTATATGTGAAACATGTACCGGAGCCCCCCCCCCCCCCTCCCGTCCCCCGAGTTCCCCTCCCTCTATCACGTACCTGGGGCAGATCTCATTAATTATAACTATATATGAGAAAATAATTTTATTCTTATTTGAAAATTATATATTTTAATGTATGATTTTCTATGCAATTTACTAATTTCTGAACTCATCTTTACAGGTAGACGACATCTCATACAAATGACACTGTCCACACGTCCAGGCTTCTTTATATACCGCTCGAGTACTCGAGGTAGTGGATTTTGGGTCACGATACATTAGTTTGCAAAACGTCATCAGGGGGAAATTTCAAATCAACATATGACCAAGTGTATTTTTAGCTAGGGGACGGAGATTGTTAGTTTCACTTCTAACAATTTCCGTTCCCTAAAAAAAATTACTACGTCATGGGGTTTTTTAAAGACTTAGTTCAGCTTTAAGTCACCAAGCGGATATCAATGAGTGAGACTCAAGCGCAAAGTCAAAAATCATAATTCAAATCTCTTGACAGTCAATAGTCAAAATAAAGACAGTGAGGAGATCACAACAGTAAAACAATGGAACTGTTCTCTCATACTTTTGAAATTGAATATGTGAATATGTATAGCAACAAGAGTCCCAGGGGCGCTCATATGAGAACCCTTGAAATCTTAGCGTGAGAGTCAAATAAAGGAAGGGGATAAGTGTGATATAAAAGATTTACAAAAGTCGAATTTTGAGCCAAATGAAAAATCAATTGGATCATTAAACCATTTTTGTATGTTCGGAAAGAAAACATTACACATCATACTATAAGAGGTCCATTTTTATACTCTATAGGGAACCTTGAGTCTTTCATCATCAAAATATGAGAACTGGTTCTAGAAAATATGTCCAAAATTTGGGGAAAAAAAAGAATAAAAGAACACGTATAGATTCAAAAACTAATTTTTTGTAAATAAAAGGCTTTCATATATGAAATTATAGTAGAATAAAATAGGCACTTCTGTAGTGTTTGTTTATCTCAATATATACTACCGGCAAAGATTTTTGTAAAAATAAAAATAGCCGAAAAATATGGGAAAAACTAACATGAAAAAAAATGCTAAAGTGCAAAAACATTTAACAGAAATGAAATATGAAATATTCATTTGATAATTTTGTAATGCATAAGAAGCTAAGAAAAGTTTTAAAAAATTAAAGAAATGAAAACGAAGGTTTTTTGTCTCCGCCGGGATATGAACGTATAATCCTTGAATCTACGGACTTTAACGGAATGAACAAATTTGAATCATATTTCCATATCAATCAGATTTAACTTTTTTTCAATCTAATTCAGCAGTTTTTGAGTTAAAATGTAAAAGAGGAGTACACTTTGGTACCCATTTTGCTGGACAATCCACGCTGGGACGACATAAAAAAAAACATCCGTACATGCACTTCATTCATTCTAAGTTTCATAAAAATTCTTCAAGCGGTTTAAGTGGAGAAGTCGAAAATGTAAAACAAGAGGCCCAAGGGGGTCCATCGCTCACCTGAGTTGCAAACAAAAGACTGATAGTGGACAATTTGGTGGAGGTTATTGAGTAATTGTGCGCACGTAATCCGGATAACCACACCATTTGCTAATAGCAGATGGCCGTCAAAAGTCGGCGCCGGATGCACATTGGTCTCCCTCATTTTATGTGTTGTCATCAATGTTTGATGTTTCTATACGTCTGTTACGATTGTTTTGTATGGTATTCAAGTGAATATTATTGCGTCATTTATGTGTCACTTTCTTGTGAGTTGCAGGGTGGTCATGCTGGAGGTAATTTCATTTTTTCATTTTCCTTTACTTCCTTTAAGGTTTCATGAAATTATGAGCATTAGTTTTGAAGATGTCGAAAATGTGTTAGCCAATCAGAGCCCTCGGCGGCCATATTTGTAAGTCACGAAAAGCACAAAATTGGTAGAGGATCTTGAGTACTTGCTTCCTGTAAGGTTTCATGAAATTCTGTGGAGCTGTTGCAGAGGAGAAGTCGAAAATGCGTCAGCCAATCAGAGCCTTTGGTGGCCAAATTTGTTGGCCGATCGGCACGAAAAACAAACTTGGGAGAGGACATTGAGTTGTTGCTTCCTGAAAGAGGAGACGTCAGAAATGTTATTAGTTTACATCGGATGATAGACGCCGACGACGGACGGTTCGTTATATGACAATTGAGCTTCGATCAGGTGAGCGAAAAGGAAAATACAGAAATTCCGACGGGTGACGACGGGGTATGAAAACAACACCGTTAGCCTTTGGCTCAGGTGAGCTAAAAGGGAAGAACCTGGAAAGACTAGCAGCCGGATAGAATGACTGAGTATCTTCATCAATCACTGCTAAGGCAATTAACGTACCTGCTTACATTTTTAGGATAATGAATTTTTTTCATGGGTACTTCAATATATCCCGTTAGCTATGCCGTATGCATTTAATGTTATCGTTTTTAATGTTTGTATAAAGGATGTACGGCTAGCCAAACAAGCTTGCTAGCGGTCCAGCGATGCTCAATTTTGTGCTCTATAGTGAGTGCTGTAGAGATTATCGTCAGGATCTTCTTTATCTAATTTATGTATAAAGAAGTATCTGAAAGATGCGTACCTGGGTTGTTGTTGAATGTCCTCTGACGGTTGATTCTGGAATGGTAGTAGAATAAGAAACTTGATCCACAATCTCTGAACATTTTACTATCTTTAAAGATCTCCCGGAATTATTTTTTTAATGAAGCAGGTGGGTTCCGATTGCACATGTATAAAGCACACATTTATCAACATTTTTTCTATCAATGTAATTGATCATCCATACATTTGAGACTTGTATTAAGTAACAGATCAAACAGAACTTCAATTGTCTATCTAATTTGGAGAAACGACTGTATATACCTTTCTGAATATACGCCATGCTAACACTCCCGCATTAGAATTCACCGTGTATGCACATCGAGTTCATGTGTTTTTTTACATGTTTGTTTTACTCTCAAGTTTTGGCAAAATATTCATCATTCATTTGATGGGTATATGTCATCGCACTTCTAAATCTTTTTTAAATCTTTAGACCTTTTGCCCACCCGAAGAACGTAATAATACATCTTTAAGGTATTAAATGGATAACGAGAAGTCATTTTGGCACTTATTCATGGAATAGCACGGCATAGTTATTGCATAGTCAGCCAATTGAATTTTATTTTTTACCAATTTAGATATTTTGAAAAATACTTTAAAAGTTCTGAGCCCTTGCAGTTTACATTGAACTCTATGAAGGAAAAGTGTTTTTATTTCATCGGAATGATCGAATATCGAATGGTCAAAAATTTCTTTAAAATATATTTTAACAAATTTCTGAAATTGCTGAAAAATCAAAAGTTCACAAATTAGATTTTTCTGGAATTATTTCTTTTTCTTCTATATTTTCCTCAAGGGGAGCTTATAAACACGACCCTTTAAAAAAATTCTTATTTCAATGTTTTGGCATAATATCCTTCATTACCCATTGAATACCTTAAGGCAACTGCCAAAATACTTTTCAAATCTAAATGTGTCATATTCTCTGTCAGTGTTATTTCATTAATGAAGACCAGTCCAGTTCTGTCATAGATATTACCTTTTTAGACACACTATTAGGGTTATTGGTATTACCTTTTTAGACACACTATTAGGGTTATTGATATTACCTTTTTAGACACACTATAAGGGCTATTGATATTACCTTTTTAGACACACTATTAGGGTTATTGATATTACCTTTTTAGACACACTATAAGGGTTATTGATATTACCTTTTTAGACACACTATAAGGGTTATTGATATTACCTTTTTAGACACACTATTAGGGTTATTGCAGTAGCAGTAAGGCACAACACAACGGCAAGAAGAACCAAGAGAATCCATGTTGGTACAATCTGATTCTGATTGTATTCTGTCTTTTCATTCAAGTTTGATAGATGGGTTTCAATGACAGCTTGATTTCTGGTTATGTGACCAACTAAATTCCACACTGAAAGGGAATTAGTATATGGCATCATAGTGCATAGAGGGTAATGAAATGAATATCAATTCTTAAAATCAATATTCACACTGTAAACTGAATTGAAAAAAAGATAAACAAAAGACATATGAGATACGATATGAAATTAGTTTAATATACTATATATTTAAGCTCACATGTTGAAAATGTTGTCTGTGCAGAATGACTAGAGCTTCCGTCGGCTATTAAAAAGGAATTAATATGATTAACAACAAGTATAGTTCTTAGAATGAAATTCGTCATGCTGGGGATATCCTCCTTGTCGTCTAATTTTAAAGAGTCAACCCCGCAGTAATTTGATTGAACCCATTTCTTGACACCTTAGAAATTTGTCATTATGATATATAGTGTTATCCTTCGTGTTTATATATATAGACTGTTGTTAATATTGTCTCCATCTGCTTGCCTAATTTATCTTAGCTAACTGCGAGCACGTGGAATGTTTGGTTGTTAAATTTGGTTTGCATTTTCCTGGTTTCTTTGCCAGTTGATGTTTTTTTTTCATTTTGGTTTCTTTTTGAATTTCACTTCCTTATTTCAACATTTTCTACCTCGAAGAGATCTGTGATATGATGATGTATAACTGAAATGTCACTTGAAGACAACTAAAACGCATCTTACATGTTAAAAAAGGGTCCCGAACGCATCTTACATGTTAAAAAAGGGTCCCAAACGCATCTTACATGTTAAAAAAGGGTCCCATCTTACATTGTTAAAAAAGGGTCCCAAATACAGAGAAAGTATGTCCTTTACATGGAACCAAAATGTCAAAATTATCATGGACTCTTGTGAGGAATATACAAGACGTTGGGCAAAGAAAGAGGGTGTACAGCTCGACACCCTTTCCGAATGGATAAAATCAATCAGAGGGTTACTTTTATCTAGAATTTACCGATTAAAATCAACTGTGAACACCAGATTCGTGTCTATATTTAAAGACCCTGATGTTTTCACAGAGCTTACCTACCTCCAAGAACATTATGTCATCACACCAGCGGACAAAACCTCAAATAATTACACATTTACTTGCAAAAATTACTATTTCGACAGTCTAGTTAAAGAGTGAGGTTTAAATTCGACACCTGGAAATCCCACCTACACCCCAGCAAACCTTTCTGCCTCTGAAATAATAGATAACCACAAATCAGCTCTTGCTTTCTTTTGCTTCGATACTACCAATTTAGATTTAGATTTACCATACTTATACTGCATACCTAAAATGCATAAGAATCCGTACAAACAACGTTTCATCGCTGGTTCCTCAAAATGTTCTACCAAATCTGTATCGATCTTACTCACCAAAGTTTTATCTGAAATCAAATCTGGGCTTCAAAATTTTTGTTCGACAGTATATTCTCGCAGTGGTATCAACCAGATGTGGATTTTAAAAAATTCGAAGGAACTTTTAGAACATATGAAATCCACTCATTTTAGAAGAGTCCTTTCGATCAAAGCCTTTGATTTTTCGACACTTTACACTACAATTCCACATTCTAAATTGAAAGAAAGACTCGCAAAAATTATAAGTTATGCGTTTACAAGTAAGAACGGTAATCGCAAATACAAATTTATTGTTGTTAACTATGACAAAACCTACTTTGTAAAAGAAAAGTCCGATTCTGAAAATACGTACACTGAAACAGACATTATTCAGATGTTAAACTTTCTGATCGACAACATTTTTGTGGTGTTATGAGGAAAGGTCTTCCAGCAAATTGTCGGAATTCCAATGGGGACCAATTGTGCCCCACTCCTTGCCGACGTTTTCCTTTACTCGTACGAAGCTGAATTCAGGCAATCTTTGGTCTCTGAAGGGAAAAGATACTTAGCTTCTGACTTCAACTTCACTTACAGATACATAGACGATGTGTTGTCCATCAATAATCCAAAATTCGCGGATTACCTGAGCAGTATCTATCCTTCGGAGCTTGAAGTCAAAGAAACTACAGAGACAAATAATTCAGCATCCTATTTGGACACTGATGGTCACATGAACACCTCACTCTATGACAAACGTGACGACTTCAATGACAAATATGGATAATGACCATATCCCTGTCTACAGTACAAAATCGATAATTCAGAAAATCAGAAACCGAAGGCATACAAAATCAGGATAAAACAGGAACCAAAGCAAACAAAAACAAAAACCTCCACCATATGAAAAGAAGCGAACTCCCGATATGAGAGTGAGACCAGGTGCCCAGGAAGAGTAAGCATCTCCTGCTTGCATGCAACACCCGTCGCTTCAATTCGGTAGAACTGTCACATCCGGTTACTTCCATTTTGGAAGATATAGAGTACAATCTTTGGTTGGATTCAATTTCAGCATTACAAACTTTCCTTTTCTGAGTAGCAACATCCCTTCATCGCCTGCTTATGGCGTGTTCATATCTCAGTTGATACGCTATGCCAGAGCAAGTACCAAATATACGGATTTTGTTCTGAGAGCTAGGCCTCTTTCAGATAAGCTTCTCAGTCAGGGATATGTTTGTGACCGACTAACATCGTCACCGAGGAAGTTCTACGGTCGATATGGGGAACTCGTCATACACTATGATGTCCCACTCTCCAGAATGGTGGATGATATTCTGTCATAGACCATTTGAACCATCCAACCAAAGATTGTACTCTATATCTTCCAAAATGGAAGTAACCGGATGTGACAGTTCTACCGAATTGAAGCGACTGGTGTTGCATGTAAGCAGGAGATGCTTACTCTTCCTGGACACCTGGTCTCACTCTCATATCGGGAGTTCGCTTCTTTTCATATGGTGGAGGTTTTTGTTTGTTTGCTTTGGCCCCTGTTTTATACTGATTTTGTATGCTTTCGGTTTCTGATTTTCTGAATAATCGATTTTGTGAGGTAAACAGGGATATGGTCATTATCCATATTTGTGATGTATACTTTTTGAAATCATATTTAGAGCATTTCACGATAAGATTTTTTCACCATCAACTGAATGCTATTTAGTCCATTTGTAGCTTAGTTAATGTAATGTTCATATTGACTCACCACAGCCATTTACTTTGTCGCATAAGCTTGACGAACACTCACAAACAGACCTGCAAAGTGTCCCATAGAAACCCGGTGAGCATGTGCTGTTACAATTATATCCATAATTTCCAGTTGGACACTCTATAATTATATAAGAAAGTATTTGTACATTTATATAGTACAATACACATTAATAAATCATTATTTGAGCGACATTGGTACAAAGAGTTGCGTTACAGTTTGCTATCCAAACTATGTATTATATTTATTTGTATTGGTGTGAATGAAAAAAAAACCTTTGGTCGATAGCATATACAACCTTGGATGAAATATTTTTTTTATCTATTTACATCTTTATACATACTTATAATACTAATATAACATGCATTCAACACATAACATATACTCAATATAAACGAGAATCATATCATGGATGTAATTACTCAGATTATAATTCTGTGACAAATAAATCGATTCATAAATAAATGCTTTTTCGTGTGTAAATTTACTAAGAAAGAGAGTATGGATAATAAATATATGTTGTTCTTTAACCAATAATTATAATAATTGATGAATTTATATAATTGCATTTTTTAATGGAATAAAGGGCTTACATGTATGAAATAGACGTGAAGAGTTAACGATCGAAATAAATTGAAGGCGAACGTGTCACGATCAATTGATCTTATCACGAAGTAACTGTGGAATGCATGCACCGGAACGACAAACCGTTATGCAGATTAAAAGAGGAAATTTCGTGGTTTTTAGGTAAGTATATTTTATTTTTTCTTTTATCCATACCGTCTTTATAGAACAAAAATTATTGATATCTCAAAGAAGTCTTTTTAATTTCGAAACAGTGATCTAGTGGCGACGTACAATACCACATGGTGAGGGCGATGACACAGGTACATGTTTGTGAGGAAAAATAGTAATATTACTGTATGATTTAAAAAGATAATGACAAGATCATGATACATGTACCTGTATACATGAACATGTATGCAGGCTGTGATAGACAGCATGGTTCAGTAAGTATGAGTATATTTAATCCAGGTTTATAGATTAGGGAAGTTCATCCTTAAGAGAAAAAATAGAATAAAGAACAATCTATAGAGCTATACAAAGAAAATACTAGAATTTAAAACAAATTTTGAACAAAGTAGAAAGCATACATGACAGTTCATGATTATTATGATAGGCAGTGTAACAGAGCTATAGAAATCATTAAAATTCTTGAATAATTTGCAGTTGATGATGTAGCTGTCTGTAGCCAGAGTGTGTTTGTGAAAAGGATTGCATATAGCGATAAGTATTTTTTCAAAGTTTCATTTGCTCTTATATATCTTTTATTCTGTATAAGATTTTGGCTCTGCCAGTAGTGGTTTTATTTTGCAATGCCAAAGAGTTAAGAAATTCACATTTGAATATACTGTAAATGTTTACATATTTAGTTTTCCAAATTTGACTTACAATAAGCTTTGTGAATAGAAAAAAGGATAATTGTTAAGAAAAAGTTTATCTCATCGTATCCTTTCTCTTGTATTTTATAACCATATACAAAGTTTTTCATTGAATAAATATGATTATCAATATTAATTCTCTAAGTAATTTCCTTTATTTTAGTCCAAAATCCATCAAGATAACTGCAAATTATTAAATAATGTTCATAATCTTCTTTGACTGTACAATAATTTCATTTATCTGTTTCAGAAATTTTCCATTGTTTTAGCAGTACTTTACAAGGTAATGTGTAATGAATGATTTTCCACCTTACAATTTTATGTTTATTTTCTTTAACATAGTAATGAATGAATAAGAATAGATTCTCTAATATTTTACCTTTAATATAATCTTCTTTAAAGTATCTTTTCCATTTTAAGAAGCCTAATGGTGTTTCATTCATGTCTTTCCTGATGTAATTGTAAATCATTTTACATGTATAATCTTTGATTTCTATTTTGCCTAACAATATTTTCGACTCAGTTTTTACAGATGTTTTAATAGACATATCTTCTCTTTATCTATCTGTCCATATTTTAGGTATGGCTTTTTAAAGTTTTATGAATTCACTGATCCAATTATGTTTTCCTTTTAATTTATTTGCTACTACAGTTTCTGATATTTTTCCATTGGATGAAATATCTGTAAGACGGTATTTTCATATTTCTCTTTTTGATTGATGATACCATGTGATCTAAAACGCTAAAACAGATTGTTATTATTTATTATTTTCAAGAAAAAAAAAGATTCTGATTGACTAAGGATTTTGTTGCGAAATTGTTTGACAAAGGAGTAGGTGCATTAACCTGCCATTTCGGCCCTATTATCAAAGTTCTTCATATATCAATCAACTAAAAATGTCAAATGTATGGTGAATCTAAATCAAGAAAGCCTATTTTGATTGCACATTCCTATACTGAATGATACGTCGCTCAGAACGTTTAGAAACGTTGAAATCATTGAAATTATCAATAAATGAGCCAAATTTTGATACAAATTATGAAATCAAGTAGCAATCAAGGCCTTGCGCATGAATATTTTTGTACCAATCGATGACTTTTTATTTGCATAAAAATATCTTGGACGAGGCCTGGAGAGTAGATGAATTACGAAGATTTGTGTGTATAATATGATGCGTTTCCTTTGTTTTGCGTCATTCAGTGCAAATGACGTCAGAACATGACGTAATACATCACGCACTTGACGTTATGAAGACTAAAAACCATGACGCGGTATTTTCTCAAACATTCAACATTGCAAAAAGTGATGATTAATTATTCGTTTATCAATAGTATTTTTTGTCGAAATTATAGGGACGATACATTACGTAAAAGGGATTAGCGCACATAGTCCTTTGTCTTCGGAGTCTATTTATAGCACTTTATCGCGTATTGATACACTTTCTGTACTTTCTGTCCAATATTTCTGTTGATACTTGATCCCTCTATCAGCAGACGGACATTAGGCTTGGTGCTAGACCAATCTACAGTCTTTCACTAGCGCATTCTAAAGACATGCACTAGGACTTACTGTGACAACAGGACTCCCTGTCCAAATCTCTTTAGAAAGACAGGGACCCGACAACCTGTCCTCTTTGAATCTCAGTATGACTCCTCGGGTGATGATATACATGAGCTCGCTAAAGCATAGGCTGCATTTTGTACGCCTTCCGTTTATAAATCAATTAACATATGAATTTCTGTGTTTCTTGGGTCCGTGCCTTATGTTGTCTGTTTGTAGATCATCTTACAGTGGGGAGGTTATTTAACACCACAATTGATTTGTTTTTGAGGCATCTGGATAATCGGAAAAGTGGG
Source organism: Pinctada fucata (assembly GCA_028142955.1). Lineage (NCBI taxonomy): Eukaryota > Metazoa > Mollusca > Bivalvia > Pterioida > Pteriidae > Pinctada > Pinctada fucata. The sequence goes on along the minus strand of AP027112.1, from coordinate 53,556,698 downwards.
AGGGTTGTGCGTAAGTAATCCGGATAACAACATCGTCTGCTACTGGCATGGCAGATGACCGTTTTGAGTCGGCACCGATTGCCAATTAGTCTCGTAGGTTTATGTGTAGTCATTTGTGTCCTTGCTGACATTCTTCTTTACTCGTACGAAGCTGAATTTCTTCGATCTTTGGTCTCTGAAGGGAACAGATACCCACTTTCTAACTTTAACTTCATTTACAGATACAGGTACATCGACGATGTTTTGTCCATCAATAATCCAATATTCGTGGATTACCTCAGCAGAATCTATCCTTCGGAGCTTAAAGTCAAAGAAACTACAGATACAAATAATTTGGAAATAATGTTGTCCTACAACACTGATGGTCACATGCACATCTCACTCTATGACAAGTAGATGTTTAACATCTATGACAAACGTGACGACGTCAATTTCAGCATCACAAATTTTCCTTTTCTAAGTAGCAACATCCCTTCATCGCCTGCTTATGGCGTGTTCATATCTCAGTTGATACGCTATGCCAGAGCAAGTACTAAATATACAGATTTTATTAAGAGGGCTATGCGTCTTTCAAATAAGCTCCTCATTCAGGGATACTAGTACGTTTGTGACCGACAAACATCGTCACTTAGGAAATTCTACGGCCGATATGTGGAACTCGTCATACACTATGATGTCCAACTCTCAAGAGCTTACCTTTTGAACAATTTCCATTACTCGTACGAAGCTGAATCCATTCATTCTTTGGTCTCTGAAGGGAAAAGATACTTGGCTTCTGACTTCAACTTCACTTACAGATACATAGACAATGTGTTGTCCATCAATAATCCAAAATTCGCGGTACCTCAGCAGTATCTATCCTTCGGAGCTTGAAGTCAAAGAAACTACAGAGACAAATAATTCAGCATCCTATTTGGACATAATGTTGTCCCACGACACTGATGGTTACATGAATAGCTCACTCTATGACAAACGTGACGACTTCAACTTCAGCATTACAAACTTTCCTTTATTGAGTAGCAACATCCCTTCATCGCGTGCTTATGGCGTGTTCCCGAACCAGAATGTCAAGACATCGGTCAAAAATAAATAATAAAGAAAGTCAACTTCTTTATCGGCATTTTGACCAGGCCGATCATTCTGTTTTATCTATGAGAGTCAGAATCCTGGAGAAAATATATCACCCCACAAACAATCCCATTTTGAGCACACCTTTCCGCCGCAACAGAGAAATGTTCTGGATAAAAAATCTTAACACTGCAGCGCCCTATGGGTGAAACGATAGTATAAGCAGCTTAGGAAACTTAACAAGTCCCGGTTGTCAATCGGTAAATATGACTAGCTTATTCAACAGACCACAAAGAAGACCTCGAAGTCATGGCATTCGTAAATATAATAGGCCTGAGATACATAGTTTCTCCTTCGATGACTTGGTTCCATTTTTGAATGAGCCCCTAGGCCTGCATTATATTCGTACCAAATTATACTCTGTTCCTTTACGGAAGTTACACGAAATCTACGAATATACAAAGGACCTCACATATACCGATACACGATCCCCAGAATTCAGACTACAAGGAGTCATCTTGGACATTTCTACTTTTCGTTTATTTCAAGCAGTTAGATCAGATAAATCAGAGGAGAAAACAAACCGTCCTTTCATTAAAGTAAGATTTGCAAACAAAGGTATTGATAAATTGAATCTTTGTCAAATTTTGAATCACAAAACTGTCACAGAAAAAAATCTCACCATATTTCAAACGACAAGAAACTCCTTGTATTTCCTTTAGCTACACACTAACAGTTGCACCTAAAATTTACAATTACAAACAATTCTTGTAGTGTATTGATCTGAGTAATCCCTCACTACATCCACTTCCTTGCGAATGTTCTTCATCGGATTTTAACTACTCTCCTTGTGGACACGTTCTTACTGGTGACCTGACCTTAGTATAGTCAAGAACGACAAGTTGAGAGAATTGTTAAAAAAGGGTCCCAAATACAGAGAAAGTATGTCCTTTACATGGAACCAAAATTTCAAAATTATCATGGACTCTTGTGAGGAATATGCAAGACGTTGGGCAAAGAAGGAGGATGTACAGCTCGACACCCTTTCCGAATGGATATAATCCATCAAAGGGTTACTTTTATCTAGAATTAACCGATTAAAATCAACTGTGAACACCAGATTCGAGTCTTAAAGACCCTGATGTTATCACAGAGCTTACCTATCTCCAAGAACATTATGTCATCACACCAGCGGACAAAGCCTCAAATAATTACACATTTACTTGCAAAAAGTACTATTTCGACAGTCTAGTTAAAGAGTTGGGTTTAAATTCGACACCTGGAAATCCCACCTACACCCCAACAAACCTTTCTGCCTCTGAAATAATAGATAACCACAAATCAGCTCTTGCTTCCTTTGGTTTTCAAACTACCAATTTAGATTTAGATTTACCATACTTATACTGCATACCTAAAATGCATAAGAATCCGTACAAACAACGTTTCATCGCTGGTTCCTCAAAATGTTCTACCAAATCTGTATCGATCTTACTCACCAAAGTTTTATCTGAAATCAAATCTGGGCTTCAAAAATATTGTTCGACAGTATATTCTCGCAGTGGTATCAACCAGATGTGGATTTTAAAGAATTCTAAGGAACTTTTAGAGCATCTGAAAGCCACTCATTTTAGTAAAGTTCATTCGATCAAAGCCTTTGATTTTTCTTTACACTACAATTCCACATTCTCAAAAATTATAAGTAATGCGTTTACAAGTTAGAACGGTAATCGTAAATACAAATTTATTGTTGTCACCTATGAAAAAACCTACTTTGTAAAAGAAAAGGCCGATTCTGAAAATAAGTACACTGAAACTGATATTATTCAGATGTTAAACTTTTTGATCGAAAACATTTTTGTGGTGTTTGGAGGACAGGTATTCCAGGAAATTGTCGGAATTCCAATGGGGACCAATTGTGCCCCACTCCTTGCCGACATTTTCCTTTACTCGTACGAAGCTGAATTCATTCAATCTTTGGTCTCTGAAGGGAAAAGATACTTAGCTTCTGACTTCAACTTCACTTACAGATACATAGACGATGTGTTGTCCATCAATAATGCAAAATTCGCGGATTACCTGAGCAGTATCTATCCTTCAGAGCTTGAAGTCAAAATAACTACAGAGACAAATAATTCAGCATCCTATTTGGACATAATGTTGTCCTACGACACTGATGGTCACATGAACACCTCACTCTATGACAAACGTGACGACTTCAATTTCAGCATTACAAACTTTCCTTATCTGAGTAGCAACATCCCTTCATCTCCAGCTTATGGCGTATTCATATCTCAGTTAATACGCTATGCCAGAGCAAGTACCAAATATACGGATTTTGTTCTGAGAGCTAGGCGTCTTTCAGATAAGCTTCTCAGTCAGGGATATGTTTGTGACCGACTAACATCGTCACTGAGGAAGTTCTACGGTCTATAAAGGGAACTCGTCATACACTATGATAAGAAAAAGAAGGGAGGAGATCTCCAACAAGACCCCGTTGCAGCATCAACAGTAAATCACCAAAACTCCCGATGCAAAAACACAAAAGACGAGTACAGCACGAGACGGAAAAGAGACACACGACATGTAAACATCAAACACAAAAGACTACACATAAACCGACGAGACCAATGGGTAACCGGTGCCGACTTTGGACGGCCATTTGTCACGCAAGTAGCAAATGGTGTGGTTATCCTGGATTACGTGCGAAAAACCCTCTCACTTCTCCAATTACCCAGAGGTCTCAAAGAACGTACAATTGTGGTGTAAAACAACCTCCTCACTGTAAGATGACATCACACAAACAAGACCGCAAAACGCAGAGGCCCCAGAGACACAGATGAATATGTAAATGGATATAAAAAGAGGGCATGCGTAATACAGTCCGTGCTCTGCCGGCTGTAGCGAGCTCATATATGTAATCACCCGAGGAGTCCGACTGACATTCAGAGAGGACAGGTGGTCGAGGCCCTGTCTTCTCTAAAGAGGTTTTGACAGGGCCCGTCATGGAGTCCCGTCGTCACAGTCAGTCAGAGTGTAAGTCTCAAGGATGCGCTTGTAAAAGACTGTAGATTGGTCAAGTACCAAGCCTAGTGTCCGTCTGGTGACATTAGGATCATATCCACGGTATAAAAGGCGTTTGATGATTCTGACACATTTTCGATGGTTATGCTGCCTACCTTTGATCCTTTTTATTTTGTTTATCATATCACCATAAAAGACAGGTTGTGTAATACCCATAGTAATAAGAAGGGAGGAGATTTCCAACAAGACCCCGTTGCAGCATCAACAGTAAAACACCAAAACACCCGATGCAAAAACACAAAAGACGAGTACAGCACGAGACCGAAAAGAGACACACGACATGTAAACATCAAACACAAAAGACTACACATAAACCGACGAGACCAATGGGTAACCGGTGCCGACTTTGGACGGCCATCTGTCACGCAAGTAGCAAATGGTGTGGTTATCCTGGATTACGTGCGCACAACCCTCTCACTTCTCCAATTACCCAGAGGTCTCGAAGAACGTACAATTGTGGTGTAAAACAACCTCCTCACTGTAAGATGACATCACACAAACAAGACCGCGAAACGCAGAGGCCCCATAGACACAGATGAATATGTAAATGGATATAAAAAGAGGGCATGCGTAATACAGTCCGTGCTCTGCCGGCTGTAGCGAGCTCATGTATGTAATCACCCGAGGAGTCCGACTGACATTCAGACAGGACAGGTGGTCGGGGCCCTGTCTTCTCTAAAGAGGTTTGGACGGGGCCGTCATGGAGTCCCGTCGTCACAGTCAGTCAGAGTGCAAGTCTCAAGGATGCGCTGGTACAAGACTGTAGATTGGTCAAGTACCAAGCCTAGTGTCCGTCTGGTGACATTAGGATCATATCCACGGTATAAAAGGCGTTTGATGATTCTGACGCATTTTCGATGGTTATGCTGCCTTCCTTTGATCCTTTTTATTTTGTTTATCATATCACCATAAAAGACAGGTTGTGTAATACCCATATTAATGTACTCTATTGCATGTATAGATCCGAATTTTAAAAGAAGTTGACTGTAATTTTTGTAAAATTTCCAGAAAGTCTTAACTAGTTTATGAAAACGGAAACCTTGACCTAAAAGTTTTTTGGTAATTTGTAAATTTCTACTGTGAAAATCCAAAATATCAGTACATGCTCTAGCGTACCGGATGAGCTGTGATATGTAAATGCCGTATGACGGTAATCTTGGAACATCACCGTCAACCCAAGGGAAATTTACTATGTTGAATCCAAAATCATCCCTTTTGTCATATACACTTGTATGAATCTTTCCGTTTACAATTTTGATATTTAGGTCCAAAAAGGGCGTTTCTGTATTTGAAAGGTTTGCCTTGTTAAGGGTTAATTCTTGTGGATAAATTTCATTCTTATATTATTCAAAAGCAGGATTGTCAATGGTTAGAATATCATCCAGATACCTAGAAGTATTATTGAAACATTTCAGCTCATCAAATTTTCTTTGCTTTTGAAGATTTTGGATAAATTCTTTTTCATAAGTGTATAAAAATAGATCTGCAACAAGAGGCGCACAGTTAGTACCCATAGGAATTCCTACAACCTGCTTGTATAGATCCTCACCAAATCTAACATAAATATTGTCCAAGAGGAAGGACAAGGCATTACACAGGTGACTACATGTCCATGATTTGTATGATTTGTAGTCTGTCGAGGAAAAGAAACCCTTCGATTCAGATGTACAAATGTAAGTTTTTCGCTCTCGATCAAAACACCATTTAATGAGATTAGATAATCGATCATTAATTTTGTCATGAGGAAGTGTGGTGTACATATTAGAGAAGTCGTATGAAGAAATCGTATTGGCTTAGATTCCAGATTTCATTTTTTCAGTCACATCCCCTGAATTCTTAATAGACCAAAATAAATTTACATCGTTCCTGTTTAGAACCGTTTCACAATATCTAGTTATGTGTTCTTTAATAGCAGTAAGTGCTGACGTCAGATTTCTAGACAAAATTGTAGTGGAGCAGTTACTAGAATTAGCAATAAATCGAAATTTGTAAGGAGACTTGTGCAGTTTCGGTATGCAATATAGTGTTGGGAGATCCAATTTAGAAATAGAGATATTGAATGAAGACAGTTCACTGTTATGCTTGCTTAAAATGTTAGATGCACTTTCATTGCTTTTGATATATGTATTAGTAGACGAAAGTTCCGAAATCAAAGTTGATATGTAGTAACATTTTCAAATGATAATGGTGTTGTTGGCTGCTTTATCAGCTGGTGCAAAGACATATTTTTCATGTAATTTACTTAGTTTGGATTTGAAATATCTTTCTGATTTGGAACGTGGATTTTGAAAAAGATGAGGGTTTTTATGGAAGTTATCTATTCGAATATCCGTTATATCTAAAATGAGGTTTTTCCAGTCATTCAGAGCATGCGGTTCGACTCCTTCTGATTTACACCATCTTTTCGTATAATTATCTAAGGCTTCCGTAAGCACTTCACGGCATTTGACAAAATCTATCTTGGATGGGATTCTATACTTAGGTCCTTTTTTAAGAAGACCACGGAGCTGTCTGTCTTGGATAATTGAAAAGTCACCTGTAACAACATGGCCAGCTGGTTTGTAGAGATATTTAGAAGTTGCACATTCTCAAGAAGCAGGACATGATTCAAGTATGTCTGGATCCGTTGTAACTTTATTATAGTTAAAAACAAAGTTTCGAATAGGTTTCTTGTACTTATAACAAATAAGAGGTGGCTCTAGATTTTCAAAATATTGAGGAATGGTACTTTGTACGCGATGATCCCGAAAAATATTAAAGATGTTTAGAAGATCAAAACCTTTGTTAATAAACGGGATTTTTATTAATCGTCTTTTCGGTGAGGTGCTTTTCACAATAGGATAAAGTTTATACTGTGCGAATGAGACAATGATATTAAGTCTGAATCAGTCAGTGTTTCTTAAGAATGCAACCTCTGCTTCATCCAAGATAGATTTCAAGTGCATGACTGGTATTGACGACAGAGCATGTAACAGCTCATGTCTTCCGCCATTGCGTGCTATAGTAAGTAAATCGTAATGTACTCTGTTGCATGTATATATCCGAATTTTAAAAGAAGTTGACTGTAATTTTTGTAAAATTTCCAGAAAGTCTTAACTAGTTTATGAAAGCGGAAACCTTGACCTAAAAGTTTTTTGGTAATTTGTAAATTTCTACTGTGAAAATCCAAAATATCAGTACATGCTCTAGCGTACCGGATGAGCTGTGATATGTAAATGCCGTATGACGGTAATCTTGGAACATCACCGTCAAACAAAGTAAAATTTACTATGTTGAATCCAAAATCATCCCTTTTGTCATATACACTTGTATGAATCTTTCCGTTTACAATTTTGATATTTAGGTCCAAAAAGGGTGTTTCTGTATTTGAAAGGTTTGCCTTGTTAAGGGTTAATTCTTGTGGATAAATTTCATTCTTATATAATTCAAAAGCAGGATTGTCAATGGTTAGAATATCATCCAGATACCTAGAAGTATTATTGAAATATTTCAGCTCATCAAATTTTCTTTGCTTTTGAAGATTTTGGATAAATTCTTTTTCATAAGTGTATAAAAATAAATCTGCAACAAGAGGCGCACTCTCCAGAATGGTGGATGTCCCACTCTCCAGAATGGTGGATGATATTTTGTCATAGACCTTTTGAACCATCCAACCAAAGATTGTACTCTATGTCTTCCGAAATGGAAGTAACCGGATGTGACAGTTCTACCGAATTGAAGCGACGGGTGTTGCATGCAAGCAGGGGATGCTTACTCTTCCTGGGCACCTGGTCTCACTCCCATATCGGGAGTTCGCTTCTTTTCATATGGTGGAGGTTTTTGTTTGTTTGCTTTGGTTCCTGTTTTGTCCTGATTTTGTATGCCTTCGGTTTCTGATTTTTGAATTATCGATTTTGTGCTGTATACAGGGATATGGTCATTATCCATATTTGTATTTGTGTAAACTATACAAACTTTTCTCTAATATTCTAATGATGAGGGCCTGAGGATTCGGGGGGGGGGGGGGGGGCAATGCCCTACGGCGTCCTATAAAGGAGACGGCGTCCTAGAAGTTATTTTGCTTGTTGCCGGATCCTTCTATACGTCATTTGTAATTTACACTATATGCTTATTCATTGAATAAATACTGTTTAAACCAATGCCCTACGTGCGAAAAAAAAAAAAAACGAAGAAAAGTGGCTTGGTGGACGATAACGGCGAAGTAGATCAAAATTGTCTTTTGATTTCATGGAGCATGAACGATCAAATATGTTATAGGTAGGATGCAATAAACGAGAAAGTTGTCTATTTCTGAATAGTGTATATTTCGCTCATGTGGCTGACAAATACCAAATAAAACCGTTTTCATCAACTGACTTGCGTAATTTACAGATTGCATTTATATGCTATTTTTCTGAATTTAATTTCTTTTATTCAAGTTGGACATAAAATGCGTATTTATAAACACAAAATACAGTAATCTGAAGAACTTTGCACTTTGGATGTGAAAAGAGGGGGGGGGGGGGGACTCAAAATCTGTTACTGAGTACATGACATGGATATGAAATATAAATCGTTTCCAGATTAGAAGACAAAATAAAATCTAGCAAGTGTAAGGCTGCTCTCCGATGTTATCTGTATAAGAATTAATGCACGGTATATAATTGCTCTTTTAAACTAAACTTATGATAATTAGAGAAATTTGGCTTAATTTTAAATTCTACTTTATAAAATCTTGAAGAAAAATTGTATTGAATTCTTGTCAATGTTAAAAAATGTAGCCAAGTTGATCAACTTCGGTTGATCGTTTCTTCAACGCATTCGAATATTTCTTGAAATTTCGAAAACATGGGTCCTGTAGTGTCCTGTAGCTTTCTATGATATCAAAAGTGCAATACATTTTATCCATTTTTACATTTTTTTGCAGAGCTTAAATAACGGACTTTGCTAGCAAGCAGGAGATAATCACTCCTATCAAATTTTGACTTTGTTTTCGCAACTGTTCCAATGAAATTTCGAATGATTATGCCTTATATTCTCAGTTTTAATGGGTATTTGTTCGATGTGTATTTGTTTATTAGTCCCCTACCGGCAACGCCGAAGGGGACTCTTAGTTTCCTCTCGGTCTGTCTGTCCGTCTGTCCGTCCGTCTGTCTGTCTGTCTGTCTGTCTGTCTGTCTGTCTGTCTGTCTGTCTGTCTGTCCGTCCGTCTGTCCGTCCGTCTGTCCCATTTTCAGTTTTCCGGACTTTTTTTCGCTGTTGTTGCATATATTGAACTCATTTTTGGTATGTGGATATATCTCAATGTAATACAGATCAAGTTTAGTTTGCTTTTGATTCACCTAATTTTACAAGAGTTATGGCCCTTGGACTTAGCAAATTTTATGAAAGTTCAGTTTTCCGGACTTTTTTCCGCTGTTGTTGCATATATTGAACTCATTTTTGGTATGCGGATATATCTCAATGTAATACAGATCAAGTTTGAGTTTGCTTTTGATTCACCTAATTTTACAAGAGTTATGGCCCTTGGACTTAGCAAATTTTATGAAAGTTCAGTTTTCCGGACTTTTTTCCGCTGTTGTTGCATATATTGAACTCATTTTTGGTATGCGGATATATCTCAATGTAATACAGATCAAGTTTGAGTTTTCTTTTGATTCACCTAATTTTACAAGAGTTATGGCCCTTGGACTTAGCAAATTTTATGAAAGTTCAGTTTTCCGGACTTTTTTCCGCTGTTGTTGCATATATTGAACTCATTTTTGGTATGTGGATATATCTCAATGTGATACAGATCAAGTTTGAGTTTTCTTTTGATTCACCTAATTTTACAAGAGTTATGGCCCTTGGACTTTGCACATTTTATGAAAATTTCGGTTTTCCGGACTTTTTTCCGCTGTTGTTGGATAAATTGAGCTCATTTTTGGTATGTGGATATATCTCAATGTGATACAGATCAAGTTTGAGTTTTCTTTTGATTGGCCTAATTTTACAAGAGTTATGGCCCTTGGACATAGCAAATTTATGAAAATTTCGGTTTTCCGGAGATCTTTCCACTGTTGTTGGATAAATTGAACTCATTTTTGGTATTTGGATATATCTCAATGTGATACAGATCAAGTTTGAGTTTGCTTTAGATTCACCTATTTCTACAAGAGTTATGGCCCTTGGACTTAGCAAATTTTATGAAAATTTCAGTTTTCCGGACTTTTCTTTGGTTTTATTGCAAATAATGCACTGATTTTTGGTAAATGAATACATCTCAGTCTGATACAGACCAAGTTTGAGTTTGCTTTCCATTGGCCTATTTTTACAAGAGTTATGGCCCTTGGACTTAGCAAATTTCATGAAATTTTCATTTTTCCGGACTTTTTCATGCCTGTTATTGCAGATAATGTGATGATTTTTTGTATGTGAATACATTTTAGTGTGATGCAGATTTGAGTTTAATTTAGATTGACTAATTTTCACAAGAGTTATGGCCCTTGGACTTAGCAAATTTCGAGAATTCAGTTTTCCAGACCTTCCTTGGCTGTTGTTGAAGAAGATGAACTGATGAACAGAGATGCAAGTCATAAATTTATGCCGCCGGTAGGGGACTTATATCGCACAGCGATCATTGCATTTTTGTGGGTGAAGATGCTCAGTAATAGTGTCAATAACGAAGTTACTCACGATGTTGGTAAACTCCGGAACTTGTTACTTGCATATACAATATGTAGATATATGTCACGTATACTCAGAGCTAGCACGCTGCCGCAGCAGATCGCTTGAATGAACTTTAGGTTTTCGCTTTCACGACTAGAAAAACTTTCTGGAAATTTTTACAAAAATTATTGTCAACTTCTTTTGATATTCGGATCAATACAGGCAATAGAGAATATTATTTTGGGTATTTCACAACCTGCATTTTACGGTGCCATAATTAGCAGGATAAGAAGGATCAAAGACAGACAACAAAACTATTGAAAATGCGTCAGGATGATCAAACGCCTTTTATACCGTGGATATGATCCTAATGTCACCAGGCGGACACTAGGCTTGGTACTTGACCAATATACAGTCTTGTACAAGCGCATTTTAATACTTGCACTGTGACTGACTGTGACGACGGGACTCCATGACGGGCCTTGTCCAACCCTCTTTAAAGAAGACGGGCCCCGACTACCTGTCCTCTCTGAATGTCAGTCGGACTCCTCGGATGATAAAAAAAGGTAGGGTTTATAGTTCCTTTATCGTCTTTTTCTGTGAATGTCTGCTCTGTGTTTTTGCATTGCGTGTTTTGGCTTGATTTGACAGTAAGCTTTTTGAATATTTTCCCTGACATGGTCGCCATAGCAGTTTCTGTATAGACATAACCCTAGACAGTGCATGTATTTTATATATTGTTTTCATTTTCGTGCATGAACATCGAAGGCGGGTGCGGCTAGCCAACAGGGGATGTTTACTCCTACCGGGCAGCTGGTCCCACCTCTAGCTTGCTAGGGGTCTGTCGATGCTCAAGTTGGTGGTCTTCTGTGAGTGCTGTTGAGAATATAGTCAGGATCTTCTTTAACTCATTTGTGTCACACTTATGCCGTTTGCCGTGTGAAGCTCGTAAAAAAGTTCCCCGCGAGGAGTTTGACAGTAAGTGTTTTGAATATTTTCCCTGACATGGTCGCCATAACAGTTTCTATATAGATGTAACCCTAGACAGTGCATGTTTATATATATTGTTTTTATTTCGTGCATGAACATCGACAGCGGGTGCGGCTAGCTAACAGGGGATGCTTAAGTTGGTGCTCTATTGTGAAATTGAAATATTGAAATTATCATCAGGATCTTCTTTAACTCATTGGAGTTTTGCTGTGTGTGCTGTAGCCTAGTGTTGTTTGAGATTCCCCCTTTCTTGTCCATATAAAAACCATGCAAAATGAAAAAAAAGTGATCCATCACTAGAAGCGGAAATAGTTTTCTTTGTTCAAAATTGAAAGTTTATAACACAAAAATTATTTTTACAAAATTTAATAGATTAAGAATTTTCCCATAGCCCGCCATAGTAACATACAGGAAAAGAAACCTTTATAAAATAAATTACCAGTACAGCCCATAACTGCTCTACAAAAAGTTTAAAAGAAGAAGAGTTCTGGTTATTTTTCATCACAACAAATTTCTTGGATCTCAATCAGAAAAAGAAAACAAAGACCAGAAATATTCTTTAATTTAGGGGAATTATGGAACTCTTCGGTATGAAAAGTACATAAGTTGTGTATCTGGATATTTCGTGCTGAAGCAAATTCAAACTCCTGACATAATCTATTTGCGCAAAAGTAATTGATTTCAAACTACAATCGGTTTAATATCATCCCAAATGCTTTTAAATTTGTATAAATGCTTATTCATCTCGTTTACATACCTCAGATTAGTACATTCAAGGGGAAAATAGCAATTACGGGAAAATGACGTCATCAGTAACGACGTCATAATTTGCGTCATTATCATATTAGCATTGGCGCCTTTTTCTCGTTTCATTTCCTTTTTAAAACTGGATAGGGCAAAACGTTTTAGATATTATAGATTCCTGTGATTCCGCATCTCAGTGATTCCAGCATTTCATCCAAGAATTGAATGATGAAATTAATGTAAAAGAGCAGTGTAACCCATTATTCAGACTTGGCCGGCTTGAGAAAAGAATTTATTCTCTGTAATGGTTTCCTTTGGATGGATGGACGAATGCACAATCGGGTGCATCACTATATAACCACCCACCCCTGCCCTAAAGGAACATCCAAAGCATGCGTGTATATACTAGTTATTGAAAAAGAAAAACAAAATTTATGTATCACATAGGCTGATAAAGTAATTTTTCAAAGAGCTAGCGATTTTTGTTGTTGTTGCTAAGTTGGAAATTCAGACGTCGTTGGCTCTCTTCATAAGTTTATTTTGGTCTCAAAATACGTGTAAAGTGTGAAGCACAGAGATTCATCTCGCTTACCGATTGCTCGATAGTACTATGAGTTACTCACATTACTGTCAAGCAACTGGGAAGCGCGATAAATCCCTGTGGTATGAAGGTGAGAATATGGGGAATATAGAATGCATCGGAGAGAATAGCTGTTTTATTTGAAATCCACAATGGAAGTAATGAAACCTGGATCCCTAATAGAGCTCACACTGGGTTGCGAAAAAAAGTGTAGCCAGTCTTTTTTTATTGGCGAAAAAATACATTTCAAGACATGTGCACAGTTAAGGTCTCATTTTGCCCCCCCTCCCCCCCCCCCTTTTTTTTGCTGCAAAAATGCATCAGCAAAATATATTGATTATTGACGGTGAAAAAAAAAAGAAATTTCATTCAAACTAATATTGATGTAAAAATGTTGAGGGCAAAATTTATTGCCGTCCTTCGGGCAGGATTATTCAACAGTTGTTGCCCTACAGGCCGAGGGCCTTTTTGTTGCCAAATACCATGTTTGAGGAGGAGTAGAGTTAAAATTAATAAAAAAAAACCCCATAAAATAGAGAGAGCATTTGTAAGAGATAATTGTAGAATAAAATATCGGTGTACAAGTATTCTTTCTGTAAATACAAAAAAAAAAATAAAAAAAATAGGGTAATCAAAGATTACATAGCACGCCTATACAGGGTTTTGTCAGAAACCATGTTAAAAGTTTTTGAAAAGTAGGTCAAAGTCCAAGGTCAATAGGTCAAAGGTCATGGTCTCAAATGAAAGGTCTTGTCACAAGGTATCTACATGGGAAATATCAAAGCCCTACCCCTTGTAGTTCAAGAGATAAAGCCCAGATTAAAGTTTTGTCTACGGACGACGACAACGACGCCGACGACGCCGAGGGCTTTTTCGTCCGGGCGAGCTAAAAATTGCTTGTGAAACACAAATGCCCCCGTCGGCATTTTTTAAGTCAAGCAGCTAGGTCATACTCAAAGGTCAAGGTCGGTGTTCTGTACCAGTGGATATGTTAATATAACTTCAGATTTTCTCCCTATTTGTACTATAGAACTCGCCTGGTCGCTAAGCTTCGCCCATTCACGTGCTATAGAACTCGTGTAGAACAATATTAGAATTGAAATAACAACTAGCTAGCTGTGATATGTTGTCCAGTAATTCCCCTCGTCGCGGCTCGATGATAATTACATTGGTTCATGTGACTCGGGGAATTACTGGACAACAAGCCACGGCTAGCTAGTTGTTATTTCTTAAACATGTCAGAGTTATGAGCAATAATTAAAGTTTTAAAAGGTTATTTAGACTCAAAGGTTTAGCCTATATATATTTTGCATCTGCTTTGTAACAGATGTATTTTTGCCAAATTATTTACGCGAGAGAAATGAAGAAGTCCAAGGCATAAGTACGGCGTTTATACAGCGTAAAAGGCGTTTAGAACTGATGCGTCCTACCAACACGTACGGTTAATGCGTTTTTACTGTGTATACGGCTTTGGTTTGCGTTACGTATTGGGGGTGGTCGGGGCAAACAACGTAACATCTACGTAGCTCTTCCGTAGCAGGAACGAAAAAAAGTAGTGCGTACTTTATACATCTGATGAAATCGAAGAAACAATTGATACTAAGAAACTGAATTGGTTTTAAGGTCACGAGGTCAATTTTTTCAACTCATGGAGAAGTTTGTCACGAAATGTTACAGGAAGCATGTACGTCTTATCATTTTTCATTCAAAAGTTATGCCCAAGGTTAAATTTTTTTTTACAAACGGACAAAGAAAGAAACAAAGGGACAGCTACCCCGAATCTCTAATTACGGGGAATAAATAATCTATCTTGATATCAATAGTAACTTTAAAATCGATTTAAAACATGTATGAAAAGGATTTCATTCACACCTTTTGCAGTCATATGTTCTTCTCATGAAAACACATGATTTCTAAATTAAATGCTGATCTTGGTATTTTATATAACGTTGCTATGCCTTTTTTAAGATTAGAATTGTAACACCTTACATAGTGATAGTTAAATTATAGATCGTTGAGATAGATTGATAAATTTAGTAAATTACATACATGTATGTTTAGAGTAGTTTATTTTCTGCTCTTTCAGCCTATTCAAGCCACGGAGAAGTTTTCACTCAAGCAATATTGATAATAAGTATTTCCCATATGATGGTTGCTATGTGTCGTTAAGGAAAGTACACTTGTTGACATGAAAAAAATTTATATATAAAAAATTAACAAATATCTTTCTTAAAGACATAAATATGCGTAATTTTAAAAATTAAAGAATAAATAAATGCATATCTCAAAGGTTCAGTCAATTTCAGAAAATGCATAAGATATTAGTAAAATGATGATTTATTTTATCTCTGGGCTATTCATACCCATGGTAACAGTGGCTGGATCTTCCCTTAAATTATTTAACTTAACTGTAAAATAAAAATAAAATATTTCAAATATGTTTCAATTTATTTGATAATTTCTATTTAGTATGTAACGCAAATTACAACTTATAATCAAAAAATAATAATACATTGTCAATAAGATGTCCATTTATTCTAATTTTTGAAATTATTTATTTGGTTACTATGGCAACAGCATCAAATAATTTTTTTGAAATTGTAAAAAAAATTATTTAAGGTGATCCTCACCTTTATTCACTTTCATTTGGTGGTATCATTGTATTCTATAATCTGTATGAAAATCAGAATGATTTTGATATTCACAATTTTTAGCGATTTTGGTTGCTTAGTAACGTGAGTCTAATATTTGATCCGAGAAAATTGAAACTATAATACATAAATATGATGCCTATATTATTTTGTGATCATAATGTAATAGATGTATTGAATTGGTAATTGAAAATATTTGAATTTGAAAAAGTATATTTTTGCTTATTTGTCATAAAAATTGAATTTTTGAATTTTTGCCAATTTTGTCCCAAAAATTTGTCGATTTGGAATTATTTTTGACAAGATGTTATCATTCCATTTTATCAAGGAACTTATGCCTAATTTATCTGATATGAATCAATTATCACAGAAGCCATCTAAAATGTAAAAAAATGCTGCTAAAAACCGTCATTTTTAAAGATTTCAATATCATTTTTGCATTGGTTGCTATGCAAATTTTGATCAGGGCGTTTCCTTAGCAACCGTGAATTGACAGGTCTCATATGAAATAAACACCATATTTGCACTTAATACTAACTGATGATAAAGTATCACAGAATTTTGAAACCCTAAGTGTAGCACCTATTGCATGATTTTTATATGGACAGCTACTTAAGAATGCAACAATGAATGAATTTTGCTTCTAATCGTGATTTGTTTGCAAGTTGATTTTATCTTTAAAGGAGCTGTTAAAGTGAGGACTTGATTTAGCCATAAAATCATCATTTTATTGTTTTGTGCATTGTGCTTTTCTTGCTAGAGAAAATTGATCAAATGGGGTTTCTTCAGATATATTTATGTAAAATCTTACTTGAATAGAAAAGGTAGGGATACGGATATTTGAAGACTTAAGATATCGCTCATCGGATGAAATTCAAACACGAATTAAAAATCGGAGTTCAAAAATAACAACGAAAAATCGATTTTCGTTTTTGGTAGAACCATTTTAATGATTCCACGATGCGTCATGTAAATTCACTATGCTCTGAGTGAATATATGAAATTTGATATAAAAATAAAGAAAATACCCTATGAAAAAAATGCTTACTTTGAGACTGAATCACGGATAAGTATTTCTTTCATGTTTATTATTATTTTACATGATATGCGTTATACTTTTGTCTTCTTCGTTTAGATTAAATTGAATATCCATTGAATGTGGCTGATAAATATAAGTTAGATTCTTTTTTAAAAATTGAAAAAAGCAATATATCAAAATATCATTGAACTTTACAAAAGAACGACTTTGCTTTTTACCAAAATGCAACATTGTAATTCCAAGTTAGAAATGCACAGTATACTTTAGTATTTCGTTTCTAATTGTTGAACATCATATTAGATTGTCATATGAGCCGTCCCATAGGAAAACCAACAATGTGGCAATAATTACGTCACAGAGAAATCGCTGCACAAACGACGTCATCGATTACGCGCATTTTTACGTCGCTTTGTTTCGTCTTTTCCAAAAGTTTATCACGTGTTCACGACGTCAAAACGTCATAAAAAGGATCGACAGTCTCAGCGTATCCCGTAGAAATGATTTAATTCTACAAAAATTTCTATCAATGATAAGAGAGAATCCATTTAAATACGACGCAGGGCTTATAGAACTATGCTTCTGTGTTTTTGTTTTATTTTTTCCCTCAATATTTAAAGCTTTTGTCCGCGCGACTAAACATTTCACATGGAACTTTAATGAGATCCCGATTAAACTGGTTATGTTTTCCTATATAATGACAGTGTTCATAATATAAATTACTCAGTTTCTTCACTGTAAATACCGTCACAATACCAGACATAGCCAAGTGTAGCATGAACGTAATCTCGCGGCTTAGGGTGCTTTTCTTCAGCGAAAAAAAAAAACTTGAAAAACTTAATATCATCTACGGATTTTAAAGAAAAGCTTAAAAAATACGGCGAGATTCAACACTGTTTTTTTTTTTTTCGAAATCAGTCCGCATGTGTGAAAAAATGAAGTAATATTGTTTAGATGTGTACATTTGGGGGGGGGGGGGTCAGGTGGTTTCATACTATATCTCAAAGAGATGCAAATTTTCACACAGCAACATTTATTGTTCGGATATTATAGATTTTGTCCTCGATTTATTTTTATTTACACTCAATGCTGAAGATTACTATGGAAAAAATAATAATGACACAGTGCAGTATCACGTCTATTTAAGTTACATACTTAGGCGCTTGTTAGGGATATAAATAAATGAAATTGAATTTTATTGAAAACTTAAAATTTATTCTGAAGGGTCTAGATGGAGGAAAAAAGGAGACATAAATTGTTGTTGAAAATATGCAGTAAAGTTGTCGAATTTATAAAATTAAATCTCCATATACCCTTATAGTAAAAACTCAATATATTGTAGGTGGCGCTAGTGGAATGAATAAAAGCTGGCTGGTCGTTGTGTGGTCGCTGTAGGTCGCAGGGTGAACGCCGGAGGACGTTGGCGTGCGTTGTGGTCGTCGAAAAATTTTGTGCATGCATAAAACCGCCGACGACTGCCCAACGGCCAATCGTTAGTTAGGGGGTCACCCGGTACATTCTGGAATGCGTCCCCGTGCGTTGTGCAGTCGTTACTCAGTAATTGCTAAAACATTGAGAGGTCGCCGATAAATTCCAACGACCGTGTAACGACAGCGGAGCGCATGTCTAACAGGTACACAGCGACCTTCTAGCGATAGTCGTACGTCCTCAACGTGTGCCAACGACAGCGTAACGACAACGACCTTAACGGTTTGCTCATTTTAAATGTTTTGTGATCATAGAATTATTGAAATGTTTTCTGAAGTTTTGCGGATACAGATAGTAATTAAAACTGAATTTGAGAACGGCGGGCGATGAGTTATAATATAGACACTTATAGCTAGCTCTTAGCTCTTCTGAATAATCGGAACAACATAATGGATTTATTGTTATTTGTGAAGAGAAAAATAAAAGTAGTAAATGTAATCATAATCGGAATGGGTTGGGAGAGTAGGAGGCGGGGAGAAGAGGGTCAATGTTGGGGCATTGTGATTTGTCCGCGTCCTCTTCCCCTCTTTTGTCTCTTTGTAGTGGCATCCTTTCTCCTCGAAGTCTGTTCTAAAATGGCTGAAGAAATAGAAAACAAACCTTTTTTTTTTAAATTGTTTGATTCGATATCGATCAGCTACTTTCAGTTTGCAAGTCATAAGAATGGTCGCTGACAGGTCGCTGGCAAGTCGTTAGACGAACGTGCACGCGTAATAGAACGTTAACAGGTAAATCGTAAACTAGTTTCATGCGTTGGGAACACGCCGTGATCGTTGGGAGAACGCTCCCCGTGCGCTACACGCGCGTTGAGATCGTTGCTTCTTGAGGAACTTTCAAACAAAACCTCGACGTTCGCCAGCGTGTTGAAGGTTTTTACTCGTGTGTTGGCCAAAAAAATGAAGGTGTGACAGGGCCATAATGTAGGATCGTTCAGACAGAATAGCGTTATAGGAGCAGTTCAACTGCGCTTTTCCATAATGCCGTATATTTCAAATTTTGTAATAATTCTGAGGGGTTGGTTTCAATCCGCCAATGCGAATTTTTATTTTTTTTTCAAGCATAGAATGTATTTACATACACACTCCAAAAAAGCAAATTGATAACATCAGAGTTGAATTCTTTAAGTGTATTGGCGACTTGGCCGATTTTGGTCTAAAAAAGTTCATTACAATGATAAGTTTTCAGTAACAATGTGAGTCATTGTCCCGTCAACCCGCAACCCCCCCCCCCCCTCCCCCCTATCCCCAAATCAACACACCCTTCGACCAGCCACTGAATTGAAATGCTTTTTATCATGTATACTTAATTCATCGCAGGATAATTTTAGCATAAACATTTATATAACTAATGCCCTTATTGAGGGATTCATGAATTTAGCGTTTATGACATACCCTCCTTTATAATAATACAACTGTTTCTGTTTTTGAAATTGTGTCTTTTTCTAACTTCCATTTCATAAATGAAAGTAAGCTTATTAATTCACTTTCATTTATAAAAAAAGAAAGTTTAAAAAGTCAAATGTATAGAATACTTGGATAAGCCAATAAGGGACCGGCGACTCCAAAGTATAAGTGAAATGACTCAAGGGGAAAGACAAAAATACCGACAGGGGCGTAGCTAGGGTGTTTTCGATATGGACGTTTGTAGAAGAGGTGGACCCAGGACCTCAATTGCCGGGTGTGGAACCACTGGCAGGC
Source organism: Pinctada fucata (assembly GCA_028142955.1). NCBI lineage: Eukaryota > Metazoa > Mollusca > Bivalvia > Pterioida > Pteriidae > Pinctada > Pinctada fucata. The sequence continues at coordinate 53,536,736 of AP027112.1, read as the reverse complement.
ATGTTTTAAATTGGGATGATGAATTTGCTTGACTCGAAATGCCGAGTGGGGTAGAGTATGGAAGGATGTTTTCCCTTCTCGTTAGTGGGGGTTCGTGGGCCTCCGAGAAAATTTTGGAAAAAAAATAAGCAAACTGGTGGCATCTGATGCGTATTTGAGCTGAATTTAAAAATGTTCAATGTAATACAAATCTGCACGCGTCAATTGTCAACATAAAATGTGTAAATAGAAACAATTACTGGTTTTTTATCAAGAAGTCCGATTCAACAATTTTACTTTCGTCACTAGCGCGTATAACTTTAAAAAAGAAAGTATGATTTTGTTGTTGTATAGACCTACACATTTTTCCCCGTATATTCAATCGGTATAAGATTAAAAAATAAGTATGTCCTAAATCAAGATGCTGGTTTGGGGATTTGTACAATTATATAAAGCTAGTACATTTAGTAGAATGGAGGGGATCTCCAACAAGACTCAGTTGCAGCAACCACAGCAAAACTCTGAAACACACTATGTAAGTGTTAAAGTATTCATGAGTACCAACTGACAGTACATTATCCCGGTTTTTATCCCCGGGTCCATCCAATTTGATTGATAAGCTTTTTAAAAGTATTTCTTGCACAAATAAGTGCATGGTCGATTGAAAACGAACAAATCTTAATTTAAATACTATAGAAATACTTATTAGCTGCACACTTGAAATGAGTCACGTTATTTTAAATGCCCACAGAATAAGAACGTCATGACGTCAAGTAACATTGCGTCGTAGCTTGCTACTATACTAATTTCAAGATATGTTTTGATAGATTATTTCTTTCAATATAGTTATATATTTGGTAACAAAATGATCGGAAAATAGCATATTTTTTGAAAATGTGAAAAACGAAAATTATCAAAATTTTGCCATATTGTTGGTTTTCCTATGGGACGGCTCATATATTCAAAACATCCATCATTGTTCCATAATTTCCAACCGTTAAACGTTGACACTGTTAGACAGATTGTATAATCTTATGGACAATTAGATTTGTGAAAATCAAACACAAAATCCAAAATCATGATTCAAAAATCATAACTGTTGGACATTTATCAAGAGAAATGCAAGAATACATGAAAATATTCTAAATTTGATCAAATACTCATAGAAGAAACTATGTTACACCAGTTTGTGCTCTGATTGGCATTAGTGGTAATTTATTTCCATACATTTTAAATGGAATATTCATCTAATTTGACAAATAATGATAATTTTGCTTTTTTTGAATAGCTTGGTCCAAGTATTCAGAAAAAAAGAGCTAATATTCTAAGAAAAAGTCAAGATTGGCACATAAATCACATTTATAACAATGAATTTGCTAATTGTTTTGCTTTTTTAACATTTTAGTGCACGATCAATTAAACCTGAGGATAATTATTTTGTTCTTTCAAACACATGTCTAATAAAAGCTTAAGGTGACGAAAAATTACTATTAAATCTTTTAAACTTCATTTATTATGTTATATCATAATTTAAATTTACGTTTTAGAAATGTTATCATCAGGGTGCTTTACAAAGAATGATAATGTGATTTTCTCAAAAAAAAAAAAAAACAAACAAAAACCAAAAATATACTGGTAACATAAATGCCCAGATTAATAACTTGTAAGATTTTTTTTTTATATTAAGTCATACTAAAAACCAAGTACAATAATTTTATTTGTTTAAAGATACGGTGTCCCTGAAAATAAATTTTATTAAAAAGGTTATAAATTTTATTAAAAAGGTTAAAATTTATTCCTTATGGTCAAGATATAGGAACAAATGAGTTATAATAAGTTTTATTTGAAAATATGCAGTAACGTTCATAATATTGCCGAATTCGACAAATGAAATCTCCAAATACCTCTATTGTAAAAACGCAATACTTGTAGGTGGCGCTAGTGGAATGAATTAGAGATGCGCACCCCAAATTAAATATTATGTTTTTTAACGGCTATAACTGCGAATGTATGCGTAAGATTCGCCCGAAAATTTAAATTCATACAAATGAGAATGTAAACTTTCATATGAGAGAAAGATTTTGCATAATAAATTTTTGTAAAAATAATTTATTTTCAGGGACACCGTACCTTTCAGAAAAATGACTTTCAGAGAATCTTCTAAATTATATTTGGGTCATTATCAAAAATTGCAGCCAAATCTGAAGCATGAAAAATCAGAAAAATATCGTCTGATTTTCAAATAATTTTTCGATGACAAGAAAAACAAGTAACCACAACTTCAAATCAATATAATTTGCAAACAAATAAGCATGACAAATAGAGTTTTAAGTATCGTAAAGTATGTCAACTAAGAAAAACGTGTCAGTAGTGTAACGTATGTTTTAAACCATTATTTCGACTTCTGATGCAAACAGCACAAAAGGAACTTTGTAATCAAGTGAACGGCTTATAAATCTATCTATTTCTTTTATTCCTGCTAGTTTTTCATGATCAGTTTAAATTTCTATGCGCATACAAACTCTAAATATGGACAAATGCATGAAGCTATAAGATATTTAATGAGTTTAAATTGGAGCCGATATATTCCTTAGAATTAGTGTTCCTCATTTTGTATGAAATGAATTAAATTCTTTTCTCAACAATAAAAATAGATCAGATGTCATAATTTTTACGGAAGTTATTCAAAATATAACCCTCGTTACACCAGTGATTTTGACGATTACACCAATGACAATTTTGTTACTCCACTGACATCGAAATTTATCATATGTTTTTCATGCCCTTAAATACAAAAGGGACATACCACACTTGTTCATAAAGTACAAAATGTCCATTTTTAAGATTATGTGCAGTAAAATGGATGAAAGTGATCTGTATTAAGCTTTATTTTCTATTTTCTGTAAGCAGTGTAACACCAATTACAAGAAATATAACACCACTGACAAAGTCATATTAAAGATGAAATATATTCGAGTTAAAGAAAGAAAATGACAAAATAAAAGTGTTGGTATGAGGAAAAAGAAACAATTCAATTGTTGTATTTTTTAAATCCTAAGTAATGTCTACATGAGACTATAAATTTTCAAATACTAAAATTTGTGACACCAATGATTCAAGTTGTAACACCATTGACTTATGTATAGGCGTTCTTATTACCAACATTGTTCTCCTGATATTTTGAATTGTAAATTTAAAATGTAACAATTCCCATTAGAAAACAGTTTTAATTCATAAGCCTCCTACTGACAAACCCGAGAGGGATTATTAGCTTACTCTCTGTATGTCAGTCTGTATGTCCATCTGTCCATCATTTTAGCCAAGTTTTCAATACTTTTTTTCTGCAATGGACTAAGATAGTGAGCAAAAATATAAAACAATGTACCTGTTTTCGTTTTTGGTAGGTTCACTTGAAGTTTCAGTAGGTTCACAAGTGTCGGTCACCACTTTTGGAAAAGTAATTACCCCAATACAAAGTATTTTTGCAATATAGAATATAATGTTTGTTTATTTGTTTTGGGGTTGTTGTTTTTTTTGCATATTTATGTCATTTATTTACTTCGTTTGAGAACATAGAATTATCTTCAAAATAACCGAAACAAAATCTGTCTGGAATTATTTGAATTGATCAACCTTGACAAGAATTTGATATTCTGGGTGTGCACGTATTTTGCACTAAATTTGATTACTGAGGTCATAGAAGTTAATATCTGGTCTTTTATTTTTTTCTTCTGTAAACAGTAAGAAAGTTCCAAAGAGTCAAAATGGCTAACACAATAATAGTTTTAAACAGTGAAAATAAGGTATTTTTGTTGTGTAGATTATTTATAACCGTTCTGTTCGGTGCTCTCATACCTATTCTGTCATATTAATTTCGTTGAATTTAAATTACTAAGGTATACTTGTAAACCACACGTAACAACACTCTTTATTCGTATAAGACCACTTCACGTGTATTATAACACCAGTGCCACCCTATTAACTGGAACATGCTTTTGGTGTCCACCACGGTCATTTACATGTATGTTTGATATGTGTGATATTGCCACCTAAGTAAACATGAAATATCTTTATTTTATTGATGTTAAGGTTCATGAATTATTTGTTTTTCTTTTCCTTCAATTTTCATAATTTTTGTGGGTGTTTGTCCCTTGTGTGCCATCAAATTTAAGTGTTAATGTATTTATTTTTTGTGGATGTTACAAAGGGTCTTTGTGAAGATCACCTTCAACCGTAATATCTATTCTCTCTGCGATTTCATCCCATCAATCTCACAATCATTTCTGGTTCTCGAATGATGTGATGGTCATTGGTGTAACAGGATTCAAAACATAATGCTTTTTAGAAGTTAAATTCTCGAAAACTTTGGTATTGAAACTTTGATGAACACATTACATACTACTGATCGTATTTCACTTTAAAATCATAATTTTCATTTATGACATAGAAGACAAAATCCAGAAAAAATAGCAATATGTCAATGGTGTTACTCGGTATGTCGGTGGTGTAACACAACTAGCATTATCGTGAAATTGGCTCTCTTTAAATAGATATAACCTACATACGTTTAATGCTAAACACAGCATTAGGACATTTATATCCTTTGAATACTTCATTTCCAAAACACAATGAAGATGCAATCACATTTAGACTGTATTTGTCACTGGTGTAACGAAAATTGTAAATGGTGTAACTATAACACCACTGACCGTTTCACCAATGATGTATTCATCATTAATTTACAATAACTTCGATAAAGTGTTGTCCCTGGACTTTGTAATACTTTCCATAAACATTATGTTGTATCAAAATTTGCAAGGAAAAAGTACACCATGCTAAGTATTATACAATTGATAAAAATAAACGTAACAGTCTACTGACGTGAAACAAATGTACGGTTCAGCTAACCCTTAATGGAAACGTATAATCTTTGTTTCAAATTATTTTGAAAAAGGTGGACATGAGAAAATAAATGACAAGATATAAAAGTAGATAAGGAGTAGGTCTTTGAATACTTTGAAAAAGCAGAAAGCAAAAATATATGACTAAAAAGGCGTTTGTTACACCATTGACAAATATTTTTTCTTTGTGTACAGTCCAGGTTATTTCGAGGAAATTTAAGATAAGGCAACTAATATTTATAATATTTCTTACGTATTTGTTCAATCTTTTTCATGTTTATTATAATAGACTCATAATATCACAATTGCAGTTAACTGTTTTGACAATACTTTATCGCAAAGAAGTCATTCAGAAAATTCTGAAGCCAGTTGACAGCAATATTTGCCATAAAATGGACCTTCTATAAGACAGAATGAAATTATTTCCTCATTATTGAACAAAGAAAGTGTGCCCATAAGATAGATTCCATTGTGAACAATATTATAGGATAAAATTTTGGTCATATAACTTATATAGAAATATGGCAATTGTCTACTGACAGAAAAGGCTGCAATTTTTGATATTGACTCATTTAATTAAAATAAGAACGCAAACTGTCCAGTACAAAACGTTTTGGTCCATTTACTTTATTAAAGTAAATTTCTTTCTTTGCATTACAAGCGCTCATTTGAAAATAAATATGTTAATTCTCGCCTCTAAATTTGCATGTTATAACGAATAAGGGGTTGAAAATATGTGTTCGTTTATTTCTTTGCCTTGCTCTCCGGAAGAAAAATTCTAATCTGTTAGTTTAATATTTATTTCAATATCTTTTGAAATTTTACACAAAATTTTGCACTTCAGATAACCTTTATGAGAAAAGTGTAAAACAGAAATTACTATTGATGCGTCCCCCTAAGAACTTGAAAAAAAACCCATGAAAATAGAGTCTTTTTAGTAGTAAAATTGAATAATAATTAATACAAAATTAAATACGAAATTAAAAATAAAATAAAATATAAAATTTAAAATGAAATTAGCCTTAAATTCATATATCATAATATTTTTTAATTAATGGGATTCTTCTAAGATGTGTATTTCATAAAGTAGAAAATTTGAAAGAAACATTTTCCTAGTTTTTATAGAAAATTAAAGCTATTTTATGTTTTACGACCACCAAAATATATTTTAATTTTCTTGATAATGTTGATGTCTGTATAGACTTATTTTCTAATAAATCTTAAGAACGTTGGAATGACTTGGAGTGTCTTTTTAGAAAAATCACTTCGCTTATCTTTGAGACGGTTCAAATGTAATAGTCAAATATAAGGAGTTTTTTTCAAAATGAATAGAAAGTGTGTAAATACTCACCAACGCATGCTCCTCCAATGTCTTTAAAATTATACCTGAAAAAGCAATGGTTATGGTCGGATATCTTCATTGAAGAAAAACGTACATGTACTAACAGATATATGAGTTATCAAAACAATACGTACTTGCATTTTATAGCTTTATACATCTCAGTCATTGTGCAAAAACTGACCAAACTATGAAATGATTTTTGAAAAAAAAGCTTTTTAAGTGAACTTCATTACTTCCTTATTTCCTTAAAGTTTGGAAAAAGATAGAAACGTAGGATAAATAAAACGGATATATCATATAAATTTTAAAGTGCACAATACATCACCATAGGGTAATACTAAAATTTTACATATTATGAAAAGTGTTGACATAATGATTTGTGCGGCAAAGTTTCCTTTAAACGAGGAAAACAACGTATAAATTATGATACAAGCGTTCGAAAGAGAGGACCCCCAACATGACCACAGCGGAACACACACGCACATGAAAAAGGAAACACCAAATATATAGGAAGTCAACTTAGATACAGCATCCCCCACTGATCTGTTGCCACGGAACTTATTCACTGATGCTGCTGAATCGATCTTACAGGAATGTAAAACGTCTTCATATTCAATAGCATAATTTGAAAACAGATAATTTGCAGCATTGACCAGACATACATGTTTCAGGTACTTAACCCTCATCAGTGATCCTCAATCTAAACAATGTAATATAGCCAAAGAGTGTAAAAGCTACTATGTCCAAAAATGTACCGAAAGACGTAGCAGGATTTGTGGGATATTATGCTACAGGACCCATGTTTTAGAAATCTCAAGACAAAAATTGGACTCCTAAAAAGTAGACATATAAAACTCAAAAAATAAATCTAGATGGCGCTACTGAAATAAATTAGGCTTGTCTGAAAATAACTTTGGCTCTATGTACTACTGATGAAAATTGACTATCCGAAAGACAACGAGTTGCATCTTATATACATGTATGAATGCCAAATATGGACAAAACCACATCCCTACTAAGATGTACAAAAGAAAGGAGGGGATCTCCAACAACACCTAGTTGCAGCACTAACAGCAACCTCCTAAAACACCCACTGTAATACACAAAGAAGACACGCACAGAAAGAGACAAAGTGGTACAAGGAACGTCAAATCACAGAAAAACATAAAACACAAATGACTACACATAAATCAACAAGACCAATGGGCAAACGGTGCCGACTTAGGACGGCCATCTGCCACGTCAGTAGCAGACGCTGTGGTTATCCTGGATAACGTGCGCACAACCCTCCCACTTTTCCGAATACCCAGAGGTCTCGAAGAATGTACAATTGTTATGTAAATCAACATCCTCACTGTCAGATGACCACACACAAACAAGACCGCAAAACAAAGGGGCGCAAACAACACAGATGAATATGTAAATGGATAAAAAAAGAGGGCATGTGTAATACAATCTGTGCTCTGCCGGCTGTAGCGAGCTCATGTATGTTTCACCCGAGGAGTCCGACTGACATTCAGAGAGGACCGGTGGTCGAGGCCCTGACTTCTCTTAAGAGGTTTGGACAGGGCCCGTCATAGAGTCCCGTCGTCACAGTCAGTCAGAGTACAAGTATTAAGGATGTGCTGGTACAAGACTGTAGATTGGTCAAGTACCAAGCCCAGTGTCCGTTTGGTGACATTAGGATCATATTCACGGTATAAAAGGCGTTTGATGATTCTGACGCATTTTCGATGGTTATGCTGCCTACCTTTGATCCTTCTGATTTTGTTTATCATATCACCACAAAAGACAGGTTGTGTAATACCCAAAGTAATGTACTCTGTTGCGTGTATAGATCCGAATTTTAAAAGAAGTTGACTGTAATTTTTTGTAAAATTTTCAGAAAGTCTTAACTAGTTTATGAAAGCAGAAACCTGCAACACACGTAGAAATGTAGGAGGACAAACGTATAAATTGGAATGTCATAGCAAAAAAGGTCTACATCAGAATCCCATTTATGACTCTGGACAAAGGGACGTCATAGTGTGCGACAATTTCCCCATATCGACCATAGAACTTCTTCAGTGACGATGTTAGTTGGTCACAACTGTATCCTTGACTGAGAAGCTTGACTGAAAGCCGTCTAGCTCTTAGAACAAAATCTGAGTACTTGGAGCTTGCCTGAGTATAACATATTAATTGAGAAATGAAAACGCCATATGCTGGTGACATCATTCCGAAATCTTAAGACTTGATATATAATTATATAAATATTAATTGGATTTTGCAATGTTCAAAGATACAGAAGTAAGAATGTTGTGATCTTGGAGTAGATGCTCACTATTCCTTGATACAAGGTGTCCTTCCTAGGTTTGGAATTAACTTTAACGACAAAAGAGAAGAATTTGGCTTGAACATAGTTAATTTTCATTGGCATGATGGCGATGTTCCAAGATTGCCAGCGTATGGCATTTACATCTCTCAGCTCATCAGATACGCCAAAGCTTACTCCCATGTTTCGGACTTCCATGATAAAAATAAACAAATTGCAAAGAAATTTATCAGTCAAGGATTAAGATATAATAAGCTTGTCAAATCTTTTTTTGAAAAGTTTACAATAACTATTCTGAACTTCTTTCAAAATTGCGAATCCAGGATCAGAGTATGTACCATTGGGAATCACATTTCCTTCATTTTACGGTTACCTAGTAAATAAAATCAGAAGGATCAAAGACATATCAAACTTCAACCATAAATGTAAAAAAATAGTCGGTCGCCTGCTTTATCGAGGATATTATCCAGATTTCATCAAAAGAACACTGGGTATGGCACTGGACCAATCTACAGTTTTGTATCAGTGTCTTTCCTAACGTCAAACACTAATCAACCGTGACGACGGGACTCCTTAACGGGCCTTGTTTAAATCTCGTCAGAGACGACTGGGCCCTGACTCTCTGCCCTATCCAAAAGTTGGTCAGACTTCTCGGGTGATTGATCTTGAGCTCGCTCTAGCCAGCAGAGCACAGACTGTTACACGCATGCCATAGAATTTTTTTTAGATCCATTAACATAGAATCTGTGTCACAAGAGGCCGCTGCGTTTATCTGTCTTGTTTGTGATGTCACCTTACAGTGAGAATGTTTTTAAATCTATTGTGCGTCTATGGAGACCCATGTGTATCCGGGTAACTTGAAGGGTTGTGCATATTTAATCCGGATAACCACACCATTTGCTAATAGCAGGTGGCCGTCCAAAGTCGGCACCTGGTCCTTATTGGTCTCTCTTGCCTTTTATGTGTTGTCATTTATGTTATATGTTACTGTACGTCTGTTTCGATCGTCTTGTATTATGTTCTAGTGAATATTGTAGTGTCTTTTTTGTGATTTGTAGTTTTGTCTCATGTCATCTACCTATCACTTTCTTGTGGGTTTGTTTCGCTGAGTGAGTGCAGGGTGGTCATGTTGGAGATCATTCACTTTTCTTTATTTTCAAAATATGCACTGATTAGACTGGTCTCACAAAATGTTCATTTTTATGGTTCAAACAGTTACCTATTCTAGTTTCATGATTCATGTTCTTTTGATGACTTCATGACCATATGCTCGGGTTGGAGAAATAACACAATTCTAACGATTTTGCCTTACCTGCTCAACTTCGAGACTAAATAATAAACATCAAAGAAGTACCCATAAGTTATTCAGCCTCAAAGTAAAGTCGAGAAGAAAAGGCAAAATCATAAGAATTCCCATTAGAACAGTTGCGAACCTTGTAATGAATAACATTCAGAAGTGAGTCCGGGGAGAGTACTGATGGGTACTTCTTCCGATGCTTATTGTATTGTTTGTTATATAACTCATTATGTATTCCTTGTCATCCTCTTCGGTTTATGGTTTTGAAATCATGAACCCGTGAATGGTTGAATTCATATTTCGTCATTTTTTTCGAACGAAAATAGAGACATTAACAACATGGACACCTTGCTCTCGGTGACATTAATTTTGGTAATTGTTCAAATGTGTCGCGTCTGTTGCAAGACATTGCAAAAATTTATAAAATCAGCACTTGACTTCGGAGTACTTACATTCACGAATTAACTATTACTCTTGTGAACAATTTTTTCATCCGCATAATATTTCTTCCTTCTGGAAGATTTAGTATTATAACGAAAATTCCCGGGATTTGTTATTATAGAATATTTTTCCTGGTCAGTCCTTTGGGTAAGTGAAAAAAGAGTAACACATCAACAATTTTCGTAGCCGTCTATATAGACGGAAACGTTGTTATGAAAATTGTTGATGTTTTGCTCTTTTTCACAGACCCAAAGGACTGCTTTCTCTTGAAAACAGAAGAAATATTATATTAGAGTATCATGTACTATAATAATTTTTCCGTATAAGCTTCAAACACACGAATGACTGATTTACGGATATTCTCTCATTAAAACATTTCAATGATTACAGTAACATTGTTAGCTTACAGTAATAAATATTACAGAACGAAAAATTCTGTGGAATCACATTTTCAAGCTATACAGTACATTGTACAGTTCATGAGTTTTAAAATTTGGTTTTTCTTACTCTGAATTCTATATGTAAATAAGTTCATTACAATATTTTTCCAATGACAATAATTATGCAATCCTTATTATGATCATGGAAGATTCATTACATAATAAAATTTCCTTTCCGAATTTTTTTCATACATAATAAAAGTTCTTGGGAAAAAATGTTATATGATAAAATTTCCAAGGAATAAATATTATGCTGTTAGAAATATTTCATCACACTCTAAAGCTAGAAAATCGTCCAGTGACCACATTGATACAGTTGCTAAACCTCCTCAAATTGAACAGATAAATTGCAGCATGGACCAGACATGCAAGTTTCGGGTACTTAACTCTCGTCAGTAGCCAAAGAGTGTGAAAGTTATTATGTTCAACAATGTACCAAAAATGTAGCATGGGTGGGATATGATGTTACAGGACATACGTTTTAGAAATTTCAAGAAATTTTGTTAACGGAAATTGTCAAATGAGTTGAAGAAGCGATCAATCGAAGTTGATCGAACTTGGCTACATGTGCCCTCGGGGACTCCTGGTCCACCAGTAGTGACACTCGCCAAACTTTCTGCACTGTTTCGGCACGAGTTTAAGTGATGGGATGTATCAAACTGCAAATATTCTGACACATCTACAGAACAGAAAAATTCAATATTTATGAATCCCAATTTATATCCGTATCAAGACAAGAATACGATGTAAATTTGTTTGGAACTGCAAAAGAGGGGTAATAACCAAAAGCATGTAAAATACGAAAGCTGATATATATGTTGTGAGCCTCTTAATACAGAATTTGAATTTTATCAGACATTATTTTCTACATAATCCCCTTCAGTATCTATACACTATTTGCACCGGAGTCCTCAATTCTACATTTAAAGAAATCCTTATCTTGACTGGTCAGAAAACCATCCACTGCAAGCATGATGGCATCATCGGACAGAAAGTGGGTGCCAAAAATAGCTGCTTTCAAGTGATTAAGGCGGATGATCAATCTTATTAAAGCCACGATCATGAATGGCAGTCATGGCAGTGACATACTTGTGAACTGAAGCAGTCCTGATGGAAACACACCTTAACAAGTGAGCTTTCCGCAGCGCGTATGTTAAATTATTCCCGTTACTATGTCAGAAGTGAAGCACAGTATTTGCCATTGCTTGTTTGTCCTCTTTGGAGATAATCTATCAGCAGAATACCTTCTACATCCCAGAAAACCGAGGCTCACAACAAATCACGTATATTATATGAAAAAAATGATGCCAAAGAAGAAGAGGTTGAAGAGCATTGTCAATACACAAATGCTAAGCAAACACATTTGACATTGCATTAACAAAAGTCAAAAGGGACAAGAAACACCAAAAATAACACAGAAACATCAAACACAAAAGAACATACATAAACCAACGAGATCAATGGGCAACCAGTGCCGAATGAAGAGTCAGAAAGTCATCTGCTACGCCAGTAGCTAATGGTGTGGTTATCGTGATTACGTGCATACAACCCTCACATTTACCAAGAGGGCTCGAAGAACGCAGAATAGAAGTGAGTTAAAGAAGTGTAGATTAACCTCCTGACTGTAAGATGATCTTACACAAACAAGACAGCGTGCCTTAGGGGCCCGAGCAACACACAGATGGATATGTAAATGGTTACCAAAATAGAGGGCCTACGAAATACAATGCGTGCTCTGCCGGCTGTAGCGAGCTCATGCTTGGTATCATCTGAGGAGTCCGACCGAAGAACAGACTGATCAAAACTGACCAAAACAACTTTTTATGTAGTAAAACTCATTTATAAAAATTACTTTGCAAATCTTGTAATGAAGTAAGAACACTTAAATTGCTTTATCACAACCGTTCTAATTGGAATTTTAATTATTTTGAATTAGACTGAATAACTTCTTCGATGATTATATTGACTAGCTTTTGCTAGTTGTTGATAAAGCACTGTATATGTAAACTACGTGGTCATCTTACAGTGAGGAGGTTACTTTACTTTATATTGCTTTTATTTTCGTGCATGAACATCGACGGCTGGTGCAGCTAGCCAACAAGGGATACTTACTCCTCCCGGGCATCTGGTCCCACCTCTAGCTTGCTAGGGGTCTGTCGATGCTCAATTTGGTGCTCTATTGTGAGTGTTGTTGAGATTATCGTCAGGATCTTATTTAACTCATATGTGTCACACTTATGCCCTTCGCCGTGTGGAGCTCGTAAAAAGTTACACGCGAGGGGTTTAACAGTAAGTGTTTTGAATATTTTCCCTGACATGGTCGCCATAGCACCTTCTATATAGATATAACCTCAGACAGTGCAATGCATGTATTTTATATATTGTTTTTATTTTCTTGCATGAACATCGACGGCGGGTGCAGCTTGCCAACAAGGGATACTTACTCCTCCCGGGCACCTGGTCCCACCTCTAGCTTTCTAGGGGTCCGTCGATGCTCATTTTGGTGCTCTATTGTGAGTGCTGTTGAGATTATCGTCGGGATCTTCTTTAACGCATTTGTGTCACACTTATGCCCTTTGCCGTGTGGAGCTTGTAAAAAAGTTCCTCGCGAGGGGTTTGACAGTACGTGTTTTGAATATTTTCCCTGACATGGTCGCCATAGCACTTTTTATATAGATATAACCTCAGACAGTGCAATGCATGTATTTTATATATTGTTTTTATTTTCGTGCATGAACACCGATGGCGGGTGCGGCTAGCCAACAGGGGATGCTTACTCCTCCCGGGCACCTGGTCCCACCTCTAGCTTGCTAGGGGGCTGTCGATGCTCAATTTGGTGCTCTTTTGTGAGTGTTGTTGAGATTATCGTCAGGATCTTATTTAACACATATGTGTCTCACTTATGCCCTTTGTCGTGTGGAGCTCGTAAAACAGTTCCACGCGAGGGGTTTGACAGTAAGTGTTTTGAATATTTTCCCTGACATGGTCGTCATATCACTTTTTATATAGATATAACCTCAGACAGTGCAATGCATGTATTTTATGTATTGTTTTTATTTTCTTGCATCAACATAGACGGCGGTTGCCGCTAGCCAACAGGGGATGCTTACTCCTCCCGGGCACATGGTCCCACCTCTAGCTTGCTAGGGGTCCGTCGATCCTCAATTTGGTGCTCTATTGTGAGTGCTGTTGAGATTATCGTCAGGATCTTATTTAACTCATTTGTGTCTCACTTATGCCCTTTGTCGTGTGGAGCTCGTAAAAAAGTTCCACGCGAGGGCTTTGACAGTAAGTGTTTTGAATATTTTCCCTGACATGGTCGCCATACCACTTTTTATATAGATATAACCTCAGACAGTGCAATGCATGTATTTTATATATTGTTTTTATTTTCGTGCATGAACATCGATGGCGGGTGCGGCTAGCCAACAGGGGATGCTTACTGCTCCCGGGCACCTGGTCCCACCTCTAGCTTGCTAGGGGTCCGTCGATGCTCAATTTGGTGTTCTATTGTGAGTGCTGTTGAGATTATCGTCATGATTTTCTTTAACTCATTTGTGTCACACTTATGCCCTTTGCCGTGTGGAGCTCGTACAAAAGTTCCACGCGAGGGGTTTGACAATAACTGTTTTGAATATTTTCCCTGACGTGGTCGCCATAGCACTTTCTATATAGATATAACCTCAGACAGTGCAATGCATGTATTCTATATATTGTTTTTATTTTCGTTCATGAACATCGACGGCGGGTGCGGATAGCCAACAGGGGATGCTTACTCCTCCCGGGCACCTGGTCCCACCTCTAGCTTGCTAGGGGTCCGTCGATGCTCAATTTGGTGCTCTATTGTGAGTGTTGTTGAGATTATCGTCAGGATTTTATTTAACTCATTTTATCACACTTATGCCCTTTGCCGTGTGGAGCTCGTAAAAAAACTCCACGCGAAGGGTTTGACAGAAAGTGTTTTGAATATTTTCCCTGACATGGTCGCCATAGCACTTTCTTTATAGATATAACCTCAGATAGTGCAATGCATGTATTTCATATATTGTTTTTATTTTCGTGCATGAACATTGACGGCGGGTGCGGCTAGCCAATAGAGGATGCTTACTCCTCCAGGGCACCTGGTCCCACCTCTAGCTTGCTGAGAGTCCGTCGATGCTCAGTTTGGTGCTCTATTGTGAGTGCTGTTGAGATTATCGTCAGGATCTTCTTTAACTCATTTACAGTACAGTTGTGCGTTCTTCGAGACCTTTGGGTAACCGGAAAAGTGGGAAGATTGTGCGCTCATAATCCGGATAACTACACCATTTGCTACTGCCCAATACCTCGTTGGTTTATGTGTAGTCTTTTATGTTTCATGTATCTATGTCGGACGACTTTTTTGCGTCACTTATTATGCCCTTTGTCGTGTGGAGCTCGTAAAAAGTTCCCCGCGAGAGGTTTGTCAGCAAGTGTTTTAAATGTTTTCCTTGACATGGTCGACATAGTACTTTCTATAAAGACATAACCTAAGACAGTGTATCTTTTGTAGATATTGTTTTCATTTTCGTGCGTTAACACAGACGACAGTTGCGGCCAGCCGAACAGGGGATACTTAGTCCTCCTGGGCACCTGGTCCTATCTCTAGCTTGCTAGGAGTCCGTCGATGTTCAATTTGGTGATTTATTGTGAGTGCTGTTGAGATTGTCGTAATCATCTTCTTTATCTCATTGCTGTGCTTGTCTGCTCTAGTAATTATTTCTGCTTTTTTATCACTTTATTTCAAAGTATGTCATCTTGAAAATGTTAAAAGATAGTTTATCTATCTTTTTTATCTGTTTTAATGTTTTTTTTTTTTGTTTTTTGTTTTTTGTTTTTTTTTTGAATAACAAAACCAATTTTAAAAGCTTGTCTCGTCTATGACATAGCTGTTATAACGCCTGAACTGTGTTTCGTTAATGACTCGTGTTTCCGTCATGAGAATTATGCAATTCCATATAAGAAAAATAATACATTCGTTAAGAAAAATTAAATAACTTACAAATCATGATGTATAGAAAAATGACACTATTAAACGAAATATCTTCCTCTAAACAACACCTTATGGTGTGAGCCTTTTTTATCTTCACCCCAGGAAGTCGATGAAATCATATTATATTCTAGAAAGGGAGAATTCTAGCAGTATTTCAGAATGCCATACTCATACTAGACATGCATGTTTTTCCTTACGAACCTTTATCTTGATTTATAAGACAGCAGTCTGTTTTACAAAAATTCTTGCGAAAAATTTCAGGAATCTCGGAATCCTTAACTTTCGATTGCTTAGTTCTACTTTTTAACTAGACTCAGCAAAGTTTTGTTTCTGAATTAATATTAAATATATAAAAATGATATGAGAAAACATAATGCAAGCTAAATATAAAAACATTACAGCATTTATTCCATGATGAAAGTTGCGAAAATTTCTGAATTTTTTCGTGAGAACTTTTGTGAAATTGGGAACTGATCCACTGGATATTGCACAAGATGATTTCCTTGCACACTTCTCTGATATTTATATATCTAAGAATAAGGTATATGTTTGATACCGTCGTTTTAATATAAGAAGCCATGTTTCATTTATTTATTAATTTGTCATTTCTGGAAATGATAGTGAAGCGAAGCGAGCAAGCGAGCCTGAAGGGCCCGCTTGCTCTGACCAAGCTTTTGGTAACACATATATACGAAACAAGTGGAAAAATGAACGAAAATAAGGAAGAAAAGATACACACTGACCAATTCAATTTTCTTCGATCAAGATGGCCGTTATGTGCGCCGCCATTTTAGTCAGTTTATATACGAAAATGTTTCTAGATAAATCGCTATTTTTGTAGCTATATGGTGTAGATTCGGTTTTTACAGTGTGTAATAAAAAGGTAGGATGAAAAGTAGTGAAATGGTTCGAAATGTTAGGTTGTATATCTGCAATAGGACACTGAAAAGTTTTGAATCGTTAGTTTCGTATGCTATATGAAATTTTTTGAATCCCTAGTTTCGTATCCAATGTAAACACTGCAATGTGCGAGGGTCCATGCGATTTTTGCTGGAATTTTCATGCACCGTCTTTGCTTCGCTTCAAGGGCTTTGCCATAATTCATATTAAGAAATCACATGCTAAAGATCCCTGTATTTAAAAAATTGTGAATCTTTGCTGGCTTGCTGCCGAAGTCGGTTACTCAAAACGCAATGATTGACATCAGAATTATAAGCACTTAAAATAGTCATTTAAGAATAAAAGCCATTTCAAAAATGCAACGTACAGTCATATTTACGACACTTTTATAATCCATTATGTAGCCAGGTTTTAAATTTTTTTTTTCAGATTTTAAAATACTATTTGTTACTAAATTACAATTAGAATAGATCGTTTCAGATACATCCTGAATAATTATTACATTCCCTGAAATAAGTGTTTCCAAATATATAAATCATTTAACAGAGTGATGATTAAGTTGTTTATTTTTCAAGTTTTTATTTTTTAATTCCAAATAGAAATCAAAGGATTGATTGAAAAAGACGATAAGGGCAGTCAATTTATTAATTTCTTGACTTGATTACTTCCAAAGGGAATTATCCTTTGCTTTGACGAAGTGAGACCAAATCACTTCGTAACAGCTGAAGATCAAAAGAATTATTTCTAGAAGCTTGTGACCTTTATTTGTCTTCACGTTCATACTATCATTAAAGAACAGATAAATTTGTAGCACAGACCAGACAAGCTCGTTTCGGGTATTTAACCCTGTCAGTGATCCTCAATATGAAAAATGTAACGTGGCCAAAGGATGTGACATTTATGTCCAAAATATACCGAATGACGAAGTTAAAAAAAAGTACAGAAAATTAAATATTTGATACCAATGACTGAGCACTAGTTCCGCTACTCTCTACTTCAAAATCTATCCTTACCATTATCGATTTTGGTGTGAATTATTTCTTTTATACTCAATGTTTAACGTATATGTTGTTAGTAGCTTTGATTATTGAGTAAACATTATCAGGTAAAATTTGAACCAATCTGAAGACATCGTACGCAAAAAGAGAGGCTGTTGGATTGTAAAACTATATTGAGACACAGATTTCCCCCATATATCTAGTCAAACCCGAGAAAATGTCCTTGACTGACTATGGTCCCGATGCCATCACAGTCAGACAAGACTAAGTCTGCATTATTCTGACATTACGCATTATACGAGAACGCAATAACCAGACGACAATGTAAGCGATCTGAAAGCCGGGGATTAAATGTCTACTTTCTCTTGACTCGATAAATAATTAATTTAGTTACATTGTTTCGTTGTTCTTTTCTATATTTTTGAAAGTAATTGCTGCTGCTTAAATTACAAAACATTGATTTCATTTCTTCTTTTTTTTTTCTTACTTTTCCTTTTTGTATGAAGACGCCTTTAGGCGAGTCCTTGGGCGAAATTAAAATAAAATCACTAAAATCACTCGCCAATATAACTAATCTGGTTTCAGACAATTGTATTGTATAGTGATATAGCGGGCAGATATAGATTCTGTTTCTGCTAAGCAGGGATTACATCATTAAAACGTGGAAAGAAACCATTCTAATCGACGTTTCTTACAATACCTCACGTCTCGCAACAATTTAAGTAAAACATTAGAAAGTTCCAGTTATAAGGATAAATGTACAAAGAGGAAATTTGGTCAGATAAGGATTGCAGAAATTTACACAATAATTAAATTAAAAAATCTCCCCTGGCACCTGGTCTCACTTCGTAATTTTATTCATTCCGAGGTTTGCAGCCGTCCATATGGAAAAATGTCATGATTTTACCTTGCCTTCTCGACTATGAGACTGAATAACTGATCGGTACTTCTTTAATGTTTATTTACAATTCAGATACATACAATCATTCAAACCTTAAGGCCATGAAGGAAGGATCAGAAGATATATCAGAACTATTAGGCCGTCATTGATTTCTTTACCATTGTTAGTACCGTTCCTTATATACACAACGCGAATACCTTTACACTGGATGTGGAAAATAAGGATCCTCACAACAAATATTAGCCATCCGACAAAACAATTTAAATAACAGAGAATTGTTAGGGGGTTTTTTTTTGGTAGTGATAATTCTGTTTGTACCTTTTGTTTTAGACGCTAACGCAACTCTTTTGGCCTTAAAATATCTTCCAACAACCAACATTAATAATGGTCCTTTTAACAGAGTCACGGAATCCTAATATTTTGCGTGTACATTTTTATTTACCTAGTATGAAGAAGTTCAGACAGACATAGACACGGCAAAATAGAATGCTTGTTATGCAAAAATACCAATTTATAATGATAAAGCTAGACAAAGAATTCATTTGTTGATTGATTCGATGCTTTCTTGAGGATCTTTTGTTTGTTTTTTAACAACGCTAACGACGACTGTATTCTCGTTTTACGGCCATAATCTTACTGCCATAAAAAAAATCGACATTATTACGCCGTTTATTAGCTATAATTCAAGAAAACTACACCGTGTGTTTTATAGCATGGTATCTAATAAGATTGAAATATAACGCTATAATCTGCTCCTTGTGGTATTATTTCTGCTTTCTTTATTTTGGTTAATTTTAGGGGAAGACTTGGATTTTTTCCATTTCTTAATTTCATAGGCCTATTTTCGTTATATCACACTATCTATAGATTACCCCCCCCCCCCCCCTCAAAAAAAAATAATAAAACAAATAAATAAATAGATAAAAATAATCAGAGTTGTGACGAAAAAGAATGACAAAAGATTCATGGTATAATTTGACATGTAACTTAGGATCAATCACCACCCGATATCATTACGTACCCTCAGGATTGTTAGTGAATACTCGATTATTAAATACTCTTCCTCCTCTGTATAAATCATACACAAATGAATCAATAATAAGATACAGAGCGTGAGTAAAATGGTAAAAAGAAGAGTAACAATGCCGTCTCTCCATACAGCTCACGGAACCTATAACGGTTATATAAGATCCGGCAACGTTTATAGAGAATTGTCGTTATTTGCGGGTTGAGTGGCTGATGAGAGGTGAAGCTTGAAACTCATCAGGAATTAATTGTGATCTGGTTAAAATCGACAACCATGACCATTAAACTTTAAGGAGGAGATCGTATAGGGAAAACACTGACTTATGAAAGAATGGATTAAAGGGACGATTGCTGTAGAATTAACCCTATGAAAATCTGTTAAGCACGTGATCTTAAAGGAAAAACCGACATGGAACCAGAATTTTCAGAGACAGAGGTTTTTAATGCATAAACATAAAAAAAAATTAAAAGAGACACAAAATGACAAAAATATACATTTTAAAGTTTTTGATGGAGAGGCGTCGTTTCTTAAGGATGGAATCGTTTTCGAGTTGTAATATTACAAAAAGGGACAATTTTTAAGCAGTGGTGAAATCGAAGTTTTTTGTTGTTGTTGTTGTTGTTGTTATTCTAAATATGTGATGCATCTAAGCCAATAAGTTTTTAAATTGTAGTGTTTACACATTTAAAAAATCATAAATTTGACGTGAAATTTCAATGTCAACGATATGCGAGGACGATGTAAAATTACTTTGTTTTTTATTACGGAATGTATTCTGTATGTCTTACATTTCCATCCGTTTGTGACTTGTGTTTATTTAAGAGGAAAAGGAGCGAGTTTTCCATACGAGGTCTACAAATCCTGGATACCATCATATAAGGCTTACAGGTAAGGATTAGTTTTATTTTTATTCGTTAATTTTTTTTATTCAATTTTTTTTTTCATTTTTTGAAAATTAATTCTAACTTAATTTACTTGATTGCCATTGTAATTTCATAATTTGTATGCTTTCTGTAATTAAAAAAAAATATTTCAAAAGTAGTATATACCTTACAAATCATATCAAACTATTAAACTGTTCTTATTTTTTCCCATTTTCTCACTGTAACCTTGTAATATTTTTCCTTCCTAAGCTTGCGACAAAAAAAGAAGATATTTTAAGACAAGGAACAAATCACGATCTGATTAATACTGCTTTAGTTTGTGTACCCTCCGATTTCAGCTATTTTAGTGGCACAGTTTGGACTATATAATCAATGATTCCATTTAAAACATCAATCATATAATTGTTATAAAGATTTATTTCCTGAAAGTCCTGTAGACAATCCTATTTGACACTTCATTTGTCCATTCATGTATAAGTATAAGTGGAGAAACTTTAACATGACGCCGTTATTGTGATCACAGCGGAACACACATACGTGAAACAAGTTATCAGTCCGGGGGGGGGGGGAGGGGGTACAGCTACAGCATACAAACCACAACGTCAACAACAACAGACATCAGCGCGGGGGGAGGGGGTACATCACGCAAAATAACACAATATCATGGAAACATGAAATATAGACATTCGGAATACCAGTTATCATTAAAGATAGCCATAGTAAAAACCAAATACGTTGTACAAAGTATATGTGATTTTAATGATAAGCATGTTTTTATTTTTTTTTTCGAATTTATCTGAATATGAGAGGATGGAGCAGCTAATCATGCTAAAAATGCAATCCACCCCCTCTCTGTTTTCTTATCCTCTAAGTCAGCGAACGAATCAATTTGTCCCCTTCCAGGGAAAATAAAAAAAAACCTCATCATCCGTCCAGGTATCCATAAAAAATATGGAATGGAAAGGATTGAAAAGGATTGCAAGTAAACTCAATCCAATCAGTAAATATTGTCAGGAAGCAGTGTAAATAACAGGTTCTCTACAAATGCCGATTATGCCGATTATGTTGTTTTAATGGTAGAAACAGATTCAGGTTCGTATTAGAGGAGGTGGACAGGGTGAAAGGGAAAGGGAGGAAGGAGGGAGTGAGGGAAAAAGGGTAAGGAGAAGGGAGGGAAGGGGGAGGGAGGAGGTGGCGGGAGGAGGGAGATAAGGGGATGGGAGGGGGAGAGAGGTGCCCCCCTGACCACCCCCGTATTAGTGTTCCTATACTAGGATCGGTAGTCACACAAGGTATCGGTTCTGAGTAGATCTACAACATTATTAACAGTAAGACTCAATGAGATGTACCATCTTAGCAATTTCCACTTCGTGGAAATAAGAATTTTGCCCTGTTTTAAGTAGTGAAAAGAACACATTCTCATCATTGACAGATTTAGTTTTTAACCCACATTTTCCTAATTCTAGCTAGTGTTTACCTCATCAATTTTATCACGTAGCGGTCTAACATATGATTGAAAACAGTCCCTGTTAAAGCAGAATCAATGTAGCAAAATCATATCAAGCTTCACTGTTGAAAATGGAATTAAATAGCACGGAAGTTTTCCAACTTTATACCTTCCCGAAGAAAATTCAAACCAATGTACGTGTTTCGGATATTAAATCCTCATCAGTGATGCTTCCAGCTAAGGTGTTTTTTAGACACAGCCAAACATCATTTTCGTAGCGCCCTCTGGTTATATTTTCTTTTCTTTACTTTTCCGAGAGTGCGCGGCTCCAAATTTCCTGTAGGGTAGAGTCAGTAGCATATCTAAATAAAATATATCTATCTTCAAAATAGCATTGGAGAGATGGTGATAGGATGGTTACCTCCTTGAATTTCGATAATATTTTTGAATTAAATGAAAAGTTTCCGAAATAGCAAAATAATATTTATGATGTCAAATTGATAAAGTGCCAAAACAAAGCCTCTTTCAGGTGACAGAGCTGAAAAGAAGTAATTTTAAATACACTTCAAAACTTGAAGTACAGTATATTGTCAACATGAATTATTTGTTATTTGTATATCAAAATATTATCTTTGACTATTCACAAATATTTTTGGTTGACACTAAATTTAAATTTAGTTGGAAATTAAAAGGTGAAGAAACATCATATCACATAAAAGTTAGGAAATATTAGAAAATGAATGAAAAATAATGTGAACTTTTCATGCAAATATCATCTGAAATAGCAAGAATATATGTTTGTCACATTTTTTCCTTTCTAGGCAGAATCACGTGACTTTACTTGCCCAGTACGAGGCTGTCGGAAGCGGAACTGGTAAATCGGCCATTAAAGCCAATGTTGACATTGAGTACGCAGGCTCAGACAGTCTGTTGTCCAATGATGACCGAGTTAACTACCCGGACTTGGTGGAGTTCCCTACGATGGCAGGGTACGAATTATTCTTTAAAAAAGTTTTTCTTAGGCAAACTATAAAAGACATTGCAGAATTTGATTCAAAATTTGCTTCATTTGTCTATTGTATACAGAGAGCCATTATCACCTTGTGTCGTTGTCACACCAATCAGCCAAACTGCAACACCCCCCCCCCCCCCTCTCATATTTTTCGTCTTGCAAACTTGACATTATCTTTCTATAGGGTTTTTGGCGTAATGTTAAATAAGAAGATCTCCAACAAGACAAGACGGCGATAACAGCGAAACACACACACACACATGAGATGGGAAAAGGGGGAGGGACAGGATCATAACTATAGAGACAACATCAACAATCACTTCAAAACAATCAGCAAACAAGGCAAAACAATATACCAACAATAGGCAATGTGTTATTATATAATGTGAATAACTACATCATTTCCTGTTTTTCTTATTAAGAAATAGTGAAACACTTTTCACACTTATTTTCACCTAGAGCATAAGAGAATCTAGTTTCACACCATCCCAGTGATTGGACACGATTTAATTCACACGGCTTGAAGATAAAACCTTATGTCAATATGAGGGTTATATAACCCTATAAAAATAAAAAATATAAAAAACAAAACCTTATGTCAATATGACACAGATGATCTTGATACTTTATCACGATTTCAGGAGAATTCTGACATAATATTTTTTTCTATTTAACGTTATTACATTGTACCACCCACTCTTAAGAAAATTCGAAAATACACGATATGGTCCCAACTTAACATATTGAGAACAATCTTTCTGATTCCACTAAGAGGGGAAATGCAGCTCTACGTGTACGTGTAACGTGTAACGTACCTGTCTTTGAAGACTTCATTCAATACATGGTAGTGTAATTTTTTGTTCTTCCATTCAACAGTGGTAAAATTTATCAAATTTAAAATCTAAAGTGAATGAAAGAACTTCGAACACGAAAAGAACGTGTGATATCGAAGCTATTATATAAAGATTCGTGGTGCTTTATCTTAATTACTCCGATTTTGTTGTGTCCTTTATGATACCTTTATGTCATGAGTATTCGTAATCATTCACTGTGGACCAGGGTTCTTCAATAAAGTTATAAAATACAAAATTGAACCTGTCAGTCAGTATATTTTACACTAATTGGACAATAATACACAATCCTTAATTTCATCAATTGTTGATGATTTACCAGAAATTGAGGTATCGAATTTAGATTTGCACTTCTCTGTGAATTAACGAGGGACGTTCAACGACTGAATAATTCAGCCACAGAATAACAAACCATACATCATACAAATCTATCGGGAAATTCATCTGTGATTCCAAGATTTCAAATCAAACGAGCACAGGTTAATCAAATCCCTTTTAACCCAGCTTCCACAATGCTTATTACGTGACATGCGCTGTACCTGATTATACGTTAGATAGGGAAGCAGCTGACAATGGGATCCTCTGATGCACGGTTCGTCATTTCCGGCGTAGAAAGCAAGTTTTGAATATCAAAGAATTGTTTGTCTATAGATGTTAAAACTACTTGATTTGATGCTCTGCTGCAAACCATCTTATAGATAATTGACATCAGTGCATATATAGAAAATCTAGAAATCCAGTCAACTCGAAAACGGGTGGTATTGTCGATGATGTTTTATCTCTTTTTTTTTCTCTTTCTTTTAATTTTGGTAATTTTGTTTGGGGGGGGGGGGGGGGGGGGGGGGTATGAAAAGCAGAAAAGTTTTTTTGATAACTTTCAAAAAGGGTCCAGGACTACCCAATTTTTCCCTTCCATCTGTATGTCTTCGCTTGTAGTTATCTGTATTATATCTTAATAGATGAAAACAAATGGTGGATGATATTCTGTCTTAGACTATTTCACCCATCCAACCTCAGAATATACTTGTATCTTCCAAAATGGAAACAGGATGTGACAATTTTACCGAATTGAAGCGACGGGTGTTGCTTGCAAGCAAGAGATGCTGACTCTTCCTGGGCACCTGGTCTTCGCTTCTTTTCATATGTTGGAGGTTTTTGTTTGTTTGCTTTGGTTCCTGTTTTATCCTGATTTTGTATGCCTTCGTTGTAGACTATGATTTTCTGATTTATCGATCTTGTACTGTGTATTGGGATATGGTCATTTGATGATAATAAAATCAACATATTTACTATACACTCGATTGCTCAAGAATCTTGGTGATAATGAGTATATTATTGAATTCGTTTACAATTTTTGTCCATTTTCACGAAGTTGTATGATGAATCCAATAAAGATATTCCATTAAAAAAGACAAAGAAAACATTGTCAACGATTCATAGAATGAACTATTCAAAATTTGATAAACATGTACAATGTAAACATAATTTTTTTTTCTTTTTTTTTTTCTTTTTTTTTAATAAACGTCATAAATTCATGGAAGGAAGACAAAAAAGAAGGATTTTTTTATCGAAACCATAAACTTCGGGTGATAGAACGTATTAAGATTTTTTTTTTCTGTTGTCATTGATTTGTTTGTTTGTTGGGTTTTTTTTTTTTGGGGGGGGGGGGGGGGGTTACTGAATAGTATAAATGTGGTTATTGTTACGTGGGAAATTTTTGCACAAAATGACAATTTCAAAGGGAGAGGGGGGGGGGTTAATATTGGTGAAATTGGACGAACCCCCTTGAGTCCTTTATAACAGGGTTATGATATTCACGTGGGATTTATTTTCGCGATATAATGCAATGGCGAAAAGCGCGAAAATAACACCAAAGCGAAGATTTCCACGTTTCCAGTATATGATAGACGATTTAATAGATTCTCTTACAGCGTTATATTTACATGGTAATGTTTCTCTTCCTTGTTCTCTTTGCGTCTCTTTCTCTGGGCGTCTGTTCTGTGTTTTTTTGCATTGAGTGTTTTGTGGTTTTGCTGTGAGTGCTGCAACCTATTGTTGTTGGAGATCCCCTCCTTTTTCTCACAAATCTACTACTTCACACTGGTTTAATGAGTCGTTATTTTTGACGTAAATCTGTCATATAAATGCAAGAAAATTGACATTCTTTTAACCTTTCTGGTACATTAGAACTTTCCGTTCCATCATCATATTTACTCTTAAGGGACATCAAATTTTAATGATGGCAGTTTCGTGCATTTAACGTAAGTGGGGTAGGCGCTCCGAGTATCATTAAGAGGGAATGGCATTTTATCGTTTCCATGGTAACATGACGTAATTTTTACATTGGGAACGATGGCAAGGGATATAAATTGCGTTAAAAGTTTTTAAAAATTCATTATTTTTGTATTTATGCTTTGGTATCGATAAAAATGTCGTTCATTTTAAAGGGAAACAAAACTGCTAAATGTACACATGTAGAATTATTTTGCGTTCCAATTTCCAGTATCTCAATATTTTGTAATGAATTAGGTGCCACTTTCCGCTTCAAAAAGAAGAAATTACCTGCCCTACAAATTATCTATTGTAAATAATTTTTTAAAGATTTTATATCTGTTACAGTTATGCATCGTCAAGCAGTACGTCTTTTAATTACAAGCGTCATTTATCTTTTAGCAGCATAGTACAGGGAATTTCATATATATATATGATAACTGATTAAATATTCATAAACTCCACGGTTTACTTCTACTTTATATTGTGCAATGAATTTTTTATCAGAGTCGATATAAAGTTACAAATTGCATCAATGAAATGCTCCCTTTCTTCCCTGAAAACAAAATCAGCCTTTATCTCATGTTTATAATTAAACGAAAAAAAAAAAATCAAAAAATGTCACATGGGGACGGTAAAGGAAACCAGTCTTTTTAATTATTTATATTCATGCACTTTAATTATATTTATAGCTATTCGTTTCCCAAGTTTTTCCTTTGCTTTTGATTTTAATTACATTTGCTCTTTTGTTTACTTTTCATATCTAGCTTTTCCTATTTGTTGTTATGTTATGTTTTATTTTGATTATTTGTTTTGTTTTGTTGTTTTTTGTTTTTTGCTTTTGGCTTTAAATGGTGTTGGTGAGTGTTTTATTTCAAGTTCAAGCATTTCGTTTTTCCGTATCCCACACATTGAAGGAAACATTGAAGGAAGCGATACACTTTCAACTTTGTATTGATTTGATCAGGTTAAATCGGTTTATATCGTGCTTCTGATTTTTTGTGAATAAACTCAAAACATCAACAACAAAAAACTCCTACATTACTTAAATCATTGTTTAAAGGAAAGAAGTAATGTCCAGTCTGAACTCAATGATCGATAAACAAATAAACGTTTAGTCTAGACATTATAATTGTCTTCTGGCGAGGATGTTTCGATTGAACATTGTAATTGTTAAACGTCTTCAAATTCTATAGCATCATTTATAAACATTTATAAACAAATGCAGCAGGGACCAGACATGCATGTTTCGGGTACTCAACCCTCGTCAGTGATCCTCAATCTATACAATTAAATATGGCCAAAGAGGGTGAAAATAACATAGTCCAAAAATGTACCGAAAGACGTAGCAGGATGGGTGGGATATGATGCTAACATTTTTTTTGGGGCTAAAATGCTACATGCAAAGCTTAAGATGTTTGGGTCAAGGCTTTACAATCACTATTCACATTAAACACTGGCCGATATTATGTCATCAAAGTTCATAAAACATTTGGAGACTAGAAATATCTATGATAAAACAGACAGGCAAACAGACCCAGATAGACAAATAGACAGCGACAGGCAGATACAAACAGACGGACAGGCAGACAAATAGACAGTGAAATAGACAAACAGGGCAGATACAAACAGACGGACAGGCAGACAAATAGACAGTGAAATAGACAAACAGGGCAGATACAAACAGACGGACAGGCAGACAAATAGACAGTGAAATAGACAAAGAGGCAGTTACAAACAGACGGACAGGCAGACAAATAGACAGTGAAATAGACAATCAGGGCAGATACAAACAGACGGACAGGCAGACAAATAGACAGTGAAATAGACAATCAGGGCAGATACAAACAGACGGACAGGCAGACAAATAGACAGTGAAAAAGACAAAGAGGCAGATACAAACAGACGGACAGGCAGACAAATAAACAGTGAAATAGACAATCAGGGCAGATACAAACAGACGGACAGGCAGACAAATAGACAGTGAAATAGACAATCAGGGCAGATACAAACAGACGGACAGGCAGACAAATAGACAGTGAAATAGACAAACAGGCAGATACAAACAGACGGACAGGCAGACAAATAGACAGTGAAATAGACAAACAGGCAGATACAAACAGACGGACAGGCAGACAAATAGACAGTGAAATAGACAAACAGGCAGATACAAACAGACAGACAGGCAGACAAATAGACAGTGAAATAGACAAACAGGCAGATACAAACAGACAGACAGGCAGACAAATAGACAGTGAAATAGACAAACAGGCAGATACAAACAGACGGACAGGCAGACAAATAGACAGTGAAATAGACAAACAGGCAGATACAAACAGACGGACAGGCAGACAAATAGACAGTGAAATAGACAAACAGGCAGATACAAACAGACAGACAGGCAGACAAATAGACAGTGAAATAGACAAACAGGGCAGATACAAACAGACAGACAGGCAGACAAATAGACAGTGAAATAGACAAACAGGCAGATACAAACAGACAGACAGGCAGACAAATAGACGGACGGAGAGGCAACACGGAAAAGTGCTAGAAGGACGATCAGACGGACGGACAGAAAGACAATCTCAAAAAGATAAAGAGAACAGAAAAAATCAAATTAAAGGAGTTGGTCACACCTTTTGCATGTTGACGACGTCACTACTGACGAAGTGCGCGCCCAGGTGCAAGATCGGACAATATAACAAATGAATATAGAAATAAAATATCTCATTACATGTAACAGTCCGTCCTTATTAAGGAAAGTAATGATGTTACCTGACATTTACTGAGGAGCACCATGCCCAGTTGTATATTGTGTTAATTCACCGTAAAGTAGGTACAATTGTCATGATTTGTGGCACTTACTATTTCATGGTTGAAGGAATTTTCTAGCATTAATTCAATGGCAACGTAGGAGCAAAGACAAAAAAAAGTTATCTGTGACACTAATTACTTTTATTAGAATTAAAAGGACGATCACTATTCAATAACATTAAATCTGTTTCCCATGTTCAATATTTGTATTTCACATTCCCATTATCATTTCACGCTTGGTTCAATCCAAGTTCAACAAGCAGATATTTACTTACATTTCTGAGATTGAAACAAATACAATGTGAATTGTTTCCTTTGTTTAGTTATATTGATTACAATGATTGTACTCTCCAGTCTGTCTGTTATCTTTGTTTTATTCTCAATTTTGTGTAATTGCATTTCAATTGTTTCCCGTTTTATTGTAAAAGAGAATAAACTTCCAAAATGGAAGTAACCGGATGTGACAGTTATACCAAATTGAAGCGACGGGTGTTGCATGCAAGCAGGAGATGCATACTCTTCCTGGGCACCTGGTCTCACTCTCATATCGGGAGTTCGCTTCTTTTCATATGGTGGAGGTTTTTTTTTTTGTTTGCTTTGGTTCCTGTTTTATCCTGATTTTGTATGCCTTCGGTTTCTGATTCTTTGAATTATCGATTTTGTGCTGTAAACAGGGATATGGTCATTATCCATATTTGTCATTAAGTTGGTAAATCTCAAATATAACAGTTGTATAATACTTCACTAATCATCGATAATTCATTTTGGATAACGACTTTCGGATGATCAGGAATCGAAATTCCTCGATGAATAGTGAAAAGTTTAGTAGCACAATGTTATCAAAAATATATAAACCAATAATCCCCAAAGAGTTGGTTGTATTTTCAATGAAGTCCTCCGTTCTTAATGTATGCTATTTCTATATTTATTACAGCTTATTCTTACATTGAGTCATGTTTCAATTTGTTCCATATATACATACAAAACAACTTCCCAGTACTGTTTTTATGGTATTTCAATTGCCTCTCATACTCTCGTACTATTGTAATTGAGAATGGCACTGGTCAAAATTCCAATATAGTCATACAGCTTACGTCTTCGGACAGCATGCCTGTCCAGAGGCGGGATAATTTTAATTCAATTCACGTCAAAGTAAAACTCCATTACTATACTTGTGAAATACTTCATTTAAAATGATGGATTATTCATTTTGGATGTTGAGGAATCGAAATTATTCGATGAATAGGAAAATGGGCTAATTTAGATTTGTTATTAAAAATATACATTCTAAATGTTTCCATTAGTTGGTCGGCAGAGAAAAAAAAATGCAATTTCAATGTTTCTATATTTATTCCTTACATTGACGTGTCTAGTAAAAAAAAAAAGTACTTTAGAACATATATTTCAATATTGACAATAGAACCATGGAACCATGGAAAAACAAAAAACTATACACCCTTTACTGACAACATATCCGATACAGTCTTCCAATTTTACATCCACGGATTATATATGCGTAAAATTATGATGAAATATAAGATTTTGCTTGATTTTATCGCAAGTAAGATTTGTCTTTTACACAGTTACTGTAAACAAAAACCACTCATTTTTTATGAAAAATGAACACGGAGATGACAGAGTTCTAAGTGCTTCAGAACCACGCTGCTTTACAAATGTTTGTAAGATTTTTTCTTTTTCTTTCAAATGTGATAATGATATACATTTAAAAAATCGGACATTCTAAACTTACATTCAGATCTCTTCATTATATATCGCTTATAAAACATGAAAATAAGCATTAAATGATGTCCGAATTAAAAGATATTTATGGCAGAAATTACAATTCGTCTTGTCTTCGAACAATACGGAAGTGTTCCAACTCTAAACCTTGTTGAAGAAAATTACAAACCAATTTATCATGCACCAGACACGTGTTTCGGATCTTAGATCCTCATCAGTGTTGCTTCCAGCCAAAGTGAAAAATCATAAGCCACCAAAATTCATTTCACTATCACCCTCTGGTTTTATTTTTAGAATTCAAATTTTTACATTTACTTTGTACAGAGTGCACGGCTCCCAAATTCCTGTACGGTCGAATCAGTACTTAGCATATCCAAATATAATCTATGTTCAAAATAGCATTGAGGGATGGTGCTAGGATGTTAATAACCTTTAATTTCGATGATATTTTTCGATAAAATGGCAAGTAATACACTTAACAAACATCACTAAGTTTTTATTCTCTATTTTACAAAATGATGTGTGACAATTGCCAATGCCAATGTAGAACTTATCATATTCCACCTTAGTATATTATAAAGGGATGTTTAAATGTTACTTTCCATGATGATGATGATGATGACGATGATGATTAGGCAGATGAAGATGCCAAATAATGAAAATCCATCTAAAAGAGTTTCATCATTTCTTTTGTTTGTTTGTGATTTTTTAAGATGCTATATACTAATAGTACGAAATTGTTCCAATTCTATACTTTCTTCAAGAAAATGTTAAGACCACTTGCCAAAAATTTATAATGGCTGACAAAAATACGAAAAATGTATGAGGTAGGCAACTTTCGCACACTTTTACATTGTTACGTCTCAATAGAATTGCGTCTTTTAACAGTGACGTCATAATGAAAAACAACGCCAAAAGATTTTGACTCGGACATTTTGAGTTTTAATAAAAGTCGGGAAATGGTCTAAGATGTTATACGCGCGATACGAATGTTTTCTAATCTGTTTCCTTTTACATAAAGTATTAAGCCTTGCTTATGAAATCACGCTTAGAATTTGGTTTGTTTTATTGATAGAAAAGACAGGATCTCTAGTAAAATCATAATAGTGGTTCGCATGAAAAAAGAACTGTCACAGAAGGCAGAATTTATGGCCTTTCTGTACTGGGAATACATTTTCTGTTTGAAAAATCGTTTCGCGTTTAGTTTCCAACTTATGGTTTTCTAGATGAATTAAAGGATAATTACCCTCAGATTCCTTAGAAAAAATGTAAATAAACATTGGTAGAATATCTGATTAGGTTTAAAATGAATAATTCATACATATTTTTTAGTAGCATTCCTTCTCTTTGTCCTTCCGCGTTATGCTTACGTTACTACAAGTTTTATCGAGTGCTAATGAAAGTAAAGGGGGATCTCCAACAACACTCGGTTGCAGCACCAAGAGCAAAGCCCCAAAACACCCAATGCAAAAACACAGAGCAGACACCCACAGAAGGAGACGTAAATGGGACAAGGAACACCAACTCACAACATAGAAACATGAAACACAAAAGACAACACATAATTCAACGAGACCAATGGGCAACCAGTTCCGACCTAGGACCACCATCTGCTACGCAAGAAAACGTTACCTTGACTTACACGCTTTGACTTCAAGGTCGATTATAGACGCTATTATATCGCAGAATCACAAAACTTGTTTCAATAATATAAGGCTCAGAGCTACAAAGTTTGATGTAATTGGAAAGGGAGGGGGGTCCAAAGCCAGTCAAACCCGGGAATCGAACCCCACAAATAAGAAAATAATGGGGTATTCAACATTTTGACCTAACATCCGGTTGGATAATCATAAGAACTACTTCTTATTAGCCTAAACAGGCTGGTGAGTCCATCTTTCAGGTTACAGTAACATGACAAATATGGATAATGACCATATCCAGATACACAGTACAAATCAATTATTCAGAAAATCATAAACCGAAGGCATACAAAATTGGAACCAAAGCAAACAAACAAACAGCACAGTCCAAACATGTTGGAGACATGCTCATGTTTTCCCCTTAGATATGCTCATTTTTGTACAATCTACCTCTCGGTACTGTAACATTGATCTCCTTTATCTCAATGATCTTCTTTTTTTCATCCTACTCTTTGTGATTCCGGCGAAGGTATCATTTTACCAAATAAAACAAATTTTCGGTTAATGAGTTAATTGGAGTATTGAGATTGAATGATAAGAGAATATTAGACGTATTAAATTAAATAGGCGTATGGTTATCTCTAGAATTAATGTACATTATTAATGACAATGACTGATAAACTTTTTTCTATTATACATCTTGTGCACTTTAGTCTTATTAGAATAGAGTACAGAGAGGTAAATGATACTGGAACGTGCTCGATAATCAGGCGCGTAGCCAGGCATACGAAAGTATGCAAATGCTTCCACATAGTTTGGCAAAAATGAAATTAAAGAAAGTGTACAAAGGGTCATTTTGAGAATACCCCTGTAAATGTGTTAAATCCATAAGCTACTTGGAGGCTTAGCCACCTTGGAAATCATAAAGGGCTTCTCATTTCATTAATTAGGAACCTCAATGCGGTCCCCAAAAATCCTGAGAGAAAATGCGTCCACTTCAAATGTAATCTGGCTACGCGCCAGATAAATATGAATTATCAGTAACAAATTGTTAAGACTATATGAAAGGAAACAGTTCTTTCAATTTTTAATTTAATTTTTCTTCAAATACATGAAAGAAATTTTCATGAAATTTTAAAGGAATGAAATACTCTAAACACCCCTCCTTTAAAACACCCTCGTTAAGAACACCCATTGTTTGATCTCAAACGTCCTTAAGTTTTAGATCTACTAAATTTCGTCTCGATCTGTCAATGATTTTTATAGCTTTTTCGTTGATACAGAGCACTTTCAGGTATAGCTCTTACTACACTGAACACACTGTTGGATCCTGGGAACTTTTCACTTTGCAGTCCAAAAGAGCTCAGTCCTTGAAATTGGAGACCACAGAGTATATCCTCAGAATAGCACAAAGCTAGATCATTGTTTGATTCTCTGGCGTCTTTCAGAGGTTCAGAGATTCGTTTGTGACCGACAAACATCGTCACTGAGACAGGTCTATGGTCGATACGGGCAACTCGTCATACACTATGTATCCCATTGTTCAGAATGGTGGATGATATTCTATCTTAGACCATTTGAACCATCCAACCACAGAATATACGTATATATGTCTCTTTCGAAATGGAGGTAACCGGATGTGACAATTCTACCAAATTGAAGCGACGGGTGTAGCATGCAAGCAGGAGATGCTGACTTTAACTGGGCACCTTGTCTCATTCCCATATAAGGAGTTTGCTTCGCTTCTTCTCATGTGGTGGAGTTTTTTGTTTGTTTTTGTTCCTGTTTGTCCCCGAGGGAATATGTAGCCAAGTTCGATCAATTTCGGTCGGTCGTTTCTTCAAACGCATTGAAAAATACTCTTTACAAAATTTTCTCAATTTTCTAAACCCTGAGTCCTGCAACATCATATCCCAGTAATCTTGCTTAGTCTTTCGGTATTTTTAGGGCATAATCTTCACAGATTTTGGTTATATTACATTTTACAGATTAAGGATCACTGACGAGGGTTAAATAACCGAAACGTGCATGTCTGGTCCATACTGTAAATCTATCTGCTCTAAAATGATTCTTATGAATTTGAAGACATCCTGATTTTGCATGCCTTCGGTTTATGATTTTCTGAATTATCGATTTTTACTGTGTATGGGGATATGGACATTATCCATATTTGTCAGCTCAGTACAGTAAACATAGTTCAAATTTTGATACTGAGGTATCCAAACACAAATAATGAAATTATTTTTCTTTGTGTCATTAATGTGAAGCACAGTCATGAGAAAGTATACATTGTACAGTATGATACCTACCGCTATGACATAACTGTCTTTAAATGGACTACTCCCTTTTCTTCTATGAAAAAAACCTTTATCTCATGTTCATTGATATAGAAAAACGAAGAAATAAAATAATGCTTTTCATGTGAGAGCTTAAATATTTGTATTCCATTTTCGTCATGTTTATAGTTTTTTTTTTCTTTGTTTTGTTTTGTTTTGCTTTGTTTTTTTTTTGGGGAGGGGGTTTGTTTTGTTTTGGTTATAATTTTCTTTGACAGGGTTGCTTTTCAATTTCGCTCATTTAGTTTTTAACATTTTGAAGTGTTTCCTTTTTTTCTTTATCTTCTTGTAGTTGCTTGTTTTTTTTTTCTTTCATGAGTTGTGGTGAGTGTTTTCCATAGTTAATGTCTTTTTGTTCCGTATCCCACACATTTAAGGTAGTTTTATACCTTACACTTTCATCGTTGTATTGATTTATTGTCTAGAATCGGTTTATGTCGTGCGTAAGGCTTTTTGTGAATAAAACATAACTTGGGCATGCTCGTTACATTATAGATTCTAATAGTACATGTTGAGCATTTTCTATGAAAACATGACTGTAAAATCCAGAGTTACGTCATTCAATGTAAGCTCACGATGTTATCAATGATCAATTAATCAATTATCAGAAACAAATAAACGTTTAGTCTAGACATTAAATTTGCCTTCTAGCGGGGATGCTTCAGTGACCATTGTACGTTGACATTAGGAGATGTTTTGGTTAAGGTTAGTCTAGACATTATAGTTGTCTCCTGGCGGGGAACCTTCAGTGACAATTGTACGTTGTAATAAGGAGATGTATGGGTTAAGGTTTGTCTAGAAATTATAGTTGTCTCCCGGTGGGGATGATACAGTGACCATTGTACGTTGTAATGAGGAGATATTTGGGTTAAGGTTAGTCTAGACATTATAGTTTTCTCCTGGTGGGGATGATTCAGTGACCATTGTACGTTGTAATGAGAAGATGTTTGGGTAAAGGTTAGTCTAGACATTATTGTTTTCTCCTGGTGGGGATGATACAGTGACCATTGTACGTTGTAATGAGGAGATATTTGGGTAAAGGTTTGTCTAGACATTATTGTTTTCTCCTGGTGGGGATGCTTCAGTGACCATTATACGTTGTAATGAGAAGATGTTTGGGTAAAGGTTAGTCTAGACATTATTGTTTTCTCCTGGTGGGGATGATACAGTGACCATTGTACGTTGTAATGAGAAGATGTTTGGGTTAAGGTTAGTCTAGACATTATTGTTTTCTCCTGGTGGGGATGCTTCAGTGACCCTTGCACGTTGTAATTAGGAGATGTTTGGGTTAAGGTTATTCTAGACATTATAGTTGTCTCCTGGTGGGCATGCTTCAGTGACCATTGTACGTTGTTATTAGGAGATGTTTGGGTTAATGTTTGTCTGGACATTATAGTTGTCTCCTATTGGGGATGCTTCAGTGACCATTGTACGTTGTAATTAGGAGATGTTTGGGTTAAGGTTAGTCTAGACATTAAAGTTGTCTTCTGGTGGGGATGATACAGTGACCATTGCACGTTGTAATTAGGAGATGTTTGGGCTAAGGTTAGTCTAGACATTATAGTAGTCTCCTGGTGGGGAACCTTCAGTGACCATTGTACGTTGTAATGAGGAGATGTTTGGGTTAAGGTTAGTCTAATCATTATTGTTGTCTCTTGTATGGGATGCTTCAGTGACCGTTGTACGTTGTAATTAGGAGATGTTTGGGTTAAGGTTAGTCTGGACATTATAGTTGTCTCCTGGTGGGGAACTTTCAGTGACCATTGTACGTTGTATTTAGGAGATGTTTGGGTTAAGGTTAGTCTATACATTATAGTTGTCTTCTGGTGGGGATGATACAGTGACAATTGTACGTTGTAATTAGGACATGTTTGGGTTAAGGTTAGTTTAGACATTATTGTTGTCTCCTGGTGGGGATGCTTCAGTGACCATTGTACGTTGACATTAGGAGATGATAGGGTTAAGGTTTGTCTATACATTATATTTGCCTTCTAGCGGGGATGCTTCAGTGATCATTGTACGTTGTAATTAGGAGATGTTTGGGTTAAGGTTAGTCTATACATTATAGTTGTCTCCTGGCGGGGAACCTTCAGTGACCAATGTACGTTGTCATACGGAGATGTTTGGGTTAAGGTTAATCTAGACATTATAGTTGTCTCCTGGCGGAGATGCTTCAGTGATCATTGTACGTTGTAATTAGGAAATGTTTGGGGTAAGATTAATCTAGACTTTATAGTTGTCTACTGGCGGGGAACCGGAATACAGATACTGAAATACGAATAGACAGACATAGGAAGACAATGACAGACAGGCAAACAGACAGATCGACCGACCGGTAGACAGACTAAGTTTTTCGGTACATATTTGGACATAATAACTTCCACACTCTTTGGGCATATTACATTCTTTAGATTGAAGATCACTGACGAGGATTAAGTACCCGAAACGTAAAAGGCTGGTCCATGCTGCAAATTTATGTTCTTAAATGATGCTATTGAATTTGAAGAGGTACGTTCAACATTTGAACTACTTGGTGAGTGTCACTGCTGGTGGACCAGGAGTCCCCGAGGGCACATGTAGCCAAGTTCGATCAAGTTCGGTTGATCGTCTGTCTCTTCAACGTATTCGAAAATTTCTGTTTCAAAATTTCTTCAAATTTCTAAAACGTGGGTCCTGAAGGATCACATTCCAACCATTCTGCTACGTCTTTTGGTACATTTATGGACAAAATAACTTTCACACTCTTTGGCCATATTACATTTTATGATTGAGGAACACTGACGAGGGTTAAAGTACCTGAAACGTGTATGTCTGGTCCATGCTGCAAATCTGTTCTTAAATTATACTATCGAGTTTGAATACGTTTAACGCTCACAGACCGACTAAATGACTAAATAGACAAACATACGTGTATGCATAATCAAATATAAGTATACGAGGCGGTCACACCGTTTGCATGTTAGTGACGTACGCAACCAGATGCGAGATCGGACAAAATATTTTCAGTAAACATTTCGTCTTTATTTAGGAGAGATATGATGTTACCTGCCATAAACCAACGAACATCATGCCGAGCTGTTTATTGGGTACATGTAATTAACCATGGACTAGATACGATTGTCCATATTCGTGGCACTTATTAATTCATGGTTGGGGAATTTTCTACAATTAATTTAATAGCGACGTAGGAGCAGAGACAAAAAATATCACCGATGACACAAAACAAACAATGTTACCTGCGACACTTATTGTGTCGCCTGCGAAGCATAGCGACACTTAGGGATCATTACTTTATTAGAATGAAAAAGATGAGTACATATACACTTCATTATTCAATAATATTCAACCTGTTTCCTATTTGTATGTCATATTCCCATCATAATTTGACGCTCGGTTCCATCCAAGTTCAACAAGCAGATATTTACTTAGATTTTTAGATTTAAAATGAATACAATCTGAATTGTTTCCTTTGTTTAGTTATATTGATCAGTGTAATAATACACTCCAGTCTGTTTATTCTCTTTCTTTTATCCCTTACTTTGTATTACGTTATTTCTATTGTTTCCCGTACTATTGTAATAGAGAATGGTAAATCTCCAATGTTACAGTTGTGTAATACTTCATTAATTATCGATAATTCATTTGGGATAACGACGTCCGGATAATGAAGTATCGAATCTCCTGGACAAATAGAAAAATGAGCAAATTTGGATTTCTTATTGAAATATATAAAGTCCCCAATGGATTGGTCCGCAGAGAAAAATGCAATTTCAATGCTTCTATATTTATTACGGTCCATCCTTACATTAAGTTATATTTCCTTTTGTCCTATATACATACAAGTTAATTTCTTATAAGAACTGTCAATTTCAAAGAATAATTTACAGTAAAGCTTAGAAGGGGAATTTTTGCCCCCCCCCTCCACTTTTGCTAATTCAAAATTATCACGGAATAAAAAAAAATTCACCGTTTACTGCCAGTAATCAACACATCCTATAAACTGTGTCACAGTTACATCCGCAGATTATATTGGTGTAAAATTTTGATGAAATGTTAGATTTTGCATGATTTATTGCAGATCTTTTTATACAGTATGACTTGATTCTTTTTCCCTATTAAGACAACAGACGCGAGCCGGGCTCTATTCTCCAATATAGGCCCTAAAGCAATAAGCCACGCCTACCCATTTTCTGAAAGCAGATAAACCGACAGGAACTGGTTTTTAAAGGTCTAAGTTTGGTCGTCATTAGAATAGAAATAAAAAAATGACAAGCCGGGCTCTATTGTCTCATAATGCCCTCGCGTCCTCAGCCAATCATATTTATCACCTCGCCGCTGACGCGGCTCGGTAATAAATGTGATTGGTTGAGGACGCTCGGGCATAATGAAACAATAGAGCCCGGCTTGTCATCTTTTATTTCTTAAATAAAACACGCACTCAGAATTATTTTCACTTCGGAATATTGTTCATTCCGGGGTTCGCAACCGTTCCGATGGGAATTCTCACGATTTTGCCTTGCCTTCTCGACTTTGAGACTGAATAACTCTTAGGTACTTCTTTGATGGTTATTTCATGAAAAAATGAACTCGGAGATAACATAATAATAGTGCTTTGGGACCACGATTGCTCACAAGCTGACTTATTGATTGAAAGCCTTAACATCCATGAGAAGGGGTTGAAATAGTCAGTACACAAACGGTGGAAAATAAATTTGTCACCTATTTTCTTTTATTTTTTTTTAATCAATTTTTTCTATCAGAATGACAAGATCGACTTTTTTCATTATTAAAACTGTTATTTCAATCAGGTATTTACGGCAGATATCTCACCATAGCAAGATTTGCTTATCTGTCTTATCTTAGGCAAGTAGACGTAGACATTTGCACTACATGTAATAATGTATTAGTCGGCATGTTCATCATTATCATGACTATATGTACCATCCTTTTATATCTTATATACCCAAGGGAATGTATTAATGTGACTTTCCATGATGATGATAACGATGACGTCGGCGTTGACAAAAACGTAATGATCCGATGGAATATACCGTCTCTATGCGTTCCTTTCATTAAAGAATGTATTATTTCTTTTTGAGGTTTTGTTTTTTGGTTATTTCAGAAGACGTATAAATGGATTCGAAAGTTTATTTGTTTAGATATAAAGTAAAGACTAGCTAATGAGATCACGCTTAGAATTTTGTCTGTAATATTGATTGAAAAATGAGATTACGAGAGAAATTATAAAAGTGGTCCGCATGAAATCAAATAACAAAAACGAAAGCTCACAGAAGATAGAGTCTATGGCCTTTAAGTAATGGTAATTTCCTGTTTTAAAAAAATCGCTTCGCGTTTATGTTTTCTATATGAATTAAAGGTTAATTTCCTCCTGATTCCCTAGGGAAAATATATATAACCATCGGTAGAATATCTAATAAGGGTTCAAATGAATAATAAAGACATAATTAAGTAGCTTTTCTTCTATTTGTCGTTCCACGTGCCGTTTGCGTTACAACAAGTATTATCAAATGATAATGAAAGTAGAATATTACAGAATTACAACATCTTTTAATAACATTTCAGTCTAACCATGTTGGGGACATGCTCATTTTTCCCTCTTAAATATGCTCATTATAAAAAAAATTCCAACTTTATGTAACATTGATTTCCTTTATCTCAATAACCATCTATATTCACCCTACTCTTTGTTATTCCGGTGAACATATTTTTTACCAAATAAAACTAATTTTGAGATAATGAGTTTACTGGAGTATTAAGATGAAATTATTAGACACTGTTAGACGTATTAAAGTAAGCGACCTTGTGATTATCTCTTGAAGTAACATACATAATTAATGACAATGACTGATAAAGAAAAACTTTTTTCTCTTAATTCCATGTGGACATTAACTAATCACAATAGAGTACAAAGAGGTTATCGAACATAAAATGTTCTCGATCATTATAAATTTTTATTACGTTGTGTTATAACGGATTATTAAAATCTTAGTAAAAGGATGTATGGATAGTGACAGTTCTATTAATCTTAAGTTTACTTTCCTCTTAAAATCCATGAAAGAGATTGTCATGAAATTTGTGAAAAATGAAATACTCTTAACACCCCTCCTCGCAAAATTTTCTGATCTCCATGCATTGAATACAAAATGTAACAGAAAGAAGCGACGCATAGGAAGCGTCCCTAAATCTTAGATCTATTGAATTTCGTCAGGTACATATCAGATCTGTAATGAATTGCCGAGCAATGTCTCTGACAATGTGTACTTCCAGGTAGAGCTCTAGCTAGCTTGGATGAAGGGTACTTCCAGGTAGAGCTCTAACTAACTGAGCTCACTGTTAGATATTGGGTACTTCCGGGTTCAGCTCTAACAAGCTGAGCTCACTGTTAGATATTGGGTACTTCCGGAGTAGAGCTCTAGCTAGCTGAGCTTACTGTTAAATATTAGGTAATCCCGGGTAGAGCTCAAACTAGCTGAGCTCACTGTTGGATATTGGGTCTTTCCAGGTAGAGCTCTAACTAGCTGAGCTCACTGTTAGATATTGGGTACTTCCGGGTTTAGCTCTAACTAGATGAGCTCACTGTTAGATATTGAATACTCCCGGGTAGGGCTCTAGCTAGCTGAGCTCAATGTTAGATTTTAGGTAATCTCCGGTAGAGCTCAAACTAGCTGAGCTCACTGTTAGATACTTGGTACTTCCAGGTAGAGCTCAAACTATGTGAGTTCACTGTTGGATATTGGGTTCTTCCAGGTTGAGCTCTTACTAGATGTGCACTGTAAGATATTGGGTAATTCCGGATAGAGCTTTAACTAGCTTAGCTCTTTGTGGGATATTCATAGCCCAATGCTGGATACATCCAATGAGTTAAAAATGATCCTGACGATAATCTCAACAGCACTCACAATAGAGCACCATGTTGAGCATCGACGGACCCCTAGCAAGATAGAGGTGGGATCAGGTGCCCGGGAGGAGTAAGCATCCCCTGTTGGCTAGACGCACCCGCCGTCGATGTTAATGTACGAAAATGAACACAGTATATAAAATCCAAGTATAGCGCCGTCGATGTATATGTACGAAAATGAACACAGTATATAAAATCCAAGTATAGTGCACAACTAAATCATTGTTTGGTTCTCAATAACTGCCAGTACTGCTGACATAGTGCAAAATTTGATACTGAGATTTCCAAACACAAGTCACGAAATTCGCACGAACATGACTGTCCACTCATCTTTAATAGAAATGCGTCTGAAAGGAATCTGAATATATTTTAATATTAACGCTATACTAACGATATTCTAAACGTTGTATTCTTTTCTTACACCAGAGCAATAGTGATTGGTTACAACTTGGTACTTAACGAGAAACTCAAGCTTACAAGAGAGCAAATAGTGGGGATTTACAATGGAACGTACACTTACTGGAACGAAACTACTTTCCAACAAACAAACCCAAACTCGACAATGCCAAACGAGAAGATTATCGTGGTGGCAAGGGCAGACAAATCAGGAACCACAGATCTCTTTACCGGGGCGCTGTCTGCTTTTAGCTCGGAATGGCATGACGCGTATGGTCAGTTCTCCAGAGGACTGGACAGCGACACCGACAAACCCTACAACTGGAACGAAAGTGTCATCAGTTACTATGGCAACCAAAATCGGGGTGTATCGGGACTTATCCTTTCCTTTAAGTATTCCATTGGTTACCTTTCAGTCGCTGATGCCAAGGAGGCTAAGATAGAGAACGCCCTGTTAGAGAATGACGCAGGGTACTACGTAGAGGCTACGTCAGGAGCTGTGCAGAACTCCATGGATTACTTCGCCACTACAACCGGTAATCTAACTTTCTCGTTACACAATGGACTCGGAGATTCTTCGTATCCAATCGCTGGATTCACTCATTTTATAGTAAGTGTCTTCTTCTTCCTTCTTCTTCTCTGTGATTTTCGACGAAAATATTCTAATCGAAAGCGAGAAAAATTACCATCGTCATGTATAGATTTTTGGCACATTTACGTAATTTTAACTTGAAATATAGGTCATAAATTAAAGAGATATATCGAATGTTATCAAGTTTTCCAAAATATGTACAGCATTAAGTA
Source organism: Pinctada fucata (assembly GCA_028142955.1). Lineage (NCBI taxonomy): Eukaryota > Metazoa > Mollusca > Bivalvia > Pterioida > Pteriidae > Pinctada > Pinctada fucata. The sequence goes on along the minus strand of AP027112.1, from coordinate 53,494,068 downwards.
AAAAAAAAGTATTTTAACATTCTATAAAACAAGAAAATGGCGGAAATACGCCATCACCATTTTTATTACTGAAAACGTTTTTTCTTGAATCTATATATCAAAGATGTTAAAGTTTATTATTCTCTTCTAGGCTTACCGAACACAAATGCAACGTTGTGATTCTGCCAAGGAATTTCTCAGATATACATACTGGGCTCTAACTGAAAGTACGCCAATTTCCGAGTGCGAAAACGCGGGAATGGCTCCACTTAGCTCCAAAATGGTGAACAGAGTTCTTGAGAAAGTGCTGAAGAAAGTTACTTGTAACGGAGAGAACGTGTGGAGCAAGGTTTTGTATGACATTGAGAACGAGGATAAAAATGTGGATAACACGTGGGTCATAGCTGTCAGCGTTGTAGCCACGTGTCTGGCCATCGTTGTCGTTGCTCTGTGCGTGTACATTATCCTACAAAGATACAAACAATGGAAAGTTTTAAACAGGGACGATTGGAATATACCGATAGAGGACATTATTTTCTATTTCGATACCAGACACGGATCGTCGGCGCAAAGATCCAAACTAGCTCACATGAAGTCATTAAGATCCATCCAATCAGTGGGCACTATCAGCGGGTCATGTGCAGAGAGCTACGACGAGCTGGTATCGCACGTGCTACAATGGCCGGGGAAATGGAGGTCATATAACATCGGACTGAGACTGATAGATATTAAGCAATTTCATACAGTCAATGTCAACATGAAGAGAGAAATGATCAACATTCGAGACAAGATTATACACTCAAACGTGGTGCGCTTCTTTGGACTGACAGAAATAGAGAAAGACAGGTACATCATAGGAGAGTACTGTGCTAAAGGAACTCTAGTGGACGTGCTACAAGATGATAAGATGAACATCTCAAACGATTTTAAGCTTGCGCTCACGCTCGATATAACAATAGGCATGCAGTTCCTCCATACACAAGGCATTGTCCACGGTAATCTCACCTCGTCCGTGTGTCTCGTGGACAGTAAGTGGACAGTCAAAGTTTCTGACTGGGAATTTAGTAGATTATTTTTAGCAATGAGTGAAAAATCAAATCCTGTTTTAGAGTTTCGAAAAAACATTCAAGATGATATCAACGATACCAGTAAGGCATCTCGGGATTTTTACGTCTCACCCGAAATGCTCAGATCGGACTTCACATGTCAACCGACGCGGGAAAACGATGTGTACAGTTTCGCGGTCATCATGCATGAAGTGTACACGAGAGAAGAGCCTTATTGTGAACATTATCATTTAATGTCCACCAAGGAGATTCTGTGCCGTATACAGCTCAATCATCTCCGACCTCAGCCCTCTATTGATATACCAATCAGCTGCAGACAGGTATGTATACAGCTCAACCATCTCCGACCTCAGCCTTCTATTGATATACCAATCAGCTGCAGACAGGTATGTATACAGCTCAGCCATCTCCGACCTCAGCCCTCTATTGATATTCCAATCAGCTCCAGACAGGTATGTATACAGCTCAACCATCTCCGACCTCAGCCTTCTATTGATATACCAATCAGCTGCAGACAGGTATGTATACAGCTCAACCATCTCCGACCTCAGCCTTCTATTGATATACCAATCAGCTGCAGACAGGTATGTATACAGCTCAGCCATCTCCGACCTCAGCCCTCTATTGATATTCCAATCAGCTCCAGACAGGTATGTATACAGCTCAACCATCTCCGACCTCAGCCTTCTATTGATATACCAATCAGCTGCAGACAGGTATGTATACAGCTCAACCATCTCCGACCTCAGCCTTCTATTGATATACCAATCAGCTGCAGACAGGTATGTATACAGCTCAACAATCTCCGACCTCAGCCCTCTATTGATATACCAATCAGCTGCAGACAGGTATGTATAAAGCTCAACAATCTCAGACTTAAGCCCTCTATTGATAAACCAATCAGCTGCAGACAGGTATGTATACAGCTCAACCATCTCCGACCTCAGCCCTCTATCGATATACCAATCAGCTGCAGACAGGTATGTATACAGCTCAACCATCTCCGACCTCAGCCCTCTATTGATATACCAATCAGCTGCAGACAGGTATGTGTACAGCTCAACACTCTCCGACCTCAGCCCTCTATCGATATACCAATCAGCTGCGGACAGGTATGTATACAGCTCAACCATCTCCGACCTCAGCCCTCTATCGATATACCAATCAGCTGCAGACAGGTATGTATACAGCTCAACCATCTCCGACCTCAGCCCTCTATTGATATACCAATCAGCTGCAGACAGGTATATATACAGCTCAACCATCTCCGACCTAAGCCCTCTATCGATATACCAATCAGCTGCAGACAGGTATGTATACAGCTCAACCATCTCCGACCTCAGCCCTCTATTGATATACCAATCAGCTGCAGATAGGTATTTATACAGCTCAACCATCTCCGACCTCAGCCCTCTATTGATAAACCAATCAGCTGCAGACAGGTATGTATACAGCTCAACCATCTCCGACCTCAGCCCTCTATCGATATACCAATCAGCTGCAGACAGGTATGTATAGTTTTAAGTTCATAAGCAACAAGTGACAAAATAAATATTTGATATCGGTTAGCATCTACAAATCTTGTTTCCGTATCATTATCAATGTGTTAAGATTTAGGTATGCTCTGTTTAGTATGTTTACATGTTTGGATTTTTGCTTGTTTACATGTTGGTATTGCCATGGAATATCACTGGAGATAGTCTCCTTCATTTTCAAACATGACAGATCAATCAATGTGTGTTTTAGTTACCAATTTTGTTTCAGAATACGTACCTTCGTTCGCTTCTTTTCATTTTTGGAGGTTTTTGTTTATTTGCTTTGGTTCCTGTTTTATCCTGATTTTGTATGCCTTCGGTTTTTGAATTTCTGACTTATCGATTTTGTGCTGTATACAGGGATATGGTCATTATCCATATTGTCATTTTGTGCTGTATACAGGGATATGGTCATTATCCATATTTGTCATTTTGTGCTGTATACAGGGATATGGTCATTATCCATATTTGTCATTTTGTGCTGTATACAGGGATATGGTCATTATCCATATTTGTCATTTTGTGCTGTATACAGGTATATGGTCATTATCCATATTTGTCATTTTGTGTTGTATACAGGGATATGGTCATTATCCATATTTGTCATTCAATACACAATATCTGGAATGGTAACCAGGTTCTTACATATTATATACAATTTCTTTCAAATCTACCTTTATTTTATTTTCTTGCGATATTGTCCGTAGCGAATGTTCGGCATGGATTAGAATAAAAGCCTTACAATGAAAAAGTATGCATTTTTCCTTTTCTTTATAACGCTTTCGCATAGTGGTCGCGATAGTCTCTTAGGATATCCTATATGATCGTCTCGATATATTCACATTCATCTTAATTACAGAAACCTGTTTAATTTATAAGATTTTCACTCGGGAAGTTAATTCGTGGTTTTTGTATGTATTCGTCTTAGTAACAGTAACAGAAAAGTGCATGCCTTCTTACTAATGAAGCACCATCAATTTAACATGTCAGACAAAATCATTCCAGCTAAGTGGTTTTAATTAGTATTACGTAACTATTCCACACAAGACTTATCACCGATGTAAGATTGGCTTTGGATAGAAGGAAATTACCTCACAGAGATCATCATAAAACACAGGAATGGCAACTCGTCAGCTGTAAGGAGGTTTATGTTAGTGCTTTGATAGTATATAAAAAAACACAATCCGTTAATTGATCCTTATATATAATTACTGAAGTCTTTGATTTTATGGGTAAAGAATAAACCAAAGTTAATGTAAATTAGTGTTAAATGTAATGGACTGGAGGTAAGACGATATAAGTCAGAGCCCTGGAATTGATTGATGTCTTTACAGGTAATCACTGTCACTCAGTACAGTGGATGCTTGTGTATATAAAATTTCTAATATGATACGAATCGGTGAGTGAAAGTCAGACACAAAAGCCGAATCTAGATTCAAAAAACCACAAAGGCTTACGAATTTTGGAAAAATAATAAAACAGAACATTCTCGCGAGAAACGAAAAAAACGGACAAAACGACGGAGACCAACAGCAATACCTCTAAAATCTTAGATAAAAGACGGCGTATCAGTTTTTGTATACAATGTTACTTCAGGGTTAACATTATTGTAGAAAGGTTTAGGTTAAGTAATCCAGACTGTTAGACAGAACTGTTTGTACAGAGTTATCGGTGCTGAAAAAGGACTGGTTGACCATCTGTCTAATATTAGTGTCCTACCTAAAATGAAGGAAGACTATTTTCATCTCTGTCATGTTGATCCATCAGCTCGCCTGCCCTTTTATTGCATTTTCTTTCAGTTTACAGAGGATCTATATCGGCAATGGATAGATATATTTTGATGAAATTTGGCAAATAGATTGATTATGATTTGTAACCATGAAAGAACATTTTTGTTATGTTTTATCATGTATGTATGGTATGTGCCTTAACTAGTCATTTTCATCAGACTATGTCAGCAAGTGATTTGTAACCATGCAAGGACATTTTTTGTTATGGTTGGTCATGTTTTTGTAAGTGGTATGTACCTAAACTAGTCATTTTCATCAGACTATGTCAGCAAGTGATTTGTAACCATGAAAGGATATTTTTTTGTTATGGTTGGTCATGTTTTTGTAAGTGGTATGTACCTAAACTAGTCATTTTCATCAGACTATGTCAGCAAGTGATTTGTAACCATGAAAGGATATTTTTTGTTATGTGGTATGTACCTAAACTAGTCATTTTCATCATACTATTTCAAAAAGTGATAAAGATACGAATAAAAGTTGATACAAAGATTGCCCTTGTGTTCGGTCACAGTTGAATTACTGTGGGAGCTCTTCCCCTTGACGAATAACGTACTTCATTTATAAATATATAGAATTATTTATTGTTTTATATCACATGTCTACCGTATAACCAGAAATTTTCGTGAGTATTTAATTTTGCAATTTTGTGGTAAAGATGGGTGTTTTTATTTTATATTTTATCATTTTTATTTCTATTTTGCGATTCCAGAACTGCAAGCAAATATGTTCATATGAGATTACTTTTTGTACCTTTCATTATTGAAGCTTTAGTAAATTCTATCATAAGAATACATTCACTTCTCTTAATGCTTCCCCAGGAAAAGTGAAGAATGACACATGTACAATAAGAAGAACATGTATTTATGTTATACCTTACTAAGCACAATTTTTAGCGAGAATAATTTTTCGCGATTCCAAATCACTCTCAAATTTGGCAAAAAAAAAAGTATCTTGCAAAAATGTCTGCATATAATGTATATCATTTATGCTTGCTATGTCAGGTGATTTGCTGTTGATATGTAATTCTGATGCACTCCGTTTGTAACGCGCATTCTGATTGGCTGAGCGATTAAAAAATGCAAGGGGATTCTCGTTTCACTGCAGTTTTTGCTATGACGTCATGCGTTGCTATGGCGACGTCGTTGAAAGCAGACATTTTCTAACCTCTTTTTGACTAAAGCATTAGAATAGGGTTACCATACTGATGTTTTACAAACACTTATAGGGGTATCGGCGAATCCCCTGTCAGAAATATCCGTTTTACCGCTCGGCTGACGGCTCGCGATAAAACTCAATTTCTGACTAGGAATTCGCCGATAACCTGTCACTTTTTGTAAAACACGCATGGTAGCCCCTAATTGATTACTTCTTTGAAAATACTTCCTCTTCCTCATTTTATCTTAATTCACTCATCACAGGTCATGGAAATCGCATGGACAGACAATCCTACAAGTCGTCCGTCGTTTGACCAGATAACAAAGATGCTGAAACATTCCAACCCAGACCGTAGGTCAGTAGTGGACAGTGTGATGAGGTCAATGGAGGAATATACTGACCACCTAGAGGACAGAGTGGAGGAGAAGTCTGCGGAATTAGAGACGTCGCGATCGACGATAGAGAACCTCCTCTCTAGTCTGGTACCGGCTCAGTTTGCTTTAAAGCTTACCAAAGGTCATGATATGAAGTCGACAAACTTCCCATCGGTCGGTATCATTGTGTTAGATCTCTGTGACTATCAGAGCATTCTACAGGGCGATTCACCAGAAGAACTAGTCTCTAGTCTGAATTATTTCTGTGCAGAGGTAGACCTGCTTCAGAAGAAGTATAACATGTACGCTCAGTCCATATCTGGTAATTGTTCGACTTTGATAGTTGGTGTAGCTCAACACGAGGCAACAACGGACGAGGTCGCTCTTCACACCGCTCATATTTGTATGGATATTTTTAACCTTTTCACGAGGAAAACCCCGCCAGAACGAGACTACCGGTTGAGCGCGCGCATTGGAGCGCATATCGGTAACGCTACTGCCGGTGTTGTGGGTAGTAATTTTCCCCGATTTGTGGTGTTTGGGTCTGTAATTGATGTGTCGTCTGCGCTTTCAAGGTCGGCAACTCCTGCAGGTCCTCATATATCCAAAGTTTTATGGAGGACCGTAGAGGCCATGGACATCTTCACAGCAGAAAGAGCGGGAATTCTCACCGTGAAGGTAAAGAAATTTTTGCAAACCTCCTTTCAATCTAATCAATGTGAATTACTTTTTCTTTTTATATTTTTTTCAAATTTATTTCTTGAAATAAAAGACAATCTGTTTAAGAAAGACAAACAACTGGCATTCCTTCTTTTATGTATACATTTGTACATGTAATTTACTTCAACAAAAATTCGAAATTGGTTTCATGATCGTCATTTATTTGATGCAGGGCACAGAATACAAGACGTATTTGTTGACCGGGCGCTCTGAAGAGTTCCAGTCGGTGCCGTCCGAAGCTTCGGACGATTCTGGGCTAGGTGGTCCGAGAAAACAAAGCGTACAATCGACAACTCATAAACAGTCAGTAGAACACAACACTTTCAAACCATTTTTGGTTGAAGAAAAAGCAGCATGCGAGCCAAAGAAAAGACCGTCAACCTTCGTGTCTCACTCTAAAGGTGCAAAGGACAAATACAAAAGACGAAAAGGGAGAACATCAAAGGTGAATCCATCAAACGATGACGTCATAGTGGAGGTGGATGACATTTAATCTTTTGCGAAATTTTAATTTTCTTTGTTTCGAAAGTGCCATTGCTTTATTTCACAGCCAATTTTGATAAGTCACCGATTTTTTTATTAGGCACGTGTACGTTTGCGACACTTAAACCAAATTCCCATTTCCGTTTCGAGCAAATAAAAATTATATTAATGAATAAGAGAGAAAAGGATATGTTGTAAACGTACATAGATTCAGTTGATTTATGTGGTTTTATGCAAATTATTCTAATAAATCTTCAATAAATGGAGAAAAATATGATAATACATGTATATGAAGAATTACGGTCGACTGTTCGCTATTTTCGATAATGAGAGTTACTTCCCATTTGAGACGGTATCTGACGTAGAATGATTATAACGTCATCAAATTCTATGGAAACAGTCCTAAAAGTCTGGGAAATGACGGTATAAAATTGACGTTACCATACCATTTTCATGACTTCACAATGGTTTTATGTAAGATACCGTCTATAAGGGGAAAAACTCTGTATTCCGCAAAGACTCAATGTTTGTCACAAACTTCTCCTCTGTCAATAATGACCACATTTACTGTAAGCAAACACGTGTTGAAAGGAAAACAGAAAAATCATGCCTATAGCATATCTGATTCCTGTATGAATTTCCACTTCTAAATTAATTCCAATTTCACTAGCGTGATGAATAAAGCATACCATGTTCACAATTTCACTAGCATGATCAATAAAGCATACCATGTTCACAATTTCACTAGCATGATGAATAAATCATACTATGTTCACAATTTCACTAGCATGATGAATAAAGCATACTATGTTCACAATTAAAAAGGACTGTAAGTAATCTACAGGCCACTTTTTTTATAATCACATGTTTCAAAGCAGAAGAAGAACCCATCGGTTATTCAGTCTCAAAGTCAAGAAGGAAAGGCAAAATAGTTCATGTGGTATCCGGATTACGTGAGCACAACCAGCATAACTTTACAGGTTACCTTAAGGTCTGGAAGAACACACAATTGTTGTGTTAAATTACCTCTCTGTAAGATGACCACACGAACAAGACAGCAAAACATAAGGGACTAATCAACACAAAGATGAATATGTAAATGGATAAAGCTGGATGGATAAAAATGGATAATTTTCTGATCCTTTCATATATACTAATTGTATCAAATGTATTCATGTATTATATTGTTGTGATGAATAAATATGTTTTAAACTAAATGGATATAAAAAACAAACAGCGAACAAAATAAAGTCCGAGCTCTGCAAGCTGTAACGAGCTCATGCGTGTTATCATTCGAGGAGTCCGACAGACATTCAGAAAGGAAAATTAAATAGGATAAACAGACGGGGACAATAACACAAGCTCCACAGACACACAAAGGACATACAGACGGGGACAATAACACAAGCTCCACAGACACACAAAGGACAAACAGACGGGGACAATAACACAAGCTCCACAGACACACAAATGACAAACAGACGGGGACCATGACACAATCTCCACAGACACACAAAGGACAAACAGACGGGGACAATGACACAATCTCCGACGGGGACAATGACACAATCTCCACAGACACACGAAGGACAAACAGACGGGGACAATAACACAATCTCCACAGACACACAAAGGACAAACAGACAGGGACACTGACACAAGCTCCACAGACACACAAAGGACAAACAGACGGGGACAATAACACAAGCTCCACAGACACACAAAGGACATACAGACGGGGACAATAACACAAGCTCCACAGACACACAAAGGACAAACAGACGGGGACAATAACACAAGCTCCACAGACACACAAAGGACATACAGACGGGGACAATAACACAAGCTCCACAGACACACAAAGGACAAACAGACGGGGACAATAACACAAGCTCCACAGACACACAAAGGACAAACAGACGGGAACAATAACACAAGCTCCACAGACACACAAAGGACAAACAGACGGGGACAATAACACAAGCTCCACAGACGCACAAAGGACAAACAGACGGGGACAATAACACAAGCTCCACAGACACACAAAGGACAAACAGACAGGGACAATAACACAAGCTCCACAGACACACAAAGGACAAACAGACGGGGACAATAACACAAGCTCCACAGACACAAAAAAAACAAGCAGACGGGGACAATAACACAAGCTCCACAGACACACAAAGGACAAACAGACGGGGACAATAACACAAGCTCCACAGACACACAAAGGACAAACAGACGGGGACAATAATACAAGCTCCACAGACACACAAAGGACAAACAGACGGGGACAATAATACAAGCTCCACAGACACACAAAGGACATACAGACGGGGACAATAACACAAGCTCCACAGACACACAAAGGACAAACAGACGGGAACAATAACACAAGCTCCACAGACACACAAAGGACAAACAGACAGGGACAATAATACAAGCTCCACAGACACACAAAGGACATACAGACAGGGACAATAACACAAGCTCCACAGACACACAAAGGACATACAGACGGGGACAATAATACAAGCTCCACAGACACACAAAGGACAAACAGACAGGGACAATAACACAATCTCCACAGACACACAAAGGACATACAGACGGGGACAATAACACAAGCTCCACAGACACACAAAGGACAAACAGACGGGGACAATAATACAATCTCCACAGACACATAAAGGACAAACAGACGGGGACAATAACACAAGCTCCACAGACACACAAAGGACATACAGACGGGGACAATAACACAAGCTCCACAGACACACAAAGGACATACAGACGGGGACAATAATACAAGCTCCACAGACACACAAAGGACAAACAGACAGGGACAATAACACAATCTCCACAGACACACAAAGGACATACAGACGGGGACAATAACACAAGCTCCACAGACACACAAAGGACAAACAGACGGGGACAATAATACAATCTCCACAGACACACAAAGGACAAACAGACGGGGACAATAACACAATCTCCACAGACACACAAAGGACATACAGACGGGGACAATAATACAAGCTCCACAGACACACAAAGGACATACAGACGGGGACAATAATACAAGCTCCACAGACACACAAAGGACAAACAGACAGGGACAATAACACAATCTCCACAGACACACAAAGGACATACAGACAGGGACAATAACACAAGCTCCACAGACACACAAAGGACATACAGACGGGGACAATAACACAAGCTCCACAGACACACAAAGGACATACAGACGGGGACAATAACACAAGCTCCACAGACACACAAAGGACAAACAGACAGGGACAATAACACAAGCTCCACAGACACACAAAGGACAAACAGACAGGGACAATAATACAAGCTCCACAGACACATAAAGGACAAACAGACGGGGACAATAACACAATCTCCACAGACACACAAAGAACGAATTTTCTGATGCACTATCTCCAATGAGTGCCATATTGTGGAATAAATTGTAAATGGCGCTGTCAAAACGCGCCGTACTTATTATTCTCACATATCACATGAAACATGAAACATATCTAATGCAAGTATAGTATCCAAGTAGGTAAAACAAAAAGGAATGTTGTTTTAGTGTTATCCAAAGTTTCGCTGGTTGACCACATAATTACCAAAAATGGTTGTAAGTAGCGCCACCCTTAGTAATTCGATAAAAAATTGATGTACACTTTTTGATAAATCGATTTGTTAAACGTCTTCATATCCAGTAGCATTATTTAAGAGCAGATTAATTTGCAGTGTGGAATTCCATTTATCCTAACATGATATTTCCTTGTGGAATCTACCATAACAAAATAGAAACAACCACTTACATTCTATATGTTTACATCTTTTTAAACTAAGACAAAATTTCGAACCATCTAGGAGAGTGTTAATCTATATAGCACATCATATGTGTGCGGCACCCTACAAATTGATTTTTTCAGAGCCATCCACAGTCAATAAATATCGATTCTACAAAACCTTCCAATGAAGATTTTGAAAAATAAAACAATCAACAAAAAAATCAAGTGAATCCCAATGGAGATGTGATAAGATGTTCGGGGAGAGTAAGCATCTCCTGTTTGCTAGAACCCGCACTCACCCAGCGAAACACACCCACAAGAAAGTGATACGTAAATGACATCAGACAAAAGTACAAACGACAAAAAATACACGACAATAATGACTAGAACATCATACAAGGCAATCGGAACAGACGAACAGAAACATCAAACATAAATGACAACACATTAAAGGAAGGAGACCAATGTGAACCCGGCGCCGACTTTGGACAGCCATCTGCTATAAGCAAATGGTGTAGTTATCCGATTTGCGTGCGCGCAACCCTGCAACTTATCAGAGGTCTCAATAGACGCACAATAGTTGTATAAACATAAAACTTCTCACTGTCAGATGACGTCACAAACAAGACAGTTAGACCTTTTGTATCACAATTTTTATGTAAAAGGATCTAAAAAAAATCTATGGACTGCGTATAACAGTCTGTGCTCTGCTGGCTTAAGCGAGCTCAAGATCAATCACCCGAGAAGTCTGACAAATGAGTAAAAGAAGATCCTGACGATAATCCCAACAGCACTCGCAATAGAGCACAAAATAAAACATCGACGGATCCCTAGCAAGCTAGAGGTGGGACCAGGTGCCCGGGAGGAGTAAACATCCCCTGTTGGCTAGCTGCACCCGCCATCGATGTTAATGTAGCATGGAAATGAAAATATATAAAATTCATGCACTGTCTGACGTTATGTCTATATAGAAAGTGCTATGGCGACAATGTCAGGGAAGTATATTCAAAACACTGACAAACCCCTCGCCCCTTACTGACAAACCCCTCAACAGCACTCACAATAAAGCACCAAATTGAACATCGACGGACCCTTAGCAAGATAGAGGTGGGACTAGGCGCCCGGGAGAAGTAAGCATCCCCTGTTGGCTAGCCGCACCCGCCGTCATGCAAGAAAAATGAAAACAATATATAAAATATATGCACTGTCTGAGGCCATGTCTATATAGAAAGTGCTAAGTGCTAACACCCGATGAGACCTACCGACATTCAGAGAGGGCAGGTGGTCGGTGCCCTGTCCTCTCTAAAGATTCCCGTTCAAGGTTGTAGCATGTCAACGTCTTCAAATTGAATAGCATCATTTAAGAACAGATAAATTGGCGACATGGACCATACATACACATTTCGGGTACATAACCCTCGTCAGTGATCCACAAATCTAAACAATGTAATATGCCAAAAAAGTATGAAAGTTACTATGTCGGAAAAAGCGTACCGAAAGACGTAGCGGGGTGGGTGGGATATGATGCTACAGGACCCACGTTTTAGAAATTTGAAGAAATTTTGATACCAGAAATTTTAGAATGCGTTGAAGAAACGATCAACCAAAATGGATCGAACTTGGCTACATGAGCCCTCGGGGACTCCTGGTCCACCAGCAGTGACACTCACCAAGTGGTAATAATGTGAACGTCTTGAAGAAATGATCAACCGAAATTGATCGAACTTGGGTACGTACATGTGCCCTCGAGGACTCCTGGTCCACCAGCAGTGACACTCACCAAGTAGTTCAAATGTAAACGTTAATGTAATGGTCAAGTACTGCCATGCCGAGTGGACAAAGAGGACGGGTGGTCAGGGCCCTGTCTTCTCTAAAGAGGTTTGAACAGGACCCGTCATGGAGTCCCGTCGTCACTCAGTCAGAGGGCAAGTTTTGAGAATACGCTGGTACAAGACTGTAGATTGGTCAAGTATCAAGCCTAGTGTCCGTCTGGTGACATTAGGATCATTTCCGCGGAATAAAAGGCGTTTGATGATTCTGACGCAATTTCGATGGTAAATCTGTCTTGATCATTCCAATTTCGTTTATTATGTCACCATAAAAAGCAGGTTGTAAAATTAACCGAAAGTTATAATAATCTGTTACTTGTGAAGGTCCGAATTTTAAAAGACGCTGACAGTATTTGGGGGGGGGGGGGTTGTAAAATTTCCAAAACGTCTCAAGAAGTTTATTAAAGCGAAAACCCTGACATCAAAGTTCCATGGTAAATTGTAAATTTCTACTATGAAAATCAAGAACATTCATACCTGCTCTAGCGTATTTGATGAGCTGTAACCCTTCGACATTACTGTAATGACGGTAGTATACCCATTGGTCTCGTTTGTTTATGTGTAGTCATTTGTGTTTTATGTTTTTCTGTAATTTGGCGTTCCTTGTACTACTGCGTCTCTTTCTGTGCGTGTCTTTTTTTGTGTTTTACAGTGGGTCTTTTGGGAGGTTGCTGTTGGTGCTGCAACTAGGTGTTGTTGGAGATCCCCTCCTTTCTCTAATAACATCACCATCAAGCCATCAAGCCAGGAGACATTTTTCTTTGTGGAATCCAACATCCCTTTTGTCATACGCTCTTGTGTGAATCTCTCCCTTTACAATTTGATAAGCAAGTCCATATATGGTGTTTTCGTGTTTGTAATGTTTGACTTGTTGAGTGTCAATTCTAGTGGATAAATTTCGTTGTTTCAAAAACATAATAGTCAATGGCCAGAATATCATAAATCGGAGAAGAGTTTCACAGTACTCACAAATTGTTCACGTAAAGCCTTAGTCACAACTGAAAATCGTGCAGGACACATACGACGAACGTACGATTTTGGGAGGCCGTAGACCGCCCATAGACTGCAAGTAAACACGAGAGAGAGAGAGAGAGAGAGAGAGAGAGAGAGAGAGAGAGAGAGAGAGAGAGAGAGAGAGAGAGAGATTGGGTGTTCGAAAATATTTAGATTGCATTTCAAACTATTTTCACGGCAAAGATTTTTAAAGAAGGCAATAAAAAACACCAACACCCACCCTTTTCGAATAAATATTAAAAAAGCTCATATCGTACTCATTTTACTCTTTCATAGAAGCTAACTTTCTACATTCAACAAGGTCAAGGACAAAGAACCCTTCATTCTGTGGCACCAAGGTTATAGAACTGAAAAGTAACACACGTACATCATCGCATCTCACAAATTTTCCTTGTGTCAGTAGTTAATTTCAGGAATACGTCCACTTATGATAATGACTGGAAAAAAATATTTTGTTTTTGCTTTCTCCATAACAATCTGATGTTTATACAGACGAAATCGTTTGTCTTTCTGTGAGTCTGTCCATCTTTCTGCAGGAAGATACATATCGCAGATAAATGAAATAAAAAAGTAATTTTATGAACATGGACGGCGGGTGCGGCCAGCAAAACAGGGGACTTTTACACCTCCCGGGCACCTTGTCCAACTTCTGGCTTGCTAGGGGTCCGTCGATGTTCAGTTTTGTGCTCTATTGTGAGTGCTGTTGAGACTATCGTCAGGATCTTCTTTACACATTTGTCAACGGGAATTTATATGAAAGATAAAATATTGGTCGAAATCTTAATTGTAAATGAAGTTTAAAAAAGGACATTCAAATTGTCATTTTTAATTACACGTGTTCTTACGAACAGAAGAAAGAAAAGAAAACCCCCTCGTAGTGTGATAAACTCACGGTGCTTGCGAATGCCATGCGACGCGTGCGCAACCCTTAGTAATAGGGCGGATAACTACTGTGGGTCGCATGGCAATCAAAAGGAGACTGATGCGGGTCCTATGGCAACCACAAGGAGACTGTTGCGGGTCCTATGGCAACACAAGGAGACTGCTGCGGGTCGAACGGCAGCCACAAGGAGACTGATGCGGTTCGCATGGCAACCACAAGGAGACTGATGCGGGTCGCACGGCAACCACAAGGAGACTGATGCGAGTTACACGGCAACCACAAGGAAACTGCTGCGTTTCGCATGGCAACCACAAGGAGACGTCTGCGTTTAGCACGGCAACCATAAGGAGACTGCTGCATGCTGCACGGCAACCACGAGGAGACTGCTGTGGATCGCACGGCAACCACAAGGAGACTGCTGCGTCTCTCACAACAACCACAAGGAGACTGCTGCGGGCCGCATGGCAACCAGAAGGAAACTACTTTGGGTTGCACGGCAACCACAAGGAGATTGCTGCGAGCCGCACGGCAACCAGGAGACTGCTGCGGGTCGCACAGAAAGGAGCAAGGAAAGTGCTGCGTTTCGCATGGCAACCACAAGGAGATTGCTGCGTTTCTCGCAACAACCACAAGGAGACTGCTGTGGGCCGCATGGCAACCAGAAGGAGACTGCTTTTGGTTGCACGGCAACCACAAGGAGATTGCTGCGGGCCGCACGGCAACCAGGAGACAGATGCGGGCCGCACGGCAACCAGGAGACTGTTGTGGGTCCTATGGCAACACATGGAGACTGCTGCGGGTCGCACGGCAGCCACAAGGAGACTGATGCGGTTCGCATGGCAACCACAAGGAGACTGATGCGGGTCGCACGGCAACCACAAGGAGACTGCTGCGGTTCTCACGGAACAACAAGGAGACTGCTTTGGCTCGCACGGCAACCACAAGGAGACTGCTGCGGTTCTCACGGAACAACAAGGAGACTGCTTTGGCTCGCACGGCAACCACAAGGAGACTGCTGCGGGTCGCATGGCAACCTCAGGGAGACTGCTGCGGGTCGCATGGTAACCTCAAGGAGACTGCTGTGGGTCGCACAACAACCACAAGGAGAAAGTACGTTGTCTATGTGCATCGTACGATTGAAGTGTAACACTGATTTCAGAAACATCGTGCGGACTGATAGTCGTACGTCAGATGTACTTGTATCGTACGATGCACTTACAACCACATCTTGTTAACTGGCGAATCCTTCGATCAGCTACGGCCGTCCGTCACTTCTGTTAAAACCGTAGCACACATACGATCGCCAAACACGTATGGTCAGATGTGACTAAGGTTCAAAGTGAAAGTGTTATGACATAAACTTCTGTTACCTGAGAAGATATTGTAACATGGTGACAGAGAGTTAAGTGCTGTAACTATGAGAAGAGAAGGTTAATGTGTTGTTTTAGATACTATGGCTAGATGAAATATAAGAAATGTCTTGTTGGCAAATAACACCTAACATAAAGTTGTGTTATTATGATCATGCTATTATTATATCCCCTGATGAAAATGTGTAAAACATAAGCTTTATAGCTGGCAAAGTCATATTACGGTTGACACGCAACGCTTTGGCAAGATAGAAAATATAAATCATCCTGGGCATTATTTACGATGCCTAATAGCTGCAACATTAAGCTAAAGAAAACATCGTTCATAATCTGTCATATTATTGACAGATAGAAACATTTATCATTGCCGGGTATATCCGGGTCATCAT
This sequence comes from Pinctada fucata, assembly GCA_028142955.1. NCBI lineage: Eukaryota > Metazoa > Mollusca > Bivalvia > Pterioida > Pteriidae > Pinctada > Pinctada fucata. The sequence continues at coordinate 53,477,668 of AP027112.1, read as the reverse complement.
TGTATATTTTAGATATGCATATTCAAATTCATTCCCAAAGAATATAACCTGCAGCGTTGATTCTTGCTAAAAGTTAAGAAGCATTTTCTATTCAACCGTGCATTTTTTTCAAATTTCTTTTTTTTAAGGCTTAAGTTCTCGGTATAAACATGAAACCAAGAATTAAATTTTGTTTTTATATCAGGTCTAACATAAGCTTTGGATATTTGGTAAAGAAAATATTGTAAACGTTCTTATTTTGGAAATATGAGTATCTGAGACCTGAGGGATGCTTTACCTGAAGTATAAATAGATAGATTTGCTTACACATTCAAGATAATTTCAAGTTTTGTAAATGATAGTAAATATCGTCATCTAAAGATGGTGTTGGAACCACACTGGCTCCTCTCTTTAATAAATTGTCTTTTAGTATTTTCCATTATGTCAGCTAATTAATCGACATGGTGCACAGCCAATTATGCTTCACATGAAATTCATATGAAATGAGTATCATGCAAATTTCACATGAAAGTTCAGTGAAATTCATATATATTTCGCATAAGATTTATGTAAAAGTAAAATTGACATAATGATTATGAATTTCATATAAATTTACTTGACATGGATTTCACACGAATGTTTCTTTGTGAACTCCATACAATTATGTCAGAATCTTTACGTGAATTCCATGTAAAAAAAAAATCATGTAAATTCCATGTTTGTTCTCCTGTCACATAAATATCATGTGAACTTGTATGCAAAGTTCATGTAAATTTCACATGAGGCACAAATGGATGTGTATCAATGTTTATCAATGTGTATCAATGTGTATCAGTGTGTATCAATGTGTATCAATGTGTATCAATGTGTATCAATGTGTATCAATGTGTATCAATGTGTATCAGTGTGTATCAGTGTGTATCAGTGTGTATCAATGTGTATCAATGTGTATCAATGTGTATCAATGTGTATCAATGTGTATCAATGTGTATCAATGTGTATCAATGTGTATCAATGTGTATCAGTGTGTATCAGTGTGTATCAATGTGTATCAATGTGTATCAATGTGTATCAGTGTGTATCAGTGTGTATCAGTGTGTATCAATGTGTATCAGTGTGTATCAATGTGTATCAATGTGTATCAATGTGTATCAGTGTGTATCAGTGTGTATCAGTGTGTATCAATGTGTATCAATGTGTATCAATGTGTATCAATGTGTATCAATGTGTATCAATGTGTATCAGTGTGTATCAGTGTGTATCAATGTGTATCAATGTGTATCAATGTGTATCAATGTGTATCAATGTGTATCAATGTGTATCAATGTGTATCAATGTGTATCAATGTGTATCAGTGTGTATCAGTGTGTATCAATGTGTATCAATGTGTATCAATGTGTATCAATGTGTATCAATGTGTATCAATGTGTATCAGTGTGTATCAGTGTGTATCAGTGTGTATCAATGTGTATCAATGTGTATCAATGTGTATCAATGTGTATCAATGTGTATCAATGTGTATCAATGTGTATCAGTGTGTATCAATGTGTATCAGTGTGTATCAGTGTGTATCAGTGTGTATCAATGTGTATCAATGTGTATCAATGTGTATCAATGTGTATCAATGTGTATCAATGTGTATCAATGTGTATCAATGTGTATCAGTGTGTATCAGTGTGTATCAATGTGTATCAATGTGTATCAATGTGTATCAGTGTGTATCAGTGTGTATCAGTGTGTATCAGTGTGTATCAGTGTGTATCAATGTGTATCAATGTGTATCAATGTGTATCAATGTGTATCAATGTGTATCAATGTGTATCAGTGTGTATCAATGTGTATCAATGTGTATCAATGTGTATCAATGTGTATCAATGTGTATCAGTGTGTATCAGTGTGTATCAATGTGTATCAATGTGTATCAATGTGTATCAATGTGTATCAATGTGTATCAATGTGTATCAATGTGTATCAATGTGTATCAATGTCTCCTTTGCGTCGGGTGTTTTGGTGTTGGTGCTGTAACAGGGTCTTGTTGGAGATCCCCTCCCTTCTCTTATCTTCGTTAGTGTGGTTGTTACGCGTTGTAACGCGTTGTTATGCGTTGTTACGCGTTGTCATCCGTTGCTGTAGGTTGTTACGCGTTGCTATGTGTTGTAATGCATTGTTACGCGTTGTTATGCGTCGTTTTGTTTTCTTTTTAAGCATGAGTTCTCCTGTGGCCACATGACTTTGCTGTAAGCTTCGTTATTATTAAGAGTGACAAGAGGCAAAAGTTCTCAAAACAATAACTCTGTTGTATTTATTCTTATAAAAAGCATGAACAATTCAAGAATTAACGAAAGCTATAGCCATGTTTTATCGTCCCGTAATTTCCCGAGATGCATGAACCAATCAAAATTATCATTGAGCCGCGAATTATTTCTATAATAAGTGTCTAAATATGTGTTTTGTTATGGATATGCTAAACACAGCTAGTGTATTTATCGTATATGTAATGCGATACGCGATAGCGCAATTTATACGATAAATGTTCTTGCTGTGTATCGCATACCAGTAACAAAACATACATTTTATGACATTTATTTAATATATATACCTCAAAATTGTCTGCTTCGTTCTTATTTTCTGAAATCACGTGATGTAAAAAGGTGTAGTTAAAATTCAGGTCATCGCGGGTTCAGTTCGCAGGTTGGAATAGCCGTTATGGCGTGTTTTAAGACGTTTAAGGTCTTCAAATTCATTGTATCGTATCTTCTGCTATTTCTGTGGCAGATGGCCGCCCTAAGTCGGCAACGGTTGCCCATTGGTCTCGTTGGTTTGTGTTGTCCTTTGTGTTTGATGTTTCTGTGTTGTGCGTTGACGTTCCTTGTCCCTTATTCGTCTCTTTCTGTGCTTGTCTGCTTTGTGTTTTTGCATTGGGTGTTTTGGGATTTTGCTGTGGGTGCTGCAACCTGGTGTTGTTGGAGATCGCCTCCTTTGTTTTACATGCACAAATATTTCCATTGCAGAGGAATCCCTATGTTTAGCACCCGTTAGGCAAACGGATTTATAAACTATTATTCAGGTTGCCTACTATGACGTCACACTTTAGTTTTGAAAGTACGGAGAATTTGCCAACCTTCAGATACTTTTGACGTTATAACATGCAATAGGCTTATTATTAATGCTAAACGGGGTGTCTGATATTTAGTACAAATGGAAATATAAGTAATGACTTTCTAACTTTGGGTGTTCATGGTAGTATAATTCTGGTTGGACACGTGCAAATTTTTCGAGAATCGCTTCGCGATTCACGGAATTTGCACGTGACCAACCAGAATTATACTACCATGAAAACCAAAGTAAGACAGTCATTTCTTAAATAAAACACGTTCCTATCATCGATTGGGATTACATTGGTTGTAAATAAATACGAGTTTTTATTATAGCAGCCGACATGTAGTGTTGTTGCAGTGCTTTAAAAAATGACAGGTCCTCAGGATATAAATTACAGAGTATGCACATGAGTAAGCGTTGTTTATCTAGCCATGAATGTGTAGGAGATTAGATCAGGGGTGAGCTCCATGGCACATATAGGGAGAAAATCTCAAGTCATATTAGAATAAACTTTTAGAGCATCATTGGCACTTTTCGACATATTATCCCTCTAACGTGGTATGTGAGCAAAGATTAAAGGGTATTTGAAGCGCATTGTTCCCAAATGCTAAAGCGATTTTGATAATTACTGTTTACATTGATCAATACAACGCAATTTCTAAATTTCAAAGCATCTTAATAATAGATCAAAAAGAAAGAAGGTGATCAAAGAAAATCGCAGAGAATACGCAATGGAATATTTATTCGATTTCTTACAACTTACATGAAATTCTTAGAACTGTGTAATACCATTATCGTATTTCAAGAATTTAATCAAATATTGTCAATTTCTCAATTTCCTGTTTTATCTATTACTATTCTCGTTCATTGCGTGTTTGCTTTGTGCTTTTGTAGTGGGTTTTTGGGGTTTTTGCTGTTGTAACAGTAAGTGGGTATTGTCGGAGAACCCTTATTTTTTTCTCCTGTTAATTTCTATTTCATATCATACCATAGAGTTCAATCATAAACTTTATGTACTTGTAATTCAAAAGCATTTAAAATATATTGGAGAAAATTGGTATCAAATGAGTAAAAGAAGATCCTAATATGTTGTAAAAAAAACATCGAAAACACAACAAAGAGAACATGATTGTTTATGAATAATTCGCAGGCATAATTTATACGTTTTATTGTCGCAAATTTAGTTTTACCGTGACGCGCAGCGCGTGTCTATATGCCATCATACATTATATCTGGAAGCAATGTAACAGCTAAGTAAAAAGAAATACACTGCTTTCTACAGAAAGTTCGTAATATAACATAGTACTATACGTGACGTGATATTCAGAGAGGACAGGTGGTCGGTGCGCTGTCTTTTCTAAAGAGATTTGAACAGGGCCCGTCATAAAGTCCCGTCGTCACAGTCAGTTAGAGTGCAAGCTTTAAGAATGCGCTGGGACAAGACTGTAGATTGGTCAAGTACCAAGCCTAGTGTCCGTCTGGTGACATTAGGATCATACCAACGGTATAAAAGGCATTTGATGATTCTGACGCATTGTCGATGGTTATGCTGTCGACCTTTGATCTTCCTTATTTTGTTAATAATGTCACCATAAAATGCAGGTTGTGAAATACCCCAAGTAATATACTCTGTTGCTTGTATTGGTCCAAATTTCAAAAGAAGTTGACAATAATTTTTGTAAAAATTTCCATTAAGTCTTTACTAGTTTATGAAAGCGAAAACCTTGACCTAAAAGTTTCTTGGTGATTTGTGAATTTCTACTATGAAACCTAGAATGAGATAAAGAAGATCCTGACGACAATCTCAACAGAACCAAACATTCAACAGGAAATCTCAACGATGTGCCAGGGAAACATTTCATATCATCATGTTTTCTTTGCTTTTGAATTTTTTGGATAAATTCTTTTTCATATATGTATGAAAATAAATCTGCAAAAAAAGGCGCACAAATAGTACCCATAGGGATTCCTACAACCTGCTTGTAGAGTTTCTCACTAAATCTTGCATAAATGTTGTCCACGAGGAAGGAGTTATCTTTGTAAGCCATTATCGGAGTAAATTCCTACGGTAAATCGGACTTATGTTCTGGTCAAAGAGTGATTTAGCGATATTTGAGATATCATCGAGATACAGAGGAGTATCCTTAAACATTTCAAGTCATCAAATGTGTTTTGTTTTTCTGGTTCAAAGCTTCTTCAAGTTGGTATATACTTGAGAGGGAAGCAAAGATTTATACATGCAAATACTCTGCCTTGTAAGGAGCACTTTATTGATGCACAATGTTCATTCTTGTTTATTAGAGTTATCTAATGGATTTATTCACAGATTTAGGATCTTTCCGTTTCCGTACGTCTCTGATAATCAACCGAAAGTGCTCCCAACTTCCTGATTGCAAAGTTCTTAGAACAGAACAATTCTGCATCTTTATCTCATCGACAAGGAAAGGCTTTAGTAGTCTCTCTTTTGTTATCATTTGTCAAAGAAATATCAAATATAGATTTTGATTAACAAAATAAAAGCAGGTAAATATATTTTCTTGACATATTGAAGAATTGTGTCTTCCGCGAAAGTTCTTTTATTACATATTTAAATCTCCCTGGGAATCTGAAATCGAACACAACAAAATGTTTCCTATAATTTATGTGTTTAATCTGAATTCTTAATTAAATGGAAGTTTTTTATACACAAAATATATTCTTCAAGAAAGGTATCCTGAATTCTTTCAAAACTATAAAGAGATAAATGGAGAACAAAAGAAAAGCCCATTTAAATATTCGTAAGATGGGACGATAGCTCCAAGACGTATGACTGATAACTTCTTAGATGTTTATCTTAAAAGCGCGATCCGTTACGTGTATTTAGGTTATGGGAAATTTATTAACTTGCAAGCAACAGACGGATTCCTCCTTTATTAGACCTTCCTCGGAACTGAAATGTTAAAATCCGAATAAAGAAGATGGGAAAAGGAATAGTTGCTTTAGTACCTTATTCACTTCAGCAAATTAGTCAAAAGAGCTCATGTCTAACTTGGAACTCTTTTTGTATATTGATCGACAAAACAGAAGAAAAAGATAATATATACCTTTCAAGTTTAGGAAATCTTTAAACTCCTTGATCTATCCATTTTGAATCCTTTAAAATTACTATCCCGAAAATTTTATCCTATGATGCGGCACTTTGTTGTAACGTCTCTGGAATGGCTTGTGGGTAAGAATAATAATAATAATAAGAATAAAGAAAAGACAATACAATAACAGAAAGGATTCCGACGGAAGTCGGAATCCTTAATGACTTATTGTGTTTCCAAGGTAAATGAAAAGGTCTCATCAACAATTTTCTTGTTCATTGTACACTATATTTAAAGTCACTAAAGGCAATCTAGGCATATCAAAAATATATTCCGGTTGAACAGAAACATTAAGAAGACGGAGTGTCTAACCTTGTCGCTAAGGAGCAACCTTCTAGCCATAAATGTCTAAATACGATACACTAAGCATGCTTGTTCCGGATAACTAATCCTAGTCAATGTACTTTGGGCCAAAATGATTCACAATCGGGAAAAATTCATCTAGTAACTGATTTTTGAAATGATGAGAAAATAAACATTTTGTCAATAATACGGAAGTGCTCAAACTCTATACCTTCTTGAAGAAATTTTAGAGTCAATTCATTATGCGCTAGACACTTATTTCGGTAATTAAATCCTTATCAGTGATGCTTCCAGTCAAAGGATTTTGAAAGTGATTGTTAAGATTAATGAAAACAATATTTTGGCTAAAATCTATCATACTTTACATTTTATCAAAAGAAAAAAAACACTTTAATTGAATCAGACGTTTAAACCTTTTTTTATACTTAATAAAAGCAATGTGCTTTATTTTGAGTAGAAAATAGAACAAGTATTAGACTTTCAAAGAGAGGAAAAGGCAAGGGGATTGCAAACCCAAAACCTTGGATCAGAGTCAAAAATACAAAATCGTGAAAAAAAGCAATAACAAATATATAACTCAAAAAGTCTGCGAAGGAGATATTCAGTATTTCCCTGACATGGTCGCCATAGCACTTTCTATATTGACATAACCTCAGACAGTGCATGCATTTTATATATTGTTTTCATTTCCGTGCATGAACATCGACGGCGGGTGCGGCTAGCCAACAGGAGACGCTTACTCCACCGGGGCACCTGGTCCCACCTCTAGCATGCTAGGGGTCCGTCAATGCTTAATTTGGTGCTCTATTGTGAATGCTATTGAAATGTCGTCATGATCTTCTTTAAATCATTAGCAACACCCGTCTCTTCAAAAACTTCGTATTATTTTCTTATTTCATTTGATACAAGTGCTAAATACGAATTTCACTAGTAGTTTTGCCAAATATATCTTCAAAACCTTCCTTTTTTACATTTGATACAAGTGCTAAGGTGACAAATATGGATAATGACCATATCCCTGTATACAGCACAAAATCGATAATTTAGAAAATCAGAAACCGAAGGCATACAAAATCAGGATAAAACAGGAACCAAAGCAAACAAACAAAAACCTCCACCATATGAAAAGAAGCGATTTCCCGATATGGGAGTGAGACCAGGTGCCCAGGAAGAGTAAGCATCTCCTGCTTGCATGCAACACCCACCGCTTCAGTTCGATAGAACTGTCACATCCGATTACTTCCATTTTGGAAGACATATAGTACAATCTTTGGTTGGATGGTTCAAATGATCTATGACAGAATATCATCCACCATTCTGGAGAGTGGGACATCATAGTGTATGACGAGTTCCCAATATCGACCGTAGAACATCCTCAGTGACGATGTTAGTCGGTCACAAACATATCCCTGACTGAGGAGCTTATCTGAAAGACGCCTAGCTCTCAGAACAAAAACCGTATATTTGGTACTTGCTTTGGCATAGCGTATCAACTGAGATATGAACACGCCATAAGCAGGCGATGGAGAGATGTTGCTACTCAAAAAAGGAAAGTGTGTAATGCTGAAATTGAAGTCGTCACGTTTGTCATAGAGTGAGGTGTTCATGTGACCATCAGTGTCGTAGGACAACATTATGTCCAAATAGGATTTAATTGTTTCTGTAGTTTCTATGACTTCAAGCTCCGAAGGATAGATACTGCTCAGGTAATCTGCGAATTTTGGATTATTGATGGACAACACATCGTCTATGTATCTGTAAGTGAAGTTGAAGTCAGAAGCTAAGTATCTTTTCCCTTCAGAGACCAAAGATTGAATGAATTCAGCTTCGTACGAGTACAGGAAAATGTCGGCAAGGAGTGGGGCACAATTTGTCCGTACTGGAATTCCGACAATTTGCTGGAAGACCTTTCCTCCAAACACCACAAAAATGTTGTCGATCAGAAAGTTTAACATCCGAATAATATCTGTTTCAGTGTACTTATTTAGTTCCCCGCGAGGGGTTTGACAGTAAGTGTTTCGAATATTTTCCCTGACATGGTCGCCATAGCACTTTCTATATAGATATAACCTCAGACAGTGCAATGCATGTATTTTATATATAGTTTTTATTTTCGTGCATGAACATCGACGGCGGGTGCGGCTAGCCAACAGGGGATGCTTACTCCTCCCGGGCACCTGGTCCCACCTCTAGCTTGCTATGGTTCCGTCGATGCTCAATTTGGTGCTCTATTGTGAGTGTTGTTGAAATTATCGTCAGGATCTTCTTTAACTTATTTTCAGAATCTGACTTTTCTTTTACAAAGTAGGTTTTGTCATAGTTAACAACAATAAATTTGTATTTGCGATTACCGTTCGTACTTGTAAACGCATTACGTATGATTTTTGCGAGTCTTTCTTTCAATTTAGAATGTGGAATTGTAGTGTAAAGTGTCGAAAAATCAAAGGCTTTGGTCGAATGGACTCTACTAAAATGAGTGGATTTCAGATGTTCTAAAAGTTCCTTCGAATTCTTTAAAATCCACACTGCGAGAATACACTGTCGAACAATATTTTTGAAGCCCAGATTCGATTTCAGATAAAACTTTGGTGAGTAAGATTGATACAGATTTGGTAGAACATTTTGAGGAACCAGCGATGAAACGTTGTTTGTACGGATTCTTATGCAGTTAAGGTATGCAGTATAAGTATGGTTAATCTAAATCTAAATTGTTAGTGTCGAAGCCAAAGGAAGCAAGAGGTTATTTGTGGTAGAAAGGTTTGTTGGGGAGTAACTGGGATTTCCAGGTGTCGAATTTAAACCCAACTCTTTAACTAGACTGTCGAAATAGTACTTTTTGCAAGTAAATGTGTAATTATTTGAGGCTTTGTCCGCTGGTGTAATGATATAATGTTCTTGGAGGTAGGTAAGCTCTGTGATAACATCAGGGTCTTTAAATATAGACTCTAATCTTGTGTTAACAGTTGATTTTAATCTGTTAATTCCAAATAAAGTAACCCTCTGATGGATTTTATCCATTCGGAAAGGGTGGTAAAAGGTAAATAAAACAACAATATGGTAAAAGGTAAATAAAACAACACGCTAAATTCAACATTAATATGTGAAAAAGTTATCTAATGTGTTTAATACTTGGTAACTCGAGTGTTTGAAAAAAGTATTCATGATCAATTGAAAAAAAAATTACTATATAATATGATGTGAGTTTCTTTTTATGTCGGGTATATATCTGAAAAGTTTATTGTTTTTGCAAACACTTCAAGAGTTCGTCAAAATGAATGATAGGTCAAGAACGTTTCTGTCGTTGACGAACTATTGAAGTGTTTGCAAAAGCTATGATCTTTTCACCCTGATTATTTCATTATGGCATTTCTAAGATCGCCTCGTATAGTCAGAATCATCAAACGCCTCTTATACCGTGGATATGATCCTAATGTCAGCAAACGGACACTGGGCTTGATACCAGTCTACAGTCTTGTACCAGCGCATCCTTAATACTTGCACGCTGACTGACTGTGACGACGAGACTCCATGACGGGCCCTGTCCAAACCTCTTTAGAGAAGACAGGGCCCCGACCACCTGTCCTCTCTGAATGTCAGTCGGACTCCTCGGGTGATAACATACATTAGCTCGCTACAGCCGGCAGAGCACAGGTTGTATTACGCATGCCCTCTTTTTATATCCATTTACATATTCATCTGTGTTGCTTGGGCCCTTGCGTTTTGCAGTTTTGATTGTGTGTGGTCATCTGACAGTGAGGAGGTTGTTTTACACCACAATTGTACGTTCTTCGAGACCTCTGGGTAATCGGAATAGTGGGAGGGTTGTGCGCACGTAATCAAGGATAACCACACCGTCTGCCACTGACGTGGCAGATGGCCGTCCTAAGTCGGCACCGTTTACCCATTGGTCTCGTTGGTTTATGTGTGGTCATTTGTTTTTATGTTTTTCTGTGATTTGGCGTTCCTTGTACTACTGCGTCTCTTTCTGTGAGTGTCTTATTTGTGTTTTACAGTGGATGTTTTGGGAGGTTGCTCTTGGTGCTGCAACTAGGTGTTGTTGGAGATCCCCTCCTTTCTTTCATATACCTAGACGATATGGATTTATTTATTAGGCATTGCCCTACTGCAACGGCTCATCAGTTTTGTAAAGTTTAATTTTGAAAATGAAAAAAACCCTCTGTAAGGAATCCCAACAAAGTACGTTTCTATCCATGCTAGATATAGATTTTTCGTAAATATGAGAAGGATAAAAGGTAGAATGTAAATATATATTTTCGACTAACTGAAGCGTAACGCCTATAAGAGTGTCGATTATGTCCAACATTTGATTCTAGATTCGATTCAATCAGAAAGAAATCATAATGTTTATATTTGCATCTCTTTTTTTTAAATCTAATTTTCCCTCCTTATTTTCTCCTATTTTATTGATTAAGTTCCTTCCACTATTATTTATCTAAAACTTTTATTGAACAAATTTCTGTACCAAAAGTAGAATTAAAGTCCTGCTAACATAAAATGTAATTAGACTATTTCTGCATGACAAAGAAAATCTGTAAAGTATGTATAAATAAGACCTTCAGAGAGAACAAAGAGAATTTTTTCAGTGCATATAGATCAAACCTTTTACATAGCGCACAGAAATCGTTATAGTTAGAGGATTTTTTAAACTGAATTGATTAAAATGTACTAGATATAATAGGTTAAAGACTTAAAATGACAAGAGAAAGGAGGTAATCTTTCGAACTATGTGGTATGTCTCATAGAGAAACAAAATTAGTGTTAACTTTTTTGTGTCCCTCCATTGCTATTTTGAATATAGATTTTATTTGGATATGCTTCGATATTTGGAGCCGTGCACTCTCTTCAAATTACACAAATATTTCAAAAAATATAACCAGAGGGCGCTACTCAAATGAATTTTGGCTGTGTCTAAAAATCACTTTGGATGGAAGCATCACTGACGAGGATTTAATATCCGAAACACATGTCTGGTACATAATAAATTGGTTTGAAATTTTCTCTCGGGAAGGTATAGAGTTGGAATTAGTTAACACTTCCGTGTTGTTATCAAACGGCGTTGTCATGCATCTCTTTGCTTAATGTTAAACGTCTTCAAATTCAATAGCATCATTTATAAGTCAGTGAAGGAAAGTCAAACACATGACTCAAAATCTATGGTTGCATACTTCTGCCTCCTACATGCGAGATATTTTTCTTTACAATATGTCGATATGCGACTTACTTCTGTCAACATGTAACTTGATTAAGTCAATATGCGAATGTCTTAAATGTCAAAAAGCAACTTATTTATTTCAACATGCAACTTATCGTTCCCCGTGACCTGAAGTTTAGAAGTGTATTCAATTACTTTTTTCCATCTCTGTTGCCTGAAAGAAGCTTTGTTTTGGCCCTTTATCGATTTGACATCAAAGATATTAATTTGCTATTTCGAAAACTTGTCATTCCATGCTAAACAATCACCGAAATTAAAGGATCATCCCTCCTATGCTATTTTGAACATATATTTTATTTGGATATGCTACTGAATCGACCCTACAGGAAATTTGGAGCCGCGCACTCTCTGTAAAGTAAATGTACAAATCTAAATTAAAAACTATTGAGGCATACTTCTGCCTCCTACATGCGAGATATTTTTTGTAGATTATGTCGTCATGCAACTTATTTATGTCAACACGCAAAATAATTATGTCGACATGCAAGATACTTATGTTGACATGCAAGATACTTATGTTGACATGCAAGATAATTATGTTGACATGCAAGCTAATTATGTTGACATGCAAGATAATTATGTTGACATGCAAGATAATTATGTCGCATGTTGACAAAATAATAATACGGAAGTGTTCCAACTCTATACCTTCATGAAGAAAATTCCAAACCATTTTTTTCTGCACAGACACGTGTTTCGAATATCAAATTCTCACCATTGATGCTTCCAGCGGAGCCACCAAAATTCATTTCAGTAGCGCCCTCTTTAATTTTTTTTATGGTGGCATACTTCTGCCTCCTACATTCGAGATATTTTCTATAGATTATGTAGTCATGCGACTTACTTATGTCAACATGCAAGATAGATAGCGGAATATATTCTCACCAGGACAAACAGAGAAACCAGACATATGGAGAAACTAGCATCACATCATGTTAGCAAGACGGGCAACACTGTTTAAATTAACAATCTCCTTAAAGGTAATTTGTATACTAATAAAAATAGTAAAGAAGCACACTTAAATATTTCACATATTCAACACAACACGTACACTGTTCTTATTCAATGGTTAGGGTTTGACAGTAAGTTTTTTTTTAATATTTTCCCTGATATGTTCGCCATAGCACTTTGTATATAGACATGGCCTCAGACAGTGCATGCATGGGTGCGGCCAGCCAACAGGGGATGATTACTCCTCCCGGGCACCTGGTCCCACTTCTGGCTTGCTAGGGGTCCGTCGATGCTCAATTTGGTGCTCTATTGTGAGTGCTGTTGAGATTATCGTCAGCATCTTCTTTAACTTATTCAAATATCATGAAGAATAAAAAGAGTATGAATGCATCATTATACACAATACAAAGATAGCACCTTACAAACACCAAATATTGGATTTACTTAATCTGATTTGTTTTTCCTGTATTTTATCCGAAATTCGTAAGCCTTTTGATCGTGGTTTTTGGAGTATGGATTCGGCTTTTATATTTGACGTTCATGCACTGATACAACCAGCTCCAAGTTGATCTATAACATATCAATACCAGAATCTGATATAACCAGCTCCAGGTTAATCTATAACATATCAATACCAGAATCTGATATAACCAGCTCCAGGTTGATCTATAACATATCAATACCAGAATCTTTTAAAAGTTGTTCATGAATCAAGTAGTCTTGGCAGAATTATGACATGGACCTATCCATTTTAACTTCTTAAAGTAGCTAGAAATCCGAGTTATAAAAATCGATGAAATTAATGGTGCTTTTCCTTCAATATCATTAGTAATCGGGTATGTGTCTGCTATACTTCCTACTCAAAGTAGGTGTGTAAATTTGTTACATATTCATAAACTTGCTTTGAGTAGGAATTCTGACAGGGACGTCTCTTATAACGAATTTATTATGGCCCGAATCCTATTGTAACGTTTGACACTTGACAATTTAGTTACCTACTTCCGCGTCAAAATAGAAAACCGCACGTGACTGTCATACTGCAACATGATTGGCTGAAACTAGCACAATGAGTGGAAAATAAATTAAGGTTTTCTGTTTAATAATAATATTTATCTGTCTCGCGTACTTCACTCTTATTCTTGGAATCTGTCGCAGTTTCAGTTGGTTTTTTTTTTCATCTACACACAGCAGATTTGGTCTCTAATGTCGCTAATCAATAAGGCAGATTCTCTAATGACTCTTTACTTTCCCTGACATGGTCGCCATAGCACTTTCTATAAAGACATAACCTCTGCCAGTGCATGCATGTTTTGTGGACATTATTTTCAGTTTCGTGCATGAACATCGACGGTAGGTGCGGCTAGCCAAACAGAGGATGCTTACTCGTCCCGGGCACCCTCCCACCTCTAGCTACTAGGGGTCCGTCGATGCTCAATTTGGTGCTCTATTTTGAGTGCTGTTGAGATTGTCGTCAGGATTATCCTTATCTCATTAGGTTTTCTTGTTCATATGAAAACGTCTTGTGTAATTTACTTATATTCATTGAATCGGTCACTGGTTAAAATACTTTATTTGTGCTTTTGTCACACCTATAATTAGATTTCAAATAGACTTATGAATAAAAGTCATACACAATACACAATACACAAAATCAGAATCCAAAAATAACTGAAAAATATAAATTCAAAAAAGAAAATACATCATAATCTTTATACATTTATGATTCTTAACTGAGAAGAATGAATTTGAAAGAAGGGAGGAGATCTCCAACAAGACCTAGTTGTAGAGTCAACAGCAAAATAGCAAAACACCCGATGCAAAAACACAAAAGACGAGTGCAGCACGAGACGGAAAAGAGACACACGACATGTAAACATCAAACACAAAAGACTACACATAAACCGACGAGACCAATGGGCAACCGGTGCCGACTTTGGACGGTCATTTGTCACGCAAGTAGCAAATGGTGTGGTTATCCTGGATTACTCTCACTTCTCCAATTACCCAGAGGTCTCGAAGAACGTTCAATTATGATGTAAAACAACCTCCTCACTGTAAGATGACCTGACACAAACAAGACCGCGAAACGTAGAGGCCCCAGAAACACAGATGAATATGTAAATGGATATAAAAAGAGGGTATGCGTAATACAGTCCGTGCTCTGCCGGCTGTAGCGAGCTCATGTTTGTAATCACCCGAGGAGTCCGACATTCAGGGAGGACACAATTGAAGCACAATTTTTCATCAAATTAACTAGTGAAGAAGAAAGATTGATCTTTCAACATTTACTTCATAAACGGATAAAGTCTGGTGTACTTTAGTTACCTTTATTACTAAAATAGTCACTTATTTTGAATATTTCTGTTCTGTCAAGTCGCTAATTATAAGGACAGATGAACTATAATCAGCATAATTTCAAAGGATTGCGAACGGTTCCGCCGATATGTCATTATTACAAAGAAAGGTTGTGACAAGTTTCTGTCATGTCAATTAAAGGCATATGAATATCACATAGATATTTGTATTGAGAGAAAGAGAAGGGATGGATTAAATATAGTTTTTGGAAAATCAAATGGTAGCGTTGACTGAATACGTAGGATCAAAATTCACAGGAAAGAACAAAGCTCGGCGCTAACGCGCCTCGCATTGTTCTTTCCTGTGAATATTAGATCGTTCTCGGCCTTTCTCCCTAACCAAGCGCGGATCCAGGGGGGGGGGGGGGGGGGGGGGGGGGGGGGTCGGGGGGTCCGGACCCCCCCCCCCCCTGGAATTTTCGAAGCATAGCTGGCAGCTAATTTTTTTTATTTTAATATACATATTTCATAAGATTAAGTACCAATTCCCCTTTTGTAATATAATACAATATATTTGAAAAATACAGCATGAATTTGTATTAGAAATATTTTATTTTGATACTACATGTGTGTATTTTCAAAAATTTTCTCAGGCTCGCTATCGCTCGCCAGAATTTATTACATACATGTACGTTATTTTCAAATGACGCTGCGCTTTCCTATATACAACACATACACATTACACGTAGGTCAATAAACAAGGACACAGAAAACGAAAAGAAACTGAAAAGACACGAATAGTGGATTTAATTCATTCCAATTTTCGGAAATTTTTTTTTTCGCTGGCTCGCTATCACTCGCCATTTGTTGCATTTACATATTAGATGTTAAACGTCTTTAAATTCAATAGCATCATTTAAAATCTGATAAATTCTCAGCATGAACCAGACATGCACGTTTCGGGTACTAAACCCTCGTCAGTGATCCTTTGTCTAAACAATGTAATATGGCCAAAAAGTATGAAAATTATGTCCAAAAATGTACCAAAAGACGTTGCAGAATGGGTGGGATATGATGCTACAGGACCCACGTTTTAGAAATTTCAAGAAATTTTGTAACAGAAAATTTTAAATGCGTTGAAGAGACAGACGATCAACCGAAGTTGATCGAACTTGGCTACATGTGCGCTCGGGGACTCTTGGTCCACCAGCAGTGACACTCACCAAGTAGTTCAAATGTTAAACGTCTTTAAATTCAATAGCATCATTTAAAATCTGATAAATTTTCAGCATGGACCAGACAATCAGAACTGACAATCAATAATCAAGAACTATGATGTGAAAATCTAAGCTTTTAAGCTTTTTGCTCGCCATTGCTCTCCAGTCCTGTTTTGTTTATAATTAGAAACATAACTGACAATCAATAACTATATTTTCTTGCGTGTGCGACCCCCCTGAAAAAAAATCCTGGATCCGCCCATGCTAACTTAGTGTTGTTGTTGGGTGTCCATTGTATATGTTGTATGCTTTTGAGTTAATGATCACAAGTCCTCATTGCTCACCATATCCGACTTCTATTTCAAATTTGCAAGAACTAACAGATTTCTATGGTACATCTACGATTATTTTAATCATTCTGTGTAAGATAATTTAAATAGAGCGGATTCGCACTAATTTACTTTGATATGACGCTAACACTCTTGCACCAATCTTCATACGGCTTTTGGCCATTATATTTTGATTTATTTTCGTTTCTGAATACACCCTTAAAAGGAAATTTGGAGTATCTCACTCTTACCGAAACAGATTCATAAGTTTTTAATTATTCGAGGGACGCAACAATAAATGATTTGTCTATTTTGAATGAGTTAGCCTTGAAGAACAACTGATGTGCATCCCCCATCAGAAACATGCATTTAGAAAATTATGTCTTATGTGGAATTACTCTCTGTCAGCAAAGAAGTACGTCAAATGAGTTAAAGAATATCCTGACGACAATTTCAACAACACTCACAATAGAGTACCAAATTGATCATCGTTCGGACCCCTAGTAATCTAGTTATGGGACCAGGTGCCCGAGAGGAGTAAGCATCCGTTGTTTGGCAAGCCGCATCCACCGTGGATGTTCACGCACGCAACTGAAAACAATATCCACAAAACATGCACTGGCTGAGGTTATGTCTATATAGAAAGTGCTATGGCGACCATATCATGGAAAAAGAAGAGCGCATTGTTAAGATGAACGTAATGTACATCTCTACTTTAAAAAGGTGATGAACGTCTTCGTGATGTACGTAATATCGATGCGCGTAATTATTATATACGTTGTAGAAATCTTCATAATGTACCTGAATGTGCGTGACGTGCATCTATGTGATGTATGTTCTTATGATATCCTTCGTGAGCGCCCTTTTATTACCGTATGTTATTGGTGGATTTTCTTCAATCAATTAATTCAAAGAGTACAAAGCCAAAATTACTTTCAAATCAGTCAGCTCGGATTAAAGACACATCGAGCGTTCAACTTGATTAGATATCGAATGGAATGGACTTAACACTAGGATGAATCTCGCTTTAGAAGTTTATGTTCTGGAAAATGTGTCTTCAAAGGAGAATGTAAAATTTGGAATAAGGAATCCGATTAATCAACAGAATAAACATATGAGTTGTTCTGTGCATCAATGACGATAAATGCAGATGTTTGACTTTTGTTTCAGAATTAATGTCATATCACCATTTTAACTGGCCATAAAAACCGTATTGCACTGAATGGGTGGGATATGATGCTACAGGTATCCAGATGACAATATTATTACAACATTAAAATCTGGATTGTCGATTCCAATACCATGACAACATTTACTGGTATCCTCTTGTAAATGAAACAGTTTACGTGATAGTATATTTAATCTAGAACAGCCAGTTGTGCATTATATGAAATCCATCTGAAAAAACAGCCAATTGTGCATTATATGAAATTCGGCTGAAATTTACATGAACTTTACAATACGGTGCTCTATTGTGAGTGCTGTTGAGATTATCGTCAGGATCTTCTTTAACTCGTTTACATAAAACATAAAAGTTCACATGAAATTTATGTGAAACGAACACGAACATAAATTTTATATGAATATTTTTACATGAAATTCATGTGAAGTTTCTGTGACAAAAATTTGATGTGAACTCAGTTTTGCATGAAGGTCACAAAGAAAATTTCATGTGAAATTCATGTGAACATCTTTTAGCATAAATCTTATACATGATGTTCATTTCATATGAATTTCATGTGAGGCACAATTTGACGTATATAATGTTGAACCTTTTTTTGTTTGATCGCTATATAAAAGAAAGGAGGGGATCTCCAACAACACTATGTCGCAGCATCCACAGCAAAACCTCGAAACACCCAATGCAAAAATACACAACAGACGCCCACAGATAGAGACGCAAAAGGGACAAGGAACACCAACTCATACCATAGAAACATGAAACACAAAAGACCGCACATAAACATTAGACCAAGGCCAACCGGTGACGACTGAGGACGGCCACCAGCCACGCAAGTAACAGACTGTATGGTTATCCGGATTATGTGTGCGCAACCTTCCCACTTTTCCGATTAGGCCATTTCTCGTGCTGTTATATTTTGAACCCAAAATCATAAAATAAAAGAAAATTAATCTTTTGTAGATTATATGTATTTTCTACAAAAATTAAAAAAAAGGGTTTTTTTTTTAAATATTTCATTTGAATTAATATAAAAGTACTGCAATGATTCATGAAATGTCATGTTAATCGTTCTTTTGTTGAAATATCAAATGAAACAAGTTTCTGTCGGATTTAACATAGTCACTTTCAATAAAATTATAACTTTGGTTCATGTGTTTGTTTATTTTTCTCCCTGGCTGGCTGGTAGCTTTCTCAATTTTAAAAATGTCGAAGGGTTCCAACTCTCTACCTTCTTGAAGAAAATTCCAAATAAATTTACATGCAAGGACAAAAGGACGCAAAACTAAATAAAACAAGAAATGTCCTTATTATCCAGAGGTCTCGAAAAACGCACGATTGTGGTGTATAGGTTACAATAGCATAAAGGTTTGACCTCAAAAACTAGTGTTCTACACCCAAAACCTGACGTCATTTACTGACTAAAAATGAATGGCTTATATAGAAAGTGATATATCAAAAGAAAGATAATTTCCTGCAGATACTACATGATATATACCTTTCCGATACCATTTTCGCTCCGAAAACGAAAGTGAAAGAAGGGAGGAGATCTCCAACAAGACCCCGTTGCAGCATCAACAGTGAAAGTGAAAAAAGAGACATCTTGATATGTCATTAAGATGGACTTAAAATTGGTCCCATTTTGACCATTGTTCCAGAACAATTCCTAACATTAAAATTATGCTGATTTGAAGGCCATATCTGTCTCAATAATATATGAAATTTATTTAGGGTTTCGCCGTTTCGTGTTTGAGAAATCCGCAATACATCATGAAGAACCGAATTTCACACGTCCCCATTCTGAGCCCCTCGCCGGAAATCACCTCTACGTTGTGACCTCTTCCAGTTTGATACTTATATGCATATCCAAAAATAGAACCCATGAAAATCTTACATAAATCTTACAGAATCTAATGATACCTTAAAACTTGCCTTCATTTTAAAATTATCATACACCCTATAGCGATATCAGTCTCTGACTCTTTATGAAAAGAAAATTGGGGCCAAATTAGCTTAGAGGCTATAGGGGTTATACTATTATAACCATAATAACCTCCTCACTGTAAGATGAACATACAAACTGACAGCATGACGCAGGGGCCCAAGAAACATACAGATAGATATGTAAATGGATATCAAAAACAGAGGGCATACGAAATACAGTCCTTGCTCTGTCGGTTGTAGCGAGATCATGCATGTGATCACCCGAGGAGTCCGACTGACCATCAGGGAGGACAGGTGGTCGGGACCTTGTCATCTCTAAAGAGGCATGGACACGACCCGTCATGGAGTCCTGTCGTACGTCACAGTCAGTACAATTATTAAAAATGCGCCGGTACAAGACTGTAGATTGGTCCAGTACCGTGTCCGTCCGGTGACAGATGGATTATATCCAAGGTTATACACTATGAACGTCATACACTATGATGTCCCATTCTCCAGAATGGTGGATGATATTCTATCATAGACCTTTTGAACCATCCAACCAAAGATTGTACTCTATGTCATCCGAAATGGAAGTAACCGGATGTGACAGTTCTACCGAATTGAAGCGGCGGGTGTTGCATGCAAGGAGGAGATGCTTACTCTTCCTGGGCACCTGGTCTCACTCCCGTATCGGGAGTTCGCTTCTTTTCATTTGGTGGATGTTTTTGTTTGTTTGCTTTGGTTCCTGTTTTATCCTGATTTTGTATGCCTTCGGTTTCTGATTTTCTGAATGATCGATTTTGTGCTGTATACAGGGATATGGTCATTATCCATATTTGTCATTGATATAACAAAAACTCTGGTTTCTTATCAAGCAAATCATGGCTTTGTCCGTATGTTCCGTTGTATGGATAGGGAACAGTTCTCAATCAAGACTACCATGTACGGACTTCAGCGGAACACACCCACACGAACAAATCAATACAAAGAAACAGCAGAGGTCAAACAGACCAACGGTCAAACACACAAAGCAGAAATTCTTGGGAATTTTTTGTAGTTTTTTTACTGGATTTTATGATTAAGGCCATTCTGAATGCATACATTGTATAAACGTGTTCCTCGTTTATCCGGACTCTTTACCCGGAATCATTTGGAAAATTAATTGTTCACTAGAGTCCTATGATTAATTAGAAACCCGAGAATGTGTTAAATCAGTGTTGTCAAGTGCAGTCAAACTTAATCTTTCAATGAATTCTATTTCTTATTACTTAGAAATTATATTATTTCATCTATTACAATCAACTGGGCCATCATTAAAAGTTTGCATATCCATATTGTGGATTGATTATGGAAATAATGCCTCTTCTTTCTGCACATGTATTCAGTTTGTGATGAATCAGACATTGTTTATGATCCTACTCATACGATGTTTAAAAAATTCACTAATCAATTATTTCACGTATTACATTCCACGCTGCACGTTCTCATAAAGACACATTGTAAATTGTGAAATTTTACTACGCAAAAAAACATATCCAGCTATCTTTGTCGTGTACAGGCAGAATTTGTTGAAGATTCAGATGAAAGTAGCTACATTCTCTTGTTTTTATTTCTATAAGAAATGTATCATCAAGCACATGAATGACACAAATGTATAATGACAAAAATGGATAATGACCATATCCCTGTATAAAGCACAAAATCGATAATTAAGAAATCAGAAACCGAAGGCATACAAAATCAGGATCAAACAGGAACCAAAGCAAACAAACAAAAACCTCCACCACATGAAAAGAAGAAAACTCCCGATATGGGAGTGAGACCAGGTGCCCAGGAAGAGTAAGCATTTCCTGCTTGCATGCAACATCCGCCGCTTCAATTCGGTAGAACTGTCCAATCCGCTTACTTTAGCTATTTTGTCGTATAAATTCACAATATTTAAAAAAGCTCCCTCCTCTTAGTTTTTTCTGTAAGAAATGTATAATCAAGCTCATGAATGCTAGTTGAGGCATACGTTATTTAAAGCCAAAGTCCTATTCGGAACTCACTCTCTCTTTCATAAAAAAACGGACCTATAATGACAAAAATGGACAATGACCATATCCCTGTATACAGCACAAAATCGATAATTCAGAAAATCAGAAACCGAAGGCATACAATATCAGGACAAAACAGGAGCCAAAGCAAACAAACAAAAACCTCCACCACATGAAAAGAAGCGAACCCCCGATATGGGAGTGAGACCAGGTGCACAGGAAGAGTAAGCATCTCCTGCTTGCATGCAACACCCGCCGCTTCAATTCGGTAGAACTGTCACATCCGGTTACTTCCATTTCGGAAGACATAGAGTACAATCTTTGGTTGGATGGTTCAAATGGTCTATGACAGAATATCATCCACCATTCTGGAGAGTGGGACATCATAGTGTATGACGAGTTCCCCATATCGACCATAGAACTTCCTCAGTGACGATGTTAGTCGGTCACATGCATACCCCTGACTGAGAAGCGTATCTGATAGACGCCTAGCTCTCAGAACAAAATCCGTATATTTGGTACTTGCTCTGGCATAGCGTATCAACTGAGATATGAACACGCCATAAACTGGCGATGAAGGGATGTTGCTAGTAAGAAAAGGAAAGTTTGTAAAGCTGAAATTGAAGTCGTCATGTTTGTCATAGAGTGAGGTGTTCATGTGACCATCAGTGTCGTAGGACAACATTATGTCCAAATAGGATGCTGAATCATTTGTCTCTGTAGTTTCTTTGACTTCAAGCTCTGAAGGATAGATACTGCTCAGGTTATCCATGAATTTTGGATTATTGATGGACAACACATCATCTATGTATCTGTAAGTGAAGTTGAAGTCAGAAGCTAAGTATCTTTTCCCATCAGAGACCAAAGATTGAATGAATTCAGCTTCGTACGAGTAAAGGAAAATGTCGGCAAGCAGTGGGTCACAATTGGTCCCCATTGGAATTCCGACAATTTGCTGGAAGACCTTTCCTCCAAGCACAACAAAAATGTTGTCGATTAAAAAGTTTAACATGTCATCTGAACATTTTGCGTCAAAGTTGGACCAGTTCATTTTTCTTACTGTAGTGATAAAGAAAATAACTCAAGCAAGACCACGTGACAATGCACACGGCGGAACACATCCCTTACTACTAAACCATGTAAACAAGATATACGAGGGTCGATTGATATGTTGTGAGCCTCGTATTGAAGGATTTGAATTCTATCAGACATTTAGCATTATTTTTTCTACGTACATATACACTTTTGCCCTCCACTTCAAGTATGACGTCATCATCGGACTGAAAGTGGGTACAAGAAATAGCTGCTTTCAGTTTTGGGAATAGATGAAATTGAGCAAGATCAGGTGAATAAGGCTCAATCAAATTTAAGCCACAATCATGAATGGCAGTAATGGCAGTGACAGACTTGTGAACAGGAGCTTTGTCACGATGAAACAAAACACAACTTAAGTGAGCTTTCTGCGGCGCTTAAGTTAAATATTTTCCCGTAACTGTGACAGAAGTGAAGCATGCTACTGAATTTGAAGATGTTTAACAATAGTATGTGTCATGGATTGTTTTGGAGATCATCTATCTGCAGATTACCTTCTACATCCCAAAAAAAAACGAGGTCAAAACCTTCCCAGCTAAAGGAGCAATTTTTGCCTTTTTTGGCCGGGTTGAGCCAGGGTGCTTCCACTGTTTCGATTGTTGTTCGGTCCCTGGGGTAAAATGATGGACCCATGTTTCATCCATAGTGACAAATCTTTGAAGAAAATTTACAGAATCTCCCTAAAAAAGGTTAGGATTAGCACGCGATAAAGCGCGCCTGGTGTGCTCCTGCTCATCTGTCAGAAGACTTGGTACCAAACTGGACGAAAGCTTTCTCATTTCAAGATCTTCACTCAGAATGAAATGTACTATTCCTTGTGAAATGCCAACTGTATTGGCCTTATGTCTTTCTGTAACTTGTCTGTCAGTCATAATAATATCATGGACTTTATTTATCATTTCTAGAGTTGCAACAGTGATCACTGTTTGACGGGCCTTCCAGGACGGGGGTCATCCTCAAGGCTCTGTCTGCTGCGCTTAAATTCAGCCGCCAAACTTTTCACTGTAGCATATGAAGGGGCATGTTTCCCTAGTGTTGTTACCATACCATTATGGATATTCTTATGTGTTTTTGTGCATATATTGGATCACTGCCCTTTCAACGATTTTGTCCATTTTGCAAAAGCTACTTGTCTTGTTTACTTTAGAGTATTTCCTCGTCGATTTAAATTGACGATATGAAGCAAGTCCTTGGGTACATGGCCTTTATATAGTCAGAAAATAACAGGACTTAAAAAGAATATCCCTGCGTATCTCCTTCAATACGAGGCTCACAACATATCAATCAGCCCTCGTAGAAAGCGACGATAATTCATACAAATAAGCATTGATGGGGTGACTTCAATCACAAAGCATAAAGAAAATTACCCGTTTAACTTTGAATTTGGGGACGTTTTACATTTCAAAGAAAAAAATTAAAAAGCGTACAGCAATGTTTAATAAAAAATGTAAAGCAACAATACATTATCACTAGCTTAAATTTCCAAATTGCTACTCTAGTGTTTTTATACTCTTTATTTTAAAGAAAAAGACTGGTTGATGTGATGAATTATAATGTCATTGATCAGCTGTTCGGCCGTCATCTTTGGTTGCTTCCCCTTGCTAGTCTGAGGTTTATCGATGTTCTGCACTTCATCATGAGTAACCACACACACCTCGGCCAGTGGGCTCAGTTTTACCTCACCTTTCCCGTGACACTCCCCTTTTAATCTCCTATCCTGAACCCTCCTTCTCAGTCTGTGTCGCCTTTCTTGCTCTTGTCTCCTCCGTTTTATCTCTATCCTCTCCGGATCTTTTTCCATTATATGACACTCCATCCCCAGCTGAGTTTCACAAACTTAAATCAGGAAATAAGAATCAGATAATGAAAAACAAGTGTGATAAAGTTGGCACACGATATGTCTTCGTAGTATTATAAATTCGGACCTACTTTCGCTTTTGATGTTGCATGGGTAAAGTCCGAGGTATTGCGAAATACGAACAGTATATAAGGAAGCGAGCCGGCACATTTAGTCAGTCGTTAATGAGAAGCCGAGCTGACAAGACGTACATTTATTTTGGTGAGGATTATTTATAGACATTGCTATAAATAGATGCGCTGTAGATTTAGATAGATACATGTGTGGTATAGATGCTATATACGTGTGAAGCGCATAGAGGTTTACAGCACTATAGGTCTGAGAGACATAGTGCTGGGAGTCTAGACCTGTAGCACCTGGTGTTGGAGAATAAGTGCTCAAAGCTAAGGTCTCCAGCAATCGGTCCCAGAGACTCAAAGTTATATAAGGCCCCGTCTAATTATTTTGTTGTTGATTAAAGTGATTCTTGAATTAAGGCATAATTCCTTGTAAATATTTTTAAGGTTTCATTCTGTATATATTGACTCGTAGACTTTTCGTTCCATGCTCATTTATTTTCATTGTTCTATCTAAGAAGTTCGAACCCAAACACGTTACAAAATTTGGTAGCAGCGGTGTCTTTTTAGATAAGAATTATGGACACTCTTCATGACGAAATCGATTTCTTGGACGGAGAAATAGATCGTATAAGTAGGGAAATACAGGATACCTTAATTGTTCTGAACTCAACCCCTGTAGTTAATGCCCCGAATGTACGGCGCACGAGAGGGAGTAGAAATGTAGGAAGTCTGAGTGATTTACAGAATGTGTTTGTAAGTCCTGTACGTGCTGGAAATAATAGGGTTTCTGCAAATGATGCTGCGAGACCAGGGAATGCGAGTGTGAGTACTCCCCAAAATGATCAAGGTCAGAGACCTACTGGTCCTAGAAACTATATAAAGCCAGCTACATATGATGGTTCGGGCTTGTGGAATGACTACCTGTCACACTTTGAATCTGTCTCAGTTATCAACAATTGGTCAGATGTAGAAAAAGGGTTATATCTTGCTGCTTCGCTTCGAGGCCAAGCACAAGGTGTACTAGGAAACCAACCAAAGGAAGATAGGCAAAATTATACGAAATTAGTCCAATCTTTGCAAGACAGGTTTGCGCCATCCAACCAAACTGACCTGTATAGAGCGCAATTACGTGAGCGCAGACAGAAAGCATCAGAGTCTTTACCTGAAATGGGTCAAGACATACGGAGATTGATTAATCTTGCCTACCCTACAGCACCAAATGACGTTAGAGAAATTCTAGCTATGGAACAATTTCTTGACGGTCTACATGACTCGGAGATAAGGTTGAAAATTAAACAGGCACGACCTGCTAATCTGAACGATGCTGTTCAGAGGGCTGTTGAGTTAGAAGCCTTCTATAGGGCTGAGAAAAGACATACTGATGGTATAGTTCGAGCCACAGAGGACGTAAAGTCCATAAACCGATCAAGCTACCCAAGTCCGCTTGAAAAAGTCATACAGACTATACAAGAGTCTGTAACAAATCTAGAAAAAGAAATGCGAGATATGAAAAGAGCGCAGTTTCAAAACAGGGAAAACAAAGGTAAACGCAAGTGTTTTAAATGTGGGTCGCCTGATCACTTGCAAAGATCCTGTCCTAGGTCAAATCAAGGTATGGCAGAGCAAAATCAAAATAACAGACGACAGTTCTGGAGAAATAGAAACAAGGGCAAGCCAAATAGTGAGAATGACTCAAAAGACCAAGCTCCAAGTAGTGAAGGTCAAAGTGTTGAAGGTCATTGCAAGTCTATTCATGAACCTGGTATCTATGTCAAGGCCTTTATAAATGGTTTGCAAGCAAATCTTCTGATTGACACTGGAGCAACAGTGTCCTTAGTTTCAAATGTTGTATACGGCAACATCTCTGCTAGTAGTAAAACCAGTGTAAGTCCTGTTGATGCAAACATACTTTCAGCAAACGGCACACCGCTCAAGGTCATTGGAAAAACCAAACTTGACATCAAGTTAGACAATAAAGAATGGGGTCAGGAGGCTATTATTGCTGATTTAAATGTTGATGGAATTCTAGGGATGGATTTCCTCAGAGCAAACGACTGCATAATAAACATTCAGCGAGGTATCATTACAATTCTGAATGAGGAACATAGGATATATTTTGAGGGTTTAAGAGGTTGTTACAGGGTTACGGTTGCTGAAACTGTTTCATTGCCGCCAGCATCCGAGGTCATTGTTCCAGGACTTCTATGCAAGTCCGAGGATGGATGCCTTCCAGCAAAGTCTGGAATTATAGAACCTTCAGAGAAGTTTTTGACTTCGTCATTCGGATGTTTAGCTAGAACACTAGTTCGTTGCTCCGAAAGTATTCCTCTTAGGGTTATGAATCTTTCTTCTGAAACAAAAATACTCTACCCAGGTACAGAAGTCGGAAATTTTACCCCCATTACAGAGGTTCATTCTCTGCCAGACTTGTCAGCAGTCTCTGAAGCAAGTGATAGTAATGATGTTCCTCAACACTTACAAGATATTTTCTTGAGAT
The DNA here is from genome assembly GCA_028142955.1 of Pinctada fucata. NCBI lineage: Eukaryota > Metazoa > Mollusca > Bivalvia > Pterioida > Pteriidae > Pinctada > Pinctada fucata. The sequence goes on along the minus strand of AP027112.1, from coordinate 53,450,487 downwards.
GTACAACATCTCTTGATGACAGTGACAAAGAAAAAGCTAAGTCATTGCTGATAAGGTATAGTGACCTCTTCGCAAAGTCCGACGAAGACGTAGGTCGAACTAGTCTTGTAAAACACAAGATCAACACAGGTGACAAAGCACCTATTAAGCAAAAGCCCCGCAGGCTCCCAATGCAAATGCATAAAGAGGTAGAAACTCATGTTTCGGATATGCTTCGTCGAGGCGTGATTGAACCATCAACTAGCCCTTGGGCATCGCCAATCGTACTGGCTAAAAAGAAAGATGGGACAACTCGCTTTTGCATAGACTATAGACATCTTAACAGTGTTACAATCAAAGATGCCTATCCCTTGCCTCGTATTGACGAGTCCCTTGACCAGCTCAGTGGTGCTAAATGGTTCAGCACACTTGACATGAATACTGGTTACTGGCAGGTAGAGCTAGATGATTCTGACAAACACAAATCGGCATTTGTAACAAGACAAGGTCTTTACGAGTTTAATGTAATGCCGTTCGGGCTTTGTAATGCCCCAGCGACCTTTGAAAGGCTGCTAGAAACTGTTCTGTCAGGTCTGCAATGGAACGTGTGCTTGATCTACCTTGATGACATCATTGTTTATGGTTCCACATTTGACAAAATGATAGAAAACTTGGTGAAGGTATTCGATAAGCTCCAGGAAGCTGGACTAAAACTGAAGGCACGAAAATGCACACTATTCTCAAAGCAAGTTAAGTATCTCGGACACGTTGTTTCGGGTAAAGGTGTCGAGACAGACCCTGACAAAGTATCCGCCATTAAAGATTGGCCTCAGCCAATAGACAAGTCTCATCTACGTTCCTTTCTAGGCTTATGTAGCTACTATAGAAAGTTTATTAAAGACTTTGCTGATATAGCTCGCCCCCTACATAGGCTCACTGAGCAATCCAGAAAGTTTACATGGACCGATGATTGCAATAAGGCATTCCTTCTTTTGAAAGAGAAGTTGACCAACAGTCCCATTCTAACTCATCCGGACTTCTCAAAACCTTTCATAGTCGACACAGACGCAAGTGATCGAGCTATAGGTTGTGTTATTTCACAAAAGCAAGATGGCTATGAGAAGGTAATAGCCTATGCAAGTAGAACTCTGAGTAAGTCTGAGAGAAAATATTGCGTAACACGCAAAGAGTTACTTGCAGTTGTCCACTTCATTAAGTATTTCAGGCATTATCTATATGGTCGCAAGTTTCTGTTACGCACTGATCACGGGTCACTCAAATGGCTATTAAGATTCAAAGACCCTGAAGGTCAACTCGCCAGATGGCTTGAGGTTGTCTCTTCGTATGACATCGAAATACAGCATAGGCCTGGAAAACAACATGGCAATGCTGACAGCCTTAGTCGAAAGCCATGTGCACAATGTGGCATATATCAAGGTTGGGACAAAACTCTTGCCTCCAAACCTGAAGAGGTACGTACAATCAAGACAGAGTTTGATGGTAATCCTCTCAGTCTGATAGAAAAACAAGACAATGACAAAAATATTGCTCTTGTAAAATCTTGGGTAAAAAGTTCTCAGAGACCTAAGTTTCACGTCGTATCACGAGAAAGCTACGACCTCAAGTCTCTATGGAGTCAATGGAACTGTCTTGAAATAAAAGACGATCTGCTTTGTAGAAAATGGGAGACAATGGATAAGTGTGTTGCATATCAAATAGTAGTACCTTTGTCAGAACGACGCACAATATTGTCTTTCATGCACGATGCAAAAGTTTCAGGTCACCTTGGAATATCCAAGACCATTAGTAAAATCAGACAATCTTTCTATTGGCCTGGACTACGAAATGACGTCCAAAGCTATGTCACAGGATGTGACATTTGTGCTAGAAGGAAAGCACCAAACAAAACAAAACGGGCACCTATGCAGACTACTCAAGTCGGGTACCCCATGGAGCGAATTGCAACTGACATATTGGGAGAGCTTCCAGAGACACCTCGTGGGAATAAATACATATTAGTCGTTTCAGACTATTTCACAAAATGGACGGAAGCCTTTCCGATGCCTAATATGGAGGCACACACAGTTGCTTCCATTATTGTCAACGAGGTTATCTGCAGATTCGGAGTTCCGAATGTAATTCACTCCGATCAAGGCAGACAATATGAGAGCAAGCTCTTCAATGAAGTCTGCAAACTGCTGCAAATTAATAAGACCCGCACATCCCCATACCATCCACAATCTGATGGGATGGTAGAGAGGTTTAATAAAACTCTCGTGACAATGATAAGTGCTTTTGTTAGCGTCAACCACAGAGACTGGGATGAACAAATCCCATATGTTATGATGGCTTACAGAGCCACTGAACATGAATCTACAGGATTCAGCCCAAACAAACTTATGTTGGGTAGGGAGTCTTCAACTCCATTGGACATTATTTATGAAATGCCTTCATCCTGGAAATATATTCCACAGAATGATTGGGCATGGGTACTGAAAGAAAGAATGGAGAGAGCACATGCTGCTGTGAGAGATTACGCAGAAGGATCAACTTGTAGACAAAAACGCTACTACGACATGAAGTTGTCGTACGAGACCTTTAAGGAGGGTGACGCAGTTTATGTTTTCTTCCCTCAGAAGAAGATTGGTTGTTCGTCAAAATTCACTTCATTTTGGCGTGGTCCTTTCAAAGTTTTGAAAAGGATATCAGAAGTCCTTTACAAGGTTGATTGTGGTAGAAATGGTAGCGAACAAGTCATACACACTGATCGCATGAAAGTATGCAAGACTCAGACACTGAGAGGTGAAAGTGTCCAAGAAAGTGATGAAAGAGAGAATGAATCCTCTTCTGTTGCACAAGAATGTGAGGATGTCGAAACTAGTACGAAAGAGTTAGAGACAGTTGAGAATCTTGTACCGCCTGGAAGACTTGGTAGAGAGAGAAAACCCCCAAGATGGTTAAAAGATTATGTTACGGATTAAGGTTTTTAAGTTACCAGTCCAGTCACAAATAATGTAAATAGCTGTATATAGACCTTTGTTTATAATATCTCCTTCAATAGTAGAAGTAACAAGTGATTTTGTCTGTTTCAGACAACCATGGTGAACACAAAGACGACGCCGAGAAAGACTCAGCTAGTGTGTCCTATGTGTTTCCAGGAGCAACGGAACAAAGACGAATGGACAAAGCATGTCCTTGAATGCGCGACGAACGTAATACAGTGCACTGAGTGTCAGATAAGCTTTAAGAAGAAAGTCTATTACCAGAGGCACATGCGCACTAAGCACCCAGATAAGTATACTCCGGGGGAAGCCACTGCAAGCAATGAGATGGACAGTCCAGGGCCAAGTAGCTCAGGAGAAGCTATAGTCGTGCGCGCTGATGTTTCTCAGCAGGCTGGACCATCCACTGCTAGTGTACCTCCTATGACTGATAGTGAATGGGATGATGACCCTGGTCAGCTGATCGGTCAAGTGTCTGGAGAGGAGAGCGACGTTGAAGATGATTCATCAGTTGTGACTTCAACGCCTGATTTCTCTAAAGGACTTGCCATTGAAGCTGACTTATTGCAAGGTAGAATCGTGAGGAAGAGAACACAACCACTTCCAGTGTTCTCAAGGAAGGTTGTAGAGAAACGACCATCAGAGGAACAAGTAGTGCCTGTCCCCAAGATCATGATGGTCGACAGTGCTGTGCAAACAGACGACTTTGAACTTGAGCTTAAAGATGCCTCAACACAATGTACCAAGTACAGAAACAGGATAAAGAAAATAACAGTTGTAAAGTACAAAGAAGGAGGAAGGGACATTGAGGAGATCACGGAGAATGAAGAATTCTTTAACATGTGATTTACTGTATATACACTAGTGCAATCGTTATCATAGATCCAGACAGGATATCTTTTTCAAGATGTTTCAAGAACATCATAACTTTTTCATTGCTATGATTTTTTTTTTTCATGTTAATCATATGATACAGTTTTTGATCTATGTCATCTTCCATCCTTTTTATCACTCATGTTTGTTACACTTGTGATTCCCAAGTTATTATAATAATATCATTTTGTTCATACATGTTTTATGATCCTTTGAAGCAGAATCTGCCATGCGAGGACGCATGTGATATTAGAGGCGTGGGTAATGTGATAAAGTTGGCACACGATATGTCTTCGTAGTATTATAAATTCGGACCTACTTTCGCTTTTGATGTTGCATGGGTAAAGTCCGAGGTATTGCGAAATACGAACAGTATATAAGGAAGCGAGCCGGCACATTTAGTCAGTCGTTAATGAGAAGCCGAGCTGACAAGACGTACATTTATTTTGGTGAGGATTATTTATAGACATTGCTATAAATAGATGCGCTGTAGATTTAGATAGATACATGTGTGGTATAGATGCTATATACGTGTGAAGCGCATAGAGGTTTACAGCACTATAGGTCTGAGAGACATAGTGCTGGGAGTCTAGACCTGTAGCACCTGGTGTTGGAGAATAAGTGCTCAAAGCTAAGGTCTCCAGCAATCGGTCCCAGAGACTCAAAGTTATATAAGGCCCCGTCTAATTATTTTGTTGTTGATTAAAGTGATTCTTGAATTAAGGCATAATTCCTTGTAAATATTTTTAAGGTTTCATTCTGTATATATTGACTCGTAGACTTTTCGTTCCATGCTCATTTATTTTCATTGTTCTATCTAAGAAGTTCGAACCCAAACACGTTACACAAGTTAATACAAATGAGTCAAAGAAGATCCTGACGATTATCTCAACAGCACTCACAATAGAGCACAAAATTAAGCATCGACGGGCCCCTGGCAAGCTAGAGGTGGGACCAGGTGCCCGGGAGGAGTAAGCATCCCCTGTTGGCTAGCCGCACCCGCCGTCGATGTTTAAGCACGAAACTGAAAACAATATATAAAATTCATGCACTGTCTTACGTCGTGTCTATATAGAAAGTGCTATGGTGACAATGTCAGGGAAGTATATTCAAAACAAAAATCAGAATCCACAAATCGTGAAGAATTGGCATACACAATTATAATGAAAAAAATCACAAAACCAAGCAACGCAACAAAAACAACTAAAGTAAATACCCTATTGAGAGATGCTAGGGGAGGGTAGGCATTTCCTACTTCCTAGCAACACCCATCTGATGAGGAAAACAATACCAAAAGCTTTTTAGACGAAGTTATACCACCACTCGTGGTGGTATTAGCGCTAATAGAAGCTGATATATATATATTCTCTACGTAAGTAGCTTTCTTGTGATATTTCCTTTCTGGGGTCTCTTCAGTACTCAAACAAACATGAATGCTTTGCATTAGAAATAAACTATCCATCAAATGCAAGTTTCTTTGTAGATATAAAGATATGAATATCAAGTGGCCTATTTGACCGCTATCTCGCCATGGTATAATCTTGTAAGATTAACATTAGAGAAGTATACCTATCAGTTAAGAAGTGTCAAAGTCGAGATGACAAGGCAAAATCATCAGAATATCCCTTGGAACGGCCGCGAAACTCGGAATGAACAACATTTAGAAGTGAGACCAGTCGTCCAGGGAGAGTCAGCGTCTCCTGATTGCATGCAACACCCGTCTCATCAGCTCCATGAAAAAACCTGTCAAATTCGGTGAATGTCTAAATGCACATATTGATGCACACATCAGATAAATATTTCTTGTTTGGTGATGATGACTGCCATTTAAACGCAATCCAGAGTTTCAGTGATCATTCTGGTAAGGGGGATCTAATATTCATTTATACCGGAATATTACCCGTAGCGACCGAAGAATTTCCTCAATGATGATCCTCAATGATGATTCCAGCCGTTGTGTAATATAACCTTCAACAAGAAGCTTATTATCATTATTTCTTGCATGCCTTATTATTATTATTACTTGCATGCCTTCTGGCTCTAACAATGATATCTTTATATTTGGAACATGCCCTGGCGTACCGTATCAGCTGAGAAACAAAAACGCCATATGTAGGAGAAGACGGAATGTTGCTACTCATGAAAGGGTAACATATTGGAAATCAAATGATGACGGAGTACAACAATATAATACTGATGGACAAAAATATAATGATAATATTGATGGATGAAAAAGACTTACCAGTTTTCTTCTTAATCACAAAGTGAAGTTAACATCTAAGACGATATAGATAAAATCTTCCTTTTGAGAATAGATAGGATTCAATTTGCAGAAAGAAAGGGGGAAGAAAATGACTTCCTCTTTCAGTTCGCGTTTTCTATGAACTTCCTGAATCGTACAAAACTTCTTCTAAAATATCCATTTAGGTATATCTGTATGTTAATCTCTTATATCTTTACGACACAAATCATTTACTAGACATGCCACATCGCACATCGGAGTTAAACATCTATTTTTAAAAATCTGAATTGAGTCCTCTTGGTAATCTAATTTTAAAACATGCAATATTCAGCTTCTTTTGAATACAGATGATCATAATCGGACATTTTACAACAATTAGGGAATATTTTCACCAAGAGTGCTATAAAGGAATTATGATGATATTACATTCTGCATTCGACAATTGATTGTTCTACCCAACGTCAGACAGAACCACTGCCATATCCACACCTATACCTTCTGCTTCATATTATAAGAGTTAATTATAAATCCAGTTGACAACTTATAATTTATCCCATCCAATTTTTTTCCAGAATCTTTCACTTTGAGCAAGATATAATAATCCCTAATACTTCCTCAAATAGATTTTTCTCCCCCGCTTTCGCGAAAGCGCGGGGACATTAAAACCGGTTCGTACGTCTGTCCGTCCGTCCGTCTGTCTGTCTGTCAGTCACAAAAACTTTAACATTGGGCATAACTTTTGAATGGTAGGTGATAAGGCTTTCATATTTCACATATGTATTCCATGTGACAAGACCTCTCCGTGGATACCATTTTTTTTTTTTAGCTTTGCGACCTTGACCTTGGGGTGTGACCTACTTTTGAAAAACTTAACATTGGGCATAACTTTATCAATGGTAAGTGATAGGATTGTCATATTTCACATGTGTATTCCTTGTTACAAGACCTTTCCGTGGATACCAAAAATTTTTACTTTTGAAAAACTTTTACCTTGGGCATATAATTTTTGAAAGATAAGAAATAAGGCTTTCATATTTCACTCTATGTGAATGTGCATTCTATTTGACAAGACCTTACCATGAATATCAAAAGGTTTAACCTTTTGACCTTGACCTTGGAGTTAAACTTATCTTTCGATATGCATGAGATATATTATGAAAAGATAGTGGTGGAGGATCTTAAAACATTTTTTAAGACAAACACCCAAAGCGAGGGACCACAATTCCTTGAATTTGTTCCTTCTTGTGTGAGTCGCCATTTTCATTGCAGTCTTGTCCTAGGCTGTTATTCAGTATCCCTATTCCGCAAGCCGTACGTACTACCTCGTTCACTTGTGAGTAAAACCAGAATGAATGGGAACCCTCAGTGGCAGATTCAGGGGGAGGGGGAGTCCGCCCCAGCCCCCGGCACTGACCCAAAATAAAAAAAAAACAGGTATATTTTTGCCCATTTTCAGTAAAAATCGATAAAATTCGCCCCTTGATCCCGGCAAAGGGGGCGCTGGATCCGCCACTGACCCTGTAGAGGACTGTCCTTGTGTTCATTCCGAATGTGATGATATACAAGGATCACAAGCTTCAACAAAAGCAACACGCAAGAGACCTTTCCCTGGATACCAAGAATTTTGACATTGTGACCTTGACGTTTGACCTTCTTTTCAAAAACTTTAACCTAGGGCATCTTTTTTTATGATAAGTGATAAGGCTTTCATATTTCATATGTGTATTCTATTTGACAAGACCTTTCCATGGATACCAAAATCTGTGACCTTGTGACCTTGACATTGGACTTTGACTTACTCAAAAAAACTTTCACCTTGGGCATAACTTTTGATTGGTAAGTGATTGGGCTTTCATATTACACATGTGCATTCATTGTGACAAGACCTTTCCATTAATATCAAAAGTTTTAACCTTTTGACCTTGACTTTTGAGATTAACCTATCTTTAGATGTATATGAGATATATTATGAAAAGTTAGTGGTGGAGGATCTTAAAGCATTTTTTAAGACAAACACCCAAAGCGAGGTACCACAATTCCTTGAATTTAAGTTTCTAAATTTATGTGACAATAAAGTTTGATGAATTCCGTAGTTCTAAGGGCATGTAATGTTAAAAAATGTATAGCGGATCCAAGGGGGATGAATAAATGTTGAAAGTTTACGGACGACCGACAGACAACGAGAGGTGATGGTCGAGTCACTACGACAGTACTACTTTTACATGTAGTTTCGCTCCTGATGAACTACTTCCAAATCAGCCACCGTACATTATTTGTAAAGTGCAAGTTCGCATTCATTTTCAAATTGTTTGAAAGAATGAATACGTATTGTGTGCATTCAAAGAACTTCTTTCAATCGCTCAAGATTCCAGAGGACTTTTATTTGCAGACAGTGAATCAGGGAGCAATAATTGTAATTGAAACTGTTATAATTATAGATTCAGATGGGAAGTGATTTGATGTGTTTTGACTCAAGAATACCAAAGATTTAAAAACTTTCAAGTAATGGATATTATTGATTGGTAACTAATGATGGCGGTTTTTCAGGCGCGGAACTAAAAATCCAACTCGGTAGGGAACTATATCACCAAAGTTATACATACAAAAATGTAATCTTGACAATTTTCATGGAGCTCTTAGCCAGCGTGACTGAAGTCTCCCCCTGCCCCTAAGCCCCCTCCCCGCTCTAGATTCGTGTCTACTTTATATTGATAATATATAAAAAGTGCGTGTCAATTATCTGTAAATGGAAGTATTTCCTTTTCTCTCTATTTAAGGTGCAATCTTTAGCACACATGTTTGAAGCCTAATGGCCATGATAAATTTGATATACAATTAAGAAAAGAGATCCAAAGATCGATCTGTGGCTGTAGCAGAGGTAGGTAGCTCTAAGTTAACAACCACAGGCAGAATTTTTTATGAATATTTCCAGAGGAGGGCTTTTTAAATTGTTATTATAAGGAGTTCTCTCGTCGCATCAAATATTTTTTACATTTTTTGGAAAAAAAACGAATGTTTGAGATGGGAATATCCCGAATGTAAGTCCCTCGTACCACTCGAGCCGGCAGAGCACGGACTGTATTTCGTAGGCTTTCTATATATCCATTTACAAATTCATCTGTATCTTGCTTTGGCCTTTGCGTTATGCTGTCTTGTTTATATGGTGATATTATTTTACACCACTTGTGCGTTCTTCGAGACCTCCGGGTAATCGGAAAAGTAGGAAGGTTGTGCGCACGTAATCCGGATAACCACACAATATGCTACTGACGTGGCAGATGGCCGTCCTAAGTCGACACCGATTGCCCAATGTCATTGGTCTCGTTGGTTTGTTTTTGATATTTCTATATTGTGTTTTGATGTTGCTTGTCCCTTTTGCGTCTCTCCTCTGTGTTTTTACATGATGTGTTTTGTTGTTTTGGTGTATGCTTCAAGCCTTCAATCGAATGTTGTTGTCCATGCAGAGATCACCTCCTTTATTTCATACCTAGCAAAACAGACATATTTTAATGATGCTGGGAATCGAACATCTATTTGTGTACAAAATTACTTAATTTGTTTGTTTATCCATCTATTTATTCAGTTATTGATTGATTGATTGATTGATTGATTGATTGATTGATTGATTGATTGATTGATTGATTGATTGATTGATTGATTGATTGATTGATTGATTGATTGATTGATTGATTGATTGATTGATTGATTGATTGATTGATTTGAAAATGTTTGTTTTATCAAACTTCATCAAGTGATTGACTACCTCTTTAATTGTGTATAATTTTTAATTTTATTTGTTCACATTCTGTCGTACATGAATTCATCTAAAAGGCGAAAGAGCGATAACTCGTTCTGTCCGCTTCAGGTTTAGATTTTATAACTATCCGTTGGACAGAATTGTCTCTGACTAGTCCACAAGAATGGTAACTTTTCTCTATTGATGGACTTAATTGAGGAAATAAGATAAGACATTGATAATGTCTGTTTCTGTGATGTGTCAAGAATACTTATTGACACGATACTTGAAACAAACCAGTACTGTAGTGGTTTCAAAAGTTCTTTTGAATGTTTGAAAGTGAGCTTGTGTTTTCTATATAGCTGTTATACAGAAAACCCACTGCCGAATAAAGATATGATGTGGCTAATTAATCCCTGATTCTCCCCTGTTGTTTGAATATTCCCAAATCACAAGCAGCTTACAGTAATCCGTTTTGCAATTTGAGCACGGGCCGTTTTATGATTCCGGGTGGTTTCGTACCGATCCGTGTTCGCACTCTTAGTGTTTTCATTCCTGTACGTGTTCACCCTAGGTGGTCTCGCTCCAGATTATAAAAAAATGTTATTTGGCGCTTTTTCTTTTGGATTTTTTTAAATGCATCTTTAATTTTAAGATAGATGAATGTTAATTTAAAAAAAAAACTTTTTTGTAAAAAAATGTTTGTTTAATTACACAATTATACATTTCTCACAAACGTTTATTCATGCACACAATGTACTCATTACAATATTTGTTTGTTTATTTCATATGAGATTAAATAGTTTGAAAGTATACGTAGTATATTACTTTTTTCTTCGTAAATGTAACCATGCATGTGTATATCACACAAAATAATAATAATCGTGCATATTTATATTCATTTATATAATCACTGAGTGGCTTCAATCCCGCCAAACAGGCAGGGGTGTTTATCTATTTAAGATAATAAGTGAAAACGATAACAATTAAAATTATGTGAACTATGGACCAGAATATCGATAAAACGTCACGGGTCATTGATTACCATCATGGCTGACTATTTCTCAGTCTCATCCTGTGCATGTCTGTCAAAGTGCTGAATTGCTTTTAAGTTTCAAAAGAATTATTCTATAGAATGAAATAATAAATACATCTCACTACATTTTATCTTATTTTAACTTTGAAAGGATGTGTTTTAAAATTGTTTTAAATATTAAACACTTCTGTCTTTTAAGCTATTTTACCGATTTTATGCATAATAATTTAATATGCTAAAAATGTTTTTACATATTTATGACAAGGACTTAAAAACAGATTCCTTGTATAAGTCCTTGTTTATGATAAATTAAATGAGATTTTGTTTCAATTGGTTTTCATGTTATCATATTCTGAAAATGGGGGATACGCTAATTTTATCAAATTTCGACACTACTTTTGGCAATTTCAAACCAATAAATATGTTCAATTATATTCATACGGTAATCATCCTAAATTTGGCTTCAGCAGATAATATTGTAGCCAGTCTTTCCAAGGAAAAAAAATGGTATGCTATGAATCATTATTTATGGAGGAAATAACCACAAAAAATGACAATTTCTCTAATTTGTGGAAAAAAAAAAAGTTTAACGTATTTTTGTGAGATCAAAAAATCATATTTCCACCAAGAGGATTTTAGATGACTTTTAATATGTTGTTTCAAGTGTCTCAACGTACAGCATAACACTAGAAACATTTCTTTTGCAATTAGTTTGATTTCAAATCAAAATATGACTGGACTAGTGGTGTTTTATATCAACCGGAGTAACAATATTTTGCTGCCACGATTTTAAAGCCGGAAATATTTATGTAGTAAAAAAGAGAGATTTGAATTTTTGAAATGGATTTCAAGGTCACAAGAGAGGATAGGGAAGATCTCCGACTCCCTCTCTAATGATCTACGTCTGTGTAAAGTAGATGGGCCGGATCCAGAATTTCATTTCATTGTTTTGTTTTTTTTTTTTTGTTTTTTGGTTTTTAGCTCTACTGGTCTCAGACCAGTCGAGCTTATGCGATACCCCGTCGTCCGGCGTCCGTCCGTCTGTCCGTCCGTCCGTCCGTAAACAATTCTTGTGCTCGCAACTCCTCTGAAACCATAGGAGATAGAAAGGTAATTCTTTTTGCATCCTACTTGGTATGTGGTCTAGTTGTGCACCTGACATTTGGTTTCAGCCCCTGTCCCCCAGGGTCTTAGAAATTGGGCGTGGTAATGAAAATCTATGTAATCTTGTGCTCGCAACTCCTCTGACACTATAAATGATGGAGACTTAATTCTTTTTGCAATATGATGGGTCTGTGGTCTAGTTGTGCACCTGATATTTTGTTTGAGCCCCTGACCCCCAGGGTCTTAGAAAATGGGTGTGGTCATTTTCACCTATATAACTCTATGTAATCTTGTGCTCACAACTCCTCTGACACTATAAATGATGGAGACTTAATTCTTTTTGCAATATGATGGGTCTGTGGTCTAGTTGTGCACCTGATATTTTGTTTGAGCCCCTGACCCCCAGGGTTTTAGAAAATGGGTGTGGTCATTTTCTCCTATATAACTCTATGTAATCTTGTGCTTGAAACTCCTCTGAAACTATAAATGATGGAGACTTAATTCTTTTTGCAATATGATGGGTCTGTGGTCGTGATGTGCACCTGATATTTTGTTTGAGCCCCTGACCCCCAGAGTTTTAGAAAATGGGTGTGGTCATTTTACATATATAACTCTATGTAATCTTTTGCTCGCAACTCCACTGACACTATAAATGATGGAGACTTAATTCTTTTTGCAATATGATGGGTCTGTGGTGTAGTTGTGCACCTGATATTTTGTTTGAACCCCTGATCCCCAGGGTCTTAGAAAATGGGTGTGGTCATTTTCACCTATATAACTCTATGTAATCTTGTGCTCGCAACTCCACAGACACTATAAATGATGGATACTTAATTCTTTTAGCAATATGATGGGTCTGTGGTGTAGTTGTGCACCTGATATTTTGTTTGAGCCCCTGACCCCCAGGGTCTTTGGAAATGGGTGTGGTCATTTTCACCTATATAACTCTATGTAATCTTGTGCTCTAAACTCCTCTGACACTCTAAATGATGGAGACTTAATTCTTTTTGCAATATGATGGGTCTGTTGTGTAGTTGTGCACCTGATATTTTGTTTGAACCCCTGACCCCCAGGGTCTTAGAAAATGGGTGTGGTCGTTTTCACTTGTATAACTCTATGTAATCTTGTGCTCGCAACTCCTCTGACACTATAAATGATGGAGACTTAATTCTTTCTGCAATATGATGGGTCTGTGGTATAGTTGTGATTCTTGATATTTTATTTGAGCTCCTGACCCCCAGGGTCTTAGAAAATGGGTGTGGTCATTTTCTCCTATATAACTCTTTGAATCTTATTTTTTGTGTCATTGAGCTAGCAGCCCCTGGCCACTAGGATATTGAAAAATGGTCATGGCATTCTTTTTTGAAATATCTTATCTGGGATATTATGAATTCCATGAGTGATTGCAGTCTAATGGATATGTTGTTTTGTTATGCATGCTCCTTAGAATTTGTTAAAGCACCTGCTTCCTTATAATGGTCTTTGGTTTAAAAGAAAGGAAATTGATCTTTTAAAACAAAACAACCAGGAGAGCTACAGTCTCGTCAGAGACTTCTGGTTTTTGCAGTGGGAGGTTTAGGTCCAGATTGACCGGCGGGGAGGGATTCCTGGAGTCCCATTGTTATGATTTTGAGAATTGTTTTTTTTTTTTTTTTTTAATTTTGAGATTTACAACTTTTTATGTTTTTTTTTTTTTCCGCTCGCACATAAGGCTTTGATTCATAATAATATATATGCAGAATAAGATATACCAAATATGAATAATCTATGACTTTTGAAATTTCTGCTTCATAGTTCATGGTGATCATAACACATCGATCATTGTCCGATGTTCACGGAATTCCTATAGTAATGAAAATGTCATGATTTATTGTAACACGAATCATTAGATTAGTTATTTTAAAGTCTTATGTGACTTTGTAATCTTTTCTTCTGTTTTATGTGCTAGTTTGTGTTTATGTGATGTTTATGTAATATTTGTCTTAGATGCTATGCATGTTAATTTATAGTGTTTTATGCATGATGTGATATGCAAGTAAATTTCTGTGATATTAGAAAGTCTCACTAGTTGGTAAAAAAAAGTAAATTGTTTTTGAAAAATCTCACTTAAGTCTTTCTTTAATTTATTATATATAACTTATCCGAGAATTAAAACAAACAATCAAACCATTATCAAGGTTGATTATTAAAACAACAATTCAATTAACTCAATTTGCACCTACCTGTATTATCTACCGCTCTGCGACATTGTACACCTGTATACATATACATGTATTACAACTGGGGCGAAACCACCTAGGACGAAACCACCTTGTGCGAACACAGATCGGTACAAAACCACCCAATACCCCGTTTTATTGTGATGCCATTGACTGATACATAACCCTTACCCCAATCCCTTGTCAGCAATTAATTTAAGTTTATTTGGGGAGTAGGCTCTGATTAACTTGGCACTTTTTATGGGGGATGATTGGTCAGATCCAAAGAGCTGAGTGGGGGAGATCCTGGAATGATAAATGTTTCCCCCCTACTGTTTGCGCAGCTCACTTCACAAATCGAAAAATTGAAGTTTCAGGGCTCTCACATCTAATTTTGGGACAGGGGCCGGGGCCTTTAAAATTGAAAAAAATAGCTGCATTTTCACAAAAATTGGGGGAAATTATATTTATTGATAGGTTTTGATGCGTTTTCTCTAGAAATTTTGTATTTTTAACTCGTTTTTTTAAGCACGGTCCATTTGATATTCTGGGGGGGGGGGGCTTGGGTTTTTTTCGAAAAAAATAATTTTGCTTTGAATTTTGATGAAAAAAATTAATTTGCTTATGGTGTGACAGAAAAAAAATAATCTTGCTCTTACAAGTAATCTGAATTTGAAGAATAACCATAAAATTCACTAAAAATTCCTGAAAATTTTTAGGCTCGCTTCGCTCGCCACAGTTTTCACTTTGTATTTCAATTTTTAGGCTCGCTTCGCTCGCCATACTTTTCTTCTCTAATGGCAAGTTCATATTTAGAAATATGAAAAGTGTGACTGAAAAAAGGGGTTTCCTTAAATGCTTAAATACCTTATCAATATCATTTATCGCTATTAATAGATACATGTATCACCATAGAGTCTAAAATTTATACACAATCTTGGAAGCAGAATTTAATTAAGTTTTTCACTAGTTTACATTTCTAAATTCAAATTTTTTTTCTCTAAGGAGACCCTCCCCTCAGGCCCTCTTACATGTTACATGACCTTATATACATTTTGTTTACTGAAAATTAAATCACATTGTAAAAACCTTTCATCTCTCTCAGTTTGGAAGTGAATACAAGTTTTACATAAGAATTTATACTCTTCAAAAGAATAAACGCATATAACAATATTACAATGTATTATTATTATTCAATATGCACAAGCTATTGATTATATGATCTTATTTGTTTGCTTTAATGATGGTATAGAGATAGGACAAGCAGTTTAGGGCTTAATTACGATTTTTTGATTTTCATAAAATCTCTTTTTAGGTAAAAACATGAAATTTCGAGTTTTCGACTTTTTATGTTTTTATGCATTTTACGTGTTTAGGCACGGTCCATTTGATATTCTGGGGGGGGCTTGGGTTTTTTGTCGGAGCAAGATTATTTTTTTCGCCCCAGACCGGAGCAAAATTATTTTTTTCTTGCAAAGTTGGAGCAAGAAAATTTTTTTCAAACATTAGTGATGCAAAATATACTAAGAAGGTTTATGTTTTATCAATAGAAATTCTTTATGTTTACTAAAAACTCTAAAATATTACTTTATTTTTATGCAAAAATTTAATTCGCTTATAAACAGAGAGATAAAAGAATTTAACAATATAATCCTAAGTAAACATAATTGATATAAGGTACAAGTAAGAGGGCTGAGGGGAAGGTCTTCCAGAGAAATTTTCAAATTTAGAATTGTAAATTGGAAACGCATCTATAAATACATTATTTTGATGATTTTTATTAATAAGCCTATAAGATAGCCTTTTTATATAATACTTTCATTCCTATATATTTTCAAATATGAAGTATGTCATTAAAGGAATCATGTTTTGATAAAGAAAACGATGGCGAGCGAAGCGAGCCAAAATTTTTTTGGAACACAATTGAAAACTGGGGCGAGCGAAGCGAGCTGGAAAATTTTCAGGAATTTTAAACAAAATTTTCTGGTAATTCTTCAAATTCAGATTACATGTAAGAGCAAGATAATTTTTTCTGACTCATCATAAGCAAAATTATTTTTTTCATCAAAATTCAGAGCAAAATTATTTTTTTCGAAAAAAAAACCCAAGCCCCCCCCCAGAATATCAAATGGACCGTGCCTTATGAGGCATTTGATTTTTGCCCAAGTCAAAGTTCATTGATACCCATAAAAAATTTTGACTTTAACTTCTTCGGGTCACTTCCGCTTTAATGCAATGCATGCTTACAATGTCCGATGCCATGCGTTTGAACGTTGCGACTTGATCGAATGACTCCCATTTGCGAGTAATACTCAGTAAAGATCAAGGATCAAAAGGGAAACTTTAGAAGATTTTTCTCCTTATGAAACAAATTTCTCTCTGTAAAACTGATTCGCAAATTCAAGGAATGTGACGAACTCTGGATGAAGTCCTAGAATAAAACTTCATCATGCGTAGTAATGCGGCCAAATGTTATGAGATTGTCGCTGTATAGTATGGTGTATCCGTTTGTCCATCGAATCAAAACATTTTCAAATGTTATGGCAAACAAACTCATACGGATCTCCGAAAAATACACAATTTGGCCTCTAAAAGAACATAGAGGGCATATTGTTTTTGAGTCATTTTAACTAACATTTTAAAACACTAAAGAGGTTCTCGTTGAATGCTTAGGGTCTGAAAATTCCATTTTGTACATTTCGTTTGATTTTGTCTATTAAAATGATAAATGTGATTATTTTATATGTGCACTAAGGATGAAATGAACAAATACTTTGCGTCACTTTTTTTGATGAGTATAGTCATGTTTAGAGCAATTTAAGTAAAAATAGAAAAAAATTTAAAAAAAAAAACATAAGCATTCCTAATACCGGGTATACACATCAATAATTGTTAGAAAAAATTTTCCTTGCTCCAACTTTGCGAGAAAAAAATAATTTTGCCCCGGTCCGGGGCAAAAAAAAAAATCTTGCTCTGACAAAAAACCCCAAGCCCCCCCCCCCCCCCCCCCTGAATATCAAATGGACCGTGCCTTATGAATTTTTTAAGAGATTTCAAATTGGGAAAAATTGGTCAACAAATTGGGAAAAAAAGATACTATTTGCATTGGGAATGGGGCCGAATATCGGCCCCAAATCTGGCCGATCAAGAGCCCTGAGTTTTCTCTACTTTGTCGGCATATTTTGCGATTATTTATATAGGGGGATAGATCTCGAACTCTCATAACTAACGGTGTATGATAAGTCACATTATGTGTACCTACGACTAATACTGTCACGCTCATAGTGAAAGGAAATGGGTTTAGATAGGGATTTTCTATGTTAATTTTAGCGCGACGTTGCCGATGTTTAACACTGAGTCTATGGAGAACATCGACAACGTCACGCTAAAATTAATATAGAAATCTCCCCATCTAAAATTGTTTTCTTTCACTTTGAGCATAATACACTGTTAGTTATGAGAGATTGAGATCTATCCCCCTATATAAATTTTGATCAGAAAATATGCCAACAAAGTAGATAAAACTTCAATTTCCCGATTTCTGAAGTGAGCTGTGCTTAGACAGTAAATTGTTTTTGGGTTCAGGGGCCTTCCCTGAGAAAATTCTGTAAAAATGAAGAAAATTTGTGGCCAGATTTGAAGCATTTTTGAGCTAATATAAAGGTATGATTTGATATCAGCAGACCATGAACCGTATCTAAGATGAAGAAAATTTCTGATATTAACATCAAGTGCTCTGGCTTTTTCACTAAACATGTCAGTCAACAGCCCTACATCCTTCTCAGTCGACAGCTCGCACTTTGATAGTGTGATTATGTGAAAACTCAAATGTATAAACTTGAGAAATTTTTTTTAAATGTATTCAAATTGGTGGTTTCTTGGGGGCCTGTGAGCTAATTTTAAACAGTAGTTTGCTTTAAAAGCCATGTCATAGTACGAAAGATCGCAAATACATCTAACCAACTAGGTTATACAGACATGTTCACGCACTTTCTGATTGTTCTCCATTGTCTTGATGTCATCAATTTACTTGGGCAGAAAAGTGCATGTTTTGAACAATGGTTTAGGTAGGAGACTATAATGCAAATCAGAACGGACATGCTGCAGGCGTTGTAGTTGCAATCTTGCGTATTACCCCCTTCTTTTGGTACAAGTTTTCGAACTACCGAGGGAGGCACTTTCTTTTCTTTTTTTTTGCGAAAATGATGGGGACTTTTTTGCATACAAACATACTCCTGGCTAGGGCCCTGCCTGACATATTTTTACTTCCATTTATGACATTCATTGCGTAAAATCCCTCTTTTAAAAAAACAGGAATGACGATTTTCAATCACCTTGTACATCTACTGCTCAAATTCCACCTACATGTAAGTGGGTTGTTGTGACATGTGATCTCATCATGGAAAGATGGAGGCTTGCGATTGGACATGAGCCACTCGTCAATCTGCTCACATGGTCACTTGTCCTATCACAAACCACAATCTTTCCACATGTGTCACAACAACAATGCAGAAAGATTTTGAGATGTAGATATATACAAGGTAATTTGTAAGCCATCATTTCTCTGTTTTAAAGAGGGATTTTAAGCAATGAATCTTATAGCTTGAAGTAAAAATATTTAAGGAAGCGGGGAATGACTGGTAATTATGTCACAATCATGCACGCAAAGCATGTGGGTTGATTGGAGCCTACTCCCCAAATAAACTTATGAATTGCTGACCAGGGAATTGGGTAAGGATGTCAGTCAATGACAGCATAATAAAACGGCCCGTGCCCGAATCGCAAAAGGGATTACAAGCAACTCTGACAAAAGGTTCACTCTCAGGGCACAAACAGGTGACAGGCTGAGAGGAAAATGTCACAGGTGTACAAAGGAAGGAAAAGATTTGCTGTAGTTTCCATATTGGCATATTAAATACTCATGTATATATATAACCAAAAATGCATCTAGTATTGCATCACTATATTGACACTTTAGTTTATTAATAAGGTAGGAAAAAATGTGCTCAGACCAGATTCCAACCTTGGACCTCTCCACCAAGCTATCAGGACTGATACACCCATCTTTTGGTGTATGATACATGGTCATGTGTACATGTTTCAAACTTTACAGACAAAAGACTTTTTTAGATGGGCCATTGTATATATACTTATTCATTCCTTTGATGTTGCAAAGTTTTCAATAGGCTCAGTGTTAAATGTCAGCAACATCATCATGATCATGCAAAAATTAACATTGAAAACGCCCCACCTTAAAAGAGTTTCCTTTATAATTTGATTTGATGCACCTACAATCTCAAAACTTATACCAAAAGTTACGGCACTGGAATGCCACCTAAAATATTTTGACACTGTAATTTGAACACATGTACATCAACTCAGGAATCATTCTGGGCTGTAATTTTGAAATATTCTTGCATGCTTTCAGCAAGGAGTTTTAAAAATGTGTGGAATTGAGATTATAAGATGTACAAGAACTTTTTCGAAATCCAAAATTTTGTGCTCGCAATTCCCAAAGTCAACTACCATTACACGAGTATGTCTCGAAAAATTTCAAGGACTGTCACCTACATTTATTATTTTGCAGTACATGAATATTTGATATCATATGTTTACATTTTATTTTCACAGAAAATAGGATTACAATTAAAGGCAGATCTTGAGAACCTCACAAACTTGAGACCTGATGGTGATGATTTTAGGTGGTATATCAGGGTAAGACATTCATATTAACAGACTTACTGTATGTGTGTTTATCTTTAGCGGGATTCATGTTTTTTTTTAACACCACAGACATGTAAACACCACACAGACAAGGACATTTGTTATGTTGGCCGACCCGAGGTACTAGTGAGGCTCAAACCAGCAACCTTTTAGTGATGCCCAATCACTTGACCACAGCGTCGACTAAGATTTTTAGTGGATTTTGGGCTGTTAAATATCTACTTAGTCAAGACTGTGCTGAATGATAAAAATCCTATAAATGATAGTGGAATATTAGTCAAGTACAGTATTAAATTCATCATTATGTCAATTTGCACATTTTTGTCATGTTTCAACTAAAATTTGGTTGCTCTTAAATTAGTACACACACTGTATCTATATCTTTTTGTCATGTCAGTCTGTCGGTTGGTCGGTCTGTCAGTTGGTCGGTCTATCTGTCTGTCGGTTGGTTGATCTATCTGTCGGTTGGTCGGTCTGTCTGTCGGTTGGACGGTCTGCTGGTTGGACGGTCTATCTGTCTGTCGGTTGGTTGGTCTATCTGTCTGTCAGTTGGACGGTCTGTCAGTTGGTCGGTCTATCTGTCTGTCAGTTGGTCGGTCTGTCTGTCGGTTGGTCGGTCTGTCGGTTGGTCGGTCTATCTGTCTGTCAGTTGGTCGGTCTGTCTGTCGGTTGGTCGGTCGGTCTGTCGGTCTGTCGGTTGGTCGGTTTGTCGGTTGGTCGGTCTATCTGTCTGTGGGTTGGTCGGTCTGTCTGTTGGCCGGTCTATCTGTCTGTCAGTCTGTAGGTTGGTCGGTCTGTCTGTCAGTTGGTCTGTCTATCTGTCTGTCGGTTGGTCGGTCTATCTGTATGTTGGTTGGTCGGTCTATCTGTCTGTCAGTTGGTCGGTTTGTCTGTCGGTTGGTCGGTCTGTCTGTTGGCCGGTCTATCTGTCTGTCAGTTTGTCAATCTATCTGTCTGTGGTTGGTCGGTCTGTCTGTCGGTTGGTTGGTCGGTCTGTCTGTTGGCCGGTCTATCTGTCGGTTGGTCGGTCTGTCGGTTGGTCGGTCTATCTGTCTGTCGGTTGGTCTGTCTATCTGTCTGTCGATTGGTCGGTCTATCTGTTGGTTGGTCGGTCCAGCTGTCGGTTGGTCGGTCTTTCTGTCTGTCGGTTGGTCGGTCTGTCTGTTGGTCGGTCTGTTGGTTGGTCGGTCGGCCTGTCGGTTGGTCAGTCTATCTGTCTGTTGTTTGGTCAGTCGGTATCGGGCAAGTGGTTTAAGGCATAATAATTTCATATTCACATGCATAAGTCAAAAGATCTTAAGTGACATTAAGACTTTTCTTTTGGTATCAAGGCTTCACTTTATGACCTTGACCTTTGAGTATGACTTGACCTATATGTGAAGGCTAGTTTCCAATATTGGATTAGATGTGGTATTTTACAATACATTGCAATATTGTGTAACGTTTTAACTGGTTCCTGATATCTATGTAAAAAAGCCTTAAAGTTCCTGCAAAGCAGACTAGTAATTTCATAGCTGAAAAAAAATTGACGCAACTCGATAATCTGTTCACTAACTTGAGCTAAATTTTTACCAATGTCTCAAAATATATTGATTTCTTTATCTTTGACCCAACAGTTTTTGGTTAAAAATTATGAAAATGTATTATTTTCTTGCAGTTAAGATGTTCAAATTGCTCAGAAGAAACTAAAGAATTCCAGTATATTTCACTTGCAGTAAGTATTTATTACTCCTGGTACTCTTTCCTGTGAAGAATTATAGCCACAATGTTGTCTTGCATGACATGTCCATCTTGTGGGGAGGAGTATATCGGACAAACCAGAACCAAATTCGTGGACAGAGTAAGAGTGCACCCACTGCAGATCAAAGACCTGACCGTGCAAAATACACCATGCAGTGCATACTTTTACAATTGTTGACATACATGTAGAAAATTCACTATTTTCCCGATTTACAAAGTTAAATTCGACAATGAAAATTTACGCAGAGCCAAGAAAAATTTCTTAACATTTTTAAGTGAAAATTAAACTGATAAAGTCCTTAATATAGAGAATTTTTTTTATCAGAATTGAATAGTAAAACATTTATCTATACCAATATTCCTGAATATTTCAACTAGAATTTTTCTCATTGCCAAAGAGAACGTCACGTGTATGTGTAACGTCATTAAACGCCTTAACATTGTCATTTTGTTAACTTTACATTGTCATGATATGTTGCCGTTATGATCATAACATGTTCATAATATATATATATAAAATAATGTCAGTTTATGAATCTGAATGTTGATTGAGAAAGAAAAGTATTTTAACACGCTTTATCCAAAAGATTTCATTTATTTTACGCCTTTATACCTATATGTACAGTTTGTTCACTAAGAGGTATGGATCTTTCTAGGAGAATGCTCCATTGAAAGGTGGGCGGGGTCATGCCAGTCTGGTGCTGAAATGTAAACTATGTGGGAGAGAAAACTCTATAGGTAGGTTTAAACACAATCAAATTAGAATTAGAGTAAAGATATGTGATGGCTGTACAAAGTATCTAACAGAACTTGAAATCAAGTTCCTAACAGGGTTAAATATGGATCAAAATATCGAGCCTTAGGAACACCTCATGATGTACCAGTAAATCTCTATTGTTCAGAATTCCAAAGGACTAGGTGCGCTAACCCCTCATATTGGCCCTATAATTTCGACGAAAAACGCTTTTGATAAACGAATTATCAATTGACCCTTCCGATTGCGGGAAAGAATTAAAATTTCGTGACGTCACAATGCTTTTACCTCGGACAAACAAGCTTCGAACCTCGGTCAAACATCGAAATTGCATTGTGACGTCATGGAATTTCTCAAATTTTTCCCGCGTTCGGAAAGGTCAATTATCACATTTTGCAGTGTTGAATATTTGAGAAAATGCCGCGTCATAATTTTGAGTCCTCGTAACATCATGTGCGTGATGTATGACGTCATGTTCTGACGTCATTTGCCCTGAATTACACAAAACAAAGGAAAATCATCATATTTTACACATAAAACTTCAATATTCATCTACGCTCCAGGCCTCGCCCATGATATTTTTCATGCAAATTAAAAGGTCGATTGGAAATCCATGGATTCGTGCAAATATATTCATGGGCAAGGCCTGGATCGCTACTTTATTTCGTGATTTTGTATCGAAATTTTGCTTATATATTGATATTTTTAATGATTTCAACATTTTTAGACGTTTTGAGCGACATATTATTCAGTGTAGGACTGTGAAATCAAAACAGGCTTTCCTGATTTGGATTCACTATACATTTGACATTTTATAAACTAGAATATAATGGATATATGAACAACTTTGAAAATAGGGCCAAAATGGCAGGTTATAGCACCAACTCCTTTTGCACGTTAGGGTATCGTGATACTCTCTGATTGGGTTGATATTTTCAAAAAAAATTTGACCCCTAATTGAATGTTGTTAGATGTTTTTGTGTAGCTATCACAGTGGATGGATCCAACTCTAATTTTGATTTGATTGGTTTAAACAGAGGGAAGAAATGATGCCCAAGAGGCTAAAAGACTTATTAGATTTATTGAGAGTAAAAAGTTAAGCAAAGTGCTAATTCTTAAATATGTTAAATTTCATTTATTAAAATTTTTCAGATATAATGAGAGACAGTATACAGCCTTATAATGATGAAGACAACGGAAGGTTTAAGACGGTGGTGGCTTTTGATTGTAGGGGAGTAGAGCCAATAGATTTCTCAGCCAGAGTAAGTATATATTTTTAACGTAACAATTTTTAAAAAAATGTAGCTCACCTTAGTGAAGCTCAAGTATTTTTTTTTTTTTTTTTTATGCAGACATTTTAACATTTTATGCAACATACATATAAAGACAAAGGACAACTTTCACTCACAGACTCGTACCTGAAAATATTAATCCGAAGTATGTTTTGTTTCATATTATCTATATAATTATAATCATAATATTCCATAATAATAAAAGTAATACATTACTCAAAATTGTTTTTCAAAATTTCCCATCTTTTATAAAACTTAACTAATTAATTATTTTTTGCAAAGATGTATTTTTCTATCATGAAATAATTTTTTAACAAAACTATAAAGGCATCAACATCAAGTGGTCTGTTTCTGACTTTTTGTGTAAAGATGAATTGTTTTGCAAGTAGAAGAATTAGATTTAAACAGTTTCCACATTTTCTGAATTTCTTGCCAAATATTATTGTTTCCTTTTCAAATTGTACAGTGGTATTTGCATTTAATTCTATCCAAGATAGCAAATCTCCCCAAAATTTATGAACAATATTACAATGAAATAATAAATGCAACAATGTTTCTTCTTCTGTATTACAAAATGCACAAGATGTTGTGTCTTTAATTTTCATTTTAAATAATAAAACATTTGTTGGAAGCATACGGTGAAGCAAGCGTGAAGCGTGAAGCTCAAGTAAGCAATTGTCATAGCGCGCCGTCCATCATCCATCCATTGTCTGTCTGTCATGCTTAAACTTTTTACATTTTCGTTTTCTCCTCTGCAACCACTGCACAGAATTTCATGAAAACTTACCGGAAGCAAGTACACAAATCCATTACCAAGTTTGTGTTTTTCGTGCTGATGTGTCAGCAATTATGGCCGCCAAGGGCTCTGATCGGCTGATGCATTTTCGACTTCTCCTCTGGAACTGTTGCACAGAATTTCACTAAACTTTATAGAAAGCAAGTACTTAAGGTCCTCTATCAAGGGTTTTTCACAGTTTTTTGTGTGTTGCGCTCTGATTGGCTGAAACATTTTCAACTTTTCCTTTGAAACGGCTGGACAGAATTGCAAGAAGCCTTACAGGAAGCAAGTACTCAAGGTCCTCTACCAAGTTTGTGTATTTAGTGCCGATCGGTCAACAAATATGGCAGCTGAGGGTTCTGATTGGTGGACACATTTTCGACTTCTCTGGAACTGCTGCGCAGAATTTCATGAAACCTTACAGAAAGCAAGTACTCAAGGTCCTCTACCAATTTTATGTTTCTCGTGCCAATCTGTCAACAAATATGGCTGCCAAGGGCTCTGATTGGCTGACGCATTTTCAACTTCTCTTCAACCGCTGCATAGAATTGAGCCTGTTGTTATTTTAGAATTTTATAGAAAGAACTTAAGAGTGAATTGCAGGACTGTTCAACAAAGATCATTAACAATATACTACTAAACCTCAGGTTCTCCTATGATATTGGTTAATGGAAAAAGGAATATTAACCATTTCAAGGTAATGAGTCAAGGTAATGATGAAAACCAATCAGAATCCATAGATGTCACCTCCAAAAACACTGAGACCTTATTCAGAAATGAAGGAACATTGACTGTGATAAGGGAGATATGCATCAAGTTTACTTTTTTGGCTCCACCTTTTTAATTCAGAATATCAACTTTTACATCTGATCCAAAATCTTTCCTCTACTATTCCTTATAAACACTTCAATGATTTCAAGAAGATTTGGTCATAAGTTGATAAGAGAAGAAATTTTAATTATGTCATTTTAAGATTGTAACACCCCTTCCTCTATAGAAGATCCCACTATTATTTTAGGAATTCAACATGTAAGTAAGAATCAGCATGCCTCAAGACACATACCTGTAGTAATGAACACATACCTGTACTAATGAACACATACCTGTACTAATGAACACATACCTGTACTAATGAACACATACCTGTACTAATGAATACATACCTGTACTAATGAACACATACCTGTACTAATGAACACATACCTGTACTAATGAACACATACCTGTACTAATGAACACATACCTGTACTAATGAATACATACCTGTACTAATGAACACATACCTGTACTAATGAACACATACCTGAATACATACCTGTACTAATGAACACATACATGTACTAATGAACACATACCTGTACTATGGAATACATACCTGTACCAATGAACACATACCTGTACTAATGAACACATACCTGTACTAATGAATACATACCTGTACTAATGAATACATACCTTTACTAATGAATACATACCTTTACTAATGAACACATACCTGTACTAATGAACACATACCTGAACTAATGAATACATACCTGTACCAATGAACACATACCTGTACTAATGAACACATACCTGTACTAAGGAATACATACCTGTACCAATGAATACATACCTGTACTAATGAACACATACCTGTACCAATGAACACATACCTGTACAAATGAACACATACCTGTACCAATGAACACATACCTGTACTAATGAACACATACCTGTACTAAGGAATACATACCTGTACCAATGAATACATACCTGTACTAATGAACACATACCTGTACCAATGAACACATACCTGTACCAATGAACACATACCTGTACTAATGAATACATACCTGTACCAATGAACACATACCTGTACTAATGAATACATACCTGTACTAATGAATACATACCTGTACCTATGAATACATACCTGTGCTAATGACCACATACCTGTACTAATGAATACATACCTGTACCAATGAATACATACCTGTACTTATGAACACATACCTGTACCAATGAACACATACCTGTACCAATGAATACATACCTGTACCAATGAACACATACCTGTACTAATGAATACATACCTGTACCAATGAATACATACCTGTACCAATGAACACATACCTGTACTAATGAACACATACCTGTACTAATGAATACATACCTGTACTAATGAACACATACCTGTACTAATGAACACATACCTGTACTAATGAATACATACCTGTACCAATGAATACATACCTGTACTAATGAACACATACCTTTACTAATGAATACATACCTGTACCAATGAATACATACCTGTACCAATGAACACATACCTGTACTAATGAACACATACCTGTACTAATGAACACATACCTGTACTAATGAACACATACCTGTACTAATGAATACATACCTGTACTAATGAACACAATCTTTTTCAGGCAGGATTTGCTGCTGATGGAGTGGACAGTGGAACACCATTTACAGATATAGCATTCAACGAAGGAGTAAGTTTTTCTTTTGTATTACCTTTAAACAGCACATTGTACATGTACATGTGTACATCAGTTTTATTGAAAAAGAGAAACTTGAGGATGAAATAGTCTGATTTCATCTTTCAGCTTAACCACACCAAAAGCAAATATTGTAATACACATATCATATCATGAGCATAGTGTATAGTTGCAGCCCTAGGAAGTACTTTTTAGCTCACCTGAGCGAAAGGCTCAAAGTGAGCTATTGTCATACCGATTTGTCTGTCGTTTGTCCGTTTATTTTTCACATTTTCAATGTCTTTTCTAAACCTGCATGGGCGATTTTGATGAAACTTGGTATGCATGAAGTACTAAAGGTCTTTACCAAGTTTGTCCATTTCGGCATGATCCCTTTTAAATGCTTTAAGGATGGATCTTGGACAGGGTCAAATATGTCCTAGAGGGTACCCCTCTTAAAAATCTTCTTCTCCACAACTGCTGCGTGGTCAGGAAGGATGTACAGTTTGTTCATTTCGTTAAAATCCGATAACTAATTTTTGATGCATTTTTAAGTCTTTTTTGACTTAGTCATTTTAATGCAAAAACTGAGATTTCTTTTAATCTTTTTTTCTCATTGCTAAGTTTGCTGTCCCAATTTAGTTCATTTTAGCCATAATAAACTAGAAGAAGGCTTATCTGAAAGAATTTTGCTAACATTTTATTAGCCGAGTTGCAAAACTCGGCTCTTAATTTGATGTGAGACGGGCGGGCGGGCGGGCGGTTGGGCGGGTGTCTGGGCGGGCGGGGAGGGCGTCAACAATTGGTTTCCGGACTATAAGTCAACTACGAAAGAGGCTATAACAATGAAACTTCATACACTTACTCACCATTAGTCAAGGATGAGCCCTATCGATTTTGGGGTCAAAAGGTCAAAGGTCAAGGTCACAGGACTCAGATGATTGAAAATGGTTTCCGGACCATATTTCAGCCTGTATTGCACCTATAATCATGAAACTTGCCAGAAATGTTTCCCTTGAATCAAGGATGAGGCCTATTGATTTTGGGGTCAAAAGGTCAAAGGTCAAGGTCACAGGACTCAGATGATTGAAAATGGTTTCCGGACCATATTTCAGCCTGTATTGCACCTATAATCATGAAACTTGCCAGAAATGTTTCCCTTGAATCAAGGATGAGGCCTATTGATTTTGGGGTCAAAAGGTCAAAGGTCAAGGTCACAGGACTCTGTTGATTGAAATTGGTTTTCGGACCATATTTCAGCCTGTATTGCACCTATAATCATGTAACTTGCCAGAAATGTTTCCTGTGAATAGAAAATGACCACTTTTGATTTTGGGGTCAAAAGGTCAAAGGTCAAGGTCACAGGACTCTGATGATTGAAAATGGTTTCCTGACCATATTTTAGCCTGTATTGCACCTAAAGTCATGAAACTTGCCAATAATGATTCCCATGAATCAAGAATGACCCCTATTGATTTTGGGGTCAAAAGGTCAAAGGTCAAGGTCACAGGACTCCGATGATTGAAAGTGGTTTCCGGACCATATTTCAGCCTGTATTGCAATTATAATCATGAAGCTTGCCAGAAATGTTTCCCATGGATCAAGGATGACCACTATCAATTTTGGGGTTAAAAGGTCAAAGGTCAAGATCACAGGACTAAGATGATTAAAAATGGTTTCCCAACTGAATTTGAGCCTGTATTGCACCTATAATCATGTAACTTGCCAGA
The DNA here is from genome assembly GCA_028142955.1 of Pinctada fucata. Classification (NCBI taxonomy): domain Eukaryota; kingdom Metazoa; phylum Mollusca; class Bivalvia; order Pterioida; family Pteriidae; genus Pinctada; species Pinctada fucata. The sequence goes on along the minus strand of AP027112.1, from coordinate 53,421,825 downwards.
AATGTTTCCAGTGAATAGAAAATGACCACTTTTGATTTAGGGGTCAAAGGGTCAAATATCAAGGTCACAGGACTTAGGTAATTGAAAATGGTTTCCAGACCATTTTTGAGCCTGTATTGCACCTATAATCATGAAACTTGCCATTAATTTTTGGGTCAAAAGGTCAAAGATCAAGGTCACAGGACTCAGATGATTGAAAATGTTTTCCCAACCATATTTGAGCCTGTATTGCACCTATAATCATGAAACTTGCCAGAAATGTTTCCCGTGATTTAAGATATGAATTGTACCTTATTCTGTATCTTTAGAGTATGCTTTGTTAAATCATATTGTACATACAAATACATAAAGTATTCTGTATGATGAGATTGAAAATCTGTATCCTTGAAAATATATTACACGCTGATATAGAATAAAGAGAAGACCATTTCTTGATCCAGAAATTTTCATTTAGGACCACAAAATGTTGTTACAAACCATACACATTTCATGTTAGTCTGCATATTCATACTTACATTCCAGTTTTGCAACTCGGCATTTTGCATCTTCGATGCATTTTGAGCTTATTTGGATTTATCTGATTTTTAGCTCACCTCGACGAAGTTGAGATGAGCTTATGCTATAACCCCGGCGTCCGCGGCCCCGTCCGCGTCCACGTCCGCGTCCTCGTCCGCGTCCACGTCCAGTTAAAGTTTTTGGGGTAACTCAGTACCTGACAAAGTACTAATGCTACAGTAACCAAACTTGCACAAGTGATTCATCTTGGGATGCTGAGGTGAACCCTTGCATCGGATGCAGCATCTGACCTACATTTTCCGGTTGAATGACTTTGTCAATGTCTGGTTAAAGTTTTTGGGGTAGTTCAGTATCTGACAAAGTACTGATGCTACAGTAACCAAACTTGCACAAGTGATTCATCTAGGGATGCTGAGGTGAACCCATGCATCGGATGCAGCATCTGACCTACATTTTCCGGTTGAATGACTTTGTCAATGTCTGGTTAAAGTTTTTGGGGTAGTTCAGTATCTGACAAAGTACTGATGCTACAGTAACCAAACTTGCACAAGTGATTCATCTTGGGATGCTGAGGTGAACCATGCATCAGATGCAGCATCTGACCTACTTTTTCCGCTTGAGTGATTTTGCCTTATAAGGCCAATATGGAGCAAAGTATAAGTGCTACATGTACCAAACTTGCATATTAGATGTATCTTTGATCAAACTTTCATAAAATGACCTTGACCTACTTTTTCCACTTGAGTGATTTTGCCTTTAAAGGCCAATATTGAGCAAAGTATAAGTGCTACATGTACCAAACTTGCATATTGGATGTATCTTTGATCAAACTTTCATAAAATGACCTTGACCTACTTTTTCCACTTGAGTGATTTTGCCTTTAAAGTCTTATATTGAGCAAAGTATAAGTGCTACATGTACCAAACTTGCATATTAGATGTATCTTTGATCAAATTTTCATAAAATGACCTTGACCTACTTTTTCCACTTGAGTGATTTTGCCTTTAAAGGCCAATATTGAGCAAAGTATAAGTGCTACATGTACCAAACTTGCATATTGGATGTATCTTTGATCAAACTTTCATAAAATGACCTTGACCTACTTTTTCCGCTTTAGTGATTTTGCCTTTAAAGGCCAATATTGAGCAAAGTATAAGTGCTACATGTACCAAACTTGCATATTGGATGTATCTTTGATCAAACTTTCATGAAATGACCTTGACCTACTTTTTTCCACTTGAGTGAGTTTCTTAATATACACTGTACATGTACTTAGAGATATGTTTAAATTGAATTTTTCTGCCGCGAGGTGAGTTTCGTAATCTTTGATTACACTATGTTTTTTTACTGCAAAAAGGAAGGGGGTTTACAGTGGTCATTTTTAACATTTTCAACTTCTTCCCTGAAATTGTTCATATACTTTTTGATATTTAAGTAATGAAACTGTGAAAGAGTTTTGTCAGAATGTCAAATTTTTGATTTTTAATGAATTCTTCTAAAATTGTATATAGGTATGTTTTCCATGCCAAATGGACCCAGCTCAAAATGTCTGAGCCAACATATTTTGGCATTGTTAGCTCTACTGGTCAATGACCAGTCAAGCTTATGCGATCACCCTGTATCCGACCATCTGTCTGTACGTCCGTTAAATTTTCTTGTGAGTTCAAATCCTGTTGTGGTATTTTTCTCCTATACAACTCTATGCACTCTTGTGAGCACCAATTCTCAGAAAGTATAATTGATAGAAAGATAATTCTTTTAGTATTATTCTAAGTCTGTGGTGTAGTTGTGTACCTGATATTTTGTTTGAGCCCCGGGCCCCCAGGGTCTTGGAAAACGGGTGTGTCACTTAGATTAATTAAGCAAACAACCAGGAGAGCTTCAGTCTCATCAGAGACTTCTGGTTTTTCATTTTGACGTTACTGATAAAAGACATAATTCCATTGAGAAGTAACAATGAAAAAGAGTGCAAAAATTGCCCACCTCAGACATTTTTCTTCAATTTGTCAGCAATTATGAATTACGGCTAGTGGTCTATTGTTTCCAAATACCAAAAAGGATATTCAATAAGCTTAACCCAAGGTCCTAGTAAGTATGAATGTCAAGGTCACAGTAAGTTTGAATGTCAAGGTCACAGTAAGTATGAATGTCAAAGTCACAGTAAGTTTGAATTTCAAGGTCACAGCAAGTGAATGTCAAGGTCACAGTAAGGGTGAATGTCAAGGTCACAGTAAGTGTGTATTGAACAATCTTATCCAGACCATTTCTTTTCATTGCCTGCATGGATCTGAATAATGTTTCACAGACTCTTTCCCAGAACCCAAGGGTATATCAGGACTTTGAACCAAGGTCAAAGGAAAAGGCCACAGACTCACAGTTTACTTGATTAAGTAGATTTGGTTAAACTTGTGGAGTTAGGGTACATATATCACCCAGCAATCAAATACTTCCTTTCTAAAGGAATTTTCCACACACTTGGATAATGAAAAAAATATATTTCCTTGAAATTACATAGAAAAAAATTGTCCAACTAAATTTGTGAATCATATTCCTTTATAAGATGTATGGTCAGAAATTGGCATCACCATCCTTACATGGAATATCGATCAGTCTCACTATTGATTTGTGCCACAAATGGCTCAATATAGAACTGAAAGTAAAGCAAGAGTTTTAATGGCATTCAGAAGTCCAGACTCTGACAGAGTACTGAGGCAACAGGAAGTAAATTTGCATAAGTGATTTATTTTGGGATGCTGAATGATCCCTTGCATTGAGTGCTTCATATGACCACCATTTTTCCCTTGAATGACTGCAGGGTTAAGAAATCTGGGCTAACGCTATGTTCGACATAGTTTTAATGCCACAATTATCTTCGTTGAGTCACCTGAAGGACTTCTGTTGCTACGTATTGAGACTGTTTTACATACAGTATAAACCTCTGACTTATAAGAGATCATGACAGCATCTGATGAATATTCCGTGTCTGCCAGCCAAGAGTCTATAATAACTAGGCTTTGCTGTAACAAGTTCAATCATGTAGATTTTGACCTGAGGGCATGGTGACTTTAAGATCCCCTCCTTTCTTTAAGGTAAAACCACGATGCCTGTTAATGTGGTACAGTTACCATTTCCATTAGATGTATAATGAACCAAATCATGTCCAGAAAATATAGAAATTATGTTTGTAAATATTTCATTTTACTCTATCGCTTTTTGTGTCAGTGCAAACTTTTGTACTATGATGGTAAATAATGAAAAAGGATTTTTTAGCAGGGTCATTTTTAGGAATTATCTCCCCTTGAAAGAGAAAAAATTTTTAAATCAATTTTGAAAGATCTAAATGGTAAACTTGAGATTTTACATTGAATATTGATAAAAAATAATTTTAAGAATATTTTGATCCATCCATATTTGAGCCCCCATTATATTCACTGAAAACATGGCTGAAAGATTAGTTTTTCCATAGACTTCAATGTATACTATGAGGGCTGATAAATCTAAAAGGAACTAACTTTTTTCAAAAACTCATTGATGAAAATTTTTCAATTAATTTTTATATCATAACTATGTCATTAGAATTCCAAACTCAATAAATGGGTGAACCAATTATCCTTTATTATACATCTAATGCCTCTGCCCCCTACATGCAAGATATTTTTCTTTAGAATACGTGGACATGCGACTTACTTATGTTTACATTCAAGTCATTGATGTCAACATGCGACTTATTTATGTGAACATGCAACTTATTTTGTCAACATGCGGTATAATTATCTTATATGTCAAGATAATTATCTTGCATGTCAAGATAATTATCTTGCATGTCAACATATTTATCTTGCATGTTGACATAAATAAGTCGCATGACAAAATAATCTATAGAAAATATCTCGCATATAGGAGGCAAAAGTATGCCACCATAAATGTCTTAATATCATATTACAAGAAATACAAGGATTGGTAAAATGTATTGAAGCATATAATGACACATTGTCTCTTTGACTTTGTTGAACTGTCTGAGACACCAAGGTTGTCACCTTCACTGATTACATTTACATTGTGATTACTGTACACATCACATCCACTGTGTTCCTGGTTTTATGTCCCAAAATTATTTTTGTCTGATTATCTACTTTTCCCTCTGCCCTTTTTTGCAAAAAATAAATTATTAGACAGTTGATTTCCTAATTTTGTATACATGTTGGTGTTGGTGAGAATTAAAGCTGATTTTTGTGTCGCCTGCAAAGCATAGCCACACTTATGGATCAATTTGTCCGTCTGTCTGTCTGTCACACTTGGATGTCACACCCTATAAAAGTGATTCCTTAGTGTCGCTATGTTTCGCAGGCGACACATTCATTCCTTGGAATTATTTTATAATTGTCAAGTACATAATTATGATAATGGATAAACTATAATTCTCCTTTGTCCGACCCTCAAACATAAAATTTACTGATCATCCTGTTGGTTCTTTTCAGGATGACGATTGGAGCGAGTACGACACAAAGTCTAACTGTCCTGTGGGCGTATACAGCATAGAACACAAATTTATCTCTATGAAGAAATAAGGTGTATCTATGTTATTGACAAGACTGATGTATGAAGGGAAGGGTGATAAAGCTACGTGCTTCAACTGTCTTCTACAGGCTGTGATTATAAAAGCAGGAGAAATACATATATGAAAATGACATCATTAATTATAGTCTAGGTGGACTAAGTTTGTCTTTGTGAAAAATTGAAATTACATGAAAAAAAAAGTTTTTTTTCTAGTGGTGAATATTGTCTTTATGGTTGATAAAGATCCTTTTAAATGACACTAGGATCTATTTCTTTGTTACCATGACAACTACCTTTTATTTTAAACACTAAGACCTGAACTGGATGAAAACACAGGGCCTCTCAGACAAAGTGAAATTGTGCTGGAGAGATATCTCACGTCATAGAGTCTCATACATGTGCATGGTCATTGTGCAACACTTTAGGTACAAGGCAGTAAATAGGGCTAATAGAACAGACCATGCTTAATGTTTTCAGAATAATATCCATCTTAATTGACCCTTTTACATTATCTGCGGTACTGAATTTGAAGCTCTGTTACGGGTAACAAACAATAGATCGCGAATGCACCAGTGACGTCATTTGATTGTTGCAAGACATTTTGCGCGGAACTAACAATACAAGATTCTGTAAAAAAAGTCTTATAACAATCAAATGACGTTACTCGTGCATGCACGATGTATTGTTTGTCCCCCTGAACTGATCTTCAAATTCAGTATCACAGATAACGTGAAAGGGTCTATAATGTAGATGTGCACGTTTTTTCAAGGTTACAATTATTCCATATTCAGAAATTTCTTTGACAAGGCATTGCATTGATATTCTATTTAAAGTAATAAAATTACAGTGAAGCCATTTAAGGAGAAATCTCCATATAAGGATCAATACTTACTTTGAGGAAAATTTATGTACATGTGTATATATTTATCATTGCTAAAATTTGTGCATTGGGGAACCGAGGATGATGTACCTGTTTTATAAAGTTAGCGTAGGAGGCAAAACATCACCAGATTACCTTCTTTAGCTTGATTCTGCTAGGGTATATTTATTGAGCTGTTAATGAAATTGTTGATTAAATCATTGATACAAAATTTTGTTCTGTTTGTGATATAAATATGAATATATAATCGAAATTAAAGGAGGTTAACATCTTAGCACCATCCCTCCAATAATATTTTGAACATAGATTTTTGTGTTGCCTGCGAAGGATAGCAACACTTAGGGATCACTTTGTCTGTTCTCCGTCTGTCAGTCTGTCACACTTTGGGTGTCACACCCCATAACTTTTGATTGGTAAGTGATAGGGCTTTGATATTTCACATGTGTATTCCTTGTGACAAGACCTTTCTACACATACCATAATTTTTTACCTATTGACCTTGACCTAGATGTTTGACCTACTTTTAAAAAAAATTAAGATTGGCTATATCTTTTTATTGGTTTGTGATTGAGCTTTGATATTTCACATGTGTATTCCTTGTGACAAGACCTTTCTTCACATACCATAATTTTTTACCTAATGACCTTGACGTAGATGTTTGACCTACTTTTCAAAAAAAAAATAAGATTGGCTTTATCTTTTGATTGGTAAGATATATGGCTTTGATATTTCAAGTGTATATTCCTTGTGATGAGAAATTTCTACACATACCAAATCTATTTTACCCAGTAACATTAACCTAGATATTTGAAAGAAAGCCTTTTGATTTGTAAGTGAGACGGCTTTAATATTTCAAACATGTATTTCTTATGATGAGTCTTTTGTTCCCAAAAATGTTTACCTAGTGACCTTAATCTAGATAATTGACATATTCTGAAAATAATATATTGATCATATCTTTAAATAGGTAAGTAAGAGGTTTAATATTTCACATATGAATTTCATTTGACAAAACTTTCCTACTGATACAAATAATTCAAAACCAAGTGACCTTGACCTACAAATTAGATCCACTTTTTAAAAATGTTATGATCGCTGAGTGATATAGTCCCCTACCGGCGGCATATATTTATGTCCTGCAACTCTGTCTATGAATAACTCTTCAATTAAACATGAATGAGTTTTAATTAAACTTACTGCTCAGTTCTGAGGTTTTATCTGCTTTAGCTTTATCGATTCGAAAAAGAGGTCAAGCGTGACAAAAGTTGAACTTGCTCTGTAACTATCCAAGACTAAGCTGAGTATCAAATTTTACCTGAATATCTCTATTTGTTGCAGAAAAAAGTCCAGAAAACTGACAAAAACTGAATTTTCAAAATCATAAAGGGGCATAACTCCTCGAAAAATAGGTCAAGCGTGACAAAAGTCGAATTTGCTCTGTAACTATCCAAGACGAAGCTGTGTATCAAATTTCATCTGAATATCTTCATCCGTTGCAGAAAAAAGTCCGGAAAACTGACAAAATCTTAATTTTCCAAGTCATCAAGGGGCATAACTCCTCGAAAAATAGGTCAAGCGTGACGAAAGTCAAACTTGCTCTGTAACTATCCAAGACCAAGCTGTGTATCAAATTTCATCTGAATATCTCCATCCGTTGCAGAAAAAAGTCCGGAAAACTGACAAAAACTGAATTTTCCAAGTCATCAAGGGGCATAACTCCACAAAAAATAGGTCAAACGTGACGAAAGTCAAACTTGCTCTGTAACTATCCAAGACCAAGCAGTGTATCAAATTTCATCTGAATATCTCCATCCGTTGCAGAAAAAAGTCCGGAAAACTGACAAAAGCTGAATTTTCCAAGTCATCAAGGGGCATAACTCCTCAAAAAATAGGTCAAGTGTGACGAAAGTCAAATTTGCTCTGTAACTATCCAAGACCAAGCAGTGTATCAAATTTCATCTGAATATCTCCATCCGTTGCAGAAAAAAAGTCCGGAAAACTGAAAAAAAAAACTGAATTTTCCAAGTCATCAAGGGGCATAACTCCTCAAAAAATAGGTCAAGCGTGACGAAAGTCGAACTTGCACTGTAACTATCTAAGACCAAGCTGTGTATCAAATTCCATCTTGATATCTCCATCCGTTGCAGAAAAAAGTCCGGAAAACTGATATTCGGACAGACGGAGGGACAGACGGACGGACAGACAGACCGAGAGGAAACTTAGAGTCCCCTTCGGCGTTGCCGGTAGGGGACTAAAAATAAGCTGCTTCGCAGGCAACACAAGCATTCCTTAAGATTCCTATTTTATTTGGATATGCTACTGAATAGACCCTACAGGAAATTTGGAGCCAGGCACTGTCTGCAAATTGTACAAATTTAATTTAAAACGAGAGGCCAAAAGGGGCCATATCGCTCACCTGAGTTGCAAACAAAAGAATGATAGTGGACAATTTCGTAGAGGCCCTTGAGTACTTGCTTCCTTTAAGGTTTCATGAAATTATGAGCATCAGTTTTGGAGATATCAAAAATGTGTTAGCCAACCAGAGCCCTTGGAGGCCAATTTTGCCGGCCGATCGGAACGAAAAAAAAAAAAAACTTGGTAGATGACCTTGAGAGAAGAAGTCGAAAATGTTGTTGACCGATTGACACGAAAAACACAAACTTGGTAGAGGACCTTGCTTCCTGTAAGGTTTCACGAAATTCTGTGCAGCTGTTGCAGAGATGACGAAAATTCGTCAGGACATCAGAGTCCTCGACGGCCATATTTGTTGACAGATCGGCACGAAAAACACAAACTATAAGTTTTCGTGAAATTCTGTGCAGCGATTGCAGAGAAGTCGAAAAAGCGTCAATCAGAGACCTCGGCGGCCATATTTGTTGATTGATTGGCATGAAAAGCACAAACTTGGTAGATGACCTTGAGTACTTGCTTCCTGTAAGTTTTCGTGAAATTCTGTGTAGCGGTTGCAGAGGAGAGGAAAAGTCGAAAATGCGTCAGCCAATCAGAGCCCTCGGCGGCCATACTTATTGACAGATTGGCATGAAAAACACAAACTTGGCAGAGGACCTTGAGTACTTGCTTCCTGTTTGTTTTCGTGAAATTCTGTGCAGCGGTTGCAGAGGAGAAGTCGAAAATGTTAAAAGTTTACACCGGACGACGGACAGACTACGGACGGCGCGCTATGACAATAGCTCACATGAGCTTCGAATTTTGGCTGTCTAAAAATCACTTTGGATGGAATCATCACTTTCCGAAACACTTGTCTGGTGCATAAAAGATTGGTTTTAAATTTTCTTCGGGAAGGTATGGAGTTGTAAAACAGCAGGTATGTGTTTTTTCGAGTTTATGGTTGCAGAGGAGACAGAATATCTGATATGTTATGATGTCTTCCTCTACAGCAACTGAACAGAAGCATATACTCAAGGTCCGCTATCAAATTCATAATTTTTGAGCCGATTTGTCAACCAATATTGCAGACTGACATACTTAGTATATATTGTCTCTCTACAAAATCTGCCCCAAAGTTTAAGAATCCTTTCAGTAATGCAGAAGGGTTCCAACTCTATATCTTCTTGAAGAAAATTTCAAACCAATTTATTAAGCACAACGCACGTGTTTCGGATAGTGATGCTTCCAGCCAAAGCGCTTTTCAAAAACCGCCAAAATTCATTTCCCTAGCGCCCTCTAGTTTTATTTTTAGAATTTAGATTTGTGCATTTACTTTACAGAGAGTATGTGGTTCCAAATTTCCTCAAGAAGCAAGTACTCGCATTAACCTATTTAAGTGTTGATCTTGGTGTTTCACCTTGTCATTGCTTGTGTTGTTGTTGGCAATTTTAATTGTTGTAATTTCATGGACTGTGTGTGTTCCGCTGTAGTCATACCAAGTGGCGTATTGGAAATCTCTTGATCTTGATCAGTTCATGTTATGTATAAAATTTGGCCTTCATGGATTAATTAAAGCTTGCCTATATGTTTTCAACTTCTTGCTAGAATCACTCCAAATCGTTACAGTTCTAAGTTTCACTAATATGGCCACCAAATATATTGATTGACTATGACATTTTTATACTTTTCTGAATTGCTTTCACAGATTTTACACAAGTTTTTGTAGGGAGAACATCATCAACTTAAAATTTGTGTAATAATCTACCAGTCCACAAATTTTGTCTATTGTGAGGTCATTTTCAAGATAGGATTTAATATTAGCACGAATGTAATTAGCTCTACTGGCCAAAGACCAGTCGAGCTTATGCGATCGCCCTGTGTCCGGCGTCCGTCCGTCCGTCTGTCTGTCTGTCCGTTAAACTTTTCTCGTGAAATCGAATCCTCTGAAACTGTGAATGCTAAGAAATTAATTCTTTTTGCATTATACATAGCTAGTTGTGCCTCACATGAAATTCATATGAAATGAGCATCATGTAAATTTCACATGAAAGTTCATGTGATATTCATATAAATTTCACATAAAATTTATGTGAAAAAAAATTCACATGAATTTCACATAAATTTACTTCAAATGAATTTCACATGAAATTTTCTTTGTTACCTACAAGCAAAATGGAGTTTACATGCAATTTGTTTCAAAAACTTCACATGAATTTCATGTGAAAAATTTCATGTAAATTTCATGTTTGTGCTCGACTCACATAAATTTCATGTGAACTTTTATGTAAAGTTCATGTGAATTTCACATGAATTTCATATGAGGCATAATTGGTTGTGTAAGGGGCCTATGGTCTTGTTGTTTTAGTCCAAAGACTCCAAGGGTCTTGGAAAATGGGTGTGGTCATTCTCTCCTATATAACTCTATGTAATAGTCTTGTGAACACCAATTCTCAAAAAGTATAAATGATAGAAATTTTTTGTTTTCTTTTTGCATTATAATCAGTCTGTGGTCTAGTTGTGCACCTTCTATTTTTTTTTAAGCCCCTGACCCCCAGGGTTTTGGAAAAGGGGTGTGGTCTTTTTCTCCTATATAACTCTATGTAATTTTGTAATCACAGATTCTCAAAAAGTATTATTGATAGAGAATTAATTCCTTTTCGCGTTATAATGGACCTTTGTTCTTGTTGTTCACCTGATATTCTGTTTTAGCCCTTGACCCTCAGGGTCTTGGAAAATGGGTGTGGTCATTTTCCTATAAAACTCTTTGTAATCTTGTGAACACCAATTCTCAGAAAGTATATATGATAAAGACTTAATTCCTTTTGCTTTGTAATCAGTTTGTGGTCTAGTTGTGCACCTGATATTTTTTTGAACCCCTTATCCCCAGGGTTTGGAAAAGGGGTGTGGTCCTTTTCTCTTATTTAACTCAATGTAATATTGTGAACGCTAATTTTCAGAAAGTATAATTGATAGAGAGTTAATTCGTTTTGCATAATATTAGGACCGTCGTCTACTTGTCTGATTTATATTTTGTTTGAGCCCCCAACCCTTCCTTGGAAATGGGTGTGGTCATTTTTTCCTATATAACTCTGAAATTAGTGAATACAAATTCTCAGAAAGTATAATTGGCCAAGAGTTAATTCTTTACGCATTAGAATGTGTATGTGGTCTAGTTGTGCTACTTTATTTTAGCCTAATATTTTTGCATAATATTAGGACCGTCGTCTACTTGTCTGATTTATATTTTGTTTGAGCCCCCAACCCTTCCTTGGAAATGGGTGTGGTCATTTTTTCCTATATAACTCTGAAATTAGTGAATACAAATTCTCAGAAAGTATAATTGGCCAAGAGTTAATTCTATACGCATTAGAATGTGTATGTGGTCTAGTTGTGCTACTTTATTTTAGCCCTTGTTCCCATGGGTTTCGAAAATTGGTGTGGTCATTTTCTCCTTCACATATAGACGAATCCATAGAACGAAGCCTTGCGAATGAGAAAATTTTGTCAAACTTGACGAATTTTGAACGAAAATGGTGTTCAAAAATATTATCATAACGAAATGCAAACGCGATTGAACTGCTTAATGCAAAAAACAGAATTTTGATTTTCAATGCTTTCTTTTATCAATATTCATACCTCAATCCCGGAAAGCTAGAGAGTTGATTGAACTCATTAACTTGTATTAAGAAAAAAAACCTATTGTATCAATTGTTTTGTTAGATATGACTGTTCAGTCTAGTGTCACATGGTTCTTTTTATAACTGATCCTTTTCTTTCTACGAAAAAAATCACAATTTTGGTCAAATCTGCTCAATAACAATTTAGTGACCTTGAAAACACAAAGTATGACCCTGAACAATTATCAAGGTAATTTCTATATTCATCTGTCTGTGGTAGACAGTTTAAAATAGACCCATAAAATACCCATTGTATCATACCATTGCGCTAAATGTTGCCATGGTTACCATATTTACTGCAGTTTCCAGTGAATAAGATATATTTGCAAAGAAAACCTTTTACATTCTCTTATAGTTCATGAACAATACTTTTCGGAAATTAGTACTGAAACTCCAAACATTGCTGCATTTATGAAATTTTAAACTATGGAAATACATGAAAAACAAACAAAGTAGGTTCTTTCAAGGCTGATAATCGGAGGTTTTAAAACCTTTATTTGGCCTTCTCTTTGACCCCTTATATGAAAATGCATAGAGATGAAGCGTAAAAATCATTTTAGATTTTCATAACAAAGAGGAATGACAGAAAAAAATCTTGATTATTGCAATTGAAATATTTACCTGTTTCTATGACAACTGAGGTTACAAAAACACCATGTCGAATGCTTCAATGCATCAGTTCCAATAGTTCAATTGAAATCTATCTTGGATGAAGCACTGGTTGCATTCTAACGAAATACTAATTAATTCAGACTAAATATCATTGTCGCATTCGCACAGAATAAACTTTATCTATTTGTTAAAAACACCCTCCCCTAAAAAAACGATTCATAAAAATTCCATTTATTAACAAAGGTTTCGATCTTCTAAACATCTCTAATATTTTTCGGGATCATCGTGTACAAAGTACTATTCCTCAATATTTTGAGAATTTAGAACCTCCTCTTATTTGTTACAAGTATAAGGAACCTATTAGAAAATTCGTATTTAACTACAGTATAGTAACATCAGATCCTAAAATACTCGAATCAAGTCCTGCTTCTTGAGAATGTGCAACGTCTGAATACCTATATAAACAAACTGGTCATATTGTTACAGGTGATTTTTCAATTATTCAGGACAGTTAGCTCCGTAGACTTCTCAAAAAAGGATCGAAGTATAGAATCCCATCCAAGATAGATTTTATCAAATGTCGCGAAGTACCAAAGGAAGCCTTAGATAACTATAACGTATACCAAACGATGGTGTAAATCGGAAGGAGTCGAATCGCATTCTCTGAAAGACTGGAAAAACCTCATTTTGGACATTACTGACATTCGAATCGACAACTTCCACAAAAATCCTCATCTTTTTGAAAATCCAAGTTCTAGATCTGAAAGATGTTAAACGTATTCAAATTGAATAGCATCATTTAAGAACAGATAAATTGGCAGCATGGACCAGACATGCACGTTTCGGGTACTTAACCCTCGTCAGAGATCCCAAAATCTAAACAATGTGATATGCCGAAAAACTATGCATGTCTGGTCCATGCTGTAAAGTTATCAGGTCTTAAATGATGCTATTTAATTTGAAGACGTTTAACAAATGAAAGTTACTATGTCGAAAAAGCGTACCGAAAGACGTAGCAGTATGGGTATTTCTAAATTGGATCTTCCTACAATATACTCATATTAAAAACTGCACAAATCTCCTTACAAATTTTGATACATTGCTAATTCTAGCAATTGCTCAACTACAAGTTTATCTAGAAATCTGAAGTCAGCCTTCACGGCGGTAAAGGAACACGTTGCAAAATATTGTGAAACTGTTCTGAACAGAATGATATAAATTTATTTTGGTCTATTAAAAGTTCAGGGGATGTGATAGACAAAATAAAATCTAGAAATTTTCATGCCAATACTATTTCTTCTTACGACTTTTCAAATATGTACACCACGCTTCCTCACAACAAGATTTATGATCAATTGTAAAACTCATTAAATGGTGCAATAATCGAGAGGGGAAAACTTATATTTGTACATCTGAATCAAAGGGTTTCTTTTCCGCTGCAAAATACAAATCATACAAATCATGGACATGTAGCGACCTGTGTAATGCCTTGTCCTTCCTCTTGACAACATTTATGTAAGATTTGGTGAGAATCTCTACAAGCAGGTTGTATGGATTCCTATGGGTACAAATTGTGCGCCTCTTGTTGCAGATTTATTTTTATACACATATGAAAAAGAATTTATTCAAACTCTTCAAAATTGAAAAAAAAATGATGATGTCAAATGTTTCATTGGTACATCTAGGTACCTGGATGATATTCTTACTATCGATAATCCTGTTTAAGAAAAGTATAAAGATGTTATTTATCCACAAGAATTGACTCTAAACAAGGCAAACATCACAGACACAGAAACACCATTTTTGGACCTAAATATCAAAATTGTCAATGGAGAAATTTATACAAGTGTGTATGACAAACGAGATGATTTTGGATTCAACATAATAAATTTTCCCCCGCATGACGGTGATGTCCCTAGATTACCGTCATACGGTAACTACATTTCACAGCTCATCCGGTATGCTAGAGCATGTAGTGATGTTTTGGATTTTCATAGTAGAGATCTATAAATTACGAAAATCTTTTTGGTCAAGGTTTTCGCTTTCACTAACTAGTAAAGACTTTCTGGAAATTTTACAAAAATTATGATCAACTTCTTTTGAAATTCGGACCCATACAAGCAACAGAGTATATTACTTTAGGTATTTAACAACCTGCATTTTATGGTGACATAATTATCCAAATAAGAAGGATCAAAGGTAGACAGCATAACTATCAAAAATGCGTCAGAGTCATCAAATGCCTTTTATACCGTGGATATGATCCTATTGTCACCAGATGGACACTTAGCTTGGTACTTGACCCATCTACAGTCTTGTACTAGCGCATTCTTAAGACTTGCATTATGACTGACTGTGACGACGGGACTCCATGACGGGCCCTGTCCAAATCTCTTTAGAGAAGACAGGACCCCGACCACCTGTCCTCTCTGAATGACAGTCGGACTCCTCGGGTGATAACAAATATGAGCTCGCTACAGCCGGCAGAGCACGGACTGTATTACGAAGATGAGGGGACATATTTGGCGCTGTTGGTCGTTCGGTCGGACTGTCGGTCGGTTATCCACAACAGTTTTCGCAGATTTTGAATTTTGAATGCAGATACATCAAATGAACATCTAGGTCAAGTACATACTTGGGTCCGAACGAAAAAAAAATTGTCACAGTTATGTCCCTTAGACTAAATACCAAAATTTAAGCGTTTTCGCTCAATATCTCTGGAATTGATTCACATATTGATTATTATACATATACATCAAATGAAAATCTAGGTCAATTTGGGTCTGATCGAAAAGATTTTGACATAGTTATGCCCCTTGGACTTTGATACCAAAATTTAAGTGTTTCCGTTCAATGGAATGGATGCATATATTTAAATGAAATTTTGAATACAGAAACATCAAATGAAAATCTAGTATAGGTCAAGTTTGAGTTTGAGTCCGACCAAACATTTTTGACTGAGTTATGCCTCTTGGACTTAAACAATACCAACATTTAAGTGTTTAATACATAGGTCCGCTCGAAGAACAAAATAAAAGAGTTATGCCCCTTGGACTTAGTAAACGTCCCCAAAATTAAAGCTTCCCATTCATTATTTCTGCACTCGATGCATGTATTGAAATGAAATTCCGTATACAGATATATCAAAATCTAGGCCAAGACCATGATAGATTCATTGATCCAAATATAAAAAATGTTTCTTTCATAATCGAAGAACTAATGTTTTACAAACATGACTTTTAAGTTGTTCTTTTTGCAATTATAATGGGCCAATGGTCTAGTTGTGCACCTGATATTTTGTTTGAGCCATTAACCCCCAGAGTCTTGGGAAACTGGTGAGGTCATTTTCTACTATATAACTCTTGTGAACACCAATTCTGAGAAAGTGATATTGATGGTGAGTTAATTCTTTTTGCATTATAATGGGTCTGTTATCTAGCTAATAGTATGTACCTGATATTTTGTATGAGCTTCTTACCCCAGGTTCATGGAACACCATTGTACCACTTTGGTGAATACCAGAAGAAAACAACCAGGAGAGCTTCAGTCTCGTCAGATACTTCTATTTTTCCCCAAGAGGATCTGTGAACAAATATGACCGTCAATGGCTCAGATTGGCATAATTTGATTGATACCAAATTATCTAGCGCTGCATCCTTCATAGTGTCTGCATTGTAACAAGTATTTCTAACCTTAACAAATTTTCATTTAATGTTATTTCCTTCTATTTAAAAAAAAACGTTATTTCATATATCCACATGTAATTGCAGCATTGCTTCTCTCAATTATTCCTAAAAAACCGTGAATTGGAAGCATAGAAGTGCATTTTTTTTCTCGATATGGCATCATTAGGAGGAAGGTCGCCGTAGGACCTGTACGTCTTATGTCACATTCTCACACAAACCAAGGCTTTCCACTGCGCACTAATCATTTCTCTGATTTATAAACTAACCATTACCATTTAAGATCTGGCATCTTGGATTGACGCATGAATCAATAGACTTCACTCCTTTATAATTATCTTTCAGACACCTCACAGTTTAACTTTCCTGTTGGTTTCTATGACATCTCTGTATATAATTTGTAATTATAATGACGTATGCCTTGTCTACACTCTAAGCCTTCAGATCACAACTCAATTAGAGTCATTTTCACGTAGTCTGTCAACACGTGAAGATGGACAATTCTACAGCAAACAACTCTTCTTTCTCGAATTCCAAACAAATGACCACGCCCGAGCCGCCCCTGTACATCATGATTACAGCAAGCTTCCTATATGTCGTCATCTTCGTCGTAGGAATCGTCGGTAACATCCTCGTCATCGTCGTGGTTTCCCGCGTCAAGCCGCTGAGGTCACGTATGACGTACCTATTTCTCAACTTGAGCGTGGCTGACCTACTTATTTTGGTGGTGTGCCTGCCGTCCGCCGCCGTTGACCTATATGCCAAGGAGGTGTGGTACTTTGGAGCATTTCTTTGTAAGTCAATTTTATATTTTGGGTGTTTCTATTAGCCGACCTAAACATTATGACGTCAGAATCAATGACCCGTCAAAAATGCCTGGACGGACCATTTGATTATTACGTCATAATGAATATATCCGCTAAATGATGCGATGTCGGACATTAAGCGATTAGTCAGTGTTTCCGATTTTGTATAATTAGTTTTTTGTTTCCAGAGGAGGGTTGTACATACATAATACATTTATCTTCATTTCATTAATAGGGGTTGTTATTCTCATTCTTTTATACATGTAATTGTTTCTTTTCGTTTGTGTCAGTTCGTTTGTAATGTTCCGCAATGAAGATTGGCATAACAGGGATACCTTTTTATATGCCCGTCTTCAGACGGGACATAATATGTTATGGCGCTGTCCGCGAGTCCGTCCGTCCGTCCGTCGATCCGCCCGAGGTCATGTTTTCCAGACTTTTTTCTGAAGTCTTTCGAGGTATTGGATTGAAATTTGACACATGACTTGATATCAAACGGCGTAAGACCCGGTTTGACTTTCGGTATAATTGACCTATTCTTAGCAGAGTTCTGGCCCTTGAATTTTTCAACAATGTTACAGTTTTACGGACTTTTTTGCGGCCTTTGCAGCTGTTGGATTGAAACTTTATATGTGCCTTTATATAAATAATTACAGATCCAGTGTGAGATTCAGAAAAATTGACCTATTATTAGCAGAGTTATGGCCCTTGAACATAGAAATTTTCTACATTTTTACAGTTAACAGGACTTTTTTAGCAGATTATACAGCTATTGAATTGAAACTTGATATATGCCTTTATAATAAACAATTAAAAATCCAATTCGATTTTCGGAAACTTTTTTAGCAGAGTTATGGTCCTTGAACATAACAATTTTCAACAGTTTTAACGTTTTCCGTACATTCTTCGCACCCTTTAAGCTATTGAATTGAAACTTGGTGTACACCGTCATAATAATGAATTACAGATCCAATTTTAAGTTGTTCTCCATTGACTTTTTTGCAGAGTTATGGACCTTGATCTTAGAATGGCGGTCAGCCCTAGAACCTTAAAATTTACCATGTGGGTTGGCTTTAGCAAGTCAAAGAGCCTAATGTTTTTGTAAGGTTAGGGGTAAATGTTATTTTGTGGCTGAAATTAACAGGGTTTTTTATGGAAATTTTTATTTTGACAATTAATTTCAATACTATTTTTTATTCAAACTTTGTACACTTGAAGAACAATTAACACATGTTCTTTCATATTTCTCACCACTTTTCTTTCTCGGGGGGGGGGGGGGTTCTTAATCATGTTAATTGAGATATAATGTGCAAAGGCCATGTTACTTTGAGACTAAAACTGACATAATTGCATTCACAATTTTATTTATGAGAAATTAATACCCCGACGGGTGTATCTTGCAGCGTTGCTATTTTTTCTTTGTATTCAGTAGATAAGCAAGTGAATCTGTTGATTATATTTACTTAATTCCTTAGGATTACTCAAATTCTTTGAGGTGGTCCTGTTCAAAACTACGTGTATCATTTTATATATTTATGTTTTTCCATCAACATTTTACTTGACATTTTGTAGAAACTGAAGACGTGAATGTTTCCATTTTTGCATAATCTAAATGACAACTCGACATTTATAGTTTTAATGGATAATTCAAGGACTTGATATTTTCTCAACAAGTCATCCAAATATATGAGTCATGATACAGATGTACGTTTTTAAACAAATGTTTAAACAAAAGTCAGATGCATAGGGAGGAGCAACCAAACATGCACGTTTCGGGTACATAACCCTCGTCAGCTATGAGCTATAGGCAGACTGTTTTACATCGTCGGAAACCAACGGGCCCTTCCTCGCTGTACTACGTAAAGATAACAATCGAAAAAACCAACTCACCAACAATATATTGTTCTTGGCCGTAATTGTAATGAGTTTAAGGAGATCCTGGCGATAATCTCTACAGCACTCACAATAGAGCACTAAATAGAGCATAGAAACGTCATGTTGAGACAAAACACAAAAATCGTTTAAAGAAAATGATTTAAAATTCAGAATATGTATCATAAGATAATTAATATTGTAAAAATCGCAATTAGTCTATAAGTAATTAATAAATTGATCAAGGTCGACTTTAAATTTATCTTGATGAAACACATATGTATCAGATATTTGTTCTGCCGCAATTCAGTATCAATTAAGGCTAGACTTCAACATCGATATGATGCAAAAAAATATTAAGGTACGGGTTGCGCTTCAAGGAGATGACTCTATTTTCATATCACGTAATACTTGAAACCGACATGGACGATAAATGGGATAAGCTATCTCAGATAGTTGCATTATTTCAGAAAAAAAATACTCCTTCATATTTTCATTGCTGAATGGGTATTTTGGGGGAAAATGCATATTTCTCAATGAAAAATCGACAAAAATAGGAAAAAATATATCATTTTCTTATGAGTTCTGCTTCTAAGATTCAAACATCAGAATATATACTATTCATTTATTATACTCTTTAAAAGTGAGATAATGAGACATTCGAACTTCAAGTTAAACTCTATGTTTTTGGGTCAAAATGTTGCTTTTTTGCATAAATTATTGTGCTGTTTGTAGAAACAGCCATTTTGCTAAAATATAATTCGGGTACATATTGTTTTGACTGCTTTGGGATAAAGCAATACCATAGATCCATGCGTAGAAAAAAATTGTGCAACTGTCGACCTTCTAGCTATTAATGAAAATTACGAGTTGTTGCCATGGCAACCAGCAAAATCGTATTTATAAGAAAATACTCTCCTTATAACTGTTTATTTTATCAGAATTTCTCAAAATAGGCTTTAACTCATACACAAGCTATAAGGATCCCAACAATAAGGGTATATATGATTTTGTTTTCAAATTTCATGCATTGCTGAAGCATGTAAAGTTATGATGTGGTATTCTCTAAAAAGACGAAAATGTTCAAATAGGCCAAAAATGGACGTTTAAAGCCAAAACAACGAGACGGGCAAATTTGTATTTTTTGATCTGAATAGTTCAAGAAGATGTTCCTCTACATGTGCACATATCCATCTTTCTTCTACCTCATTTCTATTAAAAGTCACCACCCTGACTTAAAGGATTTTTGAAATGGGTAAATGTTAAACGTCTTCATATTAAGCTACATCTTCAGGACCTTTCTTAATTTGTCAGTTTTCTAGATGGTCAATATTGAAATATATGTTCTATAGTACCAATTTTGATGTTTTAGACACGTGTTTCTAGATGTGTATTGATTGGTTGTAGATATAGTCATGTAAACTAGTTGGTATGATGATATTTGTTATACAGCGACCATCTATATTACTAGCCAGCCAGATTATGGGAGATATAGATGAGGAAAAGGGATCAGTTCATCATGGTCCGACTTGAAGTGGTGCATAGGTCAAATCTTTACAGATTCGAGGGACGATCTGTTTATTTCTATTTTGTTTGATATTGAGGCCACGTGCCATTTGAAAATAAATTTTTAACCTGTGTACACAATTTTCTAACCTGTGCATGTGCGCACAGTTTACTAACCTTCGCATCACACTGGTATAGCTTTATGTCTTGTGTGCACAAGATAATCTTGAATGTGCAAGTAAGGAATCTGTGCGTACAAATACTGTTAGAAAGCTGTACACAGATTAGTTAATTGTGCGCACAGGTAAGAAAACCGTCAACGCAAGTCGTTTAATGTGTGTGCACAAGTTTGTAAACTGCATATGCGCGAAGATTAATAAACTGTGCACACAGGTTATAAATTTATTTCTACATGGCAGGCCGGGGCTCTCGTAGTTTTAGGCAGTACATTTGATTTGTCGAGGCTGTGTCATCTGTAATTAACTCCCACTTTATGACGTAGAGAATATTGACCTACTTTTTACTTTTATGTAAGCGATTGGTATGACATGACGCATGACGGTCTCTGACTCAAATATGACTGTTTAAAGGTTATTTTCTGTGTTTTGCGTTAAGTTTGCTTTAAGTAGCTTAACCCTGTAGCCATTAAAATAAGCAAAATGAAAACAATGAGATCTGAGCACTTTGAACAACGCTTTTTCACGAATTGATATTTTTCACAATTAATACATTGTAAATGTGAGAAAATACTTCGATGATTTTATTGAATGAGATAAAGAAGATCCTGACGACAATCTCAATAGCACTCACAATGGAGCGCCGATTTTAGCATCGACTGACCCTTGCAAGTTTGAGGTGGGACCAGGTGCCCGGGAGGAGTAAGCATCCTCTGTTTGGCTAGCCGACCCGCCGTCGATGTTCATGGATATGTATGTGTAAACGTCTTCAAAATTGAATAGCATCATTTAAGATATCACTTCTATTTCATTTCTATTACAGGTAGCTTTATTCCATTTCTGGAGAGTACAGTTGCACTGACAAGCGTACTGACCATTCTAGCCGTATCATATGACCGTTATCGCGGGATATGCCATCCGATGGTTGCCGAAAATTACTGGCAAAGCGTCAAAGTTGCTTACATCATAATTATGACGTGGTTGATCGCGGGTACTGCGGGTGTCCCTCTCCTCTTCATGGCCAGATTTAAGAGTTCCAAGTTTGTAGACGGCACTGATATTGAGGTGTGCCGAATCCCCGTCAATGAAACCTGGAAGGTCGTCTATATAATGACTATTTTTGTGGTGTTCTTTATCCTCACGTCTTTCGTTTTGATATTTCTGATCGGGAAGATGTGTCAGTCTTTACTGCAGAATATGTCTCTACTTGTAGACGCCGTTAACACGGAGATGAAGAAGAAAATCTACAACCGGAAGCGCGTAGTAATCATGCTCATTTTAGTTGCTACATTATTTTTTGTTTGCTTGTTGCCGCAGAGAATCGTAGCTATTTGGATTATATTCGCTGACCGGAGGGATCTTATACAGCTTGGTTTCGAGGGTTATCTTAACCTTTTGACCTTTACCAGGGTGGCGATGTTCCTTAACAGTTCAATAAATCCCATTATATATAACACCCTGTCAGCCAAGTTTAAAATAGCGTTACGCTGTCTTCTTTGTGGGGAGGATTTCAATGACATTAACGATTTACTGCCAATGTCGAGACGATGCAGCTCAGCCAATCATAATCACATCACGAGACAGTTGACGGAAACAGCCGATATGGTGACGACCCCGCCCACTGCCACCGGAAATCACGTGCGGGCTGTACGGGCGCTGGCAATGTACCGTGACCGTTCCGATACGGTGTCCTCCACAGATGACAATGGCAGGTGCCCGTTAGATAGCATTACTAAATATGACTCAAATCACTCAATACTCTCGATGGCTGACTGATTCCATCCAAGTGTCTGGCTGTTTTGTCGCTTACAGGAGTAGAGAATGATATATAAAGTCGTACATAGCGCTGAAAAAATACCCTTGACTGCGGAAAAAAATGTCAGACGTTACCGCAAACTATGCTCCCTCATTGCAGGCGCCATTAATTGCGATAGTAGCGCTAGCCGGAAGTATGGGTATGACCAGATCCTCTAAAGTGGTTTGTTTTGCATTATTCTCAGTCTATGGTGATGTGCACCTTGTATTTTGTTTGAACCCCTGACCCCCAGGGTCTTGGAAAATGGATGTGGTCATTTTATCCTATACATGTATAACTCTATCATGTAATTTTGTGAACACTAAATTTTTGAAATCATAATTGATAGAGAATCAATATTAATCATTCTCTGGTCTTGTATTTTGTTTTAACCCCTGATCCCCAGGGTCTTGGAAAATGGGTGTGTCACTTAGATTCGTGTTTCATGTTGTCATTGTTTGTGTTGTTGTTTTCGGTTTTGGTTTTGTTGTATTTTGTGTGCGTGTTCTGCTGTAGTCACTGCTTGGAGACATTTTCCTTTTTCTCTTGATCAGTTCATGTTTTGTAGCCAATTCTTAATAAATTTTGCCTTCACAGATATGTTTTCAACTTCTTGTTAGAATTACTCCAAATCTTTAAAGAAGTATAAGCCAATCTGTCGACTAATATGGTTGGCTATCACATGTTTGACTTCTCTGAATTGCAGATATACACAAATATTTGTAGGAAGAAAAGCATAAACTTAAAGATTCTATATCGAGTTTTTGTTTTAATCTATCAGTCCGCAAATGTTGTCTATTGTGGTGTCATGTTCAAGTTTTGAACATGGGGAGAACTGATCATTATTTAGATAGTTATAGGGCTGTAACACAGTAAAGGTGATGTTCATGAAAATAAGAGTTTCTAATATTTAGCAAGAATGTAATTATAAGTAATGACCGTTTTACTTTTGGTGTCAATGGATGTATATAATTATTGTTGGCCGCGTGTTAATTATCGATTCATGGATTTGCATATGACCAACAAGACTTATACCCCCTGAACACCAAAAGTAAGACAGACATTACCTATAAATGCATCCGTGCTTGATAATAGAAACCGCTATTTCCATGTTATAGCGCCAAAAGTATATCATCTTTTGAGTATGGGTTTTTTTTCAAGCCGATCAGGTAACAAATATGACCGTCATTGACTCAGATTGGCATGATTAGCTTGATACCAAATTATCCATCCCTTTAAATTGTCTGCAATTAAACGGCCGGGTTAGCGCAGTGGTAGCGCGCTCGCTTCTCACCTCTAAGGTCCTGGGATCGAATCTCAGATTCGGCAAAGGGTCTTATGTGGGAGGGTAGGTGGTCCCCCACCCAGGCCTCTGCAGGGGGTTTTTCTCCGGGTACTCCGGTTTCCTCCTGCTCCTTGGACCCCCTCACGCCAACATCTGAGCCAACGTGAGACATTAATATAAGTTGTGTAACTTGTTTGTTAAACGTTGTAAAATAAATAAAGTTTAAATTTTTAAAAATTGCCTGCATTGTAACAGACTGAGTACAATCATTTCAAGTCTAGACAACTTTTCATCAGATGTCATTTCCTCCAATTTAAAAAAAAAAAGCGTAATTTCATGTATCAACATTTAATTGTAGCATTGCGATTACTTCTCTTAATTAACAATAAATAACCGAAATGTTTCTTGTATCTCGATATGGCATCTGCCGTAGGGCCTGTACGTCTTATGTCGCGATCTCTCACACCAACCAAGGCCTTCCACTGCGCACTAGTCATGTCTCTGACTTATAAACTAACCATTACTATTTCAGATCTGGCATCTTGGATTGACGAATAAATCAATAGATTTCACTCCTTTATAATTACCTTTCAGACACCACACAGTTTTACTTTCCTGTTGGTTTCTATGACATCTCTGTGCATAATTTGTAATTATAATGACTTAGGTTCTATGTACACTCTAAGCCTTGAGATCAAAACTAAATTACTGTCCGTGCAGCTCACATCAGAAATCGAAAAAAAAAATGAAGTTTTCTCTACTTTGTTGGCAAATTTTGCGATTGAAATTTATATATAGGGGGGGGGGGGGGGGGGGTTAGATCCCCAACTCTCATAACTAACGCTGTATGGTATATGTCTGTATGACCAATACCATGATCACAATGAAAGAAAATAATTTTACATGGGGAGATTTCTATGTTAATTTTAGGGTGACGTCGTCGACGTTCTCCATTGACTTAGTGTTAAATATCGGCGACGTCGCACTAATATTAACATAGAAAACTCCCTATCTAAAACTATTTTCTTTCAATGTGAGCGTAATATAGGACCTACAGACATATATCATACACCGTTAGTTATGAGAGTTTGAGATCTTTCCTCCAATATAAATTTTAATCTCAAAAATTGCCGACAAAGTAGAGAAAACTTCAATTTTCCGATTTCTTAGTGAGCTGCGGGGACAGTATAGTCATTTTCACGTCGTTTGTCAACATTTGAAGACATTTCTACAGCAAACAACTCTTCTCTCATATTGCGGGCACGTTCTTACTGGTGACCTAATTAAATGTTTAAAAAGGGTCCCAAATACAGAGAAAGTAACCCCTTTACATGGAACCAACATTTCAAAATTATCCTGGACTCTTGTGAGCAATATGCAAGACGTTGGACAAAGAAAGAGGATGTACAGATCGATACACTTTCCGAATGGATAAAATCCATCAGAGGGTACTTTTATCTAGAGTTTACCGATTAAAATCAACTGTGAACACCAGAGTCGAGTCTTTCTTTAAAGACCCTGAGGTTATTATAGAGCTTACCTACCTCCAAGAACAGTATGTCATCACACCAGCAGACAAAGCCTCAAATAATTACACATTACTTGCGAAAAATAGTATTTCGACAGTCTTGTTAAAGAGATGGGTTTAAATTCGACACCTGGAAATCCCACTTACACCCCAATAAACCTTTCTGTCTCTGAAATAATAGATAACCACAAATCAGCTCTCGCTTCCTTTGGCTTCGACACAAACAATTTAGATTTAGATTTACCATGCATACTTATACTGCATACCTTAAATGCACAAGAATCCGTACAAACAACGTTTCATCGCTGGTTCCTCAAAATGTTCTACCAAATCTGTATCGATCTTACTCACCAAAGTTTTATCTGAAATCAAATCTAGACTTCAAAAATATTGTTCGACATTATATTCCCGTAGCGGTATCAACCAGATGTGGATTTTAAAGAATTCGAAGGATTTTTCAGAACATCTGAAATCCACTCATTTTAGTAGAGTCCATTCGATCAAAGCCTTTGATTTTCCGACACTTTACACTACAATCCCACATTCTAAATGGAAGGAAAAATTATAAGTAATTCTCTTACAAGCAAGAACGGCAATCGCAAATACAAATTTATTGTTGTTATAAACTATGACAAAACCTACTTTGTAAAAGAAAAGTCCGATTCTGAAAATAAGTACACAGAAACAGATATTATTCAGATGTTAAACTTCCTGATCGACAACATTTTTGTTGTGTTCGGAGGAAAAGTCTTCCAGCAAATTGTCGGAATTCCAAGGGGGACCAATTGTGCCCCACTCTTTGTCGACATTTTTCTTTGCTCGTGCGAAGCTGAATTCATTCAATCTTTGGTCTCTGAAGGGAAAATATACTTATCTTCTGACTTGAACTTCACTTACAGATACAGAGACGATGTGTTGTCCATCAATAATCCAAAATTCGTGGATTACCCCAGCAGAATCTATCCTTCGGAGTTTGAAGTCGAAGAAACTACAGAGACAAATAATTCAGCATTCTATTTGGACATAATGTTGTCCTATGACACTGATGGTCACATGAACACCTCACACTATGACAAACGTGACGACTTCAATTTCAGCATCACAGACTTTCCTTTTCTGAGTAGCAACATCCCTTCATCACCTACTTATGGCGTGTTCATATCCCAGTTGATACGCTATGCCAGAGCAAGTACCAAATATACAGATTTTATTCTGAGAGCTATGCGTCTTTCAGATAAGCTTCTCAGTTAGGGATACGTTTGTGACCAAGTAATCTATTGGGAACTCGTCATACACTATGATGTCCCACTCTCCAGAATGGTGGATGATGTTCTTTCATAGACCATTTGTACCGTCCAACCAAAGATTATACTTTACATCTTCCAAAATGGAAGTAACCGGATGTGACAATTCTACCGAGTTGAAGCCACGGGTGTTGCATGCAAGCAGGAGATGCTGACTCTTCCTGGGCACCTGGTCTCACTCCAATATCGGGAGTTCGCTTCTTTTCATGTGGTGGAGGTTTTTGTTTGTTTGCTTTTGTTCCTGTTTTATCCCAATTTGCGACGGGTGTAACATGCAATCAGGAGACGCTGACTCTCCCTGGGCACCTGGTCTTACTTCGGAATGTTGTTCATTTCGGGGTTTGCAACCGTTTCGATGGGAATTCTCACGATTTTGCTTTGCCTTCTCGACTTTGAGACTGAATAACGGTGGGTACTTCTTTGATGTTTATTTGTATGCCTTCGGTTTATGAATTTTGTGCTGTGTATGGGGATATAGTCATTATCCATATTTGTCATTCCAAACAACTGACCATGCCCGAGCCGTCCCTGTACATCATGATAACAGCTATAGCTTCCTCTATGTCGTCATCTTTTTGGTAGGAATCGTCGTTAACACCCTCGTCATCGTCGTGGTTTCCAGCGTTTAGCCGATAAGGTCACATATGACGTACCTGTTTCTCAACTTGAGCGTGGCTGACCTACTTATTTTGGTGGTGTGTCTGCCGTCCGCTGCCGTTGACCTATATGCCAAGGAGGCGTGGTACTTTGGAGCATTTCTTTGTAAGTGAATTTTATATTTTGGATGTTTCTGTGCTCACCAGTGCTCCCATACTGGGGGATCACCAACTATCTGACATCTCTCCTATTAGCGGAAAGTCAAAAGTATGACGTCATAATCAATGGCCCGTCAAAAAATGCCTGGACGAGCCATTTGATTATTACGTCATAATGAATAAATTCGCTAACTGGTGTGATATCGGACATTGAGCGATTAGACAATGTTTCCGATTTTGTATATTTCTATTTTTTCAAGAAGAGGGTTGTACATTATAATCTTATCTTCATTTTCATTAATAAGGGTTGTTAATCTCATCTTTTGATAATTGTTTCTTTTCCATTGTGTCAGTTCGTTTGTGAAGTTCCGCAACAAAATGTTGGCATAACAGGGACCTTTTTTATTTGTATTCATTCGATAGGCAAGTGAATCTGTTGACTGTATATACACTGCTCAAAAAGTTTAAGGGAGCATTTTTTTCCATTATAATATCACGGTAGCATATCACGTGACAGGCAAGTAATATCTAGCCTGGGAATCCCCTTCGATTAAACAAGGTAAATACTGTCTAAGTCTACTTTGTAAGAATTTATTTTAGTCATACGAGAAGGAAGGGGAAGAAATGCACCAACAGCAAAACACTAAAACACCCGATGCAAAAACACAAAAGACGAGCATAGTATGAGACGAAAAAGAGACATACGACATGTAAACATCGAACACAAAAGACTACACATAAACCGACGAGACCAATGGGCAACCGGTGCCGACTTTGGACGGCCATTTGCCTCGCAAGTAGCAAATGGTGTGGTTATCCTGGATTACGTGCGCACAACCCTCTCACTTCTCCAATTACCCAGAGGTCTCGAAGTACGTACAATACGAGTATCATTTTCATTTACATGATGGTAATCTATGCTGGTCAAATGAGTTATATATGATAATCTCAACAGCACTCACAATAGAGCACCAAATTGAGCATCGACTGACCCCTAGCAAGCTAGAGTTGGGACCAGGTGCCCGGGAGGAGTAAGCATCCACTGTTGGCTGGCCGCACCCGCCGTCGCTGTTCATGCAAGAAAATGAAAATAATATCTGAAATGCATACACTGTCTGAGGTAAGTCTATATAGAAAGTACCATGGCGACCATGTCAAGGAACAATATTCAAAACACTTACTGTCAAACCACTCGCGGGGAACGAGCTCCACACGGCAAAGGGCATAAGTGTGACACAAATGAGTTAAAGAAGATCCTAACGATAATCTCAACAGCACTCACAATAGAGCACCAAAGTGAGCATCGACGGACCCCTAGCAATGACAAATATGGATAATGAGCATATCTCTGTATAAAGCACAAAGTCGATCATTCAGAAAATCAGGATAAAACAGGAACCAAAGCAAACAAACAATAACCTCCACCATATGAAAAGAAGCGAACTCCCGATATGGGAGTGAGACCAGGTGCCCAGGAAGAGTAAGCATCTCCTGCTTGCATGCAACACCCGCCACTTCAATTCGGTAGAACTGTCACATCCGGTTACTTCCATTTCGGAAGACATAGAGTACAATATTTGGTTTGATGGTTCAAATGGTCTATGACAGAATATCATCCACCATTCTGAGCTAGAGCTATAGGTGGGACCAGGTGCCCGGGAAGAGTAAGCATCCCCTGTTGGCTAGCCGCACCGCCGTCGATGTTCAGTGTAGAGTTATCGAACGTCATGTTGAGACAAAACACAAAAATCTTTTGAAATTCAGAACAAGTATCATAAGATAATTGATATTATAAAAATCGCAATTAGTCTATAAATAATTAATAAACTTATCAAGGTCGACTTTAAATTTATCTTGATGAAATACATATATATCGGTAATTTCTTCTGTCGCAATCACATATCAATTAAGCTTAAACTTCAGCAACGTTTTGATGCAAAAACATGTTAAAGGATTCTTGGGAAATGGGTAATGCTAAATCTCCAGGACCTTTCTTACTTTGTCAGTTTTCTTGTAGATATATTCATGTAAATTTGTTGGTATGACGATATTTGTTATACAGCGACCATCTATATTACTAGCCAGCCATATTATGGGGGATATAGATGGCATATTTACGTAACTCTACTTTGAGGAAAAGGGATCAGTTCATCATGGTCCGACTTGAAGTGGTGATTAGGTCAAATTTTTACAGATTCGAGGATGATCGAGGTAAAAATAAACAGTTTATTTCTTTTTTGTTTGATATTGAGGGCTCGGAGTGCCATTTAAAAATAAATTTCTAACATGTGTGAACAATTTTCTAACCTGTACATGTGCGCACAGTTTTCTAATCTCTGCGCACAGTTTACTAACCTGCGCAAACAACTAGTTTAGGTAACTGGTTTATTTCTCGTGTGCACAAGATATTTAATCTTGAATGTGCAAGTAAGGAATCTGTGCGTACAGATACTGTAAGTAAGCTGCGCATAGATTAGTAAATTGTGCGTACAGGTAAGAGAACCGTCAACGCAAGTCGTTTAATGTGTGCGCACAAGTTTGTACACTGCATATGCGCGCAGATTAATAAACTGTGCGCACAGGTTATAAATTTATTTTTACATGGCACGCCGGGGCTCTCTTAGTTTGAGGCAGTATATTTGATTTGTCGAGGCTGTGTCATCTATAATCAACTCCCACTTTATGACGTAGAGAATGTTGACCTACTTTTATGTAAGCGAATGGTGTGGCATGACGCATAACGGTCTCTGACTCAAATATGACTGTTCAAAGGTCATTTTCTGTGTTTTGCGTTAAGCTTAGTTTGGGTCCTGTAGCATCATTAATCACATTTATTCGGTTACATAAAGCCATTTCATAAATAAATTTTATGATAACACGTTACATATCACTTTGGGAGCGTGATCATTGGATGAAGCGCACCAGATCCTTTGTGACGTCACAATAGAAACGGCGACGTTGGCGCCTTATTTGCAAGAAATGAAGTCGGAATCATAATATTTTGACGTTATTTTGGTCAATTACGTCATATTTCATGTGATAAAAAGAATCTCAAATGATGTTTCTATTCCATACAGTATTTATGAAACTCGTTGTGTGATTATAATCCCCTCGCCAAGGCTCGGGGATGTAAAATTCACACAACTCGTTTCATAAATACCGTATGAAATAGAAAATCATTTGAGATCCTATATATCCCATCCATCCTGCTACGTATTTCGGTACATTTAGGACATTCTTATAATTTTCACACTCTTTGGTCGTATTACATTGTTTAGATTGAGGATCACTGACTAGGCTTAAGTACCCGAAACGAGCATGTCTGGTCCATGCTGCAAATCGACCTGTTCTTAAATGATGCTATTTAATATGAAGACGTTTAACATTCTTAATTATGAAGCCATTAAAACAAGCAAAATGAAAACCATGAGATCTAAGCACTTTGAAGAACGCCTTTTCACAAATTGATATTTTTTCAGAATTAATATATTGTAAATGTGAGAGTATGCTTCGATGATTTCATTGAATGAGATAAAGAAGATTCTGACAACAATCTCAATAGCACTCACAATGGAGCACCAAATTGAGCATCGACGGACCCCTAGCACGCTAGAGGTGGGACCAGGTGCCCGGGAGGAGTAAGCATCCCCTGTTTGGCTAGCCGCACCCGCCGTCGATGTTCACTTCTATTTCATT
This sequence comes from Pinctada fucata, assembly GCA_028142955.1. Lineage (NCBI taxonomy): Eukaryota > Metazoa > Mollusca > Bivalvia > Pterioida > Pteriidae > Pinctada > Pinctada fucata. The sequence continues at coordinate 53,390,789 of AP027112.1, read as the reverse complement.
CCTATTACAGGTAGCTTTACAAGTACCTTACTTGACCTGGCAATGTACTCCATATACACAAACCAAACCCATGTATGAAATATAAAAGTGTGCCAACATACTAGTAAACCATAAGTCCAAGAAATGGCCTTGACCCTACAACCTAACCAGAAGTCTCTGCAGAGACTGTAGCTCTCCTGGTTGTTTTGTTTTATTCACTCATTGACAAAAGAATCAGATACATACACATACATATCAATTTCCATTTTATTTAAACCAAAGACCATAGGGAGCAAGCACTGGAACAAATTATTAGTAGTACAACAAAACAACATCACTCATATAATTCAAAATATCCGAGATACGGTATTTCAAAAAATAAAGCCTGTGTTTGTGAAACACGAATGCCCCCGGTGGCATCTTTGTTAGTATGAACACTATTTTCTGATAAGTACATGTATGGGAGGTCGCTGGGTTAAAAGTTCAAAGGTCAAGGTCACGAGGTCAAAAATTTTGGTATCAATGGAAAGGTCTTGTCACAAGGAATACGCATGCGAAATATGAAAGCCCTATCACTTACCATTCAAAAGTTATGCCCAATGTTAAAGTTTTTGAAAAGTAGGTCAAAGGTCAAGGTCACGAGGTCAAATTTTTTGGTATCAATGGAAAGGTCTTGTCACAAGGAATACACATGTGAAATATGAAAGCCCTATCACTTACCATTCAAAAGTTATGCCCAATGTTAAAGTTTTTGAAAAGTAGGTCAAAGGTCAAGGTCAAGGTCACGAGGTCAAAAATTTTGGTATCAATGGAAAGGTCTTGTCACAAGGAATACACATGTGAAATATGAAAGCCCTATCACTTACCATTCAAAAGGTATGCCCAATGTTAAAGTTTTTGAAAAGTAGGTCAAAGGTCAAGGTCAAGGTCACGAGGTCAAAAATTTTGGTATCAATGGAAAGGTCTTGTCACAAGGAATACACATGTGAAATATGAAAGCCCTATCACTTACCATTCAAAAGTTATGCCCAATGTTAAAGTTTTTTGAAAAGTAGGTCAAAGGTCAAGGTCACAAGGTCAAAAATTTTGGTATCAATGGAAAGGTCTTGTCACAAGGAATACACATGTGAAATATGAAAGCCCTATCACTTACCATTCAAAAGTTATGCCCAATGTTAAAGTTTTTTGAAAAGTAAGTCAAAGGTCAAGGTCAAGGTCACGAGGTCAAAAATTTTGGTATCAATGGAAAGGTCTTGTCACAAGGAATACACATGTGAAATATGAAAGCCCTATCATTTACCATTCAAAAGTTATGCCCAATGTTAAAGTTTTTGAAAAGTAGGTCAAAGGTCAAGGTCAAGGTCACGAGGTCAAAAATTTTGGTATCAATGGAAAGGTCTTGTCACAAGGAATACACATGTGAAATATGAAAGCCCTATCACTTCCCGTTCAAAAGTTATGCCCAATGTTAAAGTTTTTTGAAAAGTAGGTCAAAGGTCAAGGTCAAGGTCACGAGGTCAAAAATTTTGGTATCAATGGAAAGGTCTTGTCACAAGGAATACACATGTGAAATATGAAAGCCCTATCATTTACCATTCAAAAGTTATGCCCAATGTTAAAGTTTTTGAAAAGTAGGTCAAAGGTCAAGGTCAAGGTCACGAGGTCAAAAATTTTGGTATCAATGGAAAGGTCTTGTCACAAGGAATACACATGTGAAATATGAAAGCCCTATCACTTCCCATTCAAAAGTTATGTCCAATGTTAAAGTTTTTCGGACAAACAGACAAACAGACAAACAGACAAACAGATAAACAGACAAACAGACGGACAGGCCAAAAACTATATGCCCCCGAATCTTTGATTCCGGGGGCATAATAATGCCACAACCATTTTCCAAGATCCTAAGGAACAGGGGCTGCTAGCTCAAAAGAACTATCAATGACACAACAAGACTACAGATCCATCATGTTACATGAAGAATTAACTCTCTCCACCATTAATAGAGTTGAGAGCACAATTAGAAAGGAAAAAATTACCACACCCATTTTCTAAGACCCTGGGGGTCAGGGGCTCAAACAAAATATCAGGTGCACAACTAGACCACAGACCCATCATATTGCAAAAAGAATCAAGTCTCCATCATTTTTGTGTCAGAGGAGTTGCGAACACAAGATTATATACAGTTATGTAGGAAAAAATGACCACACCCATTATCTAAAACCCTGGGGGTCAGGGGCTCAAACAAAATATCAGGTACACAACTGGACCACAGACCCATCATATAGCAAAAAGAGTTAAGTCTCCATAATTTATAGCGTAAGAGGAGTTGAGAGCAGAAGATTTCATAGAATTTCACAACCCTGCCCATTTTCCAATACCCTGGGGGTCAGGGGATGAAACCAAATGTCAGGTGCACAACTAGACCACATACCAAATAGGATGCAAAAAGAATTAACTTTATATCTTTATATCTCCTATGGTTTCAGAGGAGTTGCGAGCACAAGAATTGTTTACGGATGGACGGACAGACAGACGGACAGACGCCGGACGACAGGGTATCGCAAAAGCTTGACTGGTCTGAGACCAGTAGAGCTAAAAAAAGTATATGCAATGTAATCCTTCCATATAATTATCGAATAAGAAGCTATATCATTAAAAGTATTTCAGATATCATGTTACAACTAAAGTGTTGACAGACAGACAGACAGATGGATTAATAAAAAGGGCTCCCTCGTTTCAATATAAATAATCGTTCATTTGAATGGAAGGCCTCGTCATGAGGAACCTCCTGAAATTTTGCTTCAACCAGAACCTTCAACCACAATATTGATTAACAGAAGGATGGACGGGCGGACAGACAGACAGACAGACGGACGGACGGACGGACGGACACACAGATATATATCCTCAATCTATTGTCAGGAAGTCCTTCACAATACATGTACATTTTTGTGTGGCAAGAGATTGTTAACCTCTCAATTTGTTGAATTCACCAATGATATCATTTACAACGCCAACAGATCTTCACAATGTAAACAGAAAAAAATGTAAATATGTTTTCAATTTATTCTACAAAATTTATACAAACATCACAATATCTTCATTAAAATGGTAAATATTTGTCTCTAACTAATATAAGTTATACCCAATATCTTATTATACAAAATACATTTACAGGCAATCACAGTCTCCAAGTGAATGACCAATCATTTCATGAAAATAGATTTTTACTTTATAGCGAATGAAATCAATATAGATGCTAAGAGATGCAGATCATTCATTAACACTTTTTGAAATAGCTGGTATTTTCCCATACTCTGTTATGTCTATAGAGATCAAAAGCGACCAATGGGGATGCAGTAGTTAACATCTCAGAGGGCGCTTGTAAACCAGGGGTAGACAACTCTGGGTATTCCTTCTGGAGATCTGGTGTGAAGAATTCCATCAAGTCTGGTTCATTGCTCTTGGATTCCTGTAACCATGGTAATAAAAGGTTATCAAAATGAGATTTCATTCAAGTTAATAGTGTCCTCAAATTACATATTATCATGATACCTAGGGGTGACAGAATCTCATTTAACGTTTATATTTGATACAGTAATAATTTTAATCCTCTTGCTAAGGTTCAGGGATTTAAAATCACACAACATGTGTGACTGGATTTGTATACATGTATTTGACTTTTTTAATGTACCTACCTGAGGTTTAGGTTTTGTATATTTGACTTTTTTAATGTACCTACCTGAGGTTTAGGTTTTGTATATTTGACTTTTTTAATCTACCTACCTGAGGTTTAGGTTTTGTATATTTGACTCTTTTAATGTACCTACCTGAGGTTTAGGTTTTGTAAATTTGACTTTTTTAATGTACCTACCTGAGGTTTAGGTTTTGTATATTTGACTTTTTTAATGTACCTACCTGAGGTTTAGGTTTTGTATATTTGACTTTTTTAATCTACCTACCTGAGGTTTAGGTTTTGTATATTTGACTTTTTTAATCTACCTACCTGAGGTTTAGGTTTTGTATATTTGACTCTTTTAATGTACCTACCTGAGGTTTCGGTTTTGTATATTTAACTTTTTTCACTCTGGCCTTTTCTGCCTCCAGCCTGATATCCTCTACTGGTATGTCCAGGCTGATCAAACCTCCATAATGACTCTCTCCGGCGTTCACCTTGGACGCTGCCTTAAATGTAAAGATCAGGTTAGTCAAGGTCAAATGCTGCCAAAAATAGTCAAAAATAGGTCAGTCAAGGTCACATGTTCATTGAAATAGTACAAACAGGATCATTCAAGGTCAAATGCTATCTACAACAGTACAAAGGTTATGCAAGGTCAGATGCTGCCTACAGTAGTACAAACAGGGTCATTAAAGGTCAAATGCTATATACCACATTACAAAGGTTATGCAAGGTCAGGTGCTGCCTACAAAAGTACAAACAGGATCATTCAAGGTCAAATGCTATATACAACAGTACAAAGGTTATACAAGGTTAGGTGCTGTCTACAGTAGTACAAACAGGGTCATTAAAGGTCAAATGCTATATACCACATTACAAAGGTTATGCAAGGTCAGATGCTGCCTACAGTAGTACAAACAGGGTCATTAAAGGTCAAATGCTATCTACAACAGTACAAAGGTTATGCAAGGTCAGGTGCTGCCTACAAAAGTTCAAACAGAGGGCATTCAAGGTCAAATGCTATATACAACATTACAAAGGTTATGCAAGGTCAGATGCTGCCTACAGTAGTACAAACAGGATCATTCAAGGTCAAATGCTATCTACAACAGTACAAAGGTTATGCAAGGTCAGATGCTGCCTACAGTAGTACAAACAGGATCATTCAAGGTCAAATGCTATCTACAACAGTACAAAGGTTATGCAAGGTCAGATGCTGCCTACAAAAGTACAAACAGGATCATTCAAGATCAAATGCTATCTACAACAGTACAAAGGTTATGCAAGGTCAGGTGCTGCCTACAAAAGTACAAACAGAGGGCATTCAAGGTCAAATGCTATCTACAACAGTACAAAGGTTATGCAAGGTCAGGTGCTGCCTACAGTAGTACAAACAGGGTCATTAAAGGTCAAATGCTATATACAACATTACAAAGGATATGCAAGGTCAGATGCTGCCTACAGTAGTACAAACAGGGTCATTCAAGGTCAAATGCTATCTACAACAGTACAAAGGTTATGCAAGGTCAGATGCTGCCTACAATAGTACAAACAGAGGGCATTCAAGGTCAAATGCTATATACAACATTACAAAGGTTATGCAAGGTCAGATGCTGCCTACTGTAGTACAAACAGGGTCATTCAAGGTCAAAGGTATTTATTTTCGTGTCAGAGAACATCTAGGAATTTATGATTGGTAGATAATCAGAAAGGTTGAAGTCAATTCGATGTATTATTGATTTAAACATGTTAAATTGGAAAACAATATCTTTTGAAAAAAAAATTCAGCGTTAAAGATCGAAAAATAGAGGTTTTGTTCTTATGCATGAAATTGAGAAATCTTATAACAGCACATAATACTTTTAAAATACATAAAAACTGTCTGTATGTTTACCACCTTTGCAGACTTAATTGTAACACTTCCAATTAGGGCAAGAAAAACATCTACTGTACAGATCTCTTTTTACATTTTTCAGTGACATTTATTGTGAATAAAGCCTGTGTTTGTGAAACACGAATGCCCCCGGTGACATCTTTGTTAGTATGAACACTATTTTCTGTTAAGTACATGTATGTGAGGTCACTGGGTTAAAAGGTCAAGGTCATGAGGTCAAAAATTTTGGTATCAATGGAAAGGTCTTGTCACAAGGAATACACATGTGAAATATGAAAGCCGTATCACTTACCATTCAAAAGTTATTTCCAATGTTAAAGTTTTTGAAAAGTAGGTCAAAGGTCAAGGTCACAAGGTCAAAAACTTTGGTATCAATGGAAAAGTCTTGTCACAAGGAATACACATGTGAAATATGAAAGCCCTATCACTTACCATTCAAAAGTTATTTCCAATGTTTAAGTTTTTGAAAAGTAGGTCAAAGGTCAAGGTCAAGGTCACGAGGTCAAAAATTTTGGTATCAATGGAAAGGTCTTGTCACAAGGAATACACATGTGAAATATGAAAGCCCTATCACTTACCATTTAAAAGTTATGCCCAATGTTAAAGTTTTTGAAAAGTAGGTCAAAGGACAAGGTCAAGGTCATGGGGTCAAAAATTTTGGTATCAATGGAAAGGTCTTGTCACAAGGAATACACATGTGAAATATGAAAGCCCTATCACTTACCATTCAAAAGATATGCCCAATGTTAAAGTTTTTGAAAAGTAGGTCAAAGGTCAAGGTCAAGGTCACGAGGTCAAAAATTTTGGTATCAATGGAAAGGTCTTGTCACAAGGAATACACATGTGAAATATGAAAGCCCTATCACTTACCATTCAAAAGTTATGCCCAATGTTAAAGTTTTTCGGACAAACAGACAGACAAACAGATAAACAGACAAACAGACGGACAGGCCAAAAACTATATGCCCCCGAATCTTTGATTCCGGGGGCATAAAAAATTGAAAGGACTACGTGGGCTAACCTCTTACATGTATATCGGCCCTATAATATAGACGAAAAATGCTTTTGATAAACGAACTATTAATTATCACTTTTTGTAATGTTGAATGTTTGAGAAAATACGGCGTCATAACTCTGAGCCCTCATAACGTCACGCGCGTTTTTTGCCCTGAATGACGAAAAATAAAGGAAAATCATCATATTTTACATACAAATCTTTAAAATTCATCTATGATCCAGGCCTCGCCCACGATATTTTTTCTGCAAATTTAAACGCCGATCAGAAATCCATCGATTGGTGCAAAAACTATCATGGGCAAGGCCTGAATCGATACTTGATTTCATCAATTTCTATCGAAATTTCGCTCATTTATTGATATTTTCAATGATTTCGTTTTTGGCGACGTATTGTTCAGTATAAGACTGTGAAATCAAAAAAAGCTTTCATGACATGGATTCTCGGTACATTTGACATTTTATAAACTAGAATATTATGGATATATTAACAACTTTGAAAATAGGGCCGATATGGCAGGTTACCGCACCTAATTCTTTATAATTGGAATAGACTTGTGGTATTTGCAGATTAATCACTATAACCTTTACTTTACCTTCTCTCTGATATTGGACGTGGTACCTTCTGACAATCTCAGCTTCTTTTCTAGCGCTGTGACAACGTCCACGTTACTGTCCTTCAATGAATCTATCTCCTTCCTGTGGATAGAAATTAGAAATATAAAGCACTCTTAACAATATGCAAATCAAATAAAATACTTGTATCATAGTAGGTTGAAGTTTGATACTTAAAATAAAGTAATAGGTCAATATAAGTTAAATATGACTGTCAAAGGGTTATAAGCTAGCCTTTCCATGTTCTAATGGGGGGGGGGGGGGGAGTCAAGGGAATACCCCTCCCCCCACCCCTTCCCTCACTCTCTCTCCCTCCTTCCTTTCTCCCTCCCCCTCCCTTACACAATGTCCACTCCCTCCTATAAGCTAGCCTTTCTATGTTATATGTATTAGCTAGCTAATTACATCATTCTCAGCGTGCTGTTATACTCTTTGTTACATGTATTAGCTAGTTAATTACCTCATTCTCAGCGTGCTGTTATACTCTGGTCTTAGGAACACGTGTTCTGATTCCAGGGCTTCACCCTCACTGTTCTCAGCAAAAGGGAAGTCGTAATCCTCCAGGGAGGGTTTTTCTCTCGTCTCCCTTGTCACTCGTACTTTACGATCAGGTTTTGACTTTATCATGACATTGGGTTTCTCTGGTCTTTTGCTTTCAGTTGCATCTTCTACTTTTTTCTTTTTCTGCATTTTCTTGTCTACTTTTGTTTTCGATGAGACATCTACGACCTTTTCTTTCACATTCTGTGTCTGTTGTAGTTTAGTCGGAAGTACAGGTTCATATGAACTAACAGTTTCATTCACGACAATGGGCTCCCTATGGTCAAGTACAGACTTAGATATGTATTTGCCCTGCTTCTTAACAAATCTGGTCTCTGATGATTTGGACTGTTTACTTTCTAATACGTTTTCATCCTCTGCGTAATTTGTTGGCTGGTAAATTTTAGATTTCCTTGCTTTAGTAAAACTGTCCTCACCTTCAGATAAATAACATGAAGATGAAAGTTCTGAATTTGAAACTTCAAATCGTACTTTTTGTTTTGATAATTTCTCATCCCTATCATTTCCATTACTGAAATTGTGGAGATGAGATTTGCTGAGTAATTTTGCCGCTATTTCTTTCTCAGGAGTGACACATAAATCCGGGTCAAAGCTTGAAGGATACACTGGTTTTTCAGCAGGTTGCGGTCTTGCCCCAGTTTTTCTATCTTGTCTCTGATTGGACGGTTTTTCAGGAGTTATACACAGCTGTGGATCTGGACCAATCAAATTGCCTGTTATTTTCCATGTAGGGACAGGTGCTTGACACAGAGGCAGGGAATCTTCAGAACTCTGTGAATGGTCCCATCCAGGGGGAGGGAACTGTGTGTGAGACTTGTTACCGTAATTAAGTAGTTCGTACTGCGAGACAGCTCCATGACCTAATTTACTTGGGCTTGCGTCATTCTGGTAGTAATGAGCTAGTGGCTCTGTAGGTTGGCAAACTAGATGGGTTGCCATGGTAACTATATTACATCTATATCAACCAACCATGACGTCATCATCTGAAAGGAAGAAAAGTGACAGTTAAAGTTTCTGTAAAATATGAAATAATTCATATCATATAAATGAGAGAAGTATAATATATTGCCTTTACCATGTTTACATGTATAAAGGAAATACTGATACAATTATCGAATCAAATTGTCATCATGTGAAAATATTAGGGCTGAGTGTTGCGGGTCAAATTTGTGTTGCAATATATTGCAATATGTGATAGGCAGAATGGAAAATGTGGCCGGTCTGGGAATCGACCTTTTGCTATCAGGGCTACTGAGCTACCCGAACTGTCACACTCTACCCCGCCAAATTTTGAGCAGAGTTTATGAATGACACCAAAAATCCACAGGACATTTGTCCTGTAGTCTTAGGAAATTTCTTAAAATTCACCAGACAATGCTAAAACTTAACGGACAAATACAACATAGGTAATCACAGATTACAAAGCTCACCTTGTGGCATTTAAATACAAGCAGGGGTCTAGAATTCCCATTTCCCGTTGCCCGGGGCAAGTGAAAAGTTGGGTAGGGAAAGTGGAAAGCAGGTGTTCACTTGCCCATGGGCAAGTTGATTAGACCAAGCAAAAATAAAAAGTTGTTCGCAGGCTAATTTTTTCAAATTATATGCAGCAGGCAGGTTTTTTTTCTTTCATTAAACATTTTCAGAACAACTACAAATTGGAATGTGTTGACATCTTTTATGCTAGTAATTTGTTTCCTCAGCGTGTGATTGACAATTATGTCCAGTTTTATTCCCATTGAATGACCGCTAGGAATGAAAATTTTACGGATCGACAAACGCAAACGTAAGTACATGTAGATTTAGACATGTTAGATAAGATAAGATGTTAGTGGACGTTAGAGATTTAAATCTCAGGCGCAGAACAAGAATACAAAATAATGTCATACAGAAAATGAGTATTTTATCTGAATGAAAAAGAACACTTTATTGAACCCTTCGGGTGAGCTGAGCAATTGTCAAGAAACGTAAGAATTTTGTTCATCTGCCTGGCCATGTAAGCTGTCATTTACGCGTTGCTGGTACCGTCACCTTCTTCTTGAACTATTTGGATCAGCCACTGATGTCCGTGTTGAAGGTCTTGGTCTGTCTGATAATGCTATAAAATGTATACCCGTCTTGTCTTCATAGTAGATGTGATCGGACTCATCGGAGAAACGCTAGCTATGTTTTCACCTTCAATGGAGTGCCTGCTCCGTCATACATCGGCGTCCTTATTCCGTAAATTCTCTTGAATTCGATATGTTAGCCCAGTACTTCCATCTCTCAAGTCGGACATTATTTTTCTTTTTTTTTTTTGTCTTTTTTTTTGAGGTTGCAAAAATTGAAGGGGGGGGGGGGGTTAAAACACATATGCGGCGGGGTCTGAGAACCAATTCAGTTTTTCTTTTCCTTGAACATTTTCCCTCTTTATTCAAATTTCTTTTTTATCTCCTACTTCTACTGGTAAGACAGGGTTATCATTTATTCTGATTTCTGAAGAATTAAGCACTCAATTTTTAGCTAGATATGCTTCATTTCAACATGGGCAAGTGATTTTATTGATCGGGCAAGTATATTTTACATCATGAGTTGCCCGTGGCAAGTAGGTTTTGAAAAAAATTCTAGACCCCTGACAAGTCAAACATATTTCTAAGTACATGTATTTTGGCTTTAAAAGGCAAAATCATTCAAGTGGAAAAAGTAGGTCAAGATCATTTTATGAAAGTTTCATCAAAGATACATCCAATATGCAAGTTTGGTACATGTACACATAACACGTAGCACTTATACTTTGCCCAATATTGGCTTTTAAAGGCAAAATCACTCAAGCGGAAAAAGTAGGTCAAGGTTATTTTATGAAAGCTTGATCAAAGATACATCCACTATGCAAGTTTGGTACATGTAGCACTTATACTTTGCCCAATATTGGCTTTTAACGGCAAAATCACTCAGGCAAAAAAAAGTAGGTCAGATGCAGCACCTGATGCATGGGTTCACCTCAGCATCCCAAGATGAATCATTTGTGCAAGTTTGGTCACTGTAGCATCAGTACTTTGTCAGATACTGAGCTAACCCAAAAACTTTAACCAGACACAGACGCGAGTCACTGAACTGGAAAATGTAGGTCAGGACTCAGATGCAGTATCTAATGCATGGGTTCACATCAGCATCCATAGATAAATCACTTGTGCAAGTTTGGTCACTGTAGTGTAGCATCAGTTCTTTGTCAGATACTGAGTTACCCCAAAAACTTTAACAAAACGCAGATGGGGACGTGGACACCGGGGGTATAGCATAAGCTCATCTCAACTTCGTTGATGTGAGCTAAAAATCAGAGCTGGCACTTTTTTTAATGTTGCAATCAGATTTCAAGGAAGAAACCTATTTTTTTCTTTGGTCTTATTTGATTTAAATTTTTTACAGGACAATTTGTCCGATTCGCGGATTTTTTCCATCGGACATCTGATAAATATAAATTTTACTGGCCGACAGTCCGGAGATTTTGACAATGTCTGAAACATGCAGCTACAATTAAAACATTCTGTCTCCATTTTCAATCAACTGATCAATACACAAAACTTTTGCTCATAGAATACACATTGTAACGAATTACGTGAATAGCAAAGTGTACCGTAACGACTTTTCATGATCTTCGGTTTTTTAATTACAAAACGCTTGATGATTTCAGCGAGCTGTAGTGGCTTCCGGTAGCTGCAGGTACCAATAGTTCAGTACTACAAGTTCTAAGACTGAGCTATTGGGATGTCCCTTTAGCTCACTCGGCAACGAGTCTAACTGTCACCCGGACAGCCGGGGTTCGACTCCAGGACCAGGCACCTGCAAACTACTTCATTTGCGACGAGGTGAACAATTGGTGTGTCTGGGCCAGCTCGATCTGCAGGAGAGGGGGCAGAACCCTGCCAGGGGTTGAAGAGTGGCCACACAGCGGCCCTCAACGGAAAAGGGGGAAGGGTGTAGTTGCCTTCAGTAGTTGCAGGTACCAATAGTTCAGTACAAGTTCTATAAGACTGAGCTATTAGGATGTCCCTTTAGCTCACTTGGCAACGAGTCTGACTGTCACCAGGATTCCTGGACTGGGCATCAGCAAACTACAGTTACACAAGGAAGCATGGATTTGAGCGGAGTAAATTTGTCTATGGTATTTTTTAGTCTGTAATTGAAACTTTCTGCTTGTGATTCACAAGTGATAAACTCTGTCATTGCAAGTAACAGGGCCATGATGAAACCCTCATCAAACACTGGAATCGATAATCGGAAAATAATTGGAAAGTGTAAAACAATCGATTATTGATTTAAATCGGAAGAACAATATTCAATGAAAAATAGAACATAAAAGACAGAAAATTTTATTTTACAGCATAAAATTCGAAAGACTTTGCTGAAAACAAAAGATAAAGCATTCAATTTCAAAGTGTCTGCATGTTTACAGGTAAGACGACAAGTAGCGGTTTATGCGACATGTGAAAAGAGAAAAATAAATTCCTCAACGAAAAACACCTTCCTGTTAGCGACAATCAATTGTAAGAAATTGAAATCGATAATCGGAATCGAAAAAGTTCATCACTACCAAACACAATAATAACCGAACAAAAACAAGTACATGTAGTCAGGGTGATATTTATGAAGCTACTCGTCACGATTAATCAATTATTAAAATTTAAATATGAACACACAGTCAGATATCACGATCTCTTTTTTTAAAAATGCGTGTTAGCACATGTTTTGAAAATTGTGACGAGGCCAATCAAAGAAAGCATGTCAAAAATTGTTATCTGCACTTATGTTGATGCGCATATAACTTTTAAGCTGAAGGCAGAGAGTAAACAAATACATATATAATCATCAATATACCCTCTAAATGATTCGAAATCACTTTTCCTTCTTTCAAAGAATCAAAACTTCCTCCATTTGTAAACAATGGGATTTGTATGAACATTCCCGCTCACCCGATATTAAAAAAAAAACCATTTAACATCTGTAATTTGTAAACAGTTTCGTTGAATTTTATTTCTAATAAATAATACATGAAGAAATAACATTTAATAAATGAACTAATTACTTTTCCATATTATTTTTCTTAGAAAATTTCATTACAAAAATTCACTCGATCCCGGAATAAGTTTGGCAGGTGCTCGGAAGCTGGGAAGAAGCTGTGGTCGCCGACGTCGGCCTAGTCGTGGTATTTTAAATGTATGGTCAGTCTGGAGCTGTACACGGGACTATTACAATGCAGTAAACGAATCAGGAGAGGTTATCATATATATTATCATGCTCATATACAGTAGCTTCTATAAAATAATGATTCCACCTTACTTACCTTATCTTTCATGATTGACATGAAACAATGGCATCAGTGCAGTGTTAATGTCATTGACTGAAAATTTATATGCATGCAGGATTTGCATAGTCACACATGTACTGTATTTGCACACTTTAGATATCATCCAAAGACCGTGACTTTTCAGGCTTCCTGTTATGATTTAGAATAGAAAAGCTATTCATGTATTATGAAAATAGTCATTATATTGCTGGCAATCAAAGCATTTCATCAAGTGATGTACAATTTAATAAGTGCATGAATCAGTGGCGGATTCAGGGGGGTGCGGAGGGGGCGCCCGCCCCCCCGGCACTGACCCAAAATTTTCCAAAAACAGGTGAATTTTGACCCATTTTCAGTCAAAATCAGCAAAATTCGCCCCTTGACCCCCCGGCAAAGGGGGCGCTGGATCCGCCACTGTGAATGCAGTATGCAAACCAATACATGCATGTAAAGATGTCGGTTACACACAGATACCAATGACATTGAAAATGTGAGTTTATTATTATGAACCTAATTAAGATCTGAGCATGTGTATATATACAGTGGCTCAGGGGGGTGCGGAGGGGACATCTGCTCCCCCCCCCCCCCCCAGCACTGACCCAAAATTTTCCAAAAACAGGTATATTTTGGCCCATTTTTAGTTAAAAATCGGCAAAATTCACCTCTTGACCCGCCGGCAAAGGGGGCGCTGGACCACCACTGATATATGTATAATATCTTAAAGGAATTTGTTTTGATATGATAAAAGTACTTGATAGTTCTACCTACATAGACATTTCTTTTATAAAGGAATTATCAAACATGCATGATTATTATGGCAACAGTGATGTTTTTATAATTATGCTGTACTAATTTAATGATATAACAATCATGATACTATTTTCAATATTTCAGGTTAACGCAATAAAACATAAATAGTGATGATCCTATTGTTACCATGACAACAGATAAAAATAGTAACCATGGTAACAAAGAATCTACCTTAGCAACTCCAGGAATTCATGTCAGGCAGAAGGATATCTCAAACTTCATCGATACCCATATCAGAGAGATTAAGGTTAGTGAGACTAGTACATCTAGTATACAGCTAGTGATGGAACCCATATCAGAGAGATTAAGGTTAGTGAAAACTAGTACATCTAGTGTACAGCTAGTGATGGAACCCATATCAGAGAGATTAAGGTTAGAGAAACAAGTACATCTTGTGTACAGCTAGTGATGGGACCCATATCAGAGAGATTAAGGTTAGTGAAATTAGTACATCTAGTGTACAGCTAGTGATGGGACCCATATCAGAGAGATTAAGGTTAGTGAAAGTTGTACAGCTAGTGATGGAACCCATATCAGAGACATTAAGGTTAGTGAAATTAGTACATCTAGTGTACAGCTAGTGATTGAACCCATATCAGAGACATTAAGGTTAGTGAAACTAGTACATCTAGTGTACAGCTAGTGATGGAACCCATATCAGAGAGATTAAGGTTAGTGAAACTTGTACATCTAGTGTACAGCTAGTGATTGAACCCATATCAGAGAGATTAAGGTTAGTGAAATTAGTACATCTAGTGTACAGCTAGTGATGGGACCCATATCAGAGAGATTAAGGTTAGTGAAATTAGTACATCTAGTGTACAGCTAGTGATGGAACCCATATCATAGAGATTAAGGTTAGTGAAATTAGTACATCTAGTGTACAGCTAGTGATGGGACCCATATCATAGAGATTAAGGTTAGTGAGACTAGTACATCTAGTGTACAGCTAGTGATGGAGCCCATATCATAGAGATTAAGGTTAGTGAAATTAGTACATCTAGTGTACAGCTAGTGATGGAACCCATATCATAGAGATTAAGGTTAGTGAAAGTTGTACAGCTAGTGATTGAACCCATATCAGAGAGATTAAGGTTAGTGAAAGTTGTACAGCTAGTGATTGAACCCATATCAGAGAGATTAAGGTTAGTGAGACTAGTACATCTAGTGTACAGCTAGTGATGGAACCCATATCAGAGAGATTAAGGTTAGTGAATCTAGTACAACTAATGTACAGCTAGTGATGGGACCCATATCAGTGAGATTAAGGTTAGTGAAATTAGTACATCTAGTGTACAGCTAGTGATGGGACCCATATCAGAGAGATTAAGGTTAGTGAAATAAGTACATCTAGTGTACAGCTAGTGATGGGACCCATATCAGAGACATTAAGGTTAGTGAGACTAGTACATCTAGTGTACAGCTAGTGATGGGACCCATATCAGTGAGATTAAGGTTAGTGAAATTAGTACATCTAGTGTACAGCTAGTGATTGAACCCATATCAGAGAGATTAAGGTTAGTGAAACTAGTACAACTAATGTACAGCTAGTGATGGGACCCATATCAGTGAGATTAAGGTTAGTGAAATTAGTACATCTAGTGTACAGCTAGTGATGGGACCCATATCAGAGAGATTAAGGTTAGTGAAACTAGTACATCTAGTGTACAGCTAGTGATGGAACCCATATCATAGAGATTAAGGTTAGTGAAACTAGTACATCTAGTGTACAGCTAGTGATTGAACCCATATCAGAGAGATTAAGGTTAGTGAAACTTGTACAGCTAGTGTACAGCTAGTGATTGAACCCATATCAGAGAGATTAAGGTTAGTGAAACTAGTACATCTAGTGTACAGCTAGTGATGGGACCCATATCAGAGAGATTAAGGTTAGTGAAATTAGTACATCTAGTGTACAGCTAGTGATTGAACCCATATCAGAGAGATTAAGGTTAGTGAAATTAGTACATCTAGTGTACAGCTAGTGATGGAACCCATATCAGAGAGATTAAGGTTAGTGAAACTAGTACATCTAGTGTACAGCTAGTGATGGAACCCATATCAGAGAGATTAAGGTTAGTGAAACTTGTACAGCTAGTGTACAGCTAGTGATTGAACCCATATCAGAGAGATTAAGGTTAGTGAAACTAGTACATCTAGTGTACAGCTAGTGATTGAACCCATATCATAGAGATTAAGGTTAGTGAGACTAGTACATCTAGTGTACAGCTAGTGATGGAACCCATATCAGAGAGATTGAGGTTAGTGAAACTAGTACATCTAGTGTACAGCTAGTGATGGGACCCATATCAGAGAGATTAAGGTTAGTGAAATTAGTACATCTAGTATACAGCTAGTGATGGGACCCATATCAGAGAGATTAAGGTTAGTGGAACTTGTACATCTAGTGTACAGCTAGTGATGGAACCCATATCAGAAAGATTAAGGTTAGTGAAACTAGTACATCTAGTGTACAACTAGTGATGGAGCCCATATCAGAGAGATTAAGGTTAGTGAAACTTGTACAGCTAATGATGGAACCCATATCAGAGAGATTAAGGTTAGTGAAAACTAGTACATCTAGTGTACAGCTAGTGATGGAACCCATATCAGAAAGATTAAGGTAAGTGAAAGTTGTACAGCTAGTGTATAGCTAGTGATGGAACCCATATCAGAGAGATTAAGGTAGTGAAACTTGTACATCTAGTGTACAGCTAGTGATGGAACCCATATCAGAGACATTAAGGTTAGTGAAAGTTGTACAGCTAGTGTACAGCTAGTGATGGAACCCATATCAGAGAGATTAAGGTTTGTGAAAGTTGTACATCTAGTGTACAGCTAGTGATGGGACCCATATCAGAGAGATTAAGGTAGTGAAACTTGTACATCTAGTGTACAGCTAGTGATGGGACCCATGTCAGAGAGATTAAGGTTAGTGAAATTAGTACATCTAGTGTACAGCTAGTGATGGGACCCATATCAGAGAGATTAAGGTTAGTGAAACTTGTACATCTAGTGTACAGCTAGTGATGGAGCCCATATCAGAGAGATCAAGGTTAGTGAAATTAGTACATCTAGTGTACAGCTAGTGATGGGACCCATATCAGAGAGATTAAGGTTA
Organism: Pinctada fucata; assembly: GCA_028142955.1. NCBI lineage: Eukaryota > Metazoa > Mollusca > Bivalvia > Pterioida > Pteriidae > Pinctada > Pinctada fucata. Next base: position 53,373,796 of record AP027112.1, on the reverse strand, counting down.
GTGAAACTTGTACAGCTAATGATGGAACCCATATCAGAGAGATTAAGGTAAGTGAGACTAGTACATCTAGTGTACAGCTAGTGATGGAACCCATATCAGAGAGATTAAGGTTAGAGAAACTTGTACATCTTGTGTACAGCTAGTGATGGAACCCATATCAGAGAGATTAAGGTTAGTGAAAACTAGTACATCTAGTGTACAGCTAGTGATGGAGCCCATATCAGAAAGATTAAGGTAAGTGAAACTTGTACAGCTAGTGTACAGCTAGTGATGGAACCCATATCAGAGAGATTGAGGTTACTGAAACTTGTACATCTAGTGTACAGCTAGTGATGGGACCCATATCAGAGAGATTAAGGTTAGTGAAACTTGTACAGCTAGTGATGGGACCCATATCAGAGAGATTAAGGTTAGTGAAACTTGTACAGCTAATGATGGAACCCATATCAGAGAGATTAAGGTAAGTGAGACTAGTACATCTAGTGTACAGCTAGTGATGGAACCCATATCAGAGAGATTAAGGTTAGAGAAACTTGTACATCTTGTGTACAGCTAGTGATGGAACCCATATCAGAGAGATTAAGGTTAGTGAAAACTAGTACATCTAGTGTACAGCTAGTGATGGAGCCCATATCAGAAAGATTAAGGTAAGTGAAACTTGTACAGCTAGTGTACAGCTAGTGATGGAACCCATATCAGAGAGATAAAGGTAGGTGAAACTAGTACATCTAGTGTACAGCTAGTGATGGAACCCATATCAGAGACATTAAGGTTAGTGAAAGTTGTACAGCTAGTGTATAGCTAGTGATGGAACCCATATCAGAGAGATTGAGGTTAGTGAAAGTTGTACAGCTAGTGTACAGCTAGTGATGGAACCCATATCAGAGAGATTAAGGTTAGTGAAAATTGTACAGCTTGTGTACAGCTAGTGATGGGACCCATATCAGAGAGACTAAGGTTAGTGAAACTAGTACAGCTAGTGTAAAGCTAGTGATGGAACCCATATCATAGAGATTAAGGTTAGTGAAACTTGTACATCTAGTGTACAGCTAGTGATTGAACCCATATCAAAGAGATCAAGGTTAGTGAAACTTGTACATCTAGTGTACAGCTAGTGATGGAACCCATATCAGAGAGATTAAGGTTAGTGAAACTTGTACAGCTAGTGTACAGCTAGTGATAGAACCCATATCAGAGAGATCAAGGTTAGTGAAACTTGTACATCTAGTGTACAGCTAGTGATGGAACCCATATCAGAGAGATCAAGGTTAGTGAAACTTGTACAGCTAGCGTACAGCTAGTGATGGAACCCATATCAGAGAGATCAAGGTTAGTGAAACTTGTACAGCTAGTGATGGAACCCATATCAGAGAGATCAAGGTTAGTGAAAGTTGTACAGCTAGTGTACAGCAAGTGATGGAACCCATATCAGAGAGATTAAGGTTAGTGAAATTAGTACATCTAGTATACAGCTAGTGATGGGACCCATATCAGAGAGATTAAGGTTAGTGAAATTAGTACATCTAGTATACAGCTAGTGATGGGACCCATATCAGAGAGATTAAGGTTAGTGAAATTAGTAAAGCTATATTTATTAAATCGTAGTTAGTGAATCTTGTGAAGCTGTCTAGTGATGAAACCCATATCAATATGATTATCATTTTTGAAATGTCTTCCTATTAACAACATTATCTGCAGTTATAATCTTGACATCTGTATATGAAGGAAGAAACTGAATTGATTTAATATTTGAGAAATGGATACTGTAAATATACTGTGTCAAAACAAAACAAAAAGAAAATAATATATTTTTACAGTATAAGTCAATTTTAATAAGTTTGCAAGGGCTGTTAAAATTAGTACATGTAGTGATAATAGATATATCTGAAGATATTTTCGTATGAAAACTCTTTTGGGAAATCATTTCAGCTTATAATTGTCATAAAAATGGATACACTTTAAGATTTGATATTTACTGTAATTATTGGCATTTTACCTCACTTATGAAGTCATCTTCATTCTCTTTTTCAGTACACGTTATATGGCATAGGAGCGTTATCTTTTGCTTACATTCTTAGAAGAATATATGCGGTAAGATTCACAATTTGTATACATGTATATAAAAATACAATAAAAATATTAAATAAAAGAAGTAAGAAAAAAATTCATAAAAATAAGCATTTGTAAAGGTAAAAGGTTAAAAGGGTAAAAACACAGACGCATAATACAGGCCGGCATAACAATCAGGAAGGTGAGATACATGTACCTTCAATTTCTTGCAAAACTTTTCTCTTTAGAAATGTGCTCAGATCAATCCAAAACATACATGTATGTCCTGAGGGAATATTCTACTTACTTGGATGATAAAAAAGTTATAAGGGCAATAAATTTGTTTGAATTATATAGAGGAATTTTCCTGCAATTTTTTCCCTTAAAGTTTATAATCCTTTATGAAATATGAGGTGAATATTTCACTTCACCATGGCTACCTTGAGAAATTAATTTCATACGTTGATTTGTATCACATACATGTATATGTCTCAAAACAGAAATAAAAAGTTTTGCAAAAAAGTTTGATGTATCACCCCTGTCTGACTTGAATTCTAAGATTATAGTGATTAGAAATGAAGGAATCTCTGTATAATAGAGCCGTGAAGTAAAAATGCTCTAAGGTTCAATATGTTGAAAATAGCTCATTTGACTTTGTTGATGACCATTGTAGGATGTGCTGATGGGTTTTCATACATGAAAGACTGCACTTATTAATTTTCACTAATAAATAATTTCTTCCTACAGACAAAAATCATCACGTCAGTGTCCAGCGTGCCCCAGGAGTTTATAACAGAAGGAATAAAACTACAGGGCCATGTTAAAGCTGTGGGTAGTGGGGGGATTCTCTACATTAGACATATTCCTCTTATAAACCTGAGAAGATGGAGCAGGAACAGTCCAGGTTTGTATAGAGAAATAGTAGCTATCTAGCTTGTATATGCATGTCCATGCTAGCAAGTTGAACTGGGGCACGGTCCATTTGATATTCAAGGGAGGGGGGGGCATGGGTTTTTCAGAAAAAAAAATTTTTGCTCTGAATTTTTCCGCAAAAATAAATTTGCCTATGGTGTGACAGAAAAAAAATCTTGCTCTTATGATTCTGTATTTATGATCTGAATTTGAATTCAGATGTGTATAATTATTTCTGAAAAATTTTCGGCTCGCTTTGCTCGTCATAACATTCAATTTGTCTCAAAATTTTTCGGCTCACTTTGCTTGCCTTAGTGCTCTATCTATACAGCATTTCTTTCTTTGTAAAGTTCACATTTGAAATATCTAGTGCTGTCACATTTCAGCCTTTAGTTGGTTTGGTTCAGGAAAATGAACCGCAGTTCTCGTTTTTTTCGGTTGGGTTTGAGTTTGTGTTGTTTAATTCCATATAAGAGTGAAATAATGGAACGAATAACAAATCAACAAATTATTCTTTTTCATTTTTCTGTTTTGAAAGCATTTTTCTTCCAGATTTTACCAACATTTAACAAAATAACCAAACTAGAACACTTAGAAGACTTCTTAGGCTCTTCCTGTCATACAAACAGGTGCACGTTTACAATCAAGAAGTTAAACAACCCATTTCATTGGGTGAAATACGACAAAGAACCCAATCACTGTCTGTGTATCATACATAATTGATAAACTACTAATAACTAGATGTAAACACCCCCCCCCCCCCCCAAAAAAAAAAAAAAAGAAAGAAAAAAAAGAACCGAACTGAAATCCGTAAAGTACGCTCTGAATCGAACCGATCAAGCTTGAACCGCGGTTAACTGAATTTTCGGTTAACTGTGACAGCCCTAGAAATATCCATGATATAGTTTTGTAAATGTTTATACATGTATAAGACATGGTTTTCTCAAGGGATCAAATAATCAGTATAATATACTACATTGTATAATAGCTAGAGTACAAGCTTCACAGAAAAAAAGGATTTTATCAATTTACAAATTGTCTTGAAGTCAACCCCCCCCCCCCCCCCCAGAAAATCAAATGGACCATGCCAAATGTATGATTAAAGCACAATGATAAACACTGACAATATTTTGTAGGGGTAAACATCTTTTGATTTCCAAGGTCAAGGGTGAAAGGTTACAATATTTAAAATGGATGGCTTTTATACTCTTGCATGTAAATTCTTGAATAGCGAGGGATCTATGAAATTATGAAATATTGAGTACTTGCAGAATAGAATATCAGAACAGAATAATGTCAGTTTAGAAAATAAAATCTGAAATGTAGAAGAATTGTGAATTTTGTTCATTTCATACTTATTTCTTACAGAAAAAACTGTACCCATATCAGTGGCTATGGTTGATATGACTCCATATGGCAGTAAATGGTTACAGGACAACGTACACCAACAACACGTCTGGTTCAGAATACTGGCCGTGGACAACAGAAAATCATCAACTCAAAATAATGGAACTTTTCATAACCAAAGCTTGGCTGATGAGAAGTCAGTAAACAGTCAGAAGTCCACAAACTCTGTTCATGCTGTTAGCCAGAAATCAACAGATATTATAGCTCCTAACCAAACGATCACAGACATCAAGGCAGACCCTGGTAGCGGTAAATCCGTTGATGAAGTGAAAACAATAGATAAGCCTATTTCTTCAAATTCAGCAGAGGCTGAGATGCTAATTTCAGCAGAGATTTTTCTTAAAAAGGTGAGAATTTTCACTAATTTAAGATGCTGCATACTTTTGTATAGAATAACATTGTTTGTCTCAGATTTGAAGCAAATATGTACCTGTATATTTTTATTCTTTAAAATGAGTTAAAGAAGATCCTGATGATAATCTCATTAGCACTTACAATAGAGCATCGACTGACCCCCAGCAAGATAGAGGTGGGACCAGGTGCCAGGGAGTAGTAAGCATCCCCTGTTTGGCTAGCCTCACCCGCCGTCAATGTTCACGCATGAAAATGAAAATAATATCCAAAATCCATGCACTGTCTAAGGTTTTATATAGAAAGTGCCATGGCGACCATGTCAGGGAAAAATATTCAAAACACTGTCAAAAGTGCAGTTTATCCTCTGTGAGGAAAAATAAAAAAGTTTGCTGCAAGCATTGAACCTCCAAGTTATTGTTAGTTTATATCACTTACTAGTATTTTCTTAAAAAGTGGACTTTATCCTCTTTGAGCTATAGAGACTCACTTTGACCTCTTGTTTATTCATGTTGATTGATTACAGAGATGGAGAATCAGTGATGTCAGTGTTAACAAGGAGCTGATCGCTTTAGGACTTTGTAAAGTAGATATTCCGCACGAGTCTGTCCGTCTGTCCACACACCAAGACCGACTTCTACAGCAACTTGTCAGAACTCAGAAAGAGGCAGCGAAGAAAAGTAAAGGATTATGGAGAAGTAAAGACTCTGAAAAAGACCAGAGTGGTGTAAAGAAAGTAATGAGTGGTGTGTTTAGATACTCTACTAAAGTTATTACGTTACCTTTTCGTTTATTAGGAAAATTGAGGAAATAACCATCTGCCAGTTTTATGAATTTTAAGATAAACCATTGCTTGCCATATTTGTGAATTGTACTGTTCAGTTTATTGAAATTCATCAGGGAATTGTGCAAAAAAAAAATGTTTCTTAAAAATTGTGACGGCTTCTTGTTCTGAATGCATTATGAATATAGGAAATTTATAATACCAATCTGAGAGCCAATAATGGCCATATTTGTAGATAGATCAAGCTGTAAAACTTGTATACTTTTGTAAGGGCTGTTAAGTTGCATAAAAGTCGTTGTGAAAAAAATATTGGCAAGAGGTACATATACATGTAGGTATCTAATTGCAAAGTAAGACAATAGCTCACTTTGTGAGTGTTTGATTCAGATGAGTTAGAAAACAAAACCCATATTTTCCAAAAATATACATATTAACCTTGTCAAAATGTTTTGAATTAAAATCATCAATTCATGTGTTACTTTACAGTTCTGTACACAAACCAGTTTTTTAGCGAGATCGAAGAATATCTTGGAAATTTAACATCACAACCTTACAGTACATGTATCTTATATCAGGTGCTTAGACTTTTATACCCGACCCATGACATTACAATGTTATATCAGGTGCTTAGACTTTTATACCCGACCCTCCATGACGTCACAATGTTATATCAGGTGCTTAGACTTTTATACCCGACCGGCCTCCATGATGTCACAATCTTATTCTTCATGTTAACGTCATATCACAATCAGATAATAACGTCAAAACACTTAATGAAAATAAAAAACATGTGTTTATGAAACACAAATGCCCCATCAGCATCTTTGTCTGTGAAATTTTTTTTTGTAAAATGGTCAAACTCCAAGGTCAAGGTCACAAGGTCTGATAATTTGGTATCCATGGAAAGGTCTTGCTACAAGGAATACACATGTGGAATATGAAAGACTTATCACTTACCATTCAAAAGTTATGTCCAAGGTTAAAGTTTTTGCGGACAAACAGACTGACGGACTGGACAAAAACTATATGCTCCCAAATCTTTGATTGCAGGGGCATAATTATCAATTAGGTCTTCGATGGGGTAAATTTGTTACCGAGTCATCTGGTGACCTGGTTTGGGATGAAACCAGGTCACTAGGTTTTATACCGGGCTTGGCTTTACCTCACCTCGTGTAAAACCAGGTGATGACAAGGACATGTAATTAATAGTACAAAGCATGAAAACTGAATACAAGTGTACTCAAAGATTACAAAGCTCACCTTATGGCAGCATTTTATCATGGCAGCAAACAGAAAGTAGTCAAAGACTACACTGTTTTGAATTTGAAAATCTGTCCTACTGAGAACCAAAAATAAAAAGTTGTTGCCACACAAAACAAAATAGAAAAGGGGAGTATAGTATTTCATTTATTGAACCAAATTCTGCATGAATGGATGTACTCTGTTGATACCAAAATCTCCCTAACATATGCACTAAAGCAGAAAATATAGGTCGTGACCTAAATTTGAAAGAAGATTTGTGATCTACTTAAAAAGATTCATCACCTGTGCAAGTTTTGACTTCCTAGCACTTATAATAAAGAAATAAATTTCTTAACATTGATATTCAAATTTTCCTATCATGTGCACTCTTGTGAAAGCGAAAATATAGATCATGACCTAAATTTGAATGTAGAGTTGTGATCTACTCATAAAGACGCATTATCCGGCAAGTTTGGCCTTCCTAGCACTTGTAATAGAGAAATAAGATTTTTTAACATTGATATCAAAATCTTCCAAACATGTGCACTCAAGCAGAAAATATAGGTCATTACCTATACATTTGAAGGTAGATTTGTGATCTACTCAAAAAGACGCATCATCTGTGCAAGTTTAGACTTCCTAGCACTTGTAATAGAGAAATAAAATTTCTTAACATTGATTTTAAAATCTTCTTAACATGCACTCACGCGGAAAATAGAAGTTATGACCTATATTTGAAGGAAGATTTGTGATCTACTAAAAAAGACGCATCATCTGTGCAAGTTTAGATTTCCTAGCTCTTGTAATAGAGAAATAAAATTTCTTAACATACCGAAATCTTCGTAACATGTGCACTCAAGCTGAAAATATAGGACATGACCTACATTTGAACATAGATTTGTGATCTACTCATAAAGACACATCATTTATGCAAGTTACCACTTCCTTGCGCTTATAATAAAGAAATAAATCTTCTTGCCATACTAGTGCAGACGCCGAGGACAGGATGATAGCATAAGCTCCCTCTGACTTCGTGAGGTGAGCTAAAAGAAAAGGGGAATAGAATATTTCATTTGTTGAACCAAATTTTGCATGAACGGACATGTACTCTATTGATACCCAAATCTCCCTAACATATGCACTAGCGTAAAAAAATATAGGCCATGACCTAAATTTGAACGTAGATTTGTAATCTACTCATAACGACGCATCATCTGTGCAAGTTGTGCCTTCATAACACTTATAATAGAGAAATAAAACTTCTTAACATTGATACCTAAATCTTCCTAACATGTGCACTCAAGCGGAAATATAGGTCATGACCTAAATTTGAACGTAAATTTGTGATCTACTCAAAACGACGCATCATCTGTGCAAGTTTGGCCTTCCTAGCACTTATAATAGAGAAATAAAACTTCTTAACATTGATACTAAAATCTTCCTAACATGTGCACTCAAGCGGAAAATGTTGGTCATGGCCTACATATGAACGTTGATTTGTGATGTATTCATAAAGACGCATCATCTGAGCAAGTTTGGCCTTCCTAGCACTTGTAATAGAGAAATAAAACTTCTTAACATGTGCACTCAAGCGGAAAATATAGGTCATGACCTACATTTGAACGTAGATTTGTGATCTACTCATAGAGACACATCATCTGTAAAGTTATATAATAATAATAATAATAATAATAATTTCCTTTATTTTAACAGGATAAACACAATTAGTCTTGGGACTAGTTTATATTGTGGTCCTGTATTATATACATATGTACAAATAAATAATAAGAAAGTTAACATAAATAAAAACATATACATGCATAGTAATTTTTCATAAATTTGAGATGTTGAATACTGTATCTAAAAAGAAAACAATATGTAGTAAAATGTCCTTGTATTAAAACTATATGCATCACAGACAATGTTCATGTATTAAAACAATTATTAATTATCTATTAAAATACTCTTCTAGATACATCTTTTTAAAACTGTCTAATGTTGTACAATTTCTAAGATTTGGTGTTAAATCATTCCAAAGTGCACTGCAAGGTATAACAAATGATCGTCTAAAATATTCAGTGCATGCTCTGGGAATAAAAAGTAATGTTTTATCTATACTCTGTCTGGTTACTCTTCTATTCACCTCATGTCCATATTTAAAAGTTTGGCCTTCCTAGCACTTATAATAGAGAAATAAAACTTCTTAACATTGATACCCAAATCTTCCTAACTTGTGCACTCAAGTGGAAAATGTAGGTCATGACCTACATTTGAACGTAGATTTGTGATCTACTCATAAAGAAGCATCATCTATGCAGGTTTGGCCTTCCTAGCACTTATATTTAAGAAATAAAACTTTTTGACATACTAGTGCAGACGCCGACGACAGGGTGATAGCATATATATAAGCTCCCTCCCACTTCGTGATGTTAGTTAAAAAAAAACTTAAGACAAACACAAAGGACCTACAAACACATTGTTAATGACAACAAAAGTGCAAAAAAGGATTAATAGACACACTGAAGTCACAAACATGTAAAGAGAAAAAAAAAACACAGTGACTGTCACTAACTTAACAGAATGCAAGCGCAAATGGCCCACAAACATAAATGATTGCAAAAAATCCTCTTAATAAGCTATAAACTTTCCATACAAGATAAAACACAAGAACAATGAATTCAAAGACATTGATCACAAAATAAGATTGAATAATACCGATTTCTATAACCTAATATAACTAAGAGAGCTTTCACTTATTAACTTGAAATTCTGATGTCACAAGAAATTCAGTATATCTGAAGATCCACAACTCGGTGCATGGCCATCATTTGCCAATTAACTTGGTCAATATCGTATTATTTATGAGGGGACCCACAGGGTGAAAGGGAGAGGGGTGGGAGGAGAGGGAGGGAGGGAGGGAAGGGGGAGAAAGGGGAAGGAGGAAAGAGAGGGAGGAAAGGAAGGAAGGAAGGGAGGGAGGAGGTAAGGGGGACAGGTGGAGGGTTGAAATATGACCTTGAAAATCAATAGAGTTCCTCCTCTTCTAATAAGCAGTTATTCATGAATCAAATTTAGTCAAGATCCAATCAAAACAGTACTGTCATATTTCTTGTTTGTGACCTTGACCTGTGTTATAAATCCTTGAGTGACAGCAGGGACGTACATAATTTTGGAGGTTAAAATATAAAATATTGTGATCTAGATGTTTTTCATGTATGACATCATGAAGAAAATAAAGAATATGAGAGCTTTTTTCCACATTTAATTGTTGTTGTTGTGGTGGTTTTTTGATTTGTTTTGTTTTGTTTTTTGTAAAGGGTAGTTCTTAACTCATTTATAAATTAAAAAGACACTCATTATTGAATGGGATAATGAATTGATGAGTTTGCACCCTTTGTAAGTTTGTTAAGTTTTGTGTGCTTTGTTGTGTCGATGTTTTAAAACAGAACTTGAAAGGAAGTCCCTGTTTAAAAATTCCAAAATTTGTAAATTTAAATTTTCCCGCGTCGAAGGTTTCATGCGGAAGTCTCTTTGCGCATGGGTGCCTTCTTTAGCAACCATGTCAACAAAGATGGCGCGCTGACGGTCCGAGTGTACTGTGATAAATCTGTTGTGCTGGAATGTAAACAAAAGACAGAAAGATGACATTAAACCCGCTTTCAAATCCGAAAGGAGTTAAACTATTGTGTGAACTATGTCAAAAACCAGCTTACATTCAGTGCACAAAATGCAGAGTTACATATTATTGGTAAGTCAGTGATTCCAGAAAAAGTGCGACACTTAAGTTTTGAAATTGGGCAAAAATAAACATCAAACGTGAGGCATAATATGTACTGGACTGTATTATATAACTATTAATTAATATGAATTTCTATTTTTACACACAAAATATTTTTCTTATTCGAGTTATGGGCTTCTGGAGGTAGTGGGGTCAGATTCAGTGTTACGGAGGTGATTGACAGTAAAACTCATGTCTACCTTGAAGTTATATTTTACAGAAGTTTGAAACCTGTATGCCTCTGAACCTTAACCTATAACCGAACAAAACTCACAGTGCTTTTTAGGAATTGTAAGAAATAAATCAATGCTCATTTAAAAGAACATGTATTGATAGCGGATTTTCATTGTTTATTCAAGTCGTATTTCTTCTAAAGATTTTTTTCATGACAAGCAGGAGCTAATTCAGTTATTCAGTTATGCAGATTCACAGTTCTGCGTTTTCACTATGAATATCCAAAATTTCCCCGTAAGTTTGATCATAGTAAAGGGGCCTTCATTGATCTTATAAACCGTTAGTCTTATGTTACGTAGGTTATTACATAGTCCGACTTGCAGACCTACGACGGTGTTATCTGTTTTTTCGTCTTCGGTCTGACTGCTATGCATAGGCAAAACTTGAGAATTTTTGTGCGAAAAAAATTTCGGCAAGTCGTCCTTTTTTTTATGAATTCCAGTCTCTTCAACCAAAAAATAACTCGCCCAGTCCTCCTGCCCCTAAAAATCCCCTCTAAGCCTGGTTTCATTTCTTCTTCTCTTCCGATTTTCCTCTGATCGACGACAGTTTGTCACGCGCACAGAGGTGAAACCGGGCCTAGAGGGGATTTTTTAGGGGGAGGAGGACTGGGTGAGTTATTTTTTGCTTGAAGAGACTGGAATTTGTTAAAAAAGGACGACTTTCCCGAATTTTTTTTCGCACAGAAATTCTCAAGTTTTGCCTATGCATAGCAGTCAGACCGAAGACGAAAAAACAGATAACAACGTCGTAGGTCTGCAAGTCGGACTAGTTATTACAAAGTACAATATATGTTTTGACACCTTTCTAATTTATCTAAATAATCATTTTCTTCGACAGATATACGTTTTCTTATCTGACATTGCTGCATCAACACAGTTTATAATGTTTTTGGAATTATTTGATGTTATTTTTCCTATATTTGAGCTTAGCTGTCCTAGGAAATCCACTTCTCACGTCTCTATGATAATATCGTACAATAAAAAGTATATATGTTGATTAAAAGAGATATATCGTAATGAGAAATTCTATTACTATAGTTAAATAATACGGAACTTGTATTGCGTATATCCTCTCAATTAGTTGGACATCCAGAAAATGATGTTTGGTATTTTCAAAACAGTGTTACGGAGGCTATACTGTTCAATTCATTTAAAAATTAGATAGCGAAGAGATAGAAATACAAGTAACATTTTTTCCTCAACATTATTCAACGCTTGATTGGCCCTCACCCGAAAAACATGCCAAAAAGAAATAAAAAAGGCAAACTGTGGAACTTGAACGTGATCGTTACGGACGTTACATATTAACGCATCTTTAGTTGTACATCCCCCTAAATCTTCGATTTATATATTGAGAGGAGCTTAAATATGTCTTCTAGTTACACACTGCTTAAACCCGGATGAAAATTTGATCGCCAGATCTATAATAAAGCTTAATGAATATGACCGTTACGTAGGTTGTTTAGTTATGAAGGTTATGTTTTCATAGTTAATAAGATATTTTGGAAAGAGGAACATTACAAAGATTTAAATGCATACACCAGCTGATTGATATTATTACTTGTGTTGAGCAATATGATCTTTAAGAAAGTTTATGTGGCTATTTGCAAAGAAAAATCCGTTATGTAGGTTAGGTTCTTATATGTGACACTCCAATCGAAGAACTTCCCTTTCTGAAAACTGAAAATTGGTAAGTTGCAAAGGATTTTTTTGTTAAAAAATCAAATTGATATCATAATCACTTGTTGGTAAGGCCTCTTGAGTATTCCAAAATAATGGAAATAAAAATTTGATAGACAATGACTACCTTGTTATGGAGGTTAGGCATATTTCAGCGACAGCGAGATTTTGAGCCATGACCTTGCATTTTGTTGAATTTTTTAAAAATTCATACTTATGTGATAAAATAGATATTAATTGCTATAAAACGTGATATCAGATTTTGTTTTTAAGTACCCTCACTATTCTTAAAATTTTAAGAAAAATAGTGAAAGAGCTCAGCGACATCAATTTCTTGGTTAATTTCAGCTACTTTAGGATAGCCTACTCCTTAAATATGTAATAATCGGTCAGTATTTGACGTGTATGTGAGAGAAAAAGGTTGTTCTTCTCAAATGAGCACTCAGTTGCAGCAGTAGGTTATGAACATCACAAATTCGGACCTAGCGACAGGTAAAATCACTAAGTGTCGCGATTTTTCTGGAATGACTGAAGTGCGTGGTAATCCAGCACATTTTTGAGTCTGACTTCTTCTCAGTTAGGCCTTCTCAGTTATATCATATTTTAAAACTCATGTTTTTACAATGAATCTTCCTGGACTCTGAGATCTATTAGTAAATCCATATGTTCAAATAATTTATCAAATAAGTACACTGTACTGTAAAGTTCGAATGAATTTTAGAAATTTTGGTGCGACCGAACACTTTGGATTAAATGGAAACAAAACATATAAATGTACCAAATTTTGTTTTGTCACTCGCCATGTGGGCGACCAAGTTGATGACTTTTGGTTTCCCACAGGTCAATTTCCGTCCCCAGTGCGAGTGCGCTAGTGGGAATTTTAGGGGGGTCTGTAAGCATTTCTTTAAAGACAAACACCCAAAAGCGGGGGACCTGTGAGTGTCAATTCCTTGAATTTGATTTTATATCTCTCAAAATTACAAACAATGATTCATTACACTTTACTCCTCTAAAATATTATTTCTGGAGACATGTATAAAGCAGGCCTACAAATTGCTTTATACATAAAAATTATTTCTACAAATTCAAAATGAAGAATGATTTTTTTTTGCATGAAGAAATAAAAGATCATTTGCTAAAGGGTTGAGTATTTTGTACTTGTAGTAGTGTGGAGCATCAGAAAGCAGACTGGATGGGAATTCACCAGAAGATATGTCCCATGCTGATCGAGTTACGACAAGCCGCTCCATTCTTACCGTCCGAGGAAGAAAGACAAAAACGAGAAAAACAACTCTCTATAAAGAAAGTATGTAGAATCGTACGGCATATTATACAAAAACTTGTACGATTGGTATTTATCCCTGCAGGAGTCCAGCCTTAAAATATGAATTTTGTGTTTGAAAGTATATATTGCTAAATAAATAACTACATTATAATTAAGCAAAAAATTGTATGCTTTGTGTTAATGCTCCTATAGGAGTCCAACCAAAATAAGATTTGTGTGTTTGTTTCTCAACTATGACACTGCAAAGGAAGGAGCGGGTGCTCTTTGTCAGGGCAAGGATTCTAATTTTTCATCTAGGACCATTAATCTTAAATTTTTTCCTGTAAATTTGTAGAGAGAAATCTGTTTTCAAAAGAAATAAACATAGATTGTTCTGTAGTAGTCCATTTCTCAGATAAAAGATATGACCATTCCTTACCTTCGTTTTATACATACAGACACCAGACATCACATCATTTGGAAACATTTTCCATTGTGACGTCACATATCTGATCTTATATGACCGTCTTGAAGCACCTTGATGTGTTGTCATGCCTTAAATTTATTATGACGTCACAATGAAAATATCACGAAATTTTGTGATGTCTGGTGTTTTACTGTCTCAAGAGTTTACTGGAAAATCAGCTATTGAAAATACAAATGAACTTTTCATTTCAGAGGCAGATGATAGACCTGACACGCACAACGGGACAGAAGCTTTTATTTGAGGGACGGCACGAGCAGGCGGTACCGGCAGCCATGCAGTCACTGAGATTTGCTATTGATGTCCATGGTTTAGCCAGTATAGAGTTAGTGCCATCATACCTCATTCTAGGGGAAGCTAGTATAGGTCAGTGACACATTTAATTCTTTGGATGAAAAGTTACATTAATACATTCTTCATGAATGATATATACTGAGTATTGAATAATGAATAAAACATTTAAAAGGGCCACAAGTAAAGATTTTAAAAAGTTTGAAAGTACATGTCAGGCAACTACTTTAGATATTGATTGTTTCACATACAAATTTGAGTTTCTTACAGAGCTTTGCATGTGTTGAACCATAAGGCTGCCATTTTTAGCTTTTTAACAATCTGGATTCTACAATAACATGTGTATATATATAGTCATTATTTGTTGATTTTTGTATACAGGTCTTGGTAGACTTAATCAAGCAGAAGAATATTTAGCCCAGGCCCAATGGACCGTACTTAAAACACCAGAATGTTCAAATGCAATCAAATCCAAACTTTACCGTAATCTGGGTCTGCTGTATGCTGCTAAGGGGGAGTATGACGAGTCTCTACGGCAACTCGCTGATGATGTAAGAAGTATTTTGTTGACTAATTATTTAAGATACAACTGTAATAATTTTTCTGTCTATCGATGTGTAGACAAAAATCGATGCACAAACTATATAATCCACGAAGCCTGTCTATGGCAAAAACTTTTGAATGGTAAATGATAGGACAGTTTCTTATTTCACATGTGTATTTCTGGCAACAAGACCTTTCCACTGATAACAAAAATTTTGACATCATTACCTTGTCAACTTCGACCTAGTTTTGACAAACTTAACATTGATCATATTACTTTTAGTTGGCAAGTGAGAAAGCTTTTATATTTCACATATGTATTCCTTATAACAAGACCTTTCAATTTTTACCAAAATTTTGACCTTGTAACCTTGAACTTTGACGTTCTTTTGAAAAACTTTAACATATGCCTTAACTTTTGAATGTCAGATGATAGAGCTGTCATATTCCTTGTGACAAGCCCTCTCTATTGATGCTTAAGATTTTCACCTTATGAATATTGATGCTTAAGATTTTCACCTTGTGACTTTGACTTGAAAAACTGTAATATTAACTCTTGCCTGTGGAGTTTGACCTCCTTAGCAGATAAATGACAAAGATGCAGGTGGGGCATTCATGTTTCACAAACAGTTATTATATTTCATAGTGTTATTTTTTTACCATCAGATTTACCACGCGTCTGAGGAGTTTGGTACCAGTGATATCAGAACGTCAGGGGGATATTTCCACATGGCAAATGTTTTCTTCAGACAAGGCAGGATGGATGTAGCCGACTCACTGTACAGGGAGGTAGGTGATTTTAATTTAGGTCATATTGTAAAAGATTTATACGGAAAATTACATAATGACTTGGTATGGAGATAAAACACAAGAGGACTTGACATTGATCTTGAAGATAAAGTCAAATCAACAGTTACTGTTTCTTCCAGATACAAATAAGAAATGATGTTGTTTACGTACTTGTTTTTGAGTGTTTTGTGTTCTTACTTGAAGAGATATAATTTTGATTTGGATTGAATTATATGAATACAATGCAAAATAACAAATATAGATACTAGTGGACTTGATTGATTGCAGATAAATTACCGTGATCTTAAAATAATTAATACAGAGCACCCTAGGACTAATGATAAAGTGCTCCAATATCTGTACTTCTTTTACATTGTACCTACAGTGACTGTCATTTATAACACTTACTGTCCTTTTGACAGTAAGTGTTTTGAATATTTTTCCCTAACATGGTCACCATAGTGCTTTCTATATAGACATGGCCTCAGACAGTGCATGTATTTTCTTTGTCGTTTTCATTTTCCTGCATGAACATTGACGGCGGGTGCTCCCGGTGCTGCTAGCTAACAGGGGATGCTTGCTCCTCCCGGGCGCCTGGTCCTGCCACTGGCTTGCTGTGGGTCCGTCGATGCTCAGTTTGGTGCTCTATTGTGAGTGCTGTTGAAATTGTTGTCAGGATCTTCTTAAACTTATAAATGTTAAGACTAAATGACATGATATTTTGTTTTCAGGTGTCGGAGATTTGGTACAACCATTTGTTAAAGATCGTCCATGTACGGACGCGGACTCCAGACATACCTAAAGGTATCGGTCCGCTTGTCCAGGAACAGTCTGAAGAAGAAGATGGTCTAGGTGATTATTTTGTTTCTACCTTCCTTCACTTTGTATTTCTACAGATTTTAATTTTTTTCATAATTAAAAGAAAGCATATGTGAACAGCAGCAATTTAGAGAATTCCCCTACTGAAAAGTTCTCCATTGTTGGCTATAAGGGATGACTTGAATTTTTTTTTCATACAGTTGAGGAGATATTACATGTACCTAAAAAAAAAAGGGCTAAAAGCTACATATCATTTAAGCGTAGGGCATGATGCATAAGTTGGAACCCTTTGACATTATCAATACAAACACTTATTTCACGTTGCAGTGTGGAGCAGTTAAAATTGTTCCCCGTGACCTGATGTTTGTCAAGTGTATTAATTACTTCTTTCCAGCTCTGTCACCTGAAAGAAGCTTTGTTTTTGCCTTTTATCAAAGTGACATCATATATATATTTTTTGTTATTTCGGAAACTAGCCATTTCACCGATAAATATCATCGAAATTAAAGGAGTTTAACATCTTAGCACCATCCCTCCAATGCTATTTTGAACATAGCTTTTATTTGGATATGCTACTGAATCCACCCTACAGGAAATTTGGAGCCGCGGACTCTCTGTAATGTAAATGTACAAATCTAAATTTAGAAAATTAACGAGGGCGCTACTGAAATGATTTTTGATGGCTCCACTAGAAGCATCACTGATGAGAATTTAGTATTTGAAACACGTGTCTAGTGCATGGAAATTGGCTTGAAATTTCCTTCAAGAGGGTATAGAGTTGGAACCCTTCGACATTATTTTCAATCTGTTGGCCGCCTAGGGCTCTGATTGGCTGATGCTTTTTTGGCATCTCCTCTGCAACCCTTGCACAGAATTTCACAAAACTTTACATGGAGCAAGTACTCAAGTTGCCCTTACTCATTTTGCGTTTTTCTTGCTGATCGGTCAACAAATATGGCCGCCAAGGGCTCTGATTGGCTGACATGTTTTCAACATCTTGTCCTCAACCACTGTACAGAATTTCACAAAACCATACAGGAAGCAAGTACTCAAGGTCCCCTACCAAGTTTGTGTTTTTCGCGCTGATAGGTCGACAAATATGGACGCAAAAGGCTCTGATTGGCTGATGTATTTTACAACATCTCCTCTGCAACTGCTGCACAGAATTTCATGAAATGTTACAGGAAGCTAGAGCTCAAGGTGCTCTACAAAGTATGTGTTTTCGTGCCGATCGGTGACAAAAATGGCCAATGAGGGCTCTGATCGGCTGATGCATTTTTTACATCTTCTCTGCAACTGCTGCACAGAATTTCAGGAAACTTTACAGGAAGCATGTACTCTAGGTCTTCTACCAAGATTGTGTATTTTGTGCAGATCAGTCAACAAATATGGCCGCAGAGTGCACTGATTGGCTGACATTTTGGACATCACCTCTGCAACTGCTGCAAAGAATTTCACAAAACCTTACAGGAAGCAAGTACTCATGGTCCTCTACAAAGTTTGTGTTTTACATGTAGATTGATCAACAAACATGGCCACTGAGGGATGTTTGGCTGTAGCATTTTCTCCTTCTCCCTAATTGCTCCATAGAATTTGACAAAATCTTAAAGGAAGCTCGTTCTCAATGTCCTCCAAAATTTGACCACTTTCAGCCTTCTGTCAGCAACTCAGGTGAGCAATGTGGCCCCCTTAGGCCTTTTGTTTAACCAATCAGGATCGTTGTTAAAATTAAATGATTATAGATAAGTCCACATATTTGTTATAATTAATATAATATAATTAATTAATTAGATGAAGCCCAGGAAGCAGAGGCTGTGCAGGTCCTTAATGCTATATATGATATGAGGGAGCATCAACCAAATCGTAAAGCTGAAGATCTCGCTAGAGTTTGTCATGCCTTGGCCATGCTCTACTTCATCCTCTATGACATCCAAAAAGTAAGATTCTTCTATAAATATCATTTCCATTTACTTAAATATGAAAAGTATTGGTTTTATCAGATTTGCTGATAAAAAAATTGTTTGGTCCGATATAATCTCACTTTATATCTATTGTTTGGGCTGATATAATCCCACATTCTATCTATTGTTTGGACTAATAAAATCCCCAAATATCTTGCATTTCATCGGAAAATTTCAAGAGCTTTGCATTAATGTAAACATTTTTGATCTTGTGACTTTGACCTTGACCTACTTTTCAAAAACTTATACATAGAGCATAACTTTTGAATGATTAAGTTATAGGGCTTTTGTATTTTACATTTATATTCCTTGTGACAAGACCTTTCTATTTATCCAACACTTTTTTGCCTTGCGACCTTGATCTTAACCTACTTTTTGAAAGTTTCAACCTTGGCATTATTTTTGAATGTTAAATGATAGGGCTTTCATATTTTACATATGTATCCTTTGTGACAAGACCTCTCCATTGATGCCACAATGTTTGACCTCATAACCTTGGCCTCTGACCTACTTTTCAAAAACTTAAACCATGGGCATAACTTTTGAATGATGGGTGATAGGGCTTTCATATGTTACATGTGCATTCAATGTGACAAGACCTCTCCATTGATGCCAGAATGTTTGACCTCATAAACTTGGCCTCTGACCTACTCTTCAAAAACTTTAACCATTGGCATAACTTTTGAATAATGGGCGATAGGGCTTTCATATGTTGCATGTGCATTCAATGTAATGAGACCTTTCTGTTGATACCAAAATTTTTGACCTCGTGAACTTGACTTTGACCTATTGAACAGAAAAATAGTGTTCATACTAACGCCGACAGGGCATTCATGTTTCACAAACACAGTTTTTGTTTCGATTAATATTATCCAAAAATTTTATTTATAACATTTGAGTTCTAGGTCCATTATGATAGAGTTCATTTTCATGCTTGTATACACATTTCAGGCTAAAGAATTTGGTAGGAAAGCTGTAGTAACAAGTGAAGGTGACAGAGATGACCAGCTCTCTAGGACAGTGGTAGAATTCATGAAAGTCCTAGAGACACAGAGAACTGCTTGAGTCAAACATGAGATTTTATAAAGTCAACAAATGTTGAAATTGTACTCAAATATCACTGTTGAGAATGTGATTTAAATCGGCTGAATTGCAAGATTACAGCAGATATAATATTCCTCTACAATCTGAAGATGGATTTTAGGCTTGACATATAGCATGGTCTAAAGTCATGAAGTTTTACTGCAAGTTAGACACATCATTTATTGTGAACAAAAAAAGTGATGTAGTTGACTTGTACGTTTAATATATAATGTAAGAATTCATACATTACTTCATTGACGACATTCCAGCTTCAATGTGGTTATATGCTGTATACATGTTTTCTGTATTTTTGCTGAATGTTCAATCTGTGATATTGTCATACCCCCGGCGTCGGCGTCTGCGTCTGCGTCTGCGTCTGCGTGCGCGTGCACAAAAACTTTAACCTTGCTTATAACTTTTAAACCAATACAGATTGGGCTTTCATATTTCACATGTGCATTCCTTGTGACAAGACCTTTCCATGGATACCAAAATTTTTGACCTTGTGACCTTGACCTTGGAGATTGACCTTCTTTTTAAAAACTTTAACCTTGGCCATATTTTTGGAATGGTAAGTGATAGGGCTTTGATATTTCACATGTGTATTCCTTGTGACAAGACCTTTCCATGGATACCAAAATTTTTGACCTTGTGACCTTGACCTTGGAGATTGACCTACTTTTGAAAAACTTTAACCTTGGCCATATTTTTGGAATGGTAAGTGATAGGGCTTTGATGTTTCACATGTGTATTCCTTGTGACAAGACCTTTCCATGGATACCAAAATTTTTGACCTTGTGACCTTGACCTTGGAGATTGACCTACTTTTGAAAAACTTTAACCTTGGCCATATTTTTGGAATGGTAAGTGATAGGGCTTTGATATTTCACATGTGTATTCCTTGTGACAAGACCTTTCCATGGATACCAAAATTTTTGACCTTGTGACCTCGACCTTGGAGATTGACCTACTTTTGAAAAACTTTAACCTTGGTCATATTTTTGGAATGGTAAGTGATAGGGCTTTGATATTTCACATGTGTATTCCTTGTGACAAGACGTTTCCATGGATACCAAAATTTTTGACCTTGTGACCTTGACCTTGGAGATTGACCTTCTTTTTAAAAACTTTAACCTTGGCCATATTTTTGGAATGGTAAGTGATAGGGCTTTGATATTTCACATGTGTATTCCTTGTGACAAGACCTTTCCATGGATACCAAAATTTTTGACCTTGTGACCTTGACCTTGGAGATTGACCTACTTTTGAAAAACTTTAACCTTGGCCATATTTTTGGAATGGTAAGTGATAGGGCTTTGATGTTTCACATGTGTATTCCTTGTGACAAGACCTTTCCATGGATACCAAAATTTTTGACCTTGTGACCTTGACCTTGGAGATTGACCTACTTTTGAAAAACTTTAACCTTGGCCATATTTTTGGAATGGTAAGTGATAGGGCTTTGATATTTCACATGTGTATTCCTTGTGACAAGACCTTTCCATGG
This sequence comes from Pinctada fucata, assembly GCA_028142955.1. Taxonomy (NCBI): domain Eukaryota; kingdom Metazoa; phylum Mollusca; class Bivalvia; order Pterioida; family Pteriidae; genus Pinctada; species Pinctada fucata. The sequence continues at coordinate 53,352,616 of AP027112.1, read as the reverse complement.
ATACCAAAATTTTTGACCTTGTGACCTCGACCTTGGAGATTGACCTACTTTTGAAAAACTTTAACCTTGGTCATATTTTTGGAATGGTAAGTGATAGGGCTTTGATATTTCACATGTGTATTCCTTGTGACAAGACGTTTCCATGGATACCAAAATTTTTGACCTTGTGACCTTGACCTTGGAGATGATTGACCTACTTTTGAAAAACTTTAACCTTGGCCATATTTTTGGAATGGTAAGTGATAGGGCTTTGATATTTCACATGTGTATTCCTTGTGAAAGACCTTTCCATGGATACCAAAATTTTTGACCTTGTGACCTTGACCTTGGAGATGATTGACCTACTTTTGAAAAACTTTAACCTTGGCCATATTTTTTGAATGGTTAGTGATAGGGCTTTGATATTTCACATGTGCATTCCTTGTGATAAGACCTTTTTTATTGTTGTTGTTGCAATTTACATATGGTTGCCACCGGCGAGCTATGTTGTCATTCTGACAAGTCTGGTTTTTATTGATCTAGGACTTAAAATAAGCCAGAAATGGACCTGTCCCATTTGACTTAACCCGATTGCTCAAGCGTGAAATGTGGGTCAGATGCAGCATCTGTACCATGAATTGCATTAAGCATCCTCAGATGTATCATCTGTACAAGTTTGGTTGATGTAGGACTTATAGTAAGGCGTGAATGGACCTGTCCCATTTAACTTAACTTGGTCACTCAAGTGCGAAGTATGGGTCAGATGCAGCATCTGTACCATGCATTGCATTAAGCATCCTCAGATGAATCATCTGTACAAGTTTGGTTGATGTAGGACTTATAGTAAGGCGTGAATGGACCTGTCCCATTTAACTTAACCTGGTCACTCAAGTGCGAAGTATGGGTCAGCTGCAGCATCTGTACCATGCATTGCAGTAAGCATTCTCAGATACATTTCCCACACAGCTTTGGATGACCTAGGACTTCTAGTAAGGCGGGAATGGACCTGTCTCATTTTACCAAACCTGCTCACTCAAGCACAAAATGTGGGTCAGATGCAGCCTGCATAGCATGCATTGTAGTAAGCATCCTCAGATGAATCATCCATGTAAGTTTGGTTGATGTAGGACCAATAGTTAGGCAGGAATGGACCATTGTAATTTGATACTGTGGTGTGGTCTGAGGTGTTCATAGGGTGTATCTTGTATGTGTTCTGATTGTTAAGTGAAGTGGGATGTTTTGATTTGAGGAAGATGTAATCCAGTTGGGCCGTGTCTTTGCCGTTATGGTGGTAGAAGGTTGGGTGATCATCTGACCCCAGCAGGTGGATGAAACTGTGCTCCTGTATGAATTCTTTTAGCTTCTTGTCTTGTGAGGTTTCTGTCCTTCTTGTGAGTGAGGCATTGAAGTCTCCAACCAGTATGATGTTGTGTGTTGTGGAGTGTTTTGTTACTATTTCTCCACTTACGTCCAAGTTTTCTTCATAGATTGTACATTTGTAGTTCTATTTGTTTTGGAGAAGTTGTTTCTACATGGCATGTATGCGTTGATGATGATTGTATTGAAGCCATCTACGAGGGTTGTCCTAGAAAAACGTAGACATTGCTCACAATTTCTTTATTCACCATTAAATCTAAACAAGATTTTCCAAGATATAAATTTTATTATCTAGGAAGCATCAAATGTTAATGGTGTTGAAATCTGCAGCCCTCTACAACTTTCTTATTGGCGATGTCTACAATTTTCTGGGACAACCCTCGTATTTTTGCCTCTATTGCTTGTACTCTTTGGTTTCCATCTGGCAATGTCTTTATGTTGTCTCTTAGGTTGTTGTTGACTAAGATTGCGACTCCTCCATAACCTCCGATCTTTTTTGCATGGCTTATTGGTTATTCGTCGTCAGTTGACTTGACGTATATTGTTAGGTTTGGGAACTTTTTTGCCATCCAGTTCTGTTCTTGGTTGAAAATATAAATGTCAAATAGAAATGTGTCAAATCCGGTAATGTCCAAATAGGTAATAGGCTGTCAATAGGAAAGGTCACATCCAGGAATGTTCCTAATCATCCTTGGCTGGCAAATGAGAACAGAAACTACTTAAACCTGACATTTTGTTAGAGATTTGGGCTTTTCATATTTTTTCTTCTTTGCTTGTTCACCCAAACTTGAATGCCCCGTTGGTGATTTTGCCAGTACAGAGGATGTTATCTAAAAAGATTATAGTCCTCAAAATCAAGTTAAATTCTTTAGATCAAGTGTCTTGGCATTTATGAAAAGGTATCCAAATGAATAAATTTATGTTAAATACAAAGTTCAATGAATTTTACAGCCAAGGAAAACAAACGGGCAAAAAATCTTAATCTCAGAATACAAGAACACGGAAATATATTCCTATTTTTCAGAGTCTAAGTGGCCGATAATAAGCTGATATATTAAGAGCAATTCTCTGTAAGAACCAAAAAAATTCGATGACAGGTTGGCATGGCATGTCATAGATTCTAGCGATTTTTGGTTTGGAAGTTCAATATGGAGTGTTAAGTTGAAAATTATCTTTCATATGTAGAAAAAGGGTGCCATTGCCATAGTAACCATCTCTAAAGTTTGAAACATCAGGAAATTTCATAAGACTTAACGTGTTTGTGACCTTTGTTGCCATGGAAACGGGTACATTTATCAATTGCAAGAACCACAATTATTTTCTTTCAATCCTCTTTGTTATGAATATCCGAAATGGTTTTCAACCTTTATCGCAATGCCTCTTGTATAAGGGGTCCAAAAAAGTGCTTAAATGAGGTTTATAACCCTTCATTTTGTGGATCAAAAGAGCCCCTATTTTGCTTGTTTTTGTGCATTTTTACGGTGTAAAATTTCATAAAAGCAGAAGTTCTTGGAGTTATTTTTCTATGTATTCAATATGTATTATACCTTAACTACAAGAAAATGTAAAAAGTTGGCTGGGACCTTGTATCTTTTTTCCTGGAAACTGCATGATATAAATACAAAATTCCGTTCATATATCTACTGGAGACAAAATCAATGTAGAGATGACCTTGATACTTGTTCATGGTCATCCATTCTATTCTCAAGGTCACTGAATTGTAATTGATCAGACTTTACCAAAATTGTGATTTTTCGTAGAAAAAAAGGGATCAATTCTAGAATAAGCCTTTTGAGACAAATAAAACGGCTATATGCAACAAAATAATGGGTATTATAATTATTTCTTAGGGTAACTTCAAGAGTTCAATCAACTCTTTGACCTCCTGAAATTGAAGTGTGGATATCAAAAATAGAGGGCATAAAATTTAAAATTCTTAGTCTTTTCACCTTAACAAAAATATAATACTTGAATATAAAAAAGTCACTAAAATCAGGGAATTTCTTTTTAGTTCCAACATCATTCAAAATATATATAAGTTATTGGAAAATTCAAAAAGAAAATACTACAAACTTTTGACAAAAATTTGAAAAATCACATAAATATTTAATTTTTTTAGTCAAAGTTGGAAATGACCTTGAACTTTAAGTCAATGACCTTGGAAATTTTCAATGATTTAAAATAAACTGAAAGAGTCTTATCAGTTCATTTTTATATTTTCATGGTCATAAGTAGTATTTATTAGGAGTAAAATCAATTTTGAAATGTACTATATTCAAGCTTTTATGCTTAAAGTTGCCATAGCAACGGTTTTTTACGTCAAAATTGAGATGAAGAGCTCAAAGATCCCAACTTTGATTTACTTTCATTATATTTTTAAGGGACATTACTTTTCAAAATAACCCATCATAGGTCTCGAAAAGGTCTGCATTTCGTGATGACACTTAAAACGGTAAAAATCATATGAAAATGACCCCTAAATTTACCTTCTTTTTTGACTTGAATTTTCCTTATTTTGGGCACAGTAAGCGTCCTGTAATATCTATCATAAAACTGAATGCATTTTGCAAGAAAGGAGGTAATGATGCCCAAAAGGTACGAAAATGAAATATCTGCTTCAATGGTATCCATGGCAACTAAGTATCTAAAAGTAGGTTACTTCACAGTCTTAAAAGTAGCACAAAAAGACTTCTCTCGTTGCCATAGCAACCGGAACTCATATTGACCGGAAATCTTAATTTTTGCAATGAGGACATCATATGATACATACCCTATATGCAGAAAATCATGACAATCCATGACATGCCATGGCGCCAGAATTTTGGTGGTAACAGAGAATTGGTCTTAATTTACTTATAATAGAGAGGTTGAGATTTCCTACGTGTAACTTGTACATGTATTCTGGTTGGTTACTGTGACATCATCATTTATTGCATTTGACGTCATTTGCTTTACAAGCTACACGTCGCCAGTGAACGTGTAAAGTGCGAGATACACGTAGGTCTTTACTTCAAGATATTTCATCCCCTTTATTTTATCAAATAGTATAAAAAGTATGGCATTCAATTCATTGATTTCAAGTTTCTATTTCAAGATAGAATTTAACTTAATGTTCCTCTTGAATTTATACTGTCCAAAAGTCAACTCAATTTCACTTAGATTTTACAAGTACGCGTAGTGGTCTTTGAAAAGAAATCTAAAAACAAAAGTTACGTGTAATTCTACTTGTACACTAGACATACCCTCATACAAGTTACACGTAGGAAATCTCAACCTCTCTAATATAATGAAAGTAACAAAGCCATTTTCAGGCTCTCATGCATTCCTTACTTCAAAAGGAAGTGAACTCTGTTGTCTAAAAATATTTTATTACGCAAAATAAGGTTAGCACAAAATAAGAAGCTGAGTATTACTTGAGCAATACATTTTCCCTACTGGATATCATAAATACATCAAGATAAAAGATACATGTACTGACAAAACTGGTCTGTAACTCGATTCACTGAAGTTTGAAAGCATATGTTTTAACTCAGTATGTGTGCTTATGAAAAGTTAAGATAACCAAATTTTCATCCAAGGCTCGATTCAAAATATGAGAAGATGTATGATGATGTTTAATTTCCATAATTTTTTTTTTAAGAGCAAGAACTCTTTCTTCAAAAACACTTAGCAGAACAGACAAACAGATGAACAGAGTGGAAACCTTAGTCCTCTCTTGTTTCTCCTGTGGAGGACTATTAACAAAAGGGTCAGTCGAGCCTCTATCGCTAACCTGAAAACTTTGTATTCACTCTGTATATACAAATGACTAGTAAATAATGGATCAATTCTTATTTTACTACTGTAGATAAAGCAAATTATTTCATAACATGATACTTTTGAAGTTTCAATCCATGAAATACTTTAACAATGGCTACACACATTAACAAAAACAAGAACGCTAACAAAATCTTAATCTGTGTATTTAAAATTATTTCATTGGCCTTCATCATAATTCACTGCACAGTACTGTTCCTCTTCAGATGTTTTGTTCTTTTATTTAATGTAAGGAGATCAATTAAAAATGTCTAAATTTCAGTTTTATTGTTGGGCAGATTAAATGTTCCTCAGAAGGCAACACGGTTCTATCCATCCATCCAACAGTGGACTTTTAATTCATCAACAATTCATAATGGTAAAACTTTTGTATGAAAGATTATTTTAATGTGAAACGTACTGAACCCTCCTTTCTTTTAAAATATAAATAAAGTATCTCTTATCTTTACAATTCATTACATATTAAGACCATAGAGCTTATCCGCATGAATATAAGATAGTTCTCACTGTAGGCATATAATCTATTATCTACTAAACAGCACCTTAGGTAAATATACCCCCATTTAAATGTTTAATGATTACATTACTAGGTGAAAATAGTCATGTTAAATTCAGAAATAAAGTATCTAAAATAACACATTCAAAATTTGTGTAGTTAAAATAGTATCATTTTCAGAAAATGAAATGACCTCAACAAAGAGAAGAATAGTTAGCACTTGGAGGTATCGATGAACAATTCATTTCTTTAAAATCTTCTCTCTTGGTTCAATTTTTTCATTATAAATATATTTTAACACACATTTTTTGGGGACAATTTAACATGATTTAGGATGTAGGAACTGACCTCTCCCTAGGCCTTATACTAATGTTACAATATTGTTGGTGATATCATTCTACACAAAAATCAGCTGACCTGCTTCTTCAAATATTGTATTAACTTGACGAACATGATTTTAAAAATCCAGTAAAATCCATGCACATTTCATCTAACCCTACTTCCATGCACTTTCCAGGATTTCTTTGATGAAATCCTACATTCTCCAAGTTCTATACAAAACCCAAATTGTTAGACTTGTATAATGTCGAAGATGGACGGAAGCACTACAACAATAGCTCACTTGATTAACATCAAGGCCAGCTAAAATTAAACACTTTAAATAAAATCAGAACTGAATGATTTGGCAAGAAAGACTTAGTATACCTGGTAAAAAATTCATAATTATATTTTCCTTACATTCTTTCTGTCATCAAAACACAAAATTGAAATTATATACATTAAAATGTACCTAACATATCATTTTCAAAATAAAATTTTCACTTAAAACTGCCAGTCTTCCTCCTCTGTATTAAGATATTCTTATCTTTTTCACTTCATCATATTTGATTTCACAAAGATTGATTGCACATATACTGAACACATAGTTCCATTCTGTAAGATTCCATCGAGTGTTTGTGCACGTCTTTATTGACTGTTCATTTGAATTCATGTTGAGACAATGACACGGCCATATCTGCTGTAGGTAGAGGTTTGTCAAAGCCTTCCTTACCATTCAACCAGTACGTTCTCATTGTACCTTTTCCCTATAATGCAATAAGAAACTTGTATCTAATTATTCTTAAGAAGCATAATGTTAAATATAACTATTCAAATTTTATCGATTAAACTATGCGTCTATAATTCTCAAATTAATAGAAAATTAGATAAAAAAAAAAAACGATCAATAGGTATTCTGGTATGTCAGAAGTAGCATATTTAACCATAATGTAACCTTGATGGGGACCTTGGCCTCCACTGGGAGTTAAAACTCATCAAACTTCCTGGAAGTTCAATGGAGATATACTTCATATCAAGTATGTTATATGCTTTTTCATACGAAATCAGACAGACATATGTCATATAAAGTGATCCATGTGATGTTTTTGGTTCATGTGACCTTGACTTTGAAGGTTACCCTAACCCCCGTCAGGTGTTTTAAAGTCTTATCATTGTCATTCCAATTTTCAATGTATATCCATCCTCAACCATAGACATGGTGGTGTTACTGTTTCTAGGGTTAAGTTATGGGAGGGAATAATAATCTGTTAGTAAAGGATGCTACTATAAACAGGGTTGCACATAAGGATTTTGAAACCATTTGCCCAGGCAATTTGAACATGAAATGAAGTTGCTCCCCAAAATTTACTTGACCGTAATTTTTCTTCGAATTTTTGTTTATTTTTATGTGGCAACCTCTTTTAAATACAATAACTGTATGGGCAATGTTATCAAGGTTTCTTTCAAGCAAAAGAATTTCAGAAATCTGAATCGAACCAAAATCACTATTGATAATCAAATTGAATCGGAACACCACTATCGATGATACAATCGATTATTTCATGTTGAAAATTATGTTGAAACACCGGACAGATAACTTTAACCATGTACTTACGGATCCTTAAAATTTTGCCCACATTATTGCAAGTATACATCACATTCTTACAAGTTTGCCATGCTTATACTGTACGTCTGGTCAACAGATAAAGATATAGAAACAGACACGCATGTTTAACGTCTTCAAATTCAATAGCACTATTTACAATGTATAAACAGATTTCAATAAATTGAACTGTGAATAAAATAACATCACGTTATAAATTATTTCCTCTTTATATAGACGTGGGTCCATGAACAATGAATATCGAACAGTTTACTGAATATATAGCCGTTATAACAGATTTGTGTATATCTACGTGGTGTCTGTGGAAAGTGGAGACCTTGCTCCCTTATTATTATTTTTACCAGAGTATACAGGTGATTTTAATATTCATTCACATGACACAATTCAAAATCAACAAAATGCCATGGATGAAAATCTGGACCAGGTTAGACCGACCAGAAAAAAAACTTGCCCTGCAGGCTAGCTGAATTCAGAAATGACTTGCCCAACTGATTTTTGATACAGCACGGGCAATCAGACAACCACTTATGGTAACCCTGTATAAATGCCATCAAATACATGTTGTGCCTGGTAGCATATAATCAATTTTTTCTCGCTATAGTACCTTGACTTCTCTTTCTCCACGATCCTCCAAGATGTAGCCTCCCAGTTCAAACAGTATTTTGGCTGTATGTTCACTCATGTGGATCCTTAGAGCTGAAAATACATAAAACCTATTAACTATGTTGTAAACAGCATACACATATAGATGTATCTTTATCATCTTTCATCAGTTGCTTATTTTTATTTCTACGTACAATGAACAATATGTGAGCATAGAACAAGAGACTTCCAAAATTTTTCCATCAAGGGCCATGAACAATATCATGAGAGAAATAATTTACATATATACATGTACCTATAAATCAATTTAGTACAGAAACTGGTGAAATGACTGTCATTTTGGGCTTACTCTTAGGGATATTTGTTTAACCTTTATTTAACAATAGTCTAGCTTTACCCTTATAAGACAGTATGAAATGCCTTACCAACAGAGCTGGACAGTATGAAATGTCTTACCAACAGAGCTGGATTCCATACGTGATGATGTGTTTACAGTGTCCCCAAATAGACAATATCTCGGCATCTTTAATCCCACCACACCAGATACACATGGACCTATCAATAAAAATAACATTTATGAAATGTGTTTCCCTCATATGCAAGTATATAGAGCTCTTGTTTTGCATTTTCCAATGTAGGTAAACGCAGTAAGTATATAATGTCATGGGAAAAGTAAAGGGGATCCAGTGCATACCTGCCAACCCTGTAAAAACGGGAACGTAATCGTTTTTGAACTTGTTTCCTGCACATATTCCAATATCAGGCGACGCCTTATCATAGCTATCTCCTCTGTCAGTATTGTTGTTTTTTCCTTTGTCGATGCCGTTCGTTGCCAGATTATAATTTCAAAGTTGCCATTATCTGTTATCATTTCATTCTTGGTCGGTTCAGCGCTTTAAACATGCTTTTTAGGGAACCTACCGTTAAGCATGTGACAGGATGTTATTTTGAAATATTTTTGAATTAGAAAAATATTTCAAATCCGTTTACGTCCGTTTTTAATTATTTCCGTTTGAAGTAATCTTTAATCCAATCGAATTAATCGTTTACCAATAGTTTGAATTTCTCTGATTTCATTGGTTGTTGCTTACACTGGGAATTTTCAGTTGTAAGCTTTGCGATCGATGTGATAGATGTGAAGATCGTATCAGATATATATATATTTTCCTTTGTTTGAAGATCGATTTGTATTTGGACTCGGGAACTTTGATTTACGTTTGACAGTAAGTTGACTGATTACTTCAACTAGTTCTTATTTTAATTCTAACTCAATATAACACTAATTTTCTACTTGTAATATAATCACCGAGTGAAAGATCTACCTGTATGAATGCCATGGATAAGTAAACACGCTTCGTGTAACTTTCTTGTCTCGCTGAGATCATATTGTTTAAAGTGTTATTTTACTTTAAATTGCTTTTAACTTGATAGTTATCTAGTGGTCAATTGATATTGTAGATCGAGAAATATTCTGCTATTGTTTGAAGAAGTTTCCCCTTTGGAATCTGCCTTAGCCCATAGCGAGGTAGGGAGATAACTCCTATTTCCGGTTTACACTTCCGTTTCATAATGTGTCGTTTCTACACATTTGTGTTAATATTTTCTTATTGTAATACAATAATCGTCATTTGATAATTGTAGAACTTGCTTTATATATACATGAAATACATTTGATTGTGTGGAGTTCACATTATCTTTCTTTTGTAAAATAATTTAATGTAATTGTGATATTTGTACTTAGAGACCCATTTATATTTTGTGATTGCAGGGTATAGATCGTGGGATAACTTTGTCCATCAGGACCCGAATAAATGATGAAATAATACACATCGGACTTCCTTATTTATTGCCATGGAAACCCGGTTACATAAAATGGCGCCCACGTAGGGACCCTGATGGTGAAAAGACTGTCCATTTGTGAATGCCGGACTTCAGTTATTCAAAGCGCTCTAGCGATACAAACACTATTTACTATTTAGATATCATTATTACTTCTACATTAGATCACTTGATTTATTCATTGTACATGAAGATTTTTATTTACTTCAACATCATATTTCCGATATTTTTGACATAGCGATGAAATCATTGAAAGTGTTCAAGATTTTGAAGAATGCAGTATGAAAGTAAGTGCAAATATGCTCACCTATATTAATTTTCTAATTTGCATGCATTTTCACTTCGATTAACATCTTAGACATATTGAAAGTGACTACAAACAACAGATGTTTTTGTTATCCTGTATCTTGGTGTGTCTGTCCAACGTCTATGGTTAATTCCTATCCCTTTGAGCCCTTGAAGATTGTATCACCACCCTGTATTGAATTATCGCGAATTCGTACATGAACGCGAAGGGCCCGATTCGTTATTTCGCATGCATGCCGCGCATTCGTAGATTACTCTTGACGTTTTCAATATACATTGCAGTCATATCAATGATGCAAGAATCAATTACTCAGGAAGATCTAGTGAAGCTAGGTAGAGCTTTTGAGGATCTAGGTGTTAGACCTCAATGTGAAACGTCAGATGACTTAGTGAAATGGATGACTAATTATGTCACATCAAAGGAGCCTCATAATAGTATGAGTATTTCTGTCCCGAAAGTGTCTATATTCTCTGGTGACCCGAATGGGGCCACGAGTTATGATGTTTGGAAATATGAGATACAATGTTTGTTGAAGGAGAATTATCCAAGGATTAGTATATCTGAAGCTATCAGAAGATCTTTAAAAGGAAATGCAAAGAAAGTAGTTATGTGTTTGGGGTCAAATGCAAGCATTGATGAAATTATTCTCAAGCTTGACAGTGTTTATGGCAATATAAGGCCTCAAGTAGATATCTTGCAAGAGTTTTATAGTATGTTTCAAGGTGACAAAGAGAATGTTGCCTCATGGGGTTGTAGATTAGAGTCTGTTTTGAAAAAGGCTAGAGATGCAGGTGACATAGCCTTTACTGATTATGACTCAATGTTGAAGGAACGATTTTGGTCTGGCCTGAGACCTAGCATAAAGCATGTAACATATTATGAACATGACAAATGCACAACTTACAATCAGCTTCTTGTAGAGATCAGAAAGAGAGAGAATTCCGTTCTGAAATCTTCTGAAATATGTGAAGATAGATGTACAGAGGATGGAATTCCTGTACACACAGACGATGTGAATGAGATGTATCACAAAGTCGAGACAATTTCTCAAATGGTCAATGGTTTGAATATGCAAAACGACCACCCAATAGACAGTTGTGATGATGATACAAATGTCAATGAACCGATTTGTTTTAGGTGTCATCAACCCGGCCATATAGCAATTGGCTGTCGGGTACGACTAGACCATAGTAAGCTAGACTATTACAATCAGTATGAACTGAATCACAGGTATAAGCGTCATGCTTCACAGTACATGCAAAACAGTCAAGGTCATCAAGTTGTTGGTGATTCAAATGAAGTGACAATCAGTCTACAAAATGTAGAAACAAAGGCCCTGATTGACACAGGTTCAACGGTCTCAACTGTCAGCCATGCTTTTTATCAGTCTTATTTGTCAAACATCCCTATTGAATCATTAGATCAATTACTGAACATAGATTGTGCAAACGGGGAATCTCTTCCATACTATGGATACGTTGATGTCACCATGGGAATGTATGGCATGGATACAAGTGACAGTATTGATCATTGCATATTGCTTGTAGTACCTGATACGAAATATAACTACCATGTGCCTGTCATAATTGGAACAAATGTACTATCAATTCTGCTGAATCTTACTAAGGACAAGTATGGTCCTAGGTTTCTGCAGAACGCTCAGTTACATACACCATGGTACCTAGCTTTGCGCTGTTTGACCTTGCGCGAGAAAGAATTATCTAGAAATGGAAATGTTCTAGCTTATGTTAGATCTGCTGAGCATAGAAGCATAAAGATACCTCCAAACAGTGAAGTGGTAGTCCAAGGTTATCTTGACAAGCAAATTCCTTATCAGTCAGTATGTGGTTTACTGCAAGCTTCTCCATCGTCTTGTCTGTCGCAGGACCTTGATATATCGCCTGTCTTGGTGAATTATAGATACAAAGAAACAGGTGAAGTCCCTGTACACATTTCAAATGTTACAACAAGAACTATCAATATTCATCCACGAGCAATGATTTGTGAAGTTCAACCTGTCTCGATAGAACAAACGCCTCAGTTGACAGAGTCAAGTTCGGATTTACTCAAAACTGTGTCAATTGATACTGACCATCTTAATGATGACCAATTATACATAGTTCAAGGTTTCATTCAGAAGAACAATGACATATTTTCAATGTCAGATACTGATATTGGTCATTCTCATTCTGTAAAGCACAGAATTGAGTTATCGGACCCGATGCCTTTCAAACAAAGGCACAGGCGTATTCCGCCAGCCATGTTTCAAGAAGTTAGAGACCACTTGCATCAGTTGCTATCGGCAGGTATGATAAGACGTAGTAAGTCTCCGTGGGCTAGTAATGTCGTATTGTGTAGAAAAAAGGATGGAAAGATGAGAATGTGTATCGATTATCGTCAGTTGAATCAACGTACCATCAAAGATTCATACGCCCTTCCTCGAATCGATGAGATTCTCGATGCCCTTATAGGCAATAAGTACTTTACGGTCCTTGATATGAAGGCGGGGTATCACCAGATCGAGGTTGAAGAGACTCACAAAGAGAGAACGGCATTCACAGTCGGCCCTTTGGGTTTCTTTGAATATAATCGAATGCCGTTCGGTCTGGTGAATGCCCCCGCGACATATCAAAGGATGATGGAGGACGTATTCTATGGTCTTCACTTAGACATTTGTTTCATTTATTTAGATGATCTCATTGTGTTCTCAAAAACATTCGAAGAACACATAGATAGACTTGAGAAGGTTTTTGATCGTGTCAGAAAAGAAGGTCTTAAATTATCCCCATCAAAGTGTGACTTCTTTAAAAGTAGAGTCAAATATGTTGGTCACATTGTTTCAGAAACAGGAATAGAGCCAGATCCTGCTAAAGTGGACAAGGTCACTAACTGGCCCAGACCTAAATCCTCCGATGAAGTACGCCAATTTCTAGGGTTTATTGGGTACTATCGGAAATTCATTGAAAATTTCTCCAAAATTGCGAGGCCTTTGAATGATTTAATACCAGCCCCAAACAAATCAAGCAAACGTAAACGAAAGAATGTGCAAGACGATTTATCTTTCGTTTGGACTGACATTCATGAGAATGCATTTCAGACTTTGAAGTCTAAGTTGCTTGAGCCACCCATTCTTGGTTACCCTGATTATCAGTTGCCCTTTGAGCTGCATATAGATGCTAGCTTCCAAGGTTTGGGTGCCGTGCTGTATCAGAATCAAGGTGGACAGAACCGAGTCATTGCTTACGCAAGCAGAGGCTTGAATCCTGCTGAGAAAAACTATCCAGTGCACAAGCTGGAATTTTTGTCTTTAAAATGGGCAGTTACTGAAAAGTTTGCTGATTACTTGCATGGAACATCATTTGTTGTATTGACAGACAACAACCCACTGACTTATGTTTTAACATCTGCAAAGCTTGATGCAACAGGTCAAAGGTGGATCGCTGCTCTTTCAGCATTTGATTTTGAGATTTTGTATCGGCCTGGTAAGAGCAACGCTGATGCTGATGGACTTTCCAGATTGCCTGGCATTCCAAAATCTGTCAGAGAGTCTCTAAAATCAGACTCCATAAAAGCTTTAAGTTTTGCTCACACGCAGCCATATGTAGAAAGTCTCTCTACGTCAGCTGATGCAATTGGTCAGTTCTGTATGACAAATGCTTTGTTCCATATCGATGTACAAGCTGCTCAACGCAATGACTCTGTTCTTAGTCTATGGATTGAGAATACGAAGCGTCGATGTCTTCCTAGAAAGCAAGACTTACCCTTTTCCCCTGTACATTCCGTCTTTTACCGAAATTTTGACAGACTGAAATTGCAAAATGGCATTTTGGTCAGAGAAACAACTATCGATGATAAGAAGAGAGAACAAATTGTTCTACCCTCCTCACTTGTCAAAGATGTTCTCATCTCATTACATAATCATCTTGGTCACCCAGGTCGTGACAAAACGATATCCCTAATTCGAGATAGATTCTTTTGGCCTGGTCTTACACGAGATGTTGAAAACTGGATAAAGGGTTGTAAGAGATGTTTGCTTAGTAAAAGTCCAGATAATAATCGAGCTCCACTCCAAAATGTTAGTACATACCAACCCCTTGAGCTCGTTTGCATGGATTTCCTTACCCTTGAAACATCAAAAGGTGGTTATCAATATGTATTAGTGATAACTGATCACTTTACTCGATATGCAATAGCAATCCCATCTCGAAACATGACAGCTAAAACAACTGCTGACATATTTTTCAATCACTTTGTAGTACATTATGGTCTGCCTAAAAAGATCCACTCAGACCAAGGGGCCAATTTTGAATCGAAGTTAATGAAAGAGCTGTGTAATCTCATTGGGATTGAAAAATCACGAACGACCCCATATCATCCAATGGGAAATGGGTTATGTGAGCGGTTTAATCGCACTCTGCTTGGTATGCTCGGCACTTTAGAGCTTGACAAAAAGCGTGATTGGAAGTCTTTCTTAGGTCCTATAACACATGCATATAATAGTATGCGACAGGACACTACAGGTCATTCCCCCTACTTTCTAATGTTTGGGCGGGAGCCGAGACTTCCGATTGATATTGCGTATGGCATAGAGCATGAAAACAAACAAACATCGATGACGAAGTACGTTGAAAATATGCAAAAGAGACTTAAACAGTCTTATGATACAGCGATAGAAGCAGTCAGAAAGTCTCAAGCAAAGCAGAAGAAAATGTATGATAGAAAATGCAAAGGTGCAATTCTGCAGGAAGGTGATAGAGTGTTAGTTAAAAGGGTTGCATTCGAAGGCAAGCATAAACTTGCTGATAAATGGGAGGAGGATCCCTATGTTATATTGAGACAACCAAATAAAGAAATTCCCGTTTTTACAGTTCAGAAAGAGAACGGTGAAGGTAGAAAGAGAACTTTACATCGCAATCTCTTGCTACCTATTGGTCAATATCTGAATGATGATGATGAAACCAATGTAAAAAGTCCAACTCGACCACCAGTATCACCTGAAAAAAAGTTACCAAATAGAAAGTGTAAGAGTGACCAGAACAGAACCAAATTGGTTACTGAAAGGTCTGAAAGAAATGAAAAGATAGATGAAGACAGAAATGAAAGTGATAGTGATGATACTGAATCAGACAGATTCGAAATCGTCTTACAAACTCCTAGCACTGCATTAGATGCTGGAAATGAACAAGATCGAAATGAAACAACTGAACAGAATTCATCTGAAGTTCAAGAAACAGAAGCAGATGAAAACGTCAGTAGAGGTGATAACGTTTCATCTGAGAGTCATAGCAGTGAGAATAGAGTTGAAAATGAAGAAGAGTCAGGTCCAGCTGTTGTTCCGACACAGGAGAGGCCTGTGAGAAATCGGAGACAACCAGCTTGGATGAGAACAGGAGAATTTGTAGTAGGTCAACAGGTGGTGGTCGAGAAGGATGATTGGAAAGAAAAAGTGAATGAATTGAAGCATTTTTCTATGTCCAATCCAAATGCTTTCCAAGGTATTGAAAGCAAACTGGGAGAAGCCTTCCTGAATATTTTAACATCAAAGTAAATTGATTGAGTGGTGTCAGAAGTTGTACCCTTGGTTAAAGACGAGGACGTCTTTTCAGAAACAGGGGGAGAATGTGACAGGATGTTATTTTGAAATATTTTTGAATTAGAAAAATATTTCAAATCCGTTTACGTCCGTTTTTAATTATTTCCGTTTGAAGTAATCTTTAATCCAATCGAATTAATCGTTTACCAATAGTTTGAATTTCTCTGATTTCATTGGTTGTTGCTTACACTGGGAATTTTCAGTTGTAAGCTTTGCGATCGATGTGATAGATGTGAAGATCGTATCAGATATATATATATTTTCCTTTGTTTGAAGATCGATTTGTATTTGGACTCGGGAACTTTGATTTACGTTTGACAGTAAGTTGACTGATTACTTCAACTAGTTCTTATTTTAATTCTAACTCAATATAACACTAATTTTCTACTTGTAATATAATCACCGAGTGAAAGATCTACCTGTATGAATGCCATGGATAAGTAAACACGCTTCGTGTAACTTTCTTGTCTCGCTGAGATCATATTGTTTAAAGTGTTATTTTACTTTAAATTGCTTTTAACTTGATAGTTATCTAGTGGTCAATTGATATTGTAGATCGAGAAATATTCTGCTATTGTTTGAAGAAGTTTCCCCTTTGGAATCTGCCTTAGCCCATAGCGAGGTAGGGAGATAACTCCTATTTCCGGTTTACACTTCCGTTTCATAATGTGTCGTTTCTACACATTTGTGTTAATATTTTCTTATTGTAATACAATAATCGTCATTTGATAATTGTAGAACTTGCTTTATATATACATGAAATACATTTGATTGTGTGGAGTTCACATTATCTTTCTTTTGTAAAATAATTTAATGTAATTGTGATATTTGTACTTAGAGACCCATTTATATTTTGTGATTGCAGGGTATAGATCGTGGGATAACTTTGTCCATCAGGACCCGAATAAATGATGAAATAATACACATCGGACTTCCTTATTTATTGCCATGGAAACCCGGTTACAAGCATTTACAAGAGAGTATCGAAACAAGAGAGGTAACTCCAGCAAAAGCGCAATAATTGTCGAAAGCGGAACGGACAAGTCTCAATCCGGAATGCGCCTATAAAAACCGGAAAAATTCCGCTTAAATCGGAACGGTTGGCAGGTATGCCAGTGGTGGAAACCATATGAATACATAAATATGAGAATTGTTTTTCAGGTTTAGCTTCACAATGGTACATGCAGGCAGTTGGTTATGGAATAAATTCTGTGCCGCATGACGTGCTACATGATTAATTTATTCTATGACAAACTGCCTACATACACTAATGTGAGGCAAAAACTGGAAAACATTCCTTCAGAGCAAACAAGGCACAATGGGCAAATAGAGATATTATTGTAATCATGAAATACTACTGTGCACTTTACTATTTTCAACATAATTCATAAGAGTTTAATGGTTTTTTAGTGTAATCTTAAATAAGTGCGGCTTTAATTGTGCTTCCCTCCCAAAAAATACGAATTATGTGAAAATACAGCATGTACAAAAATACAGTATTCTATAAACATGATAAATTATTATTTATGCGACAAAAAAATAGAGAAAAAATTATTTATGTGAGACTACTTACTTTCCAGATTGACAGCAGACATATGTCAAGTGATCTTAACATAATTTACCTGAATGCATTCCAACACGAAGCTGTAGCATCTTTGATGGCATGTGACGTATCTTAAAGGTTATCATAGATGACATAAGGTCCAAAGACATGGTAGCGATTTCTCCTGCATGTAGGTTTCCATTCCTTATAGGCAATCCACTGACTACCATATCTGAATAAAGAAATCAATAAACCTGTCAATGACTTCAATAAATAGAAGCCTTACTGGGTGCAGTGAGGGACAGAACTCCAGCATAAGCAAATGTGCTTTGCTAGTTTAATGACAAGCTTTAAGTTTCTCACTCTGCTACTAGAGATGATTTTTTTCTATTTAAGTACATGTTGTACATACAATACCTTTTACATTAGATTTATTATTATGAGGTCATAATTTACATTAACAAAGTGCACTTGCAGCTTGTCATCTATGTCCTACAATAAGCATTGCTTGGAAGGTCATTGATTACTACATCATCAGTGATTCATTTTGCCCTGCGTATTGCGTATTTTACGCATTATAATCATTAAATACCCATTGATTTCTATCGAGCGCGTCCCGTGTACGCATAAATAGAATCCAAGTTTCCAGTTTCTATTTTTATCGCTCAAGTTTCCATTTTCTATTCTTATTGCGATTCCACTTTTCGGAACACTTTGTCTCTTTCTTTGTCTCTTTCGTCTGTTGCAATAGCGTTTAGAGGTGTACCGAACAAGGCGCCTAGCAACGAGGATAAAACAAGCACTTTGATTGGCTGATACAAAAATACCAACCAATGAAATTATCTCTTATTCAGCGACTCGCATATGAAACGAAAGTTGGCCTCTTCCCCGTACGTCCACGGGCGAAATGCCTCCCAAAAAAGCACTTAAACTTATGCCAAAACAAGGTAAATTGAATTTTCTGACTACTATAAACAAGGACACAAATAAGGATGTAAACAAGGACGTCAATACGGCCAATGACGAAATCAATAACAATGATAAAAACGCAAACAACAACGATCAAACTCGGAGTGAAGCCGATGACTCCCAGGCTCAGTCCCACGTTCAGAGTCATAGAAAAATACAGCGAAATTTACAATTGTGACCCATTGAATTTGAGTTCTGACCCATTGATTTCTGCCGGATGAGTACACTGTACCCATTGAAACAATTTTCAAAATGAATCACTGCATCATAATTTCAAGCCCACCTGAATCGAGCAATTTTCATTTGTTTTGTCATTTTACTGTTTTAGTATTAATGCTCCGACATTTTAAGAAGCAGAATATGTTCCGCCTATTTCTACTACAGAAACTCTGTATCTGTAAAAAATACTATCTCATCAAAAGCATTTTTATCAGATATGTTGAAAACTTTTGAGGCATGCCATTCACTTTGAAAATGAAGACAGTCCGAATAAAGAATTGTGTAGCAAAACTTTAAACTTTTTGCTAGTTTGAATGAAATCTTGCTGGTAAAATCCTTCAGACTGTCACCTTCAGCATCACTGATTTGAATACTTACAGGCATCTCCAATGGTTTCTACTTTGTATACGTCATAATTGTCCAAAATAGCATCAAATGTTGTATATAAATCATTCAGCAGATTGACCACTTCAAATGGAGTACTGTCACGTGCTATGGCAGTGAATCCAACAATGTCACTGAAAAATACACGTCAAAATCAGTCAACTTATAACTCTTATAATATGTATTGATGGTTGTACAAGCAACCTCTTACAAATTTTAATATATATGTACATTGTATATTAAGTGCTACAATTCATTTACTTATCATAAACAACTCATGAGCTTCTATATAAATATATTTTTCATGCCTCAGAATAGTAACAGTATGCCAGTCACATCACTAAACAACAATTGTCCATCAAGGATTCTTGACAGAATATAACCATTACAGAGTTTATTCCTGCCAAAATTCCTCCCAATTGTAGGTGTGCCTAAGTGTGTAGGTCTGGCCTACTGTCCCTCCCCCACATACAAACATAACACCTCATACAAATAGTAATGTATTCCAATAGATTCCTGTTATACTTCTTATCTGTATGATAGGAAGTATAACAGGAATCTACATGAATAAATTATATAACAGTACATGTATGAATTTATTTTCAATACCTGAAGAATATGGTGACCATCTCAAATGCCTCTGGTTCCACTTTAATGCCATGTTTCAGTGCCTCAGCTACAGACTTGGGTAACATTTGACTGACCAGTTCATCTGTACGAGCTTTCTCTGCTATCAGTTCTTGTGTTCTCTCTGCTACAATGGCCTCCAAATTACTAGAATACTTCTCTAACTGCAGAGAAAATCATACATTTTTTGTACCTTACAGACTGGTAGAAAGAGCAAACTGACACCTGTAGTCAATATACAGCTCAGAGATTTAAGGAAATTCTGGTCACTAGTCAATATAAAGCAATAAAACAAAAACTGAGAAAACCAAATCAACTATAAATTCTCAAGAAATCAGTTTTCTCCGTAAAATTTCATGTTGACTTAGATGGAATAAATGTTGTTGCAGATAAGATAAATTCCACTTAATAGAAATGCCAGTAGATTATGAGTCTAGTGTTTGAAAATATACCTTTTCGGTTTGTAGACATAAGAATCATTCCAAGGAATGCATGTGTCGCCTACGGCACTCAGGAATCACTTTTATATAGGATGTGACATCTAAGTGTGACAGACAGATGGACAAAGTGATCCCTAAGTGTCGCTATGCTTCGCAGGGTACACAAAAATGAATATATAACACCTTTGACTTTTTGAACAATGGCGCAAAAATTTACCAAAAATATAAAATTCTCTTTTGATAACCTATAAAATATCTCTAACAATTGAAAAAAGAAGAGCAGTTTATATACATTCTTAAGATTTAAAAAATGGACATCAATACCTCATATAAACCAATGAAAGTTATTCACATTACAATTATATGAAAATATGGAAAGCACTTTCTAAAATTAATGAAGGCAATCAGTGAATCTGATGGATGCTCCCCAACCACAGCAATTTTGGGATCAGCAGTTCCATTTATCCTTCAAGAAATATTCAAGTATGGCCTATTTTGGGAGAGTATAAAAAAGAACATTTAAGTGAATACAAATGAAATTTCTAAATACCATGTTGACTAGGTTGTCAATGAGTTCTCCTTTCACTGGGAAGATTTCATTTAGTTTGTCCAGCATCTGTCTGAATGTAGGACGTAGGTCTGCCTTGGTACCCCAGGCTTGGTCCATTAACTAGCAAACAAAGAAAAGTTAATAGACATTCTTACTTAACTTACTAACAATGTATAACCCAAGGTCTAGAGTTGAATAGTTATAGTACTACAACAGTTTTCTGTGTCTGTGATTTGTAAAAAATACGCCATAGATATTGTACTTAAACATAGATATTAGAATCCTTATTGTTTTCACTTTTTTCTCTATTTTTGTGGTTGTCTAGCAAAACGTTTATTGTTAGTTATTCATTGTTTCAATTTATTCATTTTCTATTCTAACAACTCATTATGAATATATTTCTAATGATAGAAGTTTACCTTTTTCATTCCATTTTTGGCAACAAATTCCTCTGGCAAGCAAGTATCATCAATCTTAGGTCTAAATGGTTTTGTTGTATCTCCCCCAGACTTGTACCAAATCTAAAACAAGCATCAATCATCAACTATAGTTTCCTTACTTGAATTGTCTGATTTTTTAATCTTTTCATATCAAACAGTAT
The DNA here is from genome assembly GCA_028142955.1 of Pinctada fucata. Classification (NCBI taxonomy): domain Eukaryota; kingdom Metazoa; phylum Mollusca; class Bivalvia; order Pterioida; family Pteriidae; genus Pinctada; species Pinctada fucata. Next base: position 53,331,331 of record AP027112.1, on the reverse strand, counting down.
TGATGATATTCAACATGTCAAAACAGTGTTCTACAAATTAATTTTTTTAAGTAACATGACCCCATTTTTCCCACACAAGTTATTAACATAAGAACACTTAAAAAGAAAATTTAATAGCAAATTCTATTTCATACTTCAAGGTTCTTAGCAATATTATAATGTGATTATGTGTTGTTCATAAAGCCAAAACTAGATTAAAGCTGTACATGTAGGGCTAGCATGTGATCAAGTTGTAAATTACGTTTTGACTACTTCAAATGGCAAGGGTAAAGAAGCAAACATAAACTATGGATCAACAATAACAAAAAGTACATCAATCTATGATAATTGCAGGGGAGTTATAAGTTAATACCCTCTTGGCTTCAGCAGCAATGGCAGCATCTTTGTCTTTAACCAGTAACAGTATTTGTTGTGGTGAGAGATCACCAAGCTCCTGTGTGTAGGGCTCCTCCCTGGCACAGACCTCTGTCAGAATTATACCAAATCTGAAAATATTATACGTTCATTCTAATTTAAAGGACAAAACCAAATCTGAATACATTATATTTTCATTCTCATTAAAAGGATAAAACAGCAGTCTGTATGAAATTTTGGCAATTAGAAGAAACTGCTTAAATGATATAGCAAGATTGGCAATTCCCCAGATTGCAACATTTCCTATATACTCTATATATAATCAAAGCACTGAAGGTACTGAGAGCGATTAGCATAATATCAGAATATGACATTGTATCATTTATGCTGAATGTCATCAAACTTTCCTTCGTAGACAAGTTTATGCAACTTGCAACAAGTATAGAATAATACTGAAATGCTAATCCATAATTATGTCATTAGAATTAAAAGATGACTGTCTTCGAATTATCATATTCAAAAGCACCAATACTATAGTGGCCGACCCAGAGGGTTGACTAAGGGGGTAGGGAAGGTAAGTATAGTGGAAGAGGGGAGTTGGTTGTCAAGCAATCTGAGACAATCTCTAACAAATATCTTCCATTTATATTCCTTGAATTCTATAAAGATCAAAGGAAAAAAATATTCCTTGTAGTCGTAATCATTATCTACTAATTAAAAGTTTGCTCGTTGGAAGGATTTATTTGAGAAAGATCTTTTTGATATATAAACAACTAATACAAAATGTACGTATCTTCTCAATTTGTTTAGACATAGATCAAAATTTAGAAAGGGGAAACGGGACGGGACGGGACGGTGCATACAATGAAAATGATTCTAAATATGTTTGTGTTTTACATTTCATTTACTTCCTGAACGACGACTTTTTTGCAAAGTTTCTAGAAAATGATATGGTGTACGTTATAATGAACAAATAATTTTTCTCAACTTTTTCAACGTCGGATTTTCTAAAACGGTAAACAACAATAAGACGTCTCCCGTAAAAACAGTTTACGATGAATAAAGTTGTATCCCCCTCCCTCTCACTCTCTCTCTTACTTCACATCAGGAACTTACGTATGTATACATGCCTGTTTAGATGTTCAATTTCGGTCCAACATAAAAAGGACAGGGGATTGGATCAGTACAGCTACTGATAATTAGTTATAAAACGTATCTCCGATTAGTATCGGGTACATCGTATACATAATTATACCTTCCTCGTCAACGACCCTTAATGCTTTGGCCCCTCCCTCATCAATGAAATAAACACGTATCCACGCATGTACATTGTTCTATTTTTCGTGTTTACATGTTTATAAGCTCACTACATAAACATGCGTTTCTACGTAACAAAACAGTTTGATTCTCAAGTAAACAAAATTACATTGTTTATACATAGAAGCAGCTGTTTATACATAGAAGCAGCATCGGCCCTTCACTTTCTCTGGCAGAAGAAGATTGGAAGATTTAATACATCACGATGCTGAAAACCCTGTGACTTGATTGGTCCATGCTTCAAATTATACATGTACGGAATTGGGGCCCTCTAGCGTGAAAAAATTCAGGTGATCACTTAGAGCTATTCGCTCAAAAAATATCTCAAGTTTGCAACCATAGATTTAGATAAGAAAGGTGTTTTTGTGAGTTTTTAAGGTATTCAACCCCTGATGCATTTTCAATAATACCAAAAATAAGAATTTTCAATCTCTTCAATAAGAATGCTATACATACTTTTCTAGGTAAAATTAGGGATTACACTTCTCATACAATGATCTACTCAGGCATCATGGGTCAGGTGATGTGAAACCTTTGGGTCACAAGTAACAACATACTAAAATATGAAAGTGATCGGGCATGCAGTTCAGGAAATATAGCCCGGACAGGAATGTATGTACAATTTCATTAAAATATACTAAGTGACCTTGGTCACATGACATTGGGTCAAGGTGATGTGAAACCTTTGGGTCATAAGCAACAACATACTAAAATATGAAAATGATAGGGCAAATGGTTGAGGAGATATAGCCGGCACAAGAAGGCAAAAACAATGTCTCCTCCCCGTCAGGGGGGGGGGGGGGGGGGGGGACATAATTCTGGGATGCATTCTAGGCCTTTTATCAGATGTACAAACAAAATGTAATGAAAATAGTGAGTATGTAGATACCTCAATAGGAGATGTCAAATGGGGAAAAATACAATCAATATGGAAAAATAATTGTTGAATGGTCTTTGGTAGGACTTAGGACACCAGCCTCCATTTTAAAGAGGTATCACTTGATTAAAAGCATCTGGTAAGTATGAGAACTTGCTACTTTCCATATTTAAAACTTAATACCAATTCTAAAACTGTAACATAGATGGGTAAAATCAATGTAAACTTGGACATTACCCCAATACCCAAAAATAACCCTTACTTTGATTTTGCCTGATCTACACAACATTTACTTTCTTGGTGCAGAGAATTTGTAAAAATGCAATGCAGATACATGTACTTACAAAATACAACATACAAATGTGATAAAGATATACTTACGAATAACAAAATACAACATACAAATGTGATAAAGATATACTTACGAATAACAATCTCCAGATTTTGTTCCACATCTGACTTCTTCTAGTGTTTTACAATTAGTAAGAAGTTCTGGAGCAGTCCATAAAAGTTGTCTGAAATACATATCATGATTTTAATGAAACAATATATTTGTAATCTAGTCAGTCGGCTAGACACTGGACATTAAAAAATTTGGTAATATCTTCGTGGTGGCGTCACAAAAGAAACAATGCTATCAAATATGATGTCGCAATGACAAATTTTACAAAATTATGTGTTGTGTGGTGTCTATATGAATATAATTTAGTAAACGGCAAAAATATGAATATTAACAGAATGGGGAAAACCACGAACATTTATGTCATAATGACATTGTGGTCAGCTGGTTTTGTTCCTTACACAGAGTTGGTATGAATTGAAAGCATCAAACAATAGTGTTGTAAAATCGGAAAAATTTCATAATCGATTATCGGTTTATAATCGGAGAGGATTTTAATCGATTATTTCGATTTAATCGGAAATAATTCTTTCTTGTTTTTACAGCAAAGAATATGACAAGTACTGAATAAATTTCACTAAATCTTATGCCAATATACATGTATACTACATAGCAAAATGTCTAGAAAAAACTCCAACCCCAAAATGATAAAATCCTGTCTAGTAAATGAAATATTTTGTCAAAATCACAGCAGTAATGGAGTCAAAACAAATATCGGCAACTTTATACGGCAGATGCAGGGATGGTTTTGGGGGGGGGGGGGGGGGGGGGGGGGGGGGGGTTAACTCCATACGACCCAAGAGTTAACTTAAGATATTGCTCACTCAATGAGGAATCAAACAATATCTTCGTGGAGTTTAGGCTAACAGTACTATGAAATTCACTTATAATAAACTTGTCCTTCTTACAAAGTTCAAGAGTTCGGCGTAAAAAGTTTTTTTTAGATATTGACGCATTGCAGCCCCGTATCGCATCTGACGTTGAAGTTTTCTATTAGAGTACTTGTCATTACTATTAATTTAATGAGAATCCTAATTCCATCCATTGTATGACTTAGAAAGTGCATCCTTTTCAAACTATTTTACGCTTCGCCCGTAACTCTAACTCATGGAATTGGAAACGATCGGTGATCTACTTTCGTTTTATTCGTACTTGTAATACGCGTATTCGATCGAAAACTGTGTCATTCTTTTCCACGTTGTATTTCCGATTATAATCGATTCTTAAAAACATAATCGATTAATTGAAATCGAAGGGTATTAGCGATGATGTCGCCGATGTCGGCGATAATCGTTACAACACTATCAAACAACTTTCAATATTCTGTAAAATCATGTTTCGCACGACTTATCTACGTTGCAGGTGAAGCTGTGATAGATTCAAATGCAATAATATTAGGAACATCAGTAGAGAACATTTTAAGTTCATGTAATCTTGACATGCTAGTTACTATATTTAAGCCTCATTATAATCTTACCTTAATTGCTGTTCAGGGTTCACTTCAGTTTCTGGTCGAAGTTTACGAGGACCATCATAGCGTAAGCTTGGTATACCAAAACCTATTGGTAAAAATACAAGTCTTATAATTCTGTAAGCAAGCATTTGATCTGAATTTATGACACAAGTACTAACGAATAGAACAACATACGCTTGTTATCGAGTATTTTCAGCAGTGACCTTGACAATCAAGTAGTTTTCCTTCTTGCCAGTATGATATTTAGAAATAGGTTTGTTCATCCCATCATCCTAGTGGAAAAGATTTATCTCTGACCTTGAAAACCAACAACATTCATTTTCTGCCCACAACCAACATTTGTGGACTGGCTTTGTGGATTCCGCAGAGTTTAGATTGTATCTTAATGTACATGGCGTGATTCTATATCCCCTCTAAAACTTGAGAGGATAATTGGCGTTGTTCGCATCATCTCAAATTCCTTCTTTACAATATACATGATATATGTTAAAAGTTAGAGCAATGTCAAGACTACTCTTACTTAAAATTTGACAACACAATAAAGCTTACCTGAGATCTTACATGTCCATCTATTATCTATACACAATAAAGCTTACCTGAGATCTTACATGTCCATCTATTATCTATAAGACAATTAGTTGTCTTGAGTCGTCCATGTGAACCAATGTCTGAACGATGTAGAAATTCCATCCCACGGCAGATATCCTTTAAGATTGAGAACTTGAAATCCCATCCTAATTTTACAGTTTCATTTAGTAAAATATCCTCTAAACTTCCCTGAAAGGTGCAGAGATAGAAGTTTTTACATATTATATGGGTTAGAACTTCAATCATAATAAATTCAATATCTATTATTCCTCAATTTTTCTCAAGACTTCAAGCATATTTTTTATCTGAAAATAGCCTCAAGATTTGAATTTTTCAATCAAAAACCATGCTTCTATTAAATTAACAAAAGAACTTCCAATAAGACATGATTTTGATGATCCATAAAAACAGTACTGGTCTGGTACATATTATCGCTGATCACATATTATCGCCACTTCATTTATATCTCTGCATATTGTAGATGTAGGATTTTCCTTTTTTCACCATAATTACATCTTTGATACATGAAAAGGTATACAAAATTTCAAACAATTCCATAACCTGCAAATACTGAATTTCATGATAGTAAGTAAGAAAATCTTAATGTATTTACCCGCCTCTCTGGGGAAGGGGTAGATCACTCCATCTTCCTATACTAAATTTTAGTGTAATTTTTTCACAGTCAAAAGAAAGTAAAAAATTCAAATAATGTAAATTTTGTTGAGAAAGATTTTCAAGAAGAACAGGAGGAGGTGCGATGATATATACCCTCCCTTCTTTCAAACATGACCAAACCCTTACGTTCATGAATCACTGGTAAACAAGAACCAATCATCTTATATTCATGAAAATCAGAAGAAATGTGTATTGAGTATTCTTCTTTATTCTGTGTAAATTTCATGAAGAAATAAAGAACTTTGAAAAAAGTGGGGAAAATATGTGCCCAGGGTTTTTTTTTATATTGGGGAAGGTGCCTGTGCCTGTCCCCTTTGGGAAAATTTGCGACATTTTGCTGAAATTGGGAAAATTTTTATTCAAATTCTCACCAAAGTATAACCCTAAAGCATCATTTATTAACACTGCTAACTCATTGATTTGCTTGAACTGAGCAAGGGATGAATAAAAAACTTAAAAGATGCACTTAGAAATAGGACATTTTGTGCTCAGACTTTGAGGTTTTGAGTCTTATTTTCTGAGGTGATTTTTTCATAATTCCTTGTTGGGAATTTAAGAGTGATTTTTTGGGAAAAATAGAGGAAATTCGGAATTGGGAAGGGGCCGAAATTCAGCCCCAAAACAAGGAAAAAAAAAAACCCTGGTGCCCAACCAGTAGAAATTCATAAAATCAACTAAAGAAACCTTCAAATGTAGCAAAGAGCATAAAGTATTAGTTCTAGAAAAAGCGAAATCCACTTTATATCTGTCAAAGACCATCATAAAATTATAGTGAAAGTCTGTTAAACTCATCATATTGTGAGAGAATATATGATGGAAGGTAATTATCAATGAAGCTATACCTTTGGAGTGCACTCAGTGAGAACTGATACGTTGGGATACTCCAGGCATGCTCCAATAAACAATACAAGGTTGTTGTGACGCGTCTCTTTCATCTGTACGATCTCAAACCTTAGACTTTCATCTTCAACATTTAGTGTGTCACAATCAAATTTCTGTAAAGAAAACAAATGAATGAAAATGTAAAACGTTATATGATGATGGTATGACCTGATATATTAAAGATGTATCACTTGCCAATCAAAAGATTACACAAATCTTCATTTCTTTGAAAAGTAGGTCAAATATCTAGGTTAAGGTCACTTAATCAAAAATTAAGGTATGTTTAGCAAGGTCTTATTACAAGGAATACACATGTGAAATATCAAAGTCCTATCACCGACTTAATATGGGCTGTGACACCCAAATTGTGACAGACAGACAGACAGACAGACAGACAGATGGATGGACAAAGAACAAAGTGATCCCTAAAACCATAATTATTGTGCTATGTACAGGAAATCACTTTGAATCATTAATAACCAGAGAAAAATAGGACACATCTTCCTCATAAAGAAAATTGACATATTGAAATTGTTTACATTGTTGGTCTATCCTTACAGCATTAAGTCTGTATCCCTCTTGGAAAAAAAAAAGATTGTATTGTGAAGAAACACAGAAAAGGGATTTTAATTAAAATAGACTTCAATCCTGTGATATAGTTATACTCTTGTGGCTTAATCATACTATTTTACTGACATAGCTATGCCATTTGAGAGGTTTAAGAAGCAAGTCATATAATTTTTGGTACTAGTATTTATAAAAGGGTTTACTATGTTCAGATAAGCAGATACAAGTCATAATCAGAATAAAGGCTTGACACGTACTTGTATCTACTGCTCTATACATACCAAACAATGTTTGCGCACAAAATTAATGACATAATTTTCAGTCTAAGAAATTTTATGTGAAAGTCATATCTGCTCAACCTCCCTCCCCTGATCAAGTAGCCTACCTGCATGAAGCACTTTTGACTTCTCCAAGTACAAATATTGGATTTATTTGAAATACCCAGCTCTTCTCCGGCTGTGGACACAAAACTAAGAGCTCTGGCATCACCAATCATCACTTCATCATACTTCACCAGCCAATCCAAGTTTTTGAGTGCATTAATAAGATGCTGCCTGATAAAAAGATTATAGAAGATAACCTGTATAAAAGCACAAGCATTTTATCATTTGGGGGGGGGGGGACTAAATGTAAAAAAAATGTTTCCTCACAAGATTTTACAATGATTGCTTCATCTTCTATGCTTTTCAAATGCCTGAAGACAAAAGCACATGTACACATACACAAACATACATACAAACAGATACATGTCAGTGATGCCAGGGATTTTTTTTTGCCCCTTTTTGGGGCCGTTATTCGGCCCCATTCCCAATGAGAAATAGTATCTTTTTTTCCCAACTGTGGCTCTAAAATTCCCAATCACAAAGAGATGGAATAATAACTGAAATAAGTGAAATTTACTGGTTCAAATTTGCAAATTTACTAATTATTTGCCAAATTGTTGTAAGCATAAGAAATTAAATCTTATTTAAAAGAGAAATATCTGATTAAACATTCAATTCTGAACATTCGATTGCATAAACTGTCATTTAACTTTTATATAAGTACTTCCCAAAATATTCCCAAACGTCGTAACTTTTCCCAATTGCACGGGCCCCGACCCCATTCCCAAATTACTGAAAAAAATCTCTGGATGCTATACATATATCATTTTCAGCAAACAAAATATCTCACAAACCTTATATTGAAGTGATTTGGTAAATAAAGTAAGTGATTACTGAAGCAGATTTGTTGTAAGAATGTTTTGGAAATTGTTCAAAAGAAATTTTGAGCAACTGATATGATGAAGCTGAAAATGCATTAGCTTATCAGAGTCTTTGGCAAATATAAACAAATATATAAGTACTTTATTCTATATCCTGTTTGGTAAACTTCTCATGTACAAATATAGTAAGAAATAAATCTCCACAATTCATAGAACCTCAGATATTTATCCTGCCTCTCATAATATTGTTAGATCTAGGTCATGTGGCTTAGTGAAAATAGCAATTTCATGGGAGACAAATTTGTATAGAGTCTTTGATGTTAAATACATAATTTTTGCTAGAAAGCTATACATTGTAGGTCTTTGATGAGATACAATAGTTACACAGTTAAAAGTTAGTAATATGATACAGAAAAATACACCATATGAAACTTTTTTCAAGTTTTCTTCTCACAGTAATATGTGTAATATGATACCAGTACCATTTAGGTGGTTGACCTTTAACTAAAGAATGGAATAGTGTGCTATATTTCATTACAATACAATTTGTTACATCTATGTAACAAAAGTTGACATGTATGTAGCAAAAGTTTACATGTATGTAACAAAAGTTGACATGTATGTTGACATGTATGTAGCAAAAGTTTACATGTATGTAGCAAAAGTTGACAAAAGCACGATTAGGGAACTCCCACTAAAAGTGGCTTCGATATTTTACGAATTTAATTCTTTGTGATAACCTTATAAATGTATTTTTTTGAAAAGGTCTTTCCAAGACAATTGCAATCATTTTGTAATTTGTATTTCAATAAAATTGGACTTGAAACAAAAACTTTTATCAGCAAAATGAACTTTTATGGCCAAAAAAATTTAATTGTGTGTGATTTTATTTATAAGCGTTAAACTGGAGTATTGTAGTTGTGTTTGGTATCAAATGAATGAGAATGAAGTGCTGAAGACAAAAATAGAAAATGCAAAAACATGCTTGCATAAACAATTTATATGTAACAGCTTTTTCTGTTGGCATCAAAGGTTTGATGATCATTGCCAAATATTTACATTCCTACTGCGTTTCCCTTATATAAAGGTACCAAACCAACTGTTGCTTTATTTCTCGATAAACGCAAGAGCCTATCACGTGACTTTAGAACTTACGCGGATTTCTGATAAAATGCCCATTTTATTTATTGTTTTAACACAGATTCAAAACATGTATCCATTATCAAACGACGCAGTCTACCCCCAGTGATTAAATGTGTCAAAATCTAGGTCACCACATGTACACTTCCAAGAAGTGTGACATAGTAAGTCGATCATGCGTCAGTAGACGAGGTTCAAGGTTGAACTGCATTGCTGTCTGCATGCTGCAGAAAGATGCCATGTTTGGATGAGCGAATATTCAGGCAAAAGTGGATCAAATATTCAGTATTTAGGATGAGGATTTGATTCACTTGTGTCATTAATCAACAGTAAATTTATCTTTGCTTCCTATGGATTTATAATATAAGAAATATTTCGAGTATCAGCGAATCTTTAGCCATGATGTTTGGGTAAGTCATAAAAATGCCGAAAGTTTTAGCGTTTTCAATGGCTGTTCTTGGCTTTTGCATTATATTAATTACTTCCTGGTGAAAAGGGGTATTTACAGAAGTTTGTATACAATAATACCGATTGATTTCATATGTTTAAACAGTTTAACACTTGTGTTAAAGGAGTTTTCAAAAGTTTTCCCTTCAGCTCTGTGAAATTTCTAGTTTAACTCTCCGCTATGTCTGAATTATGTTGGACAAAAGTCACGAATTTTCACGATTCAATTTTCTTCAGTTTTAATTGAAATGTTCAAAATACAGCCAAAGGACAAAATTCAGTTTCTCATTTGTCAACAACGTTTCCATACAGAAGGTACTACTTTGAATCCAGCGAAAAACGTCGGAACATTTGTTTGCTGTTACGTCAAATTAAGTGACGTTCTCCCTCCGCAATGATATTTCAAATGTAAGGAAACGGTATGAAAAATTGGCAGAAATAACTTAAATAACACGTAAAATGTAAATATAAGGATTGTTTTTCAGCTTTTACGCTTTATCGGTGTGTATTGGCAGTAGGGAATGGAAACAAAATTCATGAAAAGCACTTTGTGCTTTACATTTTTTGTTTCCATTCCCTACTGCCAATACACACCGATAAAGCGCAAAAGCTGAAAAACAATCCTTAAATATCAGAAAACAATTATATATAAGCATACCATTAGTTGTCAGCAAAAAGTGTAATTTTGAGCGGAAGTAGGCATTTATGAGTTTGCTACCTTCTGTGTATGTACAATTGGTATAAAGATATAAATTCTTGGTAGATTTTCTTTACAGAACTATACTGAATAAAAATTGTATTATGTCATTCTTACCGTTTGAGAAACCATCTGACAAAAAATCCAATGGCGACTCCCAGTAAGACAGTCATAATGATTGGTACTGCAGTGACAACTGCTAAGGAAGTATCACATACTGCTCCTACATAACCACTGTTACATGTACAGATATCTGGTGCTGAACATGTACCCTCTACACAAGGGTTCCTACAAATAGTCAAACACTTGGTCACTTATAAACACATGATATCTGGTGCTGAACATGTACCCTCTACACAAGGGTTCCTACAAATAGTCAAACACTTGGTCACTTGTAAACACAAGCACAGATATCTGGTGCTGAACAAGTACCCTCTACACAAGGATTCCTACAAATAGTCAAACACTTGGTCACTTGTAAACACAAGTACAGATACCTGGTGCTGAACAAGTACCCTCTACACAAGGGTTCCTACAAATAGTCAAACACTTGGTCACTTGTAAACACAAGTACAGATATCTGGTGCTAAACATGTACCCTCTACACAAGGGTTCCTACAAATAGTCAAACACTTGATCACTTATAAACACAAGTACAGATATCTGGTGCTGAACATGTACCCTCTACACAAGGATTCCTACAAATAGTCAAACACTTGATCACTTATAAACACAAGTACAGATATCTGGTTCTGAACATGTACCCTCTACACAAGGATTCCTACAAATAGTCAAACACTTGGTCACTTATAAACACAAGTACAGATACCTGGTGCTGAGCATGTACCCTCTACACAAGGATTCCTACAAATAGTCAAACACTGGGTCACTTATAAACACAAGATATCTGGTGCTGAACATGTACCCTCTACACAAGGGTTCCTACAAATAGTCAAACACTTGGTCACTTATAAACACAAGATTTCTGGTGCTGAACATGTACCCTCTACCCAAGGATTCCTACAAATAGTCAAACACTGGGTCACTTATAAACACAAGTACAGACATGTTCCCTCTACCCAAGGATTCCTACAAATAGTCAAACACTGGGTCACTTATAAACACAAGTACAGATATCTGCTGCTGAACATGTACCCTCTACACAAGGATTCCTACAAATAGTCAAACACTTGGTCACTTATAAACAAAAGCACAGACATGTACACTCTACACTAGGATTCCTACAAATAGTCAAACACTGGGTCACTTATAAACACAAGTACAGATATCTGGTGCTGAACATGTACCCTCTACACAAGGGTTCCTACAAATAGTCAAACACTTGGTCACTTATAAACACAAGATATCTGGTTCTGAACATGTACCCTCTACACAAGGGTTCCTACAAATAGTCAAACACTTGGTCACTTATAAACACAAGATATCTGGTGCTGAACATGTACCCTCTACACAAGGGTTCCTACAAATAGTCAAACACTTGGTCACTTATAAACACAAGATTTCTGGTGCTGAACATGTACCCTCTACCCAAGGATTCCTACAAATAGTCAAACACTGGGTCACTTATAAACACAAGTACAGACATGTTCCCTCTACCCAAGGATTCCTACAAATAGTCAAACACTGGGTCACTTATAAACACAAGTACAGATATCTGCTGCTGAACATGTACCCTCTACACAAGGATTCCTACAAATAGTCAAACACTTGGTCACTTATAAACAAAAGCACAGACATGTACACTCTACACTAGGATTCCTACAAATAGTCAAACACTGGGTCACTTATAAACACAAGTACAGATATCTGGTGCTGAACATGTACCCTCTACACAAGGATTCCTACAGACAAACAAAATAGCAATCCAAGGAATGCTTGTGTCGCCTGCGAAGCGGTTTGATTATTATTCTAGAAAGTGGATCAAAATTCTTGAAAAGTTGGTCTAGGTCAAATATCTAGATCAAGGTCAAAAGGTCAAATTTTATGGTCTGTGTAGAAAGGTCTTGTCACAAGGAATAGACATATGAAATACCAAAGCCCTATCACTTACCAATCAAAAGATATATCCATTCTTAATTTTTTTGAAAAGTAGGTCAAATATGTAGGTCAAGGTCCAAAAGTAAAAAAAATAATGGTATGTGTAGAATGGCATTGTTACAAGGAAAATACATATGAAATATCAAAGCCCTATCACCTACCAATCAAAAGATATAGCCAATATTACTTTTCTTGAAAAGTAGGTCAAATATCTAGATCAAGGTCAAAAGGTCAAATTTAATGGTCTGTGTAGAAAGGTCTTTTCAGAAGGAATACACATGTGAAATATCGAAGCCCTATCACTTACCAATCAAAAGATATAGCGAATCTTATCTTTTTTCAAAAGTAGGTCAAATATCTAGGTCAAGGTCACAAGGTCAAAAATAATGGTATGTGTAGAAAGGTCTTGCCACAAGGATTGCACATGTGAAATATCAAAGTCCTAACACTTACCAATAAAAAGATATATCCATTCTTAATTTTTTTTGAAAAGTAGGTCAAATATGTAGGTCAAGGTCACTAGGTCAAAAATTATTGTATGTGTAGGAAGGTCTTATCATTTAATTTCCATTGTCATTTTCAAGAAACGAAGATTCTGATTGGCTGAGAAATTTTGTTGATACATCGATCAACACAATTTTTCACGGAAGTCTATTTATAGCACTATTTTCAGAACTGGGGGTTCCCTCAAACACGAATGAACTCGTTGCTGAAAATACTATTTGTAGATGTTTGCTTATCATTTCAAGGGTACCATTTCTTTTCTACTTACTCAAAAATTAACAGTGCATGTAGAATTTGCTCAATCTAGTCCTTATTCCAAAGATATAGAGAGACGATCGTTCGCTGTTTGAATCATGGCGGCTGCCATAACTTGTTTTGGCCGACGTATCACTGCGAAACTTTCCGACTTACGAAATATAGTGCGGTGATTGATTGATTTTAGATCCAAGAAAACAGTCTGTTTTCCATAATTAAATGATAAGGAATGAATCTTATATTTTTTCTGTTGATGCAGGAATCACCCGAAAAATTGGACAGAAAACGTTTGCATCAACGCGCTACGCGCATTGATGCAGTTTTCTGTCCAATTTTTCGGGTGATACCTGCATCAACAGAAAAAATATAAGATTCATTTCTTAAGTCACAAGGAATACATATGTGAAATATCAAAGCCCTATCACTAACCAATCAAAAGATATAGCGAATCTTATCTTTTTTTTCAAAAGTAGGTCAAATATCTAGGTCAAGGTCACAAGGTCAAAAATAATGGTATGTGTAGAAAGGTCTTGCCACAAGGATTGCACATGTGAAATATCAAAGCCCTATCACCTACCAATCAAAAGATATATCCATTCATAATTTTTTTGAAAAGTAGGTCAAATATGTAGGTCAAGGTCACTAGGTCAAAAATTATGGTATGTGTAGCAAGGTCTTGTCACAAGGAATACACATGTGAAATATCAAAGCCCTATCACTTACCAATCAAAAGTTATGGGCTGTGACACCCAAAGTGTGACAGACAGACAGACGGACGGACGGACAGACGGACAGACGGACAACGGACAAAGTGATCCCTAAGTGTCGCTATGCTTCGCAGGCGACACAATAAAAGCAATAAATATTGAAGTTTATAGCAAATTCTAACATGACTTGAGATTTTCTCCCCATATGTACTATAGAACTCGCATGTGTAAAATCTCCAACAAACTTACAGTTCACTAAGCTCTGCCCATGCACGTGCTAGAGTTCATGCAGAACAATATTAGAATAGAAATAACAACTAGCAAGCTGTGATTTGTTGTCCAGTATTTCCCCTCGTCCCAAGAACCTTCGCAGCTCGGTGATAATTTCATTGGTTCATGCGACTCCGGGAATTACTGGACAACAAACCACAGCTAGCTAGTTGTTATTTCTTAATTAACATTCCTGCAACAGATTAACAAGATATGACTATGATCATAGTGTTTATACCCTTCAAGTTAAAATCTGATAAATATGACTTTATTTTTAGAGAGAAAAAAATAAAGCCTGTGTTTGTGAAACACGAATGCCCCCGGTGGCGTCATTGTTAGTATAAACTTCATTTTCTGTTAAGTATGTGAAAGGTCAAGTTCAATAATTTTGGTATCAATGGAAAGGTTTTGTCACAAGGAATACACATGTGAAATATGAGAGTCCTATCACTTACCATTCAAAAGTTATGCCCAATGTTAAAGTTTTTGAAAATTAGGTGAAAGGTCAAGGTCAAGGTCACGAGGTCAAAACTTTTGGTATCAATGAAAGGTCTTGTTGCAAGGAACACAGATGTGAAATATGAAAGCCCTATCACTCACCATTCAAAAGTTATGCCAAATGTTTAAGTTTTTGAAAAGTAGGTCAAAGGTCAAGGTCACGAGGTCAAAACTTTTGGTATCAATGGGAAGGTCTTGTCGCAAGGAACACACTTGTGAAATATGAAAGCCCTATCACCTTCCATTCAAAAGTTATGCCCAATGTTAAAGTTTTTGAAAAGTAGGTCAAAGGTCAAGGTGAAGGTCACAAGGTCAAAAATTTGGTATCAATGGAAAGGTCTTGTCACAAGGAACACACATGTGAAATATGAAAGCTCTATCACCTTCCATTCAAAAGTTATGCCCAATGTTAAAGTTTTTCGGACAAACAGACAAACAGACGGACAGGCCAAAAACTATATGCCCCCGAATCTGTGATTCTGGGGGCATAAAAATAAAGCCTACGCTCACGCAGCAAGATACGCCCGTTGGAATTTTTTCACAACACCAAAATATCTAAGTCCAATTCAAGTTATTGCGTTCCATGCACCTATATTTTGCCCTTAGCTTAACATATATGTGCATATAACCCCCCCCCCCCCCCCCCCCCCCCCCCTTTTACACATAATTTCTGGATAATGTGACAAAAACTTTAAGAACCCGTTACATATGTCAAAGAACATCCTTTCTACTTGAAGTATTCAAAATTTCAAAACATTTTGACCAGAAATAGATTTTTAAAGAATTTTTAACTATTTTAGTATATTTTTATATTGTATCTAAAATATCTAAGTCCCATAACTCCGTAACGACAAATTGGATGAACCTGAAAATCAAAAGGCGGCTTCTTCTTCAAAGTCTGATCACAATGTAGAAATATTATGTAAATCCGTTGATGCATATTCAAGTTATTGCGTTTCATGTGCCTATATTTTGCCCTTAGCTTAACATGTATGTGCATATAACACCCCCCCTCCCATTACAAATATCTCGGTTATATGACAAAAAAATCAAAAACCCGTTATATATGTTAAAGAACATCCTTTCTACTTGAAGTATACAAAATTTCAAAACATTTCAACCAAAAATAGATTTTTAAATAATTTTAAACTATTTTAGTATATTTTCACTGTATTTTAAAAATCTAAGTCCCATAACTCTGTAACGACAAATTGGATGAACCTGAAAATCGAAAGGCGGCTTCCTCTCCACAGTCCAATTATAATGTATGAATTTCGTGAAAATCCGTTGACGCATATTCAAGTTATTGTGTTCCATAGGCGGACGGACAGACGGACGGACTTCGCCATACCATAATACGACCCGTCAAATGATGGGCGTATAACAATGAACAAATTTTGAGGCATTGAAGTACAAATTTAACCTTAGCATATTTCAGGAGACAGCTGCCAATCAGGCCTTCTTGAGCTAAATCTTGGCATTAATATTTTTGGAGGGTTGCTTAAATGTGACAATTTTTGTACCATTTCAATCAATTTCTCATTATTTCCAATTTTCTACAAGTCTGATTCTGGCCGCTAATTGTACAATGCTCATGTGTAGTTTTAGTCAAATTTTTAAGCATCATTTCATTCTAAGGAATAAAATTTATTTCACCATATTTGTACATTTAAGATACAAATGTCGTGAAGATAAACATAGGTAATCACAGATTACGAAGCTCACCTTCTAGCAGTAAAATTCAATTTAAACATATCTCTAAGTACATGAATGGCTTTAAAAAGTAAAATCACTCAAGCGGAAAAAAGAAGGTCAAGGTCACTCTATGAAAATTTGATCAAAGATGCATCCACTATGCAAAGTTTGGTACATTTGCTCAATATTGGCTTTTAAGGCAAAATTACTCAAGTGGAAAAAGTAGGTCAAGATCATTTAATGAAAGTTTGATCAAAGATGCATCCACTATGCAAGTTTGGTACACGTAGCACTTATTCTTTGCTGAATATTGGCTTTTAAAGGCAAAAAATTCACAGAGGCGGAAAAGGAAGGTCAAGGTATTTTATTTAATTTGATCGAAGGTATACATCCACTATGCAAGTTTGGTACATGCCGTCGGGGCCGTGGTCTAGTGGCCATTGACCAAAAGGTTGCTGGCACTAGGAGCACAGGTCGGTCGACATATACTCATCTATGTTCTGTGTTTTATATACAAAAATATCCTTGTTTGCGTATATTGTTTACGTGTCTGTGGTGTTTTGGGGTTTTTTTTTGAAAGTTTGGTACATGTAGCCTTTATACTTTGCTCAATATTGTTGTCAAAAGCCAAAATCACTCAAATGAAAAAAGTAGGTCAAGGTCATTTTATAAAAGTTTGATTAAAGATATATCCAATATGCAAGTTTGGTATATGTAGTTCTCATACTTTGGTCAATATTGGTGTTTAAAAGCAAAATCACTCAGGTGGAAAAAGTAGTTCAAATGCTGCAACCGATGCATGGGTTCACCCCAGCATCCCAAGATAAATCACCTGTGCAATTCTGGTTACAGTAGTAATAAGTATCAGTACTTTGACAGATACTAAGCTACCACAAAAATTTAACCAGACACAGACTTGAGTCACTGAACCAGAAAATGTATGTCATATGTAGCATCTGATGCATGGGTTCATCTAAGCTTCCCAAGATGAAAGAAAGGAGGGGAACTCCAACAACACTCGGCTGCAGCACCAACAGCAAAACACCAAAACACCCACTGCAAAAACAGATGAATCACCTGTGCAAGTTTGGTTACTGTAGCATCAATACTTCGTCAGATACTGAGCTACCCCAATAACTTTAACCAGACGCGGATGCCGGTATAGCATAAGCTCATCTCAACTTCCTCAAGGTGAGCTAAAAATAGGTTCTATGAGGTCTCAAAAAACTAAGTGTAACATGATCATAAGACCCAATGTATTGATCTGATTATCTTCCCTCGCTCACTAAGAATGATTCTCATTGTATCTAATCATTGAGTATCATGTTGCTGGAGAAGCAAGGAATAGCCATGACTTACTTGCACACAGCTTGTCCACATTTGCTGCCAGACCAGCCTGCTATACAAATACAAACTCTGGGAATATTACATGTCCCATGAATACAGGCACATTCCATATTCTCACAATTTGCCCCAGAGTAACCATCATTACACCTGTAAAGTAAGAACATGCCATAAATAAGACTACATATTGTAAATAAACATTAAAAAAAAGTTTTGTCGACAGAACTAAAGGATTTAAAGATACAGTTATTAGTCATATTTTATCTCATTAGTCTAGTTTATTACTCTATTTACTTCAGTCTCAGGTCAATAGTTTATTTTTCTTAAGAACTTCAGTGATAACTTACGCACAAGTCTCCATCCCTGTACAATTTCCAAACTGGTACTTTGTGATGTCATAATCTGATATAATGTTGCCTCCACATCCATTAGAGCAATAGAAAGGAGCTACAGCTTCCTCCTCCTTTATAAAGTATGTAGGTGCAGCTGTACTGGGTGGGATAGGTACCACATTCTGAGTGGCCACCGCCTGCATGCCATCTGTACCATTATATCTACAACAATATATAGTAATATAAGGTACCATTTAGCTATTTACTTTTTGTCTATCATGCAATGAGAGAAAAACATTTACTCATTATTGTTGAAGCCTAAGTCAACAGTGACCTTGACTAGTGTTGGGCAATCGGAAGTATAATCATAATCGATAATCGGAAATAATCGGAAGGGCATAATCGATTAATAATCGATTATAATCGGAAAAATTGAAATATTCCATTTTTTACAAATTTCGACCAATAATTAACTGAAATTAGCACCAAATAATTAAATGTGAGTTTTCTGCTTTGTGTATATCATCATAAGAGCTGTTTTTTCATTTTATATTGCCTCTATAAGGTTATGAACATCACTGATGAGACAAATTAACTTTCAAAGTAGATTGTTAAATCATTTTTAATTCAATAAATTCAATAAAAATCAACTTGAAAACATTTTTTAATATTGACATCAACTCACAACCAATACAGTGACTAGATTGTTAATTATTGTACTGTTTCCCAGTGTTTGGCACAAAAAATCACTTGTAACACAACTTCAAACAATATCATTTTCTATGATAGGCCTAATGCCACAAAGTTAAAAAAAAGATTAACAAGTTCAAACAGTGTTTTTCACATGGGTAAGTACCGTAAGATAGGCCTTGTGCCACAAGAATTCAAAGCATTTACCAATATTGAATGTTTTTGTTTAGAAACACAAGTAGATCTACATTTTTTGACGAAAGTCTACATCGCTTTTTGTTGACTATTTGTCCACATAAACTAAAGACTCTCTCTGACGAGACTGAGGACGCAGGCACCGATAGAATTTTTTTGGCTATTTGGCTGATTCTAGGATAAAATGGTTCATGTTCCTTCCACCATTGAAGAACTGTGAGCGAATGATCCTTCTCCAAGATTTTAGACCCCATATATCGTTGTATTTCAATCGCAGCAACATCTTCATCATCTCTTTTCGTTTCCCCAACACAAACCACATCCTCTAAGAAGGTATCGGTATCAATTGATTTGATTTTCATTTTTTTCACCTCTGGCTCCGCATCATCACTCTCCTGTCTCTCCATTGAAATATCAGGCATCTGAGGTAAAGTTGGAACTTCATCTGACATTGGTGCATCTTCTGTTTCCTTTTCTTTTTTGATGACTACTTGTGTACCATGAATTTCTTCTCTCAATATCTTCAGTGCTTCTTCTTTCTGTTGGGTTGCAAAGGACATATCCTTGGTAAATGGATTGAGTATGCACCCAAGAAGAGAAATTCTATCACCTCCAACACTTCTGTTGTTGATTTCAACAGACATTCTTTCTTTGATCTTCTTAATTATTGGGGGGTCATCCTCGCAAACTTGGGTTATTCTTAGAAGTTTTATGACAATTGGCACGATCTTTTGGATTGTGGGCGTTTTATCTGCACATACAATATTTGTTGCCTGTTCGAAGGGCTGGAGAATCTGCACAATGTTTTCAATGAGTGATTGTTCTTCAAAGGAGAAAAGACAGTTCTTCAAAGTAGTGCTTGCATGTTTTGATAAAGAGGGATCATTGGCCAGTGACATAAGTGCAGGAAACTGCTCTGTGAGTCGTTGTAACATGTACAAAGTGGAGTTCCATCGTGTGACAACGTCGATCACCAACTTGTGTCCAATCAAATTTTCTTTGCCGTCAAACATAATTCTTTGTTTCTCAACAAGAAGGTCATTAATGCTTGTAGACTGATGAAAAAAGGTTACTAGCTTTCTTGCCTTTCCTAAGAGCCGAACTACTTCTTGAATGTTGATGGCATTTTTTACGATTAGATTTATCCTATGGCCATAGCACCCGTATCTCTCCCAACCTAACAACTGGAAGGCCTTTTGCTCGTTGGCCGCATTGTCGGTGGTGGCAATTGGTTCAGGTAACGCCCACCTCTGTTGTGTGACCTTTAGTTCTTCTGAAATCTTTTCAGATGTATGACTTCCTGTTACCTTTATAGTTCCCAAGACAGCACTCTTCAGGACCCATGAATTGTCTATGAAATGTACAGTGGTGGAAAAAAATGATTCTGTGTTGAGGCTTGTCCAGCTATCATGTGTTACAGCTACATTTTTTGTACCAGCAATCTCCTTTTTTAATTTTTCTTCCATCTCGTTTTTCTTCTTATCCAATTTCCTTGTTACTGTTGCGCGTGAAGGAACTTTATACCTGGAATTATATTTTTTTAAAAATCGATATAGAAATATTTATCTTATACATATCAATTGTGATACTTTTCCGTGATATTTTAGCTATGATGTTATAACTGTGATATTTTTCATGTGATAATTTTCATGTGATATTTTTCATGTGATATTTTTCCCATGAAATAAGAACTGTAATATTTTTCCTATGATATTATAACTGTGATATATTGCTTTAACATATTTTTTTTAATCTTTTTTTTTCATAAGAACAATAATCTTAAAAATTCAATATTCTGTTAACTTTTTTTATAAAAACCTACCTTGGATCTAATAGGCCAATGAATGTCCTAAACAGTATGTTGTCAACAATGCTCAATGGCACTGCCTTCCCAGCAATAAACTTGCATAAGGCATCATCAATTTTGTCTTGCCTCTCTGGATTTATCTTGCCTGCCGTATTGACGTTGACGAAAGAATCCATGGACTGTTGCTGTTTGGGTTTAGATCCACTACTAGATGACTGTTTCATTCCATCATGTTCATGTTCTATATGATTTAGAAAATTTGTTGTGTTTCCTGAAAAATTAAATTTACTATTCATTTTTCTTGAATATATCATGTATATTTAGAATTTTCTCAATTCAAATTTATTAATTCTAATTGGCAAGTGTTCTTGTAGTCATCAAGATGCACATTATATTATTATAATTAGTTACATTTCAGATTTAAATGCCTTATGGACTTATGGTTACATAAAGTATATTGTCGTAGCAAAGTAAACTGACCGGCAACGGAGCTATTTCAATCAAGCGTAGTCAATTAAATTTTAGGTTAGACAGAATATGTACCGGTAGTGCACAAAGTAATCAGAGTAAATGCTCATCACGTTGTTAGTCCCCTACAGGCCACACTGAAGGGGACTCATATTTTTTTTTAGTATAGCTTGTATATAACTTTGCCACTAATAAACATCTTGCCTCATTCGAAATTTCATATCAGTCATTCATTGGCGAGTCATTTGGTGTCTCAGTGCCAAGCAAAGAGAATAAGTTGACAATTCTTTAATGGTAGTATTGAAACTTAAAGGGGCATGCAAAGAATTGGACAGTTCCCCTTATCCTAAAGGAACATGTTCTTTGCAAAACTAAAGTTTTAAGTAAACTGAATTTTCAATAATTATTTCATTTGTGTCGACCATTTCAAAATGATTGAGTAAGTTGAGTATTTATTTCAATTATTCAAAACAAAAGAAGCGTACTGTATATTAAAAATCCACTCACCTTTGTTCGTGTATCTCTTTTTGCAGAGTTTACAAATGGCGAGAGTCATATCAAGATTGTTTTTTGTAGGAGGGCCATCTTTCACTTTATAAAAGCCAAAATAATCCCAAACTTTAGATTTGGTTTTCCCCGGGTATGGGTACAGCGTTCTAAGATCACGATCTGGCGGATCAACCCCCTCCTCGTCAGTTTTGTTCAAATTGTTGTTGTTTTGGTCACCACTCGTGTCCGCCATGTTGGACACAAATGACCTTCACATTGCGCGGTTTCTAAAATCAAGATACGGAAACGGACAGAAAAATCCGAAATCGCCGACGTCGGCGATAATCGAGTTTGAATTTCAACATCGATTAGTAACATCGCTGGCCATTCGACGACCGACAATCGATCGTCGGCGATAATCGTTTCATCACTAACCTTGACCTTTAAAATTATTAGGTTAATAGGGAATCTGTGGAAGATTTGGAAATATTATGATTATTTCTTTGTGTTCTATGTTGTCCTAAAGGATTTTAAGCCTAAGTCCACTGTGACCTTGACCACTGACCTTGAAATTCATTAGGGTTTATCTTCTTCCCAGAGGGGGACATTTGTGGAAGGTTTGTTGACCATATGAGGATTCCTTTGTCTTCTATCCTGTTCACAATGATTTCAAGCTAAAGTCCACTGTGACCTTGACCTTTGAACCCTGACCTTGAACATCAATAAGGGCAATCCACTACCCAGTGGGAACATTTGTAAAAGGTTTGGTGACCCAATGATTCTTTTGTCTTCTATGCTGTCCACAAGAGTTTCAAGCCTAAGTCTACTCAACTTGCAACAAGGTCATAGGCGGCACAGGCTGGCATTATAACCTTGCCGTCATTGCTATTTTCCTACGCCATTTCACGCAATGAAAAAACCCGAGAGGCATCGCAGGTACTGCATGTCATCACAGTGACGTCATTCAGACTTCTGACGTAAACAGTGCGAAAAATTCAAAGGCAGAGACACATTTTTTAGTGTTTAGGGGTGAATAAATGGGCAATGAAGGAAACGATTCTTTTCTTGATGTAGGAAAATTTATACAAGACTCATGTCTAAAGAAGGTAGGTTTCGTTTTATAGCTAGAATTTGTATTTTTACTGGAGACTTCTCGCTCAGCTGATCGTGTTTGCAATGTACGAATGAAGAACGAATCCCTGATACTGCATCGTATTGCATCAAAAGAAAAGCATTGCATGTACACTGTATACCTCATAAATGTAGTCAAAACTGCTGGTATATACTTGCAATACTAAAGTTACAAAGATGAAGCCCCAGTTCCAGTCTGCAAGAATCTTGCAGACAAACAATAGGCGATGACGGCAGATGTAGATTTCAAAGTGAAGAAAAGCGGAACTGAAATCGGACGCATGCGTAGGAGATTGAGTCTACTGTGACCTTGACCTTTGGTCTTGAAAATCAATAGGGTACATCCGTTCCCTCGGGGGAACATTTGTGGAAGGTTTGGTGGTCCTGTGATGATTCCTTTGTCTTTCAATACTGTCTACAAGAATCCAGACACTCACAAACATATGCTATATCCCCTTTGTGACAGAGTTGTGAGGGGATAATGATATACATGAAATTCTAATACTCTCTACTTGCTATGCACTTAAATTAATTTGTTGACATAAAGAGTCAGGTATAGTATAATTGGTAAGCTTGATTTGGGTCATATATTACCTGAATTTGTTGACAAAAGGTGTGACAGGAATGGTATAATTGGCCACAATTTGATTATATGGAGGCATGTTAAGAGGTCTGTTAGCTTCCATTGGTATCTCTATCTGAGTCGTGGCTTGTTGGTTCTCCAATATTATAGCTCGGGCAAAGATTGCTGTCTGCAGATAGAACATTCTTTATCACTGAATCATTTACCGTTTACATGTATATAGATTATAAATCAATTCTTGGTAAAGATTTAGATTAAATCCGTACATTTATCTCTAATAACAGTGAAAGTTTAACTGTTTCAGAAATCCTGATGGATGAAGGCTCCAATGTGTTTATCAGTCAAGTAATTTAAACAAGAGGCCCAAGGGGGCTATATCACACCTCTGAGTTGCAGACAAAATAACTATAGCAGACAATTTGGTGGAGGCCCTTGAGTAAGGTTTTGAAAAATTCTGTGCATCTGGTTCAGAGATGTCAAAGAAGCCTTAGTCAATCAGACCCCTTAAAAGTAATATTTCTTGAATGTTCAGCACAAAAAGCACAGCTCTGGTAGAAGACCTTGAGTACATGCTTCCTGTAAAGTTCTGTATAATTCTGTGAAGCTGTTACGGAGGATAAGTTGAACATGTGTCAGCCAATCAGTGCCCTCGGCTGTCATATTTGTAGAGGATTTTGATTTCTTGTTTCCTATAAGGTTTGGTGAGATTCTGTGCAGAAGAGATTTCAAAAATGAAAAAGTTTCCCCCGGATGGACAACGCGCTATGACTATAGCATGTACAGCTCACTTGAGCTTCGCTCAGATGAGCTAAAAATCATGAATGACATCCCTTGCAGAAGAATTTATCAATGAAGCAGGATAGGAATTATATAACACAGGTAAGTACATGTATCTTTCCCATTAGCTTCAATAGACTGCCATAGACTGCCATGGTGCCAGCGGAATTGTGTATCACATTTGCATATTACCGTGAAATTTAAATTTACACTTAAAGTAATTTCTGCTTTCATATGAATAAATTCTATCCAAATCCCATTCCTCAACAATGACTATCTGGGCTATGTGTAAAGAGTTACCAAATGATTTGTTCCAGCAAAATTGAAAATAATCATCATCTTCGGCTTAGACTTTACAGTTACTATAGTAGAAGTTAGGTTTTGACAGAAGCGTTCAATATTTGTGGTGTTCATTATATTATGCACCATCATCTTGATCTCATACGATAACGTGCAATTGTATTGCACAATCGGCTTGCGCCACAGCAGTCTATTGTAAGGAATTGAACCCCTTGCACACACGTAAAAATAACCGAATAGAAACATCTTAGGAGATGGGCAAAATATTGAAGCTACTTCCCCATTAGCTCATTTGGTAAAATTGTGTAGGCGAAAGTAAGAGAGTATTGATTTCAAACCCCTTAGCCTTTTACTAATAATACGTAAGAAATGACTGTCTTACTTTTGGTGTTCATGGGTGTATAATTCTGGTTGGTCACGTGCAAATTCCGTGAATTGCAAAGCGATTCTCAGAAAATTTGCACGTGTCCAACCAGAATTATACACCCATGAACACCAAAAGTAAGACAGTCATTACTTGTATTTACATTTATTCTAAATATCTGTCATTTTTATTGGCAAGCACTTTGCACATTTTGCCTGTTTTAGCGTCAAATGTATTTGAACATTGGTAAATTCTCCCTACATGCAAAACTTGAACGTGACGTCACAATAGCAACCCAAGTTAATGGAATATAATTCTAGTTGCCTAGTGGGCGTTCAACATGGGGAATATACTAGTAATGTACATATTAATTAATAAAACATTTGGAAAACAATAGGAAACCAACATACCGATGTAGATGAATCATATGCTGTCACAGGTGTATGGGGATTAGAAATTACCATAAATCCACGGAAACCAACTCTGTTTCCTTTCTCATCTAAAACGATGGTCCCACTCAAACTGTCAAATTCTATCTACCAAAAGTAAGAAGTAGTGAAACTGTGAAGTTGTTATAAATCATAAAGTATCCACATCTGATTGCTACTATGTAAAAAGTTTTATGGCTTTGTTGTTGTTACTACATAGAAATGACATCAAGAAATTCAAATGAAATGAAAAATGCAGGAACATTTATAACATCATGACACAGGAAAAATATTATGATGTGAGTTACATTAAAACAGTCTTTACAAATACTCACTAGCATGACACAAACAGGGCCCTCTTTCAACTTCATTTAGGGCAAATAGTATCTTCTTGCCCTAAATTGTTTACTAATATTTCTCATATAGATACCTCATGAAAAATTCAAAAGAAATGAGGTCATGTATAAGCAAGTAAACAGTAGGTCACAGCTAAAGGTCAATGTTACCAGGGTAAAGGTCACATCTTCATGTGAAATATCAAAGCCCTACAAGCCCTTACCCTTATAGTTGAAGAGACAGCCAAAGTAAAAGTTTTTG
This sequence comes from Pinctada fucata, assembly GCA_028142955.1. Taxonomy (NCBI): domain Eukaryota; kingdom Metazoa; phylum Mollusca; class Bivalvia; order Pterioida; family Pteriidae; genus Pinctada; species Pinctada fucata. The sequence continues at coordinate 53,305,217 of AP027112.1, read as the reverse complement.
AAAAGAAGGTCAAGGTTGCTATGTCAAAGGACACAGTCTCAAATGAACGGTCTCATATGAAATATCAAAGCAGTGCCTCTCATAGGTCAAGAGATACATCCCAGGTTAAATTGTTTTTAAGTAGGTCAAAGTTCAAGGTACCACTTGATCAAAGGTCATGGTCTCAAATGAAAAGTTTTGTCACAAGGTATCTACATGTGAAATATCAACGCCCTACTTCTCATAGTTCAAGAGAGATAGCCAAAGTTAAAGTTTTGTGTAAGGATGACAATGATGATGCAGACTGTATAGGAGCTAAAACTGGCATATTCAAAAATTGAAAGGCACGAGGAAATATGAAAACATGAAAAAAATCTTGTCTGGATAAAGTAAAGGAAGAGCTTCAAATGAGACACAAAGCGTTAATTTTCATGAAGCCCAATGCATGATAATCATGTTCTTATAATAATTATATACTCATATTTACCCCTCTAAGTTCATCAACAAGTTTTGGTCCTGTGATTGTTAAATTCTTCTGAATAAGGTTGGTCATTGCCATCGAATATAATCGTACTGCATCATATCCAAGGGAATATTCAGCAAAAATCTGTAAAGGCAAGATTTGTATAACAGATCTACTTCATTGATATGAACTTAAGGTTGCATGATAATAAATAATAACTCAATACCAAAGGTAATCAAACTGGAACAGAAATGATTAAATTTATTCTTTTTTTAGGATAGAGTTCTCATGATAATCAATTTCACCAATATTCAGACAATCACTTTTATTTTCAGATTTTATATCAAATGTGGATGGTTTTATAATGGTGATAAAACTGATCAATGTATGAGAACAGTTAACATTCTTAGATAGTAATGTCTAAATTTATCTCTGCCATTTCTCATTGAAAATACACATGGGACTGAATACCCAATAGATGATAGGGTTTATTCCTGCCACATCTCCTACCTACAGAAGGTCTATAAATCTATAAGGGAGTGAGATCAAGAACCAAACACCCTTCATATATGTGTATACACATCTCCTACCTATAGAAGGTCTATAAATCTATAAGGGACTGAGATCAAGAACCAAACACCCTTCATATATGTGTATACACATCTACTACCCATAGAAGGTCTATAAATCTATAAGGGAGTGAGATCAAGAACCAAACACCCTTCATATATGTGTATACACATCTCCTACCTATAGAAGGTCTATAAATCTATAAGGGACTGAGATCAAGAACCAAACACCCTTCATATACATGTATACACATCTACTACCTATAGAAGGTCTATAAATCTATAAGGGAGTGAGATCAAGAACCAAACCCCTTCATATACATGTATACACATCTACTACCAATAGAAGGTCTATAAATCTATAAGGGACTGAGATCAAGAACCAAACCCCCTTCATATACATGTATACACATCTACTACCCATAAAAGGTCTATAAATCTATAAGGGAGTGAGGACAAGAACCAAACCCCCTTCATATATGTGTATACACATCTACTACCCATAGAAGGTCTATAAATCTATAAGGGAGTGAGATCAAGAACCAAACCCCCTTCATATATGTGTATACACATCTACTACCAATGGAAGGTCTATAAATCTATAAGGGAGTGAGATCAAGAACCAAACACCCTTCATATATGTGTATACACATCTACTACATATAGAAGGTCTATAAATCTATAAGGGAGTGAGATCAAGAACCAAACACCCTTCCTATATGTGTATACACATCTACTACCTATAGAAGGTCTATAAATCTATAAGGGACTGAGATCAAGAACCAAACACCCTTCATATATGTGTATACACATCTACTACCCATAGAAGGTCTATAAATCTATAAGGGAGTAAGATCAAGAACCAAACACCCTTCCTATATGTGTATACACATCTACTACATATAGAAGGTCTATAAATCTATAAGGGAGTGAGATCAAGAACCAAACCCCCTTCATATACATGTATACACATCTCCTACCTATAGAAGGTCTATAAATCTATAAGGGACTGAGATCAAGAACCAAACACCCTTCATATACATGTATACACATCTACTACCTATAGAAGGTCTATAAATCTATAAGGGACTGAGATCAAGAACCAAACACCCTTCATATACATGTATACACATCTCCTACCTATAGAAAATCTATAAATCTATAAGGGACTGAGATCAAGAACCAAACACCCTTCATATACATGTATACACATCTACTACCCATAGAAGGTCTATAAATCTATAAGGGACTGAGATCAAGAACCAAACACCCTTCATATACATGTATACACATCTACTACCAATAGAAGGTCTATAAATCTATAAGGGACTGAGATCAAGAACCAAACCCCCTTCATATACATGTATACACATCTACTACCTATAGAAGGTCTATAAATCTATAAGGGACTGAGATCAAGAACCAAACACCCTTCATATACATGTATACACATCTACTACCAATAGAAGGTCTATAAATCTATAAGGAAGTGAGATCAAGAACCAAACACCCTTCATATATGTGTATACACATCTACTACCAATAGAAGGTCTATAAATCTATAAGGGAGTGAGGACAAGAACCAAACCCCCTTCATATACATGTATACACATCTACTACCCATAGAAGGTCTATAAATCTATAAGGGACTGAGATCAAGAACCAAACCCCCTTCATATATGTGTATACACATCTACTACCTATAGAAGGTCTATAAATCTATAAGGGACTGAGATCAAGAACCAAACACCCTTCATATATGTGTATACACATCTACTACCTATAGAAGGTCTATAAATCTATAAGGGACTGAGATCAAGAACCAAACCCCCTTCATATACATGTATACACATCTCCTACCTATAGAAGGTCTATAAATCTATAAGGGACTGAGATCAAGAACCAAACCCCCTTCATATACATGTATACACATCTACTACCAATAGAAGGTCTATAAATCTATAAGGGAGTAAGATCAAGAACCAAACACCCTTCATATACATGTATACACATCTACTACCCATAGAAGGTCTATAAATCTATAAGGGACTGAGATCAAGAACCAAACACCCTTCATATATGTGTATACACATCTACTACCCATAGAAGGTCTCTAAATCTATAAGGGACTGAGATCAAGAACCAAACACCCTTCATATATGTGTATACACATCTACTACCCATAGAAGGTCTATAAATCTATAAGGGACTGAGATCAAGAACCAAACACCCTTCATATACATGTATACACAACTACTACCAATAGAAGGTCTATAAATCTATAAGGGAGTAAGGACAAGAACCAAACACCCTTCATATACATGTATACACATCTACTACCCACAGAAGGTCTATAAATCTATAAGGGACTGAGATCAAGAACCAAACACCCTTCATATATGTGTATACACATCTACTACCTATAGAAGGTCTATAAATCTATAAGGGACTGAGATCAAGAACCAAACACCCTTCCTATATGTGTATACACATCTACTACCTATAGAAGGTCTATAAATCTATAAGGGAGTGAGATCAAGAACCAAACACCCTTCATATATGTGTATACACATCTCCTACCTATAGAAGGTCTATAAATCTATAAGGGACTGAGATCAAGAACCAAACACCCTTCATATACATGTATACATAACTACTACCAATAGAAGGTCTATAAATCTATAAGGAAGTGAGATCAAGAACCAAACACCCTTCATATATGTGTATACACATCTACTACCTATAGAAGGTCTATAAATCTATAAGGGAGTGAGGACAAGAACCAAACACCCTTCATATATGTGTATACACATCTACTACCTATAGAAGGTCTATAAATCTATAAGGGACTGAGATCAAGAACCAAACACCCTTCATATACATGTATACACATCTACTACCCATAGAAGGTCTATAAATCTATAAGGGACTGAGATCAAGAACCAAACACCCTTCATATACATGTATACACAACTACTACCCATAGAAGGTCTATAAATCTATAAGGGAGTGAGGACAAGAACCAAACCCCCTTCATATACATGTATACACATCTACTACCAATAGAAGGTCTATAAATCTATAAGGGACTGAGATCAAGAACCAAACACCCTTCATATACATGTATACACATCTACTACCCATAGAAGGTCTATAAATCTATAAGGGACTGAGATCAAGAACCAAACACCCTTCATATACATGTATACACATCTACTACCCATAGAAGGTCTATAAATCTATAAGGGAGTAAGGACAAGAACCAAACACCCTTCATATACATGTATACACATCTACTACCCATAGAAGGTCTATAAATCTATAAGGGACTGAGATCAAGAACCAAACCCCCTTCATATACATGTATACACATCTACTACCCATAGAAGGTCTATACATCTATAAGGGAGTGAGGACAAGAACCAAACCCCCTTCATTTATGTGTATACACATCTACTACCTATAGAAGGTCTATAAATCTATAAGGGACTGAGATCAAGAACCAAACACCCTTCATTTATGTGTATACACATCTACTACCTATAGAAGGTCTATAAATCTATAAGGGAGTGAGGACAAGAACCAAACACCCTTCATATATGTGTATACACATCTACTACCTATAGAAGGTCTATAAATCTATAAGGGACTGAGATCAAGAACCAAACCCCCTTCATATACATGTATACACATCTACTACCCATAGAAGGTCTATAAATCTATAAGGGACTGAGATCAAGAACCAAACACCCTTCATATACATGTATACACATCTACTACCCATAGAAGGTCTATAAATCTATAAGGGACTGAGATCAAGAACCAAACCCCCTTCATATATGTGTATACACATCTACTACCCATAGAAGGTCTATAAATCTATAAGGGACTGAGATCAAGAACCAAACCCCCTTCATATACATGTATACACATCTACTACCTATAGAAGGTCTATAAATCTATAAGGGAGTGAGATCAAGAACCAAACACCCTTCATATAAGTGTATACACATCTCCTACCAATAGAAGGTCTATAAATCTATAAGGGACTGAGATCAAGAACCAAACCCCCTTCATATACATGTATACACATCTACTACCTATAGAAGGTCTATAAATCTATAAGGGAGTGAGGACAAGAACCAAACACCCTTCATATACATGTATACACATCTACTACCCATAGAAGGTCTATAAATCTATAAGGGACTGAGATCAAGAACCAAACACCCTTCATATATGTGTATACACATCTACTACCAATAGAAGGTCTATAAATCTATAAGGGAGTAAGATCAAGAACCAAACCCCCTTCATATACATGTATACACATCTACTACCCATAGAAGGTCTATAAATCTATAAGGGAGTGAGATCAAGAACCAAACACCCTTCATATATGTGTATACACATCTACTAATGGATACATTAAAACCCTGTGATGATTGAAATAAATGATTTATACTTTGATCAGTAAAAGAGTTTAATTATCCAAGTTAAATTCAAGATTTACCTCTGGGAAGACGTATTTGGCCAGACTTCCTCTGTAGTTAGATCCAACTCTGTAAGATAGTCGATGAGTCTCTAGAATGTGATTCCAAAGCTCTGTAGACATTCCTGAGACATAGTAAGTAGATGCCCACGCAGTAAAACCACGGAAACCATGTGTACACGAGGAAATGGGAGGGTTGTAAAAACCTGGCTAAACAAGGAAAGAAACATATATTCTATGATATTTAGAACATGTCTTAGTATAATTTTAATATAGTTGTAGCTTCTAACAAATAATAGCCTCAGTGACGACTCTTCGAGAGAGTAAAAATGTCCGAAATTACTTGAAGGAGGTTAAACTATCATAAAATGTATATATATCATAAAATATAAAGCTGATAATGATACAGTCAGGAGTTAAACATGAGAAATCCAATAAATCACCACTGAATATACAAACCTGTCTACAGAAGGATATCTGGTTGGCCCATGGAAACATCCATCCAAATAATCCCATGGCATTCCAGTGCCAACCATCAATAGGAGCTATTTTAGCACTGAAAACAAAGATTTATACATGCAGTATTAGGTTTGGTCATTAATATTATCACATTATTTTCTCTTTTATCGCACAATTAATGCATAGCTAATTTCATACATCCACACCAAGTTTTATTCAAGTATCTGAAATAGCAGAGAAGATTGCAAAAGATTTTCTAAAAAGGGTGATAAGTATTAGACAGAAGGTCTACAAAAAATAGTTGCACTTGATCTGTAACTCCATCTAGAACTACTAGTACCAACTCTAGACATCAGCCGTAAACCTGCACAGTAAGATTCTTGTTGTCTGGTAATTAACAGATTAGATAAACAGACAACATAAGAAAAAGTCTTATGGAAATACTAATAGCTAAATACCATCCACACAAAGGCAAACACTTTCTCTAACTTTCATCATAACACCAAACTCTTTCAACCTCGCGAGATGTCAACATTCTCTGTCTTTGGCTTGGCTGGTTGCTATGTAAATTTGGTGTCTAACCTCGTTATTTGCACGCATTTTCTTTAGTTATACATCACAATTGTTTTTCAAGCAAATCTGATGAAAATCTGAACTCAATAGAATCTTTAATGTTGCATTTAAAATAGTGTTCAGGCATTGCTGTTCAAATCTTGTTACCAAGGAAGTCATTGTTTTTGCGGGAAAAATCATTCAATATTTCAAAATGTTCGGTAAACATGTAATGACATCGGAATGTTTCCATTGTCTTGACATGTAAAAGTGAAAAAAAAAAACGAAATTTCCCTCTATAATTCTGCGTAGGAAAAATTGACTGCTGAATACAAGAATATATTGATACGGCCTATATCCTAGAGTGCAATTTGCTGTAACTCATCACTATGAAGTTCAATACCATGTATTATTTAATTATCTATAACAATAACAAAGACCAGAAAACTAATTTTCTATAAAGAGCAAATAAGAAAAACAATGTGAAACATTGATGGATTAAGACAATAGAAAAAATATGGTTTGTAAGACATAAAAATTGCCTTTGGCACCATTCAACCAACATTATGGTATGTTACTCCTTCAAGAAAAACAATAAATGAGTCGTCCCATAGGAAAACCAACAAAATGGCATATTTTAGGTATTTTTATTTTTTTCCTTTTGATTGAAAGTGTAATCGATTCTGAACATTTTCATACCAAATATAGATTCCAAATGGTAGATTCAAAATATTTCTTTCCGAGGGAAGGTGTGATACAAATAAAAAAACAAACCCTCAAATTTTCGGCCCTTAATTTGGCCTTTATCAAGTGTAAAAACGACAGTCTATAATAATTCTAAGTAAAATCCATCCTTGCATCTCTGGCGTTCATTGCAAAATCAATTATGAAAATTTGTGTATTTGAGTGTTTGTGTTGTTACAAATATATGTGGTTTGCGAATTCCTTTTCTAACGGAATGCTCAATTTAAAATAATGAGGTTTGTATTTTAACGTCTGGAATTAAGCGTCAAATTGACAGGCAAGTGATGTTGCACAAGATCAACATGACGTTACTTTCAGTAACCTGAAATTTTGACTCTATAGAAAACTTCAATCCATTGGTTATAATAACATTTTATTTACAATAAATTCTAAAGATATTTATCACAAAGTATGGTAAATTTCATCAAATATTTTTCTGTTGATTATCAACAGTTTAACGATATAATGCAGAGTACAAATAGTCTCTGTGAATGATTCCATTCATTTGACAATATTACATCATTCCTCTTCAAGACACAGGCAGGTTTTGTCCATGTCTCGAGGCCCAAAATAGCAACGTACATTTTGATCTGTCTTTCTCTGCTAAGCCCTCCTGTCTCTTAACAAACGGGTAGGACATCCCAATCAAAACTCTGATTAACGTCTTTGAGCAGCATAAATTCCTTTTCAGTATCATCTGGAAATTTTTGCTACATATACCACACCTGGTTGTCAGTGGTTGATTGTAACAAAACCTAAATTTAAAGAAAATGTGGTTCAAATAACAAATAAGAGGGATATACAATTAAAATCTTTGCATAAGGTTTAACAAGATATTAAAACCAACTCTTAAATTGTGTCAAAATCGGATTTTTTTTTTGGGGGGGGGGGGGGGTTATTTATCTGCCTCTGATGACAATGAGGAGAAAAAAATTGAGCCAACTCAGGGAGCAAGCCACAAGAGGAACTGTAAAGTTAGTGAAACCTTGGGTATTGACTCGTGCAAAAGTTTATCTATTTTTTATATCTACTGTAAACAACTTTATATTCGTGTGACCTTATTTTCGTCGGTCTTTAGATGTTCGAATTATGTAATGACGATGTTCGTCTGTCCATATATATAATGAAGACATGTGCAGTTTTAAATTAATCTGTACCATGGGTGATTGAATGCCATTTTTAAATCGGCAACAATCAGTTCGATTACATGTCCACAGATCTATACCTAAATCAGTCATTTGTCGTCAATCAGTTCAAATACATGTCCACAGATCTATGCGAATACTGACTATGGATTCAAGTCCCTCTGATCTCCACAAAGTATGGAGTCCCTGTGAGCCGTTTACAGTATCTCAACAAAGTATGGAGTCCCTGTGAGTCGTTTACAGTATCTCGAGAAAGTATGGAGTCCCTGTGAGCCGTTTACAGTATCTCAACAAAGTATGGAGTTCCTGTGAGCCGTTTACAGTATCTCGACAAAGTATGGAGTCCCTGTGAGCCGTTTACAGTATCTCGACAAAGTATGGAGTCCCTGTGAGTCATTTACAGTATCTCGACAAAGTATGGAGTCCCTGTGAGCCGTTTACAGTATCTCGACAAAGTATGGAGTCCCTGTGAGTCGTTTACAGTATCTCGACAAAGTATGGAGTCCCTGTGAGTCGTTTACAGTATCTCGACAAAGTATGGAGTCCCTGTGAGCCGTTTACAGTATCTCGACAAAGTATGGAGTCCCTGTGAGTCGTTTACAGTATCTCGACAAAGTATGGAGTCCCTGTGAGCCGTTTACAGTATCTCGACAAAGTATGGAGTCCCTGTGAGTCGTTTACAGTATCTCGACAAAGTATGGAGTCCCTGTGAGCCGTTTACAGTATCTCGACAAAGTATGGAGTCCCTGCGAGTCGTTTACAGTATCTCGACAAAGTATGGAGTCCCTGTGAGCCGTTTACAGTATCTCGACAAAGTATGGAGTCCCTGTGAGTCGTTTACAGTATCTCAACAAAGTATGGAGTCCCTGTGAGTCGTTTACAGTATCTCAACAAAGTATGGAGTCCCTGTGAGTCGTTTACAGTATCTCGACAAAGTATGGAGTCCCTGTGAGCCGTTTACAGTATCTCGACAAAGTATGGAGTCCCTGTGAGTCGTTAACAGTATCTCAACAAAGTATGGAGTCCCTGTGAGCCGTTTACAGTATCTCGACAAAGTATGGAGTCCCTGTGAGCCGTTTACAGTATCTCGACAAAGTATGGAGTCCCTGTGAGCCGTTTACAGTATCTCGACAAAGTATGGAGTCCTTGTGAGTCGTTTACAGTATCTCGACAAAGATTAGCTTTCCCCTTTATGATTTAATCCAAACATATGTCAAGAATTGTTGATTTCAATTATTGACTAATTTCTTTAAATTTGAGCAAATTGATTCATTAATCCGAGTTTTTTTATTTATCTCAAAGAATAATTCTTCTCCTTTCAGAGTCTTTTACGATTTTAATTTGTATTTGTTGTAAGCTTTTATATATATATTGTGGTTACTCGCTGAACTCAAAATCATTAAATTAAGACCAGACACAAGTTTTAAAAGTGCAATGTATACCTGGGCAGTTATCAGCATGGAGCCAACATGTTTCTTCCCCTTGTTTTCGCATTGTCTCCAGTCCTTGATCCACCATTGATATTACAGAGTTGGAACCGTAGGACATCTTTCCATCTTGTCCAATACATTGACCCTCATCAAACAGATAAATTGAATGTCGAGGGATGCCATCATCTCTGAATCCAAACACCTGAACCTATTTGATTTTTTTAATAAACTTTGAATAGTTTTTTTCTGTTTAGCGATTAATGTTAAAATTGAGTTATTGATCGGGACGGCATTCATTATGATAGATTGATTAATAAATAGATAAAACAATCGAAAGAGCATTGACTTATTTATTGAGTAATTAAATAAGAGGTTGGAGGGATTTTTTCAGTCAATTTAGTCCCCTACCGGCAATGCCAAAGGGAACTCTTATTTTATCTGTATATTCATTTTATCTATTTATGATTTAGATCATATAAGACAATACCACCTTCTTCAATGTTAAGAAATACAAAGGGTCCATTTGTCTAGCATGATGTGGATGCGTCACATTTTGTGCAAAATCAAATGTATAATGTGAATGGTTATCATCTGATCCATTTGCAACATCAGCTTGCGTATCATGTATTTTTGTCAAGTAGTACTCCCTTTCTTTTTGAGCACGTACAAGGTACAATGCATATATTGGGAACGCAGGTTTTCCAGATTTCACAGAATACGCTAATTTTGACAATCCAAGTTCCACTCCCACTAGCACTTTCAATATATGATTTATGAACAGATGTTTTTGCCATGCTCGATGGCAAGTTCATAGGAGGGATGTCTGGCCATACTCTAGGGGCTGCAGGCTGCGGAAGTCCATTTTCATCTGTGAAAGATCGTAGAAAATTGAGTACTTTTTGGACATCATCATAAACTAAAGCATTCTTCGGCTTTCTACCTTTATTACCATGGATTCTGGGGGTTAATCCTTTCTCGTGTATAAGTGATATCAATGCCCTCAAAGTAAAATCGTGTATGTCATAAATAACTGCAAATGCATTCCTGCGAATTCTAACGTTCTTAAATGTATATTGATATACAGTGCGCTTTCGGTCACCTCGCCTAGTTTGTGAGGAATCCATACTATACAGGATTGTCATAATGAGGGCCTCTCCCTCTTGTTTTTGCATTTCACGTAAGTCCCATATGTGGTCAATAAGTTTTTCCAATGAAAACTGTTTAATCTCGCAACCACAATCTTGCGAGGTTTAATGTTTGGTAAATATTCTTCTTCGAAAAGGGGTTTTCATTGTTATCTTTGTTTACTTCATCGAATACTATTCTATTACATCTTTGTAAGTACTGACTGATATTTGAACGATCTTATATACATGTGTCATCATCATCACTCACATGATCATTTAATTCTGATGAAGTATCGACGTTTTTGTTTGATGTTGTACTTCTGCTCCCGAAATGTTCCAATATGTAATAATATAAATCCTGACACAGTAATAATTCAGTACAATACTATTTACCGCCAAAACAACAATTAAATTAAGAAAAATGCAATGATCGCTGTGCGATATAAGTCCCCTACCGGCGGCATAAATTTATGACTTGCATCTCTGTTCATCAGTTCATCTTCTTCAACAACAGCCAAGAAAGGTCTGGGAAACTGAACTCACGAAATTTGCTAAGTCCAAGGGCCATAACTCTTGTGAAAATTAGTCAATCTAAATTAAACTCAAATCTGCATCACACTATAATGTATTCACATACAAAAAATCAGCTCATTATCTGCAATAACAGGCATGAAAAAGTCTGGAAAACTGAAAATTTCATGAAATTTGCTAAGTCCAAGGGCCATAACTCTTGTAAAAATAGGCCAATGGAAACCAAACTCAAACTTGGTCTGTATCACACTGAGATGTATTCATTCACCAAAAATCAGTGCATTATTTGCAATAGAACCAAAGAAAAGTCTGGAAAACTGAAATTTTCATAAAATTTGCTAAGTCCAAGGGCCATAACTCTTGTAGAAATAGGTGAATCTAAAGCAAACTCAAACTTCATCTGTATCCCACTGAGATATATCCACATACCAAAAATGAGTTCAATTTATCCGACAACAGTGGAAAAAAGTCCGGAAAACCGAAATTTTCATAAAATTTGCTAAGTCCAAGGGCCATAACTCATGTAAAATTAGGTCAATCAAAAGCAAACTCAAACTTGATCTGTATCACATTGAGATATATCCACATACTAAAAATGAGTTCAATATATCCAACAACATTGGAAAAAAGTTCGGAAAACCGAAATTTTCATAAAATTTGCTAAGTCCAAGGGCCATAACTCTTGTAAAATTAGGTCAATCAAAAGCAAACTCAAACTTGATCTGTATCACATTGAGATATATCCACATACCAAAAATGAGTTCAATATATGCAACAACATTGGAAAAAAGTCCGGAAAACTGAAACTTTCATAAAATTTGCTAAGTCCAAGGGCCATAACTCTTGTAAAATTAGGTCAATCAAAAGCAAACTCAAACTTGATCTGTATCACATTGAGATATATCCATATACCAAAAATGAGTTCAATATATGCAACAACAGCGAAAAAAAGTCCGGAAAACTGAAAATGGGACAGACGGACGGACAGACAGACAGACGGACAGACAGACCGAGAGGAAACTAAGAGTCCCCTTCGGCGTTGCCGGTAGGGGACTAATAAATTGACACTGAACAGTATTCATCTTATTTTAGAATGGCTTTAATAGCTCGAAAGAGAGGGGTGGGGGCAATTTTTTTTTTAGTTGTGTGTGTTTTTTTTTTTTTTTTTTTTGATTTTTTTTTTTTTTCTTTTCTTTTTTGTGTCCCTTAGCCGACGAGGTTTATTCAAGAAGCAGAAAACCTACATATTTTACATTTTTGGCAATCGCATCTTATCTACAGAAATTAATATTGAAAAACAAAAACCTTTGAGGTAAGTGGTCATAGGTCATGTGCATGTAAATTTCATAATTATTCTTTGTTCATTTTCTTTTCCAGCATTTCACTTCAAGTTTCCTTTCTTTCTTTTTTTTTTTGCTCTTACTTTTTGTTTAATGATCTTGGTGTCAGACAAAGTATTCCCAAGAATAATACAATAATATCTGAATTTACAAGGCAAACTTTGTACTGCGATATATAAAAACTAAACTTTCCGACTAAATGAAGTTTTATGACGGAATAAAATCGATTTGTTATTTACACTGTGCAAATATGCAACAGAAAAATTAAGATTTAATTTTGAGGATATCTTTTAAATAGTGTGAACAAATTGTAATAAAGGATGGAATTTCTGAAAATTGTACTTACTTTGAGTTCATCCATGACGCAAGCAGACATCAAATGCAACTTCGTCACTCACTGCGTCAGAACCATGTTACAGCTTAAAAAACCGCGCGTTTACAATTGTGTCAATTTAGTTATACGAATGACGTCGCTTGTGTAGCAATTTCTCTGTGATGTAATTATTGCCAAATTGTTGGTTTTCCTAAGGGACGGCTCAAATGGTTTAAACAAGGTAAATGCAGACTTACGCCATTGCTTCTGCCATGATAAACCACATCAAAGGTGGTTTGGCAAATATAAATACAATCCTGGTTCCTGCAGATTTAATAAGCTTCATTTCATTGGCAAGTACATTAGGTCCATAACTAGGAGGAGCCAATACTGGAATATCAATCTAAAATAGAAAGTAATCCACGTCATATAAACACCAGTAATTCCTCTTTTATTATAAAAGAAGATAAATAGGGGGAAAAATTACAAAATAAGACTTGTCATAAGACAACAAGGCTCTTTATTTATTATCAAAGCAATACCAGTAACTTTTTCACTCACCTCTGCAACCACTTCAACTCCAAATAATTTGGCTTTTTCAAACACAATATTGCTAATTCTGTAATCTGCCTGCTTGACAAATGTCTGAAAAAAATATATACTCACTTATTATCTATCATCATAAAATAAAATCTGAAAATTGTAAAGACCGATCCGTTTCTTGTCGTAAATGTACAATATAAGTGTTATGTCTATCTAATTTGATTGTTTGCTCCTACGAACATAATTTTGACCAAAAGGGGTATATATGGTTTATATAGTAAAAGTGGCCCCCAAAAATCGACTTTTCCAAATTTAAATTTTGTCGTCATTTTCAGAGAGTTAAATATCTGTAATTTGAGATATCAAGCTATAAAAGCTACTCCTTGCTTTCTAAGACATTGTAAAATTTGCAGAAATTTCATGAAAACCAGTGATTTTCTCAATTTTTCATGAAAAATAGCATAATTCTTGATTATTTTCATTGAGATAATATCTCCAAGAAAAGGTAAAAGGGTTCAAACTTTTGTTTTGTTACCAAGGGACAGGGCTTATGAAAAGGTATGCACATGTGAAATATTAAAGTTCTATCATTTAAATTACCATCCAAAACTCATGGTCAAGGTTGAAGTTTTTAAATGTGGGTCAACCTCCAAGGACGAGGTCACAAGGTCAGAATGTTGTTAACAACACAAAGGTCTTGCCGAAAGAAATACACATGTGAAATGTATAAAGCCCCAACACTTTCCGCTCAAAAGTTATGGTCAAGGTTTAAGTTTTTAAAATGTCCAAGGTCAAGGTCACAAGATCAAAAATTTTGGTATCCATGGAAAGGTCTTGTCAAAAGGAATACACATGTGTAATATGAAAGCCCAATCACCTCCCATTCAAAAGTTATGGTCAAGATTAAAGTTTTGAATAAGTAGGTCAAAGTCCAAGGTCACAGCCGGAACGCAAGTCGGCACTTGTCTTTGAAGTTTAAAAACCAAGTCACGTGACAAATGTTTTGAATATGACAACATTGTACCACGTCATCAAAAACGTGTCATACTGACTGTGCTGCATGTGTAAACAAGAATGACACAGGTGATTTTGATGGCAATAGAGATACCGTTTCAAGTCATAACACTTAATCAGGTAAATTTTGTGGCATTTTGAAATTAATCGGGCGTTGTCAAGGGCAGTTTTTCGCCAGCGATCTGTTTACCTGCATTTTATTGCTTATTTTCTTTTAAAATCCCGGCTGGGAATGATTGGGAACAGTCTGAATGTAAACTTTATATATCACCGAAGTCACCAAAACCAAAAACAGTATGCCGATCTTTGCCTTATGGGGTTTGTGTCACCTTTCAAACTTCCATATGCTGTTCGGGCGTCCATCTTCCATGTCAACGTATGGAAACTAGTTTGTAAACAGCGAGTACACGAGTACACATGTACCCAAGTCGGTGCTGCGAAGTGGTTAGATTTGCCAAAATGAAACATGACATTGGCACAAAATCATCTACAAGGTATCAAACCATAAATCAAATGTTAAAAGTTCCATTGCCACTTGAATTTGGTGTACTCTGAGTCCGTAATGATACATTTTAATTCAAATCTGGTCCTCGTTATAGCGTCTTTATTCCTATTCATAGAGCACTTACTGACTAAAATTCTATATAGGTATCATAATTGGGATTCTGTTGAAAAGATTATCATTGAATTTTGACCAGAAGTGCAAAGGGGAGCATTTGTGTCAGCTTTTAAAACCAACGGTGTACGCACAATTTTCGTTTGATCTTTAGCAGGGTTGAAAAATATCAAAAATCCCTTTCAGAGGAATTTCAGTTACATGTAGTGAATTATATCCGAGTATTATTTGTTGTATAATAATACTTAAAATTTGAGATAAACAATAAAGGTCGTTTAGCCCAATTTATTCTTATTCTGCTACTTTTTGTGTCAAGAGTTATCCGCCCCTTTTAGAAACAATGCTTCCAACCGTCAAAATAGGGATTGGCGTTCCGGCTGGTAAAGGTCACAAGGTCAAAACTTTTGGTATCCATGGAAAGTTCTTTTCACAAGGAATACACATGTGTAATATGAAAGCCTACTCACTTCCCATTCAAAAGTTATGGTCAAGGTTAAAGTTTTGAATAAGTAGGTCAAAGTCCAAGGTCAAAGTCACAAGGTAAAAAATGTTGGTATCCATGGAAAGGTCTTGTCACAAGGAATACACACGTGTAATATGAAAGCCCTATCACTTCCCATTCAAAAGTTATGGTCAAGGTAAAAGTTTTTAATAAGTAGGTCAAAGCCCAATGTCAAGGTCACAAGGTCAAAAATTTTGGTATCCATGAAAAGGACTTTTCACAAGGAATACACATGTGAAATATCAAAGCCCTATGACTTACCATTCAAAAGTTATGCACAAGGTAAAAGTTTTTGTGACTGACGGACAGAAGAACCGGTTTTTATGTCCCCACACTTTCGCGAAAGCTTGGTACAAAAAGTTTTTCAGAAGCCCGCTCGATACTAACAAATAGGAAGATTGTTGAAAATTAGCCCCAAAATGATGTTTTTCCAGAAAATAGGCAAAATATACCATTTTTGAAGCCCAATTTCTGAGAAATTGATAAAGGAAATTATAAGTTATGTTTCATTTCATAAGTAACCAACATT
The DNA here is from genome assembly GCA_028142955.1 of Pinctada fucata. Lineage (NCBI taxonomy): Eukaryota > Metazoa > Mollusca > Bivalvia > Pterioida > Pteriidae > Pinctada > Pinctada fucata. Next base: position 53,288,869 of record AP027112.1, on the reverse strand, counting down.
GCAGAATAAATATAGCTTTTAATAATAATTTTACGTTAAAACTTTATCAGTCAAAAAATTTTAACTTTTAACTTTATTAGTCCCAAAATTGCCATGTTGGCACCGAGCAGTCAACATTTTCATCAATATTGGCCCGGTAGTTTATACAAAAAGTTGACCATTACATTTGAAGTCATGTCATTGATGATGTTGTAACCCATCTTTTCTGCACGCTCTTTTTCATAAAGGCAAAAGTGATAGTAATTATGGTCTCTCATTTCATTCTCCAGATATCAAAGGAAGGTATAACAAATACAATGATGGACTTTGAATGAGGGCAACATATGACTTCATGGATGAAGAAAAGATTGTTGCCCAAAGTATAGGCTAATATAATTCTAACCTTGACCTATTATTGTGACCTTTAATGTCCTTCGTCTCACAGCTGGTATCCCAGATACATTTGAGTGAAAAATCAGAATTCTTATAAGTGTGGCAGAGCCAGGTGTATCGGCCCGGATAGCTCAGTGGTTAGAGTGCTTGCCTGCAGGTATAGAGGTCCCAGGTTCAAACCCCGGTCTGGGCACATCTTTTCCTACCCTACTACATTTGGTGCCGTGAGAGTGAGCCTCAAGAAGAGGTAGAACCAGGGTTGTTGTGTTGTTGTGAGGTTGAGGAAACCTCAAAATTTGATGGGTGGAGGAGTGTGGCAGAGCCGGGTGTATGGCCCTGATAGCTCAGTGGTTAGAGTGCTTGCCTGCAGGTATAAAGGTCCCGGGTTCGAACCCCAGTCTGGGCACATCTTTTCCTACCCTACTACATAATCATCCAATTAATATGACTCCCAAAGAAGTTATGTGTAGCACCCCTTCTCCCTTTGTGTAGCCAGACCTTTTCAGAAAGCATGAATATTGAGGTAATTCTTTTTTTACTGTCTGTACAGTGACATGTAATTTCCTTTATAGCAAAATTTCCATGTGGACACTACAACTTCAGATATGGTAAAAATATGCGCAAGTTAAAATTTTAACGAATTTCAAACCCTATTACAGGTGGACATAATAAATGATACTTACTATCTGTTTCCAATTTCTGTAGCTACATGCCATCATAACACTGTGAGATAATCCTCCCATATCCCATGACAATCTACTGTAGTATGGATATATCCCCTGAAATATACATTACCTATTATATCATATAAACTATACCAGTATATTCCCTTCAGTGTAGGTACACTTAAGAATCAGGCAGGGGTGATACATCAAAATTTTTTGCTAAAATTTTTATTTCTGTTCCGACGCATACATTTGTATATGTGATACAAATCAACATATGAAATTCATTTCTCCAGGTAGCAATGGTGAAGCAAGATATTAACCTCATAATCTATAAAGGATAATGAAGGCGAAAAAATAGCAAGAAAATTTCAGTATATACATGTAATTCAACCAAATATAGTGCCATTGTAATTATTTTTCATCATTCAAATATGTAGATAAATTCCTTTGGGACACAGTGATTCATTCTGCACGGCGTTTTGCGTATATTACACATTACATTTGTTAAATATATTTATTGATTTCTATCAAGTGTGTCACGAGTCACATAAATAGAGTATCTACTTTTCGGGTTTCTATTTTAATCGCTATGTTTCTAGACATACAGATATTTTATCTTAAAAAGACTGCAATCTAAACGAGCTAAACATACACTCAATCCTACATACTTACAATAATCTACGTCACTCTTGCAGAATTTTGCCAGCCGAGTGTACATCCTTGTCAATATTTAAAAATATATAATAATCTTTATTTAATATAGGATGTATTTTTAACAACGAACATAAGCTATGTAGAGCTTTTGATGGACAAACATTTTTTAAGAACAGGTTAAGAACAGATCTAACTATTTACAAGGCTTGGGAATAGATGTTCAGGTTGATGAGGGCTGAATACATGCGTGATACTGTGTCCCTAACAGCTCGGCCTTGGAACTTCCTAACACGCGAAATGGATTGACCAATTATCGTCCCCAACACATGGCTTTACAAGGCCTAAAAATCATTCTTTGTTAACTTACAATACATGTATTTACTTGCATATATTAAGTCATTGCCGTGAAATAGCCTGTCACATCGCACTGTGGTTACGAAATATTTATAGTGTTCATTGGGATTTTTTAAAAGGACAGATTTTTTTCAGGACAACAAGATTTCTTTTTTAACATTTTCAATAAAATAGATTGTAATTTCCTAAAGAAACATAGGTAATCACAGATTACGAAGCTCACCTCATGACAGCAAAATTAAATTCAAACATATTTCTTAGTACATGTATATTGGCTTTTAAAGGCTAAACCACTCAAGCAGAAAAAGTAGGTCAAGGTCATTTTATGAAAGTTTGATCAAAGATACATCCAATATGCAAGTTTGGTACATGTAGCAGTCATACTTTGCTCAATATTGGCTTTATAGAGCAAAATCACTCAAGCGGAAAAAGTAGGTCAAGGTCATTTTATGAAAGATTGATCAAAGATACATCCAATATGCAAGTTTGGTACATGTATCACTTATACTTTGCTCAATATTGGCTTTTAAAGGCAAAATCACTCAAGCGGAAAAAGTAGGTCAAGGTCATTTTATGAAAGTTTGATCAAAGATACATCTAATATGCAAGTTTGGAACATCTAGCACTTACTGGCTTTTAAAGGCAAAATCACTCAAGCTGAAAAAGTAGGTCAAGGTCATTTTATGAAAGTTTGAACAAAGATACATCCAATATGCAAGTTTGGTACATGTAGCACTTATACTTTGCTCAATATTGGCTTTTAAAAGCGAAATCACTCAAGTGGAAAAAGTAGGTCAGATGCTGCATCCGATGCATGGGTCCATCTCAGCATCCAAAGATGAATCACTTGTGCAAGTTTGGTTACTGTAGCATTAGTACTTTGTCAGATACTGAGCTACCCCAAACTTCTTAACCAAGTCACTCAAGCGGAAAATGTAGGTCAGATGCCGCATCCGATGCATGGGTTCACCTCAGCATCCAAAGATGAATCACTTGTGCAAGTTTGGTTAAGCATCAGTACTTTATCAGATACTGAGCTACCCCAAACTTCTTAACCAAGTCACTCAAGCGGAAAATGTAGGTCAGATGCTGCATACGATGCATGGGTTCACCTCATCATCCAAAGATGAATCACTTGTGCCAGTTTGGTTACTGTAGCATTAGTACTTTGTCAGATACTGAGCTACCCCAAACTTCTTAACTAAGTCACTCAAGCGGAAAATGTAGGTCAGATGCTGCATCCGATGCATGGGTTCACCTCAGCATCCAAAGATGAATCACCTGTGCAAGTTTGGTTACTGTAGCATTAGTACTTTGTCAGATACTGAGCTACCCCAAACTTCTTAACCAGACGCGGACGCGGACACGAGGTTATAGCATAAGCTCACTCAACTTCGTCGAGTTGAGCTAAAAATCAATTTAAAGGATTGAAAAAAACATAGGTAATCACAGATTACGAAGCTCACCTCGTGACAGCAAAATTCAATTCAAACATATTTCTTAGTATATGTATATTGGCTTTTAAAGGCAAAACCACTCAAGCAGAAAAAGTAGGTCCAGGTCATTTTATGAAAGTTTGATCAAAGATACATCCAATATGCAAGTTTGGTACATCTAGCAGTTATACTTTGCTCAATATTGGCTTTATAGAGCAAAATCACTCAAGCAGAAAAAGTAGGTCAAGGTCATTTTATGAAAGATTGATCAAAGATACATCCAATATGCAAGTTTGGTACATGTATCACTTATACTTTGCTCAATATTGGCTTTTAAAGGCAAAATCATTCAAGCGGAAAAAGTAGGTCGAGGTCATTTTATGAAAGTTTGATCAAAGATACATCCAATATGCAAGTTTGGTACATGTAGCAGTTATACTTTGCTCAATATTTGCAGTATAGAGCAAAATCACTCAAGCGGAAAAAGTAGGTCAAGGTCATTTTATGAAAGATTGATTAAAGATACATCCAATATGCAAGTTTGGTACATGTATCACTTATACTTTGCTCAATATTGGCTTTTAAAGGCAAAATCACTCAAGCGGAAAAAGTAGGTCGAGGTCATTTTATGAATGTTTGATCAAAGATACATCTAATATGCAAGTTTGGAACATCTAGCACTTATACTTTGCTCAATATCTTTCATAAAATCTAGCACTTATACTTTGCTCAATATTTACAGTATAGAGCAAAATCACTCAAGCGGAAAAAGTAGGTCAAGGTCATTTTATGAAAGATTGATTAAAGATACATCCAATATGCAAGTTTGGTACATGTATCACTTATACTTTGCTCAATATTGGCTTTTAAAGGCAAAATCATTCAAGCGGAAAAAGTAGGTCGAGGTCATTTTATGAATGTTTGATCAAAGATACATCTAATATGCAAGTTTGGAACATCTAGCACTTATACTTTGCTCAATATTGGCTTTTAAAGGCAAAATCACTCAAGCGGAAAAAGTAGGTCAAGGTCATTTTATGAAAGTTTGAACAAAGATACATCCAATATGCAAGTTTGGTACATGTAGCACTTATACTTTGCTCAATATTGGCTTTTAAAAGCGAAATCACTCAAGTGGAAAAAGTAGGTCAGATGCTGCATCCGATGCATGGGTCCATCTCGGCATCCAAAGATGAATCACTTGTGCAAGTTTGGTTACTGTAGCATTACTACTTGGTCAGATACTGAGCTACCCCAAACTTCTTATCCAAATCACTCTAGCGGAAAATGTAGGTCAGATGCTGCATCAGATGCATAGGTTCACCTCAGCATCCAAAGATGAATCACTTGTGCAAGTTTGGTTACTGTAGCATCAGTACTTTGTCAGATACTGAGCTACCCCAAACTTCTTAACCAAGTCACTCAAGCGGAAAATGTAGGTCAGATGCTGCATCCGATGCATGGGTTCACCTCAGCATCCAAAGATGAATCACTTGTGCAAGTTTGGTTACTGTAGCATCAGTACTTTGTCAGATACTGAGCTACCCCAAACTTCTTAACCAAGTCACTCAAGCGGAAAATGTAGGTCAGATGCTGCATACGATGCATGGGTTCACCTCAGCATCCAAAGATGAATCACTTGTGACAGTTTGGTAACTGTAGCATTAGCACTTTGTCAGATACTGAGCTACCCCAAACTTCTTAACCAAGTCACTCAAGCGGAAAATGTAGGTCAGATGCTGCATCTGAGCATGGGTTCACCTCAGCATCCAAAGATGAATCACTTGTGCCAGTTTGGTTACTGTAGCATTAGTACTTTGTCAGATACTGAGCTACCCCAAACTTCTTAACCGGACGCGGACGCAGACACGGACGCGGACACGGACGCGGACGCGTGGGGTTATAGCATAAGCTCACTCAACTTCGTCGAGGTGAGCGAATAATATATTGTATTTACTTTATTTCACGTAAATAGTCACTGATTAAAATTTTGCCCCATTAAATTTGAATTCTGACCCATTGATTTCTACCAAACAGGTCAGACATGATTCTAGTAAGTGAACAAAAAAGCTGAAGGGGTGTCTGGGGGTTCTTCCCCAGCAGGGTGTATAGGGGCAGTGCCCCTACATAAGAGGGACCGCCCCCAACGATTTTCATTATCAAAAACCCTTCAGAACAGCTTTCGCTTTCTGGCGGCAAAAAATACAGCTTAAAAGAGTTGTTATATTAAAAAGAAAATATAATTATATTGATCTTTCTTGTACTTTTTAAGAGGGGTTCACCATTGACAGTCCTTTCCTTCCAATCCAATTTCCACAATAATAACGCCAAAGTAAAGGGCCTTTAGGTCTACCTCTCCCCTTTGGACGACCAACCCTAGGCTTTTAGACATTGCTCTATGTTCAAATACAAAAAAAAAGACAAAGGTCGACCTGACTGACCAGGAACAGTGGTGAATTTCCTTTGCTCTATGGAAATTATATGAACTAGCGGAATTTACCGTTTCTGGAAGCGGAATTCCGCTTTAAAGCAGAGAAAAACCATGCCTGAATCCTTTAATTTTGAACCAACTATGAATTACAACAGTGGATGAAGTTTGGTCAAGATCCGATCAAAACTGTGTCCTTTAGGCTGTATACAAAGTGTGACATACACACTTGCACACGTACACACTCACTTACACACGAACGACGGCATTACTACATGTATATTCCTCTGCAACTATGTTGCAAAGGGATAACTTAAAGTCTACCTCATGAAATATACAATACATGTACCTATTATATCATATTTGCTATAGAATATATTCCCTTAAACATACAAAACCCTGCATTATTACAGTTCCCCCTAAAATATACAAAACCTATTATAATGGTCAATACAAAAAAATTTGAAAATTCCTCCTATTCAACAAACATGCATTTCTAAATACAATGTATACATGCCTACAAGAAGAGAGGTATAAAAACAAATAAATTGCAATTATTTTTAAACAATATTAAACTTGAAATATACTAAATTCATCTAATATATAAATATGACGATATACATGTATATCCCCAGTAATCTACAAAGTCTCTATCCATAAAAATACACATATATACGTACATATTGTGATATTTCATACAAAAGCCTTCCTATTATTATCATATTTCAACACGACATTCATGACCATTTTTCTAGAAATGATTCAGCATTTATCTTGATGTTTTGATATTTCTGGGCTATCAATATCATTCTATATAGAAATATTAAAACCTTGTCTCCAAAAGTATATTCATCCTCTCTCGTACCAATAGAAGGCATTTGTTGAGCTGCTAATGCCGGTGCCATCTTCTCAGTTAAAGCATTACTTCCAAATCCTATTATACCACGCAGTCGTTCTGATGGATTACTCTACAAATTGACAAAAACATTTCAAATATTTTTTTCAGCAGGACATACATGTATTTTACAACACTGAACACAAAGTTGGATAATGTTGTGTATTAGGACAAATTTCATAATCAGTTTATAATTAGAGAGGATTTTAGTCAACAATTTCAATTGACCCTTCCGATTGCAGGATAAAACATAGGTAATCACAGATTACGAAGCTCACCTCGTGACAGCAAAATTCAATTCAAACATATTTCTTAGTACATGTATATTGGCTTTTAAAGGCAAAACCACTCAAGCAGAAAAAGTAGGTCAAGGTCATTTTATGAAAGTTTGATCAAAGATACATCCAATATGCAAGTTTGGTACATGTAGCAGTTATACTTTGCTCAATATTGGCTTTATAGAGCAAAATCACTCAAGCGGAAAAAGTAGGTCAAGGTCATTTTATGAAAGATTGATCAAAGATACATCCAATATGCGAGTTGGTACATGTATCACTTAAACTTTGCTCAATATTGGCATTTAAAGGCAAAATCACTCGAGCGGAAAAAGTAGGTCAAGGTCATTTTATGAAAGTTTGATCAAAGATACATCTAATATGCAAGTTTGGAACATCTAGCACTTATACTTTGCTCAATATTGGCTTTATAGAGCAAAATCTATCATGCGGAAAAAGTAGGTCAAGGTCATTTTATGAAAGATTGATCAAAGATACATCCAATATGCAAGTTTGGTACATGTATCACTTATACTTTGCTCAATATTGGCATTTAAAGGCAAAATCACTCAAGCGGAAAAAGTAGGTCGAGGTCATTTTATGAAAGTTTGATCAAAGATACATCTAATATGCAAGTTTGGAACATCTAGCACTTATACTTTGCTCAATATTGGCTTTTAAAGGCAAAATCACTCAAGCAGAAAAAGTAGGTCAAGGTCATTTTATGAAAGTTTGATCAAAGATACATCGAATATGCAAGTTTGGAACATCTAGCACTTATACTTTGCTCAATATTGGCTTTTAAAGGCAAAATCACTCAAGCGGAAAAAGTAGGTCAAGGTCATTTTATGAAAGTTTGATCAAAGATACATCCAATATGCAAGTTTGGTACATGTAGCACTTATACTTTGCTCAATATTGGCTTTTAAAAGCGAAATCACTCAAGTGGAAAAAGTAGGTCAGATGCTGCATCCGATGCATGGGTCCATCTCGGCATCTAAAGATGAATCACTTGTGCAAGTTTGGTTATTGTAGCATCAATACTTTGTCAGATACTGAGCTACCCCAAACTTCTTAACCAAGTCACTCAAGTGGAAAAAGTAGGTCAGATGCTGCATACGATGCATGGGTTCACCTCAGCATCCAAAGATGAATCACTTGTGCAAGTTTGGTTACTGTAGCATCAGTACTTTGTCAGATACTGAGCTACCCCAAACTTCTTAACCAAGTCACTCAAGCGGAAAATGTAGGTCAGATGCTGCATACGATGCATGGGTTCACCTCAGCATCCAAAGATGAATCACTTGTGCAAGTTTGGTTACTGTAGCATTAGTACTTTGTCAGATACTGAGCTACCCCAAACTTCTTAACCAAGTCACTCAAGCGGAAAATGTAGGTCAGATGCTGCATTCGATGCATGGGTTCACCTCAGCATCCAAAGATGAATCACTTGTGCAAGTTTGGTTACTGTAGCATTAGTACTTTGTCAGATACTGAGCTACCCCAAACTTCTTAACCAAGTCACTCAAGCGGAAAATGTAGGTCAGATGCTGCATTCGATGCATGGGTTCACCTCAGCATCCAAAGATGAATCACTTGTGCAAGTTTGGTTACTGTAGCATTAGTACTTTGTCAGATACTGAGCTACCCCAAACTTCTTAACCGGACGCGGACGCGGACGCGGACGCGTAGGGTTATAGCATAAGCTCACTCAACTTCGTCGAGGTGAGCTAAAAAGCAAAATATTGTGACGTCACAATACTTTTACCTCGGACAATCAAGCCATGAACCTTGGACAAATATCGATAATTGCATTGTGACGTCATGAAATTTCTCAAATTTTTCCCGAGTTCGGAAGGGTCAATTAAGATTGCTTGGGACACCAGTCATGTGATGGCATTGTGTATTGTTAACTGTACGACTGGGCAACCCATCCGAGTAGAAAAAGTGCACCAAATTTAATCCCTATGCGTCAAATTGACCCAATACAAATTTTATAGTGCTCCACTTAGAAAAATGGTGAGCAAAAATACCCATGGTGCGGTCCAGATCCATTCCTGATTATATGAAGGTATTTACCTCTGAATGGCGCAGCATTTCTGTCCATATTTTGGATGTTGTAGTTGGATCATTATTAGTGTTGTAGGATTTCAGATGAACTGTTCTTCCTACAAAATAAAGCATGGATCATTATTAGTGTTGTAGGATTTCAAATGAACTGTTCTTCCTACAAAATACAGCATGGATCATGGATCATATACCTGGTAGTATAGTGGGGAACCTCCTGTTGTTATGTTATACAGACCTGGTAGTATAGTGTGGAACCTCCTATTGTTATGTTATACAGACCTGGTAGTATAGTGGGGAACCTCCTGTTGTTATGTTATACAGACCTGGTAGTATCTGGTAGTATAGTGGGGAACCTCCTGTTGTTATGTTATACAGACCTGGTAGTATAGTGGGGAACCTCCTGTTGTTATGTTATACAGACCTGGTAGTATAGTGGGGAACCTCCTGTTGTTTGTTATACAGACCTGGTAGTATAGTGGGAAACCTCCTGTTGTTATGTTATACAGACCTGGTAGTATAGTGGGGAACCTCCTGTTGTTATGTTATACAGACCTGGTAGTATAGTGGGAAACCTCCTGTTGTTATGTTATACAGACCTGGTAGTATAGTGGGGAACCTCCTGTTGTTATGTTATACAGACCTGGTAGTATAGTGGGGAACCTCCTGTTGTTATGTTATACAGACCTGGTAGTATAGTAGGGAACCTCCTGTTGTTATGTTATACAGACCTGGTAGTAAAGAGGGAAACCTCCTGCTGTTATGTTATACAGACCTGGTAGTATAGTGGGGAACCTCCTGTTGTTATGTTATACAGACCTGGTAGTATAGAGGGAAACCTCCTGTTGTTATGTTATACAGACCTGGTAGTATAGTGGGGAACCTCCTGTTGTTATGTTATACAGACCTGGTAGTATAGTGGGGAACCTCCTGTTGTTATGTTATACAGACCTGGTAGTATAGTGGGGAACCTCCTGTTGTTATGTTATACAGACCTGGTAGTATAGTGGGGAACCTCCTGTTCTTATGTTATACAGACCTGGTAGTATAGTGGGGAACCTCCTGTTGTTATGTTATACAGACCTGGTAGTATAGTGGGAAACCTCCTGTTGTTATACAGACCTGGTAGTATAGTGGGGAACCTCCTGTTGTTATACAGACCTGGTAGTATAGTGGGAAACCTCCTGTTGTTATACAGACCTGGTAGTATAGAGGGAAACCTCCTGTTGTTACGTTATACAGACCTGGTAGTATAGTGGGGAACCTCCTGTTGTTATGTTATACAGACCTGGTAGTATAGTGGGGAACCTCCTGTTGTTATGTTATACAGACCTGGTAGTATAGTGGGAAATCTCCTGTTGTTATACAGACCTGGTAGTATAGTGGAAAACCTCCTGTTGTTATGTTATACAGACCTGGTAGTATAGTGGGAAACCTCCTGTTGTTATGTTATACAGACCTGGTAGTATAGTGGGAAACCTCCTGTTGTTATGTTATACAGACCTGGTAGTATAGTTGGGAACCTCCTCTTGTTATGTTATACAGACCTGGTAGTATAGAGGGAAACCTCCTGTTGTTATGTTATACAGACCTGGTAGTATAGTGGGGAACCTCCTGTTGTTATGTTATACAGACCTGGTAGTATAGTGGGGAACCTCCTGTTGTTACATGTATGTTATACAGACCTGGTAGTATAGAGGGAAACCTCCTGTTGTTATGTTATACAGACCTGGTAGTATAGAGGGAAACCTCCTGTTGTTATGTTATACAGACCTGGTAGTATAGTGGGAAACCTCCTGTTGTTATGTTATACAGACCTGGTAGTATAGTGGGAAACCTCCTGTTGTTATGTTATACAGACCTGGTAGTATAGTGGGGAACCTCCTGTTGTTATGTTATACAGACCTGGTAGTATAGTGGGGAACCTCCTGTTGTTATGTTATACAGACCTGGTAGTATAGTGGGGAACCTCCTGTTGTTATGTTATACAGACCTGGTAGTATAGTGGGAAACGGCCTGTTATGTTATACAGACCTGGTAGTATAGTGGGGAACCTCCTGTTGTTATGTTATACAGACCTGGTAGTATAGTGGGAAACCTCCTGTTGTTATGTTATACAGACCTGGTAGTATAGTGGGAAACGGCCTGTTGTTATGTTATACAGACCTGGTAGTATAGTGGGAAACCTCCTGTTGTTATGTTATACAGACCTGGTAGTATAGTGGGAAACCTCCTATTGTTATGTTATACAGACCTGGTAGTATAGTGGGAAACCTCCTGTTGTTATGTTATACAGACCTGGTAGTATAGTGGGGAATCTCCTGTTGTTTATATCTGTTACAGCATATGAGGCATAAGCATCTATATAAGGAGCTGTGTCAGAGGTGGATCCAGAGGTTTTATAATTAACAAAGTTCCCAAGATAGATGTCTCCTGTAATAATTTTGAATGTAAAGATGTGATCATTTTTTGCATCATAATATTTACATACAAGACTTGCATATTGTTATAGTCATGGAATACAAAACCATTTTTTTTTAATCTGATTCAGCAAAGATATCAAACAGAACTTCTTTCCATCTAATGTAAGAACCATAAATCCTTCCTTCTACCAGTGTTACAAATTTCTACCAATCTAAATATGATAATAATCAAAAGATGTGAAAATAAGCTGATATCCATACCTATAACTGAAAAAGTTGCTGTTGATGTACTAGTAGTATGTGTTGATCCATCAATAGCACTTGTAATTTCAAATGTCAGAGAAATGCTGTTGATTGGCTCACACACTGATCCAATGAAAACAAGTCTTCCTTCACTGGCTTGCATGGTTTTGGAATCATTTGATAGACAAGTTGATCCATCACTTGGTATAGTTGTCACTGTCTGATGAACATAACAAGGAAAGTTATATAAGCAAATAGACCATATCCATATTACCACAGTAGACTTTTATACACTCTATGATCAAACATCACAATATCTCAAGTTATTTCCTACTGTGATATCGTTACAGATCTACAACATCACAGTAAAAACATAGGAAAGAGCTCATCACGATGGAAACACGACCTCCTGACCAGCATCTGTACCTACATGATCTGACCAGCATCTGTACCTACATGACCTGACCAGCATCTGTACCTACATGACCTGACCAGCATCTGTACCTACATGACCTGACCAGCATCTGTACCTACATGACCTGACCAGCATCTGTACCTACATGACCTGACCAGCATCTGTACCTACATGACCTGACCAGAATCTGTACCTACATGACCTGACCAGCATCTGTACCTACATTACCTCCTGACCAGCATCTGTACCTACATTACCTCCTGACCAGCATCTGTACCTACATGACCTGACCAGCATCTGTACCTACATGACCTGACCAGCATCTGTACCTACATGACCTGACCAGCATCTGTACCTACATGACCTGACCAGCATCTGTACCTACATGACCTGACCAGCATCTGTAGCTACATGACCTGACCAGCATCTGTACCTACATGACCTGACCAGCATCTGTACCTACATGACCTGACCAGCATCTGTACCTACATGACCTGACCAGCATCTGTACCTACATTAGCTCCTGACCAGCATCTGTACCTACATTACCTCCTGACCAGCATCTGTACCTACATTACCTCCTGATCAGCATCTGTACCTACATGACCTGACCAGCATCTGTACCTACATGACCTGACCAGCATCTGTACCTACATGACCTGACCAGCATCTGTACCTACATGACCTGACCAGCATCTGTACCTACATGACCTGACCAGCATCTGTACCTACATTACCTCCTGACCAGCATCTGTACCTACATTACCTCCTGACCAGCATCTGTACCTACATTACCTCCTGATCAGCATCTGTACCTACATGACCTGACCAGCATCTGTACCTACATGACCTGACCAGCATCTGTACTTACATGACCTGACCAGCATCTGTACCTACATGACCTGACCAGCATCTTTACCTACATGACCTGACCAGCATCTGTACCTACATGACCTGACCAGCATCTGCACCAACATTACCTCCTGACCAGCATCTGTACCTACATTGCACCAAGAATCTCCAGATGCATCATCCAACACAAGTTTGGATGACAATATACAATTATTGGCTTTTAATGAGGTCTACTTGTGACTTTACATACCTTGACAGGTATTAGTTGACCAAGGCAAAAGGCTGGGGTTAACCAATGCCTGACCGGGTCTGTATTGTAATGAGTATACCAAAATCAGAAGTCAATTAAACAAAATGTTTTTCATAAAAAAACAGATGTCTCCCCCCTCCCTCTAAGTTACCTTGACCTTAGGCCAAAATGCAAAATGATGTGAAACCTTTGAGTCATGGGCAACATCATACTAAACATGAAAATAAGCTTAAAATGCATCATAGATGCAAAGTGCCGAGTTGCAAAACTTAAATGTAAGTATGAATATGCAAACTTAAAATATACATGGATTGTGTAACTATATATTCATTTATAGTTCAGACACCCTTTTCAATTACCCGAGTCCAATGAATTTGACCTTTGATCTTTTGATCCCAAAATCAATAGGTGTAATCCTGGATTCATTGGAAACATTTCTGGCAAGTTTCATGATTATAGGTGCAATACAGGCTCAAAAATGGTCTGGAAACCATTTTCAATTACCTAAGTCCTGTGACCTTGATCTTTGACCCTTTGACCCCTAAATCAAAAGTGGTCATTTTCTATTCACTGGAAACATTTCTGGCAAGTTACATGATTATAGGTGCAATACAGGCTCAAATTCAGTCGGGAAACCATTTTTAATCATCTTAGTCCTGTGACCTTGACCTTTGACCTTTTAACCCCAAAATTGATAGTGGTCATCCTTGATCCATGGGAAACATTTCTGGCAAGCTTCATGATTATAATTGCAATACAGGCTGAAATATGGTCCGGAAACCACTTTCAATCATCGGAGTCCTGTGACCTTGACCTTTGACCTTTTGACCCCAAAATCAATAGGGGTCATTCTTGATTCATGGGAATCATTATTGGCAAGTTTCATGACTTTAGGTGCAATACAGGCTAAAATATGGCCAGGAAACCATTTTCAATCATCAGAGTCCTGTGACCTTGACCTTTGACCTTTTGACCCCAAAATCAAAAGTGGTCATTTTCTATTCACAGGAAACATTTCTGGCAAGTTACATGATTATAGGTGCAATACAGGCTGAAATATGGTCCGAAAACCAATTTCAATCAACAGAGTCCTGTGACCTTGACCTTTGACCTTTTGACCCCAAAATCAATAGGCCTCATCCTTGATTCAAGGGAAACATTTCTGGCAAGTTTCATGATTATAGGTGCAATACAGGCTGAAATATGGTCCGGAAACCATTTTCAATCATCTGAGTCCTGTGACCTTGACCTTTGACCTTTTGACCCCAAAATCAATAGGCCTCATCCTTGATTCAAGGGAAACATTTCTGGCAAGTTTCATGATTATAGGTGCAATACAGGCTGAAATATGGTTCGGAAACCATTTTCAATCATCTGAGTCCTGTGACCTTGACCTTTGACCTTTTGACCCCAAAATCAATAGGGCTCATCCTTGACTAATGGTGAGTAAGTGTATGAAGTTTCACTGTTATAGCCTCTTTCGTAGTTGACTTATAGTCCGGAAACCAATTGTTGACGCCCTCCCGCCCGCCCCGCCCGCCCAGACGCCCGCCCAACCGCCCGCCCAGACGCCCGCCCGCCCAGACGCCCGCCCGCCCGCCCGCCCGCCCGCCCGTCTCACATCAAATTAAGAGCCGAGTTTTGCAACTCGGCTAATGATTCATTACATTATTTGAGGTAAAGCCCAAACATGATTGGCATATACAATTTCATTATAAGCATATTTAAAGAAATTGACTTTGGTCACATGACCTTGGATATAGGTGAAATGAAACCTACACTCACTGACGAGGGTTAAGTACCCGAAACATGCATGTCTGGTCCATGCTGCAAATTTATCTGCTTTTAAATGATGCTATGAATTTGAAGACGTTTAACATTGTATGGATCATGAGCAACAAAAAACTGAATTAGTGATTGGATACATGGTTCAAAATGTAAAGCCTTAACATTATTAGCATAGGCAATTTCAGCCTGGACATGCTTAGCATATACAATTTCATTACCAAAGTAAGGAGCTACCTTAACCATGTGACCTTGGGACAATGTGATAAGAAACATTTAGTCCTTAGAAACAACATACTAAAATATGAAAACAATTGTAAGAAGGGTTCAGGAGATATAGCCCAGACAATATTAGTACGTACAATTTCATTAAAAAGAACTAAATGATCTTGACCTTGGGCACATGAACTTGGGTCAAGATGATAAGAAACCTTCCAATCCTGAGCAACAGCATACTATAGTATAAGAGTGATCCAGTATACGATTCCACAGATATAGCCCAGACTCAATAGCATTTACAATTTCATTAAAAAATGTAGTACTTGACCTTAGTCATATGACCTTGGATCAAGGTGGTGTGAAACCTTTGGGTCATCAGCACCATCATACTAAAATATGAAGTGATCCGATCACGGTTCAAAAGATTAAGCCTGGACATAATACATGTAACAAATACAATTTCATTTAAAATATACTAATTGACCTTGACCTTGGTCACATGACCTTGAGTCAATGTGATGTGAAACCTTTACGTGATAAGCAACAACATACTAAAATATGACGGTGATCTGATAAATAGTTAAAAGAGATACAGCCCCAATGGTATAGCATGTACAATTTCATTAAAATGTACTTAGTAACTTTGACCTTGATCAAATAACCATGGGTCCAGGTGAAACCTTTTGGTCATGACTAAATACATTCTTAAACTTGAAAGCAATCCAGTATGCGGTCCAAGGGATTAAGCCTAAACAAGAATGTATCTACAATTTCATTGAAAATATAGTAAGTGACCTTGGCCTTGGGTCTAGGTGATGTGAAGCCTTCGGGTCATAAGCAAAAACATACTAAAATATGAAAGTGATCTGGCAAACGGTTCAAGAGATATAGCCCAGACAAGAATGTATGCACAATATCATTAAAAATGCACTTAGTGACCTTGACCTTGGTCACATGACCTTGGGTCAAGGTGAAGTGAAACCTACGGGTCATAAGCAACAACATACTTAGATATGAAAGTGATCCAGCAAACGGTTCAAGAGATATAGCTCTACAGGAATGTATGCATAATTTCATTAATAAAGCCTGTGTTTGTGAAACACGAATGCCCCCGGTGGCATCTTTGTTAGTATAAACTTCATTTTCTGTTAGGTATGTGAAAGGTCAAGGTCAACAATATTGGTATCAATGGAAAGGTCTTGTCACAAGGAATACACATGTGAAATAAGAAAAACCTATCACTTACCATACAAAAGTTGTGCCCAATGTTAAAGTTTTGAAAAGTAGGTCAAAGGTCAAGGTCAAGAGGTCAAAAATTTTGGTATCAATGGAAAGGTCTTGTCACAAGTCACAAGTAACACACATGTGAAATATGAAAGCCTTATCACCTACCATTCAAAAGTTATGCCCATGTTAAAGTTTTTGAAAAGTAGGTCAAAGGTCAAGGTCAAGTTCACAAGGTCAAAACTTTTGGTATCAATGGAAAGGTCTTGTCACAAGGAACACACATGTGAAATATGAAAGCCCTATCACTTACCAGTCAAAAGTTTTGCCCAATGTTAAAGTTTTTGAAAAGTAGGTCAAAGGTCAAGGTCAAGGTCACAAAGTCAAAACTTTTGGTATCAATGAAAAGGTCTTGTCACAAGGAATACACATGTGAAATATGAAAGTCATATCACTTACCATTCAAAGGTTATGCCCAATGTTAAAGTTTTTGAAAAGTAGGTCAAAGGTCAAGGTCAAGGTCACAAGGTCAAAACTTATGGTATCAATGAAAAGGTCTTGTCACAAGGAACACACGTGTGAAATATGAAAGCCCTATCACCTTCCATTCAAAAGTTATGCCCAATGTTAAAGTTTTTGAAAAGTAGGTCAAAGGTCAAGGTCACAAGGTCAAAACTTTTGGTATCAATGAAAATGTCTTGTCACAAGGAACGCACGTGTGAAATATGAAAGCCCTATCACTTACCATTCAAAAGTTAAGCCCAATGTTAAAGTTTTTGAAAAGTAGGTCAAAGGTCAAGGTCAAGGTCACAAAGTCAAAACTTTGGGTATCAATGGAAAGGTCATGTCACAAGGAATACACGTGTGAAATATGAAAGTCATATCACTTACCATTCAAAAGTTACGCCCAATATTAAAGTTTTTGAAAAGTAGGTCAAAGGTCAAGGTCAAGGTCACAAGGTCAAAACTTTTGGTATCAATGAAAAGGTCTTGTCACAAGGAATGCACGAGTGAAATATGAAAGCCCTATCAGTTACCATTCAAAAGTTATGCCCAATGTTAAAGTTTTTGAAAAGTAGGTCAAAGGTCAAGGTCAAGGTCACAAGGTCAAAACTTTTGGTATCAATGAAAAGGTCTTGTAACAAGGAACGCACGTGTGAAATATGAAAGCCCTATCACTTACCATTCAAAAGTTTTGTCCAATGTTAAAGTTTTTGAAAAGTAGGTCAAAGGTCAAGGTCAAGGTCACAAGGTCAAATATTTTGGTATCAATGGAAAGGTCATGTCACAAGGAATACACGTGTGAAATATGAAAGCTCTATCACCTTCCATTCAAAAGTTATGCTCAATGTTAAAGTTTTTGAAAAGTAGGTCAAAGGTCAAGGTCAAGGTCACAAGGTCAAAACTTTTGGTATCAATGAAAAGGTCTTGTCACAAGGAACGCACGTGTGAAATATGAAAGCCCTTTCATTTACCGTTCAAAAGTTATGCCCATTGCTAAAGTTTTTGAAAAGTAGGTCAAAGGTCAAGGTCACAAGATCAAACATTTTGATATCAATGGAAAGGTCTTGTCACAAGGAATACACATGTGAAATATGAAAAATCTATCACCTTCCATTCAAAAGTTATGCTCAATGTTAAAGTTTTTTCGGACAAACAGACAGACAAACAGACGGACAGGCCAAAAACTATATGCCCCGGAATCTGTGATTCCGGGGGCATAAAAATGCACTGAGTGACCTTGACCTTGGTCACATGACCTTGGGTCATGGTGATGTGACACCTTTGGGTCATAAGCAACAACATACTAAAATATGAAAGTTATCCAGCAAACAGTTCAAGGGATATAGCACGGACTGGAATGTATGTACAGTTTCATTAAAAATGCACTAAGTGACCTTGACCTTGGTCACATGACCTTGGGTCAAGGTGATGTGAAACCTATGGGTCATAAGCAACAACATACTAAAATATGAAAGTGATCCGGCAAACGGTTCAAGAGATATAGCCCGGACAGGAATGTATGCATAATTTCATTAAATATGCACTGAGTGACCTTGACCTTGGTCACATGACCTTGGGTCATGGTGATGTGAAACCTTTGGGTCATAAGCAACAACATACTAAAATATGAAAGTTATCCGGCAAACGGTTCAAGGGATATAGCACGGACTGGAATGTATGTACAGTTTCATTAAAAATGCAGTAAGTGACCTTGACCTTGGTCACATGACCTTGGGTCAAGGTTATGTGAAACCTACGGGTCATAAGCAACAACATACTAAAATATGAAAGTGATCCGGCAAACGGTTCAAGAGATATAGCCAGGACAGGAATGAATGCATAATTTCGTTAAAAATGCACTGAGTGACCTTGACCTTGGCCACATGACCTTGGGTCAAGGTGATGTGAAACCTACGGGTCATAAGCAACAACATACTAAAATATGAAAGTTATCCTGCAAACGGTTCAAGAGATATAGCCTGGACAGGAATGTATGCATAATTTCATTAAAAATGCACTAAGTGACCTTGACCTTGGTCACATGACCTTGGGTCAAGGTGATGTGAAACCTTCGGGTAATAAGCAACAACATACTAAAATATGAAAGTGATCCGGCAAACGGTTCAAGAGATATAGCCCAGACAGGAATGTATGCATAATTTCATTAAAAATAGCAATCCAAGGAATGCTTGTGTCGCCTGCAAAGCGGTTTGATTATTATTCTAAAAAGTGGAACAAAATTATTGGTATCAGTAGAAAAGTCTTGTCAAATGAAATTCATTTGAAATATCAGACCTCTTAATTACAAATTATCATTTCATCTTATCTCATTTTATCATGGTCATTCTCAAATTTTCAGAAATGAGTGTCAATCATCTAGGTCAAGGTCACTACGTAAAAATTGGTAACAAAAAGGTGTCCTCATAAGAAATATTTAAGACCTATCACCTACCAGTTAAAAGATATATACAACCTTAAAAAAGAAGGTCAAATAGCTAGGTAAAGGTCAAAAGGTAAAAAATTATGGTATGTGTAGAATGGCATTGTTACAAGAAAAATACATGTGAAATATCAAAGCCCTATCACCTACCAATCAAAAGATATAGCCAATATTACTTTTATTGAAAAGTAGGTCAAATATCTAGATCAAGGTCAAAAGGTCAAATATTAAGGTCTGTGTAGAAAGGTCTTGTCACAAGGAATACACATGTGAAATACCAAAGCCCTATCACTTACCAATCAAAAGATATATCCATTCTTAATTTTTGGGAAAAGTAGGTCAAATATGTAGGTCAAGGTCAATAGGTAAAAAATTATGGTATGTGTAGGAAGGTCTTGTCACAAGGAATACACATGTGAAATATCAAAGCCCTATCACTTACCAATCAAAAGATATAGCGAATCTTATCTTTTTTTCAAAAGTAGGTCAAATATCTAGGTCAAGGTCACAAGGTCAAAAATTATGGTATGTGTAAAAAGGTCTTGCCACAAGGATTGCACATGTGAAATATCAAAGTCCTAACACTTACCAATCAAAAGATATATCCATTCTTAATTTTTTTGAAAAGTAGGTCAAATATGTAGGTCAAGGTCACTAGGTCAAAAATTATGGTATGTGTAAGAAGGTCTTGTCACAAGGAATACACATGTGAAATATCAAAGCCCTATCACTTACCAATCAAAAGTTATGGGCTGTGACACCCAAAGTGTGACAGACAGACAGACGGACGGACTGACAGATGGACAGACGGACAACGGAAAAAGTGATCCCTAAGTGTCGCTGTGCTCCGCAGGCGACACAAAAATGCACTAAGTGACCTTGACCTTGGGTCAAGGTGATGTGAAACCTTCGGGTCATAAGCAACAACATACTAAAATATGAAAGTGATCGGGCAAACGGTTCAGGAGATATAGCCCAGACACGATGTGTGACAGACGGACAGACAGACAGACAGACAGACAGACAGACAGACAGACGATGAAGGCAAAACCGATATGTCTCCTCCCCGTTGGAGGGGGAGACATAATAACTGCTTTATTAAATTATCAAGATTTTTTTACATTTGCATTGTAATGTAGGGGACTAACTTTAAAAGACAACATGTGAAATAAACAATTAGGCTTGTTATTATTTTTCCCTCTATTTCATCATACCAAATTAGAGTCTCGGCCCGAGTATATTCGTCTTCCATTAGAATCTTGGATTTCCAATATGACATAGGACTCTATGGGAAAATTGGCACCTTGAGTAGCTTTCACTTCATTACCATTTAGCATCACAATGCTTGCAGCTATCTGTTCTGAATAAGGCAAAATGTAAAACAATTGTAAAAATGATGAAATGTAATGTTGATAATCGAGATAGGGGTATTAGGAGAAATATCAAATTGAAATACATGCAAGAATTCATTACTCTAAACACAATTATTCATGAGTCTGAGTTTCATATTGAATATTCTTACACTCTGTCTGCACTTAGAAAATAGAGAACAGAGGAAATAAACAATTTGAGCTGCTTTTTGAAACAAGCAAGATAATCAATAACTCTTTATATGAATATATTTTCTTTAAAGTACATTGATTTTAAGATATTATTTCAAAAAGGATGTTGAAAGTAACCAGAGTTTCTGACAAGTTTTCTTACCTGTCACTTGGAAACAATCACTGATAAGTACAGCAGAATCCCATTCAGTACTTGTAGGGCTGTACAAGGACTCATTATAATAGTAGTGAGTCCTCGCTTTGCTGTCTGCATAAATCATTACAAACTGAAAATCCTTGTATGTGTTTGGCATTCTGGAGTGAGGAAATCTCGGCATTCTCATCGTCACATTCAGTCTAACACAAGTAGAAACATCAAGTATTCGTAAACCAGTGAATGTGGCCACTCCTGATGCTGCTCGTTTGTTGACTACAAGGTCATACGTGCTCTTTGATTCAATGACATCAGTACCACCCAGTCTCACCTTTATATATAAACATGTTAGTTTTTATTACATAGTTCTACCTATATTACATTACATCATGTCATAATTGTTGTATCATGACATGTGTTAGTTTTTATTACATAGTACTACCTACATTACATTACATCATGTCATAATTGTTGTATCATGACATGTGTTAGTTTTTATTACATAGTACTACCTATATTACATTACACCATGTCATAATTGTTGTATCATGACATGTGTTAGTTTTATTACATAGTACTACCTATATTACATTTGTATTTTACACCATGTCATAATTGTTGTATCATGACATGTGTTAGTTTTTATTACATAGTTCTACCTATATTACATTACATCATGTCATAATTGTTGTATCATGACATGTGTTAGTTTTATTACATAGTACTACCTATATTACATTACACCATGTCATAATTGTTGTATCATGACATGTGTTAGTTTTTATTACATAGTACTACCTATATTACATTTGTATTTTACACCATGTCATAATTGTTGTATCATGACATGTGTTAGTTTTTATTACATGGTACTACCTACATTACATTACATTATGTCATAATTGTTGTATCATGACATGTGTTAGTTTTTATTACATAGTACTACCTATATTACATTACACCATGTCATAATTGTTGTATCATGACATGTGTAAGTTTTTATTACATAATACTACCTATATTACATAACACCATGTCATAATTGTTGCATCATGACACACATAAGTTTTTATTACATAGTACTACCTATATTACATTACACCATGTCATAATTGTTGTATCATGACATGTGTTAGTTTTTATTACATAGTACTACCTATATTACATAAATCATGTCATAATTGTTGTATCATGACATGTGTTAGTCTTTCGCTTGTAGATCTGGTCAACTTACGTAGACATGAGAAACCATATCCTCCAATGACTTGATGACATAATGATGGACAAGGTTTTCAAAGTAAGCCACTTGTAATGTCAGTTCTGCTGTGGAGTCTATTCCTGTGGTGAGGGTACTTCCACTTCCATCCTTGATGGCAATATCAACATCAAAAGGCTCGCCAGCAACCACATCAGCAGGTGGTGTCGTAAAGACAATGTCTGCAGCAGGCTCTATATAAATATAAAACAAACACAACCACATCAGCAGGTGGTGTCGTAAAGACAATGTCTGCAGCAGGCTCTATATAGATATAAAACAACCACATCAGCAGGTGGTGTCGTAAAGACAATGTCTGCAGCAGGCTCTATATAAATATAAAACAACCACATCAGCAGGTGGTGTCGTAAAGACAATGTCTGCAGCAGGCTCTATATAGATATAAAACAAACACAACCACATCAGCAGGTAGTGTCGTAAAGACAATGTCTGCAGCAGGCTCTATATAGATATAAAACAAACACAACCACATCAGCAGGTGGTGTCGTAAAGACAATGTCTGCAGCAGGCTCTATATAAATATAAAACAAACACAACCACATCAGCAGGTAGTGTCGTAAAGACAATGTCTGCAGCAGGCTCTATATAAATATAAAACAAACACAACCACATCAGCAGGTGGTGTCGTAAAGACAATGTCTGCAGCAGGCTCTATATAGATATAAAACAAACACAACCACATCAGCAGGTGGTGTCGTAAAGACAATGTCTGCAGCAGGCTCTGTATAAATATAAAACAAACACAACCACATCAGCAGGTGGTGTCGTAAAGACAATGTCTGCAGCAGGCTCTATATAAATATAAAACAAACACAACCACATCAGCAGGTGGTGTCGTAAAGACAATGTCTGCAGCAGGCTCTGTATAAATATAAAACAAACACAACCACATCAGCAGGTGGTGTTGTAAAGACAATGTCTGCAGCAGGCTCTGTATAAATATAAAACAAACACAACCACATCAGCAGGTGGTGTCGTAAAGACAATGTCTGCAGCAGGCTCTATATAAATATAAAACAAACACAACCACATCAGCAGGTGGTGTCGTAAAGACAATGTCTGCAGCAGGCTCTATATTAATATAAAACAAACACAACCACATCAGCAGGTAGTGTCGTAAAGACAATGTCTGCAGCAGGCTCTATATAAATATAAAACAAACACAACCACATCAGCAGGTGGTGTCGTAAAGACAATGTCTGCAGCTGGCTCTATATAAATATAAAACAAACATCAAAACAGGCTCTATATAAATATAAAACAAACATCAAAACAGGCTCTATATAAATATGAAACAAACATCAAAACAGGCTCTACATAGATATAAAACAAACATCAAAACAGGCTCTACATAAATATAAAACAAACATCAAAATAGGCTCTACATAAATATAAAACAAACATCAAAACAGGCTCTACATAGATATAAAACAAACATCAAAACAGGCTCTACATAAATATAAAACAAACATCAAAACAGGCTCTACATAGATATAAAACAAACATCAAAACAGGCTCTACATAAATATAAAACAAACATCAAAACAGGCTCTACATAAATATAAAACAACCATCAAAACAGGCTCTACATAGATATAAAACAAACATCTACATACTCATAGATATAAAACAAACATAAAACAGGCTCTATATAAATATAAAACAAACATCTACATACTCATAGATATAAAACAAACATCAAAACAGGCTCTACATAGATATAAAACAAACATCAAAACAGGCTCTACATAGATATAAAACAAACATCAAAACAGGCTCTACATAGATATAAAACAAACATAAAAACATGCTCTACTTAAATATAAAACAAACATCAAAACAGGCTCTACATAGATATAAAACAAACATCAAAACAGGCTCTACATAGATATACAACAAACATCAAAACAAGCTCTACATAGATATAAAACAAACATCAAAACAGGCTCTACATAAATATAAAACAACCATCAAAACAGGCTCTACATAAATATAAAACAAACATCAAAACAGGCTCTACATAGATATAAAACAAACATCAAAACAGGCTCTACATAAATATAAAACAATCATCAAAACAGGCTCTACATAGATATAAAACAAACATCAAAACAGGCTCTATATAAATATAAAACAAACATCAAAACAGGCTCTACATAAATATAAAACAAACATCTACATACTCATAGAATTAGATATAAAACAAACATCAAAACAGGCTCTACATAGATATAAAACAACCATCAAAACAGGCTCTACATAAATATAAAACAAACATCTACATACTCATAGAATTAGATATAAAACAAACATCAAAACAGGCTCTACATAGATATAAAACAAACATCAAAACAGGCTCTACATAAATATAAAACAAACATCTACATACTCATAGAATTAGATATAAAACAAACATCAAAACAGGCTCTACATAAATATAAAACAACCATCAAAACAGGCTCTACATAAATATAAAACAAACATCAAAACAGGCTCTACATAAATATAAAACAAACATCTACATACTCATGGATGTCATCTTAATCTAAACATTTTAATTCCTTGGACCTTGACGAAAACCAAGGAAAAGAGAACTCGGGCAAGAAAACTGTGGGCACAAACCATTAAAATTAAAAAAAAAAAAGAAAAAGAATTTTACTGTTTTGTGAGGTATTCATATATTGTAAGATTAACATGTATCTTGATTATTCAATGAATTCAATTAAACTTTTAAATGTTTACTTTTTAAATTTCATTGGGTGATGAAATGTCAGTTGTCGTATCAGGAATGTATCCTCTCTTGCACCCACCCACCCCTCTCCCCTTTTACTTTCACCGGAAAAATTAGCATTCAAAATTTAGAAGAGAGAGAAAACTTCCTTTTCGGCGCCGTCTATAGTGTTATCAGCAATATATCGTTTTATATGGGATGATCTGGAAAAAGGGGTTAAAACTTACAAATTAACTAATAAGTACAGTATAACATTAGTATTACAGGATTTTCCCTTCTAAATAATGTAAATGATTTTCCAATGTAATATCTGAAGACAAAATTCTTGCTCATTCCTTTACTTTAAAAGAGGGTGAAAGGGAGGGGGAGGGACGGGAGGAAGGAGAGAGGGGGAGAGGGAGGGGGAAAGGGTGTGGGAGGGGAGATATTAAGGGGCGGAGAGAGCGGTTACCCCATGTCTGCTCCCCATCCCCATCGTAAAAGGCAAGGATGAATGGGAGGGGGAGGAAGGAGGCAGCTGGAGGGAGGCTGATGGGAGGGAGGGAGAGTTTAGGAGGTGGGAGAATGGAGCGGGACAGGGGAGAGAAGGAGAGAAGTTAGAAGAAATCTACCCCCTGTCCCCCCCCCCCCCTTGAATACAATCAACCCCCCCCCCCCCCCCTTTCTAAAAAAAATCTGAAGTCT
This sequence comes from Pinctada fucata, assembly GCA_028142955.1. Classification (NCBI taxonomy): domain Eukaryota; kingdom Metazoa; phylum Mollusca; class Bivalvia; order Pterioida; family Pteriidae; genus Pinctada; species Pinctada fucata. Next base: position 53,262,979 of record AP027112.1, on the reverse strand, counting down.
TCACCCCTCTACCTTGGATCCGCTTATGATTTACCTCCAAGGGAAAAAAAATACCCAGCCTTATTTCTGACAGAAAAAAATATACTTCATGCTTTGAACAGAGCCCCAGCTGTGTTGACCTATTTGTACTAAATAATGTAAATGATGACGCAAGTTGTGACGCGTTGTAGCAGCAGACATTTAGAAGTTTGTGTTGGGATTTACACTGCATATATTTCCTGTATATTCTACATGTAGATCTTATATATGTGAAGAGAAACTACATTATTCGATCTACAGGTATCAAAATATCAGCTGCAAATCATCCTGGCCTCGAATGCAGAATGAAGTTCGGTAAGTCGCTGATCGCGCTGATATTTTTTTGTTTGTTTTTTTTCTCCCAGCATTACAGTATGAGTTTATCCATGGATTTTTCTGAGGGAGCTGTCAATGAAAGAAAGTCCGCGAAACAAAGTTGTATGCTGACGTCGCGTCGCATGCTGACGTCACGTTGTAATTTTCAAAGAGGATATTCGGACTAAACATGATATATGTTGGAAATGATGGTGCATTGTCAATATTACGTGAAGCAAAGTTCAAATCATACATTGGGACACTGGAGGAGTAAGCCAAACGAAGAACATTCAAAGGAGATCGAGAAATCTTGGTCATCGATGGGTTTCATTCTGTCGTCAAGTGACATTGTCAAAAAAATAAGCTTGCGCTTCACGCCGATCAAATGGGCAATGGGGAGAATGACGTCATTGACCACGGTTTGGGAACCTATAGGTATAGCATAGAATTCAATTGAAAAACACCATTTTTCCTATATATATATACACGTGTTACCTTGATGAGGACTACGTCCGCGCCTGCGGCGCGGACTGCGTCCTCTATAAAACAAACATCAAAACATGCTCTACATAGATATAAAACAACCATCAAAACAGGCTCTACATAAATATAAAACAAACATCAAAACAGGCTCTACAGAAATATAAAACAAACATCAAAACAGGCTCTACATAAATATAAAACAACCATCAAAACAGGCTCTACATAAATATAAAACAAACATCTACATACTCATAGAATTAGATATAAAACAAACATAAAATCATGCTCTACATAGATATAAAACAAACATCAAAACAGGCTCTACATAGATATAAACAAACATCAAAACAGGCTCTACATAAATATAAAACCAACATCAAAATCAAATTCAAGGGATTGTGTCTGTCTTTAAAGAAATGCTTACAGACATCCCCCCCCCCCATTATTAAGTTTTCTTAATATATCTCATATATTGTCAAAATTCTAAATATGAAAGATTAAACTCCAAGGAAAGGTCAAAGGTGTTTTGTTACCGAAGCAGGGCTTATGAAAAGGAATGCAAACATGAAATATTAAAGTCCTATCATTTAAATTGCCATCCAAAACTTATGGTCGAGGTTGAAGTTTTAAAATTTTTAAATGTGGGTCAACCTCCAAGGACGAGGTCACAAGGTCAGAATGTTGTTACCAACAGAAAGGTCTTGTCACGAGTAATACACATGTGAAATGTGAAAGCCTTATCACTTTCCGTTCAAAAGTTATGGTCAGGGTTAAAGTTTTTGAGAAGTACGTCAAAGTCCAAGGTCACAACCTGACAATGTCAAAAATTGTTGGTATTCATGGAAAGATCATTTCACAAGGAATACACATGTGAAATATCAAAGCCCTATCACTTTCTATTAAAAGGTTATGGACAAGGTCAAAGTTATTTGAAAAGTAGGTCGAACTCAAAGTCCAAGGTCAACAGGGCTCGAAATTAACGTATGTCCGTTAGTCCGTGACTAATAGATTTTGCTACAAGCTAATGAAAAATTCCATGCATTAGTCCGCTGGGCTAATATAAAATTTATACCACTAGATTCCTTACGTGGGGATATGTGTCTTAAATGTATGTTTCACATTCGTAATGTTTGATCACAGCCGTAAAGTACACATTATGGTGCAGGGTGCGTGGCCTTCCCAATCACTGAGGACAAAAACAGTATGCTTCCTAATCTTTTTAGGGGCATAAAAATATCACATGCCAAGATCTTTCCAATTACTTCAGCTGAGTTCTTATTAAGTTTCTCAAAGTGAGGTCAACAAACCTCATTTGCTTCATTCTTAAGATGTCAAAGTTAGAAAATATAATGAAATTAGTTTGACCATCAAAAATTGTTAAAACAGCAAAACTAAATCAGACTCTACAAAAACTCACTATCATGACTGCCTGGGCTACCAGAAATTCTGCACAACACTGCAGAAATTTTCTAAAAAAGGATTGGCCAACTAGGCTTGTGGTTCAAACAAGTTTTGGTTAACAACTTAACAGTCTTAAATACACCTGCATACCTGTTATTTCAAAGGAGTTAGTGGCATTTGTGTAAGTTGTTCCTTGGTAATCTATTGTATACACATATACTCGAGGACCACTAGGTACTGTTCCTGATGGATGCCGGTGAATTAAGCCGTCAGCTCGCATCTTTCCTTGAATCACTGGAATTCCTTCATATATGGTGTTGTTTGAGCAATGAAACCTACAAAATTAACAGCAGTAACAGACTAACAGTCCTTGTAACTTGTTACGAGCAGCATAAACTTTGATAAAGTCACATGCAGTGATGATGCTGCAATATTTTTCGTAGATATGGAGTCATGTTTGTGCCATATTAATCATATTTTGTACAACTAAATACTAGTTTGTTTTTCTTGTGAATTTAACAAAATTATGTAAGGACAATATTTACTTACTTCCAATAAACACCTTCATAAAATGTAGGATAAGGCATGAATCCTGAGTACAAGCATAATATACCATCTGTTGCCCAGCTATCGGGCATAGCAGGATTACTGTGTGTAGCAGCATCTACAGTAGCTACTGAGAAATTGTAAGCATCTAGATCTTCAATCTTAGTACCATCATCCTGATACAAATATGCCACCAATGGTTTACTTGTTGTATGTCCTAGTGAGATACTAAATATACGATCGGCATCAGCTGGTGTACTATCTGGTGGTGAGGAATCTACATCAAACACAATCTTTATGGCTACTGCATTGGCTACAAATAAAACAACAAAACTTGTAAAAATATTACAGAGTAAGGCGACAGAAATAATTCTTAGTTTTACTGATCCACCGACCCTAATTTTACCACAATTGGAAATAAAAAACATGTGCTTGTGAAACATGAATGCCCCCCCCTTGGCATCTTTATCTGTAAAACAGCTGAAAGTAGATCACATTTTGAGGTCAAGGTCACAAGGTCAAATTTGGTATCCATGGAAAGGTCTTGCCAAAAGAAATTCATATGTGAAATATAAAAGCCCTATTACTTAGCATTCAAACGTCATGGCTCAAGTTTAGATTTTCAAAAGTAGGTAAAACTACAAGGTCAATGTCACAAGGTCAAACATTTTGGTATCCATGAAAAGGTCTTGTCACAAGAAATACACACGTAAATATCAAAATCCTATCACTTACCATTCAAAGGTTATGGTCAAGGCTAAAGTTTTTCAAAAGTAGGTCAAACTCCAAGGTCAAGGTCACAATGTCAAAAATGTTGGTACCCATGGAAAGGTCTTGTCACAAGGAATATACATGTGAAATATGAAAAACCTATCACTTTCCATTTAAAAGTTATGGTCCAAGTGAAAGTTTCTGAAAACTAGGTTAAACTCCAAGGTCAAGGTCAAAAAATTTTGACATTCATGGAAATGTCTTGTCACAAAGAATATACATGTGAAATATGAAAGTCCCATCACATGTATCACATACCATTCAAAAGTTATGGTCAAGGTTAAAGTTTCTGAAAAGTAGGTAAATGTCCAAAGTCAAGGTCACAAGGTACAAAATTTTGGTATCCCTGGAAAGGTCTTGTCACAAGGAATACACATGTGAAATATGAAAGCCCTATCACTTACCATTCAAAAATTATGGACAAGATTAAAGGTTTTGTGACTGACGGACAAACAGACAGACGGACAGAAAGACGGACAGAAGGGACAGTTTTATTGTCCCTTCGCTTTCGCAATAACTAGTTACTATTCATTACTTTCAGGAAATAGTCTTAGATATTAAATAAATCTTCATTTCTTTTTGGCATTTATTGAGTACAAATCAAACTGGTTTCAACAGTAATAGTTTCTGCACATTCGTCCTTTTCAAGCACTTTAAACAAACTTGTTTTACAAATTTTGAGATAAATTTGTAGATTTTTAAATGGTGAATTCAAATCACAAATCATCGAAACAAAATTTTGCATCTAATTTACCCTATCATGCCTCCTTTCCAACCCTTTCTGCTCCGTTTAAATTTCCACACAGGGAGAAGTCACCAAGAAAAATGCTTTTTAAATCTACATACTTGAAGTTTTGGTACTTTTTCCAAAATTATTTTAGAAGACGTTTAACATTTGAACTACTTGGTGAGTGTCACTGCTGTTGGACCAAGAGTCCCTGAGGGCACATGTAGCCAAGTTTGATCAACAAAATTTATTGAAATTTCTAAAACGTGGGTCCTGTAGCATCATATCCCACCCATTTTGCTACGTCTTTCGGTACATTTTTGGACATAATAATTTCATACATTTTTGCCATATTACATTGTTCAGACTGAGGATCACTGAAGAGGGTTTAGTACTCGAAACGTGCATGTCTGGTTCATGCTGTATAAATGATGCTATTGAATTTAAAGACGTTTAACATTTGAACTACTTGGTGAGTGTCACTGCTGGTGGACCAACAGTCCCGGAGGGCACATGCATTGTTTAGACTGAGGATCACTGACAAGGGTTTACAATTTGTTGTCAATTTATATAGTTTAAGCTTGTGTTCCCAATATGTCTCAATACCAATTTTTGTTTGTTTTTTCCAATATTCTAGATCTTTCTTATTTTTTATATATTCGAGTAGAAAAAGTGGGTCTGGGAGATCATACTTTGCTAGGATATGTGCTGCTTTAATAAACCAACTGTTGCTGTTATGTTCTTTCATTTTGAGTTGTCTAACCGCTAAGCTGAATTCTACAGATAGAATAATGGTGTAGAAATCTTACAGTATTTTATTACCTTTATATGTTTATGTATTACCGATATTCTTTCGATATACAACACGTGCACCTGTGGGAAGGGCAAGGCATTAATTGAGAGAAATTTGAATATTTTCCATTAAAGGACAGAGGAGTTGTCGCTGAAAAACCTTCGAAATCGTCCGAAAACTGTTCCGACACCAGTAACGCTGCTTCACAGCTTCAAACTGTCCCGATTCGAATCGAATCTGTCTGCCGTTATTTTTAGCGTTTCAAAGTCATATGAGACGGAACCTATTAAACATTTCCATGCATGTCCCCATGAGAATTACCCTTTCACCTTTGAGATACACAAATTATCATATGAATATACGTTCTTCCTGCAGTATACAAGCACTTTGATGCAGTCAACGCGCCACAGCCGACCCAAAATTCAAAACACAGCTGTAGTGACGGAGGGAGGGTATTGTGTCGATGTCGATCACGTATAATTGTAATGATTGATTATTTTATCTCCACTTACTTGAAAATATGACTATCAAAGTTAATATTTGCAAAAACTTCTTTTTATTTGGATCTGAAAATGGAGTAGCCATTTTGAACTCGTCTGCTCATTTCTCACGTCATACACATACGTCATCGCGAAAATGGCGGGAAGATGCTCACATTTTTTATTTCTTCTTCTTCTTCCTTCACGGAGCTGACTCAAATTGAGTGATAATACTCCGAGAGGAAAACGCATCCGATTAACACCGTTACTGTAGTTAGGAAAATTCGACAGATCTATCCCCTACATAAATTTTAATCGCAAAATTTAGAAACTGTTTAAAACTTGAGTTTGATTAAGTTTCACCGTAGGTACCACTTTCACTATGGAAAGCCAAATTAACAGAAACTCAAATAATTAGAGAGCTCTTCAATTAATTAAAGAGCTCTTAAAAAGAATTAGAGAGCTCTTCAATTAATTATAGAGCTCTAAAAAAGAATTGAAGAGCTCTCTTATTAAATTATAGAGCTCTTTAATTCATACATTGCCGATTATTGTAATTAGAGAGTTCTTCAATTCTTTTAGAGAGCTCTTTAATTCTTTTACAGAGCTCTATAATTCAATTAAAGAGCTTTCTAATTCTTTTAGATAGCTCTTCAATTGTATTAGAGAGCTCTTTAATTGTATTAGAGAGTTAGAGAGCTCTTTAAAACGGACATATCCATATTATAATTAAAGAGCTCTTTAAAAGAATTATAGAGCTCTTTAATTAAATTAATGCGCTCTGTAAAACAATTGAAGAGCTCTTCAATTGAATTAAAGAGCTCTCTAATTACAAAAATCGGCTTTGTACGAATTAAAGAGCTCTATAATTGTATTTGAGAGCTCTTCAATTCTTTTATAGAGCTCTGTAATTAATTGAAGAGCTCTTTAATTCTTTTCAAGAGCTCTTTAATTCACAAATTTATTGCGCTCATTAAAAGAATTAAAGAGCTCTCTAATTGTATTATTGAGCGCAATAAAACAATTATTGCCCTATTTAATTCATTTATTGCGCTCAATAATAGAATTAGAGAGCTTTTTAATTCATTTATTGCGCTCAATAAATGATGCGAATTAAAGAGCTCTTTAAAAAGAATTAGAGAGCTCTCTAATTGTATTTATGAGCGCAATAAATGAATTAAAGAGCGCAATAATAGAATTAAAGAGCTCTTTAATTGAATTATAGAGCTCTCTAATTCTTTTAAAGAGCTCTTCAATTAATTGAAGAGCTCTCTAATTATTTGAGTTTCTGTTAATTTGGCGTTCCATACATTCACAGATCATTAAAATCATCTCGATTTTACACAAAAATCGAAAATCGTCTAGGTTAAGGTCAAAATATCAGAGATACTGAATTTCAACGATTTTTCAAACACACAGTAAAATACGCACCTGAGAAAGACTTTTTAAAATATTGAAGAAAAAGTACATGTCCGTGTTGAAATAAGAGAGTACAAATGCTCAAAAACGGTGCCATTTTGTGGTTTTCTTTAGAAAGTGTCAGAGCGGTTAAATTTGCCTTAATTTGGGTGGAATTTCAACAATAAATAATCTTTCGGTATTCATCAGCTCTACCTTATCAAGCAGTTTAATGTCAGTAATATTCCATTCGTAAAACAACATTCATAGGTTTAAAATATTACTTACGTAAAGGGAGAAATCCGAACCGGCTCTTCAAAAGAGTACTTACCTCCACCTCAACTTATACTGAAATATTATCTTGAGACCTTTTCTTACGGTTTAAATCAAATTTTCAAACTTATCCAAATTTAGGTATATAAGGAAGGGTTATTCTACTGTCTCCGAGGGCGTAGCCCGAGGAGCAGTTGAATAACCCACTTGTTGCACGGCAATTGTTATGCCATCAAACAATCATCACCGTTGATTGAGTAATTATAAGTCGTTATTCCCCGAGTATGATAAAACTACTCATGGTCAGTAAACCGTTAAGAATTTCACGCATTTCAAATGTAGATTTCAAAGAAAACAACGGTAAAAAAAAAACAGTATTTGTTGTTAAATTAGGGGAATTAAAGTTAATTTAATAAAGGGAAACTGATATTTGAATTTTTCAAACTACAGTGTAATTAGAGAACATAGGAACCGGATTTTAGGAGATTCGGTTAAGGATTCCCCTGTATATGTTTTCCAACAAATATTCAAAACTACGGGAATATTATTATACTATTATATCTTCGTTTCTTTTCAAAAGTATTCCAGGGTACCAATCAGTACATTATTCCAGGGTACCAGTCAGTACATTATTCCATCGAAATCTTGCGAGTTTTGTCTGGTAGCTGATCCTATGCATATTGAAACATTTTACAAAGAGCTGATCTAGAGCGAGCTGGGAGTCAGAAATCCCCCCTCCCCCCCCCCCCTGGAATTTGTTTAAAAAAAACCAACATGATTTCCCGTTTCTATGTATTTTCTTTCAAAATTATAGGTTGTACCCCTTTCCCTAATGGGCTGAATCAACGTTATGGAGGGGGGGGGGGGGGGATCTAGATCCGCACGTACGTGACATTGAAATTCAACCTGTAAATCGCGGTATTTTTTTTTTCTTAATTCCTATTATGAAATGCCATTTTAGAGATGCTAACGCAAACATTCCTGTCCTTTTTTGTTGTGTTGTATTTTCAAAACGGGAGGCAATGCATGTCAGGTCAGTTAAGGACAGTTAACGGCTCAGTTGATCAGTCAATGATTAGTTCAATCATTAATTCAATCATTGTTTCACAATGAAAAATATTGCACTGTCTGGAAAGGTGTTAATTACCGTCTACAAGGTAGACCGTGCAACAATGAATTAAAGTCTTCAATAGATTCAGAAATGTTATATTTTCCATAATAAATTGAAATTTCTATATAATTCAAGCTCAATGAGTGCTAAAACAGGAGATGCACAAGAATGGTCCTAAATGACGCACCTTAATTACTTGTCCTCGAGATCCTTGTGTACATGGCCCCTATGATCCATCTCTTACTGTTGAATCAATGGTCTTCACACAACGGTCAGCCAGCAATGAATTTTAGGTTAAAATTTTCCCAAATCTAATGCGCATTAATAAATCTAATGTGTTCACGAACGCAACCGAAACAACTAGCTAGCCGTTGTTTATTGTCCGGCAGTAATTCCACGAGTCGCATGAATCAATCAAATTATCACCGAGCCGCAAAGCGGCGAGTGGAATTACTGGACAATGAATCACGGCTATAGCTATTGTTGTTATTTCTATTCTAATATAGCACATGAATGGGCGGAGCTTAGCGCACTGGAAGTTTGTTGGAGATTTTACACCAGGCGAGTTCTATGGTACTGTCCTATGACGTCATTAATGCATGTTTAAAATTTTAATTTTAACGTAGCTCGCGGGGAAGCTTTCATCACAATCAAATGTGTACGCAGGGGTGCGTTCCTTTATGCGGAACGTTCCGGTTGATCCGGTCGTTCCTGGTAATGGAACGCGCCGTTCCAGCGGATCGGATCGGATCGTCTGGCACGTCTAGGACCGACGTTCCAGGCTGTTCCAATATGGCGGACATGGTTACGATCTCCTTACAGTGCTGGAAATTTTTATTGTAATTGGAAATTTCGGTATGGATGTCACAAGAAATGATAAACATTTGATTAAATAAGTAAAATTAGAACTATTTCAACATCAATTACGACTTTATTTTGGGATTTCGTGAATATCAGGATTTTGCTCTATCAACTGTTGCTATGGTGAAGTCATTCTAGCACCATTTTCGTTCCTTTATCAGAATGGGATCGTTCTGGAACGTTCCGCATAATGGAACGCAGCCCAGGTTTCACCCTTGAATTTTTTTATGTGCACATCTACGCTATGACGTCATAAACCTTACTTGATCGTAACGTCACGTTACGTTGCGCGACATATATCGTTAGGTTCCAATATACAGCTTTAGTTTCGTATTCGAAGAAATGGCCAGGACGATTTTTTTATTTCTAAGTGTTGAGACTTGAATTTTGTGTAGTAGGCACAGTTAATGAAAAAACTTGGAATTTTGGGGTTTATATGAGTTTGGAAGGATGTAAAGAAGAGAACTGGACATAAATTTTAGCCATTGGTCCATATAGTATACAGCGATAGGAGACAAAGGCGAAGCATGTACCGCGCGTCCTGGGCTCCTTATGCCGGTAGTGCTGGAGGGGTGTTTCGCACTCTTCCGGATATATCTGAAAATCCAGATGTTGAAAATTCAAATAATTTTTCATGATTAAAGCTACTGATGTTCTCTTTCAATTCAGTATTAAATGATGTAGATAATGTTTTGAGAACAATGCTGTATTGACCTCACTATTTGGGCTACTGCATCCATTGAACGCATGCGCTCGACTGCCATTTTCACATCGTTCGATACTGATTTACGATTAAACAGTAAATCTGGATGCAATGATTTTCACATGTTTTGTAGGTCTAGATGTATTGATTGTACTAAGGTCTGGTTCATAAAGTTATGTAGAATACTTTAAAAGTCTAATGACTTCAACTTAAGCATGACGTGCATACTTTTTGCGCTTTCGGAACAGTGCGCGAAAACTGTATATTGGAACCTTGGGGCGCAAATAATGGCTTTTTTTTTTTTTTAAATACTTATATTTTCTAGTAAGCGTAGCGAGCCGAAATTTTTAAACATAAACTTTACATTGTGTCTATATTCAGTCAATGTATTTAGACACGCTTGCAATGAGAACCGGAAACTTTGAGGGATGTTTGGTTATATTTTGACTATTTCTAGGGAATGGTATATGAATGCAATTTTTTCTTCAAATATTACGTTGGAAATTAATGTTCTTTCATCCATCCTCCTCCATCCTTATCTAATTTCTTTATTGTACCATATAGACGGACGGAGAAGGCTTTACTTTTTTATTGTTTTTATTCACCACAACTTGTATGCTGACATAAAAAATGCACATATCTTCTATAGATAATGATAACATAATATTGCATATACATGTAAGACATTGAATGAAATATACAAGGTTAAACGGTATTGTATATAATTTGGTGTCATCTCAGGATTATACAAGAGTATAATTATCCTTGATATTTCTATCGTGATAAAAAATTATCGAAATTCAAAAGTTGTCGTGATTAGTTTTCAAAAATCAAATTTAACGTTTCCCACCTGCTTTTAATTCGTTTTCTCTTTTGTTCTGACACAAGTTACAATGAATATAATTCCAAATTTCTATAGGATCTGGCGAAGGCTTTACTTTTGATCAGTCTTTTTCTCGCTCTCCTTCTTGCTTGTTTCTCAGTGTGCACAATCGGGGAAAGCGGGGGGGGGGGGGGGGGGGGGGGGGGTTGTCCGACAGAAAAGGAGGAGGGGCTGCCTTATAAAATAAAATTAATCTTCTCAATACTTTTTAAATTATATGCAAAGCGGTGATTTACTTTAAGAATTTAGGAATACATAGTGTCTAAAAGTTCGAGCAAAGATTTGTATATATATCAGAAAGCAGAGCGAACCGGAATTGTTTTGTAAGAGGACGACCAATTTGATCCTGAGGGGGGAGGGGGGGGGGGGGCTGGCAATATTTTTCGGGTCAGATTATTTATTTTCAACTTCCAGTAACTAAAGATCAGAATATTTATTTTTAACCTGTAACAATCCTGACAAGCAAAATAAAAAAAAAAAAAAAAAAAAAAAAAAAAAAATTTGCCAAAGAGACTACATATGTGCAAGTTGTTTGTTTGTTTGGATTTTCATTTTATTTATTTATTCATTTATTTATTCATTTTTTTTTATTATTTTTTTTTTTTTTTTTGTTATCGGAAAAAAAGATACCGTACTGCCTTCTTGAGGAATTCCTGAACTCGGAGAAATGGAAATTTCATTTTAATAATATATATAATATGTACATCACGACAATCGAGACGGCTGAACGTAATGATAGAAAACGAGCATGAAATGAAAATCACAATGTATATCTTATATGGACCGCCACTCCCCAACCCTTATCGGATATCCGATATTATAAAGTATATGTACATATAAACAAGAGGGAATTTTTTGTATACCCCGCCAAAAGATATCGGATTAAATAGTAATGAGCATGTCCGTCCGTCTGTTCCGTATGATGTTTTCAAATATTTGAAGAAGAAAATGTCATGTACGGAGAATTTTATTTTTACATTAAGATATAAGGTCTAGTTCGAATACAGCCCATGTAATTGTTGATTAATTATCTTTAAAAAAAAGGTTTCTGGATGTTTTAAAGAAGACCGTCACAGAGAATCAAATATTCCGCATACTACGGTGTTCATTGGGGGACATCGCTTCTTCAAATCTTCGCCCTACTATATATCACCAGTCGAAGAATTGAAGAATTGAAGTAATGATGCGAAGAATTGAAGTAATGATGCGAAGATTTGAAGAAATGATGCGAAGAAACGATTATTACTTCAAATCCTCGCATCATTCCTTCACGTCTTCAAATCTTCGCATCATTTCTTCAATTCTTCAAATCTTTAAATCTTCGCATCATTTCTTCAATTCTTCAAATCTTTAAATCTTCGCATCATTACTTCAAATCTTTAAATCTTCGCATCATTACTTTAAATCTTCAAATCTTCGCATCATTACTTCAAATCTTCGCATTTTGACTTTGTCAGAAATAATCATTTTTGCACTATATCTTTCAATAACTCAATGATATATATGATTTTATGAACTGATTTACTGTATATTAATCATTTTAAGTAACTTAATGCTTAAATATATATTTTATGCTAGAATTGCATTTTCAGCTTCTTTTCCACAAACACTCGGAAGAGGGGGAACCCAGAATTCTTATTGCATCACATGTACAATAACGTGTTGTAAGTCGATGCTTTTTCAACTGTAAAGTATAATTATTTCAAAAATTGAGATATCTTCGAAATGATTAACCCATCGTCTTTGTTTTTATAAATATATTTCTGAGTGATTTTGTATTATTACTTTCATTCATTTTGGTAGATTTTTCTTCTTTTGTTATATATGGGACATTGAAAAAGAAATGTTTTAAGCCAGAAATCCAATATTTTTTTTTCGATTCAAGATTTTTAATCGGGTTTACATACGGGCGTGTCAACCTCCTTAAAAAATCGCCCCCTCCAATTTTACATAAGGAAATAATTCATTAAGATTCAAAATGAATAAAATTCTAGCATAAGACATATATTTTAGCATTAAGTTACTTAAAAATGATCAATATACAGTAAATCAGTTCATAAAATCATATCTCACTGAATTATTAAAAGATATAGCGCAAAAATGATTATTTCTGACAAAGTCAAAATGCGAAGAATTAATTGAAGATTTTAAGAATTTAAGTAATGATGCGAAGAATTGAAGATTTGAAGTAATGATGAGAAGATTTGAAGATTTGAAGTAATGATGCGAAGATTTGAAGATTTAAAGTAATGATGCGAAGATTTTAAGATTTAAAGTAATGATGCGAAGATTTAAAGATTTGAAGTAATGATGCGAAGATTTAAAGATTTGAAGTAATGATGCGAAGATTTAAAGATTTGAAGAACTGAAGAAATGATGCAAAGATTTGAAGATTTGAAGAAATGATGCGAAGAATTGAAGTAATGATGCGAAGATTTGAAGGAATGATGCGAAGATTTGGAGAAATAATCGTTTCTTCGCATCATTTCTTCAAATCTTCGCATCATTACTTCAATTCTTCGCATCATTACTTCAATTCTTCGCATCATTACTTCAATAGACCATTTTCGAGTTACCGATCACGTTCGGATATTATACTCCGCTTCGACGTTTTGTCAAGATGCCCTACTTCCGGTTTACATTTGAGTCTAAAAATAACGTGATCACGATTAAGAAATAAACTATTTACGCAACCAAATGGCATTGTAGCGTCATAAATGTGCACCATTTACATGATTTGGGGTTGGAAAAATTCAAGCAAAAGGTATCAGTCAAAGGGGATGCTCTATGTAAAAGTTGAATGGGCAGGAAAGGGGGGGGGGGGGGGGTTACGAGGAGACATAACATTAACAAGAGACTCTGGACACGTGTCCAGGTGTATAGACTGAATTTATTGTTTGTGACAGTTAGATGGGGATAGGCATTTGACAAGACAGGTGTCTAAATGTTTGATTTTGACCTGTACATCTACCCAGTGCCCCGGCAACCGGCCAACGACGTGATGCCGAGTAAAGCTTATGAAGGTGAGGGGGTTGGACAGGGTGAAAGGGAGGGGAAGGGGGCGGGAGAGAGGGACAGGGAAGAAAGGGGGCGGGAGGAGGGAGAAAGGGGCGGGAGGGGGGAGGTAAGGGAAGGGTGAAAAGGAAGGGGAGAGGAGAGGTGGAGGTAAGGGGTGGGAGGGGGAGAGAGGTACCCCCTCCCCAAAAGGTGTACCCTGCTGACGATCAAATATCATGATAGCATTGATATACACAGTGACATTGTATCTGTGACTCTGTAATCGGAAAAAGATCATGCAGGATCTAAAAGAATGAAAAATGAAAAAAAAAAATGTTTGAAATAATTATCTTCTCGGACTCAGGACTGGTATATTTTCCTTACCTGGCTGAACCCCCCCCCCCCCCTCCTCCTATCGGCTTTCCATTCCTCGTTTGTAAAATATTGATCAGGCCATGAGCGTGACTGGGGTAAACTCCGTCCCCTAGAGATTCACGAGAACAATTTTCATTTTAAAGTTTACAGGCCACAAGTATTTATTGAAATATATGTTCAAGGATCATGACTAAATAGATACAAGAAGGTCTATCTGTGAATACGGCAAACAAAACGTTTACTTGAACTTTGAATCTCATAGGATTTACATTTTATTTTGCGTGGAGTTTACACCCGCGCGGGTGTTGAGGCTCAAAACTCCCCTCCTCCTCAAGATGTCAGTCATTGTTCTATTTCAACGCTCCCAATTTCTCAACTTCAGAGCCAGATGAACCCCATCCTTGGAAAAATGTTTTAGATCCACGCATTATTTTTTATCTATATACAATTTGTTTTCATTATTCCAAGGTACCGTTTTAAAGATTTTTTTTTTTCAATTTTGAACATCTTTTTTTTTTTAATGCCTTCGTCAGGTGTACAGGGACATATCTTTCGTATCTTTCTTATTTTCTCAAGTTACCAATAGCACACGCTGCCATTTATCAAAATAGTTTTAACCCCCCCCCCCCCCAAAAAAAACCCTGTTAATACCGATTTTCATACTGAATTGATGCATTCAGAAGAGAAAGCGGCTTATATTACTTCAGAAATACTAAATGTCATTCAAATTTTAGAACCTTTTATTTACTGACAATTTCTTAGGGATATATTTGCATAAAAAGGCAATGGCGTTAAAGGGGGGGGGGGTTAAATCACAATTATTGTTATGTTTTAAAAAAGAAATTCAGTTGGGTTACCATTTTCTAATTTTTTTGTGTAAGACTTTTAAATTTTCTGTTAAAAGAAATTCCTGTTTTTCACTTTTTCAATATTTATATATCTCTACTATATGATATGACTGAAAAAAAAGTAAAATCCGATGACTTATAATTTACATTGTCATTGATGACATAAACAAATTAATGGTCAATACAAACGAAAGCAGCGATTATATTAATTTTCATATTCAAAGAAAAGTAGTTTTTCAATTTTGAGTAGATTAGATCGATTTTACACCGTTGATGTCACAATATGATAAGATAAGATAAGATAAGATATGCTTTATTACCTAAAGAAGGGCCCGTAAGGGCATGATATGAACATTACAAGATACTATAGTAAAAATTAAGGAAATGAGTATTAAATAAATAATATTACAAGCAGTTGCAAGCATTCAGATTTTCACTCTTTGGTACATGTGAATGTCACTGGTGTCTATAGAAATATATGATAAACGCAAGATAATGCTAGATACTGAGACAGTAATTAATGGAGTGAACACATTGTAAAAAGTAGTGGGAATGCAGGGGTCACCACGAGACGATGCTACAGGACAAATTGTCCACATGTGACCACTGCATAACCACCAGATCAGTAATGGAGTGTACACATGGGATGAAATGGCAGGAATGCGGAAGTCACCACGAGACGGTGCTGAAGGACAAGTGGTCCACATGTGACCACCGCACAACTACCAGATCAGTCCATGATGAGAAAAAAAAAAAATAAAAAAAAAAATATATATATATATATGACATGACATGAACATGACAAGATAAGAAGGAAACAAGTAATTATATTACAAGCAGTTGCAAGCATCTCAGATTTTCACTCTTTGGTAAATGTGAATGTGGTGTCACAATATCAAGATATATAGAAATATATGATAAAAGCAAAATAATGTTAGTTACTGAGTCGGTAATTAATGGAGTGAACACATTGTAAAATGTAGTGGGAATGCAGGGGTCACCACGAGACGATGCTACAGGACAAATTGTCCACATGTGACCACTGCATAATCACCAGATCAGTAATGGAGTGTTCACATGGGATGAAATGGCAGGAATGCGGAAGTCACCATGAGGCGGTGCTGGAGGACAAGTGGTCCACATGTGACCACCGCACAACTACCAGATCAGACCATGAAGGGAAAAAAAAAAAAAAAAAAAAAAAAAAAAAAAAAAAAATCTATAATAAGTGATGTTTAGCAATGAACAAATAGTCGAAGATTAAAATGATATTGTGAGTAATACCGTTGAGTGAAGTGCTTTAGTTCAGTTCGCATGTTACAAGGATTCATTCAATAATTTTGACAGTAATAACATGAGTAATGAAGTACTGGAGTTCAATTCACATGTAGATTCATTCAATAATTTTTGACAGAATATAGTACTGATAAAGTTAGCAATACATGCATTTAATTTTTTTGGCAATTACAGAAGTGGAAGTGAAAATTCGAAAGACTTAATTATTCACATAGTTTTATAAATTCAGAAATAGCTAAGAGTACATCAACATGTTCACAACTTAATGCCCAAATTAGTTGATTAGTGCTATTTAAAGTAATAAAATTTGGACAAGACTTGCATATAATATCCATAAGTTGAATTCTTTGATGGCTGAACTTATGACATTTAAAAAGAAAGTGACATTCATCTTCTACCTCACCTAGCATACACTTATCACAAATTCTCTCATTTCTGGGAATACCTTTGTACCTTCCAGTTTCAATTAAAAGCTTATGAGCAGATAGTCGAAATTTTGTAACTCTTCGTCTCTGATCAAAATTATGAAGTGTCTGGAGATACTTTTCAAAACCAAAATTTGTCTTAAAAGTTATGTATGTACAAAGCTTGCCATCTTGATTAGACCTCATTGATTCCCAAGACTGGAGGAATTGTTTTTTCAAAATTTGTTTGCAGGATTGGGTGAAGGAGTTTAGAGATTTTGAGCTTGCATTGTTCATCCCACTTACTTTGCTTTTTAAGAAAGTAACAGATCCATACCATGAGGGTTTATTTGCAAGGTAGTTTGAATAGGAGGAATTAAATGCTGCTTTTAGTAAGGGGAAAGAACTCCCTAGTGAGTTTAATCTATGGAAATACACAAAGCTTTGCTTCAAAATATCATAATGTAGTGGGTGCCTACCAAGTTCAGACAAAACTGCAAAATTGGAACTCTTCTGATGCACTCCTAGAATGCTTTTGCAGAATTTTAAATGAAGTTTATTACACAGTAATTTTGAGAATATCTCATCTAAAGTAATACATGCATTTCTCTTAATTCGTGTTGATAATTGATTAATTGGTCCCCAAATTTCGCTGCAGTACAAAAGTATTGGCTTAATTGTGTGATCAAATACATGAAGAGAAGATTTAACACTTGGATGAAAAGATAAAAAGTCCTTTTTGAGTTTAAAAAGTGCTCTTAAAGCTTTGTTATAAAGTTCACTCTGGGCAAGGGCAAATGAGCCTGAGACAGAAAAATGAATGCCTAGATATTTATACGATTTGACACATTCTAATGGTTTATTATCAAACATAAATTTTCGAGTGATAAGTTTGCCAGCTTTGTTAAAAATCATTATCTTAGTCTTAGACGTATTCACAGTTAAGCACCAATCCTTACAGTATTCATGAAGTTTATTTAGTTTCTCTTGTAGGCCAACTTCAGATTTTGAAAATAAAACAATATCATCAGCAAACATTAAACAATGAACATCTTTCTCATCAAGTTTGATTGGATCTGGAGTACTCTGTAAGTAAGTTGGAAGATCATTGATGAAAATTTTAAAAAGGGAAGGACTAAGATTATCTCCTTGTCTTACTCCTACTCGCACTGGGAATGAGTTGGTTACTCCAGTTTTCAACCGAATACAAGAGGTGCATGTACTGTACATGTTTTTAATAATGTTGTAAAACTTAAGCCCTATATGTGACGTTGCTAAGGTAGACCGGAAGTATGATATACATTGCCTGAATAAATTTGAATTGAATTGAAATTGAACCCTACTTGACGTAACTAAGCAGGTGCGTCATAGCAGTGACTAAACTGAAGGTTTATAACGGTCATTAGTTGTAACTCGAAAATGGTCTATTCTTCAATTCTTCGATTGGTGATATATAGTAGGGCGAAGATTTGAAGAAGCGATGTCCCCTAATGAACACCGTAGCATACTCCTTGACGTCATGTTGACATATGCGATCTGAACACGCTGTGACTTTGACGTTGCGAGTAAAATTGACGCCGAAGCCACGCTAAACAAATTTTCAATCTTTTAAAATTGCAAAAAAATCTGCCGAGAAGACCTATCCATGTTTTTATATACTCGAATTCAGCTCATTCTCTACTTTTACGTGTAAGAAGGGCTTTAAGGACCTCCACAACTTAATGGAGAAAATGATAATGAAGCAAGCCGTGTTTTGCCTTTTGAATGAGTGCGGATTTTTGAATCGCAAAATGTTGCAAAAAAAATTTAAAAAGTTGCAAAATGGCGATAAAAATTGCAAATTTCCCCTTAGAGACAATACATTATCGGTAGAAATACAATACTCAACATGGCAACAATAATTTTGATCTCCCTTTTCACCCTCCTTGGTCAATTTTCTAGATTAAAATTATTTTAGTTCAGAAAATGCATATTTTCGAATTAGAACGTCAATGCCGTCTTTGGGGCTTAAAATCTCGAAAAACTTCGCGAAATAGTTACATGAAAATTACATCAAAGATTGATCAAATCTTATATTTCACGTAGACAAATTTTCAGGCTATGTCTTCTCGCAAAATTTTCCGTGCCGTAACGCCGCGATGTACCTTAATATGTCATAGGACAGTACATATAGGGAGAAAAATTCAAGTCACATTAGAATGCGGATTAAACCTCCAATGGCGGCCATCTTGTTTGGCCGATGGGGTCCAATACAAACTAGGTACTGAGAAAATCACAAATATTTTGCTTCCTGTCAAGATTCGTGAAATTATGTGCAGCGGTTCAAGACTGAGTCACCGAGAAGCTGACAATGTGAAAAGAAGACTCTTTCAAGAACCGAATCCGGAAGGACAATAAAGGAATTCGAACATGAACAGTATTTTTTTACACATGTTTTATCTTTCCAATAAAATTCTGCGGCCGTGACCTTGACATTGAACATTACATGGTATCATCCAATCATTGCCGTAAACTCTGACCTTGAAAAATGATAGGACTGTCAGTTCTCAGGGCTCTCGCACCCATTATTGGGACTGGGGCCCAGGGCCTTTGAAATTGGGAAAATAGCGACATTTTCTCAAAAATTGGGAAATATTTAAAATAAGTTTGGATGTCTTTTGACTAGAAAATGAGTATTTTTTACTAATTTTGTTGAATTTTCCATGAGGTGTCAGATTGGGGAAAACTGTCAATAAATTTGGAAAAAGATACTATTTTGCATTGGGACTGGGGCCCAGTGTGGGCCTCAAATTACGCTGATCGAGAGACCTGGAACTTCTAATGTTGTAACGTTGATCTTTACTTGAAAGTAAAAACAAAAAGTCTGTCAGTTACCTTGAAATAAAGCATACATGAAAGTTATCTTTAAATAAATTTTGTGACAAAAAGAGCATTTTTACTCTGATATTATTAAAATTGTCGTCTCTTCTCGGCTCACCTGAGCGTAGCTCAAAATTTTAAGCTATAATTGTCATTGTGTGTTGTCCATCGTAAAAGAGATCTGATTGGTTAACTTATTTTCGACATCTCCTCTGCAACCGCTGCATAAATTTTAACCAAATTAGAGAAAGCATGGCTGTACTCAAGGTCCTCTACCAAGTTTGCGTTGTTCGTGCCGATTGGTCGTCAACAAATATGGTCGCCAAGGGCTCTGATTGGCTGATACATTTTCGATATCTCCTCTGCAATCGCTGCAAAGAATTACACTTAATCCTAAAAAAAAACAAAAAGTCAAGGTCCTTTACAAGCTTGTGTTTTTCGTGCCAATCGGTCAACAAATACGGCCACCGAGGGCTCTGATTGGCTGACGCATTTTCTATACCTCCTCTGTAACCGCTGGATAGGATTTCACTAAACTCGAAAGAAAAAAGGCAACGAAATTGCATCCTCTATTATATCAGATAAAAATATTTTAAAATCAAGTCCACAGTGACATTGAACTTTGACCCTTGACCTTGATAATCAATATACGATTCATCCTCTCCTAAGGGGAACATTTGTGGAAGGTTTGGCGTTTCTATGATGATTACTTTGTTTTCTATGCTGTTCACAAGGTTTTTTTTTTAGCTAAGTCCACTGTGACCTTGACCTTTGATCTTTAACCTTGAAAACTAGTAGTGTTCATCCCCTTCCTAGAGCGAATATGATGTTTATTCGATTTTTCTTCCATGCTGTTCACAAAGTGTTTAGCCCAAGTCCACCTTTGACCCTTGAAAGTCAATAGGGTTCATCTTCTTCCAATAGGAAACATTTGTGGAAGGTTTGATGTTTCTATGATGATTACTTTGTTTTCTCGGCTGTTCACAAGAATTCGGACACATACACTCATGCCCTCTCTCGCACACAAACAAATAAACACACAGACGTACAGCAGCGATGTTAAATCCCCTCCACTTCCTAGTTGCCAGGGGATAACAATTGCACTAGGTTCTCTTCCTACTTTGACTTTTTCGTGCCGCTCTGTCGACAAATATAGCCACAAAGGGCTTAAATTGGCTGACGTATTTTCGACATCTCCTCTACAACCGCTTCAAATGATTTCACACAACCTTAAGGGAAGCAAGTACTCAAGGATCTCACCAAGTTTGTGTTTTTCGGGCCGATCGGTCAACAAATATGGCCATAGAGATCAAATGGGGGTTTTCCCTGGCCATGATGATGTTTACAAGTGTGAAGATTGATCTGTATCCTGTACACAAGGCGTTTATGGTATATGTGACCTTGACCTCTGTAATCAAATGGGGGTTTTTCCTTGCCATGATAATGTTTACAAGTGTGAAGTTTGATCTGTATCCTGTACACAAGATGTTTATGGTATAGGTGACCTTGACCTTTGTAATGAAATGGGGGTTTTCCTTGGCCACAATGATGTTTACAAGTGTGAAGTTTAATGGTATAGATGACCTTGACCTCTCTTTTCCTTGGCCATGATGATGTTTACAAGTGTGAACTTTGATCTGTATCTTGTACACAAGGTGTTTATGGTATAGGTGACCTTGACCGCTGTAATAAAATGGGGGTTTTCCCTGGCCATGGTGATGTTTACAAGTGTGAACTTTGATCTTTATCCTGTATACAAGGTGTTTATGGTATATGTGACCTTGACCTCTGTAATCAAATGGGGGTTTTCCTTGGCCATGATGATGTTTACAAGTGTGAAGTTTTATGGTATAGGTGACCTTGACCTCTGTAATAAAATGGGGGTTTTCCCTGGCCATGACGATGTTTACAAGTGTGAAGTTTAATGGTATAGATGACCTTGACCTCTGTAATGAAATGGGGGTTTTCACCGGCCATGATGATGTTTACAAGTGTGAAATTTGATCTGTATCCTGTACACAAGGTGTTTTTGGTATAGGTGACCTTGACCTCTCTAATGAAATGGGGATTTTCCCTGGCCATGATGATGTTTACAAGTGTGAACTTTGATCTGTATCCTGTACACAAGGTGTTTATTGTATAGGTGACCTTGACCGCTGTAATAAAATGGGGGGTTTTCCTGGCCATGGTGATGTTTACAAGTGTGAACTTTGATCTTTATCCTGTATACAAGGTGTTTATGGTATAGGTGACCTTGACCCTTTGTTATCAAATGGGGGTTTCCCTTGGCCATGATGCTCAGAAGTGTGAAGTTTTATGGTATAGGTGAACTTAACCTTTTGTGATCAAATGGGGGTTTTCCCTGGCCATGATGAAGTGTGAACTTTGATCTGTATCCTGTACACAAGGTGTTTATGGTATAGGTGACCTTGAACTTTGTTATCAAATGGGGGTTTCCCCTGGCGATGATGCTCAGAAGTGTGAAGTTTTATGGTGTAGGTGACCTTGACCTTTGAAATCAAATGGGAGTTTTCCCCGGCCATGATGATGCTCAGAAGTGTAAAGTTTTATGGTATAGGTGACCTTGACCTTTTGTGATCAAATGGGGGTTTCCCCTGGCCATGATGATGCTCAGAAGTGTGAAGTTTTATGGTATAGGTGACCTTGACCTTTTGTAATCGAATGGGGGTTTCCCCTGGCCATAATGCTCAGAAGTGTGAAGTTTTATGGTATAGGTGACCTTGACCTTTGAAATCAAATGGGGGTTTTTCCTGGCCATGATGATGTTTACAAGTGTAAAGATTGATCTGTATCCTATACACAAGTTATTTATGGTATAGGTGACCTTGAACTTTGTAATCAAATGGGAGTTTTCCCTGGCCATGATGATGCTCAGAAGTGTGAAGTTTTATGGTGTAGGTGACCTTGACCTTTGTTATCAAATGGGAGTTTTCCCTGGCCATGATGATGCTCAGAAGTTTGAAGTTTTATGGTATAGGTGACCTTGACCTTTGAAATCAAATGGGGTTTTTTCCTGGCCATGATGATGTTTACAAGTGTAAAGTTTGATCTGTATCCTATACACAAGGTGTTTATGGTATAGGTGACTTTGAACTTTGTAATCAAATGGGAGTTTTCCCTGGCCATGATGAAGCTCAGAAGTGTGAAGTTTTATGGTGTAGGTGACCTTGACCTTTGTTATCAAATGGGAGTTTTCCCTGGCCATGATGATGCTCAGAAGTTTGAAGTTTTATGGTATAGGTGACCTTGACCTTTTGTAATCAAATGAGGGGTTTCCCCTGGTCATGATGCTCAGAAGTGTGAATTTTTATGGTATAGGTGACCTTGACCTTTGAAATCATATGGGGATTTTCCCTGGCCATGATGATACTTAGAAGTGTGAAGTTTTATGGTAAAATTGACCTTGACCTTTGAAATCAAATGGGGGTTTTGCCTGGCCATGATGAAGTGTTAAGTTTGATCTGTATCCTGTATACAAGGTGTTTATGGTATAGGTGACCTTGACCTTTGTAATCAAATGGGGAATTTCCCTGGCCATGATTATGCTTCAAGGCGAGTGATTGTATGGCTTTCCATTGTTCTGTATTCTGCCAGACAGGGGAAGTGACTGTGACCTTGACATGTTTTCAATTTGAATCTTACCCAAGCCATGGCAACCCTTCGAGACAAGTTTGGAGATCCTCGGATTAAGATATGGTGCCACAATTAAAGGTTACAATAGTATTGAGCTTGAAAATCAATAAGCTGCTTTTTATCATGGCAATTATGTCAATAATGAAGATCTTAGGACAGACGGTATGGTCTTTATCTTGTGGAGACGGATGAACAGACAGACATACAGTGTCATATCTTAATCTGTCAAATGACAGCCATATACAAATAGAAATTCCCTGAAGCTGATAACTGTGTACTGTCCTCTCAGCTCTTTTGTGAATGTGATGCCATGTAAGATAATGTAACAAGTCAAGTTTTCTTCCGAGAAATTTAGATTTTTCTGCAATTTTGTAGGACAGACACTAATATGACTCGGATGCGTATGCAAGATACACTAGCCATCTTGGTAGACTTGGTATATATGAAGTCAATTGATACTGTATTTATGCAGATGGAAGTTCAACTCCTTCATCTTGAAGTCTTCCTTGACCTTTGACCCACAAAGTTCAAACACAATAAGAACTGTTCAATATGATGTGTGACCTTGACCTATGGACTAACATCCTCATTTTGCAGTATTTTCTTGTACATGACCTTGCTATATGAGGACGTCTTGACCATTTACCCACAAAATCAAATTGGAAATGTTTGATACAAAGTCATTGACCTTTGACCTTCAAATTGGAAATTTTTTATACAAAATCATTGAATTTTGACCTTCAGAGTTCAAAATCAGTAAGAAAGACCTTCTAACCATCCTGTACCTGAAGATGGAATAGGATGGCTGTAAGATAACATCATTTTGATTAACTGCTTCATAGCCCAAGTTCTCATTGACAGTTAAACAGACAGACAGAAAATGTGATTCCTGTATAGGCATCCTCAATACATCAAGTCCGCTTAATACTAATTTGTGTCAAGAGTTATTTCCCTTTTTGGACAGTGTCTGACATCTTCCAGAATTTGTGTCATTTCTATAGAAATCTCATTTTTTCATTAGTCAGTCAAATCTCAAATTATTTTCCAACAATCTGATAGTACAAGTAACATTTTCTCGACATCAGTCAGAAGTCCAAAATGGGAGCTAACTCTTTATAACATAAAATTCACATTACACAAAGTCTACACATAGCTTCTTCAGCAGTATTTCCTCAATGAAAGAAAACAGACTAGATTTGCCCTGGAAATGTCAAATGCTTTTTTTTTAATGCATTTAAAATAAATTTCTATATATAGCACAAAAGCGAGCTTATTTGATAAGCAAAGCAAAACGATTTGATCCACACATGCAAATAAAGTGAAATTAAAGTCAAACATCATACACATGTAACATACACTATACACAGACGTGTGATCCATCATGCTTTGGGAATCACACGGGGAATTCAATCACATATACAATATCACATACATTCATCTACAAGGCCATCCTTAAAACTAGGTAGATTTTTGTTGATAGCAGAATCTTCATCTCTTATTTCAAAATTTCTACTCAGAAAAATTAATGTCCATACTTGCTCCATTTGAAAAAGATGAGTTGTGTTATTTCAAATCTACGTAATTTCAAGGATGGCCCGATATCACAGTTAATTCATCCAATGTCCCAAGCCAGAACAATCCCCAGGTAATTTTGACAAAAAAAGAAAAATGATCAATAAATCCCTTATTTTGGGTGCACATGTACTAATTACGGATTCCTCTGGCAAATACTGAGGACATAGTAACAATTGCTACCTAGCAATAATGGTGGGACAATACATGTAAAAAGTTAACACTGGTAGAATTCTTCTACGCCTTAATGAAAATCAGAGAAAATCCCAGCTAGAAAAATTAAATTGCTAAAAACAAAAAGTTACGAAGAGGGACATGTAAACATGTATCCAAAAAATGAAAAATGAGCATGAAAGACTTGTAGAGTAACCATGGTAACCATGCACTTAGTTAAAATGTCTGTTTTGTGAACACTGAGTGGCATAGGTAAAAAAATGAATTCTTGAGTTTAAAACAAAAATACTGGCATGCGTTCTGATAAAATACTAAATGCAAGATTGCAAATCACTATATGATTTCAACAAAACCCACGATGCATTGTTTAAATATTGCACATATACATTTTCATTCCAACACAAAAATATTTTTACGTCAATTAAATTCCAAATGAAATCTCACACCCCCACAAAGTTAGATATGTAGCAAAAAATACCATCAAACAAAGGGAATATAAAATCAACATGGTCAAATACAATTTTACAGTATAAATGTACAAAAAAGTCAAAAAGCCTTTCAAACATGGACCCTGTTCTGACAGATTGCCTACGAAACATGGTTAATGATAGATCTGGTAAACAATCAAACTATGACGGTTTTATGTATCACTTTGAACACCCAATGGTATCTCACTATTAAAACAAAAAATCTTCGAACATATCACAGTCTAATACATTACTACTTCTTTGGTCCACATTCAGTCCTTTTTAAGTGGCATTTTTATATTTTTTTTTATGATTTTTTCTTCCACTAAAATCTAACAACATAAATAAATACCCAACAAACAAAAACTCTGATTAAATAAGCAAGAGTTATCCCTCTTGGTTGTACTTTCTAAAGTACAAACATCGCCATAAGGTTGAATATAAATACAAAATAAGTTAATATAAAACCATGAGCACATGAAAATAAGCACTTTTCAGTTTCTGATTATATGATAAGTCCCAATTCTTGAATTTCATACAGATGAAATGATAAAGCATTTGAAAAAGTAGAAAAAACTCAAATTTTGCAAAAACTACTCATGAATTTTCTCGGCTGGTGGATTTGTAATGATGGATGACAGCTGTTGAATGATGTCAGCGTTACTCACAGAGGGCGCTTTACGGGAACCGCTACATGCAAGTTGATGACATATGTTCATTAAGCGCTCACTCATTTGCCGTTTCTGTAACTTTGGTTTTGTGTTATTGCTGCGATTACGTTTGTTTGCGAACCATGATTTGACCTGCGTCAAGGTTATTCCCCCTTGTCTGGCCATCTCCTCCTTTTCAGCCTTTGTTGGATACGGATTTTCCAAGTGCGACTCATACCAACCCGTCATAATGCTTACAGCTTTCAGATTCAGCGGCTGATTATGACGCTGACGACTTTTTTCACGATTCATCTGATCTTGCACTTCCAAATCACTAATTTTGCGTTTTGCAGAACTTTCACCTCTTTTGACATTTGGTTTGTGCTGAATAAGTGGTGGCATCTTGTGACAAACGAAAGCTTTACCATCTGGTCTATACATGATGGGCTTGCTCTGTATTGGTCTATAATCGGACTTGCCGTAAGATGTCATCGATGTTACTAGATCAGTAGACGAGATGTCATTGGACTGAATCTGTCTCTCACATAGTTTCTGTAACATATCACTCGGACGCGCCTGTCCACTGGTATAATTGATCATCGTGAATACCTTCTGAGGCTGGCACATAGCCATACAGTCTACGTCACTGTCATTCTCCTTGTTTCCGTCATCGAAACTCACGTCAGCAGACGACAATGTGGACGACTTGGATTCATATGGATATACTGGCGACATTCCCATTTCTGAATTGTACCCACTGTCCTGGTATGTGACTGTGGATGTACTGTGTACATAGTCTACAGACGCACTATCTTTTACCTCTATACTCGGTTCTTCTTTGATAATCTCGCATGACGCGTCGTCGGACAAAACTTGATTAGCCTCGGACAGAAGTGGGCTAATACAGCGATACTGCCTTGATTCACTCTCAGGGGCGATAGACGCCAAGGCGGAGATTAATTCTGGAGTAGAACAGCGATTTACATCAGTACCAGAATTCTGCTCACACGGTACATTGACAGGCGAGTAAGGTACAGACATAGGTACGTTCTGAACACTCCCGGCTTTATATAGACGGTCAGGTACAGAAGGACACTGATAATTAGCTGTACAGTACCACTGGTATAGATGATGAAAATCATGGGTCATATGATTCTGATACATGGTGTAATAGTCTTGTGTTGCCATAGAATTGTAAATATACTCACTTCCTTGTATGCCGGGAGTGTTCGGTTGGTCGCTGTGCGCTCTGTGGAACTGCTGGGCACTCTTAGGCTCGGAAGGGCTCATGACTGGAATAGGCGAGAATGCCCAAGACGCAAGATCGCACGTGCCTGCTCCCGCTGTTCTGCCAGGCATCTCCACCGTGTCCGTGTCAATGTGTAACGACTGAGAGAATGTCGGCCCGCCGTCAAGTGAAAATATATCATCTACTGTTGTTTTATTCAAGTCGTTCTCGTCGGCATTGTGTTCCATTATTAATTACTTAAGTTTAAGTTGTAAATTAATTTCAAATCACTTCCAGAGCCGAATGTGTCAAATTGTGCCCTGGGGAACGATACGCATAATGTGAGCACTTTGCAGGAATGAAAGTAGTATTTATACTGACAGGTGAAAGGTCGAATTCCTCAGTGTCACCTGTTTTCATTGGTCGTATTTCCATGTCAATTTCGCGGTTTTTATGAAATGCTCGGACGTAGCGGTGAAGCTTGAAGTTGAGATATTCATATCAGGGCTGGCATAACTTCGTTATCTATCAGAAAGGAAGGAAAGATAGTTAAATTTAATAATGATTAAAGCAAACTGTGGATGAACGGAAACAAACAAACATGAGCAAACAAACAATTACAAGTTTTGATTATATTGATGAATACCAAGCCTAGAAATCACAGGTGTCATAACTTGATGTTGTTTGCCGATAGAGACGGCTAATTAATTACAAACTAATCAATGTTTTAATCAAATATCTATAGCTTATACGAAATTCGTAAATAATTTCAAAATGTGTTGACTTTGATTGTTACATTATCTTTGAAAACTAAAAACAGATACTAGCAAAAATGTGAGAAAAATTTACGTTCTTGTCCTATGAAATTCGTAATAAAAATGTAATTGAAAACTTTCAATAAATTTTGGGGGTATTCCCATTTGAAATATTCTTGAACAAAGAATACAAAAAAAGTAACTGTAGAGCGAGAACAGGCCAACCTTTTTCAATCTAGCTTCAATATTTCGCCCGTGTCGCACGCTGTTCCTACTCGGTTATTTTTGTGTACTTCGCCCATCTCACACGTTGTTCATATTCGGTTTTTATTGTGTACACAAAAACAACGTGTGAGACGGACGAAAATTTACTCAATTTTGAAGATAACTTAATTTGAATAGCAAATAAGGGAAAGTTGATTAAATGCACTATCTACTTGCACTTACAACGTACAAATGAACGGGTCCAGAGAATTTGTTTCGAAAATGAGAAAATTGAAAAGTGTCGTTGCCTTTTACTAAAGCATCCTCGTTTTCCCAATCGATACCAAGGGCTTCGTGCTCTTAAAGAATTATATTCAAATACAAAATTCCACAAGGCCTTATGTGCCACGAGGCACGAAGGAGATAGGTAACAGGTATAAAAATTCCACATCCAAGTTTTTTATATTTTTTTCATTTTGCAAATCACGGAGAGAAAATGTGGATTTCCGATGCTTGATCACACGGAGTCCCCAAATATAATAAGTTATACCCCGTCAAACTATCCCTGGTTATTGGACACTGGAAGGAGGGAAAGGATTAGATTCCCTCGATTCCATCCCGCGTAGAGTCCCTTGGTAACCGACATTATCTACATTGTAACCTTGACATGTGACCTTAAATATCGATGGAAATCCTTTCCTACCCATTGTTAAGATTCTAGAAAGGTTTTGTTATTATACACTACTTACTCTGTTGTAACTGAATTATATTTTCCGTCGTTACCTTGACCTTGAAATGCACATAGATTTCCATATTGATAATTCATTTGTTCATACTGAATACAACAGTGGGCAAAATGATAATGAACTTGCACGCTAGTTCATTTTTGCACCCACCTGCCCTTGGAGATACTGTTAAACCAATACTACCATCAGGTAGGGGGTACCAAACTAAGGAAGAATCTAAACTGTTTTACCTGGTGTACACCTGGTACCTGAGATATCCATCTTTAATTAATAAAAATCCTGCAGGATTTTTTAATTTCCTGCAGGAATTTTTGTAATTCCCACAGGAAAAATAATTTCCTGCAGGAATTCTTATTTTCCCGCAAGATTTTTTTTTTGTAGAATATTCCTGCAGGAAAATAAAAATTCCTGCAGGAAATTAAAAATTCCTACTGTGACCTTGACATATGACCTATATTCAAGGTCATGACAAACCCTTGAGTCCTAATCAACAATTCTGTAAAATTTCAATATGATCCATGTAGAGTTGAAGAAGTTATTGCTGGAGCAAGCTTTGTCTGACAGATACTTGTATGTGACACACATCAGACCATGTCACCTGTCCTGCAAACTTGAGTTTGGTCTCATCAATTTACATCCTCAACTATTTGTGAGCAAATGTCTGATGCTTTTCAAAAAGGTTTAGTGTAGACAAATAGGCAAACATGGTAATTCCTATATCATAGCCCCAAACTTTGTTTGCCAGGGAATAATAATGTTATTGAGCAGGAAATCAACTGATATAATGTACAAGATTCTTTCATATTTTTGAATGACATTGGATAACATTTTTTCCATGTAAAATTCTTATCATATCTTACTGTAAGTGAACTGAACCTTTTAGAAGTGACCTTGTAGATGTTCTGAACTTAATCTTGTAGGGAATTGTATGAATTGAAACATAGTGTCATCAGAGATGACAGAGCTTACCTCGACAGCAACATTGTCACATGACCAGCATCTGTACCTAAATTGCACAAAATATTTCCAGATGCATCACCCACACAAGTTTGGTTGATAAAGAAATTAAAGAAGGCTGGAAATGAAGATTCTAATTTTACCTAACCTGGTCACTCAAGTCTGAAATATAGGTCAGACACAACACCTGTACAGTGCATTGCAGTAAGCATCCTCAGATGCATCACCCACACAAGTTTTTCGGTTCATCTTGGGTTTAAAATAGGCCTGAAATGGACCTGCTCCATTTAACTTAACATGATTGCTCAAGCATGAAATGTGGGTCAGATGCAGCATTTGTACCATGCATTGCAATAAGCATTCTTAGATGCATCATCCACACAAGTTTGGTTGATGCAAGACATATAGTAAGGCAGGAATGGACCTGTCCTATTTTACTTTACCTGGTCACTCAAGCTTGAAATATAGGTCAGATGCAGCATCTGTACCATGGATGCAGTAAGCATCCTCAGATGCATCACCCACATAACTTAGACCTAGACCTAGGACTTAAAATATGGCGGGAATTGACCTGTCCCATTTTACCTAACCTGCTAAACAAGTGTGAAATGTAGGTCAGATACAGCTTCCGTACCATGCATTGTTGTAAGTATCCTCAGATGCATCATCCATGCAAGTTTGGTTGATGTAGGACTTATAGTTAAGCAGGAATAGACCTGTCTGGTTTTGCTTAACCTATAGTGTGAATGCCAACGAAGGGGCGATAGCATCAGCCCCCCCCCCCCTTCTTTGTCGAGGTGAGCTAAAAAGTATAAAGCATTTACTTTCTACTCTAATAGAACTATAACTTTTGTAATCTTCCTGCATGTATATTTTTGTTGATTGTCTTCCTTTCTGCAAAGTTGGGTGAAATTTCATACAAAAATGTAGAAATGGATGTTTCAATAAAATATCTTAAGTTCAAAGTGTCATAATTCCTGCATTTCTCCCCAAGTTCAAAGGTGTCATAAGAATCATACTTCCTAAGTTCAAAGTGTCAAACTCCTGCATTTCTCCCTAATTTCAAAGGTGCCATAAGACTCATAACTCCTGCATTTCTCTCTTCATTGATCAGGAGACTTGCTATGTCAAGATGCAAGATTAAAGAAAGTCTAAGGGCCATAACCCTGCAAGTATTTTTACTACATCTTCTATAGTTGGTTCTCAGTTTTGTTTTAATATCTGCAGGAAAAGCTGTCCATCACTTCAAATGGTTCTATTATCCAAGATTCTACATGATGATCATACTACAAAAGCATTTGTTTGTTTGTATGTATTTGAAAAATTTTGAAGTTGTGCAGTGCTACATGAATTCATTTTAGCGACACCATCTACCTGTACACGTCTAATGAATTACGTTTTTACACTGTGAAACACATATTTTGACATCATGGATATCAATGCATACATTTAGTTTAGTCCAACATGTTTCAACGATGTGGTTTTACTGTTCTGGTTGTCCCAGTCTGTTTGTGCTCATTTTTCTGTGTGTGTTCTGCTGAGATCACAGTAAAGGACATTACTCTGCACAGAAGAGGAGGACAAGATCCATATTCAAACCTTTATTTTCATTCATTTTTTTAGTCGCATAAATCTGCATTAGCAGTATAACACAGATGTAAAAAGTTGTATGAAAAAGTAAAATGATTTACTTTGCCTAGAACTGCAAAATATGGATTTATTTTTCCAAAAAAATCACGAAGGTAATAGATCACTTGCCAATCTTTGTAATGGAGGAAAAATGGTGCAAAATGTTCCATGTGGGAACTTTGGAACTCTTTTCTCTTTTTCATTGTTATGCTCACTGGGATTGTATTTATAACCATGATGTCAAAATGGATAATAATGTCAAAAGATGTTGATTCAGAAATTTTGAACACAAAAGCAATATCGTAAAATGATAAATATTGCTCGGAATATTACAGATAAACCAATTGGTGAGGGATCAGTTTGATGGAGG
The DNA here is from genome assembly GCA_028142955.1 of Pinctada fucata. Classification (NCBI taxonomy): domain Eukaryota; kingdom Metazoa; phylum Mollusca; class Bivalvia; order Pterioida; family Pteriidae; genus Pinctada; species Pinctada fucata. The sequence goes on along the minus strand of AP027112.1, from coordinate 53,231,032 downwards.
ATCGAAGTCCCATAGGAAACAAACCCTTAGGAGATTAAGTTCCTCTGGTCCAAGAATTTAAACATTATAAAGAATGCATAAGTTTGATACAGTTTCCTATATTTAATGCTGCCTAAACACATTAACGATACACATGTACAATATAATACTTCGTAATATAAATATACTCTACATAAAATAAGTATGTATTGCCTAGATCTTGCTATAATATAACAGTATAAAACAAATAACACAAAGAAATTCCGAATATAAAACTCTACAACTGAAAAATTCATATAATCATGATAATGGTATACATGTATGAACAAATAATATGGACTAATATAAATCTTGTCAATTGACTCTTCATCTTGCAGGCAACAGAGTGCTACATTTCATGATGTCACGATGTTTTTATATTAGACAAACAAGTTTTGTAAAATGCACTTTGACATGATAAACTTTCCAAAAATTTTTGCGCGATATGAACTATATAATGAAGAGTCAATTATAATCTCAAACATAGAAATGACAAGAATCAAAATGAAACATAAATGAACACAATTAAAATCTGGTATGAGCTCAAACAGAAAAATGTTAATCAACAAATTCTCACTAGATAACACCGTCATACTTCTATATAATCCATGCTACATGCTCCTTTACTTGTTGGGAACACCAATGTCATGCCAAGGTAATCATGCAGAATCTAGCACTGTCTTCTCATGCAATCTACAAAATAATTAAAAAACAAATATTTTTCTGAGATCTCTATGTGCTCAACTCTCATGTAATCTTCAAACTGGCATGCTACTGTACAGAAATAACAACAAACTGTTGTAAAACATTTATCACTTTTGACTTATCCCTATATATGTACTGTAAATGAAGTGACCTTCATGCAAAATTGACTTTACATGCAATTAGTGTCAGAAACTTCACATGAATTTCATGTGAAAAATTTCATGTAAATTTCATGTTCGCACTTGATTCACATAAACCTTATGTGAACTTTTATCTAAAGTTCATGTAAATTTCACATAAATTTCATATGAGGCACAATTACATGTAGCTGTGTACAATATATTGTCGTCCATGCTGGGTTATCTGGTTAATATTTTGTACATTAAGTTTAAGCACATAATAGAATAATCCCTTATTTAAGTGACAAAATGTTAACTCATGCAGACAAATGTTTTTGACAAGAGTTATCACTCTTTGTCCGCAAGCTGTTAATTTTTCAATGGTAAATATTTGATACATTTAGCACGTACGATGATTTTTTGTTTAATATAACACATGAATTAATAACTCAAGAAGAGAAATATTTTTGACGAGAGTTATCTCTCTTTGTCCGCAAGCTTCTATTCTATCCATATATTTATCCATGAAGGAAAGCGACCTAATGATCGTTATGGGATGTATAAAACGTGTCTTATCATGAAACGATGTGTTTTAATTAATATATTTGTTTTCAATGTTGTATATGTACCTTATATTATTTACAGCACTCTAGGTAAATATTCAGACTCTTGATATTATCATTGTAGTTGGCTTAAATACAAGCGGCGTAAGTGCTTCTATGAATGACTTCCGGTCTTGATTTGAACATTCCTGAAATCCTGTGTTGATATATATATTGAACAGTAATTACAAACTCTATATTTAATGTTGGGTTTTAATTTATGTGGATTTAGAGGGGATGACCGGTTTGAGTAGTTCTAAAGAGCACCAACTACCCCCCCCCCCCTCCCCCCTCTCCACTCCTCTATCTTTTGCTTAGTTCTTTTAACCAGAAGTCTCTGACGAGACTGTAGCTCTCCTGGTTGTTTTGTTTTAAAAGATCAATTTCCTTTCTTTTAAAACAAAGACCATCATAAGGAAGCAGGCGCTTTAACAAATTATAAGGAGCATAGCACAACAAAACAACATATCCATTAAACTGCAACTAGAATATCACTCATGGAATTCATAATATCCCAGATAAGATATTTAAAAAAAGAATGCCATAACCACTTTTCAATATCCTAGTGGCCAAGGGCTGCTAGCTCAATTACACAAAAAATAAGATTCAAAGATTATATAGGAGAAAATGACCACACCCATTTTCTAAGACCCTGGGGGTCAGGAGCTCAAATAAAATATCAGAATCACAACTAGACCACAGACCCATCATATTGCAAAAAGAATTAAGTCTCCATCATTGATAGTGTCAGAGGAGTTTCGAGCACAAGATTACATAGAGTTATATAGGTGAAAATGACCACAACCATTTTCTAAGACCCTGGGGGTCAGGAGCTCAAATAAAATATCAGAATCACAACTAGACCACAGACCCATCATATTGCAAAAAGAATTAAGTCTCCATCATTGATAGTGTCAGAGGAGTTTGAAGCACAAGATTACATAGAGTTATATAGGTGAAAATGACCACACCCATTTTCTAAGACCCTGGGGATCAGGGGCTCAAACAAAATTTCAGGTACATAACTAAACCACAGACTCATCATATTGCGAAAAAAAATAAGTCTCCATCATTTATAGTGTCAGAGGAGTTGCGAGCACAAGATTACATAGAGTTATATAGGTGAAAATGACCTCACCCATTTTCTAAGACCCTGGGGGTCAGGGTCTCAAACAAAATATTAGATGCACAACTAGACCACAGACCCATCATATTGCAAAAAGAATTAGGTCTCCATCATTTATAGTGTCAGAGGAGTTGAGAGCACAAGATTACATAGAGTTATATAGGTGAAAATGACCACACCCATATTCTAAGACCCTGGGGGTCAGGGGCTCAAACAAAATATTAGGTGCACAACTAGACCACAGACCCATCATATTGCAAAAAGAATTAGGTCTCCATCATTAATAGTGTCAGAGGAGTTGCGAGCACAAGATTACATAGAGTTATATAGGTGAAAATGACCACACCCATTTTCTAAGACCCTGGGGGTCAGGGGCTCAAACAAAATATCAGGTGCACAACTAGACCACAGACCCATCATATTGCAAAAAGAATTAGGTCTCCATCATTTATAGTGTCAGAGGAGTTGCGAGCACAAGATTACATAGAGTTATATAGGTGAAAATGACCACACCCATTTTCTAAGACCCTTAGGGTCAGGGGCTCAAACAAAATATCAGGAGCACAACTAAACCACAGACCCATCATATTGCAAAAAAAATTAAGTCTCTGTCATTTATAGTGTCAGAGGAGTTGCGAGCACAAGATTACATAGAGTTATATAGGTGAAAATGACCACACCCATTTTCTAAGACCCTGGGGGTCAGGGGCTCAAACAAAATATCAGGTGCACAACTAGACCACAGACCCATCATATTGCAAAAAATTAAGTCTCCATCATTAATAGTGTCAGAGGAGTTGCGAGCACAAGATTACATAGATTTTCATGACCACGCCCATTTTCTAAGACCCTGGGGGTCAGGGGCTGAAAGCAAATGTCAGGTGCACAACTAGACCACATACCAAGTAGGATGCAAAAAGAATAAACTTTCTATCTCCTATGGTTTCAGAGGAGTTGCGAGCACAAGAATTGTTTACGGACGGACGGACGGACAGACGGACAGACGGACGGACGCCGGACGACGGGGTATCGCATAAGCTCGACTGGTCTGAGACCAGTAGAGCTAAAAAACTTTGTTTGTCTCATCTGGAGTTTCTGTTTTACCTAAACAAGCAAAATTTACCTGTTAAGGGGCAGTAATAAATTGGACAGGTAAAATATACCACCTCAATCTTATTCAGCTATACTACCTACATCTACCACCATAGTATGTGCTTTATGTATGACATGAAAACTTATTACTCTTTTCAATAACTTTAATCAACTTACCTGGACGTAGACTTCTGTTTTGATGTATTGCAGACAAGAAGTTACCGTCAGTATTTGTTCTGATATGGATCAGCACCAAGGATGGTCAGTAACGGCTTTACAATCTCCTTTATCACTCCATAACCCTGTAGTACAAATCAAATTTACTGATTCTTGATCATAAATTAATAAAATTGAAAATAATTATCTTCATGATGTTTTGTCACATGAAACCCCTATTATCCATTGCATAAAGCCATTTCATTATATTTTGGGATTACAAACATAACACATCACAATAGAAACGGTAGTGTTAGTATATTATTTGTAAGAAATGACATAGAAACTTAAATATTTCAGTCATTATTAAAACTTTCTATTCATAACATGTAATAAAAGTAATATCAAATGACGTTTCCATTTCATAAGGTATTTATTAAAGCAATATTAGCTGTCACCAAGCTCATATTTTTTTTTATTATACATTGTGTATTATATAAAATGTATAATGGATTAAGAGACTTTTTGCAAGAAAATAATTTTGAGCCGCTGAAAGCTGATATTGCTTTACACTGGTTGTGTGATTATACCGTAAACCATCTTTTATTCACAGTGTCTTAAGTTCACCATCACGATTGAGGTGACTGGTTCGCGTTTTTTTTTTGTTTTATTTTTGCAACATCGTATGTACGTAGCTTACTAAACATGTATTAGGACATATTTGTGGCATTTCATGATCGCAAATCAAAGGACCTCGCAAATATCGCGAAAATAAAACGCTCGTGACAAAAAAGACGGTTTGTAGTAATCCCCTAAACAAGCTCCAGGATGTAAAATAACATGTTTCATGAATAATATGTGAAATAACCAGACTTGTCAGAATGACAACATAGCTCGCCGGTGGCAACCATATGTAAATTGCAACAACAACAATAAAAAAGGTCTTATCACAAGGAATGCACATGTGAAATATCAAAGCCCTATCACTAACCATTCAAAAAATATGGCCAAGGTTAAAGTTTTTCAAAAGTAGGTCAATCATCTCCAAGGTCAAGGTCACAAGGTCAAAAATTTTGGTATCCATGGAAAGGTCTTGTCACAAGGAATACACATGTGAAATATCAAAGCCCTATCACTTACCATTCCAAAAATATGGCCAAGGTTAAAGTTTTTCAAAAGTAGGTCAATCATCTCCAAGGTCAAGGTCACAAGGTCAAAAATTTTGGTATCCATGGAAACGTCTTGTCACAAGGAATACACATGTGAAATATCAAAGCCCTATCACTTACCATTCCAAAAATATGACCAAGGTTCAAGTTTTTCAAAAGTAGGTCAATCATCTCCAAGGTCAAGGTCACAAGGTCAAAAATTTTGGTATCCATGGAAACGTCTTGTCACAAGGAATACACATGTGAAATATCAAAGCCCTATCACTTACCATTCCAAAAATATGACCAAGGTTAAAGTTTTTCAAAAGTAGGTCAATCTCCAAGGTCGAGGTCACAAGGTCAAAAATTTTGGTATCCATGGAAAGGTCTTGTCACAAGGAATACACATGTGAAATATCAAAGCCCTATCACTTACCATTCCAAAAATATGGCCAAGGTTAAAGTTTTTCAAAAGTAGGTCAATCTCCAAGGTCAAGGTCACAAGGTCAAAAATTTTGGTATCCATGGAAAGGTCTTGTCACAAGGAATACACATGTGAAATATCAAAGCCCTATCACTTACCATTCCAAAAATATGGCCAAGGTTAAAGTTTTTCAAAAGTAGGTCAATCTCCAAGGTCAAGGTCACAAGGTCAAAAATTTTGGTATCCATGGAAAGGTCTTGTCACAAGGAATACACATGTGAAATATCAAAGCCCTATCACTTACCATTCCAAAAATATGGCCAAGGTTAAAGTTTTTCAAAAGAAGGTCAATCTCCAAGGTCAAGGTCACAAGGTCAAAAATTTTGGTATCCATGGAAAGGTCTTGTCACAAGGAATGCACATGTGAAATATGAAAGCCCAATCTGTATTGGTTTAAAAGTTATAAGCAAGGTTAAAGTTTTTGTGCACGCGCACGCAGACGCAGACGCCGACGCCGGGGGTATGACAATAGCTCTCCGGACATTCGTCCCGGCGAGCTAAAAAATACTTCCAAGGAATGCATGTGTCGCTTGCGAAACATAGCGACACTCAGGAATCACTTTTATAGGGTGTGACATCCAAGTGTGACAGACAGACGGAAAGACAGACAACAGACAAAGTGATCTCTAAGTGTCGCTATGTCATTTGAGATCCTCTACATGTATATATTGGAAGTACATGTATTTGTAAGGATTCTGTTTATTCTGCATTTCTGTAATCCTTGACCTTAAATTTCACGACGGTTCATCCTTGATATCTTTATTGAGTCTTTGCGGAATTTAGAGTTCTTTCTCCTTACAGACGGTATCTGACGTAAAACCATTCACATCATGAAAATGGTATGGTAACATCGATTTTATACCGTCATTTCCCAGACTTTTAGGACTGTTTCCATACAATTCGATGACATCATAATCAGTCTACGTCAGATACCGTCTCAAATGGGAAGTAACTCTGGTTTTCGAAAATAGCGAATTGAAACATACATTTACAAACAAAGGTTTTACGTTGTTTCCAGTGCTTCACGTGTGACGACACAATGGAAAATGTCGCCGAAGTACGGGATGTCCGTAGTACAGCTATCATATGAAGCATTTCGGATATCATCTATTTGCATGATATGAAACTTTGCCTACGTGACCCGGTAAATTTGATACCTTTGTGGTTGTAGTTGCTAGGAAACGTATGTAAACACCAGACATCCCACATGCATGGTCCACTTTACTGACACTAACTATGGTCTCTGTATCTAATTTTTCTCCTGAAAATAGAAGGAAGATGAATGAGTGTACACATACATAAAGACGTGCATTCGCCCTTTATTGGATGGATTCGACATTGTCTGAATAGTGAATGTGGTTGTTTTCACCCGTTTTGTGCTCTCTATTTAACAAAGATGGTGTTACATATTTTGTGTGTACCATGTACAACACCATTGCATGTTTTTTATTTAAGAATAGGCCATTCATCAAATAAACAAGACTTAGTTTTAAGTATCCCAAAGGTTTAATATTCTAATTTGCAGTGACCTTGACCTATTTTCTTGAAAATGAATAGGATTCTACATTTTATTATGGCAAACCTTTGTGGGATTTATGAGGACCCTTGGGCTTTTGGCTTGGTCAACAGATGGACAGACAGATGTACTGCATCACACTATGTTCATCTGAATAAGGGGTTATAACGCATGTGTTTTTCAAGAACCGACACTTGGTATCATCAAATTCCCTGTCAGAAATTGAGTTTAACACCTAGTTGTCAACTTCACGGCAAAACAGATATTTCTGATAAGGAATTAGCATATATCCTGTCGGTTTATGTAAAACCCTATTCTAATCCTTTTGTCAATAATAAGCTAGAAAACACCTGTTTTTTACAACATCGCCATAGGAACGCATGGTGTCATCGCAAAATCTTCAGTGGAACATGAATCCCCTTGCAGTTTTAAATAGCTCAACCAATCAGAATGTGTGTTACAAACGGAGTGGATTAGAATTTTGTTTATGTCAGTATCACCTGTACAAGTTGTATTTTAAGAAAGGTGAGAATGGTTCCTAATCCATACTCATATAAGTAAAGCATCTCATAAAATGGTGAAAATAATTCCTTTTTTGTAGAGAGTTTTCTTCTAACATTTAATTCAGCCCAGGGCCTACAATGTGTGTGCAGTAGACTGCAGGTTTCCACCTATAATAAAGCTGGATACTTACCAAATGACTGGACCTTGGCAAATTTTTTATGAAGTTCTTTTGATACACTATCCATCTTGTCTCCCAGAATGATACAAGTGCCTAATGTCTGAAAATGATCAGAATAGTTAAATAAATGTACAAACATTCCTTGCTTTATGAATTTTCTTTTAATTTGAGTTGTAACTTTTTGCTATTTAGGGAATAACTAGTTTCTGACGTTATGTTTGTAAAAAATATAGATTGCATTAGAATGGGAATAACAAGACACTGACCTTATGTTTGCGGACGGTAAATGCAGATTTTACGGTCGCAAACTGAGTTTTTCTTGCGACACGTTAGCGGTGCCAGAAAAACAGATATTTGCACCATAAAATCAGCATTTACCGTCCGCAAACATAAGGTCAGTATCTAATAATTTCCATTCTAATGCAATCTATATTTTTGTAAATATAAGACGAAATGTGACATTACCAATGTCAAAGCCTAGTATGTTCTCGTTTTACAGCCGTAACTAAGGAGCAAACAACCAATGAAAATCCGCGTTATAGCGACGCTGCATTAGAATACCTAATTAGGTGTGAATGAAATAACCATAAAGCATGAATTTGTCTGTTTAACTTTCACCATACTGTTCAAATAACAAACATTTGATTTCGTCTGTTTTACTTTCACCATACTGTTCAAATAACAAACATTTGATTTCGTCTGTTTTACTTTCACCATACTGTTCAAATAACAAACATTTGATTTCGTCTGTTTTACTTTCACCATACTGTTCAAATAACAAACATTTGATTTCGTCTGTTTTACTTTCACCATACTGTTCAAATAACAAACATTTGATTTCGTCTGTTTTACTTTCACCATACTGTTCAAATAACAAACATTTGATTTCGTCTGTTTTACTTTCACCATACTGTTCAAATAACAAACATTTCATCAAAAAAATTACCTACACATGCTACATGTACATGTATTTCGATACAATAGAGAGGTTTAGGTACACTTGCTTTCAACGTGTACGTATGACTTACAAGTACACGTCACCGTTTGACGTCACAATCCGAAGACGTCGTTTAGATATACGTACGAACTGGTGAAGGTCTAAGTAGAGCTATGTAAAAAGATGTACGTGTAGCTAGCTTCTTTTCAGTCACGTCCATTACGTGTAGCTATACGTCACGACATGACGTCATTTGATAAAAAACCGTCATACATACACCTCCACTAAAACTTGTAACTAAACTTCTCTATTATCTTTAATCAAATCCTTTTCTTTTTTCTATCTCAATACGTGGATACATGTTCATGTATGTTCTCTTTCTGTCGGGTAAGATTTTACATGTAAATACAGCAACGTTCAGACCTTTATCATACTACATGTGCGACCTTTTTTTGTCAATTTTGACATTCATGTGCCCTAAATAACGAAAAATCAATGTATTTTATGCACAAATCTTCAAAATTCGTTTGTGCACCAGGCCTCACTCAAAATATTTTAAATCAAATTGAAATCTATAAATTTGTATAAAGAAAATTATGGGCAAGGGATGGCGTGCTATTTATTAATATCATAATTTTGTATCTACATTTTGCTCATTTATTTTCAAGGATTTCAATATTTTTAGACATTTTGAATGTCACAGTAATCAGTATAGTACTGTAAAACCAAAACACTATTTCCTTATTTCGATACACCATACATTTGGATTTTTGTAAAGAATATCTGAATATCTTTGAAAATAGTGCTGAAATGGCAGATAAATGCACCTACATGTACTTCTTTATAGCAATTTAAGCGTAAGTGAAAGTGTGGGCACAAGACAGATCTATGGATGTTGAACAGAGTAATCCATTTATTTCGCTTTGCAGGTGAAATTTCAAGCCGTCTTCACTATTGACCCTTTCAAACATGGGAAAAATTTGAGAAATTCCATGACGTCACAATGCAATTTCGATGTTTGACCGAGGTTCAAAGCTTGTTAGTCCGAGGTAAAAGCATTGTGATGTCACGAAATTTTGCATTTTTTCCCTGCAATCAGAAGGGTCAATTATGACCCTTACCTGGAAGTTTTTCATTGCCTCTTTCATCGGTAGAAGTGGACGATCACGTAGCTCCATATTGTCCCTGAGTATCAACTCCCCGTCAACCATTATATCTATGTTGTTATGGTAACTGTAAACAAAATAATCATGTTTCTATGGTAACTATAAACAGGTAAAAGTAGATAATCACAGAGCTCTATATACAGTATACCTATGTTGTTATGGTAACTATACGTATAAACAAAATAATTGTATACATGTACATGTAGGTAGTAATGGAAAAATGTATTACACTATTGATAACATAAAATGTCATTGAATAAATAAATTTTCTCTTATACCCCTGTATATGAGCTGGCCCATGAAGTGCAATTATGTGACCTAATCCTGTATCACATAATGTATCACTTTGTCTCTATTGTTTTGATTTTGTTAATGTGATGTCATAATTTCAGCCCGCAAAACAAATAAACTTGCAGTGATGTGGCAACATTGACTTTAAGATTGTTTAATCCACAGGGGGTAGGTATGATCATGAAGTTCGCCCCTCCCTCTTAGCTGTACAAAACGACCAGATACCTACCCCATGAGGTTTCATCTATGCATTCCTGGTTAATAGTTTGAACAGCTTAATTTTCATAATTAATTCTTATAGAATAAACCATTTTTCAATGGTGCTGAATTTGAATATCGCAAAATTTTTGCAATCGGATCAACTTGATATTTTTCAAAATTTGTCTCTTTTCTTTCAATTTTGACAAAATTTATGAGAAAGCACGGTGAATGATGAAGAAGGAAAAGATGACTTCAAGACAACTATATAAATGCATTGCCTTTACTATTTATATTAAAATCTCCCATTCACTTATTGAAAATTTGTATTTGCAAAAATAAAGACTCCGTTTAGCGAGAAAATCCTGAAATTTGATACTCATGAAAGTTTCTGGTTATACTATATGTCAGCATAATAATTATGTAGCAATAGTACTGTATATACACTAATCTGAACAAAATGAAAGTCCTGTCTTTAAGCATCTAAAAGTAAAGATTTTTCAAAAGTAAGTAAATCAAACTTTATCAATCTTACTGTAAAATCTATTGACATAAATCATGTGATTAAGTTTTTCAATAAATATAAAACTGTATTTGCTTAACAAGCTGAAACATTCAGAATATTTGACAAGCAGCGCCAACAAGCTGAAACATTCAGAATATTTGACAAGCAGCTCCTTTACCTTGTAAATTCCCATGATTCTTGTCTGGCCATCCTGCCTGATGTTAACCAATCAAGATACACCAAATTAGACGTCCTTGTCAATTCAAAAACCTAAATAATGAAATTTACAAGTTATAATCATCTAAAGTTTTCTCATAAATAATTATATTAGCTGACAAATTAAAAGAAAGATTACGGAATTGTTTACCTTTACGAACATGGTAACTAGAGGTTTTGCAGAGCAAAAATCTGAAATGTTTGACCTTGACCTTGAAGCTAAGATACCTTAATGCTTTGTTATTGATACCTCAAATTAAGAATGACAGTTTTCCGTCTTAGATCAAAACATTGTATCTGTGATCAATTTTAATTACCTACGAAAACAATGTAATGCACAAACTTAAATAATTCAAGCTTTTGAAATCTGAAATCTTGAAATCTGAAATCATAAAATCCAAATTTTGCATTACTATTTTATAAATGACTGTCTTACTTGTGTCTGGTTACTATTTTATAAATGACTTTCTCTCATACCCGCATATGTGTTACAGAGAAGGCCCATGAGATACAGCTATGTGAGCTACTTCTGTATCACATATCATGTGACAGCTGTATCACATATCACGTGACGCTATTGTTTCGATTGTTTACGTTATTGTGACGTCATGATTTCAGCCCGCAAAACAAACAAGCTAGCGGCGACGTCGCACTAAAACATTGATTTTAAGATCGTTTTTCATTGTACTCTTGCGTCATATTTAGGAAAGCGCAACATTCGTAGTTTATTCTTATAGAATAAACCATTTTCGGGGGCGCTGAATTCGAATATCGCAAAATTTTTGCTATTTGATAAACTTGACATTTTTCAAATTTCGTACCTTTTCTTTCAGTTTTGATTTTGGCCCTTAGATATGAGAGAAAAATACTCTTTCATGTTATTCTATGAAATATTCATCAGTTCCACCCTCGGGGTCTCAAAATTTTGCAAAACCCTCGGCAAGCCTCGGGTTTTACATGATTTTGAGACCCCTCAGGTGGAACCGATGTATCTTTCATAGAATACCATGAAAGAGTCTTATAGTCTTACTTGTGTCTGGTTCGTCCCGTGCAAATTCTATGAATCGCAAAGCAATACCAAGAATATTTGCACTTGGCAAACCAGAATTATATACCAATGAACACCAAAAGAAAGACAGTCATTACTTACATTTAATTTACATTCTTACTAAATATTAGACACCATTATTTGCAAGAAGTTTGCTAATCTTGCGTGCAGCAGCGTTTAAAGTATCTTAACGTTGGTAAATTCTCCCTACATTCAAAACTTGCATGTGATGTCATAATAAGCAACCCAAGTTATTGGAACATAACTCTAATTGCCTGATGGGTGTTCAACGTAGGACATTTACTAGTAATGTAAATATTACACCTTATTACCTGTGTTTGTTTGTATCTAGCCTCCTTATAACACACTACATAATCTGGGAGTACACACAGTAACGCCCCCTCTCCAATTTTTCCTCTCAAAGTCTGACAGCTTACCTGTTCATCTTCACAATGGTAAATCTACATGTCAAAAAATTAAGAACGTACCATTTAAATCAATAATGGACAATGCCATAGACATTGATACGGATGGCATATCACATCCAAGTCTCATCTTATTGCTCAAAGGTTTTCACTGCATACTACTTGATGCTTCATTGCAATGTACCCTTTAATTCAGGAGTCATTCATTTTACAAAGATTTTTGTTACTTACTTTTTGTGATGTCAATTTCAAAGGGTAAAATATATATGTATTAATAATACTTACATGTACTTGTCATAACATGCATAATGTAGAAACAAATGCCATGTAAGTTACCTTTAAAGATGATAATACTGCTTAAAAGTAGGTCAAAACCCATTAAAAACATAAAAAAGTAGGTCAAAGCCCATTAAAAACATATAAAAGTAGGTCAAAACCCATTAAAAACATATAAAAGTAGGTCAAAGCCCATTAAAAACATATAAAAGTAGGTCAAAACCCATTAAATACTTATGAAAAATTCTACTTTGTGTACATTTAACAGCACAGTCAATCACAATAATGTAAATATTGAATCAATAGTCTGATTTTCACCTTCGTAGACTCCTGACTTGTTAACAAACAGCAGCAGCCATCCCTGACCTCCATCTTGACCTCTACAGTGTCGCCCCCTACCAACCCTCCTCCGTATGTTATTGGGAAAATCCATCGGCAATTAGAACTCCCTGTGTGTGTAGGCAGCAAAAATTTTAGCTGTAATAAAGTTCAAATTCAATTTACTTTGTGAACCTCTTAACAATTTGTACAAAATCTCACCCAAAATTTACAATTTCAAAACCATAGCGATAAAAGAATTAAAATATATTTGTTTAATCGGTAATACCACAAAGCCCCGAACATCTTACCTCTTCCAAATGAAAATAAAGCCTGTGTTTGTGAAACACGAATGCCCCCGGTGGCATCTTTGTTAGTATGAACACTATTTTCTGTTAAGTACATGTATGGGAGGTCGCTGGGTTAAAAGTTCAAAGGTCAAGGTCACGAGGTCAAAAATTTTGGTATCAATGGAAAGGTCTTGTCACAAGGAATACACATGTGAAATATGAAAGCCCTATCACTTACCATTCAAAAGTAATGCCCAATGTTAAAGTTTTTGAAAAGTAGGTCAAAGGTCAAGGTCAAGGTCACGAGGTCAAAAATTTTGGTATCAATGGAAAGGTCTTGTCACAAGGAATACACATGTGAAATATGAAAGCCCTATCACTTACCATTCAAAAGGTATGCCCAATGTTAAAGTTTTTGAAAAGTAGGTCAAAGGTCAAGGTCAAGGTCACGAGGTCAAAAATTTTGGTATCAATGGAAAGGTCTTGTCACAAGAAATACACATGTGAAATATGAAAGCCGTATCACTTCCCATTCAAAAGTTATGCCCAATGTTAAAGTTTTTTGAAAAGTAGGTCAAAGGTCAAGGTCACAAGGTCAAAAATTTTGGTACCAATGGAAAGGTCTTGTCACAAGGAATACACATGTGAAATATGAAAGCCCTATCACTCCCCATTCAAAAGTTATGCCCAATGTTAAAGTTTTTTGAAAAGTAAGTCAAAGGTCAAGGTCAAGGTCACGAGGTCAAAAATTTTGGTATCAATGGAAAGGTCTTTTCACAAGGAATACACATGTGAAATATGAAAGCCCTATCATTTACCATTCAAAAGTTATGCCCAATGTTAAAGTTTTTGAAAAGTAGGTCAAAGGTCAAGGTCAAGGTCACGAGGTCAAAAATTTTGGTATCAATGGAAAGGTCTTGTCACAAGGAATACACATGTGAAATATGAAAGCCCTATCACTTCCCATTCAAAAGTTATGCCCAATGTTAAAGTTTTTTGAAAAGTAGGTCAAAGGTCAAGGTCAAGGTCACGAGGTCAAAAATTTTGGTATCAATGGAAAGGTCTTGTCACAAGGAATACACATGTGAAATATGAAAGCCCTATCATTTCCCATTCAAAAGTTATGCCCAATGTTAAAGTTTTTGAAAAGTAGGTCAAAGGTCAAGGTCAAGGTCACGAGGTCAAAAATTTTGGTATCAATGGAAAGGTCTTGTCACAAGGAATACACATGTGAAATATGAAAGCCCTATCACTTCCCATTCAAAAGTTATGTCCAATGTTAAAGTTTTTCGGACAAACAGACAAACAGACAAACAGACAAACAGACAAACAGATAAACAGACAAACAGACGGACAGGCCAAAAACTATATGCCCCCGAATCTTTGATTCCGGGGGCATAAAAACAATTGAAATTTGATCATTTCTAAAAATGAAAGTGTTTTTCCAGGTAACAATTCCGTAATGAATTTTCTATCCTTGGTGAGCATGATTGTTGAATACAGAAAAGAGCTTCCTGGAAAGGAATGTCTACCACAAACAAAAACTTCAAATTTCTACATAATGCCTATCACAAACAAAATTTTCGCATTTCTACATGTATATAATGCCTACCACAAACAAAAGTATGCATTTCTACGTAATTTCTGACACAAACAAAACCAGAAGTCTCTGACGAGACTGTAGCTCTCCTGGTTGTTTTTTCTTTTAAACGTCAATTTCCTTTCTTTTTTTTAACCAAAGACCATAGGGAGCAGGTGCTCTAACAAATTATAAGTAGCACAACAAAACTACATATCCATTAGACTGCAACTAGAATATAACTCATATAATTTATAATATCCAATATATAGTATTTCAAAAAAGAATGCCACACCCATTTTCCGAGATCCTAGGGGCCAGGGGCTTCTAGCTAAAATGAACTATCAATGACAACTAGACCACAGACCCATCATATTGCAATAAGAATTAAATCTCCATCATTTATAGTGTCAGAGGAGTTGGGAGCGCACTATTACATGGAGTTATATAGGAGAAAATGACCACACCCATTTTCTAAGACCCTGGGGGTCAGGGGCTCAAACAAAATAACAGGTGCACAACAAGACCAAAGACCCATCATATTGCAAAAAGAATTAAGTCTCCATCATTTATAGTGTCAGTGGAGTTGCGAGCACAAGATTACATAGAGTTATATAATATAGGAGAAAATGACCACACCCATTTCTAAGACCCTGGGGGTCAGGGACGCAAACCAAATATCAGGTGCACAACTAGACCACAGACCCATCATATTGCAGAAAAAATTAAGTCTCCTTCATTTATAGTGTCAGCGGAGTTGCGAGCACAAGATTACATAGAGTTATATAGGAGATAATGACCACACCCATTTTCTAAGACCCTGGGGGTCAGGGGCTCAAACAAATTATCAGGTGCACAACAAGACCACAGACCCATCATATTGCAAAAAGAATTAAGTCTCCACCATTTATAGTGTCAGAGGAGTTGCAAGCACAAGATTACATGGAGTTATATAGGAGATAATGACCACACCCATTTTCTAAGACCCTGGGGTCAGGGGCTCAAACAAAATATCAGGTGCACAACTAGACCACAGACCCATCATAATTCATATTGCAAAAAGAATTAAGTCTCCTTCATTTATAGTGTCAGCGGAGTTGCGAGCACAAGATTACATAGAGTTATATAGGAGAAAATGACCACACCCATTTCTAAGACCCTGGGGGTCAGGGGCTCAAACAAAATATCAGGTGCACAACTAGACCACAGACCCATCATATTGCAAAAAGAATTATGTCTCCATCATTTATAGTGTCAGAGGAGTTGCGAGCACAAGATTACATAGAGTTATATACAAAAAATGTAGGAGAAAATGACCACACCCATTTTCTAAGACCCTGGGGGTCAGGGGCTCAAACAAAATATCAGGTGCACAACTAGACCACAGACCCATCATATTGCAAAAAGAATTAAGTCTCCATCATTTATAGTGTCAGAGGAGTTGCGAGCACAAGATTACATAGATAATTTTCATAACCACGCCCATTTTCTAAGACCCTGGAGGTCAGGGGCTGAAACCAAATGTCAGGTGCACAACTAGACCACATACCAAGTAGGATGCAAAAAGAATTAACTTTCTATCACCTATGGTTTGAGAGGAGTTGCGAGCACGAGAATTGTTTACGGACGGACGGACGGACGCCGGACGAAGGGTGATGACATAAGCTCGACTGGTCAGAGACCAGTAGAGCTAAAAATTGTATTTCTACGTAATGTCTACCACAAACAAAAAATTTGTATTTTTATCACAGAAAACGTTGATTCTTTTTTAAATGTTATACATATTTGCTAACCGGAGATGTAGCATGTACAGCGTTGGACTGTGATGATACTTACCGGAGATGTAGCATGTACAGTGACGGGCTGTGATGGATTGAAGAGATGACAATCTGGAGACGAACTGCCATGGCTCTGGATGATAACCTCCCCCTTGCCGTGCTTGCCACCCACGGTTTTCATTTTCCTTCTTGATCAAAGCTTCTAATCGTACATCTTCATGGAATCGCCCTGTTCTTGTTCAATCCTATAGATAAAGAAAACATAAACATGAAACCAGAATTGTATAATACACAATGTAAGTTGAATTCAGTAAGATTTCACACAACATCTTCTACCTGAGGCCAAATATAAGAATTCTTGTTCTCCTTAACATTCCTGAAAAAAAAGGGTCCGTAGCTGGGTGTGTCCTTTTTTTTTTGCTTTTTCCTTGGAAACTGATTTAGATTTTTCAAATGACCTACTTTGTACCCGTCATGTCACAATAATGCCTGCAAAGCGGGCGAGTCGATCAGGGCCTACTTACCGAATAAAACTATGAATGGTTGACAATAACTGATTTTCCAGTAGATTCATTGAGCAGACAAACATCAGATATCACAAATTGTCGCAAATTTTCCCAAATGGGAAAGGCACAGGCACCATCTCGTATTGGGGTATCATCATACTCAATATTTTCATGATAAACATCTTGTTTAGATACATGGTATTTTTTTATTTTGCTGAAGATGCCTGTCCCATTTGGGAAAATTTGCAACATTTTTCTGAAATTCAGAAAAATTCTATACAAATTCTCACCAAATGAGTTAAAGAAGATCCTGATGAAAATCTCGATAGCACTCACAATAGAGCACAAAATTAAGCATCGGCGGACCCCTAGCAAGCTAGAGGTGGGACCAGGTGCCCGGGAGGAGTAAGCATCCCCTGTTGGCTAGCCGCACCCACCGTCAATGTTTAAGCACGAAAATGAAAACAATATATGAAACTCGTGCACTGTCTGACGTTGTCTATATAGAAAGTGCTATGGCAACAATGTCAGGGAAATATATTCAAAACACTTACTGTCAAACCCCTCGCGGGGAACTTTTTTACGAGCTCCACACGGCAAAGGGCATATCACCCCAAAGTATCATTTATTAACAGATTTGCTTGAATTGAGCAAGGGATGAATAAAAACTTTAAAATGCACTTAGAAATTGGGCATTTTGTGCTGACTTCCAGGTTTCGAGTCTCATTTTCTCAGGTGATTTTTTCACAATTCCTCTTTGGGAATTTAAGCGTGATTTTGGGAGGAAAAGAAAGGAAATCTGGCATAGAGAAGGGGCCAAAAACAAGGGAAAAAAACCCACTGCGTCTGTGCTATAAAATCAAGGCTTAAAATGGTCATAAAAATTTTCTATAATATGGACAATATTAATTGACAAGGGATTCAAAGGGATTAAAAAAAATTCTCTATCTTGGGAAACTCATCACAAAAAACAAAACAGAACTTGTCACTAGGTGAAAAATCCTCAATAGAAACTCGTCACCAAAACCAATTTACCAGAACCAATCTGTCAAATTTTCTAAGTTTTGGTGACAAGGTTTATTTAGATACTTTAAAAAATTCTCATTAGATTCTCGTCATCAAAACTTAGAAAATATAGGACCAATATACAATCTGTCAAAGTTTGGTGACGATTTCCTTTTTTATGTCTTAATTAATATTATTTTCTGAATTTTTGCATTTTGAAAGTGAAATCTATAATCAAAAACTCCACACTACATTACGTAGAAACTTTTTTAAGATCCTTTTTCTAGATTTTGTTGAACAGACTGTTGAAGAGTTGTTCTTTTTTAATTTCTACTAAAAGTTTTCGTGACATGTTTTTATCAAGATTTTTTCCTAAGTTTTGGTTACAACTTAAAAACTTAGAAAATGTGAACGATAGGTTGAAAGATTCAAAGCTATATACATCTATCAGAATTTCTAAATAAGTTTTGCAGGTGACAAGTTTTATTTAAAAAAATATTTTTTGTAAGTTTTAGTAACAAGCTTTTAATATGAATTCTTCAAAGTTCAGAACAATCTCGAGTTTTAGTTAATCCATTTAAACCATGTTTAAAGCAAATATAGTAGAATCATGGCAGATGCTGCAGAAATTATAACTGGTAGATAACACGGCATAAACATGGTTTGAATGGATTATTTTTCACATTTTCAGGTAGGATTCAACAAATGTGTTTCATTTCAATACACATGCATTATTTTTAGATAGGCAGTGGAAAATACACCGATAATCAAAAGACACACACTTGAAACTGAGGTTGCGCTCAGACAAAAAGTAAAGAAGCTCCTCAGTTTCCATTGAAATTACGACAGCGGTTGAGACTGGATTATTTAGTCTACTGGTCGGGAAGTAGTTATCGCCGAGCAGTAATTATAGCCGTTTTCCCATATCTTCCGTTCTATGAATGACAGAGACTTCATTTTTTCAGCACTTACAGTATACTTCTAATGTTTATGTAGAAGTACAAAAATGTATATGAACTTTCAAATTAATCCATGCGATGTAAGCTAAGATTTTAGCAGCTATATTTCATGAAAATGCATTATCTTCCCCCGAGCTCCTCCGGGGTGATGGCGGTGCATCTTGCCGTCTTCTTTCTCAATCATTGAAGAAATTTCAAACTATTTTCAATCATTTTTATCACAACTGACTAGGTAAAGAATAGAGGAATCCGATGGTATGCTTTTAGTTGAAATATTGTGGACATTAGACAAGAATGACCGCGTGGCGATAATTGCTTCTCCAACCTCTTAAAAGAGTGCTTAAAATTAGCGTATTTTAATTGCTCATAAAACCAGTACCAGTCAACAAAATGTATTGAAAATTTATGGAAGTATACTGGTGTCGGAACAGTTTCCGGACGATTTTGAAGGTTTTTCTGAGATAACTCCTCTGTCCTTCAATGGAAAACATTCAAATTTCTCTCAAATAATGCTATTACCTTCTTACAGATACTCATGTTGAAAGAAAATATTAAATTCCTCAAGAAATATGGTTTCTAGACAGATTTTATGACCCTATATTTTGGCCATTTTTCGCAAATCACTGTAACAGTTTCCAGACTCTTGATTTTAAATCTCTCAATCTCAATCAAGTTCAGCCCAAACTGGATGATTTATGGATATTGTTTTCTTCAATCTTTTCTACAAATGACTGTGTAAAAACAATTTTGAAAAAAGAACCAAAACTTCTCAAATCATAGAGATTAAAATAGTATAGTTCTCGCCGACTTCCCCCCGGTGCGCGATATTAAACGGGGCAGAAAGGGGTAAAAAGGTGGTGTGATAAAGGAACTTAGATGCAAAATTTTGTTTATATGATTCGTGATTTGAATTCTGCATTTAAATATCTACAAAATTGTCACAAAATTTTGAAAATAATTTTCTTCAAAGTACTTGAAATGGGCGACTGTCCGGAAACTGTTACTGTCCGGAAACTGTTCTGACACCAGTAAGTAAATGGTTCTAGTTTGTGCTGTCCAAATTTCATGTGCAAGACTTGAATAATAAAGGAAATAGAACAAAAAATGCTTTAAAAATCGGCGATAGCCGATAATTACTTCTCAACCAGTACCTATTTTCAGTTCTGTCGTTTAAGATATTATTCTAATTTGTATTTACTGTTGCAAGCTTCAGAGTATGTTGATATTTGTTCCCATATTGTTAATCAGTCAAAATAACTTTAAAACTTTCTTTTTCTTCTGAGATTCGTCTCGGAAACGTGTGCTCTTTTGTATTATCCGAACGAAGTCGGACCCGGAATACAATACAGTTGAAGTGGCGCTTAGCTTTAAACAAGTTTATTCAAGAAAAAAAAATAACATATAATTGATATAATTAAAGGACAAAAATAATTATTAAAAGATGGGATCTAAAACAGGTGCAACACTTTTACAAATTAATCTTTAATGACGCTTTGTAGTCTGAGTTTGTTTCCGAGCACATGAAAGTACTTTGACCTAACGTACACAAAAATAATTTTTGCATCTTTTTGGGGTTTTAAGATGACAAGGATTTGATATTCACAAGGAGATTCCTTTTGACAATACCTTAATAAACAAAGTAAACATAAAATAAAACTGGCGCTTCACAATCTGGCCAAACCATCTTTAACGGTTTAAAACATTATATTCGGGGAGCCAGTGGGACCCCATGCACCCCCTTGAGTACTTTTTTTCACGGGTACCATAACGTTCCTTAGGGTCTGTAGAATCGGTTTTGAGAATATACTCAAAAATAAACTCATTTAGGCTATGTGTAACTGTTTTCGATCGTTTCCATGGCAACCCCCTGCTTAAGTAAAGAAAGCACTATTGGTTAAGTAAAATAGCAATATCTTGACCAAATGTTGAGCCAAACATCTGTAACTGGTATCAATATAACGAGGAAAGATTGTTCTATTAGTCAAGTATACATATGCAAATTAACTCATTTGCATATTCGTGAATATTAATGAATTGAAATAAAAATGCTTTAAAAATGGAAAGTTTCTTTAGCTCAGACAAGGTTTTACCCTTGTAGTGCACTATGACCTTGATCTTTAACCTTGGTTCAATGTCATAACACACATGCATGCATTTCAATAATATTTCACAGATATGTTGCCTAGGACCCTAGGAAGTTTATTTAAAGACCTTGAACCAAGGCCAAATGTCAAGCTCACGGTATACCACAAGGGCAAAACCTTGTCAAATCCTTAACTTCTTCCCCTTTACTTTGGTTTTAATAATTTCTCAAAGAATCATTGCTGAAGGCCCAAGAGTGTGTCCAGGCCTTCAACAAGGGTCAAGGTCACAGTACATACATGTATAAAGCCTTTTCCTGGCCCTAACTTCATTCCCTTAGCATTGTTTACGACCAAGCGGTGGTTCGTGACCTTGAACCAATGAGAAATATCAATGTCACGGTTCACTTCTTATCTTAAGTTCTGCGTCAAATTCAATGACATTTTACTGAGGATCCAAGAGTGTACGTGTCATGATCTTGAACCAAAGTCAATGCCATAGTACACTTTAGGGGGTTAGACCTTGTCAAGATGTCAATTATACTTCACAGAACTATCATGCTCAACCCAAGGCTGTTTCATGAACTTGGACTAAGGTCATAGGTCAAGGTCACAGTACACTAGAAGGGTAAAACCTTGTCCTGGTGATTACTTCTTCCCCTGCTCATAGACTTCGGTAATATTTCAAGCAAGTGTTGCTTAGTATGTGTCATGATCTTGAAACATGATCAAAGTTCAAGGTCATAATACACTGTATGTGTAAAACATTGTCTTAGCCATAACTTATTCTCCTTGGCATGGATTTTTCATAGAATTGTTGCCCAGGAACCAGGGTAAAAACATGTAAATTAACCATCATATAAGAACATCTCCTCACCGTAACTCATAACATGCCAACGAAGTTGAGAACGATATTATGGTCCCCTGATCTCTGTCCGTCTATTAGTCCATCAACGGACACAAATTTCATTCTTGACTTAGAAATGGGGCAACTCAATACATAGATAGTCCTTATGGAAAGGCGGATTCCTATTGATTTTGGAGTCAAAAAGTCAAGGTCAAATTTAGCATGTATGGAAAACAGCATTTTAAATTCTTGACCTACGGTGATGAACGCACAAATACTGCTAATTGGCCAAAGAAAGGCTCTATTAATTATGTGGGCAACAGAACAAGGTCGAGATTGGTGTGAATGAAAAACAGTATTTCCGCAACATAACCCAAACGAATCCTCATCTAAATTTAAACTTTATTTATTTTACAACGTTTAACAAAAAAGTTACACAACTTATATAAATGTCTCACGTTGGCTCAGATGTTGGCGTGAGGGGGTCCAAGGAGCAGGAGGAAACCGGAGTACCCGGAGAAAAAACCCCTGCAGAGGCCTGGGTGGGGGACCATCTACCCTCCCACATAAGACCCTTTGCCGAATCTGAGTTTCGATCCCGGGACCTTAGAGGTGAGAAGCGAGCGCGCTACCACTGCGCTAACCCGGCCGTCTTTATCTAGTGGAATGAACCTCCATTTATTTATATATTATCCATTAGAAACATTTCAGCTCAGTTGTTTTGGGAGTCAAAGGTCAAAGATCGAGGTCAAGGTCAATTTTCGAATGTTTAAAAAATGCATCCAATGTTAAAGTTTGTTACATGTACCAGTTATCATGCCTATATTTTGCTCAGTGTTGGCTATAAAAGACAAAATCCTGAACGCGAGGATAAAAAGGTCAAGGTCAATTTATAGGTCACTGGGTAACATTTCTTTATAGCATAATGTTCACGTAGTACTCGTTTGTGAATGTGTGCATGGAACATAAAAAGAGAAATCTGCTTTCAATCTTAAACCAAAACCTATTATAAGGTCAGAGTGCAAGTTCAAGGTCACAAGGTCAAATGTCTGGGAGTGAAAATACAGTGCTTCGTACGGTGTATACAATGTATTATGTGTGAAAGACATATGCTAAAAAAATATATTTAAGGTCACCATTCAAGGTCAAGGCCGCTGGATCATTAAGTGGCGACCACCAATTTTTATGTGTGGCGGATGTGCGATTGATTATACTATATTGTACTTGTGTGCATGTACCTTTTCAATGCAGGAATGGGGAAAGATGGGGATACATACTGAAAGCTAGATTTATGTTAGTATATTCTTTCCAATCCAAATTACAGTTGTTTACACTGTCAATATGAACATGGAATTTTTGAATACCCGCTCTTCAACACAAAATCAATGATTTTTCTTCGTGATGCTATTCTCAGTTGTAATTGTTATACAAACATGTTTTATTATAATGTAAAATAAACAAAACCGCAGAATTTCAATAAATCTAACATTTCGTTTCTGTCTATTGGAGCAAAGTTGATATTAGACCCACTTTAAAAGATTCTGGAATCAATATCTATCTATATATCTATGTAAACTTACATTTTTGATCAATAATGCAAAAGTCATGTATTTCACGAGCGAATGAAATAAATTTTGCAGAAAACGGGTTGTTTTAAGCACCACGACCTATGTTTAATTTCTATTCTCAATCTATGTATTTACATTGTATATGATAGGATTTGTTTGTCCATCAGTCCATTGCAGTGTTTCTTAAGGTGGTAGATTGTTGCGTGGGAAAATTGTGCAGTTCCTCGTCATAGATTTCCGCGAATGAATATTAAGCTATTGTCAACTTTTCAAAGTTAGTAAAGCATACAAATCGAGAACTCGAGCAAAAAAGGATGAAAATACCACGTTCAAAGCTACTGAATTATTCATAGATTCATCCTTTGAGCATTGTGACGGGAAGTTGGTGCGATTGTCATCAATAAATTTGAAAAAGTCATTTACAAGGAGGTGTTCCTCATATCCTACCAGGACTTTGATAATGAAGAAAACCAAGCTTTATCTCGTATTAATTGGATTGATATTACTTACAAAGGGAGGCTACAGCTCAGGATGTGGGGGTACCATATTCTCAGCCAGTATGACCAAGGACAGACGTCTGACAGACGGACATTTCTACAACGCTACCAGTATTCTAACAGTGGCCGACTGCGCTTCACTATGTCTGCGGGTTACAGGGTAAGTAATCCGGTTAACAACTCATTATACGGGAGATCTCATAAAATATGTGACTGCTGCTACTAAATAACTTCATTTTGAGGATTAAATATCTGTAAAGTATACATGTTTGATGCATTATACTAATAGGCATGCCCAAAAGGTTCGTTTGTAAAAAAGCTTGAACAATATTCGTTTTCTTGTTTGAGGGGTATTCATTTGATAACAAGACAGGGCCATACCTGTGTTTGTTTGTTGCTTTTTTCGTTGTTAAGCATCAGAGTAAGTTGTTTTGTTGTTTTTTTGTTTGTTTGTTTGTTTGTTTTGTTTTGTTTTTTCGTTAAGAATCAGAGTAAGCGATGGAAACCTATCTACTTATCCTTTAAAAACAAACAACAAAAGATACGTGAATATCTAACGAAAACGCAGGGTATATCCAAGAAATATTTAAGTTTTTCAGCTTATGTAGCCTTTGTGAAGCTAAATACCCAATTAAAATTGTCTTGAAGAAAAAAAGCGAAAAGTGATGAAATAGATTGATTTTTTGTTTGTTTTTGTTTTTTCCAAATAATCCCTGAAAACCCACCCGCCCACTGACGCTAAACAAAGAAAAAACTTGCTGTGACCCAGCTGAAACATTCAAGAAAGAACATTCAATCGTTTGTCATGGACAGACTGAAAGGCAGACGTGAGACTCATATACTTTTTCAAAACAATGAGACATAATGGGAAAACCAACCAGGGTATATCAATAACCGTAAAACCAACCAGGGTATGTCAATAACCGTAAAACCAACTAGTGTATGTCAATAACTGTAAAACCAACCAGGGTATGTCAATAACTGTAAAACCAACCAGGGTATGTCAATAACTGTAAAACCAACCAGGGTATGTCAATAAATGTAAAACCAACCAGGGTATGTCAATAACTGTAAATCCAACCTCGGTATGTCAATAACTGTTAAACCAACCAGGGTATGTCAATAACTGTAAAACCAACCAGGGTATGTTAATAACTGTAAAACCAACCAGGGTATGTCAATAACCGTAAAACCAACCAGGGTATGTCAATAAATGTAAAACCAACCAGGGTATGTTAATAACTGTAAAACCAACCTCGGTATGTCAATAAATGTAAAACCAACCAGGGTGTGTCAATAACTGTAAAACCAACCAGGGTATGTCAATAAATGTAAAACCAACCAGGGTATGTCAATAACTGTAAAACCAACCAGGGTATGTCAATAACTGTAAAACCAACCAGGGTATGTCAATAACTGTAAAACCAACCAGGGTATGTCAATAACTATCTATAAAACCAATCAGGGTATGTCAATAACTGTAAAACTAAGCAGGGTATGTCAATAACTGTAAAACCAACCAGGGTATGTCAATAACTGTAAAACTAACCAGGTTATGTCAATAACCGTAAAACCAACCAGGGTATGTCAATAACTGTAAAACCAACCAGGGTATGCCAATAACCGTAAAACCAACCAGGGTATGTCAATAACTGTAAAACCAACCAGGGTATGTCAATAGCTCTCAAACCAACCAGGGTATGTCAATAACTGTAAACCAACCAGGGTATGTCAATAACTGTAAAACCAACCAGGGTATGTCAATAACTGTAAAACCAACCAGGGTATGTCAATAACTGTAAAACCAACCAGGGTATGTCAATAACTGTAAAACCAACCTCGGTATGTCAATAACTGTAAAACCAACCAGGGTATGTCAATAAATGTAAAACCAACCAGGGTTTGTCAATAACTGTAAAACCAACCAGGGTATGTCAATAACTGTAAAACCAACCAGGGTATGTCAATAGCTGTCAAACCAACCAGGGTATGTCAATAACTGTAAAACCAACATGGGTATGTCAATAACTGTAAAACCAACCAGGGTATGTCAAAAACTGTAAAACCAACATGGGTATGTCAATAACTGTAAAACCAACCAGGGTATGTCAATAGCTGTCAAACCAACCAGGGTATGTCAATAACTGTAAAACCAACCAGGGTATGTCAATTACTGTAAAACCAACCTCGGTATGTCAATAACTGTAAAACCAACCAGGGTATGACAATAACTGTAAACCAACCAGGGTATGTCAATAACTGTAAAACCAACCAGGGTATGTCAATAACTGTAAAACCAACCAGGGTATGTCAATAACTGTAAAACCAACCAGGGTATGCCAATAACCGTAAAACCAATCAGGGTATGTCATTAACTGTAAAGCCAACCAGGGTATGTCAATAGCTGTCAAACCAACCAGGGTATGTCAATAACTGTAAACCAACCAGGGTATGTCAATAACTGTAAAACCAACCAGGGTATGTCAATAACTGTAAAACCAACCAGGGTATGTCAATAACTGTAAAACCAACCAGGGTATGTCAATAACCGTTCTATTCTGTTTCAGATGCTCCTCCTTTAATTTCAATTTGGAGAAGACGCTGTGTGAGCTGAACTCAGTGGGATCAGGGACAGGTACACTGGCGTCAGCAACTGGCGTCATCTTCAGTGACGCGAGTAGTTGGCAAGGGGTGAGTAGATTTCTCGTTTAAATTATTTGTTTCTACGTTAAAATGTACTCCGATTTTTTAAACTTACATGTATATACTTAAAGTATTATGATGAAACTCTTTCAATGATCCGGAAACAAGTCTTATTTTGTAACAAAATGAATGGCACAACGGTTAACTTGTATCGATAATGAATTCATGATGCCAATTGCTGCTTGTACGAGGGCTGATTGATATATTGTGAGCCTCGGTTTTCTGGGATGCAGAAGGTATTCTGCCGATAGATTATCTCCAAAAAGAACAAACAATCAATGGCACATACTATGCGTCACTTCTGACACAGTTATGGGACAATAATAAACTTAAGCGCCGCGGAAAGCTCACTAGTTAAAGGTGTGTTGTTCCATCAGGACAATGCTCCTGTTCACAAGTCTGTCACTACCATAGCTACCATTCATGACTGCGGCTTTAATTTGGAGCATCCGCCTTATTCACATGCATGATCTTGCTCTATCAGACTTTCATTTCTGGCACCCACTTTCAGTCCAATCATGACTTCATACTTGCAGTGGATGACTTTCTGACCTGTCAAGATACTCAGGGAGTTCTTTAAAGGTGGCATTGAGGCCCTTAAACATCGATGGCAAACGTGTTTAGATACTGAAGGGGATTATGTAGAACAATAATGCAAAATGTCTGATAAAATTAAAATCGTTCAATACGAGGCTCACAACATATCAAACAGCCCTCGTATGCAGGGATCTACATTGTCAAGAAAAACCAAACCAACAAACAACCCCCCCCCCCCCCCACACACAACAGAAAAACCATAACATGAGGAGGGGAGAAAGGGGGAGGGGGTTAATTCGCAAGCAAGGTCATAGGTTGTGAGTTGGATGGAGGTATTTCTGGTCCAGATCGGATGAATGGACTCTGAACTGTTGATGATTGGTCAATATTTAAACTGAAAGCTGATAAAGCTCTGATTCGCCGCTCTCCCTTAGACCACAGGGATTTATCCCGTTTTTTTATCCGCCCATTCGCTCCCATTGGGTTATTGAATCTTTTCCTTTTTTTCCGTTGGACAATAAATGGTATCCTATTTTTCCCATCGGTGATAAAATTCCGTTTTCCCAGTTGTGTGTGGTACCCCTTTTTGCCCACTGGCTGCGGTTTCTCCTTTTCCGGTTAAGTAATTTTCCCGGTTCTTATTATATCCCATTTTCCCGTTTGGTGATGGTACGTGATCCCGTTTTCCGTTGTGTGATGATATCCCGTTTGTTTCGTTGCTTGACCATCACACAATGGTGGGGATAGGATACTGTCACGCAACGGGAAAATGGCATACCCCCGAACGTCTACCAGCGATCGGTTACCGAAAATATGGGATCCCCCCCCTCCTTGTGTCCAGGCTTACTAAAAGAGCACTTTAGAGAAGAGTTCTAATGATACAATTGTCAAAGCTTTATAGTTGACACCATTCGTGAGCGGATCTAGATGTTATGAGGGGTTCTCATCCGCCAGGAGGGAGGGGTGTCCATTGTATGACTTTAAATAAAATTATAGGTTAAATCGGGAAAATTTGCATCTTGGCCAATTTCAGGCGGTTGTCCATACCCGTCCTTTCCACGGGTTAAAAGACAAGATGGAGATGAGATTAGGCGAATATCATGTAGTTGGAAAGTGAAGGACGAGACTGAAATAAATTATGTTGTGCCGAGATCCCCGATCTAACGAGTGATAACTTGGTCCCTTTAGACATCTGAGACTGCGATGAATTATGCTGTGCCGAGATCCCCGATCTAACGAGTGATAAGTTGGTCCCTCTAGACCTCTTCCTATAGTCTTTTAAGTTTGCGGACCAGTGACTGGAACTGGAAGTATCATGTTTTACAAAGAACGTAGAAAGAGGGTATATGAATCAATATGAATATATCATTTGATCATTATTATTATGTATGACTGATTTCACAGATATTGCTTTCTTTCTTCCATGCATACAGCCAGCGCTCCTGGGAGGAGGCTGTGGGACACGCCCATGTGGAAACTCTGAGGTGTGTGTCGGCAAAGATCAAACGTTTAACTGTGTCCCCTTGACCCAGTACTAGAAGTCCACACTGAAGTATCCATGTGATGCTACACGAAGTACCTAAATTGCTGAGAACTATCATCGAAACAGAAATTAACTTACATAATTCATGCACTGTTCTAGATTTTGTTTTTATGAAGAAAGAGGGGTTGTTACAGCCTTTTATTTTTGTTGGGGGGGGGGGGGGGAGTCTGCAACTTGTTATACTCTGTGTTAAACTTTTTAGATAAATGGGAGGGTTGAGCACACGTAATCCGGACAATTACCAAAAAAAAAAAAAACAGAATAAATAAATAAATAATAATTAAAAAAAAAAAAAACAAAAAAACAAAAAAACAAACCCACGACTGATCATTGGTCTCGTCAGTTAGTGAAATCATGAATGCTTTCTGCCGTCAGTGTTTGTTAGTGTTTCTGTGAAGTCGTGTCTGAGATTATCTCCTTATGTCACTATATCAATCAAATGCATGAACTCTGGCCAGAAAGGTAACCATAAGAACGTACCCTTCATTAAAATTATACATAAGCTATATAAATTATGTTTTATAAAATGTTTATGTAAAAATCCGTACGGCAACAGTTCTGTGGAAAACAAAGCCACGATGAGGTTAAAACGTCTATATCAAAGATAAAATATGAAGGTTATGACACATATCCATGGGACTTATGTATGAATTAGCCCCACAAACAGATTTAAAAAAAAAATATGACCAACACAAAATTTTACAAGTCCTCACTTACTGTAACTTCGTGACTTTTCGCATGAGGTGTTTTGGGTGTTTTGTCGTGGGTATACTGCAACGAAGTCTGGTTGGAGACCCCCTCCTTTCTTTGACGTTAGAGATTTGACCTTGGGTAAAGGTCATAAAAGTTAAATACCCTTGATTGAGTCCTGAGCAACAATTATTCGAAATGCCTTTCAAATCCATGAATGTATATATATAGATGTCGTTATAACCACAGGGCCTCTCATACACTGTGAAAATGTGCTCTAGAGAAAAGAAAGAATTCTTTCTTTCTTTTCTCTCCAGCACAATTTTGCCATGTCTGAGAAGCCCGGTGGTTATTATAACCTGGACACGACAGACAGACAAAGTGATTCATTTGTGCTCCAAACATAGTGAAGTTATATAGAAGAACTAGCCTCCATTGCCTCGTTGATGTGAGAATTCCGACAGTCTCTTCATTCCTTTAGTTATGGATTAATATGCTGCTGTACCAAGTATAAGGGACCATAAGAGAACAAGCA
Source organism: Pinctada fucata (assembly GCA_028142955.1). Lineage (NCBI taxonomy): Eukaryota > Metazoa > Mollusca > Bivalvia > Pterioida > Pteriidae > Pinctada > Pinctada fucata. Next base: position 53,200,886 of record AP027112.1, on the reverse strand, counting down.
GTTCTTTCAAGAAATAATTTAAAAGCATATCGACCACTTGGTTCACTCTTTGATTATAATGCCTCTGCTTCCCATCTCACGAGTTTTAATCAATTCAGCGTCCTTTGATTTAATTTAACTAATTACCAAGGTATATTGTATTTCACAAGCAAAAGATCTTTCATTTGTGTGTTTAATGCAAATAACACTATATTTAACTGCACCGAGGGAATTGCCACCGATGATTTCAAACATCCAATTAAGCATGCTTGTAAGTATCGATTACCAAGGAGTTTAAATTGTAACAATAATGAGTATTTCCTATAGCAAATGTATATTAGAATAAATGATATTGAAAACTCTTGTATTTGTGTATTTCTCTCTTGTTCTAATTACTATACAAATAGTGAAATACTATGGTTTGCAAAGACGCAAGATTTCTAATGTTATCATCTAGAAACCGATACTCTATGGTATCCTTAAATGTGACCTTGACCTTTGGCCTACTTGCCTTAATCAGTAGGTGTCTTCCCTTTCTGATAAATATTCATGTCTCAAAGTTTGAATTGAATACTAGTGTCTTTTTTTCTAATTTTCAATTCGGAATCATTAAAAGTGAGCACATGACTACTTCAGATTTGAAAGTTAGAAAAAGACACTAGTAAGTGAAATGGTTCTCATCTTATAAGCAATATTTTCCTATTTTCTATTTTTCCTGTCAGTGACCTTGATAGTTATTTTGAATTTCTGAGATATGTGCCCTTGACCTTGACAATAATAGATGCTGTTCTGTTATTAACAACAACTTATCCCAAAATTTGATGAACATATTGGTGAGTTCTAAATTGTTCCCAAAGTTTTCTTTTTTTTTTTTGTTGTGACCTTGACCTTTGAACCAGTATGTAATGTAATATCATGATTCATGAAGGGTAATTAACACACAAAATCTGATGGACATCAGTAATGACCTCGTTTTCTGGAGCGTCCTCAAGTTTTCTTTCCTGTTATTGCCTGTTGTGACCTTCAACTTTGGTCCTTGACCTTGAAAATTGATAGATGTCATTTTCTCACCATGGGCAATTTACACCTTGAGCTTGGTTACATAAGTTATCTCAGTTTTGTAGAGTGTCTATCATATATCCTTGGCCTTTGGTCTCCAACTCTGAAAATTATCTCGAGTTGCTTATTCGATACTACATGTAGAACATCTGCAGCCATTTTCACAAAAATACTTATTGATAAATTTGAGAATTTGTCATAACTTTTCTAAAAATCCATATTCAATATTTAAATTTTATGCCACATTTTGGATATTTGAGTAGTTAGAGAAAGAAAATCAAAATTGTTTGAATTTTGTGATTTATTTGACCGAGATATGATGAATTGAAAGTTATGACAAATCCTCAAGTTTATAGTATTTTTGTGAAAATGGCCGCTGGATTTTGTTTCCGAAGGAAGGTGTTAGTTCTGTGGATACAGTTGTTATTGTTGTCTACTAGATACAATATATATCCTTGACCTTTGATCTCTGACCCTGAAAATTAGTCATGTTGTCTTCTTACTTGGGACGACTTTCACAAACGAGACCCTTGTAGCAAGCTTGATGAGATGAACATGAAAAGGAATCTGTAACTTCTCAAAAGTCCTAAAGCTTACTCCGACAGACACCTTCATATAATGGTGTTGCTATATACCAATATCACCTTGGTAACATCTGCTGTGTAAGGGAATAAAGAACAAGGCGGGTTGTCAAGATAGACAATTTATTACAACTAATCCAACATGCCCAGATACTGAGAAAATATCCCTAAAAACAAAAGACAAAAGTCTCATTCTTTTACGTCATTAAGAGTTTTTCTGGTACAGAAAGTTCATACCAGTACAGAAAGTTCATACAAGTACAGAAAGTTCAATGGACGGAACAGCATCTAGAGATGCAGGGATATAATATAATAGAAAGCTCTTATACTACATAGAAGAATGACTACTTAATTTAAATAAGAACAAATGACAATTCTGAACAGAAAATTTTGTCTACTCATTTCTACATCCAACAATAATTCAACCTCGTACAACTATTAAGTAAACGATCAATCATTCCATGCATTTTAGGCACTTTTGTTACCAGAAATCTGTCTTTTAATGTATAGAAAAATTCAAGTTGACAAAATAAGAGCTTAAGTTTTTAATGTTACAAGTAATAAATTATTTATTCATTAGCAAACATGTTTAGTTATCTGAAGTCATTTTTTAGCATGTACTCAAGGATATTTTGATTATACATGTAAATTGATTAGAAAGTTAATAAAAAATTGTGACATAAGCATAAGCGCATAAAAATGTAAAATTTTATAAAAATTCTAGTACGTATATTTTGTATAAAGCTGTCATTATAATAAAGTAAGCATTGGTACCTACATGTATTTACTGACATTATCTTTACCCCTTTCATACGACATGTATATCAATGACTTTCAAATGACAACAATGAATAATGTACAAATATCACAGACTTTTTTTTAAAAAACATTTCTTTCCTTCTTTCTACGACAGCACTAGCTTTTCTACATAAATATAAATATTTGTTTCAGTTATTTCAGATCAACATAGTAAATCATACAATGTATCAATCATATCTTTAAATATAATGTCACATACTTAACATTCATAAAATATCAAGTCCAGTTTTTTGACATTGGACTAAATGAGACCAAGAATTTCTATATTGTATTTATGCATTTTTGGCAATGACTAAGTCTGGCGCAGACGTAATAGCTCTTCATCAATCGCCTGAAACATGCGGTGAAATGCCCATGCGTAACATACATTTATAAAATACTGATAAACTTAGTACATCCTGAATTCAGTACCACTTTACCATGTGCGAGAATTCAGGCCCATCATCTTTTCAGCATACCATCCATTCAACACAAATAACTCATCACTAGCGCACGACTGGTTTACGTTTCTATAGGATTTCTACGAGTGTTCCTCAGCTCTACTAGATACAATATTGCTTTTCTGGATAGTCACTATAAGTCGGTAAGATAAGGATGCCTAAGGTCCAATATCACTAGCTCTCAATGATTTCTGCCTGTCTTTCCATACCCTGTTAAATAGAGAGAGGAAAATATTGCAAAATAAGATCAAATTATACATACATGTATATACATATTTGTTCCAAGAATAAACATAGTTAGCTTCATTATATTAACATATATATGTGTTCAATTCTAATTAAGTCATTTCAATAACCTAAATGTGTTTTTTTTTTTCATAATAAATTACCAAAAAAGAGAAAATCATGCATCAGACAAATTTACAGAATTTAAAAAATCGAATAAACTTGTGAGTGCTTGAATAGTCTTGGCCAAGAAATCTTTAGATATTAGAATCAAAAATATGAATTTCCTTGGACAAAAATGAAAGACTTACACTGATCTTGATAGTAAAAAGAAAATTGAGTTCCCAAGTTCTTCCTTGAATATCACATTAGGAAATGGAAACAAAACATCATAATACAATATATGTTTAACATCTACAATTCAGAAACCACAATTTTGTTACTACAGTGTATTTGTATAATACAACAGTACAACTTACTATACTATTTTCGATGGTATACAGTCTGTTTTCCGTATCGTACAATGTTTCCTCCTTTTCTGCGAGTTCTTTTTTGAGCGTATTTATTTCGTAATTTTTCCTTTTAATGGATTCCTTTGCGATTTTCTTTCTTTGAACACTCTGAAATTAAGAAATCCTATGAAATTATAAGAAGTTTGAAATGAACAAATCGCTGACTTTTACATAAGCTAAATGTTTGTGCAAATCGCATTTAAAAATCTGATAGTATTCAGAAAGTCTATATTAAAACATAGACGTACCTTTCCAAATATATCCTCTGGTTTACTTCTGTATGAAGCAGGCTGTATCTCCTTATGTAAATGTTCATTCTCCAAATGGAAGGTCTGAGATTAAACAAATCAAATAAATTTATTACACTGACATTAATTTTGATAAACAATCTTGAGAGGGAGTATTGAAAAATAAATTGATCATCAAAACTGATACAGTTAATTTAGCAACTGATATATATATAATTTTATTTATTGAGAAATAATACTTCATGCATTATGAAGTCTGTATTTGTCAGCCAACATTAAGTTTGAATTCATCTCCCTTATATGAAATATGTAACATATGTAAAATATGCCGAAAGTACAGGTAGATAATTATGCTTATTACCTTTTTCTGTTTAATGGCTTTATTTAGCCGTTTTTCCTGATCTAAGCGATCTCGCGTTCGACTTAGAGATTCTCTGAGATACTGAGTTTCCTCTGTCCTGCTCTTCACATCATTCTGGGAAAAAAAGAATGAAAAATTAGGTGTTGAAATTATTGTTATATATTCAAAGTAAAAGGATTTATTTCTGATGCCATGGTATGCCTTGTATTACGCTATGGGGCAATTATGAGAATAGTTACTTGCTTTTGCAGAAATTGAATTTTTTTCTATTTCATAACCAATAAGTTAGTCAATTAAAATGTAGATATCCATCTTTATTTTTATACTCACTGCGAGACTTTCAACTTGTGTAGCTTTCTTTGAGGCCAGTTCCTGAGCTTGTCTGAAATTACAACACCGAATTATTTATGTATAAGTTTAGAAATAATTTCAAAAGGGTCCAGACTTGAGTTTGATCAGAAACATGTAGAAAATGAAATTTAGTAATACATTGATTACCACAGTGAACATTCAACCATTTCGGCTAAAATGCATTCCTTTTTGTGATTTTTTTTTCAAAATTTAATATTTTGGTAAATCCTCCTCAAGTTTTCTCTTATCTACATTGACCTTATTTGTGTGCATTTCATTTGATATAAATTGAAGAGGATTTTGAAAGTTCTGTCAATTATGCTTGTAGATTGAATTCAATTTTAGAAGAATTTAATATTTTTGTCAATTCTTCTCAAGTTTTCTCTAATCTGATTCCGCACTGACCTCATTTTAGCCAGATAAAAATTTACTGATTTCAATCCTTACACAAAATCTTTTCCAGACTGACCTCATTTTAGCGAGATCTCTCTCGTAACCCTGTAGTAACTCCTCCTTCCTCTTTATCCTCTCATGTAGAGCTTTAACCCTCGTTGATAATAACTGACAACTGTTCTCGCGTTCTATTAATAGCCTTTCTCTCTCGTCTTTGGGTATGTGACCAATCGGACGTAAGCCATCTACATGTTCCAACTCGAGACAGCTGGCTAATGCCCTCAATAATGTAAGATACTGTGAAGAACAAAATACTTTTAATGAAAACTTGATATCAAAGTTAACAACATTGATGATATTCATTCATTTATTAAAGCATATGTGTATTTTTATGTAAAGTTACATATTGATTAAAAAAATAATTCCATATTTTCTATAAAAATCTATATTTTTGCAGTCTTCCTGTAAATGGTGTTAAGTTCTCTAATTTACAGATTTGCCTTTTATGAGAGTAACACACAATCTCAAGGTCATACCTAATAATTCACAGATGAAACTATTTCATTAAAGATATAGCATGATGGCACAACAGACAAAGTACAAAGGTCTAGCTATCACATGTCCACTAGAATTTACTGAAGTAATCATTTTTTCTTTATTTGTGACACCAAGTATAAGAGATCTAGAGAAATTTTCCATGAAAAATAATTGTACTTTAAAATTGGATAATGAAACATGTATCTTTGCCTTGAAAATATGAATTCAAAAATAAAATCATAATTAAGTTGTTACATACTGAGCTTTCACTAGCATCCAAGGCATCCAGTGTCTCTCTGTGAGCACTGCGTTCCATATCAGCTTCAGCGTTAACACTTCCCAGCATGCCCCTGGCTCGCGACACCTCTCTCTCCACTCCAGACGATAAGCTAGTGTCCTCGGCTAGTGCTTGGTTTGCCTTCATCTCCGCTAGTTCCTTCTTCAACATCAAAACCTGCTGTAAGGCTTGATCCTGGGTGGGCACTGAAAGTTTGTATATAAATATGTTTGAAAATACATCTACATATTTATTTAAGAAATTTTCTAACAACATAAAATGCAAGTCTAGTGTGGAATTATAAAAATTGTCTATAACTTACGTGGTGGTTTAGACTGCTCCAAAGATCTAATTCTGGTTCTAAGTTCAGACAGAGCCTCTCTCTGACGTGATATGACTTGCTCATGACGTTCACCACGACACTGTGCTCCTAAAGCTGTCATCTCAGAAGTTATCCGCCCCTGAAATTTATTTGATATTAATATGTTAGCTCACAAGTTTGACTTAAAACAAGACCTACATTAAAATAAGGATAGAGAAAAAAGAAACTAAGACCTACATTAAAATAAGGATAGAGAAAAAAGAAACTATCAGTCCTGATATTGACTTAACAATTACTATGAATAGGTAAATCTAATTCATACAGCTTTGCCATCACCCAGTCTTATTTTTGCTTAATATTAGTTTCCCAGTATTGAATTTGCGCACATACTCTTTTTGTTAAAAAATCTTGTACATATTACTTTATTTGACCATTTAAAATTCATCCTCTTTGCTTTGGGTGAAAAATAGCAAAAACAAAATGGGGACAAAAACTTCCCTGTAAACAGTATTTTTATAAGTTGAGATGTCAGAAACCATCACAAAGAGGAAATAACTCTGGATACAGAAAAGATAGCATTTATTATTGTATGTATACTGTAAACAGGTAAATATACATTTATAATAGTTTTTTTACCTCCTGATCTAGTAGCTCTAGCTGTTTTTTCTGTTCTTGTTTTTCTCTCTCCAGTAAGATTTCTAGCTGTTGGATTTTCTGGTTCTTCTCATCTAATACTGCTTTGTACTTGACTGATATGGATTTCTCTTCACTGAAAATAAGATGAATTACAATACAGAGGACTCCTTTTAATCTGATAGTTAATTTGTCAGAAGATCATTATCAGATTAACAGGAGTATCAGATTATCAGGAGTTTGAAATTCCAAGGAAGTACAGTAAAAGAGGCCCCTTAATTGTACTAGAATGTATCTCAGACTTTATTATATTCATAAATTTAATAATGTAAGTAGTTTCAAGCCATTGTGAATAGTTTCAAAGGGTAAAATACCAGTTTTAATGATTTTGATATGATAATCCATTGAAATGACGTAAATATTATAGGGAAAATATCATAGTTGACGGAAAATCCTATCAGATTAAGAGGAGTTCTTAAGATTTTTGATAATTTCTATCAGATTAAGAGGAGTAAATTTACATTGATTATATAGGAAATGGTTTTGTGTTTTGAAATCATAGCAGATTAAGAGGAGTATCAGATTATCAGGTATCAGATTAAGTGCGGCCACATTGAATTCTTCCACAAAAGGCAAAATTCCAAGCAATTTTTGCCATATATTTTGTCAAAAACGCCAAAATGACGTCACTTCATGACGTCATTACAATTAAATGGCACTATGTTTGGTGAAAAGCGGTAAACATCCGTGTATTTTCATGAGAGATATAAAGCATTCCCGATGAAATTTATTTCTAGAGAAAAATCGAGGGCCGATTTAGGGGTCTTGTGGCCCTACCCCTTTATAGTGATAATTTCATTTGTTACCTGAGTTGAATTTCCAGAGATTTGATGTCAGATTTCTGTTTGTCGATGATTTTGGATAGCTTCGCCATCTGTTGCCGTATTTCCATGATATCTTTATCTTTCTGTATGATTAGAACTTTGTTCTTCTCTATTTCTTGTTTCTGAGACTCGCTTAACTCCCCTGAAAAAAATAGAACGCAAGATTCTATCAACTATTCTCATAAGCAAGTTGACATATAAGTAAAGCTTGGTGTTTCAAAACATTTTCTTTTTTCAAAACACTGAAGCTATAAAGTTATGAATGAACTTAGTTTTTTCAATAAAAAGTTTTTAATAAATATATGGAATTAATTGTATCTATTTATGAAGAATTCATGTATTACCTTTACACATGAAGTGAGGAGATAGTAATTTTATTTAACAATGTCAAGCCCAAATCCTTTATTCATATACTAAGCCAACTTTGGGTTATTCTCCAATTTGACTTATGTTTAAATAAATACCTGTGATATCAGAGAGTCTGGCATGAGCACCGGCTAAATCACGTCGTAACCCGAGTATCAGGTCATCTTGACTCTGTAACTTGTTCTTCAACTCACTGTTCTCTTTCCTGGGAAAAAGGAGAAATACTTCAGTAATTTATTTTTGTGATTCACACTATAGGTGTTGTTTTCCTGTTATAGTAAAATCTGCGCAATTTTATGTCATTCACTGCTTGTTATATTTAACTTATATCACTAGGCTGTAGACAATGCTTTTTCATAACATCTGAAGTCACAAAAGTGTTATGATAAAAGATATACCCCAAAACTCGGTATGTAGAGATCTATAACTGAACTACATGTAATCTTAAAATTTAAAGCTTTTTCCCTTTAAATTAGTACAAAGGCAATAATGCAAATACATATTTATGCATCGTGCAACATATATGTGAACCTTACTTGACTGGTAGTTTAAATCACAGGTACTTTAACACATGTACTGGAAATTGATTCAAACATTTTATACTATAGACATGAGCAAATATAGTAAATTTTTAAAATTAATAGAATAAAAAGCTCAAATGAACAGAAAAATACCTTCAGACTCAATTATTTCCATTCATTCCCCACAGTTAACTTGTAACATTAAATTTAAGGATCAAGTTTCAAAGTTGTTTAGCGTTTGTGTACAAGGTATTGTGACAAGATCTTATATACATAGTACTTATAAAGAATTAAATGACAGATATAGATCTTAACATCTATTATTGGATCAGGGAGTTCAATACACCAGTTTAAAAGAGTCGTTGAAATCTTAATTTTGTATCCTTTATATTTCTACCTTTTATTCATATTTATCATGATCATATCTAATTTGTAATATATATTTTTACGATTTAGTTGTATTTATGATCAAAGCACAACAAAGATGAATGTCATTCCAGTACTCTCTGACCTTACTACCTAGGTGACACCTACAAATCAGTGTCACAGTCTCAACACCCAGGTTCAGAAGTGGAAAAATGTTAAGCCAATCTTACTACAGACCCAAAGGTCATTGATTCAAATCTCCCAGTTGTTGGACACTATTACAATCATTGTGACCTTGGGCATGTTGCTTTACTCTCTAAAGCCTGATAGAATTGTCCACAGATTTGCAAGTTATAGGACAACTCTGTCTTAATTGCAACCCCGGGTGTTGATCTCGAATCTAGTATTATGTCAAAGACCTTTTCATTGGTTTAGCAATGTTAAATTAATCACCACTGAGGCAGGGAAATCCCATTGCACAACTCAGAAGAAGCTGACATTACCTTAGGACAACAATGAGCTGTTCCATTGCTGCAAACTCCTCTGAAGTTTTCTGAACCACTTTTGGTTTGGGCGGTGGGGCAGGTTTGTGTTGAACTTGTGGTTTATTTTTCATATCAAACATCTCTGTCTTCATATCTGAAATGATGAAATTGTAAGCATGTGAGAAACTCATGTAAAAGAAAATCTTCACTGTCAAATCAAGCAACAATCTAATATTAAACATGATTGACTTCATTGATTTGTGCAAGACAGATCAGTAAAAAATATATGAAGTTGAACTTAAATAAATATGAATTTATTTTTAGAGAGAGTTGAACTTCAATATGAATTTATTTTTAGAGAGTGAACAAGTTGAACTTCAATATGAATTTATTTTTAGAGAGTGAACAAGTTGAACTCAATATGAATTTGTTTTTAGAGAGTGAACAAATTGAACTTAAATATGAATTTATTTTTAGAGAGTGAACAAGTTGAACTCAATATGAATTTATTTTTAGAGAGTGAACAAGTTGAACTTCAATATGAATTTATTTTCAGAGAGTGAACAAGTTGAACTTCAGTATGAATTTAGTTAAGAGAGTGAACAAGTTGAACTTCAATATGAATTTGTTTTTAGAGAGTGAACAAGTTGAACTTCCATATGAATTCATTTTCAGAGAGTGAACAAGTTGAACTTCAATATGAATTCATTTTTAGAGAGTGAACAAGTTGAACTTTAGTATGAATTTATTTTTAGAGAGTGAACAAGTTGAACTTCAATATGAATTCATTTTTAGAGAGTGAACAAGTTGAACTTCAATATGAATTTCTTTTTAGAGAGTGAACAAGTTGAACTTCAATATGAATTCATTTTCAGAGAGTGAACAAGTTGAACTTCAATATGAATTCATTTTTAGAGAGTGAACAAGTTGAACTTTAGTATGAATTTATCTTTAGAGAGTGAACAAGTTGAACTTCAATATGAATTTGTTTTTAGAGAGTGAACAAGTTGAACTTCAATATGAATTTGTTTTTAGAGAGTGAACAAGTTGAACTTCAATATGAATTTGTTTTTAGAGAGTGAACATGTTGAACTTCAATATGAATTCATTTTTAGAGAGTGAACAAGTTGAACTTCAATATGAATTCATTTTTAGAGAGTGAACAAGTTGAATTTCAATATGAATTTATTTTCAGAGAGTGAACAAGTTGAACTTCAATATGAATTCATTTTTAGAGAGTGAACAAGTTGAACTTTAGTATGAATTTATTTTAAGAGAGTGAACAAGTTGAACTTCAATATGAATTTATTTTTAGAGAGTGAAAAAGTTGAACTTAAATATGAATTTATTTTAAGAGAGTGAACAACTTCTTAACCTTATCCATCCTTTTTTCAAGCCATCATAGTTTTAAACCTTTACTCTTTATAATTACACAAAGCAACTTGTTAAGTGTACTCAAATGATACATATAGCCAATAGATAGAATATAGCATTCTGAATATGTGAAAATATAAAACCTGCAAATAAATATGGATATGTATGCAGATTTCATTCGTAATTCTTTACAATTCAATAAAGCAGTAAAGCAATAAATCACCTTGAATGGTTTTTTTGAGCGTAGTTATCTCCTCCTGATAATCTTTATTTTTCTTCATCAGTTTTATAAGTCTTTCTTCCATTGCACATATTGTCACTGAATGTTGTTTGTTCTGTTCTTTATACGCCTCAATGTCTTCCTCATATTTCTTCTCTCTGTCGTTGATCTCTGAGGAATTTTTCGAGGATATTTCCTCGTTTTGCTGACCTAGTTTTTCTATTTGTTCGCGGAGCTCGGCCTCACGTTGTTTATATTCCTCTAGTTCCGTCAGTGCTGATGAAGCCTCAGCGAGTTTTTCTTCTACACTTGAATCCTTTTTAATGATGTTCTAAAGAAAAAATCAAAATCATGGAATAAATTTGACAAAGTCACTGATCTTTCTTAAATACTTGTAACTTTCATCTTTAAAAAAATTTGAGATAAATCTATCAAAACGTGTAATTCTTGTGTAATTCATGACAATCACATGACAATCATTCTATTGTTTTGGGCTTTGGAGGTAAGCCTTAAGTTTGGTTTTGAACATAAAGTAAAAGGGTCCATAGAATAAGATCAACTGTACACACTTTTCTATGTTGCACCTGCATATTTTACCAATAGCATCATATCAGCTTTGAAATATAAATGTCAATTTGCCAGTTGAACTTTCTTTATCATATTTTGATACATTGTTCCACTCACCTCTTTCAGTTCATTGATGGTCGTCTCTAGCTGTTCTATTTTAGCTTTCTCCTGATCGACAGCATTTTCTAATTTCTCAGCTTCTATCACCTTGATCTCTTCTATTGCCTTGTGTAATTTTTCTTCAGCTGAAACATCCGATAATAAAACATACATGATTGTTTGTTATGTTTATGATATCATAGCTTAGGGTTAGGTTAACGAAGTCAAAATGATTATAGATAATGAACTGGATGGAGTGTAGTCTCTATCAATAGAACACACCAATTTGAAATAATTAGAAAAGTCCTGTAAAATACAGAGTCTTTCAGATATTAGTATAGTCTTGATTTAACAGTCATAAATACTTATTCTTTTAAATGGCATGTGGGAAAAGCTTGGAAAGAATACATTAAGTAAATTCTCACTAGTTTCAACTTGTTACAACAAAAACAACAGTTACTAATTAAAAAAAATTTTGTGTAAAATTCATAAAGCATACCATAAAAATAATGGCATTTAATTCTTTATTCTACTGACCTTCTATCCTTGCCTTTTCCAGTGCATCCTTGACCTTGTTTTCTCCGTCCTCTGTCACGACCTTGACCTGCATTTCAAGGTCAGCTTTGAACTTTTCTTGGATCTCAGATACTTGAGCCTGTAGTTTCTCTTTCTCCTTAATTGCTGATTCCCATTTTGCGAAAAGATGTTTAATGTGCTGTCCCGGAGCTGTGTACATGTATATGACAATATATCAATATATTATATATTGCGCATAGTACAACATTTCTTATTCACTGATCACAGGTCATCATTTTACAATATTGACTGCTGGTGTAAGATCATGTTTCTCCATTTTCATTATCTATATTTTATGTTTGCAGGGAAGAATTGAATTTTATACAGAATCTTACTTAATAGTTTATTATTTCACACATAAAAATCTGTAATTTGTTAAATTTGAAACACAATATTGAAATTCTTGTTTTCTCAACAAGGATTCACTGTTTAATGATCCTATAAACTTAAAAGAAGCTGTTGTAAGATCTACATGTATTTTGATATATGCTTTGAACAAAAATACTTACAATCGTTTGAAAGTTTAATATTAACACCACAGGCTTCTAACGACGACTCTATATTTTGTTCCCATGTCATTGCACTATTAAGGAGGTTAATAAGACAGTCTCTCATCCAGATCACGGACTCATCTCCGCTCACGGCTTGTAGTAATGCCACTTCCTGTTTGACTGTACCTGCCAAGAAACCACCCGTCTTCAGGTTATTCTGCAATGGACAAAAAACATGTTGAAGTATCGTTACGCAAATTATTTTCAATTTGACAAAAGGAAGAATAATCTATTAAAGTTCTTAACAATTGCAGATTTTTTTTTAATTAAGGATATGAGAAGAGTAATTTTTACATCATTCATTTCAGAAATATCTATCAGAAAATCAAATTCTTTAGATTACTGTAAATCTTCATTTTCAATTAATCTGAACATTGTTTACTTACGACTGCTTGTTCTAGTTCACTGCGTAGTTTGGACATATTTCGTTTGAACACGTTACTACTGCTGTCCGTTAGTTTTAGCTGCTGTTCCATTTCGCTCATTTTACGATGGAATTCCGTCCTCTCGTCGATGAGTTTCTTCAAAGTTTCTAAGAGTTCGTCGTCGCTGATTTCCCCGTCTGGAGCCTTGATTCCGGGAGTTGCAAACGCCGTTTGTACGACACGATTCCTGAACCTTTCAAGCTAAGATGTGAAAGAAAACTGGCATTAGAATATTATTACACAAACTGTATTTCACCAAATGTGAAAAAAAATCTTTTCAGCATAGACATAACTTTAGCAGCATCTGTTGACCATAATTTTATAACTTCGAGCTTCCTCAATAAAATCATGACTTATAATACATCAATTAATTCTGTAATTTATTTACTCATTCATATATTGGAATTGAAATTAAAAAAATTAGAATCAAGAAACATGTAGTATATCATTTTGAATTTTTTTTTCGATAAATGTACAATTTCCATTGGGACATCTCAATGGTTAGTTAAGTAAATGGAAATCTGTATCCCCCCTCATCCATTTTTAACCATTAAAAAAAATGATACATGTGCCTCTTTCTTGCCACGGAGGCTTTAACATCTTAAGAGAGAAAATCACATACCATCGAGCATTCCCTATGAAAATCATGGAAAGTGCAAAAATTTACATTTGAAATTTTCTTATTTCATTGAAAGAAAATGTAGGATTCTTAAACAAAACGGCGCATGATATTGATATTTAGTCAATTTTTCATAGTTTTTATGGCATTTAAAGTTGTTACCATGGATACCGCTTTTTTGTATATATCAAAATGTCTAAAACAGCAAAATGTACACTGTTTTTTCTTTAGTTTAAATGAAAGCTGTCATAATTTCTGAAATGTGATATCATAGTTTGAGGTTTGGTCTTTAAATATGATTATAGAAAAATCTTCTGCATATATTGAATATGTTGCTGTGGTAACCGGAAGTTGACCTAGTTTTCATAAAAGGCCTCAACAAAATTTCATCATTTTTTAGGGTCAGCTGGTTCAAATCTGCAACCAGGTACAAACGAAAATAAACTTATTCAGTATAGTACTAAAGTTTATTGAGTTATTTGAAAAATAAAATTGGGAAGCCTCTTAACGGTTGCTATGGAAACGAAGCTTAAACTTTCTTAATTTTGTGAAAAATCAAAATGACAAAAACTGATATCTTACTCTTTTTCATCTGTATTGACTGGATTCATTCGTCATTTTGCCGTAAAATCAATTTATAAATGTTGCAATGGTGTTGAATGAAATAATTGAATCCTTTTATATATTTTTTTGTTTCCATAGCAACCATTTACTCCATAGCAACTCCTCAAAATAAGAGTTTAACAGAGATTTAGAGACCAAAAATATAGATTGTGTTTTTGTTTTATGCCTTTTAGAGTAAAACAGTGATATGCAACCTACGCACTACATAGCAACCATTCATGACATCCATAGCAACCATGAATATCCCATAGCAACCGTTGATGTTTCTTTAATCATATGCGATGTAACCATATTTCTAACAATCTTAAATCTCTATTAGCCAAATTGTACCATACACGTTTTAAAAGACTTCATAAAAGATGCAAATTATTCCCCATGCCCTCATAATCAGTATTTTATATGTCCTAGCAACGGATTAGAGTGTAAAACAAAAGGCTATAATGACTCTATTTATAAACCAAAAGCTGATATGTCTGGGAATAAAGATCAAGAATAACTGATATTACGTACGAAAATCGATAACCTTTTTAAGATAATTAAATTGCTGCAGAAAATAAACATTGAAAACACTGTTGAAGTTTAAGATTTTCAAGGTCAAAGGTCAAGGTCACAGATCGGAAATAATCAAAATCATAGTATACAGCCTAAAGATTGCACTTTTAATTGGATCTATATTCAACTTCATACAATTATGACTTATGGCAAGAGTAAATACCCTATTGATTTTCAAGGTTTCAAGTCAAGGTCACAGGTTGTAAATATATAATATGGATTCCCTGTAAACACTTAAAACAGCTGGCCACAGCATGTCATGGATTTTGATTAAATTTTCTGCAATTATCAAAATTGATCTAAAAACAATGAAAATAAACTATATTATTGCATTTGAACCATGGTTACCATCGCAATGGGGTCTATCTATATGACACCATCAGATATATGAGAAATAAGACATATTGTGGCATTCTGTTGTCATGGAAACCATGTCAAAAATAAGGTCTATTTTAGGTCATTTTTTGCCTGTTTTTGACTATTTTGATGGTTGAAAACCATAATTGGCACATGTTATGGGTATTCGATGTCACCTTGACAAAATTAATGTCCATTGCTGAAAAATGAAAGAAATAAAATATAGGGTGAAATTCACCATTTTGTGATGAATACTTATCAAAAACCGTTGCTATAGCAACTTTGAATCAATATTTCGGAGTACCGCATATTTAAAAACATTGTTCTTCCCCATTTTTTAGTCCTATGATCATGAAATAGAATACCTGTGTACAAATTTCGTTTACCATTATCACTTGACATTCTAATCATTTCAAGGTCATCTGTCCAAAGCTCTATGTCATTTCTAACTTTAAACTAAAATTTACACAAAACAGGATTTCAAATTATTTTGAATTGATTTCTCTAACTTGTTTCATTAGATATTTCGATTTTGAATATTGACATTTGAACAATCTATCGAAAGAAGTAGAATTCATCACAGTTTTGTTAAATTATATTTCACTTCTATGTATGACATACTTTCAACAAGAGCATGAAATTGAGATTTTCTAGAATTTTCTCATAAAATATGTGACATTTATTTGAGTCATCAATGGTATTCGATAATAATGATACTAATCCTAACAAATCATCAGTTATCATACTTTGATCCCTTATTCATTGTTCCATACCGTTTACTGTTAATCATGTCTTTTTTTTAGTGAAAAATCACATCATTTGGCCTGAAATTAGCAAATATGTTTCAATAACCTTGAAAATTGTTCAAATGACCTTGACATTTTCTCAAGGTCCTGTTAGCATCAAATTATCTTTAAATTATCTACATACCAAGTTTTGTAACGATAGCAGGGATACATCTTTAGCAATTAGCTTTTTACTTATGACATGTATTCGTTCCAAATATTACCATAGTAACCTATTTCAAAGGCAAAAAAAAAACCCCAGAAAAATCTCATTTCTACATAAATTTCCTTCGATTCCCATGTAGTCCTAGGATAGTGCTATTAAGGAAATAGGCAACTGTAATTCTAATCTTGTGCAACTGCATTATTACTCATGTCAAAATTAAGTGAAATACAGGTAAAATCAGGTCTAAATTGGCCTAAAATGACACATTTTGAAGGCCTAAAATGGCACATTTTGAATAAGCAATTTTCTTGAAATTGAAGTTTATATGGAGTATATTAAGAAGAAGCAATGACTTATCAAATTATATTAACTTTAAGAGGGTTTGAATAATCTGTTAAGAAAATTGCATATACCTTCAACATTCGTTTCCATGGTAAATGGATGCATAAAATTGCCTTATTTTAAGTTTTTTTTATACAAAACCTTGGTTAACATGGACACGGAACGTCAGAGAAAAAAAAATAGAAGGTCATTTCGTTCTGAGGACATCATAGACACCTTGTACACAAAAAATATCCAAAATCTGAGACATGTCGTGGCCAAACATGTCAGATTTTTTTTGTAGGTTTTTTGCAGAGAATCCATATTAAAATCCTTGTATACAGCCCAAAGGTTGCAGTTTTGAATGGATCTTCACCAAACTTCGTACAATAATTGCTTAGGACAAAGAAAGTACACAATTGATTTTCAGGGTCAAAGGTCAAGGTCACAGACTGCTAATGTTTAAAATCTTTGTATACTGTGTAGAGAGTACATTTTTGAATGGGTCTTCACCAGACTTCATACACTTATTGCTTATGTCGTGTGTAAGATAACTATTGATTTCAAGGTCAAGGTCACAGATTGGAAATGTTTAAAATATTTGTATACATCCATGATGTCACAATTTCGATTGAAGCTTCTGACTAGCCAGTAAGGCTCGTCCTGGAGTTCACTGATCAAGGTAGATGAATTATTACCATACAATGATATTTCTTTATTCCATTCATCATACAATAGTACACATAATTTTACAAAAAGGAAACACTTTACATTTGAAAATTCCATCTGACGGTGCTTAGCAGAAAAATGAAAAATGGTTGCTAAGGTAAAAGTTAGTTGCAATGGAGAATTTTGTACTCTGCCAATTACTGTGTTTCCATATATAAGTATGGAATAAAAATCCATTTTGGTAATATGAAATAAATCGGTATTATGCATCTATGGAGCTGAAAGGTATGGTAACTAAGGTGTATATCTCGTTGCTATGTAAAATGGGCAACTTCTGTGACATTTTAGATAAAAGATAAGCTCCATCTTAAAAAATCGCACATATAACTAGATAAAGCCCCGTCGTTAATAGTTAATTTCAATTATTTGAAATGGTTGCTATGGAATACATTTGGTTGCTATGGAGGATATTTCACATCTTATATATATAATTTCTCATGTTTCTGCATATCACTGTGAGTCTTTCCATAAATGAGTATACAATAGATATCCATACGAGGTAATATAGATAAACTGGTATCATGCATCAACTGAACCGAGAGGTATGGTAACTACGATGTACAAAGGTGTACATATCGTTGCTAGGTAAAATTGGCAATTTTAATGACCTTTTCGATAATAGATACATTATTAGGATCATAAGAAAATATCCTTTTATGAGCCAAATAAAAAAATGCATACATAACTAGATAGAAGCCAGTAATAAAATGACAAATTTAATTAATGAAAATGGTTGCTATGGAATAAAATTGGTTGCTATGGAATAAAATTGGTTGCTTTGGAGGATTTTTCATATCTGATGTATAGAATTTCTCATGTTTTGTAATTTGCTTATCATTGTAAGACTTTCAATACATTAGTATGGAATAAATATCCATACTTGGTAATATAAGATAAACCGGTATTATGCATCTACGGAGCTGAAAGGTATGGTAACTAAGATGTATATCTCGTTGCTAGGTAAAATGGGCAATTTTAATGACCTTTTTGATAATAGATACATTATTAGGATCATAAGAAAATATCCTTTTCTGAGCAAAATAAAAAATTGCATACATAACTAGATAGAAGCCAGTAATAAAATGATAAATTTAACTAATGAAAATGGTTGCTATGGAATAAAATTGGTTGCTATGGAGGATTTATCACATCTTTTGTATAGAATTTCTCATGCTTTGTAATTTGCTTATCATTGTAAGACTTTCAATACATTAGTATGGAAGAAATATCCATACTTGGCAATATAAGATAAACCGGTATTATGCATCTACGGAGCTGAAAGGTATGGTAACTAAGGTGTATATCTCGTTGCTCGGGAAAATGGGCAATTTCTGTGAAATTTTGGAAAAAGATGAAATATTTGCAACATAAGAAAATATCCTCATATGAGCCAAACAAAAAATCCTATACATAACAAGTTAAAACTTGTCATAAATAATCAAATTTAATTATTGAAAATGGTTGCTATGGAATAAAATCGGTTGCTATGGAGGATTTTTCCCATATTACATATAAATATGTCTCCCTTAGTCTATTTATACAAAATAAGAGGGAAAAATCATTTGTAAATATGAAAAGTTATTTAAAATTATTTGATATTGAAAATAATAAATTTTGAATTTTACTGAAAAAAGGGACTTTTTTAAACAATTTTTTCCGTGTTTCCTCAAAAAGGCTTCCCGATTTTTTTAATGATTATAATAAAGCTATGATTGGTTAATCATACGCAATCTGTATTATATGTCCTGACTGTTGCAGATTTGAAATATTAAATTATGTTTTAGAGACATAATTTCAATTTTTCAAAATTTAAAAAATAGGCCTACTTCAGGTTACCATAGCAACGGAGTCACTTCAATTTAATGCATGTTATTCAATTTTTCCTTTACACTATACAAGAGACATTTGTTTGATACTTAATTGAATTTAATTGAGCAGTGGGAAACATGAAAAAAATACGTTGGAAATCTTACAAATTTGTAGAATTTTTTTGTCTCACTGGCAGGTTTCCATGGTAACAACTAAAATACAGGCAAATATTCTTTTAAAAAGTTTAAAAACTTTTTTATTGCTATAAATGGTCAAGGAGCATCAAAATGATTACAAAAAAGGTAAAAAAAGGAAAATCAAAAATTTGAAGTTTCCATGCAATGCTCGATGGTCAGTGATTTTCTCTCTTAATAATTCTAAACAAAAATCTCACTGTAAAAGCTAAGCCTACCCTCTTTGTAGCTTGTTCTAAGTCGACCCTGACAACTCGTTCCGCCCTCTGTAGATCTATAAGCTCCGCCTTGGCTCCGTCGACTTCTGACTGGATTTTCTTCTGTACATTTTTCTCCTCGTACAAACTGAGTTTAGATTTCTCGAGTTCCTGTTTGAGCTGAGTTATTAACTCCTGCTGATCCTGCATCTTACTCTCGGTGGCCTTGAATTTCTGTTATAAATCATTGTAATATATTATATAAGGTATAATTATGTATTTGTCATCAGAATCAGGGATGTTTCGATGGAAATTAAGAACTTTTGGTGGCATTTATTCAAATTTAAATTGATTCAGAAGTACACGAATCATATCTAATTTGCATTTGGAAACTAAAGTAACAGATATGAAATTTTCTACGAAATATTATACAAATATTACGTACATTAGGTCTTGAATATCTAACCACAATTTATCATATGACATGCAATTTAAAATTTTGTCTAATGAATATTTAACTCTATACACTTCAAGAAAACATTCTATAGCTTCGCTGCCACAAACATTTCCGTGCGAGAGATTAATTGATTGACATAATACAACTTACCTGACGTAAGCTGATCAGCTCCTTTTCTCTAGCGTCTCTCTCCTCTGATGCCTTTAATGGAGTATCGGTAGTTCTGGACATCTACAAGATAAAACAGAAGATTTTAATTTGATATTATATAAAATATTTCACAGAATCACTGCAATTTGACGATTAAGCATGATGGTATACACATTTATTTATGTTTTGTTTATAATCCACAAGATAAGATTTCTAAGATTCTTGAATACAATTATGGCTAGTGGACTTAATCAAGAGTGAATATTGAAAAATCTATTTCTGCAAGAGTTCTAAAACATTCAGTAAAAGGACTTTTCTCACTATATAGAGGTGACATTGTTAACAATGGTGTTTCTTTTATTTCTCTTTTTTTTTATTGTATAATGTGTTCATACATTTTTTTTTTATTATATAATGTGTTCATACCTCTTTATTTATCTATATAATGTGTTCATACCTTTTTATTTATTTATATAATGTGTTCATACCTTTTTATTTATTTATATGTGTTCATACCTTTTTATTTATTTATATAATGTGTTCATACCTTTTTAAAATTTTATATGTATTCATACCTTTTTTTATTCATATAATATGTTCATACCTTTTTGGACATGGCAGTAATCTGTATGTCCCTTTCTCTAATTTCTTTCTTAAGAATTTCAATTTCTCTTGTTAATTTACTAATGGTGGAATCCTGGAAATAAAGAAAATAGAAAATACATGGTCTGTAGAATGGAGAATTCACTGTTACATTTATATAACGTATCTTCCTGTCACTGTCTCTCAATCTCTCTCCAAAAAGTTCTAAAGACTCAATTCATGAAGTTTGAATTTAACTTTTGTATCTTTTCTCTATCTCAGAAGAAACTCATCTCAGAAGAAACTCATACGAGTACACACAAAATGTATATTACCATTGATTACTGACAGTATTATGCTATGGAATTTAAAATTGAATATATTAAAGAAGCTGAAAGATGAAATTATAATAAAGCATATTATTGAATACATAATATATGTAAGCAGCATAGCACAGCAGTGCAAGCATAGCATAGCAGATCAAGGCAAAGCAATATATAGGTAAAGCAAAGCAATGGAAGCAAGCATTTTTAGAATATAGAATGCAATCATTTCTTGTACATCCTGCAAACTGAGAAAATTAGGTCCCCAAATATTAAAGCTTTTTGCCCTCTAACTTGAGGACATATGCAAGGCGCATTATGATTGGGTGAGCCAAAAATACATCTGCAAGTAAATTCATATTCATACATTTCCATGCATGGCAACAATGTTAAAAGCAGCGTAATAAAAGCATTAAGCATTAGGTAAGGTAACAAAAACTTTACAATTATACTCATTTTTTATGTTATGCCAGGGATTAGTTTAGTTAATTAAGTTTTTGTAAAACGCAAGTGTGAAAGCCCCTTTGTTCAGCAGACTGAAGCAAGCTAAGAAATGAATGCATTCTGCACTACATGGTTCACAAAGCACACGAAAAAAAGAAAATGTGATGTCTCATTCTTATAAATCCAAGTAAAAAGTTCTGAATTAAAATCCATAAAATCCAATAAACGAAAGTAAAGAAGTGACATTACACTTTTGAAATGTGGTACTCAATATTCTGGTAAATCTAATCTATATGAGGTAGAATGAGACATCAGCAAGCAAAGAAAACTGGATAAAATATGAAGATATATTGTATAACAAATCATAGTGAAGACAAAATTATTTAATTATATATGTATTATTTATTATGTAAATTGAAACAGTTGATGAAGAATTGCTGTAAAATACATTCTGGTATATCTTTTATCTCATTAATTTTCAATATTCATATTCACTTTGATTTTTTCCTGTCAAACAGAAAATTGTACTTCAATATCACAGTTAAAAGATAAAATACATAACTTTATATATTGCATATGAAATGATTTTTTTGCCCCAAGCTAAAGTAATCGATTATTAAAGTAATTCAAAATGAAATTGACAATTGAATGTACAATGTGGTGTAATAAAAGTTGTAGTGAAAAAAGTCAACCAACAAGTAATAATCAAGTGTGCAAAATGAGGCAATAAGGTGTGAAATAAAATATGTGTACGTCAGATTGACAGAGATCAAGTGACAAGTTAATACGGCATGCAGCATTGAGTGATTAATACAACCCGTAAACAACAGATCATGCACTACATAAAGGATGTATAATACTCCTCCGTTATTAACGACACTTACTTTATTGGACATGTCTTTCTGCATTTGAGTTATTAAACCAGACGTGATATTTTTATCCTTTTTAGCTCGTTCTAATTCGTTTTTCATGGTGTTTAATTCCTTTGACTCTGTTACCTCGGTAACAGACGAGACATTTGTATCCGTCTGATGAAGAAGCTGTAAACGAGTGATTCATAAACGTGTAGCATGCAAAATGGAAAACCAGTGATTTCTTTTAACGTGAAAAATCATGAATTCGTCATTAAATCTTTAAAGAAATGATAGAAATCTCATACCCACAAGACTTAGTATTTTTCTAGAAGTCAAAATTCAACTTAGATGTGAGTCAAACTGAACTGAAAAATCTTACTGAAAATCCAAAGAACTGAAAATCAAGAATTCTAAATTCCAATTGTATAAATTTGTAAAAATAAAAAATAAAAAAAAAATGTGTAAAAATATATTGTGCACGCGCACGCCGCTTTGAGCAAGTTTCTGACAATCTTGACATAGATTGTAACCAATGCGCTTTATTGGTTAGTGGGTGGAGCTTTAATGGTTATTTGATTCTTACTAAAACATCCCAAAACCAGTCTTTTAAATTCAAATTAATAATGGAATTTTCATATTGTGTTCTAATGGTTAAACAAATTGAGATGAAGAGTTGTTTTAACATACATATTCAGGTATACAGTATATGAGCACAGAAAACATTAATATCAAACCTAGAACCTATATATAATTATCATTAATGGTGAACCTAGAACCTATAATAATGGAAGACTATGTCTGGCTAAAATCAGATCTTAATTCCATCAAGAATACAGAAATAAATTTTGTATAAAAAAAATTCATTGGATGCTCAAAATACCTAAAAATTGATTTTTTTTACTTAGTGAAGAAAGTCATTCTATCTTTTATGTGACTCTCACTATTGCTTTTCAAATTTCAGTGACCTTGACCTTAGAGATCCATACTGAGGCCATATCACAAAGATTCTTAACCTAACAGACATACAAATACTGGCATCAATTTTTATTTACAGTACTGATAATCTTCATGCAAAAACATCAATAATTGTACTTTGAAAAAAAGGCTTTTTTTTCAACTTTAAGCTTTTCACAACATTTCTAAATCTGACACTGATAATTGACTGGCTTATATTACGATCTTGTTTTAATCAGACAGATCTACAATTTTGCCTGTAAAAACCGTCGTCTAATTCTACGAGATGATATATGGTGGTTAACGGTACATAGATTACCTCTTCCTCTACTTTATTATCACTATTCTCCTCTAATATTTTTTCTGTTGACTTCTATATTAAAGATCAATAGTTTATTTTACGTTCTATACGTGAATATTTCTTTAACTATGTCATAACGATTAGATTCTGAATCATCTGTATAAAGCAAACACACCAAAAACTGCAACTACATAATTAAAGCTCTGATTTAATATAGAAAATTAAATATCGAAATCTTCATGCTTGCTTCAAATCAAATAACAGATATAAAAAGAAATTAGGCTCTATATTATTTTCTCTCACTCTTATCAAAACAGGATTTGCGTTTCTAATCCTCTGTGAAACAAATTCATTATACTTGGAGTCAGTATTGCAGAGAAATGGAGGTTCAAATTCTGTTTTGAATAAGAGTGAAATTCTTAATTCTATGAAAGGAAAACAAACCTGTTCCCGTAGAGCGGAGATTTCTTGTTGTTTAGCCGTGAGTTCGTGTTCTAGCTGTACAAGTTTCTGGGTCAGATCTACATCTTGTCCCATTATAAGTGGGGGCTGCGTGCTCATTCGTTGTTGCATGTCCATTATTGTTTGTTGTAACGTCTGGATATGAGCGTCTTTCCTGAATGATTCCACCTCTACACCGCGCAGTCTGGTACACTCGTCTGTTAACTGAAGGATTTTCTGCTCCTGATTGGGGGAAAAATTATTGAATTTATAAATCTTTTAAAATCCATAATATCATTGTTTTCTTACTTTTTAATAGTAAAAATCACATGATTCCACCAGAGACACTCCATCTCCACATATGAGCATCATCAAATCGCGAAAAATGAATATAGCGAAAAAAAAAAAAGACAAAGATCTTAACCCTTAATTGATCTAGTTAATAGATTAGCGAAAATTAGATTCAGCGAAGAAAAGACACACCTTTTAAGGGTCATTTTTGGCGAAATTTACCCGACGCGAAAATTACCCGATATACGGTAGTTGGTAATCAAGTGCAAACATAATTTACATATCAACATATTTTTAAGGTTATCAATTAAGAACTGAGAGGGAAAGGTAACAATACTGAATCTAATGATCACATTAAGTAAAGGGTTGCATCATCTGACCTAAGGGAGAGGTACAATTTACATATTATACTATCTCTAATTTGTATAAATTTTATTTAAAGCCATACACATATTGTTGGGATATGCGAGAACATTTCAGGAACCTGTGAAATTAACCTTGTAATAGGTCAAATTACCTTTGATCACTTCTGGTCTTCTCTACATTTTGTTATGAAAGAATTTATCACATGTGGATAAAAGTACATGTAATTCTGAACTTGTGACCTTGAAAAAGGTCAGTACACCTTGACTCAAGGTCATGGAAATTTCCTTTATTTTTTTTACGAATACCTCAGGGAAAAATGGCAAATATCAGATGTTGTCTATACATGTGCCGCCCAGATTGACATGAATTGAATTCTGAATTACAATGACAAAAGTCAAATGACCTTAGATCT
Source organism: Pinctada fucata (assembly GCA_028142955.1). NCBI lineage: Eukaryota > Metazoa > Mollusca > Bivalvia > Pterioida > Pteriidae > Pinctada > Pinctada fucata. The sequence goes on along the minus strand of AP027112.1, from coordinate 53,175,787 downwards.
AAGTTATAATAACAAAACTTGATGTTTTACCAAAGAAATTGTGGATTGAATAATGCACATACACATGTATTGACATACAGACAGACAGACAGAGTACATGTAATTCTTATAAGGAACCTAACATTTGTCAGACTTTGCATGCACGCATCAAATACTAAATACAGATTAGAAATGAATTTTGCATAATGTAAAAACTGAAAACAGTGTCCCCTGATTCCTTAGTCTTACAGAATAATGATGAACCATAACTGCCAAGAAACAAATTCCATTAGAGATATGGTCTTGTATAAGGTTAATTATTTCAAAATTTCTTTGTTAAAGTGTTAAAAAAACACATGAAACAATCGAGACCTTTTGCCATAATAGCCTCAGTTTGATTGGTTAAAACACTTTTGACAGATCTATTCTGTATTGTACTCATTAACTATAGAGTAGTAGGTTATCAAAAATAGAGTTATCAAAATTCTACTCAGTTACCATGGTTACGGTCTAGAAATCTTGTAAATTAACAACACAACAAAACACAATAGTTATAAATTAATCTCATTGTTTTCCTGTTGCCATGGTTACCTTTCCAAAAACATTTCCGTTCCCTGGTGACTCCAACTAGAATTAACCACTTATGTTTTAAAGTTTGATTTCATTTTCTTACATAAAGTAAAAAAAAATTCTTCTAGCTTTAATATCAAATATATGACTGCCATCTTTTACAGTGCATGTAAGAAAATAATCAATATTAATTGACAGGATTTAAAACAGGAAAATCCAGATCCATCCCTTTAAAAGAGATCATTAAGGTCATGATTCCCTTAAAGTTAGGTAACTCTTCCGAAATTGGCATGAAATGAAATCAAAATGGATCTACTGACCATGTTTTAATGTTGATCAAGATTTCAATTGAAGCAAAATATGAACAATGATACAGGATCTTCCTCTTAAAACCTCTTGCCCTCAATTACCTTGTATGAATGAATCATAAAGAGTTACCTTCTCTTGGATTTTGAAAAATGAAAAGAGTTACCTTTTCTTGTATTTTCTGTATGTCTGTATTCTGTACCGTCTGTTGTGGTGTGACTGTACGTCCATTCACCCAATTATTCGTCATACCTGCTCAAATATTTGATAAAATCATGTTAATATCCATTGGCAACATTTTTTAACAGTAAGAATGAGTAAAGTCATACAATCAAAAAAATTATTTATGTGAATGTCAGTAACTCTTTTTGAATACAATTATTTAGCTCAAAGACAGTTAAGACTCGACACGAAATGTTGGTCCCCTTGTTAAAAACAACTTGATAAAGGGCAAAAAGACCAGCAAAATTGTGTATCTGAATGTTTGTTTTTATTTATATCATACTTCTTTCCCACTGAAAGATACATTTCATACAAATTTGGAAATCTATGAAGTTAAAATTAATAAAATTACCTAACATTCTGAGTTTCCTAAGTAAAGGAATTGTCGTTGCATAATGAATGTAAAATTAATGTCAAAGACAATTTATTAATACATCAATGTTTGAAATCGGACACTTACAGACACTCCTCTGCATCTGTGGAGAGTTGACAGGGCTTCCCCCCACCGTCGTTACTCTGTCATAAGTAGACCCCATCCTCCTGTTCGACCCTGCACTGAGGGGGCGTGCCCGGAGGGTCGGGGGAGGGGGGCGTGGCATGGAGGCCAGGCGGTCATTGTTGGGCGTCCATACAGTGGAAGGGATTGTGATGGTGGCTGTGGCAGTGGCTAAGTAGGGGAGGGAGGCGTTATAATTACTCTGGGTTGTAGGGGTGGATCCAAAGGCGTTGGTGTTTGACTGGGTGTATCCCAGAGTCTCTGACAACAGCGTCAGGGGCTGGGTAAAGGCTGGTCTCTGCTGAACGGGCGGGTAGGAAATCTGTAACAGAAATGATTATATCGTGAATAGCGAGTAATACAAAGACTGATTTAAAACTATGAAACATAACACTGACCTATAAATCACAGGGTGTATGTGTCCCTGTGGACCCCACCCCTCCCATTCTTACCAATACAAATTCCTATTTTTGTATAGGGGAGACGTCAGGGAGGGAGATCACAGCGATACCTAATCACTAATAAAATTAACAACTTATCCAGTTATTGTTACAGGAAAAAGTATACTGTTGTTTTCCCTTTTTGTATTCCATGATGCAGTCTTATATTCGACTCCAGTGTTGAAAACTGTTATCTACACATTTCTTCCTTAGAAACCTTTTTTCTCTGCCCCTCCCCTCCCCCTCTTCCCTTTTGCAATACTCTCTCTTTTCTCCTTTATTCTCGAGTGTATCGTAATGTGATTGAATATTTATTGAATCAGATTGTGTCTCGATATGGTTCAGTTGAAATCGCATGTATATCAATCTCCCTGAGTGCTAATTGTTAATTAATAGAACTGACGTGCTCAGCATCAGATAATCTTATTTGATTAAAAATGTACAATGTTTGCAATAAAATCGTTTCCTCTCTGTGAGTAAACCAATTACAGACAAACGATTGGTTTGGTACAGTAAGAGATTTACGTGTCAACAACCCCAGTAGACAGAACTCAATATATCGATTTAATGACATTTATACTTTTAAACATATATGGAAACGCCCATATAGAAATGAAAAGAAATCCTTGTACAAAAATACCGTGTGTAACCAGCGTTTACGGTAAAAGTCCCCTGCTAAAGCTAAAGTTTCCTATTTATCCAGAAAAAAAAAACATGTTCTGCACGTAGAAACATACACGTCTCTAGGTCTTAAGAAAATAGTTCTACAATAGTAAAAGCCCCCCCCCCCCCCCCCATCATTTTCTCTGAATAAATCCCCCTAAAACATAATTTATTTTCGACAATCCATACAGGAAATGATTTCTCCTTGTGGCAGAGTTACAGAAGTCAATGCTAATGGCGTGCTACCTTATTTTAGAGAGCGTTATTTTGTCAAAAATCAACTTTTGGGCGCATTATTTTGAAAGAATTCCGAAGTGTCGAACATACATTTTAATTTCTTTTCTCTCAGTGATATGACATACTTACGGACATAATCATCTCTATAACTAAGGCAGAAATAAAGACGATATTCTCTAAGCTGATACATGTATTACCTTGTATTGTACGGCCATGGTAACAACTCGTCAATTATCCAGTCATATCCAGAAAACACAACTTACAAGACGAAGTATCAATCTCAAACTTGACAAGAAAATCTCCCATAAAGAGTATAATCCGCCATGTAAAAAGCTACACCGAGTAAATGGTTTCCAAACACAGTGTTGTAAATCACAAAACTTGTAGACATAGATTCCAAATATTTGTTCTTGTGTGAAAAAGGCAAACAGTGACACGATCAACGGTTTTCTCAACACAGAAAAGAGACAATCTTTTTAAATTGCTTCACAAATACTGCAAAATTTGAACTTGCAGAAAAGTTTGTGCAAACTTTACTATGGTAAGTTTTTTTACATTTTTTTTAGCAAAAATGTATCAGTCAGTCGTTTTACGGATTAATTTCCGAAACGAAGTCAAAATATCTAATAAAACTCCACAAAAAGAGTAAAATCCTCCATATTTAGGTTTAGATGTCAATTATTCAATAAAACTTCGCCAAAAATATTCAAATCACTACCCAGCCCAATCCTCCATCAAGTGAACATTTCTGCGTGCGTACTGAATAAGAGATGCAACAAGTTTATCTTTTCATATCGATTGATTAAACATCAAGTAAAACAGTTGTTATGACAAACTTTTCTCTCCCGCTGTTGGGAATAAAATCCCAGGTATCTGTGGGTATTAATCAAAGTGCAGGGCAATTCTCGGTTAGTTAAGGTGTATAATATCACCAAAAAATCAATCTATCAACATGTAATCCTCCAAACAGACAGGCCAGGATTAAATATTACATACTTCTGTTCCTATGTCGTTATAAAGTCGATTATATATACCCCATGTCACACATATTAAATTTTCTATACTCATAATTTTATTTTTTTTGGGGGGGGGGGGGAGTGGGGTACTCGTAATAAGAAACATGATGCCCTATGTAATCATAGTTGACCATAGAGAAAGAGAAAAAGTAGTAATACAATCACGGGTACCAGGAACATTGTTGCCCCTGGTTCACCGGTCAATGTGTCAGGACTTCTGTATAGGCTGTAGATTCAGAAGAACATGGCATGTGTGTCCTTTAATTAATGAATAAGATAATTTAATTTTTTTATTTAGTTATTTTTTTGCTTTTTAGGAGGAGGTCCAGAAGGGCACATTATGGTGTACCAGTGATATAAGGGAGACGATGGTGTACCAGTGATATAAGGGGTCACATAATGGTGTACCAGTGATATAAGGGGTCACATAATGGTGAACCAGTGACATACATGTATAAGGGAGACAACAGATTGTTATTGGATTTCCATGGCAATTTGTAAGTTCTATAAAAAATATATTTCGTCTGGAGGCGCTCATTGTATCCGTCACTGTTGGAATGAATTGCCGCGATCTTGACATTTTCCTTTTTTAGAATTTAAGTTATGCGAAACTTAAGTCCTGTGAAGGTTCAATTGGGACATGTACATATTCAATTCTTCTTATCAAAGAAGAATCATGTCACACCGAAGACCGTGAATATAAGTATTACATAACTTCTTTCATTACAATTCGGACGGATTTAAATTAAAAACAACTGTAAAGATTATTACTGAAGATAAGACGGTCGCGTTTACATTACTTTGAAAATCCTATTAAAAATTAAATCTTCCGTTTTATACACTGTTTAAACCCCCGTTTGAAATCAGCCGAGTGACAAGAGGGAAAGTGCCAAATATTTAAAAGCAGGAGAGGTTTATTTTCTTCATGTGCGAATCTAGAACTACAATGTTCGTAAAAGGCGGGGGGGGGGGGGGGGGGGGGGGTCCAGTCTATGAATTTGAGAAAACTATCGGTATACTCGAAATTCGGATAAGTAAGCATTTTATCTTACAATCGCAATGGAAACTTGGCTACACCCAAACTTAATCTGGATCCATGATTATATTTTACAAATATTGGTAGATACGCGACTGAATGAAATTTGTAGACTGTAACAAACCAGTTTAACCAGTAGTTTTCATACGTTCTACATGACTTGTAGGTGAATTAAATCCCATTACCTGAAATATCAGGTTTCTTCAAAGGTATTATTGTTCTCAGTTCATGGTCAATTTTGTACAGAAATTCATAATGTATGGCTTATTCATTTTCTTGTGAAAAATCACATTTTGCACGAGCGATAATATTTGACATGTTTGATATTGAACAAAAATAATAACAAGAGGCCCAAGGGGGCCACATCGCTCACCTGAGTTGCAGACAAAGGGTTTAAAGTCACAAGAATACTTCTACAGATCAAAGCCCTTGACAGCCATATTTGTTGACCTATCGACAAGAAAAACACAAACTTGGCAGAGGACCTTGAGTACTTGCTTGCTGCAAGGTTTCGTGAAATTCTGTGCAATGGTTGCAGAGGAGATTTCAAAATGTGTCAGCCAATCAGAGTCCTCGGCGGCCATATTTGTTGACCGATAAGCACAAAATACACAATCTTGGTAGAGGACCTTGAGTACTTTCTTCCTGTAAAGTTTCATGAAATTCTGTGCAGTGGTTTTTTTGCAGAGAAGATGTTGAAAATGTGTTAGCCAATCAGAGCCCTCAGCAGCCATATTTGTTGAACAATCGGCACGAAAAATACAAACTTGGTAGAGGACCTTGAGTACTTCCTTCCTGCAAAGTTTCATGAAATTCTGTGCAGTGGTTAAAGAGGAGATGTCGAAAATGTGTTGGCCAATCAGAGCCTTCGGCGGCCATATTTGTTGAATGATCGGCACGAAAAACACAAACTTGGTAGAGGACCTTGAGTACTTCCTTCATGTAAAGTTTCATGAAATTCTGTGCAGCAGTTGCAGAGGAGATGTCGAAAATGTGTCAGCCAATCAGAGCCCTCAGCGGCCATATTTGTTGACCAATCGGCACGAAAAAAACAAACTTGGTAGAGGACCTTGAGTACTTCCTTCCTGTAAAGTTTCATGAAATTCTGTGCAGCGGTTGCAGAGGAGATGTCGAAAATGTGTCAGCCAATCAGAGCCCTCGGCGGCCATATTTGTTGACCGATCAGCACAAAAAACACAAACTTGGTAGAGGACCTTTAGTACTTCCTTCCTGTAAAGTTTCATGAAATTCTGAGCAGCGGTTGCAGAGGAGATTTCAAAATGTGTCAGCCAATCAGAGCCCTCGGCGGCCATATTTGTTGACCGATCGGCAAGAAAAACACAAACTTGGCAGAGGACCTTGAGTACTTTCTTCCTGTAAAGTTTCATGAAATTCTGTGCAGCGGTTGCAGAGGAGATGTCGAAAATGTGTCAGCCAATCAGAGCCCTCGGCGGCCATATTTGTAGACCGATCGGCACAAAAAACACAAACTTGGTAGAGGACCTTTAGTACTTCCTTCCTGTAAAGTTTCATGAAATTCTGAGCAGCGGTTGCAGAGGAGATGTCGAAAATGTGTCAGCCAATCAGAGCCTTCGGCGGCCATATTTGTTGACTGATCGGCACAAAAAAACACAAACTTGGTAGAGGACCTTTAGTACTTCCTTCCTGTAAAGTTTCATGAAATTCTGTGCAGCGGTTGCAGAGGAGATGTCGAAAATGTGTCAGCCAATCAGAGCCCTCGGCGGCCATATTTGTTGACCGATCGGCACGAAAAACACAAACTTGGTAGAGGACCTTGAGTACTTTCTTCCTGTAAAGTTTCATGAAATTCTGTGCAGCGGTTGCAGAGGAGATGTCGAAAATGTGTCAGCCAATCAGAGCCTTCGGCGGCCATATTTGTAGACCGATCGGCACAAAAAACACAAACTTGGTAGAAGACCTTGAGTACTTCCTTCCTGTAAAGTTTCATGAAATTCTGAGCAGCGGTTGCAGAGGAGATGTCGAAAATGTGTCAGCCAATCAGAGCCTTCGGCGGCCATATTTGTTGACTGATCGGCACAAAAAAACACAAACTTGGTAGAGGACCTTGAGTACTTCCTTCCTGTAAAGTTTCATGAAATTCTGTGCAGCGGTTGCAGAGGAGATGTCGAAAATGTGTCAGCCAATCAGAGCCCTCGGCGGCCATATTTGTTGACCAATCGGCACAAAAAACACAAACTTGGTAGAGGGCATTGAGTACTTGCTTCCTGTGAAGTTTCGAGAAATTCTGTGCAGCGGTTGCAGAGGAGATGTTGAAAATGTTAAAAGTTTACGCCGGACGGACGGACGGACGACGACGACGGACGTACGGACGACGGACGGCACGCTATGACAATAGCTCACTTGAGCTTCGCTCAGGTGAGCTAAAAAGTGAATACTGTATATTAAATATATCATATTCAGATTGACTTTGTAATTTCTAAGGACTAAGAATTTAACATGAAAAGTTAAAACCGGTTCGTCCGTCTGTATGTCCGTCAGTCACAAAAACTTTAACTTTAAAAATTTGTCCACAACTTTTGAATGGTAAGTGCTAGGGCTGTCATATTTCTCATGTGTATTCCTTGTGACAAGACCTTTCTATGGATACCAAAAGTTTTTACCTAGTGACCTCGACCTTTGAGTTTGACCTACTTTAGAAACGACTTTGACCATGGCCATAACTTTTGAATGGTTAGTGATTGGGCTTTCATATTTCACATATGCATTCCTGTCACTTTCGTATCACAATTTAAGGTTAAAGTAACTAAAACTAGGTCGGACATTAAAGGCAAGGTCACTAGGGTCAAGTACCTTGTACCTTGTACCAGTGGAAAGGTAGTTCATTTACTGAAAAAGTAAAAGGTATACTCAAAGTTGATATTTTAAAGAGTAGATCTGACTCCAAGGTCAAGGTCAAGGTCAAGAAAGAAAAAGAACAAGACATGATTTTGTGAAACACAGATGACCCTGGACAACATAAAAGAGATGCTGATAAGTTTGATCAAAAGTAGGTCAAACTCCAAAGCCAAGGTTACAGGTAAAAAAATTGGTATTTGGTCTTGCAGGGTTTTTTTTTTTTATTTCGGGGAAGGTGCCTGTCCCATTTGGGAAAATATGCAACATTTTGCTGAAATTGGGAAAATTTTTATACAAATTCTCACCAAAGTCTACCCCTAGAGTATCATTTATTAACACTGCTAATCAATTGATTTGCTTGAACTAAACAAGGGATGAATAATAAACTTAAAAATGCACTTAGAAATAGGACATTTTGTGCTGAATTCCAGGTTTTGAGTCCTATTTTCTCAGGTGATTTTTCCATAATTCCACTTTGGGAATTTAAGGGTGATTTTTTGGAAAAAATAGAGGAAATTTTGCATTGGGAAGGGGTCGAAATTCTAGGGAAAAAACCAACTGTTTTGTCATGTAGAATAATCATGGAAATATGAAAGCTCTATCATTCAAAAATCCAAAATATGTCCATATCAAGGCTTTCAACAGAAGGTCAAAGTGCAAGGTAGAGGTCACAAGATTTTCACAAATTTGTATCCATGGAAAGGTTTTTTTTTCACAGAAATACACATGTGAAATATGGCAGCCCTATTACTCACCATTCAAAAGAAATGCCCAATTATGATATTGATTACTTTCAAAAAAGTATGTCAAACTCCAAGGTCATGGTCAAATGAGGAAAAATTTTGGCGGTATACAAATGCACACATGATATAAGAAAGCTCAATCATCTATCAATCTGAAGACAAGGACTTATAAACAGATTTATAAGTCCTTGCTGAAGATATGCCAATTGTTTATTTTTTTCAAAAGTGAATCGAAGTCCAGGTTCAAGGTCACAAGGTCAAAGATTTTGGTATCAATAGAAAGGTCTAAGATCTTCTTGTCACAACTCAAATAAGAAAGCTCTATCACCAAGAATTAGAAAATTATACTCCATTTATTGAAAGTGCGACGGGAAGACAGACAGATGGACGGACAGAGAGGTTATACGCTACAACACTATCTCCCCTTTGGTCACTAGACAGGGGAGCATAAAAAGTTTGAAATACAGAAATGAACTATGAAAGTATGAATGTTAATGTTTTTTCCTCAGACAAATGGACAGACTAGAAAAAATGTACATGCTGTGTACATAAAATCATAAGATCATAATCATCAAACATTCACTTTAAAGAAATCTAAGATACATGTATACAAGTAACATTGATTCATGCAAATTGTATTTTTCTTAAATCTATTTTATAGATTTTTTTCTCATCACTAGTTTTGATTTACAAACTTAAAATTGACATTATCACATAAAACAAAATTGAAAATGGGGAAATAAAATCCACATGCTGCTGGCATGCACAATGTACCACCACCTGAACTTCAGTCAGCACATATATATAGAACATAAGTAACAACATGTATACTAGTATGTAACCCTCCACCTTTATATGTCAACATCATCACATATGTTAAAAATGTTTTGTTGTACAAAAATGGACATGTTTAATGTACATGATGTACTTAGAAATTAAATTTAAGAGGAAATACAAAATTCAAATGAATTTAAGTTAAGATCAGTTCTGAGTGGCAATGGATTTTAAGAGATAAAGATTGATTTCTAACCCAATTGGGGATTTTAGAGGAGCTATGTGCCCCCCCCCCCCCCTCCCCTTGAATCTGCATCTGATAAGTTTTCAGCTATGATTCATAAATTATGGCCCTCTTGTAAGTATGGTTGAAGGGTTTGCACCTTTTTCTTATCGAGACTTTTTATAAAGTTATATATATAGTAAGTCATATATTTGTCCATCTACCTGTATTAAAATCTTTCAATGATCATATAAGTATTGATTATTTGATCTATCTAGAAGTTAATTTTGCAGAGATTAAGATATGGACATGTTACTTTATGATTAGACTTAATTGAGACTATGCAGGCTGGAATAGAAAATTAAGAGTATTTTCAGTTTTTTCTCAAAAATTAAAGCTCTGATATGCCTAAGTAATGAAAATTCTGTCTAATGAAACTATCTATCTATCTGTCTATCTATATAAAACCCTACTTACCCAATGACCAAAGGAACTTTCACTTTTATCTCTCTACAGTTACATTGAAAATTAAGTAATTAAACTTTTTAAAACAAAATTTAACTTTGTGTTGCAATATGACATGTGCAAGATTGCTTCCTTATAAAATTTATAATTTTTGTCCACAATTGTCGAAATGGAAAAATATATAAATGCACCATCCGTTTGTTAAGCATTGATGCCCCTAACACCAAACTAAAAGATCTGGGAAAAGATTTTTAAGCATCACTGGAAAGGTTTTTCAACTAGGATTTATACACAAGTGAAATATGATTGCAACAATTTTCACCAATAATCTATCAGTTGGTCAACTCAAAAGTCACGATATCAATAGATAGGACCTTTTATTAATTTCCCATTTTCCACTGCAAACATTTTTGTATAGAGAGAGAACACCGTGTGGGATCGAAACGTATGAAGTTGTGATTCCTTATGGAGATTTCTTCATCATTTAAGTGATACTGCACAAAATTTATGAGACGTTGCAGTAGAGCAATGTCTAATAAGTAAGTCCATATCGTTGATATATCTGAAAAGTCTGTAGTTTTTGCAAACACTTCAAGAGTTTGTCAAAAAGAAAGATTTTCTGTCGTCAACAAACTATTGAAGTGTTTGCAAAAACTATGAACTTATCATATACCTGGATGATATGGATTGTTTTATTAGGCATTGCCCTACTGCAATGACTCACAGTTTTGTAAAGTTTAATTTAGAAAATGAAAAAAATACCAAAATACTATGTAAGGAATCACAACACCATACGTTTTGATCCCAAGCGGTGGAGAAACAGACAGACATGCAGGTGGACATACCAAAACTGTTTCCCCCAAAATCTTTTATTTCAGGGGCATACTAAAATTTTGTTCTATAATTTTGGTTTATTAATGTCTTGTTATGTGTCATATAAGTGTCTTCTATAGTGACTAAAGAAAAAGTATTTATGTTTGATTTACAACATGCAAAATATATCTAACAATGTAAATGATAACGGTGAATGTGTGACTGACTCATCAGCATGCAAATAAACGAGTATAATTCATGGATTAACATCGTACAAACCTTTTGATGGGACATCAAGCCTTTGTGTAGATAGTTCTAAATAATAGTCACACATAATTTCGTTAGTTTCCTCTAAATTACATGTATGCTGATGAACAGTGGACAATTGAAAACATGATTTTCATATTTTTTCAGATTAAAACATAGGTAATCACAGATTACAAAGCTCACCTCGTGACAGCAAAATTCAATTCAAACATATTTCTTAGTACATGTATATTGGCTTTTAAAGGCAAAACCACTCAAGCAGAAAAAGTAGGTCAAGGTCATTTTATGAAAGTTTGATCAAAGATACATCCAATATGCAAGTTTGGTACATGTAGCAGTTATACTTTGCTCAATATTGGCTTTATAGAGCAAAATCACTCAAGCGGAAAAAGTAGGTCAAGATCATTTTATGAAAGATTGATCAAAGATACATCCAATATGCAAGTTTGGTACATGTATCACTTATACTTTGCTCAATATTGGCTTTTAAAGGCAAAATCACTCAAGCGGAAAAAGTAGGTCGAGGTCATTTTATGAAAGATTGATCAAAGATACATCCAATATGCAAGTTTGGTACATGAATCACTTATACTTTGCTCAATATTGGCTTTTAAAGGCAAAATCACTCAAGCGGAAAAAGTAGGTCAAGGTCATTTTATGAAAGTTTGATCAAAGATACATCCAATATGCAAGTTTGGTACATGTATCACTTATTGGCTTTTAAAGGCAAAATCACTCAAGCGGAAAAAGTAGGTCGAGGTCATTTTATGAAAGTTTGATCAAAGATACATCTAATATGCAAGTTTGGAACATCTAGCACTTATACTTTGCTCAATATTGGCTTTTAAAGGCAAAATCACTCAAGCGGAAAAAGTAGGTCAAGGTCATTTTATGAAAGTTTGATCAAAGATACATCCAATATGCAAGTTTGGTACATGTAGCACTTATACTTTGCTCAATATTGGCTTTTAAAAGTGAAATCACTCAAGTGGAAAAAGTAGGTCAGATGCTGCATCCGATGCATGGGTCCATCTCGGCATCCAAAGATGAATCACTTGTGCAAGTTTGGTTACTGTAGCATTAGTACTTTGTTAGATACTGAGCTATCCCAAACTTCTTATCCAAATCACTCAAGCGGAAAATGTAGGTCAGATGCTGCATCCCATGCATGGGTTCACCTCAGCATCCAAAGATGAATCACTTGTGCCAGTTTGGTTACTGTAGCATCAGTACTTTGTCAGATACTGAGCTACCCCAAACTTCTTAACCAAGTCACTCAAGCTGAAAATGTAGGTCAGATGCTGCATACGATGCATGGGTTCACCTCAGCATCCAAAGATGAATCACTTGTGCAAGTTTGGTTACTGTAGCATCAGTACTTTGTCAGATACTGAGCTACCCCAAACTTCTTAACCAAGTCACTCAAGCGGAAAATGTAGGTCAGATGCTGCATCCGATGCATGGGTTCACCTCAGCATCCAAAGATGAATCACTTGTGCCAGTTTGGTTACTGTAGCATTAGTACTTTGTTAGATACTGAGCTACCCCAAACTTCTTAACCAAGTCACTCAAGCGGAAAATGTAGGTCAGATGCTGCATCCCATGCATGGGTTCACCTCAGCATCCAAAGATGAATCACTTGTGCCAGTTTGGTTACTGTAGCATCAGTACTTTGTCAGATACTGAGCTACCCCAAACTTCTTAACCAAGTCACTCAAGCGGAAAATGTAGGTCAGATGCTGCATACGATGCATGGGTTCACCTCAGCATCCAAAGATGAATCACTTGTGCAAGTTTGGTTACTGTAGCATTAGTACTTTGTCAGATACTGAGCTACCCCAAACTTCTTAACCAAGTCACTCAAGCGGAAAATGTAGGTCAGATGCTGCATCCGATGCATGGGTTCACCTCAGCATCCAAAGATGAATCACTTGTGCCAGTTTGGTTACTGTAGCATTAGTACTTTGTCAGATACTGAGCTACCCCAAACTTCTTAACCGGACGCGGACGCGGACACGGACGCGGACACGGACGCGGACGCGGACGAGGACGCGGACGCGTGGGGTTATAGCATAAGCTCACTCAACTTCGTCGAGGTGAGCTAAAAATGTCCATAAAGTTTAAGATCTGATTGACTTTCCAGCTGATACCGCATCATATACATTTAGTACAATTTATATAGATTAAATTTGAAATAGAAATTCTGGAAATGAAATGAAGAATCTACATGTATTAATGAATAATCTATCATCTACATTATGAATTCTACAAATTCACATCCACATACATGTTAATACTCAGATATACTGATACATGTCTATATATAAACTTACCGGAGGTGGATTTTCTATAATTAGCTCATGCGGAACTCCACCATATCCAAACTTGATAACATCACCAGGGGCGAGACGAACCACAGCGTTCTGTATACGACAGTCGTTGACATACGTCCCCTGTGCTGTGTTAAGGTCCTGTAAGACATAACAGTCTTCTTGCTCGTTATACTCTATCACTGCATGTTGTACATCCAGTCCATGAGTCTACAAAATGAAAAAAATAATCAAGTCAAAATTTAAGTTAATCCTGTTTATTTTTCAAAAAAAGTTTCCTAACTTTCTTATATTAATTCCCATATAATTTTCTCCTATTGCAATTATTTGTGACAATTAGTCATTCTGACCAGAAAGAAGTCTCAGCTTCTATTGATCATTAATTTCATGTTATGGCTAGACTTGCATTTTAGACGTTCTAAGACCTGACTTCTCAACTTTTGATGTTATTACATCCCCTGCAAATGAAGTTTGGAGGGAGGGGTGGGGGTATATAGGAAACACTCTGTCCGTCCGTCTGTCTGGTTAAGCAGTTCTTAAAGCAGATAACTCTTCATTAAGTACCTGTATAAACTGACATTTTGATACCAAGACACTTAACCTAGTGACCTTGACCTTGGCGTGCATACACATACATGTGCAGGTGTACTGAGGTAATGTAAAAATTGTCTATCCCAATCAGCCGTACAAATCTATCTTAAACAATTAATGCAAGATATACACAATATTAATAGATAACTTAATTATTTTCATATTACCGATACCACATTGGACTTGCATTTATTTTATGAACATCAAGATCCAACAACAGATTCACAGTTATTGATGTTATTTCATACTGTGACATGGTAACAGATCTATGATGTCACAGTAAGTAATAACATCAAAAGTTGTGCATCATGTGATGAGTCTTGGCGTGTATTATATTAAACATTTAATGTACATGTTAGTCTAGCAACAAGATTCAAATGGTCAGACCCTGTCTGATGGCTAATGCACCAAAGCACGGCACTCTATGGAAAGGAATTGTTCAAAGCCCAAATGAACACAAAGAAGACAGAAACAATGGCCCGATTTGTTACGTTTCCCAAACAGTGACGTGCACCTAATTTGTACGCCAGTTCAAACTAAACTTAAAACTTGACCCAGTGAAGCTACTAATGATTGAGTTTTTCTGCCAAATGGTGTATGCTGAAGTGAGCCGATTCATGCCTATGAATTTCAACCGCCGCATTTCAGCGTACGTCATTCACTGGAAAAACTCAAATCAAGTCGCTTTGCCGGATCATGTTCTAACTTAAGTTTAGTTTGAAGTGGCGCACATAGATGCACATCACTTTTTGGGAAACAAAGCGGGCCAGTGTGTGGGACTGGTTCAATATTGTAATGTGCGATTGATATGGATGGATTGTATTTGAAATTTTAAATATTTCACACTGATCTACTTCATACAGTGGAGAAAGTTTACCTGTAAATTAATGTCACAACCATCACGGCCGACAGTTGTTAACTTAGGTGATAACTGAAACAAACCACCATCACCTCCTTTCAGGAATGCTTTCATTTTTCACAAGTTGAGTGTAAAACAAAACACAACAAATCACTTTCACACCCAGCAGGTGCCCGTTGTTATCGGCTCCGTATTCTCTTTCTTTTGATCTGAATTTTTCCTGGTGCAAGATTATCAAATGTAATCTAATCGTCACATTTTTATCTTTAATTCTTCAGTTAAATGGGTGTGAATTTCAATTTTGTTCAGTTTCACCAACACGAATATCCCCGGCGCGACGAAACACGCATGCCCACTCAGGCTTAACAACCGTAAACATTCGTAATCTCAAACCTAGTGATAGTAAACAATGAAGTAAATTCTTTCAAATCTAATCAAAGTCGAAATATTCCCACTGTATATCAAAGAAAATTTTATTTGAATTTGTTTGATGAAAATTGAATGATATAAACATTCTCTAAAAATAATTTATCAATGGTATTTGAGATTATTTGTATCTCATCTGAATCATGAAAAAGCTTATTTGCTGCGAAAGGTAACGTTCAAAATAAAGCGCAATTTTGACATTGAACTATTTTCCTTTCAACTTACGAAAAAGTTTCTACTCGCTGAAAAATCAAAAAAAGTTGTGAATCATGCCTTCGGCCGTTGTCATTCTCGCTGAAGGTGCAGAGGAGATGGAGACAGTTATAACAGTTGATGTTCTAAGGAGAGGAGAGGTCAGAAATCGTGCAATCTTGAAATAATTCATCTAATATGAATCAAGGCAAAGCCTTATGTGCGAGCGGAGGAAAAAGACACCAAAAATGTTGTAAAACCTTAAAAACCTTGATCTCAAAATCGAAACTTTTCAAAATCATAACCTTGGGACTCCAGGAATCCCTCACCGCTGGACCTCCCCTTCCCACTGCCAAAAAAAATCTGGATCCGTCCCATGTACTTTACACAGACGTAGATCATTAGCGAGGGAGTCTGAAATCCCTCCCCTTTCCTCTCTAATGACATTGAAATCAATTGAAAAAAATCAAATCTTTCTTCTTTACTAAATGATTATTTCGATCATATCTAACTTGTTCGTATGATACACTGAAACTCGTTAGAAAATAATCGTGGCTGTTTTGTGTTACTTTTCCTTCTTGCATTACTACAATCGTGTACCTTTCTTGCACGTGAAAATGGGCGCACTGCTACAATGACGTCACATATAGAGGAATAATGACGTCAAGTATACTGCAGAGTTACGTACCATTGTGTCGTCATTAGTGATAAAGATGGCGGATTAGTTGCTGCTGAATTTCTGATTTTCAGTTGAACAATTCGGCGAGTTTCACTTAGTTTTATTGCGCCATGAAATAGAAGAATTCTATCCATTGCGAATTTGTCAAGGTATGTTCTCCTGCTCTGTCGTTTAAGGGAATCGAGTCACTTTTACCCGTATCCGCGGTCCTGTTACCATACTTTTTCAGCTCCAAGTATGTATATCTTTTGCTCGTGCATTTTCACATACTTACGTATACGCGTTACCATAAATGCGAGCTTTGCAGCGAGCTCCGCTCACTATTATTATGACTGCAACGCATGAGCGATGATAAAGGGATCACTTTGGCCCGATTCATTGACCAAAAAAAAAAACAGTGTGCGCCTATATATCCCGGTTCAAACTAAATTAAGAACTTTTGACAAGGGCAAAACAACTTGATTGAGTTTTACCGGCGAAAAGCGCCGATTCTTGCCTTTGCATTTCATCCAAGAAGCGGGTCATTTTGGTGTACAATTTTGTTGAAAAAAATTCAATCAAGTGACTTCGCCTTGTCATGACGGGTCAATTACTAAGTTTAATTTGAACTGGCATATCTAGGTCACCTAGATAGGTGCATGGCGCTTTTTGGGAAACGAATCGGGCTTTTGTCCGGCGTCTGCATGTCTATCTGTCCATCTGCCTGGAAGTCACACTTTAACATATTTGGCTATATCTTACATGGTATACATCAGAAAACTTTCAAACTAATAATACCGGTAATAGATATTACGTGAGATTTTATCAGACCAAACAATTTTTTCGGCACATCCGATAAAACCTATACATTTCATGAACTCTGAGCATGATGAGACTCACCCCAATGTAGGTCAAGGTCACATACTTAGGGTCAAACATGCGACAGGCAACATGCGACAGGCGACATTCCTTTTCTTTAACAGTGCCATTTTTATCCTAGATTTTTAGTACCTATATACAAGCGAAATAACCTTGCATCTACGACATGTATAAACATGATGAAGGAGCTGTAACAATAAGGGCTTGATTTAGCCCTGAAATCATTCGATTATTTCTCGTGCGCTTTCCTTTCTTTGAACGAAAAGGTTGTTCAGAATAAAAATATTATATATCAGAAGATTTCTCATAAGTCTTTTATTTTTAAAAAATTGATGTGATATTTAATAATTACGACTTGAATTGGTAGGGGGTAACAATGTCTGAAATTGTCAAATAGTGAACGAAAATATACAAAAACTGCATTGTTTTCATAAATTTTAAGTTTTTTATGTTTTAAATCCCCTCTTATTTTAAAAAGAAAAAATAACTTCGAAACCAGTATGTAAATGTAATCGGTAAAATACACAATCTGGAAACTGAAAACCGTTGTATTTTGTACTAAACAGCCACATTGTAAGCTTTCGGGCGTGATATACACACTGCGTAGAAATAGACATCTTTATATTGTTTATTTCATTTGTGTATGTAGTATATTTCATCGGAATCCACTCAGAATAGATTGTTCAATTCTATAACAAGAAGAAATGGGCAACTTTTATCAATCTAATCGCTTTTAAGTCAGATTTAAAAAAAAACCATCCCCCTTTTTTTTGTTTTTCGTCTGTGGGACATTGTTCCAACCCGAGTTACAGAACCCCACTTGGTCAGAAAATTGGTATTAATAATATACACCTTTGGTAAAAGTGGCATTTTGTAACTTGTGGTAGAACAATGTTGTAGAAATCTTTTTTGTTTTCCATTGATTTCTATGGAAAAAACGCACATTTTAACCCAAATATTGGATTGTTATTGATAATTTATTTAACCAAACATTAGATTCAGATATGCATTAAGTTAGTTGATATTTCTGCTGAAAAATTTCTTCAATTTTGCATTTGAAATTTCGACTTTTGAGGGCAGATTTTACGTCTTATCATTACAGCTCCTTCCCCCTCAAAGTCTAGTGCTCAAATTTGCCACTTTAAATTATTGGTCACATTGCGCCTGAAAATTTGGTTTTGCAACTGTAATTTGAATAACCTTGCACAATTGCTTCTGTAAAAGCAATAATGCCCCAAGTTAAATGAATACTGTACTGATGTTTAAGAATTAAATATGCTCATTTAAGAGAATCAATGGTGTGTACAGATTGATATGTATTGGGGAAAAAATTAAAGAGTTGCTTTGGCCAAGCAAAGTAGCCTTTGGCTTAAAAAATCAATATGTGCACACATTTGATTATAGCTTCATGTACGTGCAGTAATTATTCTGTTTCTATCAAACAATGTTTACCCCTGCTTTAATCTAATAATCTTATCTATTTAGCAATGAGTGCAACTGTTTAATTCAATGGACTTTCTATGGTATTAAAAAGAGTCTTTCTGTATATAGACTTTGTTACTTATGAGAAATCGCAAGTTTTTATATTTTTGAAAGTCAAAATTAAAAGTAATGATGAAAATATTTGCTAATGGCAACCAATTTTAAAAATGGTGACTTAAATTCAAGTAAGGTCGCTTTTTATCAACCAAATCTTGAATGCTGCTTTGAGCATTGTAAAAACTGTAAATTTTTAACATGTTTAAAGAATTTTACTGATAAAGAATTACCATGAAATTTAACAGAATAGATATTTTCTTCCACAGATTGATGTAACCTTAGCAGGGCTAGCAGGAAGTGACCCAGTTACCTGTAGTCGCAATGTTAAGATCGTGCCTGACTGTAGTCTTGATGATGCCGTAAAGAAAGGTCCGTATGATGTAGTGGTGTGTCCAGGGGGAGGAAAAGGTGCCGAAAACCTGGGAGAGGTAACATTCTGATTATACTACATGTACCTGCAAACATGTTTAGGGGAAATTCAGGAATCATTCTGTATCTGTCTCTCTATGTGACGTCTTTTCGTCTGGTTTAAAAAGTTTTGAAAGCAGATATGTTTCATACTACTTCATCCTACTATAATAAGCAGAATTTTTCAAGAGATACTAATTTTTGCTTTATGTGTGTAATTTCTGATCACAAAATAAGTATTCGCAAACAATTGTACTTGAGAATTTTTATAAATTGCATGTTCAGTTTCTTACTGAAAGTGAGGAGCATGCACTATATATAACTATCTTTAGCTATAACAAAGATAACACTATACATAACTATCTTTAGCTATAACAAAGATAACACTATACATAACTATCTTTAGCTATAACAAAGATAACACTATACATAACTATCTTTAGCTATAACAAAGATAACACTATACATAACTATCTTTAGCTATAACAAAGATAACACTATACATAACTATCTTTAGCTATAACAAAGATAACACTATACATAACTATCTTTAGCTATAACAAAGATAACACTATACATAACTATCTTTAGCTATAACAAAGATAACACTTTACATAACTATCTTTAGCTATAACAAAGATAACACTATACATAACTATCTTTAGCTATAACAAAGATAACACTATACATAACTATCTTTAGCTATAACAAAGATAACACTATACATAACTATCTTTAGCTATAACAAAGATAACACTATACATAACTACATGTATCTTTAGCTATAACAAAGATAACACTATACATAACTATCTTTAGCTATAACAAAGATAACACTATACATAACTATCTTTAGCTATAACAAAGATAACACTATACATAACTATCTTTAGCTATAACAAAGATAACACTATACATAACTATCTTTAGCTATAACAAAGATAACACTATACATAACTATCTTTAGCTATAACAAAGATAACACTATACATAACTATCTTTAGCTATAACAAAGATAACACTATACATAACTATCTTTAGCTATAACAAAGATAACACTATACATAACTATCTTTAGCTATAACAAAGATAACACTATACATAACTATCTTTAGCTATAACAAAGATAACACTATACATAACTATCTTTAGCTATCACAAAGATAACACTATACATAACTATCTTTAGCTATCACAAAGATAACACTATACATAACTATCTTTAGCTATCACAAAGATAACACTATACATAACTATCTTTAACTATCACAAAGATAACACTATACGTAACTATCTTTAGCTATAACAAAGATAACACTATACATAACTCT
Organism: Pinctada fucata; assembly: GCA_028142955.1. Classification (NCBI taxonomy): domain Eukaryota; kingdom Metazoa; phylum Mollusca; class Bivalvia; order Pterioida; family Pteriidae; genus Pinctada; species Pinctada fucata. The sequence continues at coordinate 53,155,447 of AP027112.1, read as the reverse complement.
TTAACTATAAGAAAGATAACACTATACATAACTCTTTTACTATAACAAATATAACACTATACATAACTATCTTTAGCTATAAGAAAGATAACACTATACATAACTCTTTAACTATAAGAAAGATAACACTATACATAACTCTTTAACTATAACAAAGATAACACTATACATAACTATCTTTAGCTATAACAAAGATAACACTATACATAACTCTTTAACTATAAGAAAGATAACACTATACATAACTCTTTAACTATAAGAAAGATAACACTATACATAACTATCTAACTATAAGAAAGATAACACTACATAACTATTTTTAACTATACATAACTATCTTTAGCTATAACAAAGATAACACTATACATAACTATCTTTATCTATAACAAAGATAACACTATACATAACTATCTTTAACTATAACAAAGATAACACTACATAACTATTTTTAACTATACATAACTATCTTTATCTATAACAAAGATTACACTATACATAAGTATCTTTAACCATATATAACTATCTTTAACTATAACAAAGATTACACTATTCATAACTATCTTTAACTATAACAAAGATAAATATTAAAGAGACATGTTTTTACTAGGGGTTTAACAATTCACTGAAGTATATATTGCATTTCTTACTTGTTGTTTTACAGTCCAGCAAAGTTAAAGAATTACTTTCAAGTCAAGAAAAAGAGGGCAGGCTAATCGCTGCAGTCTGTGCTGGTAAGAGCTTTGTACTGGGCCTTTGATACTGTCTGTTAACAGGGACATATTTTTTTTGCCTGTCAGTTTTATTTTCGTAACAAGAGGACATATTTAAGTCGGACAAATAAAATTGTGCGAAATTTGTAAGTAGGAAATTTCAAGACAAGGCGATAGTTTTTTTTTTTGAAAAGAGGAAGGCAAGAGTGGGAAAAGTCAAAGCTTTTTACCTTTTCAAAAAGTGGTACATGTAATTTGAAATGCACAATTGATCAATTATACATATTTATTATTTATTAATCTTGACCTACTTTTCCTCTGTTTGAATGAGATATATTAAATATACAGTGAAACCTGTCTAAACTGATAACCTGTCTTATCCGATGCATATATTATCATATATATTAGATATATTATACAGGTATTTTTACTTTGTACGAGTTGATATCGATTTAGACAGGTTTCACTGTAGTTAAAAAAAAATAACATGACGTAGAAACACAGTATGCTCTATTTCTGTCACTTACAGCTCCCACTGCTTTGAATAAACATGGAATAGCTAAAGGTTCTACAGTGACTTCGCACCCCTCTGTTAAAGATAAACTTACTGGTAAGTTATAGAATATCTACATTATGTACATAAAGATGGGATAGCTAAAGGTTCTATAGTGACATCACACCCCTCTGTTAAAGATAAACTCACCGGTAAGTTATAGAATATCTATATTATGTACATAAACATGGGAAAGCTAAAGGTTCTACAGTGACATCACACCCCTCTGTAAAGGTTTTGATAGCATAACCCCTATAACCTCTAATCTAATTTAGCCCCGGTCAATTTTCTTTTTATTAACGAGGCTGTGTCTAATTAGAAAAATGATGAACTTCTACCCAAGGTATTTTGACTAAATTCAGATCGTATAATTGCAGTATTATAAAATTAATTTTCAGTATTATGTAGGGGTAATCTCAAAGATAATAAGACCTTATGGGATTTTACTGCAAAAAATGATTTTTCTCATTTTTTTCATATTTCTGCGCAAGAGATTTTAATTAAATTCATGTTATTTATTTGTTGTACTTCAAATATCATTTTAAGAAAAAGAAATTGAAATTTCACCGACATCAAATTTTTCTAATTGTACTCAGCCTCGTTAAGAGTCAGAGACTGATATCGCTATAGTGTGTATGATAATTTAAATGAAGGCAAGGTTTAAGGTATCATTAGATTCTGTAAGTTCATGGATTCTATTTTTGGATATGCATATAAAAATCAAACTGGAAGGAGTCACAATGTAGAGTTCATTTCCGGCGAGGGGCTCAGAATGGGGACATGTGAAATTTGCTTCTTCATGATGTATTGTGGATTTCTCAAAAACCACTCCGTAAATCCCGTCACAAATTTCATATCTTATTTAGACAGATCGGCATAATTTTGATATTAAGAATTTTTCTAAAACAATTGTCAAATGGGACGAAAGTCCAATTGAATGACATGTCAAATTTTCTCTATTTTCACTTTCACTTTCGTTTGAGAGTGAAAATGGTACCAGAAAGGTTACAATATATCATTTAGTCATAATGAAATCTACAGGAAATGATCTTTCTATATAAAATGATACATCACTTTCTATATAAGCCATTTATTTTTAGTCAGTAAATGACGTCAGCTTTTGGGTGTAGAACACTAGTTTTTAGGTCAAACCTTTATGCCATTGTAACCCAAAGATAAACTCACTTCTACAGTGACATCACACCCCTCTTTCAGATATAAGCTCGCTGATAAGTTGTAGAATGTTTATAAATGTACATTTTTATGTATTGATGCTTTTATTTTGTAATTTTGTGTACTTTTGGCCATGGTTCATGGTCATGACAAAACTGATATATAATTGAACAGGCAGACAGACAGGGTGATTTCTAAACTTTTTCCAGGGGGTATGAAAATATGATATATTGTAGATCATAATCTAATTCAGAGAGCTACACATACTCAGAAGATCGAGTGGTACAGCACGGCAAACTGATCACCAGTAGAGGGCCGGGTACGTGCTTCGAGTTCGCTCTCAAAATCGTAGAAGATTTACAAGGAAAAGAGAAAGCTGATAAACTCGTCCCACCCATGCTGGTGAAAATGTGAGGTGTCAAGAGGCAGTCATGTGTTGATCATGTGATAAAAATTTTGATTTCTTGTGACAAGACACATATTACGAAGTATAGAAACAATGCTTATAAAGACGTTTTTGCTTTTATTTAAGAATAGCTGAAAACCTGTTAACTAGGTCAGTGAATCCTGAAGACAATAGGTATTTTCATTGTATAAATATTATGTATTGCAGTGTACTAGTATGGGTGCCATTTTCCATGTTAAGATCTTTTTGTCGCTTTGTAGGGAATGTTTTGTTTGCATAATTCATATGTATTGTTGATAAATAAAAATAATTTTAAAAGTCCAATGCATTGTTGAATCTTGTGATGACCTTGAGATATAATGTGCATTTCACATCAGTAGAAATATTATTTAAGTTGTCTTACTATCGCCACATGTCAAAGGTGATTATCCATTACTCTGTGCACATCGTTTCTATGGCTTGTCTATTTGTATTTTTAATGACCTGATGATATTATTAAGGTCAGTGTGTATCATTTTTTCTTTGTCTTGAATTAAAATCATCTGTCATGACAAAGCTCACATTGACTGTATCTTTGATCAAAACAAAAAGATGTCAAGGTCAAGCACAAGTTTGATAGTAATGTATAAAACATGCTGTAAAATAAGAACTAGCTCAAAGTACATTTCACTTCTGCCTTGAGTATTACTCATTCAAACAGGAGAAAGGTATCAATGTTTTCCACCAAAACTACTGATGCATCCAATTTTGAAGTTTGGCATATGTAGCATTTCTACTTTGTCTAATATTGGAATGTCTATGAAAATCATTCGAAGTAGGTCAAGGTTAATTTCTTGACCTGGTTTGTCAAGCAGAAAATGAATACAGAGGGATCAGTCTCTGCACATTCATCAGACTGAATAGTCCAAATTTGCCTCTAGTGCTTTTTATACTCTTGTATTAAGGTCCCATGAAATTTATTATTCCCCAAGCAACAGGGGTAGCTGTAGGGGAATATAGTAACACTGTCGGTGGTGTGTATGTGTGTGCCTTACTGCGTCACACTTTTGTATATAGCCAAGAGGGCACAGTTTTGATTGGACCTTTACCTATTGCTTAATATAAGAGGAAGAAAGCCTTTTGATTTTCAAGGTCATTGGTCAAAAGTCAAGGTCACAGATTTGAAATGTTCAAAATCCTTGTATATACAGCCTAAAGGGTGCAGGTTTGATTGGATCTTTACCAAACTTCATACACTTATTGCTTATGACAAGAGGAAGAACCCTATTTATTTTCAAGTTCATAGGTCAAGGTCACAGATTGGAAATGTTTCAAATCCTTGTGTACAGCCAAGAGGGCGCAATGAAGGATAATTTTATCCGGCATCCGTCTGGTTGTCACACAAATGGCTTTAATGCATATTATTTTTAGGGTTGTACGACAGTTCCTGGCCAGAATAATAACAACATGCTCTATCACATTTATGAACAAATATGACGAGACTCGACATCAAAATGAGGATGAAGGTCATACATTTTGGATCAAACATGCAACAACAAAATGGGAGACTATGTCAGATACAGTATGAGGCCTAAGGTATCCTGTCAAAATAAACCTGAACTCATACTTCCATTTCAACTTCTTTATCTATTCAATCAAACAGAGAGTGTAGACCGTAGCAGCTACAGAGTGGTATTGTCTGGCAATTAATACGGCACTTATGTCTTGTCTCTCTCAGTAATGAACCAATCGAACTTCTTGGTAGCTCATTTCACAAATCTCCTCTTCTTCACAAAGCCTTCCAAGTATTTTAATGAAACCTTCACAAAACAAAAGATCTTGAAATGTAAATGCACATGAAGGGTGGAAAATTCTATTAAAAATTTATTGCATGCGTTACTGCCCCCTGAACTTCAATTTGTGTTTTTTGTTAGGGGGGGGGGGGGCATTCGATACATGCATGTTCTTGCTAAGATGATGTATTCTAGGCACAACAAGTCTTGTATCAATTGTGTGAAATTAAACACATTACTATCTGGGCAATTCTAAAGAACCTACTTTTAAATAACATTAAGGTCATAGAAACAAGTCAACAAAAAGACAATAATTTAAAAAAATTTAATTTTATCTTCTATTATCAACAAGCAACACATGATTCTTTTAAATTGTGAAGATAAAGTATATTTACTATCGGATAGGACAAAATACATGTATATAATACATCTCAACTAGGCAATTTTTTAATTCCTATAAAATACAGATGAGAAATTAAAGTCCCAGCTAAATTGTGCTCATTAATATTCACAAGGAACACTTAATTTCATTATGCTACACATTATGCTACACATCTGGACTCAAATGCCAAAATGAAACATAACTTTAAGGAAAACAATTTTCACGGCCCTGTCTTTAAAATTTCAAAGTCTTTTTTTCAATCAGCATGAATATCCCTCATATTTTCATTATTCTTTATGAGATCCAAATTCATTAAATGTCAAGCATAGACAAAATACTTCCATATGATATTCATTAAGAAACATATTTCTGTTTGACAGTTGGCAGTGTGCATGTCAAAATTAATATTGTTTAGTATTAAATGAAACTTAAAGATAATCTTTATTAATTTTATCTTAAAGCTCCATGCCATACCAGTATCTCCAGTTTCGTATCTGAAATTTGGGGAATGCATAGAAGATAAAGACAATTACTTTTTTGTCCCTAAAGCAATAGCAATGAGTTTGCGGACAAAGAGGCATAACTCTTATACCTTTAAATTCTAACATAACTGTAGATTGGATTCTTCCCATTAAACATTATAAGTGGTAGATAGAACAACTCTATTGAATAGCAAAATAATTCACTGTATCCAGCATATTCTCAACATTTAGTACAAAAAATCATGTTTACATGTTAATAGACAAAACATGAATTGATACATTTAAGCCTAAAAATAAATACATGCATAAAGACAAACCACCAAAAAGTTCATGAAATGAAATGTTGAAAGTTTTACAATGAAGCTAAAATACACAACAAAAAACAAATAATACATCTTCTTAGTTTGAAAATACAGTACAAGCTGCCTTGGTCAAAATCTAAATACCATAACAAAGCCAAAAAGAAAAAAAAAATAGAAGGAAGGCTTATTATACAAACTATAGTGTCCGGTACATGCCCTATGTTTGGATGACCTTGAAATAATAACCTTGGCCTCACCTAAATACTAATCTACAGATTCTGAAGGTGAATTAAATACCGAGATTCATAAAAATATGTGAAGTGCAAAAAACACAAAAATGAGATTTTATTTTAAAAATCAAAACATCAGAAACTGAGCAAAACTTCCTGTATACAATTAGGCCATGTAAAATAAATTCTATGTTTCTCAGATAATTGGGTCTAAAAAAGTGGCAAGGTAGGTAGGGTTTTTATTTTTTGTTTTTTTTTTTTCCATCAAAGGTGCTCTTATTATTCATGTAAGGCAAAGAAGTCGTCTGTACTGCCCCCCCCCCCCCCCCCCCCCCCCCCAATTATTCATGTAGGCAAAAAATCTTATGCTGCTCCCCCCCCCCCCCCCCCCCCCCCCCCCCCCCCGTTTTTCTTCATAGAAAATGATGGTACATGTACATTGAAATTTATGGCTTTCTCTTGTAAATAAGTTGATTTTTTTTAAAGTAAAATAACCTATTCCTTCTGAGCACGGGGAGACGTAGCTCATCTGTCTGAATGGAAGAAGCTAATCGATTCAAAATTTGATATACGAAGTATGACATGTTTTGATTGCCGTGAGTATTTAGTAGAATCGCATAAGAGACTCGACGGCTGTTACAGTATTTGCTCACATCTTGTTTAAACCCAGTTCAAATTAAATACGACCCCTCACTTCCTCGGATGGATCCGTTCATATAGTAAATAAAAATTTGGCCGATAGCGTATATCTTCGGAAGTCAAGTCTAGATGAAGCAGAATCTTTAGAAATCGAATGAAGTGTTCAGCATTAACCACCGTCTGATAAAATAATGTACACGGCCCGGGTACAATATACATTCTTTTATTCATAGATTTAAGGATTTAACTACGTTTCTCTTGCGTTCGTCGGCGGTCTTTGTTTATACTTTTTACAACGTGAAAGTCATTATAGATTCGGAAGTATTACAATGGACACTTGCTATTGTTCGGCATAGGTATTTACATATGCTGTCGAGATCAATAAAGAAAACTATACGAACGTTTTAATATATGTAATACTCGATGTATTAAACACGCGAATAGCAAGCCGTCCAAGTGTCCGCGGCACGTTGTTAGTATATCCTATACAATTCCCTTTAAACGACGCGTGGATAAAGTCTTTACCCGTAACGTAAATATGGAACGCGCCATGATCTATACGGGCTTTTAAAAGTATTTATTCATCGGGTAGAGTTTTGACGATTTGAAAGGACAATAAACATATTCAATGAAATAAATTGATTCTTCGTTTTTCATCGACGATCGAGGATGAGACACGGCGGATATTTTTTTCTGAAGTTGCAATAAAAACGTCTCGTCGGCGGCAAATTATAGAGCGCGGCGGTGTCTGAGAAACATAGATTTTATTTTACATGGCCTTACAGCAGAATTTCACTTCAAAGAAGTTAAAATACAGTAGCTTTACTATAAATGCCTGAAAATTGCATTTTATTAATTTAAATTGAAATTCTCAAGGAGAATCCTTGACATTAATTTTTTTACGTCTAGAGTATTTATGACTTACACTGGCAGTGCAATAGAAAATATTTAGCCTGAGATGAGTTAGTAATGCTACTCATAATTAGGGATGGATGTCAATAACCTTGTTTGGTAATGATAAAAAAAAAGAAACCCTGATTAAAACTAAATTGAAAAAATTTTGATATGCAAGTAATTTATGATCAGATCAGCTTTGTACTGAAAACATAAGCACCACAAAATAATCATTGAAAACAATGAAATACATGTAGAAGGTCTGACACACAATCACACTGCATCAAATACATGTATACATGTATGTACAAGACAAACAAACAATTCTAACATAATTGATACTGTCATTTGAAAAGGCATTATCAATGTAACAATCATAAGGTAATAAATCCTTCATGGTTTTCAAATTTTTACAAATGAAAATATCCTAACAATGAGAGGGACTCAAGGAAAAACAAGACTACCTGAAGTGTACCGTATCCCTTGTAAATATTTTCATTAACATTGATAATTTACTATTCTAACAATATCAATCTTTAGGAGACTCATCGTGGGAAACCCACGGCCTACGACGACATAGTATAACGGAGAAGATGCCGTGGGTTTCCAATGATGTAGAAGACTTAGACTGGTACTTAAGTAGGGTCAATGTAGTTCTAAACGATGTACAATGTAGGAGACTTAGAATGGTACTTACATGTAAGTAGGGTCAGGGTGCTTCATAACTGATTGGTATTTCCTCCATGAATATATATAATAAAATTTTAGCAAGGGAAAAAGAAAGCACTCGAGAAAATTGCACCAATCCAAGTGTGTACAATTAAGTCAGTTGAACTATTTTTTCTTGTTTCTGCAAAAAAAATTTGGTTGTCCTTGATTACATGTAGATATGGAAGTTTTATTTACCTGTCTACAGGAACAATCATATTCAACAAAATGTTTTAAACCAAGAACCTGACTGAGGTTCTAAAAATAGACCTGACTGAGTATAAATCCCCATTTTTCACAATCGTTATAAACCACCTGAGGCCGAAGCGTCTTTTAGTACATATCGAGCATAATACTTGTTCATCTGTTCTAAAAATATAAATGTTAGTACGGTATGAGGTCCGAGGCGGAAATAGTACGGCAGGAATCCTTTCCATAAACTGAAGAAACCCTCGTTACGTATCACCTTCGTTAGAACATCCTGGGAAAGATCAAAACACAAACAGTTAAAGTAAGAGAACATGCACTTTGCCATTCATATCATACTGTTTACTTTGATATAATATTAATAGACAAAAATATAAGTCAGAGACAAATTCCTGGCAAAGACAAGTTCATTATTACCCCTTATCTGTTGGTCTTACAAACTAAATTTGGAAGAGAAAATTCACAGGAAGGATTGACAGATTGCTATTCTGAATCAAAGACGAATATTTCATATCATGCATAAACAAAGAAAATTTGATGGACTTTGAGAGAAGTAATGGATCAATGAGGAAAAGGTGTATGGTTTTAATTAGAGTTTAAGGTAGAAATACCAGTATGTCTTATTAGTGATTATGAATTTCATCCCCTCTCCATCTTTGCATACAGATATTATTCATCATCCTTTTCATATTCAAAAACTTTTCATAACGTTCATATTGTTGATGAAAACACATAGATACTTATTGTTGTTCATTTCCTTTTTTGTAAGGCAAGAAAGTAGACAATACTTACCAGTGCCCCTTTGTACTCAGGTACTCCATCTATCATTTTCATATTCTGTATTCTGTGGATAGAAGAACAAACAAAACATACATCATTTCTTAAGGCATGGTCCTTTTGATATTCTGGGGGGGGGGCTTGGGTTTTTTTTCGAAAAAAAATAATTTTGCTCTCAATTTTGATGAAAAAAATAAATTTGCTTATGGTGTGACAGAAAAAAATAATCTTGCTCTTACAAATAATCTGAATTTGAAGAATTACCATGAAATTTCGCTAAAATTCTTGAAAATTTTACGGCTCGCTTCGCTCGCCGCAGTTTTCAAAATTGTATCAAAAATTTTTGGCTCGCTTCGCTCGCCATAGTTTTCTATAAAAACATTATTCACTAATAGCATTTTAAGTTCAAATATTTGAAGATATCAAAAGTTATACATGTATGTGAATGAAAAAGGGCTTCCTTAAAAGCTTCAATATATTATCAATATTTATGTATTGCTGTTAATACATGTTGCATGTATCCCATAAAGTCATGTTCTTGGAAGGAGAACTTCAGTTATTCATCAATTTACAATTCTTCGTAACATTTAAAAAATTGTCTAGGAGACCTTCCCCTCAGACCCTCTTATGCATGTTATATACATGTACATGTACCTTATATAAAATATTGAGAATTGTATTGTAAAAATTTTTTATCTCTCTATTTAAAAGTGAATTGAATACTTGCATAAAAATAAACTAATACATGTATATTAATATTCAGAGTTTTGAGTAAAAATATAAATAATTTCTATTGATAAAACACAAACATTCTTAATATGCGCATCACTTTTAAAAAAAAAATTCCTTGCTCCAACTTTGCCAGAAAAAAATAATTTTGCTCCGGTCCGGGGCGAAAAAAATAATTTTGCTCCGACAAAAAACCCAAGCCCCCCCCCCCCTGAATATCAAATGGACCATGCCTAAGTAGGCAAAACTTTGACACTATTAGAATTCATAAAATCAAGCCTTAATAGGAGATATCATTCTACAATTTGTATTTATCTATATTTAGAATTTTTTATATTTAGAATACTTGTAGATTTCTCATGCTAAATACCCATTGGGCAACTACAATTATAATCCATTAAATTGGGTTGCTGATTGTGACGTCATGACCAGTATTTTCCTTTATTCTACCTGGGTAGATATACATGTATTCATTTGTTTGTTCTAGGAATCCATGTAAGTTCATACATTACTCACCTAGTTTTGGCAATATCTACAGGCATGGACGCTATGGTAGTTACGAGACCGCTGATCATGCTAGCTATAAAATGGCAGAATAACCCGTCCGTGAAATACTCTGAAATACAATGAAAAACAGGATAATCTGAATGATCTGGGTCAATAGAAGAGTGGAGAATGGACTTTCCATTCCGTAAGTTTTGACCTCCAAAAAAAGGAATGCAGATGAAATATGTACTTTCTACCAAACTGATTTCTGTTTAAAAGACGACAATCATATAAAGTCAACTGGATCCAACAATCAAAGACAATTCAATAAATACATGTATCTGAAATATATACATGTACATGTATATACAGTGTATTAGTGTTTTGGAATCAGATGGAGTAATCAAAATCATTTAATCGTATAAGCCTTTCCATTGATTATCGATTATAATCGGATTCTTATAATACACTGCAAAACTGTCCAATATTTTATGGAAACTCGGCAAAATGTTGCATTTGAGTATGCATACAGACTGAAGTCAAAGATATATCAGTTGACTTAAATAATTAGTATGACGTATGAACTGTTTCTTTAGCAAAATATGGTTTGTATGATGCAAATATTTCATTCTTATAATGTCTTAAAATTTTCAAAATTATAATCGATTATCGTAATCGGAAGGTTTCAATGTCACCAACAATTGGCACAACACTAATATACTTATCTTTTTTACAATTGCTTATGGAGCTTCTCGGTGTATGTGTAATACTCACTTGCACTTAAAGGAGTTGTTTGGTTGTGAATATTTATGAGAAATACTTACTTGTACCGAGGAGTTGTTTGGTTGTGAGTATTTGTGAGTAGTACTTACTCGTACCAAAAAGTTGTTGTTTGGCTTTAGAGTATTTGAGTTATATTTACTTATACCAAGGAGGAGTTGTTTGGCTTGTGAGTATTTGTAATACTTACCTGTACCAAGGAGTTGTTTAGCTTGTGAGTATTTGTGAGTAATACTTACTTGTACCAAGGAGGAGTTGTTTAGCTTGTGAGTATTTGTAAGTAATACTTACTTGTGCCAAGAAGGAGTTGTTTAGATTGTGAGTATTTGTGAGTAATACTTACTTGTGCCAAGAAGGAGTTATTTAGCTTGTGAGTATTTGTAATACTTACTTGTACCAAGAAGTTGTTTGGCTTGTGAGTGTATGTGAGTAATACTTACTTGTACCGAGGAGGAGCTGTTTAGCTTGTGAGTATATGTGAGTAATACTTACTTGTACCAAGAAGGAGTTGTTTAGCTTGTGAGTATATGTGAGTAATACTTACTTGTGCCAAGAAGGAGTTGTTTAGCTTGTGAGTATTTGTGAGTAATACTTACTTGTACCAAGGAGGAGTTGTTAAGCTTGTGAGTATTTGTGGGTAATACTTACTTGTACCAAGGAGGAGTTGTTTAGCTTCTGAGTATTTGTGAGAAATACTTACTTGTACCAAGGAGGAGTTGTTTAGCATGTTAGTATATGTGAGTAATACTTACTTGTACCAAGGAGGAGTTATTTAGCATGTGAGTATATGTGAGTTATACTTACTTGTACCAAGGAGGAAATGTTTAGCTTGTGAGTATTTGTGAGTAATACTTACTTGTACCTAGGAGGAATTGTTTAGCTTGTGAGTATGATGATAATTGAGCTGCATTCACAACCATGGCTCTAGCTACTGTAGGTATACATCCCTGTTAAATATTATTTATATGTATTACTTATCTATATGATGTATATGAATCATTCATAGGTATGATATACTATACGTTATTATGGTTCCAGACAGGTAATATGGTCTGATAAAGCTTGTCTGGAATTTATATTCCTTGAGCCTAAGCTATATCAGACCATAAATAACCTGTCTGGAACCTAAATAACTTTTTTTGTCATACTGCAAATCATGTATAAATTGTCATTTCAAAATGGCGTCGAGAATAAAACTTTAAAAGTTTTAATTTGTTGCTGGATTGTTAAAAGTTTTTCACAATCAAAAAGACCGTACCCGTAAATGGATTTATTCAAAATGAATAAACTTGGAATTAAATTCATTTTAGCAGAAAAATGAAATTAAATAATCTGAAACAACAAGCTCTACTCAGAGAATTTATATATTAAAGCACAATCCCTTATGGTTCAATCGATATTGTCTAACTTAGATTGTTCAAAAGAAGGTCAAAGTCTATGATCAAAGTCACTAGGTCAAAAGTTACCCTATAAAATGAAAGGTTTCATCATGGACAACCCACTTGTTAGGGGTATGTTTCTATTGCTTATGGTTTCTAAAAATTTTGCTTCAACCAGAAATATTTACATTCTTACTGCGTTTCCCTTAAACAAAGGTACCAAACAAACTGTTGCTTTAATTTTTGATAAACGCAAAAGCCTATAACGCAACTTAAGAACAAGCACATATTAATTTCGCATAAAATGCCCATTTTATTTATTGCTTTAACACAGAACATGCATATTCCATCATCAAACGACACCATCTACCCGCCCTGATTAAACATGTCAAAATCTAGGTCACCCACTGTGTACACATCCAAGAAAAGTGTCGTAGTTAGTCGATCACGCGTCACATTAGACGAAGCTAAAGGACAAAACGCATTACTGTCTGCAGAAAGATGCCGTGTTTGGATGAGCGAATATTCAGACATTAGTTGATCAAGTATTCAGTATTTAGGATGAGGATTTGATTTGCTGTGTCATTTATCAACAGTGAATTTATCTTTGCTTCTTATGGAATCATAATATCAGAAATATTTCAAGTATGATAAGCGAATCTTGAGCCATGTTGAGGTAAGTCATGAAAATATCGAATTATCAAATAACCAAAACACTGACCATTTGCATTAAGGTACTGAAGTAGTTTTGTCTTCGTGCTCCACACAGACCACTTACCCATCACAACGTTAATACACCCTCTTTTCTTGTTATTCTCATTAAAGCATTAAACACACTTGCTAAAATTCATAATGGCTGACAAAATTATGAAAAATGGCCGAGGTTGCTTCTCAATGGCATTGCGTCTTTTAACAGTGACCTCATAAAGTAAAACAACGCAAAAAGATGTTAACTCGGACATTTTGTGCTTTCTAACAAGATCAGAAAATGGCCTTTTATGTCTCTACTCCACTTTGACCACTTACCCGCCATAACGTTAATACACCCTCTTCTCTTGATATTCTCATTAAGGCATTAAACACACTGGAGTAATTACGTCTTTGCTCTACTGGTAATCTACAACGTAAATATATAGTCAAATCAAATACTAGAAAACTGACAAAGTCATAAACAGTCTAACTGTACGCTTTCCATGACCTATTCATGAATGAATGAAATATGAAATCTTTTTCTTGAAAGCTTTAATGTTATTTATATTATAATACCTGAACAAAAACATTGAAATTTAATCTAAATTCTTATAAATTAGCTTTTGAAAATTTGAACTTTGTAGGTATGTTTCTCCATTTATTATCCTTTATCTGAATATACAATATGTAATTTCCTCCTTGAAAACTTTCGAAATTACCACATCAAAATGAAAGAATTTATTCAATAGTTTCATTTTGACATTTAACCTTGACCTGGAAAGTTCAAAATTAGGATGCAATTTCGTATCATCTTTCATCAGGCGGAAAAAATCTTAAGTTATTGCCTCAGTGCTAATTTGCTTAGTTTGACCTTGATCTTGAAAAAGTTAAAATTCCGTAAGATCACATTCACAAAGTCTGCAAAAGTTCCTACCTGTACCTGTTTATTCCAAACAAGATAAGTAAACAACACTTACCTGCCGTCAGCTGTCATGCGGATTAGTGAGACTTCGGCTGGAGTTCCGACGAAAGCACCTATACCCCCTGCTGTCATACCAATACCCATCTTCATAAAAAAGTTTGGAGGAGACCCTTCTCTGAAACAAATACCAATACCAACTGCCAAATACAAATACCAATTGTCCAATGATGTACACGTATGTTTTCAAATTTTTTTCTATATCAAATACTTTGGTGAGATCATCATATCATGCGAGAAAGCTCCTGAACACTTAAAAATGTCACCTGACCTATGTTTGACCATCAATGTGTGACCTCGATGGTCTTTCTCTTTTCAAGGTGACCTTGAACTTCTTTTAATGGTTTCTAAAAAGATTTACAATCCCTGTTAGTTTGGGTTATGACTTATAACACTATAGATGAGCTAGTAAAGCTAGGTCAGGGTCTAATTGATTAATTTGAGCCGTAGCGGAACTTTTTTTTGCTTAGCCAAGATACCTTTGTCAATCTCAAATTGTGTGTGAATGTATGTATTTTTTCTTGTATTTTCTCTCAAAAGGCACCATCCCGCAAATGTAAAACAGAAAATTTACAGCCACGGCCCTACATTGTTAAACACATGATCTTGTCCCAAAGCAATCCAACTACAGTTATACCTAATTCAAGCTGACATGTCACACCAAATACCAATTCCAATTGTCCATTTTCCAGATAAAAGATAATGAACATTTCTAACCTTGGTTTTATACGCACAGACACCCGACATCACATCATTTGGCAAAATTTTCCATTGTGACGTCACGTCTGATTGCAACATCTTGAAGCACCTTGATGTGTTGTCGTGCTTTTCATTTTGATGTTACAATGAAAATATCGCTAATTTTTATGATGTCTAACTATTTATAATGCGAAAATATGACTGTGACTGGTCAGACGAACGGACAGACAGACAGAAAGACCATACGCTTTATGTCATGTCATCTGAAAAATAACTGTTAGTTTTTATAAGATAGATCAGATTTAAAAGATAACTGTAGTTGAACTACCCAATCCCTAATCACAGAGACCACTGAAGTGTTCAGCTCTGGTAATAACATAAAATACATGTACAACTGCTCTATTACATGTATTCCTTGTTATTAGACCTACACATTCACAGTAACATACCTTGTGAAATAAGAGAACAAGTTTGTGTAGATTCCCATTCTGGTCGTTGTGTACGTAGCTTGTCGTAATAAACCCGCAGAAAGACTGAAATATACAAACATTTAGATGGAAACTCTGTATATAGGCATAAAGATATTTCATTTTTTTCCAATTTGAATTTCAATTGCTTTCCAATATTATAATACTGTTTTAAAAGACAATTAAGTAAAGGTCCACATAAGGATCAGGCAGTTGAAAAACCTCAAAATTTTTGCTGATTTTTTTTTTTTTTTTTGACATGTGTTCAGATCAGCCTCCATATGAATGTTCTGAAGGAATTTTCCTCATAATTGGCTGGTGAAGAAAGTTATAGAGGCAGCAAATTTGGTTGAATTATTCATTTCTTTTCCTTCATAATCCTTTATAAAATATGAGGTGAATATCTCGCTTCATCGTGCAAACCTTGAGAAATTAATATCGTTCTGTTTGTTTGTTCCACCCATATGTCTCAAAACAGGAATAAAAAGTTCTGCAGCAAAAATTTTCCATGTATCACCCCTGCCTGATTCTTACACAAAAACAATCACACCTTTACTGTTACACTTGGTTGTGTTATGTGTTTACATACATGAAGCTTTGGGCAAACTTTCAGTTCACAGGTCAATTAATATTTACCTGGAAAACAACATCAGTTACCTTTGATGTCTTCATGATAGAAAGACCGACATGCGAATAGGAGAGATTATCTCGTCTAATAATGCCCAGATAGACCGACCCATTATAAACAGCAAAGCAGTGTTCAAGGATTCCATTACCCGTTACCCGAGGTAAGTGAAAATTGAGGTCGGGTAACTGTAAAACAGAATGCTACTTACCCGTTGGTAAGTGAATTGTGAAGCACAATCCCCATTAAACTCTCCATGTATATGTAGCAAAAACAGTTGAACCGTGTAAATAATTGGCTCAAAGTACAAGATCTTTTTTAGCAGTTATCCCGTATTTTCAGTGTGACAAAATTTCTGGACATATTAATCTATTTTTATGGTAACGGCTAGATTGTGCAATAGAAAATTAACATTCCCTTTATATTCTGACATTTTTGTTTTGGTAAGCGAGTTTCCTTGCGCGATAAGCACATTTTTGGAGGGCACTTACCTGTTGGTAAGTGGTTTTTGAATAAAATCCTAGAACACTGCAAAGACTCCTTCGTTCCTGACCACACCTAGTTAGGGCATGAAAGCTCGTCTTATATTGCCTAGACAGACAGACACATTTAGTCATTATCATAGACCGACTTACCCATTATAGACAGCTAAGATTCCTTCTTTCCTGATCACACTAGTTAGGGCATTAAAGCTTGTTTTATATATTGCCCAGACAGACAGACAGACAGATTGAGTAATTATCATAGACAGACTTACCCATTATAGACAGCAAAGATCCCTTCGTTTCTGATAACACTAGTTAGGGCATGAAAGCTTGTTTTATACTGCCTCGACTTTCCTCCCTCACCTGGTAAATGGTTAGAATTAATCATCATAAACTACCGCTATTATAAGCTATTTCAAGTAAGGAATCTTGTATTACCTGAAAAAGATACCAGGGCTCTCACACCCATTTTTGGAACTGGGGCCCCGAGGTCTTTGAAATTGGGAAAAACTGCAGCATTTTCTAAAAAATTGGGAAAATATATAAAATAAGTTTGGATACCTTTTGATTTGAAAATGAGAATTTTTAACTCATTTGGTTGAATTTTCCATGAGGTGTCAAATTGGGGATAATGGTCAACAAATTGGGGAAAAAAGATACTATTTTGCATTAGGACTGGGGCCCACTATGGGACCCAAATTAGGATGATCGAGAGCCCTGGATACTTTTGAACACAGGAGCCAAATGCATCCCTGTATTTATAGGCCTGGAGATAAATGGAAAATACAGGAATTAATTTTGTCCTGTACGTTTGAAAGTCAATAATCAGTTGTTTAGAAGGCCATACAAAAGAGTTCATTTGCTATATAACTATGCTAAACAAGCTAAAGGAGAATTCCTCATCAGAGAAAAGGGGAAAAAAATTTAGAGGCAATTAATTGATTTTATTGACATTGGTCAACACGACTCAACAAGCCAGTTAAATAAACATTCTCATATATGTTCTTCATTTTGTGATGTATGTGACCTTGACCTGTTGACCTTGATCAGAAGGTCACATGAGAACTGCTACATTAATACTTACCACTAAGTTGCATACGATTCTTTACCAGATCGAGAGGCTGTACAAACAATGTGGCTGCCATTCTGAAAATATATAAACACATTAAAATGGATTTCATTGGCTGATGTCATTCAATTTCCTAAATATTATAAGAAATGACTGTCTTACTTTTGGTGTTCATGGGTGTATAATTCTGGTTGGTCACATGCAAATTCCGTGATTCACTAATACCTTATATTTACATTCGACATACTGAATATTAGAAACCCTCATTTGTATGAGTGTTGCTGCGTCAAAAGTATCAGAGCATTGGTAAATTCTTTTTACATTCAAAACTAGAATGTGACGTCATAATAGGCAACCTAATTTATTGGAACATAATTCTGGTTGCCTAATGGGGTTTTAAAGGGAAATGAACAAGTAAATGTAAATATATAACCTTGACATAGTGGGTATCTAGTCTCATCATACCTGACCTTGACCCTGGGTATCTAGTCTCATCATGCCTGAGCTTGACCCTGGGTATCTAGTCTCATCATACCTGACCTTGACCCTGGGTATCTAGTCTCATCATGCCTGACCTTGACCCTGATTGGGTATCTAGTCTCATCATGCCTGACCTTGACCCTGAGAGGTATCTAGTCTCCAGTCTCATCATACCTGACCTTGACCCTGATTGGGTATCTAGTCTCATCATGCCTGACCTTGACCCTGAGTGGTATCTAGTCTCCACAGTCTCATCATACCTGACCTTGACCCTGATTGGGTATCTACTTTCATCATGCCTGACCTTGACCCTAGGTATCTAGTCTCATCATGCCTGACCTTGACCCTGATTGGGGGTATCTAGTCTTATCATGCCTGACCTTGACCCTGAGTGGTATCTAGTCTCCACAGTCTCATCATACCTGACCTTGACCCTGATTGGGTATCTAGTCTCATCATGCCTGACCTTGACCCTGTGCATCTACAGTAGTCTCATAATGCCTGACCTTGACCCAAGGTATCTAGTCTAATTATGCCTGACCTTGACCCTGATTGTGTATCTAGTCTTATCAAGCCTGACCTTGACCTTGGGTTTCTAGTCTCATCATGCCTGACCTTGACCTTGGGTTTCTAGTCTCATCATGCCTGACCTTGTTCCTGATTGGGTATCTAGTCTCATCATGCCTGACCATCCCTACCAAGTGTCAAGTTTGATGGAATTAAGTTACTAAGATGCATAACAATAGAGTGAAAGCCTGCATTGATAAGTGAATATGTAACTACCAGGCAGATAAACAGTTAGATAGAAAAGACAGACATATAGATGGACAGGCAGACAAACGGACAGACAGATGCCAGACTTAAAGATCCTTATATGTCCATCTTGCATTGCAAGTGACTAGGCAACACAAAATTCATTGATCATGAGCAGAACAATTTACATACAAAAATGAAAAATACATGATAAGGTACACTGTATTTTGCTCTTTGATGCGAGCTCTTTTCATTCTTTTTGTTCGCCTCTCATTTAGGACGGTATTTGATATAAAGGTATGTGGACAATATTTAGATCATAGATGATAGAATCTAACCCCCCCCCCCCCCCTCCATGCATTACATCTCTCCTTTACATAAACATGATTAATATTAATATTTACTGATCTTATCTATGTCATACAAATCTTAAAGTTGACAAACTCTTGTGGGAATCAAAGTGTCAGGTATCGCTTGTGGTGTGCATTACATAATTATTACAATATTTATAATTCTGGATCCGCCACACACCGACTCGGACAGGCCTCATATTCAAACTCGAGGCGTCTTTCACAGCTTGCACTTCTCAGCGATTTTTTCCGCGCACGTTCACGTGAATTTTAACTTACCCTGCACTTCCCCCAAACAGGAACTTGATGCTGAGTGGGATCTCAGCCGGCTTTGATGGAGACGACATCTTGTTCTGACTTTCTTCTCTGACCTTGACAAGGAAAATCCACACGTGAAGAAATCATGTATTCTACGGAAAAAGCGGAGTAACTCTGGTAAAAACAGTTGTACTTTTTTTTATCTCCGAAGCAAGAATTTCAAAAAAAAACAAACCAAAAAACAACATGTATACAGATCTCAAAAGTAGCAAAAATACAAAAAACAAAACAAAAACAAACAAACAAACAAAAAAGAGTGTAATGCAAAATGTCTGCATACCGTTATGATAGTTTGAGGGGTTATTTTTTGCATATGTGGGATTTATTAGAACAAAGGAGCAATGGCGTAGGAGAAGGGGGGGGGGGGGGGGGGCAGCGGGGGCATATGCCTCCACCCCACCCCCACTTTTCAATCACAAAATTTTATGATACATTAACATTGTTTCAAATAGCAACATTTTGTACCTTAAATCTACAATTTTTCGGTCAATTTTCAAAATTTTCTTTGGCTCGCTATCGCTCGCCAGTTCTTTATAGACTTTCTGAATAATTTAGCTATTCTGATCCATCCTTTATACATATTACTTTATCAATGTACATGAAGACATCATTTCACTCAAACTATATAGAATATTATTACATGTACTTGTTAATGATAGAGGGTATAGAAAGTATTATCTGATAAGTCAATATTTTGCTAATAAAAATTCCTGGCTACCGCTACCGCTCGCCAGACATTTATTCATGTACTTAGAATTTAGAATTGTACAAGAAATGTTAAAATTTATGCACACAGAACATGAAACCCCCATGTCTTTTTAAATCTCTACCCCCCCCCCCCCCCCCTTTTTTTTTTTTTGCTTGTTAGAAATTTTGGGATGTTGTGCCCCTCCACTTTTCAGGCAGAGCTACGCCGTTGGGAGGGGAATCTCCAACAACACTACTGTAGTACGTAAAGGTTGGACATGCATGTAGCACCCACATCAAAGCTCAAAAAGCACTGCGCAGACACACACAGAAAGAGACGCAAAAGGGACAAGGAACACCAACTAACATCATAGAAACATAAAAAACCACACATTTATAAACCAACGAGACCAATGGGCAACCGGTGCCGACTTTATCAGGACGGCCAACTACCACGCAAGTAGCAGACAGTTTAGTTATCCGGATTATGTGCGCACAACCCTCCCACTTTTCCCGATCACCAAGAGGCCTCGAAGAACGTACAATTGTGGTAGAAAATAACCTCCTCACTGTAAGATGAACTGTGCATACAAACAGACAGTGCTTGATGTGATTCCAGAAATAGTGCGACACTAAAATTTTGAAATTGGGCAAAAATAAACTTCAAACGTGAGGCTTGATATAACTGGACTGTAATTATAATTATATGTATATTAAAATTAATATGAATTTCTATTTTTACACACAAAATATTTTTCTAATTATTCGAGTTATGGGCTTCTGAAGGTAGTGGGGTCATGGGGTCAGATACATGTAGTGTTACGCCGGAGGTGATTGACAATAAAACTGATGTCTTCTTTGAAGTTATCGGCAAAAATATCATATTAACTATGAAAACATAACCCCCATAACAATACAACCTACATAACGGTAATATTTTTTACGCTTTATTATAGATCTGACGATCAAAGGAGACTGTAACGATAAGGGCTTGATTTAGCCCTGAAATCATTCGATTATTTTTCGTGCGCTTTCCTTCCTTTGAAGGAAAAGGTTGTAGGAGAAAAATGTTATATATTAGAAGATTTCTCATAAGTATTTATTTTTTTAAAAATTGATGTAAGATTTGATAATTACGGCTTCAATAGGTAGGGGGTAACAATGTCTGAAAACGCCAAAATTTAATAGCGAACGAAAATATACACACAAAAAAATGCATTTTTACATAAATTTTAAGTATTTTATGTTTTGATCCCCTCTTATTTGAAAAATGAAAAAGAAAAAATAACTTCGAAACCAGTATGTCAACGTAATCGGTAAAATACGCCATCCGGAAACTGAAAATTCAATAACAAGAAAAAGTGGGCAATTTTTATCTATCTTACCGCTTTTAAGTCAGATTACTAAAAAATAGTCCATCTCCCTTTTTTTTCGTTTTTCGCCTGTGGGACATTGTTCCAACCCGAGTTACAGAACCCCACTTGGTCAGAATATTGGTATTAATGATATACACCTTTGGTAAAAGTGGCATTTTGTAACTCGGGGTGGAACAATGTTGTAGAGAACTTTTCCGTTTTCCATTGATTTCAATAACGAAAACGCACATTTTAACCCAAATATTGGTATTGTTATTGATAATTTATTCATTCAGACATTAGATTCAGAGATGCATTAAGTTAGTTGATATTTCTACTGAAAAATTTCTTCAAATTTCCCATTTTGAAATTTCGACTTTTCATGTGGCAGATTTTACGTCTTATCATTACAGCTCCTTTCTGGGTTAATTGAGGTACTTTAGGATAGCCTACTTGATCCTTAAATATGTATTACCCGGTCAGAAATTGACGTGATGTGGGAGAAAAAAGATTATATAAATATAAACGGTGTTGGATGATTTTAACACAACACAATTTCGATGGTAATTCTGTCTACCTTTGATCCTTCTTACTTTGTTAATTATGTCACCATTGAACGCAGGTTGTGAAATACCCAATGTAATATACTCTGTTGCTTGTGAAAACCAATGTTTTATTCTAATTAGATATGTTCGATAAAAAAATAAATAAATGAAAATAAAATAGAATTCTAGTAAATATATAAAACCAGAACCACCATGTCGTCACACGAAAATTGAAATTTTCATTTTTTTTTTTTCATCCTTAATATTGGTGTAACCCATGAGGGACTTTTTTTTATACACGGGGGAGGAAAAGAGGAAATGGAAAAGGGAATCGAACCCGAGACCCTCTGCCATCTTGGCAGACGCTGAGCTATCCGAGCACGTTGCCCAGGGGTGGATACAGGATTTGAGTTTAGTAGGGGGGGGGGATAAATACCAATAGGGCAAGGGGTCTAGGCCCCCTTCTTACGGGACATCGTGCTTCAGAAATTATAAATTATGTAATCGGCGAACTGTTCATTGATGGTTTCAGTAAGATTTGCCCTATAATTCGTTATTTGGTAGCATTGATTTCAGGATAAGGACTTCATCAAAGTTGTGAATGCATGTACAAGTACATGAAAAATAATCATATACAAATGTGTCGGGAACACATTATGTTAGGCTATTTTTATACCCCTATTTGATAGTAAGAACCCCCTTTTGTATTGATCTACCTGTATAACTTACCTGAGCCTAGATTTAACAGATTTATCGTATATATCTCTCGATAAGGATTTAAATGGTCGTCACGGTACTATATTTAGATTGTCAGGTGATCCGTCGAGTATAAAAGGTGCAACATTGACCTTGTTAGCTGGGGAGCTACCTATATTGCCGAAGGCAATCAGCTCTCCCTCTTTCTCTCTCTCTCTCTAGCCATGGCTTAGGTTGGGTTCTGATAACTATGGGCTGGGGGTAGATATTCGGACTTATGCTAAATATTCTCTCTATATATGTACGTTTTCTGTTGTATTTGTCGTATCTATGTTGTTTTTATTAAAGTATTTAAATATTATCCGTTTTCCTAGTCTTCTTTCATGTTAGTCTGTCATGTAAGGTGTTGGCTACAATATAGAAATCCTTCGGACCTGAAGACAGGCGCCCGCCCCTACCGGGTCCTGTTACACAAAGAATACCTTGTGAAAATTTATAATATATAACCTTGCCGTTGCCTAGACACGAAGTTATATAAAATGTGAATGATGATATCTATTTATTACAGCTAGGTCTTGTAACAAGGAATACACATGTGAAATATCAAAGCCCTATCATACTTCGATTAATTTAGGGGAGCATGCGCCCCTCACACCCCCTCTAAATCCGCCATGCAGTGATATATACCTGTTCCTGCCACATTGGCACGAGCCATATTCGAAGGTACAAATATAAAAAAAATTCTTTCGAACCAGTATATTAACCACCTCACTATAGCAAGCGCGGATCTAGCAGGGAGTCAGGACCCCCCCCCCCCCCCCGCCCTGGAACCATTGAACTTGTCGGCAACCCCCCCCTCCTTATTTTCCCCATTTTACAGGGATTAAATGCATAAAATCAGGTTTTACAGTGTACTGTAAAACCTGATTCGGTATTTTACTTCACGCATTTACGTATGATTACTTTAGAGACCATAGACTTGACCATCCCTGTTATTTTACGTATGGTTACTTTAGAGACCATAGACTTGACCATTCATGGTGGCTTGGATAATTTTCTAGATCCGCTCATGCTTCAAAGAGTCATATGTAAATGTATATCAAACGTATGGTAATAAGTCTTTTCTCTGCTGACTGAAGCGAGCTCACGATCAATCACACAGTTCAAAGTCGTACCGACTTACAGATTGAACGAAGCATCAGAGCCCAGTCTTCTCTGACGAGATGTAAAACGCGCCCTCTTATGGAGTTCCGTCGTCATGACTGGTCAGTGTCTGTGTGCAACGGAGAAAAACAGTCCGTGGGTCTCGCACCCAGCAGAATGCCTTTTTAATGACCTCAAGATCATATCCCGAGGGTACCGAATTGTATGTTCTAAAGATCAAGTCATGCAGTTCGTCAATGTTCTTGACAAGTTTGAAGTTGAATATTAGGTCTGAAAGTCATTCGGTCATACGAGATCATGGGCGGATCTAGGAATTTTTTTCAGGGGGGGTCCTAAAGTCCAAATTTTTTGAAGAGCAAAAAAAAAAAAAAAACAAACAAAAAAAAAAAAACGCATACGCAAAAAATAAGAGTTTTGTGAGTTCTGTTTCTAATTAATAATAAAACAGGTAACTGGAGAGCAATGCAAGTAAAAAGCTTAAAGAAGTCCTCTACTCGTGGGTATTTTCACTTACATTTACTCGGACAAACTCAAATTACAAAGTATTGGTAGTTCCATAAAAAGATATTGTCTCATTTATCCATGAAACAGCGATTTATAGGCCCATATCAACAAGCTAGCGATTTAACACAGAACTAGTCTGCAACTTCCGCCGAAATTGAAAGTACAAATTCGTGACGTCAGATGTGTGTATACACTACACATTCACACGATGACGTAATGTGAAATATAGTATTGTGTCTCTTTCTTTATATGGTACATTTATAAATATTTTTCGGTTTAACCATTTTCAAAGTAAATTAGACATCAGTGTTTTTTTTTTTAAAAGACCTGTACAATTTCATTGTCGGATCCATCCAGGTGGAGTGGGGGGGGGGGGGGGGGGTTCTTCCCCATTCCTGGTAAGACTTACATGAACACGGAAAATATTGAATAATGAAGGGAGGGTGAGAGATCGAAATTTTATAGGATATGAAATCCTAAGTAAAGCCTTTCCTAGCTGTCTAGATGGGATCTCAAATTGATATTCTAATCAGCTTATAAATTGCTAGGATTGGGGGGGGGGGGGGCCGCAACTGTATTAGGAAGAGGGTGAAAAATGAAAATTAATGTCATTAAATTGACGACACATTTTTTTGGTGGTTTCAGATAATATGAAATTTATTTTCTGAAGTTATATAAAGTTGTGATGGTAAAAAAAGTTAATTGATTAGGGTCGACAAAAAAATAAATGATATGGCATGGACAGTTGTCTGTTAGCTCCGCTCAAGATTTCAGGAATAAAATTAACTTTCTTGAAATTCAATACCTGGAGAAGTGATCATGTAATGTATATCGAATAAAATATTCTAATCGTTTCAGAATTAAACGGAAAGTAACGAGCGTTCTTCGTCAACATTAAGTGATCGAGTATCTCAGTACGAGAGAGAGAGAGAGAGAGAGAGAGAGAGATTTTCATTTCCGATGTACATTACAAGAATTCAAGACGGACCTAATTTATTAATAATACTATCTCCGCTCCAAAAGAATATGATCACTGTGTTGCCCAGAACAATAAGAAAATAGATACCCGGAATACATATACAAGTATTTCAGTGATATGGTATCTTGTTTATAATTATCAAATATATTTTTTCCGAAATTCAGTCGCGACTCCTTCCGCAGTTAAAATTTACGTCCCCACCCCAATCTAACGAAAATAACAGGTAATGCTCTGCATATTGAAAACCGAAGTTCTTGCGTATTTCGATGTTCCACACGGATCCGTTTGATGTTCACAACATTTGATGGACATTTATTTGTTTACATTTATTCAAAAATTTTGTTTTACAAAACAACAATCGTCAAACATCGTATCGTTATTTATGAGGGGGGGGGGGGGTGTCTGGAGACGAGAGTAATGTCTGGAAATTCGGGCAAGAGGGGGGTTAATATTTTTCTTTAACAGTTGTTGCATACTGTTTTTTTTTTCCGGCACTTGGGGCCTGTATATATGTAAAAAAAATCTAGCTTGTATCTTTCCTTTTTTCTTTCTTTTTTCCCCGCTCACAACAATAAGTACATTGAACATGTCGATGACTTATTTTTTTACATTTAAATTTATTGAAGTACGTACGTGCCGACTGGAAGTGGGGAGGTACAAATGTCAACAAAGGCGGGTGGTATCAATAGGCTGAACGGGAGGGAGTCAGATTGCGGGGAAATTATAGAATTTTGTAAATAGGATACAATCTACAAGCGTGATCTAGACGGTTAGGACGTCATGACCCCTTGGATTCGCCAAAAATGCAGATTTTTTCTTTGTTTTACAAGTACATGTAGTATGTTTTTTTTCCCGAAATAGACGGCTTACCCCCATTTTCTTTCCGGGGGGAAAGGAAGGTTGATTTCCTTAAGATTTTTTTATCTATATATGCCTTAGAATCCCTCTCTGAGATAAACTATAGGATTCTGGAAGTCGTTTAAAATATATCAACACATGTACGTACGTATATACAATGTAAATAAATTATGTACACTAGTAATTTTAATGTTAAGATTTAGGTTTCATTATTAAATGCTCTTTTATCATATTTATCACTCATACACTCTTATTTGATATGTCCTTTATTTTGGCATTTATAAGAGTACAATAGTACATGTATCCACAACATGCATGTACATCTCTATATATAGCGTTATGAAACGTGGTTCCCTTTTACACACTTCTGACGTACTTCCGGTGTGTACAGCTATTTTAAGAAATTGGAAAAGGTGGTAAAATATAAATTGGTCTATATCAGCTCTGAAAGAGATTACATAATGGGGAAATTTCTTGTTGGAATTTAGTTTGATATGAACTGTAATATACATGAAAATCTCCGCGACTAGAGAACTTCTTTAAAATCTTGAATTTTCACATTATAGTACTTGGTTATTGCTTGTTAGTACTAATATGTGAATCAAAGAAATGGCGAGCGTTAGCGAGCCAGCGAAATATTTTTTTCGAGAATTGTAATAAAATCTACTATTCGTGTCTTTTTCAGTTTCTTTTCGTTTTCTTAGTGCCCTTGTTTATTGACCTAGGTGTAATGTAAATGTGTTGTATACTAAGGAAAGTGCAGCATCATTTGAAGATAACGTAAATGTATGTAATAAATTCTGGCGAGGCAAGCGGTAGCGAGCCAGAGAAAATTTTTGAAATGCTGACGGCAAAATATTATCAAAATGAAAGATTTGTAATACAAATTCATGATACATTTTTCAAATATTATGACAACAAAAGGGGAATTGGGACTTAATCTTATGAAATAAGTATATTTATAATAAAAATAGACTATGCTTCGAAAATTCCAGGGGGGGTCCGGACCCCCCCCCCCCCCCCCCCCCCCCCCCCCCCCCCCCGACCCCCCCCCCCCTCTGGATCCGCGCTTGGAGATAAGACTAAATGATCTTTACTTTTTAATACAAAATTACATTTGAAGACGATTATTCCTGTCTCAATGACACTATGCACGTAGTTAGGTTGCGATGAGTATTAAGACGTTCTTTTGGTTTAGAAATATAACAGCAATGACCTAGACGTCTGTCCTTGACCTTGACAAAAAAACATTTGAAGGTCAATCATCTAGTTGTTATTGACCGGATAAAATTACAACAAAGGTCACAAAACAACTTGTTGTTATTGACTGAGCAAAAATACAGCAATGTCTTAAACAGACAAAAGATATATCTGATACCTGGAGTACCTCATTTGTATAATAGAAATCATACTCGCATAAAGTTGCGAGCCACCTTTGACATCAAAGTCAAATAGACAGTGTAGAGCAATTGATCGGACGATCTGACCAACAAAGCCTACGTCACTCTATAGTCGAAGAAACGGCTAACAACACTTTGCTATTATTGGACACACAATAAAGAAACTCGTGTTGTTGGTCGTCTCTGCCGCTAACGTCAAATCTTTCGATTGCTTTGAATACGTAAGTATATTGAAAATAACGAAGAGCTTATGAAATGACGTCTGACTGTTTTGGCATAAAATCAATAGTGTCTGAACAATACATATAAGAGTCACTGACCTTTTCATAACTATGTTGGCCATACATGTACATAATTACATATATATAGCATATATAGTTAGCATGCTGTGCATAATATAAAATGCCATGTTTTAAGGGACACGTGCTTCTCAAGCGTTAGGAACGACCGACAAAACTTCACCGATTGACCTTTGGACACAGTTGTTCATTGAGTATTTCACTTGACCATCGAGCATCATTGCAATAATCATAATTTGACTACAGAAAACATACAGTTGCGTATACTATGATTCTTATTGAAGTTTTAACACGAAACCATTTGTAATTTTTGCTGAAGTCAATAATTTAAGTAATTCTAAGTTCGCAAAGTTACAACCATCGTGTTGACCCCTGTCTCATCGCTCCTTTTCTCAGAGAGAGAAGGAGCGATGAGGCGGGGGTCGACACGATGAGTTGAAACTTTTGAAGGTACTCCACAATGTGTGGTTATACATAAATTACGATTACACTATTGTGCAATTCAATACGTCCTAACCGTCCTTCCGCAGCTCCGATGCGTCCTAACCGTCCTTCCGCGGTTCCGATTCGTCCAAACCGTCCTTCCGCAGCTCCGATACGTCCTAACCGTCCTTCCGCAGCTCCAATACGTCCTAACCGTCCTTCCGCAGCTCTGATACGTCCTAACCGTCCCTCCGATACGTCCTAACCCTCATTCCGCAGCTCCGATACACCCTAACCGTCCTTCCGCAGCTCCGATACGTTCTAGCCGGCTTCCTACACTAAGAGTATGACAGTTAGGACGTACAGGAACCG